>JAHVAK010000144.1:1280295-2560591 GCA_019845155.1 Luehdorfia chinensis
GCGCCCACATGGGCTGTACCGTCAATACGGTTTCTGTTTACATCGTAGAACACTTATCACCGGAGTCCGGGATCGTATTAGCGATAATTTAGCTCCCCTTTCCCGCTTTCCAGCCATGGCTTGGCGGCATTATGCCACGCATACTTTACGTTTTGAACGTATACAGTTTTCTATGGCACCATGCAATTTCAGTCAGGAAAGCAAATACCTTACGATAATACGAAAACAGAATGCAACAATTTAAAATGGCTTTATTGGAAAATCGAAGAGTTTTTAATGAGTTACATTTAAATGAAACTAATTTTCCGGATTTTATCGCGTTTAATTTTATTATTTATAACCCGACGTTTCGAGTGCTTTACAGCACCCATGGTCCCGGGGTTTATATTTGTTTATAAAATTTGTAATCATACGAGTAAAATTAACTGTACCCATTTGTTAGTCCTTTTCATGTTTAGTGTTCCTTTCCGTATTCCTCGTAATCCTACTACTCCATTTTGTCCACCGTTAAGGAGAACAGTCTTGGGGGCAACTCGCCCTTTGCAAGATGTTGCAAAACTATAAATAGTAATAACCATTCATGGCCCATCCCTCCCTTGTATCAGCGATCGTGTTAATATACACAGTAAAACAGCCCGCTTGTCCTTTCCTTGATGTTTTGTTTCGTTTTTAGTTTGTAGCCTTGAAAGTATTTTTGTCTATTTTAGCTGTAAGAGATACTTTTCGGATTTAAAGATTTAATATGTGCATGTAGAGGTTACCTTTAAGTAATTATTACACTTTTTGCCGTGCCTCAATTGTATATTTGTCTTTTTTAAGTGTAAACAATTGTTCGGTAAACCTTAATAAATACAAAAAACAAGACAAATACAACTTAAACAATATAGATAAATTTAGAGATTAATGAAAAATCGGGACATCTGGCGTGCCGATTAAGGGTAAATTAGGAGGTGTCACCAGATCCCAAAAAATCGGGACGTCCCACGAATAAAAGGACACCTGGCAACGCTACCCACAAGTAAAGCGTACAGATAGCGTGCAAGATATCCAACAGTAATGTTCAACCTGGTTAGTAAATTCACTTTAGTGTCTAAAGAACTTTATTGAAGTCAAGATTAAACTGCATCGTGCAAAACAGTGTTTACACTTTCAGCAGTGTTGAGTGATACGAGCTTTTAAGGTAGTTCAGGGGCTGGTTGCTCGCTTTACATTTCAAATTAAGCGATTCATCTGGTTTCGATTCCCGGTGTCGCCATCTTTAATAAAAATTAACAGACGCTTCTTTTTTATAGGAGAAAGGGACGAGACGAGCAAAACGTTCACCTGCTTGTAAATGCAACGTCTGCCTATAACAAATGCTGTGTCACCCAGAGCATTTCTGTGTGTATGTGTGTATACTACTCCCTATTCGGAGTCCTGCATAGTATAATACCTAGCCATCAGTGAAATATATTTACCATCATTGTCATCATCTTAGTAATTTAAGAGTATCTCGATCTCTTTTCTCCAGAAAGAATGCGTCTGTTGATGGATGAACTTAGGCAAGTTACTTTTGATGTGGGCGCAGTTTTAAGGCCTTTAGGTGCCATTAGTATAGTAATCGGTTACTGGTGGTAGGATTCCTATGCAGGAATCCGTCTAGGTAGGTACCACCCCAGGGCCCGTTATTCTGCCGTGAATCAGTAGTGTGCAAACATTACTGTGTTTCGGTTTGAAAGGCACTGAGAGCTAGTGTAATCACTGGGCATATGAGACTTAAGAACTGATGTCTCAGGGCGACGGGCGCAGTGTGGTGTCACACAGTAATTTTCTGGGTGACACAGCATTTGTTATGGGCAAACGTTACACTTACCATCAGGTGAACGTTTTACTCGTTCCGTCACTTTTATGAAATAAAAAAAAAATCGAATCGGATGCGTTAGTTGAATCTATTGTCTATGCAGGTAACCGTGAGACAATAGGTGAACAAACCATAAAAATACTGAAGTGATTTAAGAAGTTGGATACTACTTAGTAGGATACTAGCAAATTATTTTCCATTGAAATGTTACGTTTTGTTATCTGTCGGGTTATATCCGCCATCTTTACTATTGATCAACTTTTTGATATGTGGATGCTGTTAACAGATAATTTTATTTAATTATTGTTATTCCATTGTTACTTTCGTTGTTTTGTTTACTTTTGAGTTATCTGTTCATTGTTTCGTTTTAGTTATTTTAAAGGTTTCGTGTTTAAAAAAATTATGAAGCTGGATCAAGCAGTGCTTGTACTTTTTTCACTGAAGAAAAAGCGGCAAAGAAAAGCTATCAACAGAAAAAGAGATGGTTATTAATGTGTACATTAGGTAAAAAAAAACAGCAAAATAAACGTTTAAGAAACATTGTTATTTAGTTTATACTGGGTGTCAAGCTGCAAGTCAGTAGATTTTTATCAGAATTTAGACATCATGATAATGAAAAGTAGGACCCCTTTTATAGGTATTAACCGAAAAAGGTTGATTTTTAACGTTATAGAAACTTGGTCGTTTACACTGTAAAGATCGCTTCAGGCTGGCCCATGTTGTGGCAATTACGAGGAACTATTTTTATTACTGACGGTCATAAATAAAAATATATTTGACACTAAAACGAAGCATTTACAAAACATTATCACTCCTAAGTTCATAACGAATTAAAAAAAAAGAAATGGAGCCATTTTTCTGTGCGTGTGTGTCACTGAACTCCTCCTAAGCGTCTAGACCGATGTGTGTGATGTGTGTTTGTATGGTTCCCTGGATGGTTTAGATTAAGAATTGGATTAATTTAAATTTAGGTGGCACTGCGATAGAGTTCTAGGCAAAATAACAAAAGTCACTCAGTTATAGTTTATCGATAATTCGAATATCGAAAAATCGAAGTTTTATAATTTGGACTGCTGAACATAGGCCTCCCCCATAGATTGCGACAAAAGTTTGTAGCTCTCATTTTGGGGGGATTATCCTTTGTTGCAGTTTGTTTATTTAGATGTCACAGGAAAACGATGCTGCCCATCTCCTGGTATTAATTTTCCCTCTGTCGATTTTTACGACACTCATGGGATGAGATAGGGTAGTAGCTTCTCTTAAGCTGCCACCACACGGCCACCACCGCGCCGCAAGAGCAATAGACACCACTAAAGTCAAGACCTTCAACCAAAAGATATAATGAATTTATTTGATAAGATTTTCGAAAGCGAACTTTTGATTCCGCTAAATTTCTTGTTATGCTATGATTGCTCTTATGTACCTGCAATGCCTGTATATAAAGGTTCCTTAGTTTTTTCATTGCCATCACGTCTATATAAAACTGACCGAATTTACTTTGATTAGGTTATTTTTCAGTACTCACTACGATGATGATATAAACCGATTTAGAACTTATCGGATTCCGGCTAACGATCGCGTGGTCAGAGTCCTAGACTTCTATGGCGCGGTTCCTGGGTTGGAATGCTAGAAGGATCAAACATTTGTACAAAAGCACTAATCGTAAGTTTTCGAGTCTGGTTTTGTTGTGTGTGTGAAATTAATCTGTATGACGCACCCACGATACAGGAAGTAAACCTACTTTTTTATTGGCTAAAGTGACGAAACGAGCAAAACGTTGACATTTCTCATTCAAAAGTCTCAAATGCCCAGTGATTACTCTAGCTCTCAGAGCCCTTCAAACCGAGACACAGTAATGTTTGAACACTACTGTTTCACGGCAGAATAACTGGCCCTGAGGTGCTACCTACGTAGACGGATTCCTGCATAGGAACCCTACCACCAGTATGGAGCAACGTTTATTTAATATAAAAAGAGTTGTAATCTGTGTAGGTGATAGTGTCGTAATTATTACCGTGAACAAACAGACACTCACTTGTCTTATCTATCTGTATCCGATATAACGCGTAAAGGATAATTTCAGGAAAAGGGCCAGTCCTATGCCAGATTTACCTCTCACATTAATTCTGTATCTGAAAACTAAAATAATTGCCCAATTTTTGGTGTTGTATGGGATTTCAACTGAAGACCTAAGACTTAAAAGATATTGTGTTCACTGCAACACGCGATCGTTAAGAAGTACAAGAAAGTACAGTTATAGAGCCATGAAATAGACAAAAAGCAGTCCAAGATTAATTTATTAAAACTGCCTTCACATTTTATAATGGAATTTTGTTACTGTTTTCTAGCTCGGTAAAAACTCTTGGTCTTTACATGGACAGTCAGTTTTATATTATATGCATAATATATGTATTAATATGTATCTTTTTTATATATTAAATTTATCATCTACAAGTAGTAATGTATGTTTACATGTTTGTGTGCTTATATGTGTTATATATATATATATATAGTTATATATATATATATATATATATACATATAAATATAAATATATGTATAATTATATATATTTACATGTATATATACGTAGTTTCAAATTATTATCTACTCTATTGTTTAATTATACCTGCCAAAATAGCTCACACTGCGAGTTGACTGGTAGATAATGGCGATAGGTACCAAAAAGGAGTAAATAAATAAATAAAAAGAATAAACAAACAATTCTTACTTACAAACGTTGGGATAAGTTTTAACAAAGTAGCGATGCTTATCTTCTCAACAATAACTCTCATTCTACTTAAGATACGAAATTGAAATTTCCGATAAAAAAATTGCAAAAAGTATAAATAGACTCATAAAATATAGCTTAGTGACGAACCTGTTCACTTTTATAGCTAGTACAGAAATAAGTGTACATCAAGATCGTATCCCGCTAGTGCATTTGTTTGACGGCAAATTCACGAGAGGAAGGGAATAAATGAAAAGTAATAAATTTAAAAAATACAATCGTTGTATTCATCGAAAGCCAAGCATTGAGTTTTATGTAACTCTATATTTCCATGAATTAAAATGTTAATATTTTGTTTTAATTTTTGTTGATTATTAATACTGTAAACATAATAATTCTTATTTTTTATTAATTGGTACGCAGTAATTAATCGAAGCATATATATTTTTCCTTTTTACTAATTATTTACTTGTTATAACCTACAAGTTTAGCATGTTCGCCAGTCGTCGGCATACGAGAAGGTTAATGCACAGTGACATTGTTCGATCTTTCATACGTCAAAAATAATTATTTTGTTGACTCTGATACAAATGTCTTTTGAGAATTGTAATTTTATTGTATTTATCTTTTTAATTTTCAGTTAGTAACTCAATTCATATGTGTACATATAAAATTGTGTCATGTCATGGAGCGAGCTTCGGTTGTCTATGAGAATATTCTTTATAAATTTATCTTTAATGTTTTTTGGCAACGATAAAAAAGAATCATAAAATTGAGGATACTCACGTAATTTGTTTCGCCTGTTTCTTCTCTTTTAGAGAACACTTATTATGAAACGGTGCTTAATTTAAAAAAAAATATGTTTGACAAACGAAATTTATATTTCTTACGTTAAATAACAAATAATTTTTATTTCATTTCATATATATGCTTATTTATTATTGAAACTACTTACATTCCGCCAGGCGTTTGCAAATAAGCAATTTTCGAGACATGTCACATAGTCACGGGATCATACAACACTCCCGGGATAAGAGAGGCGCTGTGGCAGATTTGCTCATGCCGCCACATTGCTAGGTTGTTATTTCAACAAATGGCAGGATAGTCATCTCTAAAAAATACCAGAACGTAAATACACTGACTGCATCGCTTTTATCTACTTACATACTTATTAGTGACGGTATATATAAATTTATTTAAGCAAACATATGTTTTTTATCTATTTACTAGATGTGACCTTTCAGTTCAGCGTATTTGTCAGTAGACGAGACGGTTGTTGCACCGCGATATTGTTCGACCTTTCATGCATCTAAAAATAAAACTATTATTTAGTTGTCTCTAAAAAATTGTAGATATGTCAGTCGATGATTATTGTATTGTTTATGATTGTATCAAAGGAACTTTTTTGTGGAAGTGTTACATAACTTATTGTAAGTTGTCGGGTGGTCAAAATTATTTAAAAAATTTAGGATAGAAAATTGCGCTTGGGTATTTTTTTTCTAGATTAAACCGATATCTGTATCACTGATTTTACTGTCGAGCTATTATCCAAACTTGAGCATCTGTAAACTATCTATTCGTTTTATGGTTGGCTTAAACAAACATGACTAAAACAACTCAGAATTTTGAATTCAGCTCAAGCGGCTCCATATTAGGGATGCAACATCGCTCTTTATAACATCTATGTTAGGAAACATCGATGATCCTATGACAAACATCGATGTTAAAAAACATCGTAAATTAAAACGATACATCGATGTTTATCCAATGATCATCATTATCACACTTAAGCGTGTTTCGTTTTAATAAACAAAAAGGTACTAGATTGTCATGTTTAATGCAAATAAAGTAAGAATGTAACTATACCTGTGACGTAACTAAACAACATAATATACCAATCTTACCATCGTTTGACCTAAAACCTTATCTACGTAACTTCCTTTAACTATTCCACAAACAACAAAATTGAACATATAAAAAAAGATCGCAATATTTATTTATTTGAAAGTAATAATATTTTTGAAATAGAGTTTGGGAAGATACATTTTAATAGGAACTCAATTCACATATTTGAAAACAAGTGTAAATATGTACGAGGGGTGATCCAAAAGTAATGATAATCAGTTATTTCTAGTGCACACAAAAATACAAAAAAATTTCAGTCACTTACTCAGTTAACCACTAGTTCAGGGAAAAAAAATCATATAAATAGGCCACGATTCCCGGGAGCTACATTCATTTGAATACGGACTGTCAAGGAGTGAACATCAAAATGGAAAAACACGAAATCAGAGCTGTCATTAAATACCTCTGCTTGAAAAAAATGTCTACCAAAGACATACACAGCGACTTGGTGGAAACATTAGGGGACTCTTCTCCTCCATATTCCACAGTTGCACGCTGGGCTAAGGAGTTTAAGTTGGGAAGAACATCGACGGAAGACGAACACCGCGAAGGACGCCCATCGACGTCCCTCACTGAAGAAAATGTGAAAAAAGTTGAAGAAGTTGTATTGGAAGATCGAAGAGTGACTATCAGGCATGTAGCTGAGGTCACAGGGATCTCATATGGCAGCATTCAAAGAATCCTTGCGAACGAATTGCATATGAGAAAGGTCTCCGCGCGTTGGGTACCGAAAATGTTAAACGACGAGCAAAAGAAGAAACGAGTCGACATGTCAAGAGCAAATCTCGAAAAGTTCCAGGCAGACAAGGATAATTTTTTGTCACGTTTTGTGACCATGGACGAGACCTGGATCCACCATTTTGATCCTGAAACAAAACAACAATCGATGACATGGAAACGATCCGATGAACCGACGCCGAAGAAATTCAAAGTGTCAAGCTCAGCAGGGAAGGTTATGGCGTCTGTTTTTTGGGACGCTGAAGGAATAATCATGGTGGACTACTTGGAAAAGGGGGCCACTATTACAGGCTCCTACTATGCAGAACAAATAAGAAGATTGCGGGAGGCTATTAAGGAGAAAAGGCGAGGCAAACTGCGGGCTGGAGTGCTGTTCCATCAAGACAACGCACCGGTTCACAAAGCTGCAATTGCCATGGCTGCCATTCAGGAAGCGGGCTTTGAGCTGGTGGAACACCCCCCCTATTCACCAGATCTAGCCCCCAGCGACTTCTATCTCTTTCCACGACTCAAGGAACACCTCCGAGGCAAGAAATTTGACGATGATAGCGACGTGATGGCCGCGGTTGAGGACTTTTTTGAGAGTCAAGATAAAGATTTTTTTTCTAAGGGAATTTTAGGATTAGAAAAGAGATGGACTAAATGTATAGACTTGCTAGGAGACTATGTTGAGAAATAAATTTATTTATTTATTTTATTCATTGTGTTTATTATTGATTATCATTACTTTTGGATCACCCCTCGTAACTATAATCAAAGAGCAGAACACGAACGGAATGAATGAACGATGTCGATGTTTGAAACTTTTGCCGTCGATGTATCGGCGATGTATGGTTCTTCAAATCGTTAATAGAATCAGGCGTTACTTTGCGGAAATCCATTATAATGTAGGAAAGGAAGTTAATTTGTTAAGATCCACGTGTTTCGCCCCAAAAAGAGGCATTATATTAGTCATAAGACTCCACGACAGACAGCCGCCGGGTCTCGGCGACTGTCTGCCGTAGGTGGTTTGTTTGTGCACGCTACTGAAGGACGGCGAGCGGTGCTCTTAAAAACTAGGTAATGTACACTACTAAATGAAATGAGAATGAAATGAAAAGAATAGAAAAGAAATGAAATGAATGAAATGAAAATGAATGAAAAGAAAATGAATGAAAAGAAAATGAATAAAATGAAAATGAATAAAATGAAAATGAATGAAATGAAAATGAATGAAATGAAAACGAATGAAATGAAATTTTTTGAAATATAATGAAATGAAAACTAACTGGTTGTAGGATTCCTTTAGAACTGATGTCTCAGGGGTCGGGGCAGTGTGGTGACCTACTGAAATATATGGGTGAAAAATCATTTGTTGCAAACGTAGCACTTACTATCAGGTGAACGTTTTTCTCACGTCTCGTAAAAAATAAAATACACAGCTGAAATGTAAAGAAAGGTGTAAATTATCATAAACCATAAAAACGTTCAATCCGTCTCTAAGAAAAAAGTAGCACGGTAGTAGAAAAAAAGAGTAAAGAATTATGATTCATTAATGAAAAGAAGAAACAAATAGAGATATCATACATAAGGAAAAAACTACAAAAAGACGGACGCGCCTAAAACGTTTTTGTTTATGTAAGACTAACAAGACAAAGCTCCGCTCTGTTCCCACACTGTTCGAGGCAAACGTAGCAAAAAACCTTCGGCACCCCTTACCACGCTTGCGGTGGATTTCTGCAATATCAAGGGACTACATTCCAATCTTGATGCCGTCCACTACCATCTGGAGACGGCAAAGCCGGCCTTGCTTTTTCTTACCGAGACGCAGATATCCTCTCCGGCGGATACCTCTTATCTTTCCTACCCGGGGTACAAGCTGGAACATTCCTTTGTGCCACGGGCCGGGGTGTGTGTATACGTCAGAGAGGATATATGTTCTCAACGCCTCGGCAGCCTTGAAGGTAGGGACCTGTTCACCCTTTGGCTACGCATAGACAGCGACGACCACCCTCGCGTCTATGGGTGCCTCTATAGGTCCCACAGTGGCAATACCTAAACTGACCGACTCATCGACCACATCCAAATGGCTGCAGATTCCGTGCTACAGTAGATCCCATCCGCAGAGATCGTGGTACTCGGCGACTTCAACGCCCACCACGCCGAATGGCTACGCTCTCGAACCACTGATCATGCGGGGAGATTCTGTTTTTGACTTTACCTTGGCATATGATCTGACACTACTGGTTACTTTGCCAACGCGGGTTCCAGATGTGGAGGATTATACACCTTCCCTGCTGGAACTTCTGCTGACCTCTCATCCGGACGGCTATGTGGTCTCCGTCGATGCCCCTCTGGGATCTTCGGACCACTGTCTGATCCGGAGTACAGTGCCTATAATGTGCCCAAGGCGATCGCGCCGTGTATGGCACTACAAGTCGGCGGATTGTGATAGGATGCAGTCTTTTTTTGCATCCTACCCATGGGGGCGGGTTTGCTTCTCGCTGGATGATCCCGACGTCGTTGCGGGGTCTGTCGCTGATGTGGTGCTTCAGGGAATGGAACTCTTCGTTCCATCTTCTTTGGTGCTCATCGGTGGTAGATCCCAACCTTGGTTTGGTGGCACCTGCAGAATGGCATTTCCAACACCAACACCAAAGACACCAACCCTGTTTCCGGCATACATACACTATACCGGCCGTGCTCCTATTTCTCGAGAACACGTGGACGAGTACCGGAAGAAACTAGTGTCAGAAGTTGAGATTTTGTTAGACAAAATCTCGGATTGGGGCCGACTAACTTTAGTCCAGTTCAACCCTAAGAAGACACAGGTTTGCGCGTTTACCGCTAAAAACAAACCCTTCGTCGTATCACCTCATTTTGAGAGCACTCCCCTCGTTGCCTCAGTCAGTATCAGGATTCTTGGCGTCGACATATCGAGTGACGTTCAGTTTCGCGGTCACCTGGAAGGGAAAGCCAAATTGGCTTCCAAAAAGCTTGGCGTGCTCAGTACAGCGCGACAGTGCTTCATGCCGGCCCAACGCTTGCAACTTTATAAGGCGGGTTCGGCCGCACATGGAGTACTGTTCTCATCTCTGGGCGGGGGCGCCCCAGTGTCAGCTACTTCCATTTGACCGCATTCAACGAAGAGCGGCTCGAATCGTCGACGTACCATGTTCTATCTGATCGGCTTGATCCCCTGGCTTTGCGAAGAGATGTTGCATCCCTTTGCATTTTTTATAGGATCTACCATGAGGAGTGTTCCGAGGATTTGTTCGGATTAATTCCAGCCGCTGATTTTCACCATCGCACATTGCGGCACAGCTTCAAGAAAAGAGCCTATTCCTTTCTCAAAGGCCAGCAACGCATCTGCTATTCCTCTGGTATTGTAGATGTTCATGGGCGGCGGTGATAACTTACCATCAGGTGAGCCGCTTGCTCGTTTGCCCCCTATTCCATAAAAAAAAATAACTTAACGGATTTTATCGCGTTTATATACTTTTAGATTTTAATTATTATTTTTGGTCAGAGCTCTTAATTATTTTCTTGGTCGCTTCAGATCTCGTTCAGTAAAACTTGTGAGACAATCCTTTATTTCTCGCCAAAATTTGTTCTTAACCAGGTGTCTCTTCAAGTTTTGAGTGAGATCAATATAAGAAAAATTACACTAAGTATTGTCCTGATCATTTATTTTCAAAGTATATGAAATATTATCTACTCGGCGATAGGTGACCGGCAGAGTAGAATAGCATCTACCTCTTTTCTACGGAGCTGTCATAAGACGTGACTATTGTACAGACAGCCTTTATCCCTGCAGAAAAACACTATAGTATGCTGTCATTTGCTCGTGGGAATTCAATGGGAAAGAATTTGTATGACTCGTACAAAAATGGCGGCGTCGTGGTTTGCCAGCCGTCACGTCTCGGTTGTCGTGTGGGACGAAAAGTGGGCTACGTATGTTGTTTTTGTCTACCCCTTATAGGAGGAAAAGATGTGACTGTATGTATGCACGCATGAAAATATATTGTAAATTAAATGAAATTTTGTATTTAGAAAATGTTTTATTTTCCAACTCTATGTATAGATAGGTTTCAAATTTGTTATTTTTTTAATACTCGTACGTAACTATTTAAAAAAAAAGAGCGAGGCTCGGTTGTCTAACAATACTTTTGTATTATTTATCTTGTAATATTAAAATAGATTTTCTTTACCTATACGTTTGTAATAAATGTAAGCAAAACTATCTTGTTTACATTGCCTTATAAAGGGGTTCTTAAATTTATTATGGAATATTACATTATGTAGAAATAAATTAAATTTGACATGAATATCTAATAATGATAAATTCCATTTGATTGCATAAATCATTTATTTAAAATGTTTTTGACAAATGATAGTTACCTATCCAAATATAGTTTAAGACTAGAAAGCTTATGTGCTATCTTAATGTTTACTTTTGAATACACACATCTACTTTTATTGAACAGGCTACATATTTGACATTTAATTTGGAAATCAGTTCCAAATAGTTTAAATTTAATAAGGAGGCAATAGAGGAAATCTCTAGCTAGAATTGTGTCATTAGTATTTTTTTTATATGATAAATTGTAGCACTTCACAATGTGTTAATAATAAAGATTGTATACGAGTACACCTGGTGCATCAAAATATACAGGGCATTTTGGGCAAAGAAAAAATTGCATTGTTTTTAAATAGCTATCATATTCATATTTTGTGTATAATTGAACATTGGTTAAAAGATTACAATTTAATGTTTAATTTTAGTAACCACGAGGTGGTTAGTTCCTTCAATAGAGGAAAAGCTTTACGCAGGTGGCTCCTTGATACTATTAAATAAATCATTGCGATTTGAGGAACGTAAAGACATTGTGAGCCTCTCTGTTGAGAGAACTATAGAAATGGCCTGTGTTGAGCTTGAGCACCTCATAGTTGTCAGCGTTTACAGACCCCCATGTGCTTTATATGATAATATTGAGAAAATTATGGAAGAAGTTTTAATTAAACTTAATAATCCGAACAAACCTATTGTCATATCCCGAGATTTTAATATCAACCTCATGGAAACTTCTTCTATCAGCATTTTTTGTTCTTTGATGAAATGATTTAATCTTGTTAACCTGTTTTTAGAACCAATACGTATTACTGGATCTTGTGCAACCTGCCTTGAAAATATTTTTACAGATGTTAAGTCTTTGCACCAATCCATAATTTACAAAATAAGTTTGGACCATTCTGGGCAATTAGTATCGTTACCTTACTTATGCAAAAAACCAAACAATAACCGTGACCATGGTACCGGTTACAGTACCGGTACATGGACCGTGCTGTAAAGCATTCGATTCGGTTATAAATAGTAAAATTAAACGTGATAAAATCCGTAAAATAAGTATCATTTAAAAAAAATGTGTTTGTTTCGTGAATAAGTATCCCTTGTAGAAGTTTAGAAGTAATATAAGATAAAAAACTTCCACTACTTCCCTTTAATTTCATAGTACGCGAGTAACATGGGTTCGATCCCCGGTGCCAGCACCTCTAAATTTGTTCTACAAGTTTAAGTGCTAATTTACCACGTGCTTATCCGAGGAATAGAAATATTTCGAGGGTATGTGAAGTCCGCCAATCCGCATTGGAGGAGCGTGGCGGACTATTCCCAGCTCCAAAACCCTCTCAGAAATGAGAGTAGGCCTGTGCTCAGTAGTGGGATATTTACTGGCTATTTATATGAAGTTTTGTTAAATCTTCTGAGCAAGCAATTTGAAACCATTTTTACTTCTAAAACTCTCTCCTTGAACAATCGCACGACTTTTAATGAATGGGCCACAGTAGGAATCCACAGAAGTAGGCAAAGGTTGTATGAAATTTACCATGAAAAGTCATATAACCATAGAGTAAGACATTCGTAGAATATGTTAAAAATTATTCAAAATTATTTAAAAAAGTATGCTCCGCAGCTAAGTCATTACACTTAAGCAATAAAATAAAAGAAGCCTCGGATAAAAAGAATACATGCCTTGGAGTATTATTAACAGTGAAACGGGAAAAGTTAAGGACCGCAACTCTGATTACAAATTAAATATTAACAACAACCTTCTGAATTTATTAAATCTGATCATGATGTTGCTACTACAGCTTTTGGAAAGTTTTTTACTGAAATTCCAATTTTGACAACCAAATCATTAAATTCTTCTTTTACTGCCGCTGAGATATTACAATATATAACTTCTTCTATAAAAGATTTCGAATTTCATATGGTAGATTCAAACGATATTTTATATCATTTTAGACCATGATTGTAAGAAACCCCAGATCTATGGGATATGTCTGTTGAAGTCAGTACGTCTATTATAAATATAATTGCACCTCAATTAGTCATAAAATTTAATTCTAGTATTGAACTTAGCGTATTTTTTGATTTGATGAAACACAGTAAGATCATACCTTTATTTAAGTCTGGTAGTTCGTCGGACCCCTATAACTTTAGACCTTTTTCCGTACTACCAACATTAAGTAAAATTTTTAAAAAAAATATTCTTAATCAAAACATTTTAATTTACATAAATTGTTTCATAAAACCAATTTAGGTTTTGCAAGGGGTCGTTCTACAACCGATGCCGGTGTTGAACTAATTAAGTATATATTCGATGCCTGGGAGAATTCGCAGGATGCCTGTGTGAGTGTTTTCTGTAATCTTTCTAAGGCCTTCGATTACGTCCATCATGAAACACTCATCAGGAAAGTACATCATTACGGTATCAGAAATTCTGCACTTAAATTTTTAACTTCATATTAGAGCAATAGAACGCAGAAAGTAGTTAGATATAGTATGAGTTCTTCCGGGTCAGCAGTATCTATAGGTGTCCCGCAGAGTTCGATTCTCGGCCCATTTCTATTCCTTATTTACATTAATGACTTACCTAGTAGGGGATAACCATGATATAGTATTATTTGCTGATGAGACATCATTGACTTTCAACATAAAACGTCAACTTTAATTATATAATGAGATGAATTGTACATTGAAATGAAGTAGTACATTGGTTTAACGTGTAAAATGTTAAATGTTAAACGATTGGATGTAAATGTACTCGTAAATGAGGAAGAGTTGAGCCTTGTACCACTGTCTTTTTCGGAATAACTCTAGACGCGAAACTTCAATGGGGCCTAAACTGGCAAGTAGACTTAGCTCTGCAGCTTATGCTGTAAAAAAAATTGAATCTTGACTAACCTTGAAACTGCTAGATTACTTTATTATAGTTATTTTCACAGCATAATGTCTTATGGTATTTTGCTGTGGGGAAATGCGACTGACGTAGAGGTGAATTTTGTTTTGCAAAAGAGGGCCATAAGATCTATTCATAATATTGGCTCTAGAATGTCTCTTAGAGATAATTTTAAAGAAATTTATATCTCATCCTTGGCCTCTAAATATGTATACGAAAACGTTATGTATGAACATAAGAATTTTATTAACTTTAATAAAAAAGTGATGTTCATAATGTAAATACCAGAAACAAGCACAAATTAATAATGCCAGTTACTCGACTTCACAGAGTCTGTAACTCTTTCATGGGGCAATGTATACGTTTATACAACAAAATCCGAGAAAGTGCACGAAGTCTTTCAATCAAAAAGTTCAAACTATTTGTTAAACAAAGACTTTTTAAGAAGGGTTATTATAATATTAAGGAATACATGGATGATGATTATACCTGGGAATTATCATACTGCTGTAATTGTATATTATTTTTTAATGACTGAAAAAAAAAATCCCGCTTGTTTTCTTACTGGTTCTTCCCAAGATAGATGCATATCTTTGCGAACCAGTGTAGCTTAAAAAAATTACGTTCAATGAGTATTATGTAAATGATCTATATTGAATAACAAATATTCTATTCTAAACAGTATTTGCGTTGCGTAGACATTATTCGTACATACTACTATAACATTAAGGTCACACGTCTATAATAATATGGAACTATTACGTACTTATTATCATAATGATAACATAGTTTTCTAACGTAACGTGCACTACAAACAAAGGAATATTTTACCTTGAAAACAATTCACTACTGATGTATATATTGTATATAACAAGCGGAAAATTCTGTAAATAGATGTGACGAATAAACAGTTTGTTTAGCACTGTCGCTAATAAATCAAGAAGGTGAACGATTATTGAAAAAAGTTTGAAAACATATAGTAATCATAGTTATTAATTAAGTAATACCTTTTATTAAACATATATTTTTGATTATGCTGTTAGGTCACAGGTTAGATTTAAGCATACAGATTTTTGCATTTTAATAAAGAAAAGTATTGATAAATCCATTTTTCTTTTTTAAAAAAGTCAGGAGAGTCGTGGTAACTCAGGGACCTGGCGTTCCCCTTACATTTCATAGTTACGAAGTGATCTGAGTTCGATTAGGCCAACCGGCCCGGTAACGGCACATTAAAGAAAATTCTACAATTTTGTTGACATGTGAAGTCCGTCAATACGCATTGGATCAGCGTGGCGGACTGTTATGGGCTCCAAAACCCTCTCATAAAAGAGGCGGATTCTGTTCAGTAGTGGGATATTTATAAGCTAGCTTTAAGTGAAATAGCGAATAAAAATAATGTTCATTTTGCTAAGGGGGTTTTAGTGTTATTTCGAGCAAATGGTGTCAATGTTGTTACAAACTACGAGGCCATTTAATTACAAACGTAAGGCAAATAAAGTGTTTCACAATATGGTCGGCGGAAAATCGTATAGCTCCTAGGATTATCCGGCACTTACATGATGGAGTGTGTGTATCCGGTATTTTGTAAGATAAGGATGAAGTCGATTATTTTATTATGTATCGTTTTAAATATTTTTATACTTTTCATGTGCTGTATGGTGGCGTCGTATGAGAGTCTATCTCTTCATCTCGTTAAGATGGCATTGTAAATACTTTTTAATAAAACGACTTTTTATATAGTGTTTATAATAATTAAAGTATTTACTAGACGTACTACACTCAGCGTCACAAAAATCGCACCTCTCTGAGTTTGCGCGAAAAATGGCTGTAATGGCTAGAAACGAATTATACGAGTATTTATATAAACACTGGTATGATTGAAATGGGTATTTGAATAGCTTTACATTATTAATAAAAAAGTCATGAAATCATTAAAACATTTATCATTATAGAGCTACAAAAATAAACACTGTCAAATGCTCGTTAGTAAGGACGCTAGTTACACCACCTAAAAAGGGTATGAAAGGGTCGATCTGGATGAAATATGGGCCAGTCGTAATTTAGACTTTGCAGTGAACAACACAACAAGTAACCCAAGTAAGAACAAGTAAAGATGGACACCAGCTCTGAAGAAGCCGCGAAGCGAAGTGATTGCCCTATTGCAGTTGGGGATGTGGCAGTGTGACGTTGCTCGACAGATGAACCTGTCCCGTTTTTCAGTTCGACGGGTGTTCCAACGTTTTCAGCAGACTGGTGGTTATGTTAGAAAACCGGGATCTCGAAGAAAACGGTGCACATCAGAAAGAGATGACCGTTTCATCGTTACGACATCTTTACGAAACCGTTTTACAAATGCTGTTGAGTTGCAACAACAGCTTCGATCAACTCGGAGAACATCTGTGAGTGTTTCTACGATAAGAAGAAGGTTACACGAAAAGAGTTTAACAGCCCATAGACCTGCTAAAGGTCCAAAACTTACTGCACAGCATCGCAGATATCGCCTAGAGTTTGCTCGCAATCATTGCGAGTGGACTCTAGAACAGTGGCGGACCGTACTGTTCTCTGATGAGACGAGGGTCTGTCTCTTCTGCAATGACAGACGTAGAAGGGTCTACAGAAGACAGGAGGAGAGGTTCACACAACCCTGCTTCGAAGAATCCGTCGAATACGGGGGTGGCTCGTGTATGTTTTGGGGCGGCATTTCCGTCGACGGGAAAACGGAACTTGTGTGCGTTTCCCGGACTCGGGGTGGCCGTGGGCAAGGGTCATTAAATGCTGGTCGGTACATTACTGAAATCCTGGAGGAACATGTGGTCCCGTATGCTGGTTATGTCGGTGATGGATTCATGTTAATGCATGATAATGCTCGTTGCCACACCGCGGCTATTGTACGGGATTACTTACAGGAGGTCGATATCCCTGTTATGCATTGGCTAGCACGAAGTCCAGACCTTAACCCAATAGAACATCTCTGGGATGACCTAAAACGGCGCGTGCGAGCTCGAGATCCAGCTCCAGCCACTCTTCAAGAGCTCCAAGATGCGGTACTTGAAGAGTGGGAACAAATACCCCAAGAGGCTGTTGCGGTCCTTGTAAGGTCCATGAAAGATCGCATGGAAGCCGTTATCAAGGCAAGGGGGGGTAACACTAGGTTTTAAGAACTTTTTTTGTATTTATTAAGTTTTTTTTTAAATTATTAATTTGCAAATTTGTACATACCCTGTCTTTTTCTTTAATTTCTCATTTCGTCTCGTTATAAAAGTAAAATTCAATTAAAATTCCTGAAAGCTAATGAAATTACCTTTCGAATGATACCCTCAAACCACAACATTGCCATGGGCCCGTTGTGTTAAAATAGTATTTAAATTATTTTTTACGGATGTGCGATTTTTTTGACGCCGAGTGTAGATGGTTGCCACATGCGTCATACTGTACAGGTGCTGTTGGTGCAGGCTGGTCGCTGGTGGTTTCTCTGTTTCTTCACCGTCAGAGGAATCTCATTACGAAACGGCGGTAGATTGTAAAAAAACGACATTTGACAAACGAAATTTATATTTCTTACGTCGAATAGAGGATTTTCATTTCAATTTATTTCATTATAAATAATACTTAACTTTAACCTATTACCTAAGGTGAAACCTAGAGCTAATATTATCCGCAATCTCTCAAGAACATGTTTAAATGTACCAGGAAGCACTTCCTAGTATATTAATGAAATCGAGCGTTATGATGTGATAATTGAATAACATAATCCAGCTATTAATTGACTGATATGGTTCATAATAAATATCATAACACATCATAAGTGTTTTATAGTAAACAACAGTTTTATAAAATCTATAATATTATGGTTTAATAAATTAGTATTTACATCATGTTTGTTTAGTTTTTTATTTTAATTTACATTATCCGCTAAGTTATAATATTGATACATATGATTGCTAATATTTACGCGAATACGTGGGCCCCCGTTACAATGGGTGTTGGAAGGCGCAGCTTACTCGCCTAACTCATCTGCTTAAATCACCTGCCACCAAATAACTAATGCGATACCGTGTTCCAAGATTGTTGCAATTTCCTTCTTCCCTTTGTTGTTTAGAAATGAGGTTGAAAATTATCTAATTCGACCATCACGGATAATAATGTAAAATATTAGGATCGATCAAGTCATGATCCTTAGTTGGAATCGGTTCGTTTCCAATTTATCCAATTGGTGATTCAACCACTACATATTTTCAGCATTTCCTTTTTTCCACTTTTATGACACCCACGGAATGAAATGAGGTTGGAAATTATCTAATGTCACCATCACGTGTAATAAGTGATTAGCATAGATGCCTTTCAAGTAATAACAGTTGGAATCGGTTGGTTTGCGGATCCTGTTGATTATGGTAGTTCTGGGTTTTAATCCCAACCGAAACTTAACGGTCTTTTGGTTAGAAACTCTACCCCCATTAGTCTACCTTCAATCGAAATATATTTGTACTAAACAACAATCGATTTAAGAGTTTTAAATGCATCCAATAAGTCTTCTATCACATTAGTTGAAGGTTTTTACTGTAACGGTAAGGTGAAGAAAAATGTCACGACATTGTTATACTTCTAGGTGATAATTTCTGTTAGTAACTAATAAAAAAATACTGACAGAAATTATCAGACTCCATCAGATCTGAATCCACAATATTTTATTACTAACTAGCTGATACCCAAGTCACCGTGTGGGCTAATAGATATCTAAGTTATGTCGAACTTAGAGCGTTTTACGCTTTTAGCAGAGCGTTTCACGAAGGCATGTTGTTTTTTTTAAGAAATGGAATATCACTATCTCATATTGTCTTAATACTTTATCTGTCTTGAGTATGTTGTTAATCTGTAAATAGTGACATTAGTTTGTTTTTATTCATATTTACAAAAACAGACTCATTTGGTTTAATGACCTAGGAGACGCTTAAAAAACAACAAATGAAGACTCTGCAGATGAAGTAAAAAAAGATCACTTTCATGAAATAATACACATAATAATATTTTTACTTATCGCCGATATTACTCGTATAACTCTCTGTTCTTGTACATTTGTTGATTGTACGCCGATATAATTATATAATTAAAGCGATAAGTTGAATTATACACATATGACGTCAAAGATACACGAATAGCTTTAAATTAAATTTAAATATGTTGCTCTAAAAGATAGCAGCGTATCTTTTAAAATAAATCCTGCATGTTCGTACGAAATGTATTTAAAAATAAATGAGATGTACTAAAAGGCAAAGAGCCCTGCGTTTACAGGAGTTGAAAGTTTCACGTAGTGTTAGGTACGGTGGCGAGGCTAACAAGTAAAAACTTGCTCGAGAAACTCCTGTTTCAACTGGGAATATTACGATTTCATGTCGTGAAATTTAACCTACTTAGAAAGTATAAATGGGATGGGATTTTTTAAAATTAGTCTTTAAATAGGAAATAAAATTTCACGTATGACTGAAAATTTTATAGTAATTTACGACAGAAATGATGCACAAAATGTCATTGACTTTTGTTAATCTGTATCTTTTTGTATCACAGCATAAGTATCATTAATGACAAACCTATTTATTATTTATAATTGGCGTCATAATCACTTAGGTGATAATTGTAATGGATGGAAAATGTTTTGTTTTTTCATAAATATTTATTGTAGTATACAAACGGATTAAAAATCGATCGTACTTATACGAGTTAATCTTTTTTGCGCTTCGCACTCCTTTGAAATGTTGCAGGAATCCTTCCGGTTACATTTTACATGAAAACTTAATTCTTTGATTCCTCTGTCGCCATATTGCGGCTGATAAACTTGACAAACGGATGAATTTCACCAAAAGTAAGTTGCTACAGATGCAGACAAAGCGTATTGCACACAACCGTGGAATTAAATTCTTTGACGGTGTGGGTTATCATTTAAGGTATCGGGTACTTATTGGATCTCATCACAGCTTAGCATTGGGTGATAAAAAGTTGACCCATGTTCTAATAAATCGGTAAAAATAGTCTTCCTCGGTATGTGGAGCTAATACTAATACACCCTTTGTCTTATAAGTAACATAAAAGAAGCAAAATCAATTTAAAATTTATGTATCAAAATGTGTGTCGCACTTAACAAAGTACCGAGCCGAAAACTGTCTTCGCCTTAACAGCCATGCGCTCGCTCCATGCCGGCGTGATTGGCTCCGCGTGGACGACGACTTTTGTCATCATGTGCACTTATCAGTGCACTGATAGCGCCGCGCTAATTCGTCGCGATTGGCCCCGCCGAGGGTGTGCACGGGCCGCCCGCTTCTATAAAATCAATTGGCACGAGATCTGCCGCAGCATAACTTGCTCAGGCGCCGCACGTGACGCGTACTAACCTTCCATAATATTAATAATAGTAATTCACTTAGTAACACACCCACTACAACGGTAAGTTATTTAAAATGTTAACGGATTAGAAAGAAAAGTAGTACCGAATTACAAATAAGACATTAATTCAGGTTCAATCTCTTTCCAATTAAGTCTTAAGTTTAGCTTAACCTAATCAGTACAGACACGTAAACATCAATGGTAGTTGCCATTATGTTTACGAGTCTTGCCTTAAGCAGAGTAAATATTTGATTAAGTGCCTTTTCTCATTCAGTCTTTTCTTTTCTTAAACTGAAATTGAATTCAGGTTTACCAAGACCCAATTTAATAGAAGAAGAAGAAAAACCACAATTTTATTACCAACGTTTTATTGCGATCGACAACTCAATGATTTGCATAAATCGATTTTAACTTTGTTCGAGAAATGAAACCGCTAGAGAATTACTTAGTAGTCTGTTTGATTTATTCTATCTTTTAAAAAATTTATCGTTCTACATCACAGGCAGACAATGGAATTAGAATGACAAAATGAAATTGGTCGCTCGCGGCGACGATTTTTCTTTTTGAAAAATTTGCTCCATTTTAAAACGATGGGTGGATAAAAATGATAGGTTGATATAATTTTTAAGTGGGTTTTATGAATTGTTTCACTTATGATTTATATAAGAAACAATTTAGAAGAATCTTCTATTGGTTCTATAGTTTATGGAAAGAAATATTCGTAAATATCGTTTTATCGTACTAGTTACGAAAAAAAAAAATTTGCTTTCAGATTAAAGAATAAAAATGGCTTACTTACAGTCAATGCCTAAATCCGAAACCATTAGGTTACGTGAGAAGCATGTAGGGTAAGTGGAAATAAATTTCTAACAATTTTGCTAATGAAATTTCCTTTCTCATTAAAAAAAAACTTTCTTCGTAAATTTGTTTCAAATGTTTGACAAAGAATTTTCAAGCTCTGAACGCATCCATATGTGACGATTTGTTACCCATAATGGAACGTCATCCATTATAGCAGAACGGGTATTGGGTGGAGTTGGATAACGGTAAATTTGTTTCACAGAGCCGCCTGCCAGTTGTTTTTCCGCTCGTCCCCGTTGAAAATCGTTCGGGGGATCGCCCAGTTCATGTATGACGAGACTGGCGAAAGATACCTAGATTGTATCAATAACGTCGCACACGGTGAGTACTTACATTATTACCCTCTACTTATATGTCTAATAAGGTGAACCATATATGCAGAATAAAAACAACTGTCAGTTTGTTGTTTTTATTATGTTGTTACACTATAAGAATACGTAGCTAAGCTAGTGCTTACTAGTTCACGAGTTCTGTGATTTGAATTCCTTCCAAATCCAATCGCTAGATCGTATTGGTTCGTATTTTTTTAAGTAACTGTCGATTTGAGATTGACAATATCAATCTATCATATCAATATATCTTCTGTGTATATCGCTGATATTGTACGTAATCCTTCAACCGATCTTATAAATATAATGTGACACCGGATACTCAACTACAAGCGAGTACCTCCGTCTTTGCGTTACTGATACCAATATAGTATCTTTTGCATTGATTAATACTTTTGTCCGTTATTCAGACATAGACGCCGTGATCTAAATCCGCTAGTACGCTCATCAGTTTGTTATATTGTGCCAGGTTTCGTTGTGTGTAGCACTTGTAGTTTTATTGCCATTCGTCTTAAATTGTAGGTTCTGTTCTGATTGGTTTAAATTGAAGATTTTATATAAGAAAAAAAAGTAAAATAAAGTTACAGCCTATAAATGTCCCACGGCTGAGCAGAGGCCTCCTCTCATTTCCGAGAGGGTTTTGGTGCAGGCAAGAATCCGCCACGCTGCTCCAATGCGGGTTGGCTTACTTCACATGTCTTCGAAATATTTTTTATTTCTCAGACATGCAGGTTTCCTCACGATGTTTTCTTCACCGCCGAGCACGTGGTAAATCAGCACTTAAAATTGCAATTAACAGTTTTAGTGATGCCGGCACCGGAAATCGAGCCCAGGTCATTCGCGTACTATAAAAATTTACACCCAGCACCTAGCCCCTGAGCTACCACCGGCTCATATGTAAGGAATACTTATCTTAATTATATTACTGTAACCAAACTCCATTGGTTACTTGTTTAATAACAAAAAAAATGTATTTATCCAATAGTGGGCCACTGCCACCCCCACGTCGTAGAAGCAGGAAGAAATCAGATGTCTCTTATATCAACTAACAATCGCTACCTTCACGATGAGCTCGTTGTCTTAGCTGAGAGGATCGTGAAGACAATGCCGGAACCTTTATCCGTGTGCTTTTTCGTTAATTCCGGATCCGAGGCCAATGACCTCGCATTGAGATTAGCTAAAATACACACAAAGAAAAAAGACTTTATTACTCTTGACCAGTAAGTGTTGGTTATTGTTTGAGTATTTATGATTTCATATTTTTACATATTCTATTTAGTAAGGATGAATGTCGTGACTGAACGTGAAAGGTTGTTGGCGTTGACTGATAATTTTATTCAGCGACTTTATAAATAATAAGATAAAATTAGGATTATTTACTAATAATATTCCCATTAAAATACAGCGTGATCACTAATGTGTTAAATAATGCGTTGCTTTGAAGGAAGCTCCGCAAGGCATTAACAAAAAAATAGAAGATTAGTTTGTATCGATTTTTTTGTAAATTGACGTTGTTTAGAAACAGTTTCGCCAACAAGCGTGATACATGAGAGTGGAAGACTATATTTGCGTTACTTCGAGACGCTCGAAGTTGCTTAGGTGCTACTAGCGCCTGTTTGTTGCAGCGCATATCATGGGCACCTTACCTCTATGATTGATGTCTCTCCCTACAAACTAAACCTACCAGGAGGGCCAGAGAAGCCAGAGTGGGTTCACGTGGTGAGTTGGCCATAACTCCCGCCGATTATACTTTTTATACGTATAAAAAGTCTTTTGAATGTACTCAATGAAAAAAAAAATAACGAGATGTTACAAATATTATTCGGTATATTAAATAAAATTCGTTAATTAAAACCTTAATTAAAATAATCTACCTCGGGAACAAATAATTGAGATATTCCTCTCTATCAGTTTACATGTAATGTGACCTACATTAATTAGATAAAACCCTTCGAGGTCAAAGACGAGCTGAATGTTAAATATTATTAACAATACCAAAACAAAAATAATTTTGAAATGTTCCTTTGTAATTTTATTAACATCATCATTTTCTGAAGCTATGAAGTATATAATATATATATACATAAGTTATTGTATTAATTATACACAAGAAATGTAAATTAATTATCGTATAAAATGTACTGTCTTATGTTAATAAGTATTCCGTCAATATGGATTCTGAAAGACAAAATATGTAAACGAGGAAATAGGGAAAATTTTGTTTTGCATATCGTGTCAGCAATTTACTTATTTTTTTGTTCGTTTTATTATTACAATAAATATCAGCTTTACATTTTTCCTTTTTTTGGTTCATTATTTTTTTATTTATGTATTTCTAATTCATTCTTTGAAAACAGGCACCGGTCCCCGACATATATCGGGGAAAGTACACACATCCAAAAGATTCCCAATCAGAAGCGGTGTTAGGCCAAATGTACGCTGATGAAGTTGGAAAGATTTGTAAAGAGATCTCGAACAAAAATGGCGGAGTCTGTGCTTTTATAGCAGAAAGTTTGCAAAGTTGTGGCGGTCAGATCATCCCGCCGGATGGATACCTGAAACGTGTTTTCGAGTAAGTACAATTTTTTTATGGCTTATACTTTACACTTTTTTGAGAAAAATAGATTATTAAACTTTAAGTCGCAGAATGTTACGAAGTTATTTTATAAAGAAACTTGGAACTCTCTTTTTCATAACGTATATTCGAACTTTAGTGTTTTTTCCTCGGAAGTTATAACAAATGATTGCACATACAGCGTAACAACAACGCACTTTGCTAGAAACAGCACTACTATACAGGGTTCCGTCTAGGTAGGTACAGTAGTGTAAATTACTGACGTTTCAAGGTAACTTTGCAAATCAAGGTTCCGGGTAACCTTGATCGTCCAAGGTTTACCATGAGGTGGACTATTTCGTCATTTCGTTACTTTTTTATTAGATGAAGTAACGAGGCGAGCAGAACGTTCACCTGATGGTAAGTGCAACGTCTGCCCATAACAAATGCCGTGACACCGATAACACAATACACAATACTTAACGTTATAAAACATATTCACGCAGATATGTTACACTATGGTTTTTTCAACATGCTATGCTATTTTGAAACTTTACGAATTTGATCCGTGGTGGTTCGGCGACCTTTGAATATTCAGGGCATCAGTTCCCCAAGTTAAGTTAGCTCAAGTTTCCCAGTGTCGGCACTATTGAAATAGTTAATTGCAATTTTAAGTGCTAATTTAAAATGTGCTCGGCGGTTAAGGAAGAGATATAATGAAGAACCTTCCATGTGAATTCCGTCAACCTTTAAGAGACAACATTTTTTTATTTCATCGCATGTGGTAGCACAATACAGATCCACGAGTGCGTCGCAGTATTCGTTAATATGCATGTTAATCACGTCAGTCTCTGTAATAGTAACGCGCTATTTAGTGTAATTAATAAATAATGGTTATAAAACTTGAATTCCGACTCAGAATTGTCAAGTACTATTTAAGCTAATTAGCGTTGAAAGTTATTAAATAGCACACCATGTATTCAAAGTAAGCATTATACAATGATGACGAATGGCTTTGACGCTACAAATCACACAACTCAATTTCCATGCGATATCTAATTGTGTTACTTGAGTAGTATTGTTTGATCATACCTATTTGAATAAATAAATAGATGTATATTTCCGCTTCTTACATATGAATCGTATAACTTTTTACTCATAGAGTTGTAAATGCCTTTTGATAAAATAGTCGTCACGATAGCAAGTTTTCTGCGAGTTTTCTGAGTAGTAACGCTTTGTGCTCGTCACCATGATATAAGCCAGTTTTACTGCGGTGAAACAGTAGCTTGCAAACATGACTGTTTCGATCTAAAAGTAAAATAAAGTTTCAGCCTATAAATGTCCCACTGCTGAGCACCGGCCTCCTCTCATTTTTGAGAGGGTTTTTGGAGCTGGGAAGAATCCGCCGCGCTGCTCCAATGTGGGTTTGCGGGCTGCACATGTCTTCGAAATATCTTTTTATTTCTCAGACATGCAGGTTTCCTTCACCGCAGAGCACGTGGTAAATCAGCACTTAAAATTGCAATTAACAATTTTAGTGGTGCCGGCATCGGGAATCGAACCCAGGTCACTCGCGTACTATGAAATTTAAAGCGAGCGGCTAGCCCCTGAGCTACCACGGCTCAATACTGTTTCGGTCTTAAGGGCACTAATAGCTAGTATAATTACTGGGCATATGAGACTTCAGAACTGATGTCCCAAGGGGACGAGCACAGTGTGGTGCCGCAAAGAAATATTCTGGATGACACAGTATTTGTTATGTTGATGATACTTCATTATCGTTTAAAGTTAACAGAAACGATTGGCGCTGGAACAGCCCAAAAAAAACCCTGGATATTGTTTCCAAATGGTTTGCAGTAAATAATTCAACTGTTTTTGCTACAGTTTAAGCTACAGTGGGGAGCACATATTGAAAAAATGGCATCGAAATTAAGTTCTGCTATTTTTTTTGGCTACAGCTAAATTAGTCTATTTTGTCCTACGGCGTATTACTGTGGGGATTCGCGGCCGGTCTGGTAACAATATTCATTTTTAAAAAACAAGCATTCCGGCAAACTTGGGTCCTCGCGATCGCTACGAGAAATATTCAAGGATACCAATATTTTCACACTTTCGTCGTTCTATTTTTATGAAAAAATAATATACGTGCCAACCACAGGAATTTATTTAATAAAAAAGTTATTATATCCTGTAGAATAGGCCGAAGTGACGCGCTAGAGGTTCCTGTGTTTAGGTGTGCCAAACTTAATAGATCCATAAAATTATATAACAAAATTCCTAAAAGTGTTACTCAAAAATCTGACATAGAATTCAACAATCTTGTCAAGAGGACATTATATAATATATACATTATATATAGTATTATAAAATAGATTATTACATAGAGGACAGAGATGTGTGAAAGTAAGTCTAACTCTGCACTTGCAAAACCCCTGGCTACTAAATATATTATGTAACTTTAATGTTATTGAAAAAAATGGCATTAAAGTTTCTTGCCGGTTCTTCTCTGAGAAAGTTTTATTTTTTGAACCGGTGTAGATACAAGCCTAAACTAAATAAAGAAATTTTGACTTTGGGTCCACCGGGTGAACGATTTGTCTATGTCGTCACTTTCTAAAATAAAAAAAGACACAACACTAGTTTCAGTGCCTTTCAAACCGAAATACAGAAGAGTCCGTGTTTGTTTGACGGTAAAATAGCTGGCACTGCGGTGGTACCTTCCTAGGCGAATTTCTTCACAATAGACCTTTCCCCTTTACCAGTGAGCTTCCAATTACCAAAGGGATCTTCATTGTAATGTTCCATTTTAGTATGAACCCTCGTTATTTTTTGAATGTTCAGTTGTTGATTTATACGAGTTGCGAACTCACGCTGTTGCTTGTATAGGTGAAGTTTTCGCAGTTAGCCTCCTTGGCTTTTACAGCTTCATCGTACATCTGATGTAGCGACAGATAGATAGTTAGTCTTATTATTATTTAGAATAAAAGTCATGTATTGACCGTCTGAGGAAGGTTGTGGCCTCCTTTCGGGCTGTCAACTTGATGTAACGGTAACCCTGGGCGATGAGAACCGCGCTGGAACGCGGTATCGTGTGTTGCCTGATACTGGCTGTAAGAAATACATGGGTCAGAAAACCATAGCACAAAGCATAGAGCTGTTGCGTTTTGTAGTTGAACGCGGAGAGCTGAAAAGACAAGCATTTTATGTTGAATGTTATTATATAGTACTATACTTGAATTATTTTTTATCTTTTACCAGATACGTCCGTGAAGCCGATGGCGTTTGCATTGCTGATGAAGTCCAAGTAGGTTTCGGTCGGGTGGGTACTCACATGTGGGCATTCGAGACCCAGGACGTTGTGCCTGATATCGTTACCATGGGCAAACCTATGGGCAATGGACACCCAGTAGCAGCAGTCGTAACTACACCTGAAATTGCGAAGAGCTTTGCCGATACTGGAGTTGAATACTTTAATACGGTAATCCCCAAATAGTTTTTGCAATCGTTTTTCGTAAACATTTATATAATTTACTTACGGTTATAATGTTGCACGATTTAGTCTAAGAAGGTTGAAGAAAGTTTATCTATAAAATCTATAAAAAAGTGGTAAGAAGAAAAACGAACGAATGCTGTTCTTAATACTCGTAGTGTAATGACTTGCTGAAGAAAGGATAAAGTGAAGTAACAGTCACATTTCTGTATGGGTTTTGGAGCTGGGAAGAATCCGTCATGCTGAACCAATGTGGGTTGGCGGACTTGTGAGTCCTCGCAATATTTTTACTCTCTAGACATGCAGATTTCCTCACGAAGTTTTCCTTCCCTGCCGAGCACGCGGTAAATCGGCACTTAAAATTTTTAGAGGTGCCGGCACCGGGGATCGAACTCTGGCCACTCGTGTACTATGAAATTTAAGGGTAACGTGTATAAAATTGGTTTAGGCAAATTTGTGCATAATTTTCAATTCTTATACATAATATTAAAAATATGCTCGATTATTATATCACTCTGTAATTATAAGGTCTTTTTTCTTTTAGCCTCAGTAGAAATTAAAACAAAGTATAAGTAAGAAGTAATGTCAGTAATGAGCCACTTTGAAACTCTCATCATTTAGTCAAAAGAAGGAAAAATGTTAGTTTCGATGTAGTTTTCTATTAAAGAAAACATATTTTCCGCCGGCCACTAGTTAACTTGTTCTTTGAAGTAGTCTCAAAGTTGAGCGTAAGCGAAATAGAGGCGTAGTTGTATTAAATGTTTTCCCAACTTCTGTTATACTTGCAGATTACAAATGTTTATGATGATGAAACTGAATAACTTGTTACTCGCTCCACTCTTAACTTATTCGATCTAGAAGGCTGAATACTAACAACTTTACAATATATTACCACCATAAAGTACTCGTAACTCTCTGTAAGTGAGAAATATATTCAAAAGGAGAAATAACAAAGAAGTTGGAACGCATCATAGCCAATTTTCGACTTCAAATTTAGCTAGATACTATATTGAATCAGTTGTAGGAAACTTTTTTAATATGTTACACAAGTTCCTCGGCAAAGTTTGCTCGTACAGATTCACTCGAGAAAAATTTGCTGAAATGCAACACCAATTTTTAGTTTCCCGCTCCATTTACGAGCGACTTTATGTCAGTAAGTCATGAATTGAGAAGCGTGTTCTACAAAGACCCCGAATTGAGTGCGTTCAGTTGAAAAATGAATTAAGTAGATAGTAGATAAAGGGAATAATAAGAATGGTGATATATATCATCTTTTTAATTAATTTTTGAATAGTATAGATAAATAAAAAAGTCGTGATTTACTTATTATTTATATTTTTTTGTTTTTCTTATTGTATAAAGTGACGAAACGAGCAAAACGTACACCTGATGGTAAATGCAACGTCCGCCCACAACAAATGCTGTGTCACCCAGAATATTTCTGTGTGACACCACACTGCGCCCGTCACCTTGAGACATCAGTTCTTAAGTCTCAAATGCCCAGTGATTACGCTAGCTTACAGTGCCCTTCAAACCGAAAAACAGTAATGTTTGCACACTACTGCTTCACGGCAGAATAACTGGCCCTGGGGTGGTACCTACCGGACGGATTCCTGCATAGGAATCCTACCACAAGTAGGATATATTCTTCTAAGTTGAGCCACTTTTTACATTACTCAAAAAAACTCCGCGTGGGACTTAAGAGAATCTACCACCGCATCTCGTCCGGTGCTTGTCGTAAAAGGCGATAGAGGGAAAATGAAAACCAGGAGATGGGCAGAAGCATTTCCCTAGACCAGCTGAACAAATAAACTGCGGTTACCAACCCGCTCGCAAGCGTGGCAACTGTGGCAAAATCCCAAAATGAAATATGTGTATTATATATTTGTAGTTGTGATAAAATTAAATACAAGCATTTTTAAATTTGACTTAGCCAAAACCTATAAAATAAGCGACAATATTAAGCTAACGGTAAAAAGAGCAACCAAACCAATCTTTATTAATTATTTCAATGTTTATTTTTATTTATCAGTTAAGTATTCAAAATTATCTATTTGGATAATTCTGTATACTAAATAATTTTTCCGAATCACACATCGGAAGTTTATTTTTAAATTAAGTAATTAAAAAGTTTAAACGAAACCTTATTCATACATTCCTAAATAAACCTAGAAGTAAGTTTTAAATTATTCTTGAATAACTTACCATAGCATTAACATGTTTTTAAGTAATTTTACTTTCTGATATGAAGCCGCTTTTATATTTATGGATAATTTTATTTACATAGATTTATAGAGGATACTTGCGTGGATGCTCAGAATACATACACGTAAATATGATGTATGTTGGTAGTGTAAGAGATTACGTTACTTCATCCAGAACTATGGAAAATATCGTTAATTCCGACAGATGTTATGGTTATATCAAATATGTAGGATCTAAATTACCCGATGACGCTGAATCGCAACAAAATTGTGGGATGTTTGGTTCTGCGATTATTGATTCATAAGCTTTGTAAGGTGATTACAGAAAATCTTTATAATTTGGGAGAGGCCTTCACGGGATTGAGCCCTCTTTCTGGATTGGTTAGGATCTCTGGTAGTGTCAGGAATACTAAAATTGATGACCGTAATTTTAAATGCAGATTTGTTTGGCGGTGGCGAAAAATATAGTGAGGAAGTGCCACTTAAAAACTTATATAATCGCCTTTATCATCATCGAAATAAATGTTCTTAAGTGATTCATTACCTGTTTTTTTGTTACAGTATGGCGGTAATCCTGTATCTTGTGCTATAGCGAACGCTGTTCTTGACGTCATAGAAGAAGAAGCGCCTTTTAGAACGAGCGGCGCGAGTCGGCAACCATTTGCTGACGCGGTGCGAGAAGTTGAAGAATAAGCACCGTATAGTTGGTGATGTCAGGGGCAAAGGACTTTTCGTGGGCGTTGAACTAGTGACTGATAGAGAAACAAGGACCCCGGCCACTGCGGAAGCGAAACATATCGTTAATAGGTAATACTGTCATAGCATTTTTCTTTGCATTTTATATTAAACTTAGCCTTTATTTTAACGAGACCAATAACAAAGTTCCAATCGAGGTAACTAAAGGTAATTTTATACAAATGTTCATTAGGTGCCCGGTGATACAGGCAACAAAGTCGACTCCGCTGATAAACTGTTATCGTAAACGTAAAGTCACTCTTCTAGCTTTAAGCTGAATTAGGTAATTCACAGGCAATTCTAAACTAGAAGTTAAGAAGTAAACTATAAATTTCGAAAATTCTTGTAAATTGACATTTTGTCGCTATGCCGGTCTTCAAAAAACGAGTCATAAATCAAGTTTTCAAGTTGTTATTTTAGATAAATTTCCTGCACTGATTGCTATATTGGCTAATTTATAATTTTTTCTAAATGATTACTATGCAGGAACCCGTCTAGGTAGGTATCATCGCAGTGCCAGGTATTTTGCCGTTGAAGAGTACTGTGTAAACATAATTATTTTCATCATTCCTGTTTTACGGTCTGAAGAGCACTTTTAGCAAGTGTAATTACTGGGTGTATGATACTTAGGAATTGATATCTAAGGGTGACAGTGCATTTTTCTTCAAACGGAAACACAGTAATGTTTGCACACTACTGCTTCACGGCACAATAACTGACCCTGGGTTGGTACCTACCTAGACGGATTCCAGCATAGGAATCTTACCACCAGCAATATGGGCAGACATTGCACTTACTATCAGGCGACAATTTGTTAGTCTCGCCACTTTCTTCAATAAAACATATACACATTGCGTCACACTAATAAGTATATCATTGATTTAAATTAATAAAATATGTTTCTAACAGAATGCGAGAAGAAAAAATTCTCATCAGTCGGGATGGGCCTGACAGCAACGTACTGAAATTCAAACCACCTATGGTATTTTCCACTCAGGACGCCGACAGACTCGTCGACACGTTAGACAGAGTACTTGCTGAATTAGATGAAAGAATACCAGTCACGAATATTAAACTAGAGGTACGAATATTTAAAACTTTGTAATATAAATTTTAAACTTTTTAAATTTTAAGCGTATCTCTCGACAGCGGCGGTAAAATATTCTCAGTGTGCTGGGCAGCTTAAGGTATTATGTCAACTACACTTTGTTACCAACGTTTTGCGTATTTTTTTTTAATATTCTTTATATGGCTAATGAATGAACGGTTCCTCAGCAGTCAGTTTATTGAGCCGTGGGTCCTAAGTTTTAATCATTACTGAAGTGGAAACTATCCTAACATACAAACTATCAAACGATATTGACGTACGATTCAAGTTAGATATACAATAAATGTCTTCCTGCCTTTGGAGTATGGATCCAATCCTACATCTACATAAGCGTTGCATAAGATATGGGAAAGCGACTTCGAAGTAGTGTTATTGTTTATGTCAAAATCTAACGGCGACGCTTCACACAGTCTACTTTTGGGAAACATTAGATATTGGCCAAAATTGTCACATAGTATAAAGAAATACTTTGTCATGGCTTGGCGGAAATTTGATGTCCTCACGCATGCTGAGCTCCAGTGGCCTTTTGATGAATTCTTAACGTTCGTTATCAACTGCTTCACCAGTCCTTTTAATGGTATTCATTTTAATTATTTTATTAGTTAGCCTCATTAAAAGTGTCTACTGAGAAATGACATTTGAATATTTTAGATAGTATTATAGTTGACAAGTAGTTGACATGGCGGATGGCATTCAGCAAATTATGCTAAGACGAAATATTGGTTAATTTCTCAATGAATACCCAATACCACTATAAGGCATTCATAGTAGTAGTCGAGACAAACAAGTCGTTCACCTGATGTTAAGTTGCATGCCTGTCCATTACTAATGCTGTGTCACCGGAATAATTTCGTGTGGCACCACACTGCACAGTTTTGTTTAACACCACACTGCGGTTGCAACCATGGCGCCTCGGCTCTTAAGTCACATATCCCTGTAACTACTATACCTTTAGTATCCTTCAAATCATAACACTGCGGTGTCTGCACACCACTATTCGCCGGCAGAATAACTGGCACTGCAGTGGTCCTAAGTGGAATTCTGGAATAGAATCTCACCACCAGTTAACGACTACATTTCTTTCTTCTTTCTTTCTTTTTTAAAAAAACGAAGCGCCACAGTAGGATTTTCTCCTGTATCGTGGGTGCGTTTTACAAACATACATTTCACATGCACAACACAACCAGACCCGAAAAGCAACAATTTGTGTTTTTGCACAAATGTTACCTCCGGCTGGGAATCGAACCCAGGACCGGTGGCGCAGAAGTCAGGTACGCTAACCTCTACGCCACGCGGTCGACTAACACTACATAAAGCGCTTGCAGCGATAAAGAGCTTCTACTGCCTGGAAGATCATCAAAATTAAAGGCACGATTATCAACGTGCCCCGAGGTTAATAATAGGATCAGTAATCGTTATTTTGGTTTAACATTTGTTGTTGTAACCGTGCTTCGTAATACACGCTAAGCCGTAGTTCTAGGCATTTGCCAGTAGCTGGATTTTAAGTCATGCTAATATCAGCCAAAAAGTAACTAGCAAACTAATGCTTTATAAACAATATATAACTCACAGCAAATTTTTGATTACGTTTTTTGATATTTTATTTTCATATTTGACGACTATGTAAAACTATTATGTATTATTTATTTTATTTTGTTTTTTACAGGTCCTTGTTACACCGCTTACAGAAGAGACGACGAATAACGACTCTGTTTTAAAGAGTAATATTAAACAAAGCGTCAAAGCCATGTAATTTTAAGAATTAAGAAATCTCCAAGTATTTTCGAATATAAACCCTGTAAATATAGCTTAAGCTGTTGTATGTTAATTAATTGTTAATAGTTACTGGTAAATTAAAGATTATATTAGGTTATTTTTTATACTTGTTTTTTTTACCTTTTTTTACTGATAAGATATTGACTAAATCGTGCAACATTAATAAGTGGCACTTCAGTGGTCCCTAAGTGGAATTCGGAAAAAGCTTAAATAAATAAAGTACATCAATGTTTACCAAAAACGGTTGCAAAAACTATTTGAAAATTACCGTATTAAAGTATTCAACTCCAGTAACGGCAAAACTCTTCGCAATTTCTGGTGTGGTTAAGACTCCTGTCAGTCGGTGCTCATTCACATCGGTTTGCCCATGGCTTGTAACAAGAAATCTCCGAATGTATTTAAAATGTTCAATATTATTATTGACAAGAATATGTGGCTGAAAAAATATCGAACATGGCGACACTTGTAAGCTAATAATAAATTTTCGCATAAATAAGACATTGAATATAATATTTAGAAGCAGATTTTGGTATTTACATGGGTAGATAAACGTTGTATTATATAACATAAAAAGTTAAGTTACAGTATATAAATGTTCTTTAGCTAAGCACAGGCCTCTCGTTTCTGAAAGGGTTTTGGGGCCGGGAAGAATCCGTCACGATGCTCCAACGCGGGTTGCCGGACTTCACATGTCCTAGAAGTATTTTTATTCCTCAGACATGCAGGTTTCCTTATGATGTTTTCCTTCACCGCTAAGCTCGTGGTAAGCCAGTTTCAACAACAATTTCAAGAGGTGCCGGCACCGGGGGTCGAACTCAGGTCACTCACCGTGGTAGCTCAGTGGCCGGGCGCTCACCTTTAATAATCTTAAAAGACAATAATAAAAAAATATGAAAGATTATCATTCGAGAACGGCACGACTTGATTGAGATTGAATTGATTAGTTCGTCATTGTCAGTACAAGGTTTGATTAAATATATTTTTTAAAATCCATCGGAAAAACCGGATTATTAAATGGTAGTTTTGTATTAAAATCGCAGTAACATGTCGCTGTCACATGTTTAATAACAACAAAACAAAAAAGTAATCACAGCACGTCCCGCAGATGTGATACATCGAAATTGATGGTTATAGGAATAAAACAATTATTAAATAGATATGGATGTTTTTATTGTTTTAATAATATTTATTAATTTTATAAAGTTAATTAAAGTGTGTACCACATCATAGTTCGTAGCGTTTTATAGTGCGTAACACATCATTGTATGTAAATATCAGAGCGCAAAACACGTCATAGAACATACCACATCATAATACGTAACTGTTAATAGTGCGTAATACATCATAGTGCGTGTCACATTATACTGCGTAGCACACCATAGTGCGTAACACATCATAGTGCGTGTCACATTATACTGCGTATCACATCATAGTGCATTAAACATCATAGTGCGTAATACATCATATTGCATAACGCGTTATAGTGTGTAACACTTCATAGTGCGTAACACGTCACAGTGTCATACAGCTTCACTTCAGCTTTACATGCAATCTGACATTAATGATCTTGCTATACAAAAATTAAGCGATAATCTTGAATGAATTGTGCAAAACCTTGGCTATGTCAGTGTCTAAAGATTAGTATTCCACAGCATAGCAGTGAATTCTTCAGCTCTTCTTTCACATTTCAGGTCTCTGAAACACCCGATCTTATCGAATAAACACTACATAGGGTGAGTGTGTGTTTTTGTGTTTGCGCGTACAATTATGGCACTATAATATCTCCTGCTCTATTATAAACAAATATAGCTTCCGACAGTATTCAGAAGATATCACCGTGGTCGATAATCGGCCAGGAGAACATTATAAATACTGGATACCTGTTGTTGAAGTGATACTTCTTTGAGCGCGATGAGTGTAACCTATACGATACTGTCTTGTTATCCTCTGATTATTATCCGGAAGAGATTGGTGAAAATGACATGATCATCATAAATAAAATCTATTGACTGTTTTTAAGTTTTAGTTTAGTTTAGTTGTAGTTATAGTTGTTGTTTAGTTGTAGTTTTAGAGTAGTAGTCTAGTTTTCGTTTTTGGAGTGAAACTTCTTTGGGCGTGAAGAAAGTAAAATTTCATTTCGAATTTGTGTGCAACGTTTTTGAGCAACGTTTTTGTTATTGGTAATTAACACTCATGGATTAATTAATACAGGGCCTTTCAACCGAAACTCCGTAATGCTTACGCGAAACTGCTTGGCGGCAGAGTAATTGGCATTGTGGTGATACCTCCCTAGACGAATTCCAGCACAGAAGCCATGTAAAATTTTAAGGTCAGACTGAAATTGAGATCAGAGGTTTAATGTTAGATGTCTCACGATGACATTCGAATGGCAATTTTTGCAAATCCTATTCATTATTTGGCATTTGGCCAAATAATGAATAGGATTATTTAACACATAAAATAGATAGTTTAATTTTGATTACCAAAAAATTGTTAATTTAATGGATATATCTGAAGGAAGTATTCAGACATGAAAAGCAATAAAATCTAGGTTACACAATTAATGAAGCCGCCATATCGGCAACTGCGTAACAAAATAAGGCAAAATATTAGAAATCACATTAAGTGTATCCTTGTATTGTATTACGTCCATAATTACGCAACGATATCGTTTCTCTGGTAACAATATCTGCATTGCGACTGATCGATTTTATACTGATGATAATATGTTAAACACGACAGAGTAAAAAAACGTCAAGAAATACGTTTAATTTCAATTACAAAAATTCCGTGTTAGAAGAACGGCCAAGGTGTCGGGCGCTCGCCCTAAATTTCTTACCACACAAGACCCAGGTTCGATCTCGGGTGCCGGCACATTTGTAATTGTTAATTGAAAACTTATGTGTTCATTTACCACGTGCTAGTACGGTACTGAAGCATCGTGGTGAATTAGTCCTTCCAAAACTCATTCGTGAGAGCAGCATTCCAGCTGTTAGTTTACTTTCTTGCTCTTGTTTTTATCATTCGTTAAAGTTTATGTTTTCATGATATGAAAATGTTTAGGAGTTTTATTACCTAAAACATTAGCTGTAATTTATTTAAATATTAATTAAATTTAATTATTTTTTGGACCGATTTTATTTACAGCATTATATTCTGGTTCATACTAGAATATCGCCAGGACAGAAACGTCAGCGTGAAAAACTTCGGCTGAAATTCAAATCTGGAACTCACTACTCAGTAGTTGGATGCGCTAGCCGTTGCACCACAGTCATCAAGCTAGAAGAAACTTCCTTGAAAAAAGTAAAGTAAGGTCTATGAATGTTTCTTGGATGAGCACTGGCCTCGTAACATTTTTTGAAAATGTTTGCAGTTGAGAAAAGTCAGCCATTATGCGGGGAGGCGGACTTCATGTGGCATCCAAAATCATTCCCAGGTTGCGCTTAAAAAGATATTTAAGGCGAGCGTCTTGTCCCCAGTTTACAACGGTCAATGTTTGCTATTATTATTTAAAACTAACGACCTGCCTGACTTCGCGCGGGAACTACTCCTCGTTACTAATGAAGTAATCTCATTTTCTTCATTAGTAAATTGTACCTTGTTTTTTCCACCTACCTATTCCCGATCTTATAGCATTACCGTTACATCGAGCACGGGCACTTACGAACACAAAAAACCTGCCAAATCGGTCGAGTCGTTCTCAAACGATGATCTTTCATGCATGCGGCAATTGATTTTTATTTATATAAGATATGCAGAGCTCAATCTTAGTTAATTTCGTTTTAATATTACCTACAGCCGTTAAAAAAGTACCAGTAGCTTATTTTTTGCAAAATTACGACGTGACGATAAAACGACTCAATTATAACTTGTTTCCAGACATTTATCGCAACTGATTGTAAGTAGTAACCTCTTTCCGAAACTAATTTAATTTCATCAGATCAGAACGATTATCCTTTTCAGAACATTGAACCAAGTAATCTCAATAAATTTGACTATATTTAAATAATATTATATTCCTATTTATGAACTGAAACGTATTGTTACGACCATTCTAGAATGTTATGGCATTATATTTTCCCCTTAAGGAATAACGAAATTGCTACAATGTTATATTAGTTATAACAAAGTTTCTAGATTTAACAGAAACATAGTATATTGGATTTTTAGAATTTTCTCGGCGCTCTAGAATATTCGACGGCATATATTATACTCTTTAGTGCGACAGGGGGGCAAATTAGATGATTCTGAGTTAAGAGGAGCTACAGGGCGAATTAAGATATAGTGACAAGTTGATTAATTAGATCTTGTTAATTTGAGTGAAATATATACATCTACTCGTATCTTCGGAGTATCATTTTATTGGTTCAAATCAGAACCAGTACGTAACAGTATATTATATACTCATTGCATATGCATATGCATACTATTTACGGAGTAAGCAGGCCAAATTAAATCCGAAATCTAATCAGGCTGGATTTCTGTCGCTATAATTCAATGCGCATTGCTATATAAGCAATAAGAAAGGATTCCACATGAATGTATTTTATAGAATGATGTTGGATGTAGGATAACTTCCCTGTTACCTGTCATATATTGAGAGACGTCGATAAATGACAGGTGGCTCAGAACCGAGGTTTGTGATAGTCTACGGGGATGCCTATTTTGTGTAGTGGACTTACTATACATACGAGTATATGAAACATATATTGTATATGTATATTATGTACGTACGCATCCACTCAAACTCTTGCACTCATAAATTGTTAAGATATTGTTAAATTAATGTTATTCGGGTAATTTAAAATTTACCTCTCATATCATTAAAAAAAATCTTTATCTTTTGCATTAAACTAAGTGTTTATTGTATACTTGTGCAATATGTCGATATGTTATATATTTATTCTTTTGTTCACCAGGAAATTTACCAGTGCTTATAGCACAGGAAATACCATTTCTTATTAAAAATACTGGCTTCAAATCCAATATATAAGTTCAAAGTGATCTTAATTTAAAATTAATTAATTTGTGAATGTATCGAATACACATTTCCTCGCAATGGCATGTTTTATGATGTCATTACAATCATGTGGTTAATGTAACAATAAACTGCAAAGAGAATTTAGGGAATTGTCGCATTATTATTACTGTTTTAACATATGAAAATGACATTGTTTTCATTAATTACATGTATCGGTTTTACATTTTTTTAACTTTTTTTTTTAAAAACGGAGCCCCACAGTAGTATTTTCAGCAACAATTTGTGTTTTTGCACAAATGTACCTCCGGCTGGGAATCGAAACCAGGACCGGTGGAGCAGAAGTCAGGTACGCTAACCACTGCGCCACGCGGTCGTCAAATTATTTGAAATGTATGTATTATTTGAAATATAAATTTTCATTTCTTGTGCATTTATACTAGAAACTATGAATTTATAAAAACAAATTTTAATACAACATGCATTTAGTCCGCCCTTTGTAGTGCTTCGCTTAAGGTGTCAGCAATGAAGAATAAATAAATGAAAACAAGCTTATTTACATCACACAATATGGAGGAAGGGTTCATATGCAGGAATCCGCCTAAGTAGATACCACCGCAGTGTCAGTTATTAAGCTGTCAATCACTAGTGTGCAAACATTACGGTGCTTCGGTCTGAAGAACACTGATAGCTAGTGTAATAAATAAATGGGCATCTGAGACTTAAGAATTCGTGTCGTTCATAGAAATGTTCTGGTTGACAAGGTGACAAAGCATTTGTAATGGGCAGACATTGCATATCATAAGAGAAGAACATATGTTGCTTAAATTTTATATAAATTCAAGGGTTCTTTTCTCCCTAACTTTTAAATATTTTGAACAAAGCGAAATATTTCATGTTAATAACCAGAAATTTTCATAGGATATCTTACAGTGCCAAGTGTATTATAGCAGAAACAGATACACTCATTCGTCCACATCTTCCCTAACCTGATGTTAAGTATATACGATAACATTGAAAGGAAGGTTAGATACTGTGTTATAGACATAGTATATTGACATACATTACATCCAGAAAATGCCGTGAAAGAAGCCGTGGGCGCTCGCTTTAAATTTTATAGTACGTAGTGACCATTATCTACCCGCATTAGAGCGGCGTGGCGGACTCCTCCTGGCTCCAAAATCCTATCAGAAATGAGAGGGCGCTAGGCGCTCGCTTTAAATTTCATAGTACGCGAGTCACCTGGGTTCGATTCCCGGTGCCGGCAACACTAAAATTGTTAATTGCAATTTTAAGTGCTGATTTACCACGTGCTCGGCGGTGAAGGAAAACATCGTGAGGAAACCTGCATGTCTGAGGAATAAAAAAAATATTTCGAAGACATGTGAAGTCCGCCAACCCGCATTGGAGCAGCGTGGCGGATTCTTCCTAGCTCCAAAACCCTCTCAGAAATGAGAGGAGGCCTGTGCTCAGTAGTGGGACATTTATAGGCTGAAACTTTACTTTACTTTACTGTGCTCAGCAGTGGGTCAATTATTCCCGTCCGATCCCACCGCATATCGGCCTATAAGCCTCCTCAAGGCTCTAGGCAAGACATACGAACGCCTACTACTCGCCCGCTTAAGAGACTTCATGCAGTCTCGAGGGATCCCCATCCACGAGCAGTTTGGATTCCGAGCCAAACACTCATGTACCCAGCAGGTGCACCGCATAACGGAGCACATTCAATCCCGCTTCATACGCGGGCTTCATACTGGAGCGCTCTTCTTCGACGTGGCGAAAGCGTTCGACAAGGTCTGGCACAACGGGCTCGTATACAAGTTATACGGACTCGGTGTGCCAGATCGCCTCGTATTCATCATACGAGATTTCTTACGCAGTCGAACCTTCCGCCACCGCGTCGAGGGGGTGCGATCCGAACCACATCCCAATGCTCAGTCCTAGGTCCCGTGCTCTACACCTTTTTCACGAACGACATACCGCACACCAGCGGCGTCGAACTGGCCCTCTTCGCAGACGATACCTGCCTCTATGTGTCTGGACGTAATCCAGACACTATCTCTAAACGCCTCCAATCCGCAGCCCGAACCCTCGGGAACTGGTTTCGGAAATGGAGGATCGAGGTCAACCCCGTCAAAAGTGCAGCCATGTACTTCTCGCGGCGCTTAACGCCGCGCCTCCCCACCATAGAGTTATTCGATCGTCCAATCCCCTGGGAAAAGACAGTCAAATACTTAGGCGTCCTATTAGACTCGAGACTCGGCTTCAGTCCACATATTAACCGAGTAAGGAACCGAGCGGCGTTCGTCCTCGGCCGATTACATCCGTTACTAAATAAAAATAGCAAAATGTCCCTACGTAATAAAATTACACTTTACAAAGCCTGTATTCGGCCAATTATGACATACGCAAGCCCCGTATTTGCGCATGCCTCCCCGCGTCAAATTCACCGACTTCAGGTAATACAAAATCGATTCATGCGTAAAGCCACGGGAGCACCGTGGTTCGTGCGTAATGCTAACCTTCATTTCGATTTAGGGCTTCCTACCATAGCCCAATATCTAAAGTTGGCCTCTTGCCGATACTTCGACTCTGCTGCCACGCACCCCCACAGGTTGTAAGTGCCACATACAACCCCCTCGCGATACACCAAAACTCGACCCGCGGAAAAAGGAGACCGAGGCACGTCCTCGAGGACCCTGACGACGCGACCACTAGGGCCCAAGCGCTCTACTCATCACTACGCAAACACACAACATCACCATCATACCGCCCCCGCCGTCGGCGAGGGCGTATCAGACAAAGTTATTCGCGATACCGCCGCATCTCAGGTCGGTTCTCCCCTAGCAGTAGTATCATAAACAGAAGCGTCGCTGGAGTTTCTTGCGCCATTTCTTCTCCAGCGGAAACTCATTCCGAATTGGTGGTAAACTTATCTAATAATAATGATGATAATAGTAATAATAGTAGTAGTAATATTGCCCTCCCGATTGCAGTAACTGACCGAGCCGAGGCCGGTCCCCTTGGGCACCCTCGAGTCGGTTACTCACGCGAACAGGATGACGGTCCAAGCCGTTCAATCCGGCGAAGCTGTAAAAGCCTTCGGGCTAACAGTGACCATCATTCCTTAAAAAAAAAATATCGAAATATCTCCTTAATACTGTAACAAAATGTTTGATAAGTAATTTTAAAGATTATTTTTCCCTCTAATATCGAAAAATAAATTTTATTACAAACATTGAATAAATTAATTTTATTGTAAAAAGGGCCATCTGTTGACAATCTGTTCAACTAACATGCACGCCATCTGATGGTTGGAGTTTTTTACATTCTCTAAAGAAGAAAGATGGTGCCATCTGTTCTTGATCACGATACTATGCGAATTATTGGCTAGTTTATAAATAATATTCATAACTAGAATTATATTGTAAGTTACAAAATATGAACTTTAATTTATACTCTTATCTTTTGTATACTTGTATATATTAACCTATAATCTTTCTTTACCTATAATCATTGCGATGATATACCAAACAAATAAAAATATAAATATCTAGAAAATACACTTCGCAAAGTTGTCACATTTTGTTAGCACGATATTGTATTATTATATTATTACACATGACATATTTAGGTAGCATTCGTACCTATGGAACAGGGTAATAAATTTTACGAGGAAAACAAAACATCTTAATAGAATAAGTGTAATACTATTAGTATAACAAAAGCTATTAATAAACGAAATATAAAATTGTTGCTTGAATAGATTATATGCAAAGTATCCAAACTTATAGATATTCATAATTTTCTAAGGTATATTGATACAGGGACCTTTATTAATATAACAAGAAACTTCAACTACGTGAGGGATAATAGCTTTTCTAGGAAACCCCGAGTTGCTTTGTAAGAAAAAACGTAGATTTATTGCTTTTAAGTGATGCTTATTACTTTCAGGTGTACGTATATCGTTTTTAGATGATAACTGTCCATGTTACTTAAAATTGCCAGAATTGCAGACTCCAATATTAATTCTATAAATTAAGAATTAATTTAGAGTTTTGGATGAACCGTTAATGTACGCGTTTCTCTGTTTTTAAAATAGGATTTTAGAAAAAATAAAGTTTTTGTTAATCCCTGAGTCTCCTCAACCTATAAAGCAACAAGACTTACACCCAAAAATCTTCGATAATTTAATGTTATTTTTTAACTTTCAAAAGCAACATTCAATAAAAAGTTGCTATTGATTGTTAAATATAGATTTTTTTTGTTTGTACGCGGTATGTCTTTTATATATCAGCTTATATGTTTTAATTGTTCCAATTGAAATCCAAAAAGTGGCAAACGGCCAATTGCTACGCAAATTGAAAACAGAATGGCCATGAGCGGCCAGCGAAGCGTTACCTCAGCGAAATTGTTATTTTTTTAATTTGAAAGCAATTTTAGCGAGAGATAAAGACTAGCCGAGTTTAACTGTCTTGATATCGTTTGGTCAGTTAATATTACAAGTCTTGGATTCCCTTATAAGGTAGGCAGAGTTTTTAAAAGGTCAAATATCTTGTACAAACACACTTTCTTCAAACCATCGCTCCGGAACTACCTTACATTGGAGGAGTAGTTGATAAAACCCCAAAATTTCTATAATGAGCTTCTGTGCTTGACTTGTACTCATAGGTAGCAAATATAATTTCGGTGATATAATTGCTGTTAGCCTTTTATGGCTTTTACAGCTTCATCGCGTGCCAGGTTTGGTTTGACCCAAACATGAATACATAAATAAACTCCTTCAATAACCTCGAAATTCGGACTGTCGCGTTCGCTGCGTGCTTGCGCGATTTAGTAGGTAGCAGACGATGCCTCGTAGCATAAGGTCTGCCTTTTTGTACAATTTTTTTTTGTGTTCTGCAAGGGAAGTTTAAATCGTTCTATCGTTATTTCTTTGCATTTTTATTTTTTTAATTTCCACGTTGCGTGTTGTATTTTGTGTGTAAGCAATAACTTTGACTTATTTAAATCTATTCATATTTAATTAATATCACTAACACTTATACAATCGATAATCTGGAGGTGGACGACCTGAAAGAGAGAACCCTGACCTAAAATAATTCTACCGAAAAAATATATAAAAACAAATTTTAAAATAATAATTTCAAGCTCAAATATCATTTTCATCTGTGTTAAAAAAACAACAGTGACCCTTATTTATTATATAAATAGTGTTCCTAATGAATTAGCTAGTTACTTAGTCATATTTTCATCTTTATCAACAACCTAATTTATTCATAAAATAACGTTAAAATTCTTATCTCGTTTTGACCTTATTTAATATAAATTGTCAAAAAAATCAACGGAACATGACAAAATATTACTTTGTATTTTCTTTTGGGTGTTTCAGAGACTAGTTAAATTAATTCCTAATTATAATTTTTTGACTAAGAGAAAACCAATGTTAAGCTTTACTATACTTCATACAACAGGCATTAAAAAGAACAAACATTTAACATATAAATAAAATATATTTATATATATTCTTTGTAAAGGAAACAATACAGATTTACAAATAAATAAATAGACACAGATACACTTTTGCATTATATTGATTTTTTTCTAGAAGAGGAGGTAAACGTACATACGGCTCGCTCACCTGATGTTAAGTGATCACCGCCGCCGCGTTAGAGATTTTTTTCACACTGAAAAACGGTTTGGCGATCGCGGTACCAGATACTTCAAACCTGACGCTACTGCCCATCACTGGTCTGAGTATTCTAGGTTGGTTTTACATATCGCACTGCTATTACAAAATCGTTCTAACTTAAAAAGTTTTTTTTCCAGAGCCAATGAAATGATTTCGCATCTATCTGTTAGATTTCTAACTTCGTAAAAAAATGCTTCGTGACGTTATCTATTGGTTGCTTTTTTAAATATATTTAAAATTGTTTTGGTGACGTGTAGATAATACTTGTTTAATATACAAAAAATATAAAATCTCATTTGTGGTTTTTTTTTTAGTTACTACAGTTTTGTATTAAAAGTTCGATATATATCATCATCTATCGGAAGATAATAGATATTACTGACATTTTCCTTAGCTATACGACATCAGACAAAATGGGGTGGTCGGAACTTTATGCCACCATCATACGCCAATTCTTTTCTTTAATCCTGTTTTCCTTTTATGCGGGAAATAATAAAATCTCCCTAATTTTTATTTCTTCTCTGTAACTCAGTAAAAAACAGAATGCAAATTTAAGGGTAAACAACGCAACTAGCAGTACCATATATTTTTAAGTTTCTCGACCAAATTTCGAAAAAACAAGCACGACTTAATCCCAAGTTAACCGTAACAACAGTGAGGTTGGTCAAGCGTTAAAATTGCCTCCGTTCCCCGCCAGCGAAGCACCGGTCACAAGCCATTATCTTTTACTATCGAATTTTTTCCCCACTAAGGCGCTACTTACTGACTTTAAAATCGTGCAACCGGGAATTGTATGTCTTGCAAGATTTTTTATGTCGTTCCAAGACAGCGCAAGCCGCGCAGCCGGCATCAGCACGTGCGGGAGCTTGCGACCGACCGTTACATCAATCTTGTCTACCTTTGACTATTTTGTGCAACGTTATCTTTTTAAATCGCTGTCCTAAAACCACCCCTACGCTTATTATGTTGGAGTGAAAATTCTTAAAAACGTGGAAGCGCTTACGACATTCCGCTTCTGTGAAACTAGGTACCTTTTGTAGACAATGAAGGCATTGAATGTCTGGACAATGCGAGCTCCCGGTGGCGAGGCGATTAGTCGGATTTATTTAACGGCTCCAATCTCGAGGAAGACGTTGAAGATATCGAGATATAAAAGTTTCGCTATAACGGACGATAAAGATTGAGTTGGGGTCGTAATAAATGAGCATACTTTTTTGACATCGGTCGTAATAATTCTTCTTCTTACGGTATGACTTGATAAATATTTGAATGGTTGAGGCAGGATTTTTGTATGTATCGTGCGGATTCTTTATTGCGCGAGTTTCAGAGTTTTTTTATTTGAAGTTGGGAATTATAAATTTAGTGACGTCATGTGCATATTAATTTATCTAATACATATTGTTTCAGTTGTACATCATACATGATAATTATCAGCTTTTTGCTTAGATTCATCAATTAATGTTTTTTGTAGTTAATAGAATCAGCCGTTACTTTGAGGAAATTCATTACAGTATTTGAAAATCTTTTAGTAGCAAACGATTTTATTGTGAATTTGTTGTATGTCTTATAAATACACTCTTACCGACGTCGACTCTAGGCGAGGTGCAGAACCTCTTTAAGATGGGCCCAGTCGGAGTGCAGCGGAGCAGCAGGAAATGTTGCAACGCCGAAACCCGAATCATCGACAGCATCGATATTCCGTAGCCGCGGGCCTCCTTGTTGCGAGTTTCTATCGACGAAGCTGTGAAAACTGCCCAGCTTACAGCGTACTACACATTCAAATATAAGCTTATAAATACCGACTCAGTGTAGTAGCTCGGGAGCCGCTCGCCTTAAATTTCAGTGTACGCGAGTGATCTGAGTACGATGCCGGCACCTCTAAAATTGTTCTGCCATTTTCAATGCCGATTTACCAAGTGATTAGCCACGAAGGAAAACATCGTAAGGAAACCGGCATGTCTAAGGAAGAAAAATATTTCGGGGACATGTGAAGTCTATTATTTTAGCAGCTCGGTGGACTCTTCTCGGCTCTTAAACCCCCTCCGTAATGAGAGGAGGCCTGTGCTCAATAGTGGACATTGACAGGCTCTTTTTCTTAAGATATTGACATCAAGTCCGCCAACCCGCATTGAAGCAGCGAGACGGACTATTCCCCGCTCCAAACCCTCTCGGAAATGAGAGAGGGCCTGAGCTCAGCCGTGGGACATTTAAAGGCTGTTACTTTACTTTTCTTACTGACATCCTACGTCGATGAAGAATTAAGAAAAGGTTAACACTGCGAATTGTGATGATGTTACTTTCCGTTGAGTCACACTTTTCTGCAACCTACATGGGATATAACCGTCGTTGATTATGATTGATTGCTATCAACTTTAGTAGTAGGTAGTGTCGCTTTTCTTTTTGTGTCTTTTTTAATCATATGTGAGGGCGGTGTAAAGGAACTTACTCCCATTTCATCTCGTGAGACTATTCGATTAAGGAATATGAAGAAAAACTCATAGCCTCCGGTCCTTCTACATGGCATAATGACCATCTCAAATATGCTAGTTCTAAAATATTCACACGGGCGTAACGGTCAGCAGCGTTTAAGGTACCTGGTTCTGCCTTCACAACTCGAGAAAAATCTTTGTAACGGTGGGCAGTTAAGGGATATTGTAATGATGGTTATAACTTAGCAGAAATAGCAAACATTTTCTATTTTATAATTACTGTAGGAATGTCTCTAATTAAATTTACTTTAAATAAACGTATCGTCCTTAAAATTAATAGGAATTAATCAATAACACCACCAGCGTAGAAAGCCGGCGCGTGTTAAATTTAACACACTCTTGTTTATAATCTTACCAACCTTAATCACAGTTGTCTCGGCAACGTGTGTTGTGGTTTACCAATGTTTTCACGTCGTCTCTGTTTGAGGCAGCGTCTATAGGGTTGCCGAAAGGGTATATAATTTCCCGTGTTATAATAAATGTGGTCCTTTGGTATTTCTACCATTACCGCGTAATAACCATAATTGTAATTATGAGACGCTTACGTTTTAATGTAGCATTAATTGTGTTACAGCATCAAAGTATAGTATAGTGTACAGAAAACGTCAAGTGTTAATTGATATTTTTCTACGGACGACAAAATACCTCCAACTTTATACAAATTATAAAGTAAATAATCGTTATCGATTAATGGACATTAATTTTTTTCTGATTGCATCTCAGCATAATAATAAACGCACCATCTTGCATAATAATGTTATATAATTTCTTCCAACTAATATTTTTGTATTTTAATAAATGATAATGCCGTATCGGGATCATAGCAATTGAAAAGATGTAGTCTCTGTCTACCCTAATGGGAAAGGCGTGACTCTGTGAATGTATGTATGTGTAAGCAAGCAAAGCCGCCACCACCAAGCCGTGTGGTGGCGGCTCGTTAAAAGAATACTACCACTCCATCTCATCCAATGGATCTCGTAAAAGGCGAGTAAGGAATTAAACTGCACTGTACACCCAACAGCGCATGGTGGCGATGGGCTCACCACCTATCACACCAAGTGCATTATATTGTTTTGGTGAAACGTGGATTGTGGCAGTCATCTGTTTTTGCAGTGAGTGCCCAGTCTCTGACTACCCCTTATGGGATATAGTCGTGATCTTATGTATGTATGTATGTGTAATCCCATTATTTAATATCGTATATATAGTTAAAATAGGTTCTACCATATATAGAGGAATGAAATATTTTACTATTGACATCAGGCTGATATAGACATTAATGAACTATCTTAAAACAGGCGACAAGCGCGGCCTTCTAGAAATATCTCGCTATAAGGCATAGTGGCAAAAGATTATCTGTGTATATCTTACTTATTTTAACTATCGCGTGTCTTTCAGCCTTACTAATAAACGTTGTATAGCGAGTGAATAGTTTTCTCTCTTCCTGTCATTAATAATTTGACATTTGAAATAAGAAGACAAATCATTGTTACACTATACCACCTCTACACAACGTTTATTATTAATGGTTTATAATTAAAGGAGTTGGTGTTTAACCCAGCCTTCCCAGCTTGCTAAAGCGTGCGTTCTGGGATGAAAAACTAGCAACAATCCGTCTAGGTTACCCAGGGCCAATTATTTTGCCGTGAAACAGTAGTGTGCAAACATTGTGTTTCGGTTTGAAAGGCACTGAGAGCTAGCGTAATCACTGGGCATATGAGACTAAAGAACTCATGTTTCAGGGTGATGGGTGCAGTGTGGTGTGACACGGAATTTTTCTGGGTGCCACAGCATTGTTATTAGCAGACGTTGCACTTACCATCAGGTGACTACCTCGTATCTGAAACTCAACATCTGGGTCAGATGATGTGTTATCCGATCAAATCGTAAGTATTACATCGGAAATGGGAAGGCGAAGTCGGGTGAATGTCTTCACTACTGAGCCACAACTACGGTGCGGCGACTAACATTATTCTGCGCAGGTGAGAACATTTTGTTGTGAACTTGAGATTGTCGCCATGCAGAAATCGGCCAGGAACACATCATGTGATTTGTATTGGCATTCGTATTTCGAACTTAGTTTCACGTAGGATAAAAAATATATTTATTATTAAAAATACCAGCCCTAAGTAGTCACGATGATAAAGTGATAGGGGACTCATTAAGCGTTGTTGGCCATTAACAGAAGTGGTTTCGTACTAGGCACGCGACACCCGCATGTTCGCGTCACGTGTCCTGTTGGCGGGCGCACTCGTTCGATGTACACTTGCGTAAATTGAACTTGAAATGATGATTGATGCTTGTTAAAACATTCGCCGCAAACAGGTTAATAGGATATGTTGCAAAATGTACAATATCCACCACAAAGTTTATTAGTAGTTAAGAGGATTCGTTTTTCAATATTTTGAATTTATTTTTGGTCTGAAATTACATATTCCTACACAATTTTAAATACATATAAAATGATAAAAATATTACTGATTATATTTAGGATTTCAGGAGTCATTTCGCGCTAAAATTGTTCTACAATTTTAAGTGATTTACCACGTGCTTAGCGTTGAAGGAAAACATCGTGAGGACCCCTGCATGTCCGAGAAATAGAAATATTTCGAGGACATATGAAGTCCGTCAACCCGCATTGGAGCAGCGTAGTGGATTCTTCCTAGCTCCAAAACCATCTCAGAAATGAGAGGAGGCCTATGCTCAGCAGTGGGACATTTATAGGCTGAAACTTTTCTTTTTTTTCATATAACTGACTAGCAGGAATAACCGGAGTTGCACGATCATTGTTGCAAAATTTATTTAAACAATTGAATGAAACATAGCCTATGGAACATCTGAAATAATAAGGAACATTAAAAAAAGGTTTGTTAAAAGTTCTAATAATTTTATATAATTGTATAGAAGTAGAAATATAGATAAGCTGTTAAAAGTGATCATTTTTTATTATCGAATAAAGGTAATGAGAATTGGGAAGAAAAAGTTACTTCCTACTTTTTAAGGTTATTTTCTTGGATACTTTTGAATATAAATACTTCTTCTTAAAGAATCATTTAAGTAGAAAACAATTTGAAGTCCCTCGAAAATCAATAGATGTAACATGACAAATATTCGTGTGAAATTGTTGCCTACAACTGCGGGTATGCGGGCGCCACGCGACAGACATTGCGAATTTAGCGCTTTCAACGCCCTACACGGTAGATTTTAACATTTAACATTTTGACTACCTCGCAGCATTTTGACAATCTCAGTGAAATTTCGTATTTTTTTATGGAATGTGGCCTTGATATTCTAAAATGTAAAGACAACATTGGAACTTTATTTTTATTATTTATTTAATTTTTCTCGGCGATAAGGTTTTAACTACACTGGCACTGGCAGCCGTTCACTATACACGTTGTTTAATTAAAAATATTTTTGTACTTCAAACTATAAATAAATAAGAACCTTCTCAGGAGCTACGGATTTCATTTGCACCAGTGTTCCATTAAATAAATAGTTCGCATGTCTGAAAATTATATAGAAATATGAATTGTTGTTTTATTTTAATATTGCTGTGTTATTTTTAGCACGACGTTTTACTTATACACTATGCTGTAATAACGTATTGAAGTAGATAATTTGTGTACACTTTCTATATGTAATTATTTATTAGTATTGTTCGATACTAACAGTTTTATTGAATCATGTAAGGAAGGGTCCGAATACTACATCTTCATTAAAAAAGAAAATTGAATAATTATTGGAAGTTAGGCATATAAAACTACTAAATATGACCAATATAGTAAATATGCAAGCAATCTGTTTAAAACAATGATGCTATAAATGAAATATATTTTTCAATAACAAGAGCCGCTCCGAGTCTACATGGAAATTCAATATGAATAAAAGTAAATGTGAGCAAATCCGATAACATAAATTGGCGTTAAGCTCAAAATGAAATTGAAACAGAAATTGCGAGTATTATAAAATATGTGCTGCATAAAATTAATAAGGTGCTAAGTAGGTCGATATATTATTCGCCGGGCGTATGCTGCCACAGATCTACATAGAAACAACTGCTGCCGGCTGACATATTGCTGTAAGCGCCCGCCGTTCCCCAACATTTATATTCTGTCCTCGGAGACCGGATCTCAGATAATGCCTTTACAATAACGATCTCAAGATGACGACGAATTCGATTTCAATACGGCACATCGTCTACTAATACACGTATTTATTATGGAAATATTATCGTTAGAAATTTCGAGTGTCAGAATTTGAAATTCATGGAATTTTTAGACGTAAGCGACTTTTGACATAGAGTATTATGCAGGAGCTTAACTTTGTTTCATCGTTCCCGTTTTATCTATACATATACTTTATAGGTTTGTTACAACAGTTTTGTTTCCGTTTTATATTAGATATTTGTATTTTAAATGTTACCTACTGTTAACCTTACTTACTTAAGTATTCTGTAATTCATTAATACTTACATTGTGATAACGTAATTGATAGCATTTGTAAAAAAAAATATAATTTTATGCATAAGTACATTCAGCTTTTATTTCTAAGATTGTACATTACGTGACCAGCCATTGATCATAACCTACTTTTGAATATAGAAATGAATGTTTATAAGAATTTATCCCTTGCTCGGCATAGCCGGTGACAAAGAATGTTTCTGGAAGAAATTTCAATTTCGAAAGGAAAAAAATAGACGTTCTTTATCTTCAATATCAAGAACAAAGCCGCTGCGAAAAATGTTTTAGTTTTAGCATTCACTGAGTGAGTGAATGAGTACTCTGTATTACTGTTTATTTTGTGCTATTTGGCGACTTACTTCTTACTTTATAACTGTTCGTGTAAGATTTATTTCTTAGTCGTTAGTATTTTGGGGAATAGACACATTAAAAGTCGTTAATGACAAAATATCGGGGACTGCGTATCATTAAAACACTTTTAGTAAATACAAACATAGGATGTCGCACGTAACGTTTGTAAATATATACAACTAATGAATATTTTATAATCGAATTATTTAATTGTGAGTTCTTAATAATTATTGAAGTCAGACGGTTGTCTAGGTACGCTTATTCACTTTTATCTTTATAAGAAAACTATTTAATTAGATTGATCAAAGAAGTAAATACTCGAAGAGAGAATTCGCATCTAGTCGAATGGTGGAAATAAATATCCATTTAAAAGTGACTGGAAAGCAAATAAGAAATGCTTCAGTGGATTCTTTCCGTTAACTGACTTCAATAACAACTTGATACAAAATAATCATCTACTCGTAGCGGTGCAATTCAATCTTCCACCCGCATTGTAACAGTACTGTTACCGTAGCTCTACTCTTTTTGTTCGGTGAAACTGCTGCACCAAAATCGCGCAATTCTGTCGTCTATCGGCAGATGGTGAATAAAAGCAAATTGCGAGCTCACCTAGCACCTTACGTCTTTCCCACGGTATCTGTGATACCCGGCGACGCAACCACTGGAAATTTCTAGATTCGTAACAAAAGCAAGCACTCGCGAAAATGTTCAGTTATATTTTAATTGCGGTAAAGAGATTCGAATTAGAGCAGCCATATTAACGTTTCTGTCGGGAAATTGCTGTTTGTTTTTGTTATAATGGACATTATACTTACCCGTCTTTTATGTTTTTTTTATTCATTATGAAACTTCTTAAATTATTTTGTAGTGCATTTGTGCTAAAAATAGATTTTGCTATCAGTAAGAAAGCTTTTGTGCGATTTTAGAGAAATTTTTAAATATCTGAAGATAAACATATTTTAGGTTTCGTTACTTTTGTTAGGAATGTGATTGAAAGCGTTTCAAAGCAACTGTGGTATCTTTTGTCTCAGCCTCCATTTAAATTGAAGAGGTTATAATGAAAATGTTAGTATGCAAATGAGAATGTCAGAAAATGGGTATTATATGGGTCAAAGAAGGGTAAAAGAAGGTGGAGGTGGGTAATTTTTGTCTCTGTTGTCCGAAGCTACAATCCTTTCTCCGAGAAAGTGTACTGTGATCACTCTGTAAAATACACTTTCGTATCCTTATCCGGTTTTCCGCAACTCGCTTAGACGACAAAGTACAGTTTTTTACTGTACAGTCAACAAGCTATATAAATAGCTCTAAGACCCCTTTAGCTATGTATGAGGCACCAAGTCGAATGCCTTTCTGTAGTGTATCAAAGCAGATAAGTTCAGAATGTTGCGTTTAATCATCTTACCAATGCACGTTTCAACGAGGAGTGGTTCCTTGGTCCCACGATCACCAACACCCAAATTGAATGAGCGGTGTCGACCAAATGACAGGGAAAAGCTTGGGAACGACTTCTCGCAAACATTACTGTGTTTCGGTCAGAAGAGCACTGAGAGCCATAACATCGTTGTCTTAATTCACTACAATTCGGAGATCCCTCGAAGCAACCTTGTTTGCAAGTTGGTCCGCGACTTGTGTAGCAGCATCACCAGTTGCAACATTTTCATCAGAAAAGGGAATAGCCCCACGTTAGAGTCGTTCGAGTTCGCTATCATCAAAAATTTTCAAGCGTATGATATACCGAACTCGGTCTGCCAGGTTTTGCTTGGTGACGGTAAGTGATAACTCAGCAAAAAATAGGTTCATCATAGTCTGGTACGGGAGCCATCGAGTTTGTCCCCCGTTCATTATAAAGTACGCACGCAAAACTTCTGATACATATTATATATCTAGTGCCAGCGCCGTACTCCACCAGCGGTGGGGGCCTGTTGCTGGATCCGAAAGGACAAGCCGACACGGAACCTACTGGCGGGAATCTCTTCTAGGTGATCGTGCAGCACCTCGCGATCGGCTGACAGCCCGCATACGGGAGTTACCGCGTAGCTCCAGACGTGCCCTACCGAACCTCAATTGATGAAGCGAGAGACGCTCGGGTCCGACACCGGTTTATATGGTGTGGCCATACCCATAGACTGCCCTTTTTTGTCAATTTTGCCGAGGCACAATGCTAACGGCTCTTTGCACCACTGCTTGTGACGAAGTAACAATTTTGTCACATAAACTTTTACGTCAGTTGCCGTAGGTCGTCACCACCTAACGCCTATTTATTGTAATTATTACAATATTTAAAATAAAAGCTCAGGATTTTGTGTTCGTATTAAATATTATAAATTGCGAGTGACCTGGATTTGATCCCCAGCTAACACCACCAAAATTGTTTTTTTATTGGTCAATTACTACGTGCTTGGTGGTAAAATAAAATATTGTGACTAAATATACAACGTTATTCATAATTGGTATAACATCCCGGCACCTACCCATGCTTCTTTGAACCGATAAACACAACGGTGAATGTTTAATGTCCATACAAAAATTTAAAATTATTTGTTATGTAAAACTTTACGCGATCCTAACTAAGAAAGTCGTTGACCGGAACCAGAGAAATTCAAAATACGTTTTCTTCTCCATTTCATTTATGTGATACCCTACTACGGCGTCATACTAACAGATTTACTTCGCAACAGATTTCCTTAAGCTTCATGTTATCCTAGTACTTGTAGTAGTAGTGAGAGTTCTTTCAATGGCAGCTTAATGGAAAAACACCCAATTAAATTTATGAGTTCATTGCCTCGATCAGCTGTATAACAGGGTAGTCACCTATGAGTTTTAAGCAAATAAAAAAGTCGACTTATCTCCTACAGGCATCACGCTACGAGGCTCATTATATTTTTTGGGGCATATACAAATCATCCCTAAGCCCCGCCTGCCGTTACGAATGACCCTGTATATGTCTCAGAATTAAAAAAAAGTATTTCGACGGCATTTAAAGACACTGGGAATGTGTGGCAGACTCTTGCCAGCTCTAAAACCCTCTCAAAACTCAGAAAAGGCCTTTTTTATTGTATTTAAGCCGATAATGGATAAAAAACACACTATATTATTTACCATTCTTCATATTATTGAGATGCTATCACTACTAACTTCAAATTCGCTGAGTTACTCGATGTTCACATAATATAATCTTATTCACCTCCAACGTAAAATGTCACGAATTTAGTATAAGCGATCTCATTTCGTAAAGTGATGTATATCTTGCTAAAATTGTTCGATCCATTCCCGAATTTCCCGCGAACTTTAATATATGATATGTCGTACTCCGCACGCTCGTGGCGTCGCAGTTATAAGAGAATCGATGACGTGCCACGAAAATGGCCAAATAGTTTAAAGGGCGGAAGCGTCGCTATGATGTCGGAGTTGGGAAATACATCAAACGAATAGTACGTCTCAATATGCAATAAAATCGGGAACGTACACGACCACAGATACGAAAGGATTTCTCGGGAGCACACCTGAACTAGATTACTGTATCCGCGTTATAAAAAACCTACGTTCAATCGTGTTCTCGCATAAGGGTGAGTTTGAAAAGGACCCTCGCGTTATTCCATACAGCAGTGTCTATAACAGATGGAGGAGCCGACGAGATTTTCGTTCTGATTTACATAAACAGTTTCGCACGAAAACCCTCCCGGGTAAAACGGGCCACTTTATGACGGATCGACGTCGTTTTTGTTTAACTTTCGTGTCGGGTCTTTCGTAGACTGCGGATCTTGTTTAAATTAAAGTACCGAACTTTTTCCTTTTTTTTTTTAAATTAGAAGTTTTCAAAATTGGAATACTTTTTTCTTTATAATTTTATGAATGTGGTGATTTATGACCTATTTTATGAACTAATGCCTTAATAACGAGTAATTTTTCGTAATAACAAAATAATATGTGATATTCCATATTATATTATTTAAGAATAATAATATGAAAATCTGAAATTTGACATACTGTTAATAAACATGGCTTTATAAAACGGCAATAAAACTTATGTATTAGACACAAGAATACGAATAAATTAAAAACTAGCAACTGACACTACTAGTTAAAAGTACAATGATGATTCTACCCAAGTTTCGTCTATGCTTTGTAGATTTTTTAAGACCGCGTGGCCTAGAAGTCAGTGTCACCTCACAATCCCGGCTCCTGGGCGGATCTGCGGATCCCAAATGGTGGTTTTCGGGTCTGGTTGTATTGTGGTTTTCACAGTGTTTCTGACACTGCATCCTAGTCTACTCCCGATCTTTTCGCATGAGCGTTTAATCACTTCACTTCACACTATCAAGGACTTCGATGCTGCGGGTTCATAGTTTGAATCCCAGTTGTGCATGTGAAATTTGTACCTCTAACGCAAACGCACTCACGGTACAGGAGAAATCCTAGTGGGCAACGTCGTTTTTTGAAAGAAAAAAAAATGTCATTGGACATTTACATTGTTGACTTTCGAAACTGATTTTATATACGCTTTTGCCATTATTTTAAAACTTTGAAAATGTTATTTACCATCTAGAGAGCTAAATGCGTTTATTTTTAAAAGTGCCAGTATGTAAAAAAGCTTAAAGAACAAATTTGTGAGGCAATAAACAATTCGTTTTGTGTTTTTAAAACTAAAATATGTGGTTCGAAGCATAAACGAAAAAGAACCTTTACGGCAATATTACTGAACGCAATATACCATATTGAGTCGTGTGGTTAAATAGGTACGATAGGTATATGGGTAACGTTTGCATGTGATGGTATCGCGTAATAAAGTTGCCGCGGCTCTGTTCTTGGCGCTTAATATTAAAAGCTCACCTCACATCTTTACCTACACGCTATTACGTCCTTTGCAATCTTACCGTTGTTCTCGCGACCTGAATCCGCTTTTGTCCTGTATGAAAAGAACGGGGGCCAGAAAGCGAGTGTGTGTGTGAATAATTGAGGAGCGGCGCTCCCGGCTCGCTCCGTGAAATCTTAACAAAACTCACCGGTGTGCCAAGTCGCGCACGTGCTATGTACAGTCGCTTCCGTAAACATGTCACATAAAATTTGTTATATATTTATAACTTAACACTTTATATTTAACCACATCTCTTTAATGAAGGCATGTGTTCAGAAAGGAAGAAAGAATAATATTTATTGCCACCGCACAAAAAGATAACACACTCACACACACACATAATATTACAAACAAAATAATATATAACAAAATACAAAGTGAGATAACAGCGGCTTAGAACTATTTGTAACAATAAAACAAAGAAGCACTGTGCGTGCAGAATAGGATAGAATAGAATATATTTTTTTATTCAATATAGATTATTTACATAATACTTATTGAAAGTCATTTTTTTTCGCAAAAAATACCCTGTCCTGGGAAGAACCAGTAAGAAACCCAGCGGGATTTCTTTTTAGTCATTTTTTAAAATAATGTACAATAACATCAGTATCATAAAGATGTAGAAATAGCTTGGCGGCGATCACCTCATTCCCAGGGGTTATCATCATCTATGTATTCTTTAATATTATAATAACCCTTTTCATGAAGTCTTTGTTTAATATAAAATTTGAACTTTTTGATTGTAAGACTTTGTGCACTTTCTGGGATTTTGTTGTAAAAACGTATACATTGCCCCATAAAAGAGTTCCTGACCCGGTGAAGTCGAGTAACTGGCATTATGAACATAACTTTTTTTAGTAAACTGATTTATGTTCTTGTGTACATACTAGTACATGCAGCATGAGTCAACCAATGGGGCTCCAGATCGGCTTAATGTTCAACACAGATTTGCCACCTTTCCCGATTCTGCCGGGACAGTCCCGATATATGGTCCCGATTTTTGATAACAGGCGACGACCACTCAATTAACTCAGGCTCACGGCACACGGCTCCCGTCAGCAGCCGCACATAGAGCTTGTCCTAAAGATATCATGGACAACTTCGACAGGTATAAAAACATTGTCAGTTATTCTGCCGTCAAACAGTAGCGTGCTAACATCATTTAGTTTCGGTCCGAATGGCACTGGTACACGACTATATATATACGAGTTAAAAACTTGTGCACAATGTTCTGGGTGACAGACGTGAACGTGAGGTGAACAATTTGCTTGCTTCGCCATTTATCCATTCAGATAATCTGCTTATCTGAATGGATATGTTTTCGCAGTCATGGAATTCTTTGAAATATAAAATGTATTTGACAAATATTATTTAATCTCTAATATAATATAATATAAAAGGACACCACTAGCTTTCTAGGGTTCGGGCATAATTTCTCTGTTTATGAACCGATTTAAAAAAATATATTAGAAAGGGCGTTTAAATTTGGTGAAGTTTTGATGATGAAATCCATGAGAAAATCATGAAACTCTTAAATTCGCATAAGCGTGACCATGGAGGTGCTGCGTTAAATAATAATTCTATTTGCCTTCTTGTCCTGAATGTAACATATAGTTATATTAAAGGAAATTAACGTAAAAAAGGTAACATTATTCTTCAATTTCCATAGTAATGATAAATAAAATTGTTATGTAAACAAAAAACAGTTGCTCCTTATGAATTTACATACGAGTATATAGCATACACTGTGCATGCATGAAAGCAATCAGTACGAGCCGCGGCGAATATGCCCGAGGCGCTGCAGAAGCTGGGCAGTTCCTATACCGCCCTGAACGCGTTTTTAAATTGTGACTTATAGCACGCTATAACATCTGTCTGTATCGTTCGCCAACAGGCTGTACGCGAACAGATTGTCACATTCACTTCTTTCGGGCAAATCTGCGTGTCAACCACTGTATGTCAACTTTAATATTAATAATATTTCACTATAACTGAAAAAAATCATAATATTATCTATTAGTTTAATGCATAAACACTGCTATACATTAATACGCTTATTGTAAGTTGTCGCATTTCCGTTACAAAAACTTTTAGTAACAGGATTCGTGATTGCAAAATCTATTAAGAAAAACTCTATCACCCTATACGCTTCCCATTCACCGTTAGAGTACATAAGTTGCCGCTTGTTGGCAGCGTAAAAGAATCCAAACCTCCATCACGGCCTGTGACTTTCGTAAAAAACTACCGATTGACGGTGGAGAACTAAACACACAAAAACACGTGGCAAGTTTGTAGTTCTCATTTTCGGGGATTTTGCACTAGTTGCCACGGTTGGCAGGCGGGTTGGTAACCGCAGTTTATTTAGATGTTCCAGGAAGTTGCTCCTGCCCATCTACTGGTTTTCATTTGCCCGCTATCGACTTTTACGACACCCACGGGACGAGGTGGTAGATTCTCTTAAGCTGCACAATTATTTGATAGTTATTAATAGATATATATCTATACTTTTTTCTTTTTTTTATAATAACGCATGTATATATAATGTCAAATAACAAATACACAGAATATAATTAACAAACCAACTTATACTTAACAAATTATACAAAATGTTTGGTATTCAACACTTTGTATTGTAATAATGCAATAAGCAGTTATTTTTAAGCTATTTACGCTTAATTGTAGTCCACAGCAACAGATTTATGTCTTCGACTGTACCAGGTACACACGGTTTGAACAGCGCTGAGTTATATCGAGCTCATTAATTACGGAACAGAAAGGTTTCATATTTTCTTTGTATATTTATTTATAAAAGTAAAAGTAAAGTAAAGTTTCAGCCTATAAATGTCCCACTACTGAGCACAGGCCTCCTCTCATTTCTGAGAGGGTTTTGGAGCTAGGAAGAATCCGCCACGCTGCTCCAATGCGGGTTGCCGGACTTCACATGTCTTCGAAATATTTTTTATTCCTCAGACATGCAGGTTTCCTCACGATGTTTTCCTTCACCGCCGAGCACGTGGTAAATCAGCACTTAAAATTTCAATTAACAATTTTAGTGGTGCCGGCACCGGGAATCGAACCCAGGTCACTCGCGTACTATGAAATTTAAAGCGAGCGCCTAGCCCCTGAGCTACCACTTATTACTATTATATGACGGATTTATTCCGGAAAAGGAACATGTCGGTGTGGATGTAACCACATAATGAAATTAATGTTAAATATATTGACAACTTAATATGTATATATTCAAACCACTGGAGGAATCCGTTCTAGTCTAACAAGACGAACATAGCATAATAATTGAAACAAAATCCGGCATCATCATTATAATCGACAATGCATCGTGTATTAAATTGTAAGCTTCGAATGCTTTGAAAACACAACCATATGCTTTTGGGACATTAATGAGAAAAAGTTAAGGGTTAAGTTTTAATATTATCAGTAATCTGTGTAAACTTCATTTATTTTATTTCATTTGAAATAACATAAATAGAAATTAGATTTTTTCTTGTATTACTTAAGTTTGAATCTCGTAAAAATATTTTAATAAACTATGGAAAAAATAATTACTTGAAATAGAGCAAACGTTTTAATTTCAGTTCCATGTGCCCTTGTTCACAAAAGGTCGAACGAAAGCGAGGCAGCGAATATAAATAATTCAGTGTTTAATTTCACTATAACGCCTCACTGTAATAGAATACCTGGCCTATGATTTATTTATAAACTGGAAGCTGGCTATTATACCTGCGTTATGTCGGTTAGTAAAATAATTTCGTTCTTAACTTCGAATAAATTTTGTTTAATTTTCTAAGCACAAAGCTAATTAATAAAGGCTAAGGGAAGATTGCCTCCAGCTGTTTTTATTCTCGTACATCGCGATCAATTATAACGAAAGGTCACTAGAGATATGTTTTCTTTATTTTACGAGAGCTCGCAACGGGATAATATAACTTATTATTAGTCCTTAGTCCTTCCCTTTACCTTCGATACATTAATACTACCGATATTGTATTCCAAGGTAATACGTTAAATTGGTCTTGCCAATTAAATATTATTGTTGTTGGCAATTGAACATGCATACTGTATTTCGTCTTGATTGAAACTTGATTTAGTGCTTATTGTTTTGTACAATTGATTTCTATTATTATAACGTTATTAGAGCGTTAAAGCACTTAACTTTGTGAAAGACGGTATAAATAACAACGTCATAAATCCTCGAATGCTAAGGTACGAGTAAACATCGTCAGTAATATCAGGCGTCTATTAGAACATCAATAGAATATTTCTATAGTACTAATGGATGGCGATGTGAAATCTTTTGCCCAATGAACTGAAATATTACTAATAAAAATATATCACTGCTCATTTCGTGGATCACAAATAATTGATATTGTGCTTGTAATAAATTATACTACATTTAAGTATGTTTAGATTGAATAAGTCATTTTAATTATTTATTAGCCCCCTTAGTATTACATATATGGTATGCAGGAATCCGTCTAGGTAGGTATCACCCCAGGGCCAGTTATTCTGGTGAGAAACAGTAGTGCGCAAACATGATGTGTTTCGGTATGAAGGGTACTGTGAGCCAGCGTAATCACTAGGCATATGAGACTTAAGAACCTATGTCTCAGGGTGATGGGCACAGTGTAGGGTCACACAGAAATTTTCTGGGTGGCACAGCATTTGTTATGGGCAGACGTTGCACTTACCATCAGGTGAACGTTTTGCTCGTTTCATCACTTTATGCAATAAAAAAAGGTTTTCCATTAGGAGTTAAGGTCTTCAAGAGTAGAGTGAACAGGTTTTTCTAAGTTACTGTATTTACTGTCCAAGAATATATCGCATCGATGAATATATCATCAGGTGGAAAGGGATCTAGCACTAGTTTATTTATCTGAAGAAAAGACGCGCCTCTCCTTACTTTGCTTACAAATAGTCCTCAGATTTTTTGGGCACATCGCCAGATGTGGACTTGATAACATAGAAAAGCTTATTATTTTCGGCCTTATGGTAGAAAATTTTCGGCCGAATGAAAGAAAGACGTTTGACCTCAATTTTCCGTAACCGATGTAACTCCAATGAGATGGGATAAGAATAGGGGACGGAAGCAATGTAACATTTTGTTAATAAATATTTTGTTAGGCATCGATTCGAATGACCACAACGACAAAGCATGCAGATACAATCAACGATGAGTCATGTGGCAGACAAAGAAATAATATCTATAAAATAGCCAAATTAATAAAGTAGCATTCTACAAAAAATATTTACAGTTAAAATGAATACGGCATTCCTGTTACTTTAATTTAAAATGTCTTATTCAAACATATGCATGTGATAAATATTAAATGCAGCTACATTCCTTATCTCCTATGAAGTGGATTTATTATACAAGTTGGGAACTAAAGCTGATTAATAAAACAAAAAAATAATCGTATCGCTTAAAATATTGCAGTTATTCTGTTCACGTTAAATGTGAACTTGTTATTGTTATAATATGAGGGTGTAATTTAGCGTTACTACAAAATTTACATTCGCAGATTACGTAGACGACAAAGTATGTCGCCAAACAATGGGAACGACGATAAGCTGGCTTCAGACGACATGCGATGCTTCCCTGTGCATGAAAATATGCTGCCTCTTCTGATAATATTGCACCATAAGTCATGACTTAAATTAGGTAAAACTTTACAACGGAGTTAAGAATAGTGATATTAATTTCTTAGAGTGGTACTTTATTTTTTAAGTAAGTTTCGTTCGTGATTTCGATTCTCGTAAATACAGAATATTTTGTGATATTGCGATAAAGCAAAGACTAGATTAGTAACACAGTAACCGTGTTACTAACTTAGTCTTTGCTTCATCTACTCATATGATCCGGGAAAGTTTAGTTTATAACCGTTATCACAAACAAAATACCAAGGCATGGACTTTACTATTCTTTATCATTATCAGTGCATCGCTAGGATGTCTCCGATGTTACCGAATCAGCGTTACATCGGATGAGGGTAGATTGGGAAGAGTTTTTCTCTATATTTGCGCGTGCACTATAATATCTCCTGCGCAGTTGATAGCTCCCGACAATATTCGGAAGTTGTCACCGCTGGACAAAGGCCTCTCTTGCGAAAACAGTATTTGCTTTAATCACAAGGCGGGCATATGGATCAGCTATCGCAATAGCAGCTGTGTTGCACGTCACCGGCACAAAATAGATACAGTGTGGAAGTAAAGCTTGACATAACGTGCTCCAGTAACGCACATATAGAAATCGCTCACGGAGACGGAATCTTACATCGTGGCGAATCAGTCCGAGCGCGAATGCTGCGCGTTGGAGTTCCAAAATCGCGAGGTTTTTGCTTTTATTCGGGCTGGAGTCCGATTATCGACAGAAATGGAGCAAAGAAAGAACACTTATTATAACTGCTCAGTCAGGGATGTATATACTCCGCCAATAGTGACTACACATTTTTTACACTACCAGTGGTTTTAGAAAGTTGTTGTGTAAAATGTAAATTTTGTGATATCTTCTAGAAATATTTGTCTGCATCACACTTTTTTAACTAAGTCGGAGTTGACAACACTACGGCCGCGTGTAGGTATAAAATGTGTAGTAGAATGTACATGAGCTTTACTTCGGTACTCTCTATAATTTGTGTCAACGGTTTATATTTTTTAGATTTGGATAAACGCAAATGCAAACCTCCATTATTCTATACGTAATAATAATAAAATGTTCTTTTGTAATACACAGACTTCTCTATATGCTAGTTACATAACACAGATCCAAATTGCCATACCACGCTATTAAATCAGTGTCATAATTGGACTCAATGCCTTTGCTATCAGTCGCTGGCCTGTAATAATTTAAGTCTGGCTAAAATTAGAACTAAAGGCCGGGTTGAACTCTAATCGATCGTCAGAGCAAGCTTGCATATTACATAGTTTAGCAATTAAGCAAAGTGATACTCACTGTTAAGGAGCTATTTTCTTGCAGATTTCACGATTATAGAAATTATAGGTGTAATAAAACTTATATTACGGATTTTATGGCGTTTATTGTTAACTAATTATAACCCGATGTTCTTAGCGCTCTAAAGCATCCATGGTTACGGGAGGACTGAGATGTTTGACGTCCTGATGTCACAGTTGATCTACCTTCAGGAGTACCTCCAGTTTTTAATTATTATTTATTGTTCGATATACGCAAAATGAGCTTACTGTGTCTTCAAGTCTAGCAGTGGTATGGTTGATTTTTGATTTAATTTTATTGATAACCCCAAGCCGGTGCCAGTATTGAAACACTCTTCTCTATTAAAATTAGAATGTGTTTTATTTTCCATAGCCTCGCGAATAATCCTCGGTAGGAATCGGTTTTCTTTTGCAAGGATTTATCCAAATCAAATCTGTTGTAATGGTTGGTAAATCCAGAACATGACCACAGACTGCAGATTTCCCAGAGCTTCGATGCTTGATATCAGCTATGTGTTCATTTAAGTGGGTTTTTATTAATCTCTTTGTCTGCCTTATGATATACATATAACGCGATAAGATCTGTAACATTTATTATTTTTATTAAGTGTGTTATTATCGCGTAAATATAAGAAATAATTATATATCCATAAGAATATTAAATAAAAGTTATAGTAATTAGTCTATGCTTCGAAATTTTTTGACGACAAATGACCATCAACAAATACAAGTTTCATATACTATCGGTATCACAGTGCCTAAAGTTTAACAAGCTCTTTCCCTTACGATAAATTTAAAGAAAGAGCAGAGCAGCAACTAATAAATTATTGATTATTGTTGAATATTTTCTTCGGTTGGGAATTGTAGTGAGTGAAGTCAGAGCTCAGAAGGCAGCATAGTAACTGCTAAGATGAATTAGAATTTAATGATGAATACAATATCTGATTAATATTCAAAGTTATTGACCGCTTTTTGTTAAATTATGTAACACACTAGGCTTTCCCCTGGATCGTGAGTGCGTTTTATAGAGATAAATTTTATATGTACATCATAAGTAGACCTGAAAACCAGCAATTTGTGTTTTTGCAGTATCGCCGACCTCAACTTTGATTCCATCTCCGCGGCGTAGAGGTCGAGTAGTAGGTTCTGGGCCATGCATAGATTATATGTACGTTGATGGCGATCAAGACAAAAAGGTTTGATCATAATATTTCAGAAAAACACACACTTTTATTAAATGATTCTATGTATTGTCATTGCCTAGCCTGCTTTTAGTAAAACTGTGATAGAACAGAATTATAATTATTAATGCTCAGTGTGAAGTCGACTTTACGAAGGATAGCGCCGTGCTTGTACTTTGGAAATTGTGAAATGTTGTGCCCATTGTTCCCCAAGGAGCATACATACATTTCCCCGGAGTGCGGAATTCGAACAGACCAAGACTTATCGGCTACGAAACTACGACAAGCCGTGTAATTCTCTCCGTATGTACCGCATACGTCTTTCGAAGATCAAGAGCTTCGTGTTTTTGGCCATAAAGCCGCATATGTACGAATACAAATAGTATGTATTCGTACGTCGATATGCAGGAAATGGCGGGAATGTAGATAGAAATATCACTCAGTTTCAGTTCAACAACGCTGAATTTTAGGAATATTCGCAAAACGATTTTTTTTTCATTTTTCTTTGGACTCGCTATGGCGCTATGGCGGATACGGAGTTTACATAGCAAAGAGGATTGCAAGTGTTAACACCGACATGGCACGCTATCTACTATTCATGGATCGTTTCATTTAACAAAAAGTGATACAATGCAAAAAATCTGATAGACATGTTGTGTAGTACTCGTAATATTTACAAAAATAATGACAGACATTGTCATTATTCTTAAAGTTAACATCATATTGGTTGTGGTACAAATGCAGCTAAAGAAAGCGCCTTATATTTTTTTATTGGAAATAGTGATGGGACGAGCAAAACGTTCACCTGATGGTAAGTGCAAAGTCTGCCCATAAAAATGCTGTGTCACCCAGAACACCACTCTGTGACAGACCGGAACACAGTAATGTTTGGCAACCTAGTACTTCACGGCAGAATTACTGGCCTAGGGGTGGTATCCTACTACGAGTATTACAGGTTAGAGCCATTTGTTGATTTTGTTTTTTAAAAAGTATTAGTTATGTTACAGTTATAAATAGAACATATTGAAACGTTTTGATATCACACAAAACGTAATTTTCACTTAGTGATGTTACGTGTATTACAGAATTTACTTAGTTTCTTTCACTGATTATGCTCGGAAATCACGCTGTGCTAAAGTTATATCTTCATAAATGACCGAATAGGTGTGTTACGTTTTTATTCGTTTATTATTGTAATATTATGCAGCCTACATATTCCAAAATAATTAACATTGGAAGACTTATAAGTATTGTACATACATAAAAAATATTTTTTACAAAGAATTGCGGTTTTCTTTTCTTTTAGACAAAAATTACTTTTTTAAAAATTTTATTCATTAAAAATACTCAGGATTTCCTGTTTCCGTGTGCCTGTGAATGAAATTTGCTGCGGAATTTTTCCCCTCGACTCTTAGAGAGCGTTTACGTATTTTTTATTCCGGGTCAAAGACTAACTCATACATACGCAATTTCATTATACCTTTGTACCCTTAAGGCGGTGTGATTTACTCAGCAAATACCGGTTTTCATTTTTACGTCGAGACTTAAGATTGGAAAAAAGGAGTATTAAGTTAGAAAGTATATGAATTAAAATGCAATTAAATTGGAAGACATATTAAAAAAACAGTAAAGATTAAAAAAAAGCATTTTGCTATATTAATTGCATCAAGAAGGTTTGTTGATTTTATAAATTTCTTCAACGTCTTTTCCAGAAAGGACCTGCAATATTACGTACTACTATAACTGGATTACGTTAAGAACTATTTGAAGATCTACATACGTAATATGTAAAAAATATGTTATTATTTCCGTATAATACATTTTTCTTCGGAGCAGTTTGTAATGATGAAACTATAAAAGCCACTACGGCTTCTTAATCGTTGTGGCCATAACATTTTAATTGGTCTTGTCGCTCGGGCCGGTGTTCACAAGCATGGCTTGATAAAATAACTAAACAACATAGAACATTCATACACATAAAATATCTTACGCACGCTGCAGGAATTAGTTCGTTTCACGTATTAAAAAAGAAATCACCTATTAGGTCGGGGAAAAAGTCTTTTCGCATAAAGTATAAGTATAAGCGCATAAAGTCGCATATATTTGTATCTGGCTGGTTATGATGACATTAAAAAAAGGTTACATTTGAAATAAAGAAACAAATTAGTAAAATGTTGTTTCCAGATATTTTTCATTTGTTTTTCTTTCTGTCAAAATGAGTGAATCTATTGAAGAAATCGATACATTATAAAATTTTATTACAAAAAGCTAAAAATGCAACGCGCTGGTGTGACCCAGCCTACGGCTCACTGGACCGAAGAGGAGCGCGCCCAAATGTGCCACCTCGCGCCACTAACGCAGCATATTCGGCTCTTGCTCATCGGTAACTTTCTGGTCCTCTTCAGACCGTATGCTTCTTGTTGATTGCGGTTTATTACGTCACAGTATTCTGAAATAATAATTCCCCGGTGCCGACGCCACTAACATTGTTGATTGCAATTTTAAGTGCTGGTTTACCACGTGCTTGGCGGTGAAGGAAAACATTGTGAGGAAACCTGCATGTCTGAGAAATAAATAATATTTCGAAGACAGGTTAAGTCCGCCAACCCGCATTGGAGCAGCGTGGCGGATTCTTCCTAGCTTCAAAACCCTCTCGGTAATGAGAGGCGGCCTGTGCCAGGGGCAGTGGGACATTTATAGGCTGTTATTTTATTTATTATTTATTCTGAAAACTGCTCGATCGGGGAAGGATTGGTGGAGGAGGGGTATTAACTTTATTACCTTTTTATTTAAAAAAACGATATCCCATAGTAGGACTTTTCCTGTGTCGTGGGTGCGTTTTACATACATAAATCCACATGCACAAATACCCAGACACGGAACCACTATCTGTAGGCCATACAAATATTTCACGTGCGGGAATCAAACACGCGACCCGTGGTGCAAATTTTTTTTTATTTGATAAAGTGACAAAACGAGCAAAACGTTCACCTGATAGTACGTGCAACGTCTGCCCATAACAAATGCTCCCAGAACATTTCTGTATGACACCACACTTCGCCCTGAGACATCATTTCTTCAGCCTTATATGCCCAGTGATTGCGATAGCTCTCAGTGCCCTTCAAACCGAAACACAGTAATGTTGGCGCAAAACTCCTTCCGGCGGAATAACTGGACCTGAGGTGGTACCTACCTAGACGCCATCTTTCTAAAAGTGGGGCAAGATCGGCATACCAGTAGCTACGACAAAGCTTAAGAACTCGTAATTGACCATATAACAGTTTTGACCCATTTAAAAAAAGCTGGGTACACAAAAAAGCTCGATACAAGCTCTCTGAAAGAAACTTAATGAACCCTGTACTCATTTGCCATTCTTTATTAAGACGTAATGAAACCGAACCGTTTTTGAAGAGAAGTGGATCACGTACGACAAGAACGTGCGAAGAAGGTCGTGGTCAAAGGTCGGTCAGGCTTCACAGACCCCCAGGTGATACTGTGTGTATGATGGGATCAGAAGGGCGTTGTTCATTATGAGCTTTTATCGCCGTGCAGAACCATCGATTCGGATCTCTACTGCCAAGAAGTGATGAGAATACAGCAAAAAATTGAAAAATGCATGCGTCATATAGCTCTTGAGATTTCCACCTGTTTTGGTATCTTCAGAATTCATCAGATAGTAAAAGTTTCAGCCTATAAATGTCCCACTACTGAGCACAGGCCTCCTCTCATTTCTGAGAGGGTTTTGGAGCTAGGAAGAATCCGCCACGCTGCTCCAATGCGGGTTGGCGAACTTCACATGTCTTCGAAATATTTTTTATTCCTCAGACATGCAGGTTTCCCCACGATGTTTTCCTTCACCGCCGAGCACGTGGTAAATCAGCACTTAAAATTGCAATTAACAATTTTAGTGGTGCCGGCACCGGGTATCGAACCCAGGTCACTCACTTACTATGAAATTTAAAGCGAGCGCCTAGCCCCTGAGCTACCACGGATCATCAGATAGTGTCAGGTTAAAATCAAGAGAGCAACGGCTAAAAATACTTGTCGCGTTTTTTTGCTCTGAAGTCCCAAAATTTCTACAGCTACCAGGGATCTTGTCACTACCTTCAAGATGGCAAAAAGTCATCAAAGAAATATATATAAAATATATATAAAATGTTTTATAAAAACTTCTTCCCCAACCTATTATAAACCATTTGAAGAAGTTTAGAACGTTGAATTGTGTGAAATTAAAACATGGTGCCATGTTTATTTTGCGGTCGCGACCGCCTGTCGATTTTTTAATGTATAGTCCGCTGTTAGCTCGGTGGATTTTACAGCTTCATCAGGAGCGACTCACGAGCAGGAGACCAGCAACTAAGGAATTCATCGTCGCTCCTGGCGATGACTCGGCGTTCGGTGCCCGCAGTTCCGCTACAATACGACCTCTACTGACAAATAAATTCAAGCGTGATGTTTATGGGTATTAAACTATTCAAAGGTTGATAATGATCACGTGGTAGTGTGTTATAAGGAATAAATAATCTGAAACGAAATAACTAAACTCGGTTTTATTTGAAATAGCCTTTAACAATAGCAAAATCAGTTGAAAAAGCATTTACTTTACGCTAATTCAGACAAAACAAAGCAGTGAGCAGTCAAAGGGGAATTAACGATAGTGCTAACAATCTTATCACGATAAAATTATACGAAAAGCAAGACAATCGCAATTCCCGCTCCGGATGGGATGGCGTGGAACGAAACGGTCGAGAATAATTCCCAATGGAAGCGTAGCAAATACTCAACTGAGCGGGCTGCATAGCCAGTACGATTGGTTTGGGGGATTTAAGATAACTGGAGTAGCCTTTTGTTAGCAATTTTAGAAATAATGTAAATTATATTTGATTTACATTTTCCTTGATAAAAACTTAACATATAGTTAATAGAATCACGCGTAACTTTGCGGAAATCCATTATAATAATGGAAAGAAAGTTAATTTGCTAAGATCCGCATCCGAGTCAGTTTCTCGGTGGCTGAACGTGGTAGAGTCTATATAACTTGATAATGCCTCGTGTCGAGGTGAAACACGTGCCGTGTTCTCGACTTTAGTGGTGTGTATTGCCTAGTGGCAGTGTTAAAGTGTTGGAAGGTATCTGGTAGCGGCTCCCGGTGGCGGTATTAATTAGCTTGTGCACGCTATTGAGAGAAGGCGGTGCATTTTAAAAACTAGGTAATACACCATTTTAAATTTTGCATGCGGATCTCAGCAAAATAACGTTCATTCCTTTACTTAACCTCTATTTAAATGACAAACATTAGCAAAGGTTGCTCGTGGACATGGCGCTTTATATTTCAAGAAAAGAACTTAGCATGTGACGGCACTGGGAACTGAACTTTAGTTGCCGGTGCCAGCACTAATTATATGATTAATTAGAATTTCAAGTTCTGATTTACCTAGCACTTGGCGGTGAATAAAAATATTTCCCGAACATGTTTATTCGGACATGGGTATAGTGGCAGACTATGGCTTCAAAACCCTCGAAAAATTTGACAGAGGCTCATTGCTCGGGTAGTGAAACGTTTAAAAGGAATCTGTCTATTTAGGTACCACCCCAGGGCCAGTTATTCTGCCGTGAAACAGTAGTGTGCAAGCATTACTGTGTTTCGGTTTGAAAGGCACTGTGAGGTGGCGTAATCACTGGGCATTTGAGACTTAAGAACTGATGTCTCAGGGTAACGGACGCAGTGTGGTGTCACACAGAAATAATCTGGGTGACACAGCATTTGTTGTGGGTGGACGTTGCACTTACCATCAGGTGAACGTTTTGCTCGTTTCGTCACTTTATACAATAAAAAAAAAGAATATAGTCAGAATTTATTTAAACTTGTACGAATTAAAGGAAATGTTTAATTTCAATTAGCCTAGAATGGGCGTTGCATTTGAAAGCTTTCTCAAACGTAATTGAAATAACATTAGCATTTTCTATTCTCTTCGAATAATTCGCTTTACTGTGTGGTGGCGGCGTACGTGAATCCATGACCTAGTCTTGAGCCGGGATGTCGTTAAAGGCGACTAATAGAATAAATGAAGCAAAGGGATAGATAGCAATCAGTTAACACAGGCGTATATGGCCAATGTCAACTGACTACAGGAAAGGTCTACTATCAGTATTGGTAATTACATTGTTAATGTCCAGGATATGAATCTTAACTTATTCTTTTCCTTTTCTTTTTTAAAAATGGATGCCCCACACTAAAATCTATCATGTATCGTGGGTGCGTTTTACAGACATAAATTTCACATGCACAACATAACCAGACCCGAAAACCAACAATTTGTGCACAGATGTTGGCTCCGGCCGGGATTCGAACCCTGGATCTTCGGCATAAAAATCATGTATTCTGATCCTTAGGCCAGTCTTCTGTTTTTCTTTGAACTCCGAAGCAATTATTATATCAATTTGTGAATAAAAAATCGTTTGGCATGGGACTACTGTTTCTTTGGCCTAGAAATATTTTTTAGACCTGTACTCTGATACAATACAATGTATCTTCATAGAATAAAAAAAAACTATGTGCTTGAGGTAGGTATTATTACAGATAGCACACATTGCATTAATAAGTTTATTAAATCGGTTACGAAAAGTGATATTTTTGTATGAATCGTTATTACTTTAACAATTAATAACATGCAACCAGGATATTAGCATAATTGCATCGTACAAATATTTTCATCTTTACGCTAAGCTCTTATTTCAGGCTTTAACTTCTTGAAAATAATTATGTTGAGATTTAACGTTAATAACACTGATACAGCTTTCATACCTATTTGAACCGGAATAACTGGAATGAAAATAGATGGCATTAAACGAGAAACAGCGCTCAACTGTGCAAAATGCAAACTTGCGTTTGCATTAATATTGTTAAGCCAGTCGTGGAGTTAAGCTTTTAATTATGCAATTATTTTATTGTGTTATTGTGCTTATAAAATGCTTATATTACGAAAGTTAAAAAAAATTAAGTTTATAAAATAGTTTTAACCGTTTAAGATTTATTTATATCACATTTTTTCTTCACTAGGTTTTATTCACTAGTAAAAACTTTGTACTGTTAGTTTATATTTTATTTTGACTTAGAAATGGCGTAATAATTGTCAGGGTAAAGAGCAGAGAGGAGTATAATAATCTTTATTGAGCACAAACGATTTCATATCTCCAGATTTCTTAATACCTGAATATAATACAGACTAACGACCGCGTGCTTGTTGTCAGTGTACCTGACTTCCTCATCGTGTTAGTGTGTTTCTGATACTGCACCCTAACCTACCTTCGGTCGAGTCGGTCGAGCGTTACATGGGGCGAGGGTAGGTTGGGACGAGAGAGAGCTTCTGTGTTTTTGCGTACTCTTGCGTAGCGTACGTTATATCACTTGCACGGGTGACTTATGATAGTATTTATTTATTTGGAAAATTTACAGCTAGCATCTAAAAATACTAACATTAATTAGAAATAAAAAGGCTAAAGTAAATTTTTTACTAGTAATCATAAAACTAGTAATGGAACAAAATATATGGGTAGAAGATAAATACTACAGGTATTATAAAGAAAAAGACACTCATTCACACTTTTACATAAGCACAACATAACAGAGCACTTAGCAAAGTAATTATTTTGCCAAAATATTCTTGAACTGCGAAACACTGGTATTGAAAAAATCTAAATCTATTTTCCTTCAGACTTTATGGAACCATATACACACACGTATCACGAAAGAGTTATATGACGTCAGTAACGTGTAATTTACTATATTCCGCGTTTATTATGATTTATTTGAACTTAGAGCTGCTTTGTCATTTTGTGCATATTCATTGATACAGCACGCATCACCGTGTAATCCACGACAACATACGAAATATTATTTGTTGTTGCGTCTTGTTATAGCGCGGTTAGCGTATTTCCATGTAAGTAAGATTCATATATAAAATAAAGTAAAAGACGACAATAAAAGAATTCAATGAAAATGTATTTATCAAAATTTAAAATATCACATAAATAAATGGTCAAAATACGATGTTACCTATGACATCGCATTTACAAGTAAGAGAAAAATACAAAAAGATACAATAAACCGATCTTTCTGTAATTATCAGCATAAAAGTTGAAACATTTTCTGATGAATAATAATAGAATATTGAATTAGTAATACGTATCGCCACAGTATCAGCCGAATGCATTGGTGTCTTTGGAACCAGTCTCGGGTAATCCTGGCAGTATATAATCGACAGTTGTCTTGTAAATAATAAAATAGGGAAAGCTAATTTCGGACTATCGGCAACATGACGTTTTCTAAAGTATTAACATAATTCAGACCTGTGTTTTTGGAGTTAATCCGCATAGATCATAGACTCCATTAGTCGACATTTAGCCCCAAATGTTTGCACTATCTCTACCAGACTCAGTGCCTATCGCTACATGATCTTCATTGTCTTGTATTGTTATAACGCTAGATTTAATCAACCATGTTGGCTGGATTTGAAGGTCATTTTGGCTGTAAATATTATGGGTTCAACCATTGAAATTTTAGAACTCCATGGCAAAATTCAACCGATCATTCAATTCATTTAAATTATGGGCATCAGTCAAATAAACTTTTTTTTAGCGTAACGCCTTTAGTTGCAACCCCGTCCTGAGCAAATGGCGGCGAATAGTTTCAGCACTGACGTCAAAGTGCTCGTTACTTTAGGACGTCGACCACTTCGTCTGTGATCTTGGACATTGCCTTCTTCGCCTTATCGTGTAATCTAAATTCGTACGATAAAACGTAATATATTTAATTGTCTCGAAATTTTACTTATGTTATGTTCCGATCTGTGTAATGAAATTATTTCTGCCCTTTCCAATATATTTAAATTACGTGACATTATAAATTTCAATTAAAGTCAAGTTACCTACTGTCAGAAATGAAAAGGAATTTATTTTTAAATGGTTTCTCACAAGGTTCTGACATTAAAACTCCATAGTTTCTGATGACATTTAGATTACATTAGTAGTAAAATAACATCTATTTCTTTGGAATTCGGATTAAAACCAGACGCACTATTAACCAATGCTTTCATTTAATACGTGAATAAAAGCCTGTGCTTTATTGAAATTTTAAATTACTGGAAGTTGTTGTCAAAAGCGGTAAAGCAATTATGTGGTTGGCTATACATGAAGTATTAGGAAGTTTTAGAAAATAGGTAATGATGATATCATCACCATATAATACTAATTATTTATGCATCAAAATTAAAAAAATCTTGACTCAAAGAACTATGTTCTTGCTATATCATAGAAGTAACCAAATCTAGAATCATTCAGACCTGTGGAAGTTGCTCACATGCTTTGATCAACTAGAAAAGAGCTGATGCTTTTAAAGGCCTGAACCGACTTTCTTCATATCAATTTAGTCACCTTTTAAACAAAAAAAAAATGAAATGAAATGAATGAATGATGATGCAACGTCTGCCCATAACAAATGCTGGGTGACATCCAGAACATTTTTGTGTGACACCTCACTGCGCCTGTCACTTTGAGACATCAGTTCTTAAGTCTCATATACTAGTTGACAGTGCCATTCAGACCAACACACAGTAATGTTTGCACGCTACTGCTTCACGGCAGAATGACTGGCCCTGCGGTGTTACTTATCTAGACGGATTCATGCATAACCTCATGGAATCCTACCATCAGTAAAAAATTCCACTTCTTACATATGCCAGTTGTACAACAACAGCTGGATGGTACACTTGCAGTCTTGACAAACGGATTACACTATGTAGTATACGTTTTGACATGGTTGTTGTTATAAATTACATAAAAATGCTATGCATTATCTAAGATTATATGAAGGGAGTGTGGGGTTTTATGCGTTCCGAGTTATTTAATTTTATAGAATTTTTTAAAATATTTTTTAATATTAAATAAGTTTGAAGCACGATGGCACGTTGTCACTATGTATGTGTTAGATATTTCAAAATAACGATTGCGACGTGGGCTACTAGCTTAACTTCCAACGAATGCTTGTCAACTTTTACTACTTTAAAGAAATACTGGACTTATACTTAAGCGGCTATTTTAGTTTAGCGTCGGCGAAAAAACACATCATTATAAGTTATCAACATTAAAAATGTGAAATAATTATTTAAATATAAAAAGAATATTGAAGAGAAAACAAAATCAACGTAACCTATATAGGTACCTCTTAACTTTTTGATAATACCTTATCTACCCTAGTCGAAGTTTTATCGCTCTCAAGTTGTCTGATAGTTAGTATTTTCGCAGCCTGTTTATTATTTCTTTTCTTAAATAGCTCATCGTGCTTTTGATATTTATTAAACATTTTATTCTTGTTGTATTTTAACAGATACATGCTATCTAGATAATTATATATATATTTCTGATTTTGGATAGTAATAAGATATACTTACATATAATTTGAATATCATAAAGGACTTAAAAACCTAACAAGTATAGTTGTCAAGTAACATCAGCTGTGCATCGTGCGTTTACGTATGAATTAATCCCTTAAAATGATGCAGTAAATCAATAGGGTCAACCCTTTGCAATATTGCATATAAATCTCACGTTTGATTTGTTTAGACTACAGAAGATAAACATAACTATGCTTAGTGCTTCTAGTAATATCTGCTCTTAGATTTGATTTAGCTTGGCCGCAGTGCACATTAATATTTGTTCTCTTGGCTGAATTTGGATCCCGGCGACAATTTCCGAATACTGTCGGAAGTTATCTCCTGCAGCGGAACTATAATAGTGCCACAAGTTTATACGCATCACGCATACACAGAGGCACCCACCACTTACCTACCTACTCCCGATGTTACGCACATGTGATAATTGGAGGTGAGCTAGAATGGTAATGAATGACGAAAATCACAAATATTGGCGGCTGGGATTCGAGCTCAGGTCCGAGGAGTAGAAGTGAGGTACTCTGAAATAGTGTAGATGCCAATCTCGTAGTTTATAACGATTATGTCTTCAACGTAAGCATTTGACTATATACCAATATAATATTTCAATTACAAATTTGAGCCAAGTAGTCGTTTCAGCCTATCACTAGTCCACTGCTGAACATAGGTCTCCCCCATAGATTGCCACAAAAAATTTGTAGCTCTTATTTTGGAGGGATTTTGCCATAGTTGCCACGCTTGGCAGGCGGGTTGGCAACCGCAGTTTATTTATTCACATGTTCCCGGAAGATGCTGCTACCCATCTCCTGGTTTTACGACTTTTACGACACCCACGGGATGAGATGGGGTGGTAGATTCTCTTAAGCCGCTACGTAGTGGCTTGATCTAATTACGTGGGTGACAGATAGATCTTGACAAAAGGCGTAATTATCATCTCAAACATGAAAGATCTAAATTATCCAGAGCACTGATGGCCAGCCTTGTCTAAGGTACAAAGTATTTGGTACTAAGTTTCTTTAATGTATAAAGTGACGAAGAGAATAAAAAGTTTACCTGATGGTGAGTACAACGTCTGCCCATAACAAATGCTGTGTCACCCAGAACATTTATGTGTGGCGCCAAGCTGCGCTCTACCCTGACATCAGTTCTTAAGTATGGAGAGTAGAGGTAAACTCCGAGAAAAGTGTAGCGATATACTTCTCAAGGGGCACACCAAAGTCCGCTAGACGATGTCACCCAATCGGCAACAATCAGCTAGGCACGATCACCCTGTTCGGACGCCCTATTCCCTGGGAAAAGAGCGTCAAATACCTCGGGGTCACTTTAGACGCAGCGATGACGTTCGCTGCACACATTAAAAACATACGCAATAGAGCGGCTTTTATCTCAAGCCGTCTATACCCATTAACTTGCTCCTCAAGCAAAATGTGCTTAAGACACAAACTTCGCCTCTATAAGACGCGTAGTGGACTATGCTTACGTCGCTTTCGCTCACGCGACGGGCAATCAATTAAAGAAGTTACAGAGCGTTCAAAATCGATTCTTGCGAACTGCCACCGGAGCCGGTGGATATCAACGCAATGTAGATCTTCACAGCGACTGTGAAATGCCCTTAATCTCAGAACACTTCAGAGAATTATCACGGCGGTTTTTCGATAAAGCCGCGGTTCATTCAAACCTAGCTACCTAGCTGGTGGTTAAAGCAGCAAATTACCGACCAAACAGAAACGCGACCGAACGCAAACGTCGCCCGCGAAACTTGCTAGACGACACGGACGTCTCAGCTCTTCCTGACCACGATACTGTCAGTCACGATCCAGGCCACACTGTAAACACAGTCAATAGCTTTAGTATAACACGCACCACGACGCGCGACCGCCGTAGAGAGCGACGCGCAATAGTCAATAATCACACCGCGTACACAAGATTCACCCGTGTTCCGGGGCGGTTTTCACCGCCCAGAGTTACCGACACACAAGTCGACAGTCCGAATGGACGCGCGCAGCTTCCTTCGGACGGTCATTAGACGACTTAAAATATTTAAGATTTTAAGAGTATAAAATAGACGCAAATAAATGAAATAGTTGTTTATGATTCGGTATCCGTAAGTTTGTCCCCCAAATTGAGAGCTACAAACTTTTGTGGCAATCTAAGGGGGAGGCCTATCAGCAGTGGATTAGTGGTAGGCTGAAATGAAGATGATGATGAAGTTTGCCCTAATGTCTGTACCTTAAAAACTATTTGATACTTGTATTATAAAGTCCATTCAAAGTCCGCGAGCACTTTTATAAAGGATTAATATTTGCTCCAATAAGAAAGACATCGTAAGACCGTGCAGCATACTTATTGTAGTTATAATGCACTCAGCACCAAAAATCACCTATTCCGCAATCATTAATTTCAGCAGATATTCAATCTGCAGAAAAAACCACGTTATAAGCAAAAAAAACAATGATAGGTTCTTTTTCAAACAGAACAGTTACAGTTCAGAAAACGAATGGACTAGAAAGATTTACGACAGGAACAACGGGGATAAGCAGTTAAAGCTTTATTTACATTCACGCTTTAGGTATTTTAGACGGTCTGCGGTACAGATGCAAACGCTTTGCATTTGAAACATCCGTATTTGTGCAAGCGTAAGAAAGTTGCGAGCTATCGTAGTGGAGCAGTGTTCACCCAGCCGCTATCGCCTCTCCGCGCGAATATCGATTTGCGTATACTTTAATAAATAGTTCGAATGGATCCATTCACGTTATTGGCAGGTGAGGGAAGATTTTGACGCTTTACTGAGCACGCTGCGACGTTAAAGTGTAATTATTTTTTGCGTTAATTTATCTTTCATGATATAATAATAGCAGACTGTTTTTGTAAATGCTAAATAGCTGTTTTGTATGTCTTGGGTTATTAACGAAAAAAAATATATATAGAGCCCTACTAGCCCAGTGCTCAACGAGTCTACTGTTAGTGAATCCGGGATCTTATTCTTCTTGCATTACTACTAAAACTCATGAAAACTAATAACTTCCGATTTATCACGACTGAACAAAATTAATATTCGGCTAGCCTAACAATTATACGTAAAACGAGTATAAGAAATCGGAAAATTAATATGCATATAATACAATCGAAAAATTTCTGTCTTATCCTTTTTAGCAAAACGGTATATAAAAAGAGTTCGTGTTTCTCACTTACTACTGTTTCACTTCTGTTACTTCAGTCACTTGACAAAAGTACAACGTATGTATAGACATAACTTGTCAACATTAATTAATGTAAAATATAAAATAAATGTAAAATAACTGTTCAGGTTATAAGCAATAATTAATTAATCGATAAATAACTAAGAGTAACAGGAAAATGCACGAAAACGTTGCAGGTAGCTACTAATAAAAAATGTTACTCTCAATTTCTACCTTGAAAATTTACTCTTATCGCGTCCGAAGAAATGTTACTACAAAAATAATTTGAATCATTTCTTTTTCATCCAGACATACTCGTATTACATGTGAACAAACTGTTGGTGAAAAACCCGAAGTCATTGTTTAATTAAACTTATTTTTTAAAAGAATTCATAATTGTATGTTTATAATTATATATAATAAGTGAATGAAGAGTTAAGATGTTATCACTAGCTCGCTCTTTTTAGGCCTGGTTAGGCTTAGGGAATGATTATATAAGAACTATATGTGAAACCTATAGTAGAATTATATATATATTCATACATACATACATTTATATTTAATAAATTAAAAACCGAACATCGTATATATAACAATCATTTAAAAATGTTAGCCGAAAAAGTTATATGATTTTTTTTGATTAGATTTCAGAATGTAAATGTTTTTACATTAAAAATTTATCACCCTTTGTTCTTCAAGACATCGAACATAAAAAATAAGTTAGGTGTCGTTTTCAAAAGCCTCGAGCTATAAAATAAGATCTACTTAACAGAAATTCTAACCACCTCACATGCTGTGAGCGGGCACGATATTTTATACTTTTACATAAGTGTACGGATGGGGTCACTATAAGGCGCGTATTTGATTTTTGCCTTAATAAATTAAATACCTCATTATTTTAAGCGGAGCACGTTCTCGGAAATCGTTGAAAAGATCTTTTGTTCGCATGGAAAACACTTGGGGCAAGTCAATCGGCGAGTCGGTCTTTGAACGTTCGCAAATTAATGACTTCTAAGCACCGCACGTATAGTTTTAGGTTACAACCCTGCTTGATTTCTGCACACATTGCGTATCCACACTCCTACGGTATTACGTTCGCATTTATATTATTATATTAAATTTGAATAACCGAATTAAATAAAAAAAGGTTACTTGCATTTTGCTGTTTTATTTTCAATTCTAAATACACATTAAGGTGAATATATTCGATATTTGTTTAAAAAAATTATATATAAATCTAAATGTATTATGTTTATCAAATATAAATGTTTTGTACGGCATTATTTATACGAAAGTTATAGGAATTGTTTTTTTTCCAATATTGCAATCTGGAATACATGTGAAAATACATATAGAATAATAATAAAAATACCATGAGAGTAGGACAATTCATGAATCAATTCTTCATCGTGTGAAAGTCGTTGCGACTTACGGACCCTCTCAAAAACATCGAGCGATAATCATGCACTACAATTAAATTTCAGTTACGATTGCGTTTGTTCCCACCGGGCGAGATTTCTCCCCTAGCGTAAGTACAGGTAAATACAGATAGAACGCAAGACGTTCAAGGGGTCGAACTAACAAAGAAAAGAGAACTATTGTGTGCGCTCTACGCAAGGACTACACGTGCGCTCGCGCTCCCACGGTCCAACTTGGAGGGATTTCGGGACCCATATATATAAGGGTACATATTCGATATCACATCACTTTCAAAATAACAGAGCTTCAGTGAACATCTACGGGGGACCTCCACAGGTCCCCCGTTGAGCTTTGAAAACTTAAATTACAACTCACGTACAAACTTAACTGTACTCGTTAATAGTTGTCAAATTAAAAGTTCGGAGTCCAGAGTGAAGTTAATTAATGTTCAAGCAACGGAAAAGCAGTACGTTGAAAAACATTTTCAAAAGGTCTATGTATATCACAAACGTTTGGATGCGCTTCGAATATTTATGGGTGAGTTTACTTTGATTAGTGCTGAGTATGCTTTAAATTTTGATTTGCTTTCGTAGGAATATGAAACTTGTTTGAACATTTATTTAAAGCGTGTTTGTAATTTTGCAGTGTTATCGACTTGACTGAAATTAAGAAATGGCATTTCGAAGTGTTTTGAACAAAATACCGTTAATGTCATTAACAGCCATGTGTGGTTGTGGCAAACATCACACTTCATTTTCACATCATAAGCATGAAAATAAAAATACAAAAGGTATTTAAAACATTAATTTCTTCTAGATCCCCAAAGATGATTAATATTTCTTAAGATAGGTTAGTCAAGGCTTTCGTGTTTATTTCTCTTAGGAATAAGAAGACATTTTAGTGGCCAGAATATGTGTTCAAACTATTATAGGTATTTATTTTTCTAATTTTCTTTTAATATAAAGAGTGTCTTAGATGATAAAGTCTGTAAATTGTCAATACTTTCTTGATTTAAATTTGCTTTAGTTTGGATCACAAGTGCCTTAATGTACGGCGTTGTTCGTTAAAAGTTCTTGAGTTATCTTACGTTTTTGTTTTACCCAGTTACAGTTTTCGGAGTTTGTTGTAATTTTGTTATAGTTGCTTTCATTCGATTCTTTCCCTTTTAATTCACTTACATTAAAGGTTACTCGTAATATGTTTAAAGTGTTATACTGTTTTTGTTCATCGCGATAGATTCATTACGTTCATTATAGTTCAAAAATGTTTTATTAATAGAGAATGTCCCGTTAAGTTTGAGTAATTATGACATAAGTGTTAGAACGCGTTTATATACTACCCTATGCGTTCACTTGTTTTTGTTTTCAATTATTTCTTTTAATTTATTGCAACGAATGTTCTTGTTTAGCATTTTAAGTTTGCTTGAAGTTCGTTTTGGAATTAAATAATAGTTTAAATTACACTTACTGTACCGATTTTATGAACATAAAATATGAATTGTTTGAATTATACACCGTAACTGACAAATATATCTGCACTTATAATTCAATATTTGTTTTAATCAGCTGGTCTGATTACTTTTACGTTTCACAGTTTTGTTTTCTTTTAATTACATAATGTATTTTATGTAACTTTACGTTATTTTGTTATTCGCTTCAGTTAAATTTCTTGTTAAACTTTGTTGAATTTACGTTTGGTTGATGTCATTACAGTTAACAAAAGAAGTTAATGTTAATTTACTTTGGCTTAAGTTTTTTAGTGTTATTTCAATTAAGTTAAAGTTCTTGTTTAACATCGTTGAATTTACGTTTGGTTGATGTCATTTTAGTAAACAAAAAAAGTTAATGTTGATTTTATTAAGTTAATGTTTTTTAGTTTTAATTCAATTCAGTTAAAGTTCTTGTTGAACATCGTTGAATTTAAGTTTGGTTGATTTCATTGTAGTTTGCGAAAGAAGTTAAGTTAATTTACTTGATGAAGTTTTTGTTAATATCGTTGAAATAATGTTTGGATAAAATCATTTTATAAAACGACATAAATATAATTTGCTTAAAATATTTGAGCTTGGGTTTGATTGATCGTAATGGTAAATTTTCTGAACTTATCAAATCATCTGTTGCTGCTACAAAATATTAAGTTTTTGTTTTGTTATTTGAAATGGGATATATTTCTTTGAAAAACATTTTTATGCTGATTTAACCGACTGAAACTTGAGTTTTTGTTTTTTTTTTAACAATACTCCGAGTGTTTCGTTGTTAATCTAAATAAGCGCTCCTGTACTAATTAGTTGGAGTTCTTTGCAAAAAACACAAATGCAAAAAATTTTACTACTCCAAGAACATTTGCTGACATTCCCTACCGATCACATCGTGCCTTAATTTCACGAAGTGCCTGAATTGTTTGTTCTATCCTTTCATTTGTTTCGCCTTCGGTTAGGATCCTGTATAGAATCTTAACAGATGCTTGTTGTTAACTATGAATATCGTGTGATAACTCATTTACTATCCGTAGGTCAAATAGATTACAGCTATATCAGTAATCTTATTTGAGTACCAGTATTTCAATATATGTATAAACCGCAACAAATATATTTAAATAAATTATTCTTATTATCCCTAAAACATTAATGTACACTTTCCATTAGAATCGATTTCTTATATAATTCTTCTATGATCGCTTTAAATTTAAATGTGATACATAATAAGTAGCATAATCGAAATCCATTTTTGTGTATTTTATGAGTTTAATACCTTCTCATATAAAAAAAAATTAAGTACCTTTATAGATAATCTAGTTAATCTATAATAGTTATTATTATATATTGGACCTACGGGCTGAAGTATTACATGTTTTTCTCAGTATCTATGAGTTATTCACACAATCATTCATAATTCGTTTTTGTTTTATATTGTAACGATTTTTTCCTCCCCTGTAGGAATCTGCTTTTTATACTATTCATATTAGACACGTTTTGTCTTTAATTTGGAGTTAACTATTACTTATTACCAGTCTTTGATGTTTCTTTTTTAATAGTACATTAATTTCTCAATCATTTATTATGTTTAACTATTGACAACTTCGATTATTTGAACGTATTCACAGTTGCCAAATGTAACCCAAGAGGATAAAATAGTTACAATTAATAAGTTATTACTCGTATCACTTTGTTGTATTATGTTTTGTTTGTTATTTATTTGTTAATGTTAAATATTATTAAGTGTTGATTTGTTGTTAAGTTTTAATGTGATACATATTATTGTTACATTTGAATATGGCTGTGTTTGTTAGTTTTATGTTAAGTTTCAGTTTTAACTGTTAAATTTGTTAGTTGTTCTGCCGACATTAAGGCTACAAAATATAACGATAGATTCAGCACAGTAGTGACCACAAAACGTTTGTACATTAATTAATCATAGAAATAATTAAGTAGTATTTGCATTAAGTTAAAACCAAGGCTTTGTATAAAATTAACAAATAAGTATATAATAGAGATGTAAGAGAGAATTACGTGTGTGCGATTGTGTGAAATAAAGCTCATAAAAACCTCATTTCGTTGTTTGAATTTAATCAACATTTACTGGCCGTAGAGCTTTAATGCGGTTTGGATTGAATAAAAAGTTAATCTGGCCGGAAACGGTTGGAGGCTGTCCAACCGCGCTGTTATCCACTGGGAAAATACTGTTACTGTGTGTTCATATACGCGGTTACGAAACATTGCGGCACCCGGGACCGCCCGGATGCGGAGATAGTGTAATGAAGATAGTTTTAGGAACGGAAAACAAGAACTTCCCTGCATCCAATCTCTCCGCTTACGCTCTTCTTAATTGCTTAACTTTAACTAATGCCTCTTCCCATGTCGCGGAATTCGTTTAACTTTAGGCATACTTCATTTAGAGTAAAGTAAGCGTTGAATTTGCTTTTGAACTTTATATCGAAATATTAATTCAGTTTGGTATCAATAAATTATCAAATCAGATGCAAAATCTAAATTACGTGTAGAGTATTTTTAAAACGGCTATAACAGCTACTTAATACATTTATACAATTTACGGTGAAATAATAAAATCATTGGTTCAACAAATCTTTAACAATGATGTCCTGGATGTCGAATAAGGCTACAGCTTTCAGTGAACAAAACAACTTTTATTCCATTACTATATCGTAGGGTCATTAAAGTATGAATTAGATATCGGAGTGTGGTAGCGGTTAAGAAAATCTGCCACCCCATCTATTCCGATAGATGGCGGAATAACCATCGAGAAATATAAAAAGTAAAGTTCTAGCTTAATGATGCCCCGTTTGTTGAGATCAGGCTTCCTCTCACTTTTAGAGCTTAGGAGCTGGGAAGAGTCCGTCACACTGATCAAATGTGGGTAGGCGGGATTCACATGTCCTCAAAATCTTTTTGTTCCCTAGACAGGTTTCGGTGCCGGCACCTGGAATCGAACTTAGGTCACTCGCGAAGTATGACAATTTAGGCAAACGTTTAGGGGATATGAGGGAGAAATGGCTGTAATCGCAGACAACTCGCGTCTGCGATTACGTCCATTCCTGCCTTATATGTCCAGCACTGGATTAATACGCTTATGACGAAGACGATGATAAATTAGCAGTAACACACTCGATAGTTTCCACCTTTAGATATACGATTAGATGAAGGCAGGTACAAATACAGCTTTAACTCAATTTTCGTCATGGTTAACGGTTTATAGATGACATTCAAAAATTAAGATTTTTGAAAAAGTATTCTCCAGCCCGAGTACCAACTGTTGTCAGATATTTTATCATAACCAAGTATTCATTAATATCCGTATCTTACATCCGTATTTTACATAGTATAAATAAATCAAAATAAAAAAAAACATTCATTGTTTTTTTATTATATATCATAAGCGCCATCTATGTTTTCGTTACGTCCTTGTGATTTGATGAATCATGATACTTGGCAATAGATGTCACTGGGATGACTTTGAAGGACTTAAAGTAAAATTGTGTTAATAATTCCATTACAAGTACATTATAAAAGTTTATTTATTTGGATTTTTTAAGAAGTTGACAGAAAACTGATGAGGATGAGACTATGCGGTGGATTTGGATTGTCCTTATGTAAGGGCGATGGTCAAATCAAGGTGTAGGTTTATCTCTGAAGGTGTAGGTGTTATCTCTGAAGACTGAAATTATGTTCCTTTTAGTATACTTAACGCGTTAAGCTGCTGTATCACGTGGTATTCTAAAAGAGCGTGGTACTTCGCTGAACGAACTAACCTTTTCACAGTCATTGTGGCTCTACCAAGGAGAAAATACTAATTATAATATATTAATATACATTTTAAAATTTAATATTTGTATTACTTAATATTTTCATCTTAGAGCATCTTACTAATTATGATTTTTTTAATTATAATTTCCTCTTCTTCAAGAAACTGTTAGTGGTCCACTTTTAGACTCATGTCTCTCCAAAGAATGGAGGACTTAACGTAATCACTTCGCTTGGCACTGCATGCCAAACGGATTGGCACGGTAGACGCTGCTGCCTGGCACCGGAATGTGTATTTTTAAAATGGTTATTCCGCCAACTGTCGGATGCAACGACTTTACAGACATTTCCCTTAATCGATTCTTCCGCGGATTGAGACGGTGTGAAGATTTACACCCTGGACCACACGGCATTTAATACAGCATCAACTAGTATTGATATTACTATTAATTCTTTATGTGTACATATTTTTATACATGAAATGTTATTTACCTTTTGATATTATTTATTTTCAGTGCAATAGCAGCAGCCGTTTATTTTTCACCATAGAAATAAATGAATAATCCTTCCGTCATCTCACCGAATTTTGAATGCGACGGAGAGGTACTGAACAATCTATGATTGGAATATTTTCTCTATAAACGCTAAGTATTTTTTTAAACACATACGAAATATAGTATTTGCATTCGTTCAAAAATCTTAGCCGAGCCTTTAAGCTGACTGTTATAACTTTTCTGTACCTACTTGAGAAGATAACATGTTTACTTAACTGGTGGTTGGATTCCTCTCCGTCTTGGTAGGTAGGTACCACCGCAGTAATGGTCATTCTGCCGTTAAGCAGTGTGTGCAAACATTACTGTGTGTTGCGGTTTGAAGGGCACTGATAACTAGTGTAATTACTGGGCATAAGTACTTGGTACGAACATGCTGAACTTACGAACAGATGTCTCAGGGTGACGAGCGCAGTTTGTTGTCACACAGTATATTTCTGGATCACACAGCATTAGGATTTGTCTCGTCACTTACTCCTAAAAGACTTTTCTATAATTTAAAAATATCAGTGAATTCTTTCTGGTGAATGTTGTAACAGCCGCGTAAAAGTTCGAACATCGACGCTAATGGTAATAATCATCATCATCATGATCATTTCAGCCTATCACAAGTCCACTGCTGAACATAGGCCTCCCCTATAGATTGCCACAAAAGTTTGTAGCTCACATTTTGGGGGGATTTCGCGATAGTTGCCACGCTTGGCAGGCGGGTTGGCAACCGCAGTTTATTTATTCGGATGTTCCAGGAAGATGCTGCTGCCCATCTCCTGGTTTTAATTTCCCTCTGTCGACTTTTAAGACACCCACTGGATGCGATGGGATAGTAGATTCTCTTTATCCGTCACCATACGGCAAAATGGTAATAATGCGTTAAAATAAAATAATCGAAGCACTTCGTAAGAATTTAACAGTACAATAAGCAAAATTATGAACATTATTTTCTTGAGGAACCAAAATAAATTTAGGCGCGATCAAGTGTTAAAATAAACGACATAACTAATCTGCAAATAACTGGTGTAGAATAATTAATTTTATAACAATGCTAGGGACGTGAGTATTCAAAAACATTAAAATTCCTATTACTGCTTAAAGTCACCGATGTTTTGTAACATTTTTCGTCTTTGCGATGAAAATCCAAAGTCCGGTGTCAAAGTTTCACGTTGGTTTTCATTGAAGTTGTTAAATTTTGATATGTTTGTATTTTTTACATAATATTCACGGAGTACTGAAATCATCCGCGCACAGTTACTACTCCTTTTGACTTGCTGCTCGATTCTCTCCTTGATGTTGGTTAACTTTTTATGATCTAACTGTACACGCCCTAATTTATTCTTGATTACATTAATACATTCATTGACTTGTCGTTGTAATTTGTCCAGATTCCAATAGAATTTTATATTTGCAAAGACTATTACGAGAGTAGCGCCATAAAAAGCTAGCAGAAATAAGTTAAATTTATATAAGTTTGGATTGAAAGACAGAATAGGACATTCCTTACTGAATTTTAAACAGCTCCAAAGACATGAAGAATCTTGAATATAGTTCATGATAATTCAACAATTAAATTTTATAAATGTTTGAGTGACATTTTGGTGATAATCGTTAATTTAAAACAAAATGGGTTTCCTAATGCCAAATTCACAGATGATTAAACTATGTACGCCAAATTTGAAATAAAGAAAATCACAGATAACGTAAATAATTTATCAAACTAGTGAAAAGTTAAAGTATTATATCATTAATAGGTAATTGTTAAAATATTGTATCTTTGTTGGATAACTTGTCGCAGTGTGCTGCCCCACGGAACTTACCATCAAGCGAGCGTTTTACTCGTTTCGTCACTTTCTCCTATATAAAATAGGCCTCTCGCAAGAAGGATGAAGAGGATTTACCGTAACCGCCAAGCTTGACACACGAATCGTCATACACAGCTCGTAGGCGGGTAGGAGCGTCTAAGGTGCGAGTGGGCCAGAGAACTTGACTTCTACGTCGCGGGTCTTGGGTTCGAATCACAGTCAAAGTCAATATTTGTGCATAAACATAAAATGTTTGTACTGGGGTCTGGTTGTGTTGCGAATGTGAAAATGTCTAAAACGCACTTACGGTACATGAGAAATCTTACTGTGGGGCATCGTTTTAAAAAAATCCACCATGTCCAACAGTGGGCTATTAATCGGCTGATGACAAAGAAAAGCTATATGATGGTTTTAGGGGGAGCTTATTTTAAAAGCTACACGAACGACGAAAATCTGTAAGAGTTCCCCGGTTATAATCTAGATATACCTATAATAACAATTAAAAAAATTGTACTACAAAATCTGTGTATCGAAATCCAGTATTGTGTCTTTCCTAGCAAGCAAACTTTATTCTGCTGTAAGACAAATAAGAAGTCTGTCCAATGCTTTACAGCTACATGGGTTCATTTTAATTAATTACATAGCATAATGCCATACGGCTCATTGGGATTGATCATTTGACTATTTTTATTTAGTAGTAGTGTCAATAAAAGCTCTATGTATATCCTAGGCACTTGAGTAGCTCTAGAAGTAACTAACTAATGAATTGAATGATTATTTATCAGAGATTTTACAATCTGCTAATGATAAATATTTACATTACAAAGAAATATTTTGTCATATAAATAATTCTTCTCACGCAATTTTTGTGTAATTCTTTAGAATATGTGGATGTTTTTTGTTTATGTGTGTTAGCTATTTGCACCAGAATTGCGATATTTGCAAAAACTATATTATACCAAAAGAGTTAAATAATGTTGAACACTCATGAACGCATGGTATAACTACGGGTCGGTTCTATGTAAATATTATCAAGGTAAATGCAATTGATAGGATTCGTCATTACCTGTGTTGCTAAGAAATATGAATAAGATTTACCGAATAACAAATAAATAAAAGAAATATTTGTAGTAACTAAAAGGACAACCAAATTAATGAAAATTTGGGATGAAAGATTGTCAAATGAGTTGGCTCATCGGAAATATATTGCAATATTTACTTGTACGTCGGAATTGTTATTGTCAACAAAACGATTCGTTAGGAAATGTCAACAAAAGTTGTGTGTCTCGGAAGCAGGTAAAATAGCTGAGTTGTACACATTATGTATTTTTATCGTATATTATAATAATTAATAAACGTTTATTAGTTACGGTTTATTAGTTAAAATGTATGTACGTATACAGTAAATTTTGCAGTTTTCATTTATAAACATTTATTAAACTGTTATATCGTAGAACCGATAAATAATTATTGGGGAAGAAAGGTCCATGAGTGGCTAACTTACGAGTATAATAGTAAATACAGTGTAGGTTGACACTCCACTACATGGAGCGAGGAACTGCACGGTTTTGCGGGAAGTCGATGGATGCAGGTGGCTCCAGCCGATATTAGTTGGTTTCGTCGCAGTCTATGGGGATGTTCAGCAGTTGTTTTGTGATGAATGATGATGATGAAGATGTAAACAGCGGACGATATATCCGTACATGGCGTGAATAAGTTTATATCTCGCAAATGTGTCTTTTTTAGAACTAATTTCGAGAAATAAAAAAGACCTATCAATTTAAATGAAATTAATTTTACGGATTTTATTTTACTATTTACAACACGACGTTTCGATCGCTTTACAGCACCCAAGGTCACGGGAGGACTGACTGACTTATCAAGTTGATCACTGACGACTTGTCAACATATTCACGCCTTGTATGGATATTATAATGCGGTAAGGACACACGGAGTCACTCAATCGTCTTAAATTTTCCGTGTCTGATCCGTGCGATAAGATCTGAGGTGGGGTCATCAGAAGTGCAAGAAACACGAGACGCAACGATTTAATACTATTTGCATACCTAAAAACTGATAATCTGTGTTTTACAATTATTGGCTACGACTGGAATTGAATCCTGGATCCGCGACTCAATGCCGAGGTACGCTGATTACGATACCTGTTTACAGAAATAGCTCGGTAGAGGTCAGTTACTTTCCAGGTATTATTTTCACCATCTTATTCCTTAATATTACAAAAGTATTATAATAACAATAACACACGTCTATGTTGTCTTCATCATTATTTATTTGTAAAACTAGTATCAATGTAATTCTAATAAATATTTAACTTCTAAAGCTACTCGAGTGCCTAGTGCACTACTGCTAAATAAAAATAAGTTCTACACCAGTTGCATGATCAATCCCAAGGAGCCGTATGGCATTATGCTATGTATTTAATTAAAATAAACCCATGTAGCTGTGAAGCATTGGTCAGACTTCTTATTTTTCTTACAGCAGAATAAAGTTTGCTTGCTGGAAAAGACACAATACTCTTTTCCGATACACAGATATTGTAGAGACGATTTTTTAAATTATTATTATAGGTATGTCTAGATTATAACCAGACAACTCTTACGGATTTTCTTGACACTTTTAAAATAAGCTCCCCTTAAAACAATCATACAGCTTTTCTTTGATATCAGTGTATTATTAGCCCACTGTTGGACACAGGCGTCTAACAAGGAGGTAGGCGTCAACTCTGCTAGGTGGATTTTTTTAAAACGATGTACCACAGTAAGATTTGTCCTGAATCGTGTGGGCGTTTAAACATTTTCACATTTGCATCTGAGACATCAGTTCTTAAGCTTCGTATGCCCAGTAATTACACAAGCGCTCAGTGCCCTTCAGACCCAAACAGTAATGTTTTCACACTACTGCTTCACGGCAGAATATCATACAAAGGCATTCACGATTAATAGTACCAACCGAACCGAAACTTCTTCTTTTTCAGCCTATAAAACGATCACTTCTCGACAAAGGCTGTATTGAGAAAATCGCGACTTGACGACCGCGTGGCCTAGTGGTCAGAGTACCTGACTTCTAAGCCTCGGGTCCTGGGTTCGATTCCCAGCCGGAGCCAACATTTGTGCTAAAACGTAAGTTGTTGGTTTTCGGGTCTGGTTGTGTTGTGATTGTCCCTGTGTTTCTGACACTGCATCCTAGCCTACCTCCGATCTTATCGCATCAGCGTTACATCGGGCGCGGGTAGGTTGGGACGAGTGAGTGCCTCTGTGTTTGCGCGTACACTCGTGGCACTATAATATCTCCTGCGCAGTTGATGGCTCTTGACAGTAGTCGGCAGTTGTCGCCGTGGTCGAAATCGGCTAGGAGAACATCATCATCATCATCATTGAGAAAATTCAGAATTCAGAAAAGATTATTTGGTACAATACTTTTGGAAGGCAAATTAGGTATTTTAAATATTCTTAGCTTGAATTTAAAATCGCTCTACCGAATAAGTATAAGTCTTTAGAAAAGTTGCTCTCAACTTCAATACATTGCGAAAGTCCAGCATGTTCTATATTTTCAATAGCACACTTTAAGCGATGTTTGTGTAACTTTTGGCAATATTTCATAGCGACCAAAGTTTGGAACACAAAAGACAAAATTCTAAGCCAACATCAAAGTGATTTATGATATCTTATCTTAAGCTCACAAGTAAACGTTTCAGTATTTTGTAAGATGTAGTCATTTCAACTCGACTTTTAATTATTAATTTAAAGATTATACGAAAGATACGAAAAGGACATAAATTATTGAAACTTAATATGTTCTGTAATTTCACTTACCAAACACACGCTTCTTCTTGACTCTTTAATCGTATGTGACGAAAAATATCTGGCTGCACTACTCCAGTTTGCATCCAAATTAGCTACGAGTATGACCTTCGCCGGTGGCTAATTTTTTTCTTGCCGAATTTGTTGATCGTCATCAGATGTACGAGGCTATACAAAGAAATACACTGTGTTATCAATTTAACGATTACGTGAGTCGTTTAAATTTCCCATAGGTATGTCTGTAAGACACAAAAAACTTTAAGTAATCATTCTGTAAGCATTACTTCTCATATGAATAGTGTTTTAAGCCAAATAAATATCTTAACAGAAAAATTTTAAAAATCCTTGTTTTTCTAACATAATTGATTTTGTTTATTGGCTTTATTGATTTAATAATGCTTGAAAAGGGTTATCACAAAGTTATTAAGCACAAAATTATAGTAATGACGTTTACAGTTACCGGTTCAGACAGCATTTTCAAAGTTGTTGCAACGCTTACACTATGGTTCGTTTTTATATTAAATGTTGGGTAAGCAACAAGGAATATGAGTTCAATGGTTCGTTACGACATGCTTTAAGCCAGGAAGTATTTACTCGTAGAACTTTAAGATAAGTAAGTTAGACAAGTAAAAATAGACAGTATAAAAATACATGTTATTTTACATATTTTTATCTTATATACGCTGGATCATCATGAGAAAATCTTCAATAACTTCAAAAGTATCTGAGCTAGCATTATGAAGGAAAGACTAAATTAAAATAATATATAAAACCTTTTAATTTATTTTTGAGAATTGTATAAAAAAAAACTGAAAATGTAAAATAATGGTCGTTTTTGAATTTAGTACCAAAAAATCGAATCATTAGTTTCTGTTTGAGTTTTGCAAGAAAAAGTTATAAATATGGTGTCTCTGCCTTATATATTTTATTATTCTGAATTTATCATGTCGTAACCCCTGGAGAATGTACCAGGATCTTGACAATACTTGAAGATAGGCACAGTCAGCGAAATACATCGAGAACTATTGGTGTGACTCTTTCTCTAGTTCAGCGAGTACTCCAGCGTTTCCATGAAATTGGATCCAATCGTCGAAGACCAGGAACAGGCCGAACAAGGTGCACGACAGTGCGGAAGGATCGCTATATGGTGTCAACAATTTTGAGAAATCGCTTTCTTACGGCTGTTGAAGTAAAGAATCATTATTTACGAGCTGGAGGAAACCATTTGAGTACGGTCACAGTTTATGACCTGCAAATGGCCCAAAACTAGAAAGACACCACAGAAACTCAAGGTTGAGTTATGGTAGAGAACACGAAAATTGGTCTCTGAACTTGACCGACTCTAAACTCGTCTGAAAAGTTATGAGACTAGTCAAGAGTTATGTTTTCAGACGAGTCTAGATTCGCTTTGTATGTAATGTGATTTGTATGTGAGTGTACAGTAGACTGGGAGAGCGTTATAACCACGCCTGTATAGAAGAAAATGTACCATACGGTGGAGGCTCTGTTCACGTGTAAGCTGGAATTTCTTCCGAAAGCCGCACTGAGCTAGTGGTGATAGAAAATGGAACTTTAACTGCAAAAAGATATGTCTTTGTTGGTATGGTTTTCCAGTTCCAGTTTGAGCTATTAATGATAGTTAGGTGTTGAGGCATGCCCATCTTCACAACCATGTTAAACATCGTCTTCCACTACACGCAATCGAATGCCTTGGCGTAGTCTAAAAAATAAGACCAGCGGTTTGTTAAGATCGTATAAAGCACACGAGGATCTTACTAGTGTGCGACATCAGAGACAACGTTCGGTAGTTTTCACATTTTCTTGTGGAATAACAGCGGATTGTATGCAGTCAACTGGCCATTGGCCTGTTCTCCAACTGTTAAAGCATTGCCATTGATACACCATTAGGACTGACAGCTTTAAGTTTAAATTTTTTGATAGCGTCTTGAACCTCAGAAAGCTATTTATCTGGTTCTCTAGAGTGATCGCCTCATCTCCTAAAAGTCCCCATTCATCTCGATTGAGTTCATGGAAGTAGATTGTCCATCTATCCAGAATATCTTCCAGTTCTGTCCTCTACCGTCATCAATTATCCTACACGTAATAATCACAACTGTCACAATCATGGGAACGCAAAGGGGTGTAACAACTTTTTGACTCGTACCAAATGGCGGCGATGTGGTTTGCCACCCGTCACTATGTCTATCCCTTATATGGGACATAGGGGTGACTGTATGTATGTAATAATCACTTGATAAATTTTGCTTAAAAGCTGAGGCGCAGCCATCTTTTGCATGTTACGTGCTGAAAACGTAATAAATAAAATAATTTTTAACAATTTATTTTAAGGAAAAGATACGAATCCAAATTGTTTGTTTTGTAAAACATAAACAAAATGCCAAGCCTAGAAATAAAATATGCAAAACTACGACATCATTTCGCTCTCATCATTGTTTAGTAGAGCAAGCAAAGCTGTAACTTCAAATGGCATCAGCGAGGATCATGTAATTGTCTCTTGACCTGTGTTTTACGAGCGACCAAGTGTAGAAACGAAATATGTAAATCCTTTGTTTCGCAGTCACTGCGAGAAACGGACCAATGTGTTGTTCAGCAAAATAACTCGGGTATAAAAATACATTCGCATCAAATGACAAAAACTTTTCAACGATACAAAATTCTTATAAGAAAAAAGCTATGATTGAAGGTTTATTTTATTATAATTTTTTTTTTTAGGATAAAGTGACGAAACGAGCAAAATTTTCACTTGTTGGTAAGTGAAACGTCTGCCCATGATAAATGCTGTGTCAACCAGTACATTTTTGTGTGACATCACACTGCGACCGTCACCTTGAGATATCATAAACATAGTAATTCTAAAGTTATAAGTAAGTTTCCACAATACTGCTTCACCGCAGAATAACTGGTCCTGTTGTGGTGCTTAGTACCGAGACGGATTTCTGCTTAAGAATCTTACAACCAGCCTTTGTTTAGAAGTGATCTTTTTATAGGCTGAAAAAGAAGAAGTTTAGGTTCGGTTGGTACTATTAATCGTGAATACCTTGGTATGGTATGGGAATTCAGAAAATATTTTCGGTTTAATACTTTTGGGAGGCAAATTAGGTTATTAAAATATTCTTTTATGTAGAGTAAATAACTTTAAATATCTTGGTCACTGTTTAGATGAGGACTTAAATGCTAATCTGGATATTAAATAAAACTTCTAATATATTAGAGTATTCTCTTTTATTGAAAAACTTTAACTTATATTATTATTCATTGCTGGTTGATTCATTGAAGGTTTTCGGGTTTGATTGTGTGATATTCTCCGTGTCTCTGATACTGCATCGTAGTCTATCTACATCTATCTTTTCTAGTTTTAATATAGTCAAATTTTACGGCTATCAAACAAAAACAGATTTAAAACTTCGCTTTAAGATCTAACACTCTTAAAAGAAGACGAAGAGCAAAATTATTCTTGTGCTGATTCAGAAACTGTGCTTCGAAATCTTTCAGAAATTCAATTACTCGTTTGTAAGAAACCCTTTGCTTCTAAAGAAACCGCTCAGAAGTAAAGTACTCTTTTCAACTAGTAATTGAATTTCTCGGATGGACCTTCTTTATTTTTGTATTAAAAAATCATTAGATCACTAACTACAAATAGATACAAAAGAAGGAGGATCTGCGCTACATTTTAATTTAAAACACACTACACCTCTCACCCATTCTTTGTTAATAAATAATACGTTTCCTATTTGGGAAGTTTCTTAGCGTTCGAAGTAACGTTAACCTTCAGCTGTATGATTTTCATAAACATACATTACCCAGAATATTTCTGTGTGGCACCATACTTTGCTCGTCACCCTATGACATCATTTCATAAGCCTCATATGCCCGGTAATTATACTTGATAACAGTGCCTTTCCGATTAAAATACAGTAATGATTGGAAACTACTGCTTGACGGCAGAATACGGAATACGGGCTATTAAGGAATAATCTCCTATTATTTTATAAACGATAGTATAGTAGTAAGGATAGTACTACCACGTTTATTCAGTGCGAATTTGGGGATTTTTAATATCTTCAAAATGTTCACTTATCAGACATGCAGGTTTTATTTTGTTGTTTTTCGAAAACAGCAACAACTTCCGAATTTCGTCGGAAATTATCAACTGCGCATGAGATTCTATAGTGCCACAAGTGTACGCGCAAACACAGAAACACTCACCGTACTAACCAACCCGCGCGATGTAACGGTCATGCGATAAGATCAGAGGTGATGAAGATCAGATGTTTTTGACACAAAAACATTGGTACAAATAAAATACAACCAGACCCGGAAACCAACAATTAATATTTTAGTAAAAAGGTTGGATCCGGCTGGGATTCGAAACCACGGCCACGTGTCATAGAAGTCAGGTACTCTAACCAATTTTATGGACCACTAGTCTGTAACTATCTGCTGCTTGCCGCCTGCCTATACATTAATTTTTGTTCCAAAAGGTTGGTTCAATTCTAAACTGTTTCTCAGTTGTGACTATAACCTTATACAACCGACTCGAAAAGATCGTGAGTTTAGACTGTAAGAATGTGTGTTGTTAATGAGAGAGATGTTACTTGTTTGATGTCTTTAATTATACTCCTTTATTAATACAGGAACATAATATAAATATGTCGCGTGGGCCACACTACACCACCCACCGAAAAATTATAAAAAATAAGGCTACGTTTTTTTAAGTTAAAAAGTATTATTATCTTATAAGTATAGTAGTATTAGTGTAGGGCGTTCTTTATTCATTTTCGTAAACGGGTTATGTGCTATTTGCACATATAAGTTATATCCTTGTACGAGTATATGGTGTACAGCGGCAGTAGCCTAATGACATAATGTCTCAGGGTCGAGCCCGCCGTTCGACTATTATCGTGAACCATCTCCTAGCACAAGCCTTTACGCTTAGTTGAAGTGGTTAGCAGAAATATTAGTTATGTTAATATAGCATTGCTAGTATTCCTTAAAAAAAATAAAAAAGAAAATAAGATTTATATTAATACACATATTTTTCTGTCTTATTTCAGTGTTCATATTACAATGTTAAATTCATGCGCATTTCACATCATATCATTTTCATTAATATTTTATTATTTTTAATTTTATTTAGTTAACCATTTATCATATTTTACATATTATAGCATTCAAGCTATTTATTATTTGTTGATTACATTGATGTACCATTTCTTTCAGAAAAATCTTAAGGAAATGGTACATCACAAATTTTATAAGTTTTCATTATATTTGATTAACGATTTATTTTTTATTTTTTCTCACATATAGCATTTCAGCTATTTATTATTCTTTATATTATTGTACCATTTCTTACACGGTTCGCGTACATACATGTTCAAGATAGCGGACATAATATATAATTATGGTATTATTTTTTTAAATTCTTCATTCACCCAATAACTGTACTAAAATCTTATTCCGCGATTCTATTAAAACGCATCCAAATTGCTACATAAACTCCATTACTCTCAGTTGATCAGACTAATCGCTAGTGGATATGCTAACATCCGACAATTTTCCTTTACTTAAACGTTAGCGTACATAAAACACTTTTCTTTTCTTGTTACTTATTTGTTATTGCGCCATCACTTTACGTCATATAAAATACACATTTAAATTTTTTTTTCATCAAATAAGGATATTAAGCTACACAATTTAAGCTTGGCATAGCAAAATAAATAGTTTGTTAGAAAATTATTAATATAAAAGTCTGATAACAAAATATCCAAAAAAAAAATGCTCTTTATCTAAGCGTTTATATAATAATATTTCTGTAAAATTAGGAACATAAATGTAGCTATAAAACCAATTTCAAATTCATTCATCATCATCATCATCACTTCAGCCAATCACCAGTCCACTGCTGAACATGGGCCTCCCCCATAGATTGCCACAAAAGCTCTCATTTTGGGGGGATTTGCCATAGTTGCCACGCTTGGCAGGCGGGTTGGCAACCGCAGTTTATTTATTCAGATGTTCCAGGAAGATGCTGCTGCCCGTCTTCTGGTTTTAATTTTCCCTCTGTCGACTTTTACGATACCCACGGGATGAGATGGGGTTTCATTCATTACATATTAGGAATGTTAGGCAAGTAAAACATACTCGTAAACAACATCGCAGGACGGATCAAAGTTCAAATTCCGTTGCTAGCTGGTCTGCAATTCGTGACTCCCTTTGTTTTAAATGATGAAACGATTGCGATTCCATCGTACCTAATTACAGCGTAAGTTATAAAATATGATATGATGTGCATACAAGTAATGCACCCATGTTTACCATTAAAACTTATATATTGTTTAGTTTAATTTATTCAGAGTTAGATGATTAATTTATTATTACAATTATTTTACTCAAATCTGCAACTAATGAGCAAAAAATGTTATTCGTTCTATATAGTTAATTAATCACATTTAGCTTTACAACTTCGACAAACTTACATGTGTAATACTTATTTTTGTGTGTGTCATTAGTAATGGATATTAAACAAGTTATAAAATAATATCTGAACCAATAAAGTTTCTATTACAAAGTAAACATTATCTAACTGCAGCAGGACAATTTTATTATTATACAAGATACACATTATTTAACTATTTACAAGAAGACAGAAATTATTTACATTAATATTATTATACAATATTAATTTCCATTGTCATTTATAGAAAAACAAATTTTGTTAATTGCTCAATGTAGCGAATTTATTTATTTTTTATAGTGTAGCTATAATGTAGTTTAAATCAAAATTAAACGCTTTTGAGACCACAATTTAAACAAATGTATGTATAATAATAATCTTTAACATATCGGAATAAATTAATTAAAAATAATTTAGTAACACAATTAAAGTAAGCATACATTTAAAAATATTACATATTATTTTTCACGATATTCAATTATTAACAAAAAAAAATAGTATTTCTTTATATTCTTTAACGTCCGTCTCATACCAGCATGGTCACTGCTAGGTAAGAGATAGAAGTCATTTAGAATAACTTTTCCGCCATTACTATTTCCAATTATTTTTACATTACTTAAAATACATATAGGAGACCTGCAGACCTGCACCTATTCTTATTATCTGTTCTGCTAACTTAAGTACTTATCCCAAAAATAATTTGTTACATATATTTTAAACATTTAATAAAAATTAATGAAAAAAATGTAGGGCTGTTATAGTAATATGTTACCTCCAATTTTCTTTAATTTTTTTTTCGGTTTTTCAACACTGGGTTACGGTTCTTATTTTACAGCTGCAAGGGTTGCTGGTTATTTTTTTTTTTCATTCCGTAGTTCCTATAGTCATTGTTCATTATTCTAATCTTCCTCATTTCTTAAGAAAGTTTGCTTCTATTCTCCATTTAATTTTAGCTTCTTTAAAAAAAATCATAGCGTTTTCTCATTATCTTGATATTTTCGTCTTATTCGTATTTTATTGTCACGTCCTGGATAAAGAAAAAACGTAGTATATTTTGTTCCCAATAATTTTATATTAAAATTTGAAAGCCGCGGCGGTGCGCGTGCATTGTTGCAGCGCACTGCCTGGCGGTGTCGCCGTGTAAATAATGTGTGTTGTTAATGAGAGAGATGTTACTTGTTTGATGTCTTTAATTATACTACTTTATTATACTTTACTACACTAATATAAATATGTCGCGTGGGCTACACAATCCTACAAAAATTCGATATAGTTTTTGAGGACGCAATCGACGTCGATCGGTGAGGGCAAAAACAGGTAATTTGTTAATTCGGGCACTAGTTTGTTGAAATTAAAGGCGAGCACCAGGGGCCTGGTGCTCGCCTTTAATTTCATAGTAAGCGAGTAACCTGGATTCGATCCCCGGTGCCAGCACCTCTAATATTGTTCTACAATTTTAAGTGCTGATTTACCACGTGCTTAGCGGTGAAGGAAAACATCGTGAAGAAACCTGCATGTCCGAGGAATAGAAATATTTCGAGGACATGTGAAGTCCACCAACCCGCATTGGAGAAGCGTGGCGGATTCTTCCTAGCTCCAAAACCCTCTCAGAAATAAGAGGAGGCCTGTGCTCAGCAGTGGGACATTTATAGGCTGAAACTTTACTTTTTTTTTACTTTGTCCATGTTAGTCACCCAGAACTCTGCAGATTTTTTCTCGATTTTTGATAAGACTACGATCGCTCAATTCACACAGACTCACAGACAGCACACTGCCAACTGCTCACACGGTTCCCATTATCATTTTCCAAAAGGTGGCAACCCTGTCCAGAAGTCGCAAGCGGGATAGCTGCGTTTTTGTGCCCCGGCGTCTGCTCACGTGAGTATTTCTGTGATTTTAATAATTCAAACCATTTTTTTAAATCTACTTATGGAAATTGTTTATAAATACATAACTTAAAAGTAATATTCTCATTTTTGTATGTTACACAATATAGTTTATTGATAATAGTCTTTGAAACTTAAACTCGCACAATCATGCAGTCTCGGTAGTTGCATCATAGAAAGGTAGTGTCATGTAAACTTGTTGTAACATGTTATTGCGAATGTCGTTTGAAGAATACAGTTTGGTTTCGTGAAAAATACATGTTCTTTTCATTTTAGGGGTTCCGATCACAGAGGACATAAAATGTAAACTAATAAATGGAATTCTCACAGGGTATGTACAAATTTGCAAATTAATAATTTAAAAAAAAACTTAATAAATACAAAAAAAGTTCTTAAAACCTAGTGTTACCCCCCCTTGCCTTGATAACGGCTTCCATGCGATCTTTCATGGACCTTACAAGGATCGCAACAGCCTCTTGGGGTATTTGTTCCCACTCACGTTTACACACGTTTTAGGTCATCCCAGAGATGTTCTATTGGGTTAAGGTCTGGACTTCGTGCTGGCCAATGCATGACAGGGATATCGACCTCTTTTAAATAATCCCGTACAATAGCCGCGGTGTGGCAACGAGCATTATCATGCATTAACATGAATTCATCACCGACATAACCAGCATACGTTACCACATGTTCCTCCAGGATTTCAGTAATGTACCGACCAGCATTTAGTGACCCTTACCCACGGCCACCCCGAGTCCGGGAAACGCATACAAGTTCCGTTTTCCCGTCGACGGAAATGCCGCCCCAAAACATACACGAGCCACCCCCGTATTCGACGGATTCTTCGAAGCAGGGTTGTGTGAACCTCTCCCCCTGTCTTCTGTAGACCCTTCTACGTCTGTCATTGCAGAAGAGACAGACCCTCGTCTCATCAGAGAAGAGTATGGTCCGCCACTGTTCTAGAGTCCACTCGCAATGATTGCGAGCAAACTCTAGGCGATCTCTGCGATGCTGTGCAGTAAGTTTTGGACCTTTAGCAGGTCTATGGGCTGTTAAACTCTTTTCGTGTAACCTTCTTATCGTAGAAACACTCACAGATGTTCTCCTAGTTGATCGAAGCTGTTGTTGCAACTCAACAGCATTTGTAAAACGGTTTCGTAAAGATGTCGTAACGATGAAACGGTCATCTCTTTCTGATGTGCACCGTTTTCGTTCAGATACCGGTTTTCTAACATAACCACCAGTCTGCTGAAAACGTTGGAACACCCGTCGAACTGAAAAACGGGACAGGTTCAACTGTCGAGCAACGTCACACTGCCGCATCCCCGACTGCAATAGGGCAATCACTTGAGCGGCTTCTTCAGAGCTGGTGTCCATCTTTACTTGTTCTTACTCTTTCTCTTGTTCACGTGTGTTCACTGCAAAGTCTAAATTACGACCCATATTTAATCCAGATCGACCCTTTTATACCCTTTTTAGGTGGTGTAACTAGCGTCCTTACTAACGAGCATTTGACAGTGTTTATTTTTGACGCTCTATAATGATAAATGTTTTAATGATTTCATGATTTTTTTATTAATAATGTAAAGCTATTCAAATACCCATTTCAAACATACCAATATTTATATAAATATAATTCGTTTCTAGCCATTGCAGCGATTTTTCGCGCAAACTCAGAGAGGTGCGATTTTTGTGACGCTGGGTGCAGAAAGATCGTCCTTACCATATTCAACTACTTCGTCGGTAATGCAGGCACCTCCCTTACCGCTGTTGCGAACCTTTGCTTAAGGAGAAAGAACTTCACGCCGAGGAAGGTCTGTTTCCGCGTTGAAATACATATCGCGTGTCAGATCGGAATCCACTCCTCGTAATCGAGAATGAAGATGGAAATAGGTTTCATTCAAAAGTAAGCCTCACAATTATCCAGCCTTGCCTACAAAACCTGTAAGACGATAGACTACTGAGTCAGCAAGCCTGTTTTAGTTGAAAAGCATCGTACACGGTCACTTAGACCGCAATTAAACTATTAAGTACTACTAAACTATTAAGTTACTATTAAAAATAAACTGAACAACTTGGAATGTTGTTTGCCCTGACACACACATTGTCGTCTTAATTATTCGCTTTATCTAAACAGACTACTGCAAGTAAAAAATAGTAGCAAAATAATAACCTATTAATGTCCCACTGCTGAGCACAGGCCTCCTCCCACTTTTGAGAGGGTTTTGGAGTAGGGAATTGTCCGCCACGCTGCTAAAATGCGGGTTGGCGGATTTTTTTTATTGGATAAACGAGCAAAACGTTTACATGGTGTAAAGTGCAACGACTGCCCATAACAAATACTTTGCCACCTAGAACATTTCACACTGTTCCGCCCTACACCCTGAGACATCAGTTCTTAAATTTTATATGCCCGGTGACTACAATAACTCTCAGTGCCCCTTAGACCGATGCGCCGTAATGTTTGCACACTATTGCTTCACGGCAGAATAACTGGCCCTGGGGTGGTATATACCTAGACGGATTCCTGTATAAGAAGGAATTCCATTGGAAAAATGAGTGAGAGGCTTCACATGTCGTCGAAATATTTTAATTTCCCTGAACTCGGGGTCACTCGCGAACTATCAATGTGAGCGCCCCTCTACCACGGCTCTACTGTCACTGCGGGTGTGCCTGTCCCAAATTAATTACCACAAATAAAATACGAGACATTTTATACTCATCCACTTTATTTATTTTTTTAGATAACCGGCAATGTATAATTTTATTTGTTTAAATAAGAAATATCTAGGCTGCATAACTTTATTTAATTGAATTTTAAAGAAAGACAGACAAGTGATTTATTTAGTAAAACATTGTTTGCGATATTTTCTTACAAAAAACTTTATTATTCCCAGTAAATGGTGACCAAAATGTACATGACTCAACATAAAGTCTGGACAATGCCAAAAATATTAGTTCAGTACAATATAAAGAATATTATTTAGTTTGAGTAAAAAACAAGGCAGGCAGTAAGTATGCTTGATAGTTTGTATAGTGGTCCATAAACTGTTATTGAGGACCAAACTCCAAATGTTGCATTATGTAAAGGTGGTGAAAGTGTCGTAGTTCATAAAAATATAACAAAACCTTATTGTAAGATAAATAAATATAAATAAAAGTATTAATAATACAGATAATATATCTTTTAAATGGAAATAAATTATTTCATTAGCTGATGTAGTGTATTCGTAGTGTCTTATAGTGTGTTAGCATATAAGCTTCATTGAGTTAGGGTTACCAGTGTACGGACTCATCGGTCGTCTTATTTGATACCTCCCCTGCACAACACCTCAGCAGCTAGAGAGCTCAAAGCTGGCACGCAATAGCAGAGTACGCTTAATATTTATTTTATTTAAAACTATTTAATCAGAAATACATTTTTATTTAATTAGACTTAATATACTAATTAATTTAATAAAAAATTATTAAATAACTTGTTGTGTTTATATTTATCTTTTATGTACTACTTGTAGTCGATATAGAAAGATTAAAAATAGGTGATTACATTTTTCATATCGTAGTAGATAAGCATAATGGCCTGTTTCTTATTTTAGTAGTTACGTAGTTATGTATGTTAACTGTTAAATGTCAACATATTATGTCAGTATTATTTATGTGCTAATATTTTTAGTTGTATTATTAAACAATAGGAAGAGATATTTATGTTTATGTTATTCTCAGTAAGAATAATAATAATAATAAAACACAAAATATGCCACTTACTACTTTATTTCTTAATAATTATAAAAAAAAAGTTTATTTAAAAAGTTTTATTTTAATCCGACAAACTTTTCTGATGCATCCCAAAGTTGACGCGCTAATTCAGCATCACAGGCTTGTTTCCCTGAAACTTTCTTCATTCCACAATCTACAAAATATTTTCCTGTGACTTCGCTCACCTCAGGCGATACGGCAAGGTATATAGTTGTTTGAGCACCCTCCCACGGCGATTTGGTGTACAGTTTTATTAATGGTAATAGTAATTGGAATACTGCTACATTAATATCATTTAGGATATCAGTTTCGACAACTCCTGGATGTAAGCTGTTTACAGTAACTCCGGTACCTTTGAGGCGATTGCCTAATTCGGCCGCCATCAGGATGTTGCAAAGTTTAGAATCACAATAGATTTTACTCTTTTTGTAGGTTTTTTGTGTTTCTTTTTCACCATTTAGATTTTGTAAATCTAATGCACCATTTTTATAAGCTATTGAAGAAATCATTAATAATACGACTCGGCGAAGACAACTTTAGCAGTGGTAAGAGTAAATAAGTCAGAAGAAAAGGTCCAAAATGATTCGTTTGCATTCCTAGTATTAATCCGTCTTCTGTCTTTACGTTATCCCATCCAAATACGCCTGCATTGTTAATGAGAATATCCAAGCGCTTTTCGTTTTGCAAAAAATCTTCAGAGAATTTCCTGACGGAGCTCAGAGATGCTAAGTCTAAGTGTCGGTAATGAATATCATTGTTACCTGTAGTTGCGATGAGTCTGTCTCTGGCAGCCATACCACGTCCCTCATGCCTGCAGGCAAGGAAAACCCGAGCTCCTCTATCTGCAACATCTTTGGCTGTTTCAAAGCCAATTCCTGCATTACCACCAGTAACTATTACAACTTTACCCACTAAATGTCTGCTTGATTTACAAATGCCAACAGTTAATCGGATGTATACCCAAATAATAAGAGCCGCGACGATGGCGAAAAAAATTAAAAATAATAATAACATTGTATCGCGTTACTAGTCCGTCGTTTACTGGCAGTACGATCGCACTGTAGCATGTATTCATACGATGTACAATTCTAAGGTAAAGTAAATAAGGAAAAACTTAGCACTATTAAAATACATATTTCCAAGGTTTGTATTCTATCATGAAGGGTTTAAGAATTATTTATACTACTTGTAAAAAGGTATCTCCGTCCGTTATTAATTATAATAGTTAAACGTAACAGAGAACATGTCGATCAGATTATTAAGAATTGTGGAAATTGTTTAATATTGCCACGAAGCTCTTACTCTCTTAAGCGCTTAAATATCTGCAAATAACAGTCACTTAAACTATTCACAATAATGAAGTTTTATCGTTACACATTTACATATTATTATCGTTATTTAATTTATGATAGATCGCGATGAGCATAAATTATAAACACATGGGAGTTAGCTGAAACAGGTTGCTCAATACTGATTAGTATCCGACGAAGCTGTAAAAGCCAAAAAAGCTAACAGCAATTACATCATCGAAATTATCTATCAATACTGGTTAAAATAAACGTGGCTTGAAGGCTGCCAGTATTCATAGAAATGTCATTTAATGCCCAGTAATGCTAATGTTGACTTTGAAGGAAAGAAAGTTAATTCGTTTTCCACAGTAGCCATAATTGGTCATAATTGGTAAAATTAAAAGATTTCCACGAGTTAATGTCGCTGTTCTGTTTGGTTTTACTATAACTATACTTATATATAAATAATTTTGTCGCTGAAAGATTAAGATTAACTAAAATGGGTCAACCAGATAAAAAATTACTACAATCTCACAAAAACTATCTTTTTTTTGCAAAGTTTAAAAACTAACGCTACAGATGGCTTTTATAATCCCCAATTTCATAATCTCCTCAACTTAGAATTTAAGCCTATGGCCAGTAGTGGCCGGTTGCTAAAAGTCGAATGATGAATTATCATCGTGACAAATACCTTTTATTCCAAAAATGCGAGACTTCATCGGCATTATTTAGAAGGTTACTCATCATCAGTTAGATGCTATAAAATCTTTTGGCGTTTCCTTAGCATATGAGTACAATTTTACGATACCAAAAAAGGTTAATGGATGTTCTTACAACACCGTACAATGAAATAATATATAATACAATTACTAGCTTTAGTGTTCCACTGCAGAAAACATGAATTTCTAGCATGCATCAGATAATAAACATAAATATATGTCACATAAATACAATCTAAAAAAACACACATATTACCATTTTTTTTTAAATCGGATTTCTGAATGTTTCAAGTTGTCATCGCATCCGCCGTAAGTTTATACTGCAGTAATATACATATTCATAGACATATACACAAACACACTTATAACGAATATAACTGAACTGCACTAGATGCATGACTGTAACTTAATATAGCAAGAGTGTCGTGACGGTCGAAGTCATACAACTTTTTCAACCTAGCTCTATATACTCTGGTGTCTGGAGTATAACTCGCGTGCAACAGTTGTTTTAAAATGTACTTACTGTGATTTAGTACAATACAACACTAGCTCCACCAAACAAATATTATACAAGTTATTGTGTATATTTAATGTATTAGTAATTATATATATAAAAATAATATTATATATATATTAGTATATTTTTAATAAATTTCTTTTTTTAGACATTTTTATAATATGCCAACGAATTTCTCTGACACTGTCCACAGTTTCTGTGCTAATTCCATGTCACGTACCTGTCGTCCAAATGGATTTTTTACGCAGCAGTCTTGTAAATACTTGCCGTTCAAATAAACCACTTCTGGCGAAACTGCTAGGTATATGCAAGTTTGTGCCGCTTCCCATTTCGTCTTCCAAAACAGTTTTAACAATGGCAAGGGGTATTTAATAATTGCAACATCGGTACTTTTTGCCATATCTGTTACAGTTATGCCTGGATGAACACAATTAGCAGTCACACCCGTACATTTTAATCTTCTTTTTAATTCGATTGTAAAAAGAATAATGGAAAGTTTAGAGGTAACATAAACGTTTCTTTTTTTAAATGTCTTTTCAGTTTCCTTTTCCATATTTAGATTCTGAAGAATTACTCTACTAAAACAATGTGCCACTGACGTAACATTAACCATGCGACTCGGAGTTGACGATTTCAATAATGGTAGAAGTAAATAAGTTAGAAGAAAAGGTCCAAAGAAATTAACTTGCATTCCAAGCATCAAACCATCTTCTGTTTTCACGTTATCTGATCCGAATACTCCCGCGTTACTAATGAACGTCAAGACGTTTTTCACTTTTAATAAAACTGGCCGCGAATTCTCTGACTGATTTTAAAGAAGCGAGATCTAAATACCAATAGTGGACATCGTTATTACCCGAAGATGCGATAATTTCATTTCTAGCGTCTAAGCCTCGTTTTTTGTTCACACCGGCTAAAATAATGCGGGCACCTCTTTCAGCGAGATCCTTTGCCGTTTCGAAACCGATTCCTCCAGAGCCACCTGTCACTATAACGACTTTACCTGCTAAATGTTTACTGAATTTACAAATACCAATTGTTAACTTACAATAGATCCAAAATACCACGATCACAATAATAATTATAATATTGAACGTTATGTACATGTACATGATGTTTTGAATAAGTTTTGCAAAATACTGAACTACTCATGCTTTTTTATACATCTATTTCGGAGTTGTTGCAATATTTTATGCAATTCACTGATGCCTTTAAAAACTAATAAATACTAAATATATGCAAATGGCAGTTTAAATAGCCATAGGTGAAATAGCAAAAGGTGAAATAGCCTGATAAGGATTTTTATCTCTTGCTTGATGTATAAAAACTGGAAAATAATTTATGTTATATGATAAAAAGTTTAGTGGTCGGTAACAGATTTCTTTCGTAATGAAAATAAAAATAATTTGATTGTTATCGCCGGCCATGCGTTATGATTCTGACAATTATTTATAACTAAATTAGTAATCTACAGAGAAGGCCTATGCTCGGCTGTAGATTAATCATTTGTTATAATTATGCCAAAAAAAAACCAATACATATATTACTACACAATACCTGCTATGTATAAAAGTATTTATAATGTTATATGAAAAATTATTGATAAATAGTAAACTATGTATTATTGAATTTATTCACGTTGTACATTTTGGCTGCGTCATATCATTGTATGGCGCGTACGTGTCTAAGGGCTATGATGGGTAAAGAGACGAGAATATCGCGTAAAAGGTGCGTGAAACGTAAAAAGTAAGTATTTATGTCAGTTCTTATAGCGACAGATAGTTGATGTGGTCGTCTGGAAGTTAAGAATTTTTTTTATCCGCAACTGAGCGTTCCTATTTGTTACTGGTGTTTATTTTTGAGTTCAGAAATTAAGTATAACAGGGCAAAAAGTAATTAGGTTAGATATAATCGCATTATAATGTATAGTCAAATACATCTAAAGATTTAGAGTAATCAACCTTTATTTCCTCGAAAACCTGACGTTCAAGCAAAATAATACTAAAAATTTTATTTTAAAGATATAGCTAGTTCGTTTACGATCCTAATCTACATCGCCACTAACTATTAGGTCGGATCGTGGATAAGCACTAGTCTATTCATTTAAAAAAATGAATTGTCAATTTTTCATATTAAAACATAAATTATTTGTTTATTTATAAAAATTAAGTCAATATTTGATTGTCTATCAAGTCTTCAATATACATACATAGAGTCACGCTTCCTTCCCATTGAGGTAGCCCGATCCTGACATATCTTTCGCTTCTTCTACTTTCATGTGAGCTTTCATACAAACTCGTCGGTTGAGGGTACTTTCGACGTAGCCTTTTCTTAAAACGTCTTCGATCTGATCGTGATAACTTCGCCTACGTCGAGCCTTACCGGCTTGCCCATTTACACTTGCATCATAAATCTATTTGGTCAATTTTCTTTCGTCCATCCTATCAACGTGTCCAAACCATCTAAGCATCGTCTCTATCTTTGTCAATACATCTTCTACCACACCACAATATTCCCCAGCAATTTTAACTTTATTCGTTGCATAATTTAATATTTTGTAAACTATATAATCCCGATAACTAACTATATTTATGAGCTTATACCACATTACATTACTTAATTTTATTCCGCCCTGAAAAATTTGTGTATGCAATTTCACAGGAAAAGAAATCATCAGTAAGTGTAGACTACATTGCTTAGTGGTCAGCTTTTCTGACCGCTCAGAGGTCAATATTTGGGCTCGGCAGGAATTACTGCAAGTGCCATTGAGGTTATATTTGACACTGCGTCTGGCAAGTAATTGCCTTTATGCTAACATATACGACACATTCTTATAAGCCCCGGGTTATCAACCGGCACACTTGTTGCACTATAATATCTCCCTGCGCAGTTGATAACTTCCGACGGTATTCGGAAGTTGTCGTCGTGTTTGAAAATCGGCTAGACGGACAATTAGTCCGGAAGACATCACTGTACGCAGAATATTGTATCTATTTTCTAAAACCAAGCAGCTTTTTTTATTATACACTATTTGAAAAACTAAGTAACTATCTTCAAACGCCCATTTCTGTTTACTGTAGTTTCAAATGTGTTTATAGCGTAATGTAATGTGTATATATGTATTTTAGGTAAAAGATTTCAAGCCGTGTGGTGGCGGCTCGTTAAAAGAATACTACCACTCCATCTCATCCAATCTCAATCAATCAATCTCGTAAAAGGCAAGTAAGGAATTAAACTGCACTGTGCACCCAACAGCGCATGGTGGCGATGGGCTCACCACTTATCACACCAAGTGCATTATATTGTTTTGGTGAAATGTGGACTGTGGCAGTCATCTGTTTTTGTAGTGAGTGCCCAGTCTCTGACTACCCCTTATGGGATACAGTCGTGATCTTATGTATGTATGTATGTATTTCAAGCCTTACTAATTACGCTAATGCGTATTATATATTTAGCCAAGGTAGTATCAGTTTGTCCCAATTAAACTAATATTATCTAGTTGAAATAATATAATTAATAGTCGTACGTAGTTTTTAATATTTCATAACAAAATGTAAAACTTTTTCTGAACTGTAATAAAAGTGAATCCGTTAAATTATGTTTAGAAATTACATATATACATTTCGAAAAATATCCGTTAAAAAACAAAAACAGATTCTTCGGTCAACAATAGTATATTTTATTGTTTCGATTTGAAGGGCACTGTTAGCTACGAGTAGTGTAATAACTGGGCATATGAGATTTAATAACTGTTGTCTCAGTGCGGTGCTACATAGATGTATTATTTGTGGCACAGTATTTGTTAAGGGCAGACGTTGCACTTACAATCAAGTGAACGAATTGCTCGTATCGTTATTTGATCCCATTAAAATAAATAAATGCCAATGAATATGTGAAAGGTGTAGCTATATTTTCCTCCTATTTTTTGCCGTTTCTTGTACTATGGCAATGTAGCGTACCTGTGCAAGTTTTATAAAAAAATATAAATAATATTTGGCATGCTCCTTACTCGCCGCTTACCTCTTTTCTTTTCTGATTCTTGTCCTTATCTATTTACAGCAGGGTAACGATTAACGCCGTGTGTATGTTCGTTAGTTGCCTGATAACATTCAAAGAGAATGTAAACACTACGTTTTACTTACTAACAACATGACCAATTTTAACAACAAGGATATCATATGATGCATCTTATTCATGGGCTAGATCAAGTTGGTGGCCTGTATTGGATTTTAGTAAACTCTATGTCATTGCAGTTAGGCGTTCTACTAAGTTTGTATTAAGTATGGTATTTTCACTTTGTGAGTCTTTGTGCATTTAATGTAATTTTTATGAACGTTTATTCAAATTATTAGATACTTCATCTTTATGATTCTCAAGTAATAAGATATTTTTGTTAAAACCAGATCAGGTTAGCAAACGAAACGATTTGGTTTCAAAGCTTTAGGGTCTGTTTAAAAAAGAAGATTGTTTTACCTTCTAAGGAATCTAGATTAAACAAACATAGCCTCTTATTAGATTTTTCCTAGTATTTAACGCGGTAAGGTAAAGAAAAAATTTTATTTATTTTTTGAAACAAATGCTATTATAATTAAAGTTAAATCGGTGTAAAAGTTATATATCAATTATAAATTCTATCTACTACATATCAATTTTTGTATGAGTGCATAGGAAATGACAGACTCCGAAGCTATTGATAGTAAATAAGTGATTTTATAAACTTTCTATAAATCTATTTATTTATCGGCCCCTTTGCGCCGATAAATATAGATATTTTATGCTATGGGTATATTTAAGGTAGCGGATTTAAAAATAGTTCTATATACAATATATACCGCTAAATCTTGGGTCTTGAGATGGAATCCCAGCCAAAGCCCGTATTTGGGGAGCTCACAAATTACTGGTTTTCAGATCTCGTTGTTTTTCATTATTGTGATTGTCTCTCATATTTTATTTGAAAGTTCCTCTGACACATCGCGTAAGGGTTACGAAACTGGGAAAGTGAAGACAAGAACAGTGATAAAAATCATTATCGATTACAAGTTCTCTAAATAGATGGCCACAAAACACGGTGAGCTACATATGTCGATCGACTTCCCACAAAACCGTGCAGGTCGCCCTATACTGCGTTTGCCGGTACGAGGTTGTCAAATGAGAACCTCAACCTCTTACTAGTTCGATGAGCATTGCCACTTCAGATTGTGGATCCTAAGGACTTTGCTGTTTACTGTAGTTCTGCTGCTGATATCAACGTTGATCTATCGTGCAAAGAAACACAGAGCACAACCTTTTCCATAGCTTCCCGAGAAACTTTTAGCTTCTCCATGCGGTCTCCAGTGAAGGACCAGGGCTCTTATACCTACGACACTATGATATAACCTGTGCAGATGACATCTTCCAGTTGTTAACCAGTAGATGTCGCGTGATCGAAATCGGCTAAGAGGATACCATCTATTTATATCAGACAGCGACAGCCGAGAAAGAAGCTGTAAAATTGGCAAAACTCAAAAGAAGTTATAACACTTACAATAATTTTTGTGTTCTGATATAAAAAAGATATATATATTTGGATGAGAACTTTATTACCTTTAGGACCTTTTTTATTTGAAGATGTAAAAGAGAATATTTTCGTATTTGTACTTAGTAATTCGTATCTCTACTTACAGAACGTGACATTTTATGTCAGAAAAGACATTCATAAAGTCAATTTACGGTAAAATGAGAATACACATAAAATGTTCAGAGGCTCTATTTAGAACTATGGTGTGAGAGGTGTGAGCAATATCTAAAGTGAAGTATAGTGAAAACGAGAAATGCCGTATGTCTGTTTCTGTTTTCCTACACCATACATTTTGAGAAAATATCAAATAGTTAAAAGTTTTGTAAGGAATTTTTAAGATTTTCGTAATAATAGCATAAGATAATCTTAACCGTTTTTAGTGTTGCAAAGTAATTTACTCTCCGGAGTGTCCCTGTCTTAAGGTTTGGAATCACTTACCGAAGGCCTGGATGAGTTGGTGACGAAGTTCTGGAGATAATCAGTCCCCTCGTGGTTAACAATAGGTCAACGGTATTAAAGATTTGGTGATACGAGTAATTGCCTTTATAAGTTACAAAAAATACTATGTTCGTCCAAAATTTTACGTTACATTTACAAAATAAAATATAATTTAGCATCGCACAAACATTGTAAACTGTAACAATAATGTTTAATAAAAATAATTCTGGACCTTTCATCTAAGCTCAAGCTTTTTTAATACAAGCTTGAGCTTAGTTGACACAACACGTTTTTTGAGTCCAGACTTATTCCTAACAAATAACACTTGTAACTATTTATTTATTACCTATTCTACATATTTATGATATTATTATATGTATGAAATATTTTTAAATACTAACTTACTACTTAATAATATATCGTGATCATGAACAGATGACGCCATCTACTTTCTTTAAAATAATGTAAACAACTCATAGTGACTGCTGTCGTGCATGTTAGTAGAACAGATTGTCAACAGATGGCGATTTATACAATTAAATTAATTAATTCAATTTTGTTAACGAACACATTAATTTAAAGACATGTACTTTATTGTTATTTTACCAGAGGGACTTTTTGTTTACAAAATAGCGCATCAAACATTAATTTTGATGCAGTATTAAGAGAGGTACGTCATACCGACAAAAAACACCTTTGAGAAATAGTATATATAGATAATGTTTGAAAATCTTTGGTGAATTGTCCGCATTATTTTCGTCTGAAAGTATGCGATAGTAACGACAGTGGAAATGGAATCGTGACTGCAACAGGCAACAGCTATGTGTAATGTCGATTTTACCTGGGTGCAGAAGACAATAATAATCAACTACGCTAGTGTTTATTTATTTATTTGGAAAAATTAGTTACAGATAGCATTAAACAAGCTAGTATTAATAGTAAGTAGAAATAAGGAGGCCATTTAAATTTTTTTATCGCTATACATTAAAAAAGTAAATGAAATATTTGATACTAGAAGATGAAGACACAAGAAAGACACATTCATTCATAAACACTCAAAAGCTAATATAACAGTAACAACATAATCACCAAAATAATTGAAAAAATAAATTGTTTCGCCAAAATATCTTTGAGCTGAGAAACACTGCTATTGAACAAGACCAAATCTATTTTACCGGAAACTTCACTGAACGTTCTAAATGCAAGTATCAAAATAAAGTTTTGCCTATATGTGGTTTGGACTAACGGAATATGAAGTAAGTTAGGATTTTGTAACAGTTGTAGTTCTTGTTGACTTGATTAGTCCTAGCTGACTCCGCAACTTCGAGCAGTCAACGGTGCCATTTCCTAGTTTAAAAAGATATACCATATTTGCTACGCGCCTCCGTTCATACAAGGGCATTAAGTAATTTATTACACCGTATTAAATGATCATTAGCTTCGCCTTAAATTGTAGAAAATGCAAGAAACGCTTTTGTACTCGCTCAATCCTATCAATGTACGTTTAAAAATTTGGATTCCACAGGTGCGAAGCGAATGACTGCGAACAAATAGTATCTTATATGTTACAATGTTTGGAAATAAGTGGAGAATCTTAATAAGAATCTAAGCGCTCTGTTAGCTTTTTTACCAAATTTTTTAATGTGAACATCAACGAGTAATTTTGGAATCAAAACTCACACCAAGATCCTTGTGTAGTTGTATTCGATCTATAACTATATCTCGCAATTTATGACTAAAAACAATGGGGTCAGGTTTACGGGTAAAAGTGAGCGAAGCATTTAGATACATTTAAATCAAGTTTGTTGTATTCACAATGCTTTTGAAGTTCTTCGAGATCCTTTTTGAAGGAGATGCTTTGAAAATTGGGAAATAGGGCAGAGAATTTTCATATCGTCGGCCTAAAGAGTTGCTTTGGAGTGCCTGAAACTGGTGATTATATCAATGTCAAAAATAATAAAGACCCAAAGTAATCTTTGGGGAATACCTGAAGGAGTTTTAAAGATACTGATAACCATTGAGGGCCAAGGCAAGTTGTTAGCACACGTTGTTATAAGCATAGCTGGTATACCATCAGGTCACGCAGATTTCTGAACGTCGACAGACTTGCGCTGAGTTCATATCTGAAACGGTCCGATATTCGTATAGGTGAAGATCACAAATATGACATTCATTAGAATTTTGGAGAATATTATTATAGAAGATATCACTAAATATATTACAAATAACATCCCCTTGGTTAGATAGCCCATGTCCATATTTCGTTGTCGATGTATAAGCATGGTAAGCATAATTTTCTGTGTTGACTTTATGAAAAACCTGAAAGCTCTGGGAAATTAGATATGAAACAAAATCCACCGAAACATTAAGAGATCCATTATGAGCACCAACGAGTCTTCTGGCACCAATGAGTCAGTATATTTTGAAACGGTTAAATGATTGTTAATAAAAATTAAATCGAGTATTCTGTCGTTTATTATTACTATGAGAGTTATACTGCTGAGATTACATATAGCTAAATTATCAAAGAAATCATACTGAAATGACCCTTGTATATTTTCCATCTATTCCACCATCGAATACCCAAGATATGTTTGGCAGATTAAAATCTCCCAAAATGACAATGACAAGAATCAGTGAAATTACTCGTTACTATGTCATATTACTTAGTATAAAAATTGGCTAGTTGTGTAGTAATGTGTTACCCAAATTTTGCCTAGAAAGGTATATGCAATTTATAAGTAACTGTTATAAGTTCACGCCTAATAGCAATAAGCATACCACCAACTAACGTTTGTTTTGTAATACTGTAGTTTCTATAGCGTCTCCAAATAACATAACGATCATCAAATAACTACTTATGTCATCATTTAGCAAGTCGACATTATTGTCTTCGAGGAAATGTCGATACATTAAATTGTCTTCATCCGTGTGGCATTGAAACGAAAATTATAAAAACCATTTTGTCTACATTATTTAAATTCAGTGAATAATTATTATAACTAATTTAAATAATAATTAATAATGAATAACCATTATTTGACATTTATCCGAGAAAGAGCACAAACGATACTATACTACAAATTATTTCGCTAACAACAGGCAAAACAGATACTTTTGCTAGAAGTAAACGTAGAACGTAGAAGTGAGTAGAAGTAGAGCGGGAATTTCTTCGAATATTGGCAAATTTTTGTGCGATATTAGCTTGGGTTTATAAACTAGTTCGAAAGGTTTAAAATGTTGTGAAGATTCTCGTCAAACTTGTATATATGAGGAAGATATGCAGGAATTGAAAACCGGTTCCAAATTTCGTTATGGTTCTTTATTTGGGTTCCTTTAAAGGTACTAGTTTTCATTACGGTTCCGGATCCAAAATACCAGTACTAATTATAAGACGGAGGGTAGAGAAGTGCTTGATAGTAACCAACTTTTTATTATTTATTTATTAATTTTTAATTATCCTTATTTCTTTTAAAATATGTAATTAATGGATTTAACGTAACATGCGTTACTCTATATTATAAAATCATGGGTTTTTCATTAAATACAATGTATGTAATGCTAATAAATAATTAAAAAAAACCATGGTCCACAGGAGTATTTTGGTTGCTCTTCGTTGGATTCGGTCAAATAGAAGTAGTACTGTGTAGGTACTGGGGTGCCCCCGCTCGGAGATAAGAATATGGAAGCGTGGAATAATGTCTCGCTCTACTAAGCATGCCAAGCTTTTTAGAGACCAATTTGGCCTTCCTTTCTCGATGACCGATGAAGTCGGCACTTGATATGTCAACGCCAAGGAGTCCGATACTAACTGAGAAAAAAACGGAAAGTTAACTCATGCCTCGCATGGCCCGCGCTATGCCTTGACTAACTGTTATTGACAACCTTAGTGTAGACTGCCTCCCCCCATCGATAAGTGAAGATATACTAGAAAATAATCAGCCAGCTGAGCGACCGCCATGGAAACCTTCTGGTGGTACTAATCTTCGGGTGCTCCCTACCTGAACTGGTACTTGAAGAGCTGACAGTTTACAATAGACTCCATAATTTTGGAGAACAAGAAGGTGATGGCGATAGGCATGTCGTCGTCGTCGTTTCAGCCTAACACAAGTCCATTGCTTAACATAGGCCTCCCGCATAGATTGCCACAAAAGTTTGTAGCTCTGTTTAGGGGGTTTTTTGCCATAGTTGTCACGCTTGGCAGGCGGGTTGGCAACCGCAGTTTATTTATTCGGATGTTCCAGGAAGATGCTGCTGCCCATCTCCTGGTTTTTATTTTCCCTCTGTCGACTTTTACGACACCCACGGGATGAGATGGGCTTGTAGATTCTCTTATGCCGCCACCGCACTATTTTAGGGATTCTGTGCACTTAAGCAGTCTTCTAAAAGGTTGGTAGTGTCAAGTTATCTGACATAACTTTTGTATTATAAATAAATTACATAATGATTAGGTTTCATCAAAAGTAAATTCAAAAAATGTTTCAGTTAAAATAAATAGTTTTCTTATCAGTCCATAAGTGTCTTTTTGGTTTAAAGTGACCCCATTAGCCACATCGACCATTCAAGAGGTAGCACCCTCTAGCAAGCCGATCCACTAGGGAATTTATATTTACTTTAATAATTATGTTATAAGATTATATTGAAAGATAAGAAAGTATAACGGATTGCAGAGTTCTGATTGAAGGACAAACAGTGAAACGAGTGAAAGAGTTTGTGAATCTGGTTTCTAAGTTTACGAGAGACGGAAAGTATGACTGTGGAAGATGTGGGCTCTGCCAACTCCCATGGGAAGGTAGCATTACTGTATATATGTATGTACGTAAAAAGTAAATATATATATTGAACTCAGGTCTCCTCTCATTTCTGAGAGGTTTTTGGAGTCGGGAAGAGACCGCCACGCTGCATTGGTGGATACTATAATTTTTGACATAAGAATTAAGATAATCAAGAAATATTTTCTTATATAAACCATACCGTATTTGTAACGATAAGCAGATAATTTACGAAAAATGTACTGCTTTTATTATGTACATTTAATTTTCTATTACGGCTTTACGTAACTATGACCTTTGGACATACATACTTACATACAGTCATGCCTTTTTCCCATATAAGGGGTATGCAGAGGCCACACCCGTTCTCCACTTTTCGCCCCCGCGGGAAACGACACGTGACGGATGTCCAATAATATTTAATCGAAATTAAATTTTTGCTTGTTTGGCATCTGAATCAGTCATTCACTAGTTTACTACTGCTATATTTTTTTAATACATTCCTTGTACAGAAATAACTTCCAAATAACTGTTTTATTATATGTATAAGGTACTCAGTTCTCAAGAAGTTCCTACTTTTTTATTGAAGAGGGGCAAACTAGCAAGCGACTCCCCTGATGGTAAATAATTACCACCGCCCACGAGCATCTACAATACCAGAGGAATAACGTTGCCGGCCTTTAGGAAAGAAATAGTTTGACATAGTGAGAAGAATAAACCAAGTCAAGAAGATTCCTCGTCCGAGGAACAAGAAAACATTTTTTTTTGTCTCTAGCTGATTTTTAAAACAGTTTATTTATTCAGATGTTTGAAGAAGATGCTGCTGCCCATCTATTAGTTTTTATTTTCCCTCTGACGACTTTGTCGACACCCGCCGGACTAGATGGAGTGGTAGATTTTTAAGCGGATATCATACGGCTTCAGTGCTCTTTTTTATAGCAATACGAAATTGTTTCTTTCTTTCATTTTTAATTATGATTATCTTCTACAAAATTTTCTAATTGTATATAAAACTCTTGAAACGTACGAGTAGTATTAACAGGCGCTTTAAGTTGTTGGGCGCTTTGAACTGATCAAACTAAATATTACTGCTGAGCTGCTGATATCACTTGAGTCAGTTCATAGGCTTCGTTAATTTTTTTTCCAGGACTAATTTAGATGCTAAATTAGTGTTACGCATGATGAAATGATTGTTTATATAATTAGATGATGTGGAAAAGCAGAGAGCGCCATTAAGCGTTTTATTTATGAGTATTAGTCGTTTGAATGCTTGAGGATATTTTTATTAATATATTTATTTCATAAAGGTGACTACCGAGATCCTTATTGGGAGTGGCCTGTAATTTACCTACAATAACAGTACCTACAAATAAGTACCACCTTGTGGTGTATTGAACATACATACATACACACAGTCACACCTTTATCTCATTTTAAATTTTCGGTGATGTTGTTGCTGTTAGTCTTTTTGGCTTTCACAGCTTCATCGGATAGCTATACTCCAGGTTTGGTTTGACCAGAACATGTGTACTTATATAAACTCCTAAACTTTCCCCATCTTATTCAGGACAATCCCGCGCCAGACGTGTGCCATGATATCGAAGTTTTCTTATTTAAACAAGACATCTAATGACCGTCCGAGGTAGTACTTGGACCTCCGTTCGGACTGTTGTAAAAAAAAGTAAAGTAAAGTTTCAGCCTATAAATGTCCCACTGCTGAGCACAGGCCTCCTCTCATTTCTGAGAGGGTTTAGGAGCTAGGCGGACTGTTGTGTTGTACCAAAATGGCGGCGTCACCCTTCACGTCTTGTTCCCCGCGGGGGCGAATAGTATGCTACGAGTATGTTCTTTGCCTACCTCTTATGAGAAAAATCAGAGTCCAGAGATTAAGGGCATTTCATAGTCGCTGTGAATTATCACGGCGATTTTTCCGAAAAGCCGCACGCAATTCTAAGCCAATGGTGGTTAGAGCAGCAAATTACCGATCGAACAAAAACGCGACTAAACGCAAATTTCGCCCGCGAAATCGATCCTTCTAGATGACCAGGATGTCTTGGCACACTCAGACCACGATATGATCAGCCATCAACCATATAACACTGTACACACTGTTAACTGTTATAGCATTACACGCAGAACCGCCGTCGCGATCGGCTCGCAATAGTTGATAATAAAAACGCCTAGACACGATACACCTGCGTTCTAGGGCGGTTCTCATCGCCCAGAGTTACCGACACACAAGTCGACAGTCCGAATGGAGGCCCGCAGCCTCCCTCAGACGGTCATTAGATGACTTAAAATCATTCGAGATATTCTAAATCGCGCAAGCACGCAGCGAACGCGACACATTTCTCGCGAATTTCGTTTTTGCAGGAGTTTATTTAAGTATTTATGTTTGGGTCAATCCAAACCTGGTTCGACGGCTCCTGGCCCGTGAGCACAGTATCCGTGTGCGGATAAGCCAATAAAGCTAACAACAATTACATCACCGAAATTATATTTAGAGTTTTAATCGGTGATTGAATTTAATCTGGTCGCTATATATTTGTTTTCAATTTATATCAAAACGTTTGATGTTTTAATAAAAGCGGTGTTCATGCCCTTCACGCTAACAGAAATAACCACCATCCTTCGCTATTTCTATCCACTGAGACAATTCATAAAAAACATACAGAATTTTAGTAACTGAGGGAAGACCGAGACCGCACTCAGTTGATATCGTCATCGTCATAGACTTAGTGACTGTTCGAAGAAGAAAGTAGGATTATAATAATAAAGTATTTATCGTAATCGCCATAGCTGGCGAGTTCCCACTTTATATTCTGCTACCCAACACAGCTCTGTGTATTTGGCATTTTTTTGAAATGGTTACTTCTCCGTTAGTCAGAAACCAAGAGATTTTCCTGGAATTTACCATAGGTCGATTCTTATGATACCCGAAAATGAGATGGGGTAGAAAATTCCAGATTTGTTTACATATGAAATACTAAATTTAGTGTTTATTGTTTGGCGATCATGTTCACACTTGTTGCAATTGTAAATGTATCCCTAATTTTTCTCTTTAATTTACAATTAAATGTAAAACATCTAACTAAGTTCTCTGAGCCGTCAGTGCACAGGGTTATATCTTGTGGAATATGACTCACGATAATTAAAGATGATTCTCGCACTTACTACTCTATACAAAAAAAAAAAACATCATATTCCTATCCTATAAAACTTAAATTAAGTGCTACTTACTACAGTTTAAAGTGTAGTTCGATAGGTGTCGGGAGAGTACAATTGATAGATTTATCAATTATACTTTTACCGCCTAGCTCACAAATACCAAATCGTTAAAAAACAAAATCGTTAAATGTCGTATTTTTGCATTACTTTGAAACATATTTGCCAATAATCTTTTCAGCCTCTTGTAAATTGAACAACGATTGATCGCGAACTCTCGCAATACTGCGAATGTGCCGCTTATATATTTGTTTATTTTCGTTTCTCTCAAGTGATTTAAAGATAACAGCTACGTTGAGTGATTGAACGTGACGACGGTACTATTTTCTTTGACTGAATTTTCGGAGTAAAATCCTGGTAGCAAATTCAATACATAAAAGCAAACGATTAATTTAGAATTTGTTTGCAGATAAATATTAGAAACATTGATACTTAAGTTTTTATGAGAGGAATAAGCGGAATGCCTACAATTTTTTCCGAAAGGAGGCTTAATGACCATCTTAGGAAAGTGACCTGTGAGGAATCTTGTAATGGAATCGTCCGCCTGCCAAGCGAGGAGATTACGGCAAATCATCTGTTCTTGGGCCTTTGTAGAGCAGTTGACAATTAAAGGGTCAAATAAGAAAAAAGATAGAAAAATTGTCTATTATTACATTTCGTTACAGCCAAGTCGAGCAAACAAACAAGTATAGAATAGAATAAAATTTTTTTCAACTTCGATTATTTACATAATACTTATTGAAAGTCATTTTTTATCTTTATTTAAAACTATACTGGTTCGCAAAATCTCTGTCCTGGGAATAATCAGTAAGAAACTCAGCGGGCAAACATTTTTTTTCTTTAGTCTTTTTAAAAATAATGTACAATTGTAGTATTAGAAAGATGTAGAAATAGCTTGGCAGCGATCATCTCATTCCCAGGGGTTATCATCATCCATGTATTCTTTAATACTCGTATTATAGTAACCCTTCTTAAAAAGTCTTTGTTTAATAAAAATAATAACTTTATGATTGAAAAACTTTGTGCACTTTCCGGGATTTGTGAAAATTTATACATTGCCTCATAAAAGAGTTACTGACCCTGTGAAATCGAGTAACTGGCATTATTAATTTGTGCTTGTTCCTGGTATTTATATTATGAACATCACTTTTTTTAGTAAACTGTTTTATGTGCTTGTGTACATACAAAACGTTTTCAAATATGTATTGAGAGGCCAAGGTTAAGATATTTATTCTATAAATTTATCTCTTAGAGAAACTGGAGCCAAGATTATAAATAGCTTTTACGACTCTCTTTTGCTAAACAAAATCACTTCTACATCAGTCGCATTCTCCCGTAGCAAAATACCATAAGACATTATGCTAAGAAAATAACTAAAATAAACTAATCTAGCAGTTTCATCAGGCATCATCAGGCAGACAATATTATGCGTTGACATCTCGGGTGTACAATAAATTAGGAAATATACAACAAATACGAAAATTTAATACATATAATTTAAAGAAATATATAGATGACTACATGGTTAAACTTAACTATGAAGACACAGAACATTTGATGGAAGGTTTAAAGGGACACACGCACACACACGCACACACACACACACACACACACACACACTTACATACAATTGCATGTTATTTTGTAAGAAATAGTAATAATGTATTGTAAATTATAGGGTACGTTTAAGGCACAAAAAAAATGAAGAGCACTGACTCCTGTAACACAGCCTGTGTTCCTAGCACAGGAGTCAAAGATCATAGTTTGAACATTTAACGAATTTTGTACTACTACTGTAAGTGTTGAAATTGTGTTTTTATGTAAATATTTGTGTTTGTGAATAAACTTATTATTATAGTTTCAAAATTAGTCAAGTTCCTAATTTTATTTAGAGCATAGGCTGCAGAGCTAAGTATCTACTTGCTAGTTTAAATATAAAGGGGCTCAATTGAAGTTTTGCGTAAAGAGTTATTTCAAAAAAGCAGTAGTATCCACAAGGCTCAGCTCATCCCCGTTCACAAGCACATTTACATCTAATCGTTTAACATTTGGTGTTTTGAATTTAATGTATTTTTTTTCCGTTTAATCGAACCCTGCTGGAAACACATAGATACTGCTGATCCGGACGGGCAAGGTCGTAACATCCTTTTGTCGAAGCAACTCGCGGTACTTTTTACCCATGTATCTTCGTTGGGTAAAGTTAGAAGTCTGAAATTTTAGCTACGTAGAGTACTTGCTGAACCTAACTATACTTCAAAATTACAAAATTGTATCTAATATAATTTACGAAATATCTCGAGTCAAAGTTTTTTTCATGTGTAAACCTATTTTTTCACTGTCTTCCACGTCACCATCACCGATCATAAAAATTCTAAAGTGCTTCTAGCAGGTACAGAAACTTAAAATTTGGGATTTAGTTCTTCTGAAGCATTTCAATTGTTGTGTCAGTATATTATAAATGATGTCTCTGGCGTTATTAATTTTCGCTATTCTCGAAAGACTCCAATAAAGGTCATTTTCAATTTGGTCTTTAAGATTTCTTAAGGATTCGGATGCAAGTCTCTCACCTTCAAGGGATGTCCTTCTTCAAACTTCTTCAAGGAGGCTGTATTAAATGAGAATATCACGATACGACACAATGTACGTACATATATCTGTTGTGAACTCACATTTATTCTCCCAGATCGAACATACTTAAGTAGTTAATTATTATTAATTAATAAACGTCAACCAATCATAACAGATTGTGGTCCTAAAATTTTCAGATATTACAGCTTTTAATTTTAACCAGATTCATTAACATTATCACAAAATTTAATAGCAATAGTAAGGCAGACGTATGTATGCCTTGACTTATTACATTACGAGTATTCTTGATATTTATAATTGTTTTAAATGCTAGTATATTTCAATAGAAATCAAATAATTGAATAATACTGCTACTATACTGCTTTTAAAGGACATTGACACATACATAGTTATCCCAAGAACATAAATACGTGTAGTTATAAAACATTGATTATTGAGTTAAAAATAACACTACTTCAAAAATATAAATATACCTAAAATCGAATAGCAAAGTTATTGGGAGTAACCTCAAAATCAATATACATAAGTATTATTTTGAACTCAATAATCAATGTTTTATGACTACACGTACAATCAGTTATTATAATCCGTTTGTCGAAAAGCAAATCGAAAAAAAAACAAAATCAAACTCTGAACACCTAACGAACAAAAAACTAAGATCGGCAAAATAACATTTAACAACAAAATCAAATCCAAGATTTCCGCTTACGTTTGATTTTATGTCATGTTTCTCAAAACTCTTATCACATTTGACATTCAAAATCTCTCTCAGTCGCACGCTAGATAAGCTATTTTTTCTCGCTCGCACTGTTAACACAGTCATTTTTGTTATGCTTTTTAGCTGCGCCATTTCGTGTGTGACTTAGCGCTATAAGCGGTTTTGGTTCTAGTCTCTTGATTTACGGATCCAGCGCTGAAGCGATGATTTTAGATGTTATTCGGAGATCGGAAAAGTGTCGTAATTAATGAAATGCTTATTTAATTTTCTTGTGTTAATCTGAAGTGTAGGTCGAATTTTAGTATTTGTGATACAGAGCATAATAAGCTAAGAATTATGGTATGCCGATTCAAGGTAATGGTGGTCAAACGTATGCTGATTCTTAGGCGAAATTTGGCAATTTTCTTTAATCGTTTAGCCATTGTTTAGACACTGTTACTTATAATAAAACCGTTTTTAATCATTGTAAAATTGACAAAAACCGTTGTTGTGACTGCTTGCAGCTTTGTATCAGTTCTAATAAATTACCAATAGTCAAAGTCTGTACTGAATTGCTTAGAGATAACAGTAGCATACTCGTATGAGTAATACCGTTTATAGATAACAGACGTGTGTTCATTGTTGAGTGACTGAACAATGAACAAATGTAAGGAAAATGATATATTATTATATTACATTTTTATGTGATTTATGATAGTAAGCCAATGTATAGAGCATTCGCTTTTAAGAAATTACATAATTTATGTGTTTGTGTAGTGCATAAAATATTACTGAGTCGACTTGTAGACTTCGGGATATTTCGATTCCTCGGACATCAACACAAGTTTCGTCGCAATATTTACTATTTTGGAGTTGCTGGCACTTCCAATGGTACCCCTAAAATGTTAAGTGCTGATTTACCAAGTGCCTGGTGGTGAAGGGAATCTTCGTGACCGTACCTGACTTTCTTACAGTAAATCAACACTATGTGTGGGCAACAAAAACAAGCTGAGATTCCAAGCTAGCCAAGCTAGGATTCCTATGAAGAGAAACGTTTCTTTGCTAACCAGTGTAGTTTAAAAAATTACATTCAATTAGTATTATGTAAATAATTTACTTTAATAATAATAATCCTATTATTTTACATTAGTATTAATATTCCAATACTGTTAATTCATATACATACAAGACAAAGGTGTGGTTTTTGGTCGTGATTGGATCATTTCTTACACAATAATTTATAACAACAATTAACAAGTTTCTCAGAAATATCCCATAGCTTCCGAGCCAATTCGATATCGCGGGCTTGTTCTATGCTCACGTTCACTTCGTGACAGTCTCGAAAATATTTACCGGTTACACCCTTCACTTCAGATGAAACTGCGAGATATATGGTGGTTTGAGCTCCTTCCCATTGATTTTTGAAAAACGGTTTCAATAGACATTTAAGCAGCTGGAATAATTTCGAATCAACTTGGTGTAACATATCTGTTTCAACGACTCCTGGATGAAGACTATTTGCTGTGACTCCTGTTCCTATAAGTTTTCTACTTAATTCAAGTGTGAATAGTACATTACAAAGTTTCGAATTAGCGTACACCCTGCCTTTGCTGAATGTTTCTTTTTCCATGTTAAGATTGTCTAAGTCAAGTTTGGAACGTGCATGAGCCATTGAAGAAACGTTAATAATGCGACTAGGAGCGGTTGACTTAAGCAATGGCAGTAACAAAATTGTTAAAAGAAATGGCCCGAAGTGATTGACTTGCATTCCTAACAATAAACCGTCCTCACTTTTAACATTCAATGATCCGTTTATTCCAGCGTTGTTAATAAGAATATCGAGACGTTTTTCATTTTGAAGAATTTCATCGGCGAATTTCCTGACGGAAGTCAAGGAGGCCAGGTCCAAATGTCGATATAGTACGTCGTTGTTGCCAGTGGTAGCGATGATACTGTCCCTGGCGGTGGTTCCGCGGCTTTCGTCCCTGCAGGCTAGAATTACACGAGCTCCTCTGTCCGCAAGATCTTTGGACGTTTCATAGCCAATGCCAGCATTCCCACCAGTCACTATAACCACTTTGCCCACTAAATGTTTACTGCATTTACAGATGCCCAAAGTAAATTTGTTATATATATAAAATACCGCCAAAAAGAAAACATTCACTAAAAATAGAGCTACCAATAACATGGTGTTGTAATTACGAATTTCGAGTTGGGAATAATGTTATATCTTAATGATATAACTCAACGATCGTGTTGATAAAAGTTTGCTGCTGTGTGTGTGAGTGGCGTATTGGCGCAACGCTGTGATTATTACGTACTTTGGAATTGATATGTTTATCCACAGGATTTTTATAAATTAATTTGACTATTGTTAGTACTCGTACAGTAAATTATTATTAAGTGTGCAGGTTATATATCTGGAAACAATTCTAAAAAATGCAATAACCTTTTTAATTTGGACATATATAATACTGTTGCATGATGTCCAACACCACAAAATTGAACTAAGCAGAGAAGATCCCAGACGGAAAGCGAAATCTGTCTATGAAACGCTCTCACCATTGTCAGAGTAACTATCACAACCGGACCAGCACTGACCCGAAACAGACAATTTGTGTTTTTGTAGAAAAGTTGGTACATATTAATTTTTTATAATGTAAATGAGTGTTACTCCAAGTTTTCATTGTACTGACATTTAAATATTTAATATGTAATAAAACAATTACATATAAACACAATTTAAAATGACAAATTATAATGTCATCTTAAAATACAAAAATCAATAAATTATTTGACCCAAAAAATATTGTACCTGTACAAAAATATTAAATATTAATAAATTTTCAGTATTTACACTGTGTTCGTTGAATTGTGTGAGAAAACCTTTTATATTTTATGAATACTGATAAATGATACCCTGTTACGATATTCGTCAGCAACTCATTAACAATACGTAACAACTACTATAAATAAGAAGATAATTACTGCTACCTAAAGGAATTTATTTTAGCGTTTATTAAAGCGCATTTTTCATAACGTCAGACGCTATTACACCTAATTAAAAATTGTTTTGTAAATAAAGTTTTATTTTTCTAAATACTATTTAATAAATTGCTCGTCATGTCACATACTAAAAAAAACACCTAAATGTTAAAAAAAACAATTAATGATAGAGAAGGTTTAACGAAAATAAAAAAAAATATTCTCTTAAAGCCTAGATTTATCCTGCTGATTTCTAAAGTTTGCGGAATCACAAAATTCACGTCTGGCGGCACATTAAAAACAAAATAAATACAACGTAACAAAATATGCTTTTTCCTTAACAATTCTATAAAAAAACGTATTTTTCTAGTCTATAGTGTTGAGTTCGTTAGTTAAGTACTTTAGTGCATGACCGTCTCAATATTGCGTTACACATTACACTATTGCAAAATCAAGACTTCTGAACATAGTCCCAGTCAGCGAATTTGGACAATAATTGAAATAGTGTGTGCAGTGCTAATTTAACTAAAATTGTTGCAGAGATATGACTAATGTGTTTTCATGCTAAACGTCATGGGCTTAAGTAAAACTAACTTTACGGATTTTATCGTGTTTAATTTTAATTATTTATGACCCGACGTTTCGAGCGCTTTATAGCACCCATGGTTACGGGAGAGCGGAGGTTACAGATATCTTGACGTTATAGTCAACCCGGAGTAACTTCAGTTTTTAATTATTATTTTGTACAGACTGCAGACTTCCTGGAGCGACGATGCTTCACTTCAGCTATATGCTCTTTTACGCGTGTTTTTAAAGAAGGTTGCATTATGTAAGAGAGACCACATTCACAATCTATCTTGTATACTGCTGCATCTTATAGAGGAATGCTACAATTAACAGATGGTAAAAACTGACTTATCTTCGTCGGCGGCTTGAAAAATGTTGCTATGGAAGCCCGCTTCAAGATATAGCCAATCATCACTGTGACTCCTCTGACATATGGTAGAACAGCAGGTACACGCTCGACTGCGACGAAGGCGCGGAACCCGAAGCTTGTTGTCTTGCAAAACTTGCTTGACATGCTGATCTCAGTGCCCTTCAGACTGAAACATACATGTAGTACCGTCAAATACGCCAACTTCGCATTCTAGGTGAACTTTGCCCGAAAAGTGATTCATATGATATGATACAAATGATACAAATGCATTAATGATGAAATATATAATTAATACTTACGGGAACATTATTTGCTCTGGTGGAAAATAGGTTATATATAGGACAATATAAATAATAGATATAGGCAAATAATGATTTCTTATATTTACACGAACACTACAAATTTAAATGAAACTAATTTTACGCATTTTATCGCGTTTGATTTTTTACTATTTATAACCCGACGTTTCGAGTGCACCACCCATGGTCACGGGAGGACTAAGTGACAGATTTCCTCATGTCAAAGTTATAAATAGTAAAAATTAAACGCGATAAAATCCGTAAAATTAGTTTCATTTAAAAGATATGAATTTCAAATTATGGCAAAATTTCCCAAAATGAGAGCTACAAATTTTTTGGTAATCTATGGTGGAGGCCTATGTCAAAAAGTGAACAAGTGATAGGCTGAAAGGATGATGATGATATACGAAATGTATTATAATATGGCTTTGTTTCATAAAGTTACAGAATTGAAGGCTTTATGAAACAAAAGTTGTGAGAATGGGCAAAGTTATCTAGTATATTCAAACATAAGTATATCAACTTTGCCCGCCATTAAAAAATGTGTTAGGGTTATCAATTTGGTATATCTTCGAAGGGACGTATGGTAAGTCCACCATTTTAACAAAAAAATTTTTAATAACCCAGTAAAAAGAATCGGTTCATTACTAACACTCTTACTTAAGCTATAAAATATTTTTAATTAATTTCAGACCCTAATTTTTATAGCAGAGAGCACACAGTTGCTAAGGTGTATTTTTTATATTAATATTTCTCCTTTACGAATTGTCATTAGAACGACACCTTACGACTCGCATTAAACTTAAATTTTATATTTTTGTTTTCAAAAACTCTCGTTAAATATTAATCTAAAACATAGTCTTTATTTTATAAACACGTTTTCCATAAATTATGAAAATATGTTAATTGGTTATCATTTTATTGACAAGTAGGCTTTTGGCGCCAACTTGAAAATTGGCGGTACGGTCTTTATTGAATTTTGTAATTTCTGTGTACATTTTAAGTTTGGATGTTTCATATTGATAGTTTATTATGCAGCAAGTGCTCGTGAAAGTGTACAATGATTGGAAAAAATCAATTCCAGACCAAAATTGTATAATAGTTTTAGTTTTGTCATTAGTCCAGCAAATCTTCAGTTAAAGTCAATTATCATTTTAGTGTCGATGGAAATGTTGAAGTGTTGCTGCTTGAAGATCGTATACCTGGATATGTTAATTGACACTGGAAAATAGTTAATGACTGTTTCCATAAATAAAAATGCTTGTAAGGAAAATACTTAAAATAGCTATGTTCACTCATTTTCCCTACGATAGTTTAGACGTACTGATTAGGTATTTAATATGAATGCTGTCATTACCTTAATCTTATAAATTATACTAACGTCATAAATGTACTTGGATAATGTTGGCAATAAGTTCAGATAATTTTGCACGTCATCAAAATTAATAAAACATTTATTATCATCATTTCAGCCTATCACAAGTCCACTGCTGAACATAGGCCTCCCCTATAAATTGCCACAAAAGTTAGTAGCTCCCATTTTGGGGGAATTTTGTCATAGTTGCCACGATTGACATGCGGGTTGGCAACCACAGTTTATTTATTCAGATGTTCCAGGAAGATGCTGTATGCTTATTTAACGGTAATGTCTTGTAAACACTGTTGCTTCACGGCAGATACTGGCCTTGTCTCGGTACCCACCTAGAGGAAGTCCTGCATAGGAATCCTACCCCTTGTATGTGTGTGTTTATTTTATTACCTTAAACACAGACTAAATAGTATATCATCCAATAGTCTTTGATGTGATTTATAATTATTTCTGAAAAGATCATTTGAAAAGATTTGTGACTGCTATAGTGGCGGTGACTAATGGTTTATGGATTATGACTCTCCGTGTATGAGCTATGAAGTAAAGCTAGGAAGACCTTTTAAAAAAGCGATAAACAAAATTCACTACATTAAATAATTTTTATTGGTGTAAGTACTGAAATTTCATTAACGCTTTGAAAATATTTTGAGTAAAATATGATGCTTATAACACATTACTACGCAAAACGCGTGTAACGGAAAATTTTAAAGAGGGCAAAATTCAAGATATCATAATTTATTCACGTGAAGAACTCATTTTAATTTCTCAGTACTAATTAACTTTAAATATAGTCGGAAAATAATAATAGTAATTTAAAATTAGTTACACGATCTGCAGATGGATTTCAAACAATATTTATTTTGCAAAAACGTGCATTTCGGGCAATCTTTAACTAAGGTCCACGCTTGTCGCTACGAGAACTATTCAAGGATACTAATAGTTTGACACTTCCGTCGTTGTATATTTATGAAAATATAATGTACGCACGGAAACATAACTGTATGCTGTAGGTAGTATTGGCCGAGGCTACTCACTAGCGGTTACTGTGCTTATGTTGGCTAAAATTAGAAAGTCTTTTCTTAGAAGATCTATATAATTTTATAACAAAATACCTAAAAGTGGACGCAAAAAACTGACATAGAATTCAATAAACTTGTCAAGAAGACATTGCTAGAAAAAGCAAAGTATAAAATAGATCTTACTCTGCACTTGCAATTCCCCTGGCTACCAAATATGTGATATTACAATTAAATAATATATTATAAACTTATGTTATGTTATGTGACCTTATGTTATATGACATTGAAGATAAAAAAACAAAGATAGCCAGAGTTTCTTGCTGGTTCTTCTCTGAGGTCTTATTTTTTGAACCGGTGTAGATTTTGACATTCATAAGAATTTTATACAAAGTCTAAACTGGATAAAGAAATTTTGTCTTTGACTTTGATCCAAATGAGTTCCAATTACTTAATATAAGTTTAAATTTTAAAATCGAAAAAGTATTACACTAATCGTCTCTTCTTAGTCAATTGGAAATCTTAGTCAACATTATTAAAATGCATGAAGCAAAACAAATTCAAAGAAGCCCTCCGATCATAAATTACTTTATTGTTTATTTACGTAATAATTTTGCTTCAATTTATTTTTTGGTTATGTAACGTTTCGAGTACAAAATATCTATATTTTTTTATTAAACAATAACATTATTAGACTATATAAACACCGCCTAAATAATACGTAAAGTTCAGTACTGAGTCATGGAACGCTCCACGCTCCTCCATGCAACTTTAATCTAAAATTGGCATCCATTTCAAGGCGTAGACATGTTTTTGTTAAAAAAAAGAGTTAAAAAATCTAAAGTTTTCAGTTCTCTATCGTAAAGAGCTACGAGTGTTAGATTGCTTTGATTAGCACATGTATTTTTTTTATTTGCTATTTTTAAATATTATATGATATCAAGTCCAATATTAAATGATATCATATTTTCTTAAAGTACTATTTATTAACAATACAGGATATAACGATTACTTTAAACGTTTTGGCCTTATTTTTATATTGAAGTTACCAATATTTTTCAAAGAAAGAGATAATAATTGTAATTATAATAGTTGTACAGTCACAGCGGCGAGCGATTGGCTTACAAAGTCGTTTACAAAATAGAGATTTTCTGTTTTTTTACAGTATTCTATTCAATGCGTGAACTTTATAATAGTGATTTTTTGGTAAAAAAGTCATAATGAAAAACTGTAAAAATAGACATGAACATTAGTCTATTATGGTATTTTATTATAGTAAAGTCATCCCAGACTTTACTATAATTTTAAACTGCAATTATCGACTTTTGTTTTCATATATATATTTTGTACAAACAACAAAAGTTGTACAATTTATTTAAATAAGTGTTTGTGACAGAACTTATGACTTGACTGTGTAATACTCCTTCAGCCGTCTGAGGTATTTCGACTATATCATAAATCCAAAAATAAAGAATTTATTCATAAACCATTTTAAAAATACTTTGCTATATTTTTTTCAAGCTCTCTACTGAAAGTTAGAGTTTCGCAGATGTCACTTTTTACTTTGCAGTACATCGAAATGTGTATATCGAAATGGAATTGCGAGAAGGACCTCAAAGGAAAGCCCCGCTAGTATTTTTAAGGTTTTCAGTTCGCAATAATCTTAAAACTACTGAACGGGTTGAAACTTGAACGTTATGAATAATTTATAAATGTGTTTTCATATTACTTAATTGTTACAATCTTTGTCAAAACATACGAGTATCAAGTTTACCGCTTACGATGGTGTTATTGGTAAGTATACATTCTTAAAAACAATATATAAAATATACGTTAAATAGTTATTTGCATATATAATTGTAAAAAATGTTTTTTAAAGCATTTGTTATGGTTGGTCCACAAAACTAGAAAATATTTTTTTTAAATGTTCTGCTACAGTACAGCCCATATCACTATCATTTGGACTTGTATATTTGCTGTGGTATTAACCACGCAAATATAGCGCCGTCTATGACGTGTAACTTCTAAATATATCTTTTCGTCTAAAAGGGGAGATGTGTTATAGGTTTACTCACAAATTTATAAACTTTGTTACGCACTTTATTTTACTCTCACGGGGTTTTTTATCTGTCTTCAAAAAAGGGAGGTTCTCATTTCGAATGTTTTTTTTGTTTGTACATAACTTCTTTGTTTAAGAACCAATTTTATCGATTCCTTTTTATTAGAAAGGATTTGGTCATGTTTTGGTGATGGGATCCATGAAAGAAATAAAGACAGAAAAGAAAGGAAAATGTTTTATTGAACGGCGCAACATTCAGCACAATTATTCAAAAAACATATATACATATAAAATAACAATACAAATTATAAGTACATAAAAAGTATTAATTAAAATATTAAATTTAAAGCTTAGATAATCGCCGCACCTGTGTAGTCTGTGATGCTGTTTTTATCTGTGCTGCAGCATTGCTGTGAAATGGCAATACTGGCATGTTTAGTCTAACTAAAATCATTGACGAGGATCGATGATTCGAGTCCGATTTATATCGCCGATTCTGATATTACTGCTGAAACAAATGTTTTCGCACGAGTTATAATCTCTGTGAAAATGGAACCGTTAACTCATATAGTACATAAAGAGAAAAGCTATTGTGTTTTGCAAAGCTTTTCCTCGTGTCAAAACACACACAGGCACTCACTCGTCCCGACCTACGAGCGTCTGATGTAACGCTGATGCGATACGATCGGAGGTAGGCTAGGATGCAGCGTCAGAAACACGGGGACAATCAAAACACAATCAGACCCGAAAACCAACAATTTGTGTCTTAGCACAAAAGTTGACTCCGACTAGGATTTTATTCATATAACTTTAAAATTATTTTTTTGACCGCTGAATGTTTTCTAGGATTTGACTATATGCTTTGTTACTTGAAGATGATTTTATGTATAACCAGATGAATAACTTACCATCGCCAATTACTTTCTTACTTTTCTTAGGGACATATAATTAAAAAAGGAATGTAATCTTCCGGACTCTCTTAACGTAAGTTGTTTTGCTTATGTAACACAGCCCCATTTCATAAGTATTAAACGTGTTTGTTGAAAGAAATTTAATTATGTGGAGGAATGTAATTTTGGAATATAATAAACTCTTCAAGCGCCTGTTTCAAATTATTATTAAAATCGGTTTATTTAAATAATATAGTGCGGCAAAGTTTACAGTGCGACAAAGTTTTAGTTAACAAGCTTTACATGCGGAAAAAAATTACTAGTACTATTTTTATAGGAGAAAGTGACGAGCCGCGCAAAAGTTTCACTAGATGGCAAGTGCAACGTCTGCCCATAACATTATGAGTCAAATGCTGTGTCAAACAGAACATTTATGTCCACCACACTGCGCTTGTCATATATGCCCAGTGTTTACATTTGCTCTCAGTGCCATTCAGACCGAAACACAGTAATGTTTTTATTTTTATTTTTTTATTTCACAATACATATAACCTAATTCAATAGTGCAGCGTTCTTAATTATTATGGTAACAAAGTATAAACATTGTTTATCATAATAAATCAATATTTTTGGCAACTAGATTTAGTGTGCGCAATGTTCGTGTTAAAGGCGCTTTGGACAGTAGGTTATTTTGCACACTACTGTTTGGCGGCGGAATAGCTGGTACTGCTGAATCCTTCTCATTCCTGCAGGAATTTTCCCATTTGGAGAGATTTTCTTTTATTGCCATGCTTAGCAAAAATACTGTTAATCGTAGTACAAGATGCGTCGCATCTTACATGCTCTTTTCTTTTACCAGTCCAGGTATTTCTGGCATACTGAAGCTGGCAGTTCTTCTAGCTGTTCACTTTTGCGATACACCACATGGAAGGCTATCTTGTGTGTGGCTTTTTTAGTGTGGAAATTAGAATCCACATAAGCTCCGATGGAACAAATTAATAAAAACTGGTGGTCGCCCCGTGTCGATCGAAGTTCATACAATTTTTAAGTTGGAACTTTTTTAAGATTTAAGTAAATATTTGTCGTCAACATTTTGAAATTCTATGGCTACAATCTCTACTCTGTGGGACTGTTTGACCACAGACTATTATGTGTTTGATAACGGCAGTATGAACGTATACAAACGACAGACTATTATGTGTGCTTTAATTAATGCAATTTAATGTATTTGTAAAACGTATTTTATTTAGGATTGATATCCCGAATTTATTATCCCCATTAGCCCGAAGGCTTTCACAGCTTCGGATTGAAAGGTGACCTGATGGTGACGCTGAGGGCGCTTAGCCGAAACCTTTACTTATGGGAAACCGGCGAAAGGGCCACTGAGAGGGCGTCTCGACTTCGACCGTTATCCGGTGCACGAGAGTAACTGAATCAAGGGTCCCGAGAGGGCCGGACCTCGGCTCGGTTAGTACAATCGGAGGAAATTCATACTAATACATCCACTAAAACATATATTATGAATGCGTTAGTAACTCTCTTCGTCGCTCAGTCTGTTTCTTACTTTTTCATGCTTCAATCGCTGATATTTGGCACTGATAATCAAGATAGCTTTTATCCCAGAGACGGAAATAGGATATTTTTTATCCCGGAAAAGCAAATAATTCTCACGGGATATTTAAAAAACCCTTATTCTGCTTCTCCATACAAACTTGAACTATGCCAAATTTAACACTCCCTCGTGCGCGAAATGTGCTTAAAAAACCCATCATATACCGTGTTCGTTTTTCTGTGTTGTTCATGATAGCCGATAAATGAAATGCGGGATAGATATGACTCAGTGTATAATATGAGGCTAGTTCGTACCAGTACATATATAACAAGACACAGTTTCTTAGTAAATCATCTAAATCGCTAAAATGTTACACATGCAATCAAAACGAGAGCAGAATCGATTCTGTCGATAAATTTGAAGGGCAAGAACACAATACAATTTCATAAAACAAAATAGTAACAGAATATGAAATACAAAATCACAAAAGAGGTGGGATTTGAAATTATATTGAAAAGAGAGATGCGATTTGATTTCGGTACTCACAATGTCATTCAAAACCTACGCGAAAAGTATTATGGTTATATAAAATTAAAAAACAGATTTGCATAATAAATCGTTTATTTCCTTTTATTGTATTTTATTGTAGTTTGAGTAAAATAAATGTTTCGGTCAACAAATAAAATCAAAAATGGAGAAGACATGAATTGATTACTTTTCCTAAACATTTCCTTACTTTAAGTAAACGGCCAAAGCCAAATTTTCGACGTTGAATCTACTTATTTTATCATTAAATGAATTCGAATTTGCACCTTGTTGAGATGGAGAGCTCGCACTTCAACCCTTGAACCATTAAACGGCTTAACAGAATTGTAAAGTAGGTCCCTCTCATTCGCTACTTGATGGCCGCGGAGAAATTAAGGGTTTAGGGCAATTTTACTTAACAGTTAATTGCTTGGGTGAAAATTAATTAATACATCGGCTTTTATATTATTTATTCTTGCATGTGTTGCTAAAATAAATTTTGAATACTTAAAAATTGCTTACAATTACATAGAGACAAAAAAAAACTAGAAATCATTTTACAAAATATTTCAAATGGATTATAAAAAACAATTACATTTAACTTTTTAGTTTTAGTCCGCCTCTAAAAGCATCTCAGAAATGAGAGGAGGCCTTTGCTCAGCAATGGGACATTTATAGGCCGTTTCTTCTAACTTTTAACACGAGCTTTACAAAACAAAAGTTTCAAACTCATGAAAATTTTCCTTTTATTTATTACAGTAGACTACACTTTAAAAAATACAGTATTATTTTAAACATTTATTATTAAAATAATATTATTTTACTTTCCATTGTCTAGAACATTTTAATATCAATTCATTTCATTACGTTAGTAAAAAAAACGTCTTAAAATGTATAGGTAATACTACATATATTTTTGTTTATAGTAATTACTTATTTATTTTTGTAAGGGGGTTTTGAATCCGGTGAGTATTAAACTCGCTGCTCTTGTGAATGTAGACTTTACACAATGATGTCCTCCAGGCCGATTTTCGACCACGGCGACAACTACCGAATATTGTCGGAAGTAATCGAATCCGCAAGAGATATTTTAGTGCAACTACATTGGCAAACGCATAAGTGTACGCGCAAATACAAGGGCACTCACTCATCCCAACCTCCCCGTACCCGATGTAACGCTCATGCGGTAAGATCGCAGGAAGGCTAGGATGCAGTGTCGGCTGGGATTCGGACTCAGGACCGGTGGCGTAGTCGTCAGGTACTCTAGCCACTAGGCCACGCGGTCGTCACTTCACACAATATTTTTTATTTCTCAGACATACTTCTGGACATGTTTTCCTTCATCACCGAGTACGTGGGAATTTAGCAATAATCATTGCAATTGACAATTTTAGTAGAGTCGGCACTCGATTAGGCGAGGGCGATAGGCGATTGGATTAGGCGATCATCCGGTTCCTGAGCTACCCAACTTTTTTCCAATCAATTTAAATCTCGATTCATTTTGATATTAAAAAATATGCTTTATATATATTTTACTGGTGGTAGGATTCCTATGCAGGAGTCCGTCTAGGTAGGTACCAGGGCCAGTTATTCTACCATGAAGCAGTAGTGTGCAAACATTACTGTGTTTCGGTTTGAAGGGCACTGTGAGCTAGCGTAATCACTGGGCATATGAGACTTAAGAACCTATGTCTCGGGGTGATGGGCACAGCGTAGTGTCACACAGAAATTTTCTGGGTGGTACAGCATTTGTTATGGGCAGACGTTGCACTTACCGTCAGGTGAAAGTTTAGCTCGTTTCATCACTTTATAAAATAAAAAAAATCAATCTATATGACTTATTTGTATATATAATCTTAACCGACTGACATAAATTATGGTAAGGTCTGACCGTGACCGGTCCACTAGGTGAAGCCACATTGCCAAATATTTTAGTCGCGTTCCAATTTAAACCTATTAGATAAATAAAAATAAAAAAAAAAATGATACCAGTAAACCCATACCAGTATACGTAACGGATTGGTTTAATACTATTTTAATTCGTTTTGTCAATGTACTAAACATAGAATTTTAATCGGCCGAACTAATTTAAAACTTGACAATTATGTGTTAAGAAATTACCAAAATTCGAAGTCTGGTTTTGGTCTAACACAAATAAACTTATCCCGGACCTGATGAGTTTTATCGAGTTATGCGTGCCCTAGATCCTCATTTCAAGTAATTCCTCGATGTTCAACAGGGGTCGTGTGATATCACTTAGACATATATATCCAAAGCTTATGATTTCCAGTTGGATACTTCTGTGTAATGCCCATCCAAGCATCAAACCTGTTTCGCTTTCTTGTTAAAGTAGTTATAAGTATTTATTATCCCTGTGCTGCATTGCAAAAGATTCTAACAAAGTTAAACTAAAGAAAAGGAAAATAAAAAGAAATTTCTAATTTTGTATGCCACAAGTACATGAATTCAAAATAAAGTAATAATACAAAAGCTTATAACATTGTGTTGAATACAGTTTAGTTAAGTTATCCAATAATTTTTAAATACTCGTACAATATCGGCATAAGAGAATCTACCACCCCATCTTGTCGCGTGGGTGTCGTAAACGTCGACATAGAGAAAATTAAAACCAGGGGATGGGCAGCAGCATCTTCCTGGAAGATCTTAATAAAACAACTGCGCTTGCCAACTCGCCTGCCAAGCGTGGCAACTACGTCAAGTAGCCTTTTTAGGGGAGGCCTATGTTCAACAATGAACTATGCTGGGCTGAAATGATGATGATAAACTTCTGAGAAATCAATTTTTATGCATTTAAATACGTATGGTAAGTGGTTCTAGCATATTTTAATAACAGTATTAGAAGTTAGTAGCTGAAGCCCGCGATTACGTCTGCGTGTATTTTAGTTTTTAAAAAATACGGCATGGTATCTGGCTGGCTTGAGCATTCACCAATCACAGTTATATATTGCAAAAATAATTTTCAAAACGGGTTAGTATTTCCTGAGATTAGCGCATACAAACTTTCCAACTTAATTATGATTGTCACCTTTTTGTTTCATCGAGTTTCAAATCACGACTATTCTAAAAAAGTTTTCACTTAAAAAAAGAGAATGGCTGTCAGTACCTGTTGATCTTCTAATATTGTAAAAGTGCTGATGAAGCGGCGTCAGCGTATGGTCCTCACCATACTCAAACTCACAAACTACATCAAACTGTAATTTGGGCTTGTAGTAGTACCTATATTTTTATATTGTACGTAGCAATGATTTTTTCGGAACTCGTGTACGATTTGTGTCGCTGCCATGTGTACGATTTGTTACAGTGGTCTAAATATAAACTTGTTTTGAATTCTCATAAACGTCAGAATCTACTACTTCCTTAAGAAATATGATCTCTCTAGAGATGCACCAGGAAGAAACTCTAAGATCTCTTTAACAAAAGGGTCTGTCACAATTCTTGTAATATATTAACATAACGAGATCTTAAATTAAAATGAATACCATGTATAGAACGACAAGACAATGCTAATTATTATAAGATCATGTGTAAAATGTATTTATACGTATTAAATTATTTTAACCTCTGACTACTCTTCTCCACCATATTTGGGCATGACCCATGAGAGTTGGTTTTTTGGAATAATATTTTGACGTAGACCTTAAGGAAAGCAAACTGCATTAATCATTTACTGGTGGTAGGATTCTTATGCAGGAATCTGAAATAATCTGAGTGACACAGCATTTGTGCCAGCGTTTCACTTACCACCAGTTGAACGATTTGCTCGTCTCATCAATTTCTTTCATAAAAAACAGACAATCTTGCTCTCGCTCTGTATGGACCCGCTGAGTTCAAGCTAACTTTGGATCAATCAATAGATCAATGACCTTATTCCACTCATTTTGGTGCTTTATGCATTTATATATATAGCTCTTCTCGCTTGTTTAATATAGTTCAGTAAATTCTGTTATAAGTTTTCAAAAATGATTGTTTTCAGAAATTATGTAAATCTACTGAAGTAACGTCATGTAAGAGAAGATCGAAGCTATAATTAATTACTCAACAACGCAAATTACAAGTTGTTGAGAGCTCTGAAACGTCAATGACATATTTTAGTAGGTAAATATTTAATTAAATTCTATTAGTAGAATCAGGTTGCGTTATTCTGTAACACTTACTCTACTTGATAACAAATGGAAACAATAATTACGAAAATTTTGAAGCCCGTTTAGTTAATTGGATCGAAAATTTAAAATTATATTACTCTCTTAATTAATAGACATAGTTAATAGTATGAAGAGCATGTTGGTTCAGTGTTTTAATTGCTTTACTAAAATTATAATAAAGTCCTATGAATAATGGTCAATTTATCCATTGGACTTTGTTCGGAATGGCATTGTTTGTGATAGATATGCCGTCAATTAATAATTTTTATAGCGCCAGCACTAATTACACCAGTAAAAAGGAAAAAGTAAATGGAACAAATCAATATAAAAAAGGAATATTGCTCCGTTCTTTGTGTTTTGTAAGCTGCTTTCTAGTCCTTTTAGCTGAGTTTAGGTCCTCATCACAGTTAATGTCTTCTAATTTAGCTATATAAAAGCTTTACTAATCGAGGTTCTTGTTTCTAAGTTTGGCAGGCGAATTGGCAACTGAAGTGTCTACGTTGCTGTCTATTTCCTGGTCTACTTATTCGTTTCATCGCCACCTAACTACCACGGGACGACAGAGCAGGTATTTTTTTTACACCATCGCCTCACGGCAAGAGTTCATTTAATAATAAATAAGTTTTCATATTGTACGCCAACAACGTATTAGTAACTGTATAGCACCTAACGTGCACTTCGACCCGTACGGTTTTATATAGCGTTCTCTGCCCGAAGTCCGCTGAATAAAATATACAACAGCTCACACTCAAGTTTGCATTGTGTATATACATGAATAAATTTGACCACGTCTAGAATAAAAGATCCTTATTCCGCCCCAAATTATACAAAGTCGTAATTTCCTGTAACTGGTATTTAATGTGTAACGTCTGCTACGTTTTTTTATTTACTTAGAATTTCGAAATATGCAAATAGTTAATAAATAAAGATTTTTTTGTTTTTGTGGTTAAAATTTATCCTTTTATGATTAAGTTTATTTTCAAGTTCAATATTTGTGTTGTAGTGCCATATACGAGTATGTCATCACATTTAAAGCTCAAATAGTTAATACGTCCTGCATTTTTGCTATTGAAATTTTATCGATACTAACTGTATATTTAGTTACCAGACCTAAGATTACTGGTAGGAGACGTCGTTTTCAGATCGGACTATTAGATCTGGCCGGTAGCTACCCTTTTCCCTGGTACGTTCATTTTTCAAATTAGTGACTCCAACTTGATCTAAACAATGTTCACAGCCCAAATCATCGGCAGCCATTTTATTCCCAGCGAACTGACGAATCGCGTGCTTCCTAGTCTTTTAGCTACTGAGGACCATCAACGGTAAGTTAGTCGACCGCGTGGCGTAGTGGTTAGCGTACCTGACTTCTGCGCCACCGGTCCTGGGTTCGATTCCCAGCCGGAGGCAACATTTGTGCAAAAATAGAAATTGTTGCTTTTCGGGTCTGGTTGTGTTGTGCATGTGAAATGTATGTCTGTAAAACGCACCCACGATACAGGAGAAAATCTTACAGTGGGGCTTCGTTTTTTTTTAAAAAAAAACGGTAGGCTCCTTTTCCTCAGACTTTTGCTTCATCATTGTCTTCATAAGTCTCGACGCCCTGAAGACCTGAATACAGCTTCACCGCTTCGTCAGACTGCACTACATCGCCTGACGTCTCAAGATCTTCATGCTCATTATGATTTTCTAACTCAGCGGGGGAATGACGTAGCGATATTTATGTCACAATTATGAGAAACTCAAGAAATACCTAAAACAAATATTTGAGAGGTCCAGCAGTGGACTTTAAATGTAATAGTACTTGTCAACACAAATCCAACGAGACCAAACATGAAGATGTATGGCCAATTTTCGGCTCCATCATCAGACCAGCTCTATGGTACCATATTATTGCCTAGTTACCGAAGCTACGTAGGTACCAAATTTTCAGCTCAGTCGTTCAAGTGGTTTTAAATACAGTTGCAAGATTTGATCCACACATACTAATAGTTGAAGTTAAATAAAAGCTTGTAAACAGTCCCTTCTAGTAGTTCTAAGTTCGAAGGTTCTTCTGTCCTCATTATATTTGGTGTGAGAACCGGCACGCGTTTATTTTTCATAACCCTCGTGTGACGTGCTATGCAGCCATCGGTCCGGCGGCTTTTTAATTGGGTGTAACGTTCCAACGTATATAAGAAAATTGAGTATAGATATACCGTAATAATTCGTTTACATTCTAAAATTTCACTAATATAGCTTTCACGTGACAGTACAATCACCATTATTATTTCCACCTGTTTTACACCGACCAGTTACATTCATAGCGAAATGTTACGGCTAACAAGTAGATTATTATTTGCCCAATATATATTACATCGGCGTAAATATTGTATTAATGTATATGACGTAACTGGCCATTTTTTTCTTTTTTTATAGAATAGGGGGCAAACGAGCAGATGGCTCACGTGGTGGTAAGTGATCACCGCCGCCCATGAACACCTATAATACCAGTAGAATAGCAGATGTGTTGCCGACCTTTAAGAAAAGAATAGGCTCTTTTCTTGAAGGTCCCTAAGTCGTATCGGTTCGGAAAAACCGCTAACAGCAGCACATACCATAAAGTGAAAGTGCTTGGTAGAAAATTCCGCACTGTAGTGAAATGCTAACCATCCAGGTGGTGACAATGGAATTTTAAGAGGTGCCCTAAGGTGCGATGGTGAAATTCAGCGGCTGGAATTAATCCGAACAATGCTTCGGAACACTCCCCGTGGTAGATCCTGAAAAAAATGTAAAGAGATGCAACATCTCTTCGCAAAGCCAGTGGATCAAGCCGATCAGATAGAACATTATCATCGACGATTCGACCTCAATTTTTAATTTTTTTATATTGCATAGAGTGACGAAACGAGCATAACGTTCACCTGATGTAAATTGCAACGCCTACCCATAACAAATGCCAGGTCAACCAGAACATTTCTTTGTGACAGTACACTGCACCCACCTCTCAGTGCCCTTCAAACCGAAACACAGTAATGTTTGCACACTACTGCTTCACAGCAGAATAACTGGCCCTGTGGTGGTACCTACCTAGACGGGTTCCTGCATATGAATGCGGTCAAATGGAAGGACCTGATAGTTGCACTCGAGCTCGACGCCAGACGGTCGCATAGCGCCCCGCTACGACCCGCTCCGGTAATCCGGTCGAAGCGTGCAGCTACCTGCGCCCAACCCTTCCGGGAATTAGTCAAGGCGACTTTCGTTGTATTGTACTAATTTCCCAGAATTGTTTCCACGTCATTTGCGAATCCACCTGTTGTGGTTACACTAGCGGATACCTAACGGTGATAACGAAACTAGTGTAGGCTAGCCCCGTACGCCCGCGGTTCCCCATCTGGGAAACGCGCAATCGGAAGAAACCCACAGAAATTGGCCTTGGGTAGTGCCCTAGTCAATGTGGGTTTACTCGACCGACTCAAAAGTCCACGCGTACTTGTAATTAGTTGTAAGCACACACCCGAGTGTGCAAAATAAGATGCACACGAGGACGCACTAGGGCTACACACCTAGGCATTCGTCCTCCCTGCCTATACCCGGCAGGGAGGGAAGTTAGGCCACACACCCCGGCATCCCACCGGCGGCCACTTCCCCGTAGGAAAAAAAGAGAAGGACAAGTATGTCGGAGGCGTTAGCTAACGCACTCTTAGCGGCCCAGGCGGAGCAACCGGAATTACTCCGGTCGCTACTAACCGCTCTGCCGTCAGTAGCCTCAGCTTTTGAGGCGCTATCTAGGCCCCCCTCTAGGGCCTCGTCCTCGGGCTCCGAGATGGAGTTCGAGTCTTCCTCGTTGCCCGAGGACCCCCGCGACACCGGCCGCGACACCGGCGACGACATCGGCTTCTTGCTTGTGCAGAAGTCTAAAAAGAAGCGCAAGAAGCGCGTCTCGCCCACACCCGACAGTCACGCCAAAGCTGCCAAAGCCTTGGACAGTACGCCAATCCCGCAACCGCAGGTCATCCCTTCAGCCTCCCAAGAGGTCCCCGCTGCTTCACAGCAGGCCCCCGCTGCTTCACAGCAGGCCCCCGCTGCCTCACAGCAGGCCCCCGTTGCCACACAGCAGGCCCCCGCTGCTTCACAGCGTAATTCTTCGCAGTTCGCTGCTCAAGCCAAACGGCCACCGCCTATCTTCATTCGGGCACTGGACAGGTGGCAGGTGTTAACATCGGCCATGTCCAGGCTTAAATACACTGCCGTCTCCACCTCAAACGGCATCAAGTTGCAGACCTCAGAGGTCTACCGACACATAACCCGCTATCTGACAGTCAAAATCCACACCTACACCCCAGCCGATGAGCGGCAACTTAGGGTGGTTCTCAAGAACCTACCTAAAGAGATTAGCGCGGAAGAGGTCAAAAAAGACCTCATCGCCCAAAATCTCCCCGTCGTCGCTTTATACCGCATGTACAGCGGGCGCACTAAGGCGCCTTATAACATGGTTCTAGTCGCATTCGACCGCTCCCCCGCAGGAAAGCAGATATTTAATCTGCGGACCTGCTGCAATCTGTCTGGGCTCTCAGTTGAGGCCCCTCACAAGAATGGCCCTCCCAGCCAATGCCACAAGTGCCAATTATACGGCCACTCAGCAAGAAATTGCTACGCCCGTCCCAGGTGCGTCAAGTGCCTAGGCGACCACGCCACCATAGACTGTCCTCGTCCAAAGGACAAAGCACTTCTAGCCTCCTTCGGCCCACCTGCCTGCGTACTATGCAACGCAGAAGGCCACACGGCTAACTACCTCGGTTGCCCGAAGGCGCCAAAACAAAAAAGGCCTGCGGTTAAACAGGCCCCCACACAGAGGTTCGTAGTCCCGACCGGTCGTCGAAAGCGATCTAGACTTAGTCTGTCGCTTCGCCACCGCCTTCAACGGAGCCGACATCACAGCTCTCACCACGGCTCTCCGGAATACCAACAACAATCCCAATGAGAGGATCGCCGCTACGATGCGCTATCAAAGCGTGATTAACGCTATTGTAAATTTTAGGGCTTAAAAATGATTCACATAGGCAGAGAGAAACCGCGCTCCCTTAACGTAGCATTTTTTAACGCTAACGGTATACAAAACCAACGCGATGAAATCTTCAATTTCACTCGCGACCACCAAGTCGACGTACTACTCGTGCAAGAGACTTTCTTGAAACTGCACACTCGCGATCCCAAAATCGCCAATTACAACATCATTCGGAACGATAGAGTTACCGCTGCGAAAGGCGGCACTCTTATCTACTACAAAAAGTCCTTGCACTGCGTACCAGTCGTCACACCGCCATTCAGCCATCTTGAAGCATCGGTCTGTCAGGTAGCCATGACCGGCCACTCCCCCATTACTATCGCGTCTGTCTACTTACCATGTAGAAATGACGCCAAAATCACACACAGCGACTTCGAAGCACTTCTCTCCCTCGGGAGCTCAACTATCCTTGCCGGCGACTTTAATAGCAAGCACACCCGGTGGGACTCAATTACAACTAACCCGCGTGGGGTGGCCCTAGACTCGCTCGTCGACCTCCTCGACTTCGACGTCCTGGCACCTACAATACCGACCCACTTCCCGCATACACTGGGACACATGTCGGATGTGCTTGACATAGCCATTCTTAGCAACATAAATCTCGCCATCCGCGATATAGAGGTGATCCACGAACTAACATCTGATCACCGCCCCGTTCTACTTCGGCTAGGACCTTCCGTCCAAGCCTCACCACCCAAAAAAACAGTAGTCGACTGGCAAAAGCTAGCCGAAAAACAGCAAACTTCTCCGCACCTTGATGCGATTCCATCCACCATCAATTCAGTCGGTGACACGAACCTTGCGGCTCATGCACTCACTAGGCACATCCAAACTGTCGTCGAGGATTCCTCGAGACAGGTCCCAGTGGCGGACGACCACCGCTGGGTCCTGCCTAACGACATTAGAGACCTAATGAGGCGCAAGAACGCAGCCACTCGCGCTCACGACTTATATCCTACCGTCAGCAATAGAACAACACTACGCACCCTGCAACGTGAGGTCCGAACACGTATGCAGGAGCTCAGAAACGATCGGTGGGATAACAGTCTCATTAACATCGAACCGTCTCACCTCGCTTTCTGGCAAAATCACTAAAAGGAGGCACATCCCGTTCAATGCCCCCTTTAGTACGACCCAACCAACCGCCTGCCTTCCTAGACGAAGAAAAGGCAGAATGTCTAGCTGACAGCCTAAAATCTCAATGCTCCCCAAGCACCTTACCGGTTGACTCCGCCCACGTCGCGTTAGTCGACAGCGAGGTCGATCGGAAGGCTTCTCAACCGCTCCGCGATTCCATACCGCCGGTTAACAGCACCGAAGTAGAGTCAATTATTAAAAACCTCCGTCCGAGGAAATCTCCCGGTCCCGATGGTATCACTAACAAAGTAGTTAAGCTCCTGCCTACTACCATCATTCAGCTATTGGTATTAATCTACAACGCAGCTCTGGCCAACGCAATCTTTCCGAACATCTGGAAAGAAGCAGAGGTCGTAGGGATTCTAAAGCCCTCTAAACACCCGTCCGATCCCACCGCATATCAGCCTATAAGCCTCCTCAAGGCTTTAGGCAAGATATACGAACGCCTACTTCTCGCCCGCTTAAGAGACTTCATGCAGTCTCGAGGGATCCCCATCGACGAGCAGTTTCGATTCCGTGCCAAACACTCATGTACCCAGCAGGTGCACCGCATAACGCAGCATATTCAATCCCGCTTCATACGCGGGCTTCATACCGGAGCGCTCTTCTTCGACGTGGCGAAAGCGTTCGACAAGGTCTGGCACAACGGGCTCATATACAAGTTATATGGACTCGGTGTGCCGGATCGCCTCGTACTCATCATACGAGATTTCTTACGCAGTCGAACCTTCCGCTATCGCGTCGAGGGGGTGCGATCCGAATCACATCCCATCCTAGCCGGCGTACCACAAGGCTCAGTCCTAGGTCCCGTGCTCTCCACCCTTTTCACGAACGACATACCGCACACCAGCGGCGTCGAACTCGCCCTCTTCGCAGATGATACCTGCCTATATGTGTCTGAACGTAATCCAGACACTATCTCTAAACGCCTCCAATCCGCAGCCCGAACCCTCGGGAACTGGTTTCGGAAATGGAGGATCGAGGTCAACCCAATCAAATTCGCGGCACATAACGCAGCATTTCCCCACCATAGAGTTATTCGATCGTCCAATCCCCTGGGAAAAGACAGTCAAATACTTAGGCGTCCTATTAGACTCGAGACTCAGCTTCGGTCCACATATTAACCGAGTAAGGAACCGAGCGGCGTTCGTCCTTGGCCGATTACATCCGTTACTAAATAAAAATAGCGAAATGTCCCTACGTAATAAAATTACACTTTGCAAAGCCTGTATTCGGCCAATTATGACATACGCAAGCCCCGTATTTGCGCATGCCTCCCCGCGTCAAATTCACCGACTTCAGGTAATTCACAATCGATTCATGCGTAAAGCCACGGGAGCACCGTGGTTCGTGCGTAATGCTAACCTTCATATCGATTTAGGGCTTCCTACCATAGCCCAATATCTAAAGTTGGCCTCTCGCCGATACTTCGACTCTGCCGCCACGCACCCCAACCCACTGGTTGTAAGTGCCGCCACATACAACCCCCTCGCGATACACCAAAACTCGACCCGCGGAAAAAGGAGACCGAGGCACGTCCTCGAGGACCCTGACGACGCGACCACTAGGGCCCAAGCGCTCTACTCAACACTACACAAACACACATTATCACCATCATACCGCCCCCGCCGTCGGCGTGGGCGTATCAGACAAAGTTATTCGCGATACCGCCGCATCTCAGGCCGGTTCTCCCCTAGCACTACTGTCATAAGCAGAAGCGTCGCTGGAGTTTCTTGCGCCATTTCTTCTCCAGCGGAAACGCATTCCGAATTGGTGGTAAACCTATGTAATAATAATCATGGTATTAGTAATGATAGTAGTAGTAATATTGCCCTCCCGATTGCAGTAACTGACCGAGCCGAGGCCGGCCCCCTTGGGCACCCTCGAGACTGTTACTCTCGCGAACAGGATGACGGTCCAAGCCGAGGTCCCCCCTCGGGGGCCCTTGCGCCAGTCATCCATAAATAAAGGTTTCGGCTAAGCGCCCTCAGCGCTATGCCACCTTTCAATCCGGCGAAGCTGTAAAAGCCTTCGGGCTAACAGTGACCATCACTACTAAAAAAAAAAAAAAAAAGAGAAGGACCTGACAATGGGGTGCCACCGCCCAAACATGAGTACAGTAATACATGTGCGGCCGAACCTGCGCCTTATAAAGTTGCAAGCGGTGGGCCGGAATGACGTACTGTTGCGCTCTACTGATCTCGCCAAGCTTTTCAGAGGTCAATTTGGCCTTCCCTTCCAAGTGACTGCGAAACTGAACGTTGCTTGATATGTCGATAACAAAGATTCCGATACTGGCTGAGGCAACGAAGAGAGTGGTCTCGAAATGGGGTGATACGACAAAGGGTTTCTTTTTTGCGGTAAACGCGCAAACTTGTGTCTTGTTACGGTTGAACTGGACTAAATTTAGGCGGTCCCAGTCCGAGATTGAGTCTAAAAAAAACTCGACTTCAGACACAAGTTTTTGCCAGTGATCGTCGAAATGTTCCCGAGAAATATTGGCACGGTCGGTGTATAAGGCATCACCAGTGCATAGCAATGTCGTTGTCGTCGTCGTTTCAGCCTATCACAAGTCCACTGCTGAACATAGGCCTCCCCCATAGATAGCCACAAGTTTGTAGCACTCATATTGGAGGGATTTTGCCATAGTTGCCACGCTTGGCAGGCGGGTTGGCAACCGCAGTTTATTTATTCAGATGTTCCAGGAAGATGCTGCTGCCCATCTCCTTGTTTGAATTTCCCTCTGTCGGCTTTTACGACACCCACGGGATGGGATGGGGTGGTAGATTCTCTTAGGCCGCTACCACACGGCTTAGCAATGAAAATTACTTATTTGTAACATATCATTGATGTGCAGAAGAAACAGGGTTGGCGATAGCACACAGCCTTGTGGGATACCAGCGTTCACAGACTTGAAGTCCGAGCATACTCCGTCAACTACGACCTTTGATGCTCCGGTCAGTGAGAAATCTAGTGATCAAATTGCAAAATTTATCGGGAAGCCCATATAAGCTTCGAGAGAAGCGCTTTGTGCTATACCCGATCAAAGGCTTTCGCTATGTCCAAACTAACTTCCAGAGCCTCCCCCTTGCTCTCTACTGCCACCGCTCATCGATGAGTGAGGTCCACTACAAGATCACCAGCTGAGTGACCCAGACGGAAGCCGTACTTGCGGTCACTAATCAACTGGTGCTCCTCTAAGTACCTCAAGAGCTGGCAGTTTATAACGGACTCCATTATTTTTGAAAACAAGGTGATGGCGATCGGTCTGTAGTTGGACGGATCTGAGCGGTCGCCTTTCTTAGGGATTGCGTGCAGCAAAGCTGTCTTCTATGCCTATGAGGCGACGCCTAAACAGAAAGAGTACCAGAAAAGACACGTCAGAACCGGTGCCAACTCTGGAGCACACATCTTCAACACAATAGGGGGGATTCCATCGGGACCACTCGACTTTTGGATGTCCAAGGAGAGGAGTGCTTTGCGCACTAAGCTCTGAAAAAACCGGATGTCCGGCATAGAGCACTCACTGCACGGGATGGCCGGCGGCGAGTTCCCCCTGTCATCGAGAGTCGAGTTGGACGCAAAAAGAGAACCTTGGAGATCAGCCTTCTCCTATGCGTCATGGGCTAGCGAGTTGTCTTCCAATGTGCTCAGACTTTGCCTGTGATCCTCCACATCTGGTACCCTCGTTGGCGAAGTAACCAGTTGTGTCAGACCATATGACAGGGCAAAGTCACAGACAGATCTCTTCGCATGATCTGTGGTGGGCGTTAAAGTCGCCGAGTATCACGATCTCTGCGGATGGGATCTGCTATAGCACGGAAGCTGCTGCCATTTGGATATATATATATATATATATATATATATATATATATAGGCCCCCATAGACGAGAGGGTGGTCGTCGCTGTCTATGCGTAGCCAAAGGGTGGTCAGGTCCCTACCTTCAAGACTGCCGAGGCGTTGAGATCATATATCCTCTCTGACGTATACAAACCCCGGCCCGTCAGAATACGAAGGACAGCCTAGCCGAGCGCGGAAAAGAGCACGGAGATTCTCCTGCACCGGTGGTGCTGGTACTTTATGTTTTTCTGATTTTTTATTTCCGATACTATGTTTTAGGGGCAGGGTGGGTGAGCCTCCGGTTACCTGCACTCACCAGACGACACGCAAAAGTTTGTTTAATACGCCGGTAATTCCCCGGTTGTGCTGCCCCATTCATGCAACAACAAAAGTTGATGCGTGGCCCTGCCACTTGAAAAATTCGCTTCAGGATGTTACTTGATGTTACGATATTAGGATGATGTTAGTATGAATCGGAGGATAGGTTAAAACAGGGTCATGGATATACAACATTTAACATAAGCTAATAATTTTTTAAATTTATGTGTAGCACAAATATTTTATTTTGCAGGGATTCGTACCCATGATACCCAGCAGCCTACGTAACGAGACCTTCCCATCAATATTATGTTATGCTAGATATATACTTGTTTATTTTGCTTTGATAAGTTATTATTGCTGATATAAATCTCAAGTTATTTCATGCACATTAAACCCTTTGTCGGCAAGAATGTAATTTTGCGAAGGAACGTAATTTCAGAATATAATAAACTTTTCAAACGCCTGTCATAAAGTGCTTTATGAAGTGAGCTTATATAGATTGCTATTAAGTTATAAAAGTCAAAACAAATCGTGGCTAGATCATTTTAAGTTATTATTTAATAAAAAAAAACTACTTAGTTAAGTTTCGGCTGCGCTGCCGGATGTTTTTTGTTGTCACCAGAATCACAACCGTTTATGCAAGACTGACTTAGGATGTTGCTAATTAAAATGTGTTGCCTAAAAAAGTCAAAAAGGTAAAATTTTTTAAAAAAAGTAACTGAATAAAAAATACAGTATACAACAAATATTATATTTCTTTTGAAAAAGTTGTAATGATTAACTTGTCATGATTTTATCTAATAATGTATTTTTACCACCTTTGTTTTCTGGAAAAAGTTACAACATCCTCTCTACCTTTATACTACTTCTAAATACTAAAGTTATCCAAAGTATCTGATAATATATTTACGAGTACTGCAGGATTTTATTATTTACATGTAAAGTGTTCATATCACAAAGCTAACCATAAAAAAACTTTGTATAGCACAAATGTTCCATTTAAAGGGAATTTAAGAACTATTAGTAAAAAATAAAAACCGCAAAAACTGCTTATTTTTCAACACTGCAGGATTCATTATGATAAATTAAATGCTTACTTCTGAAACGTTATCTTAACACGAATCACCACTACAGTGAAGCTTATCGGTTACCTGAAACCAGATCACAAAATTGAGAGTGTGTATTTTGTGGCCAGAATCTGACTAATCATAATACAAAAAGAATTGTATCAGCGTCGTCCGCCCGTAGCGTGATACTCTGCTGCAAAACTAAGTTTTTTATCTTTGCATACTATATATTTGGTGCCAGGTTTAAAGCCAACACAAACTGATAATCATATGACTCAAATTACAAATCAACTAGTCGTTATGATATAATCAGATGCAGTGGACGCAGATAGTAAAAACACTTCGTTGTAAATGAACAAAAATTGTTCTTATAATTCTTAAATCTTTAGCTTTAATTGGTAATATATATAAAAAAACACTCGGTACCCAGTTAGCATCTATTTTTCGTCTGTTACCATTCCCCCGCAGCTTGTGGTAAAAATTTACATATCGCAATCTCAGCGTAAGGCTATCTTAGCTTCGTAAGTTCATATTAGCAGCTACTTGCACTTGCAACATTTTAAATGGATTGATGACAAATAAATTATACAGTCGAGGCTTTAATGCCTAGACGAAAAAATCGAAGACATAATGTTCCAAGAATGTGGAATGTGGTATGGTAAGCTATTTAAGTAAACTTTTTTCAAGGTAATATATCTTGGAAGATGCAATATTTAATAGATTTTTAGCATCATAAACTAATTATTTAATAATTTTAAGTAAACCATTTTTGCTAATTAGGATGTGTATTATATGTAGTAGATCGTTCGAGCTCATATTAATAACATATTAATATAAAATATATTTCATTGTGCCGTATGATGACGACGTTACAGAATCGGCCACCCATGAATTTCCGCCCACAAATCAATTAGACCAGACCAAAATTGTCGGATCGGTGATGGGCAGCAGCGGCTAGGATGCGATTTGTCTGTCTGAGTCTGTGATGGGAAATTCGTCTTCCAAGTGTGTCGAGCACGGCAAATCTTTCTTGGGCATGCTTGAGAGATGTTTAGTAGTGGATTTTTTACAGGCTGATTAAATAGAAGTTAAGTTATTGTGGTTAGTTATTCCAAGTAAAGAATATTCCTGTAATCCTTATAAAGATATATTAGAAAAAATGTGACTATTTTTTTTTAATATAATAGTAAAAGTGATTAAATCAATTTTAATAGCGGTGTTTCAAACAAATTATTCTGCTATTATAGGCATATGATTAAATAAATATTACTAGTGATAATTAAGGTTCCTTTCTATGAACTTGCGATTTAACGAGATCGTTTGACCACGAATCTACATGTAAATGACACGCAATTTCACTGTGACAAATTGCGTGTCATTCGCATATGCGAATGCGAGAGACTCGGTCGATATGGCTGTACTCCTTAGCGTAATATTCTATATTCATAATATCAAATTTCTAATATAATCGCACATTAAAAGAAAAGTAATGTATTTATTGCCGCGTAGTAATATATGCGAGAAAATTACCGTACAGTGTAATTAATATTTATTTGTTAATGAATACTTATGAGCTGTTGCTGCAATATATTAACTGTCAGTCTTAGAATTAGTGAAGAGACTAGTCAAGAGGCTAGTCGGTGACCTTGATTTGGTTACTACCAATCTGCCGAGTCTCGAACAAAGAAGTCTCTCGGTGTTCTACAAGTCACATTTTGTACAACTGGAGTCCACGAAATTCTTCTGGGTCATTTGGGTTTTCCCTTAGTTGACTTTTATTAACACCCATAAGATTAAACGCCGCGTGGTGGCAGATTCACTAATGCTACCAATACATATGATTTGTACACATATGAGCAATCTATCGTAATTGGTGTTCAGGACTGCAACGGACTGAATTTATTGAATAAATGAAGAAACGTGTAAACGTTTACCTGGTGATAAGTGCAACGTCTGCTCATAACAGATCCTGTGCCACCCATAATATTTCTGAGTGACACTACACTGCGCCCGTCACCCTGAAACATCAGTTCTTAAGTTTTATGCCCAGTAATCTTTCAGACCGAATCACAGTAATGTTTGCACACTACTTCTTTACGGTAGAATATCTGAACTTGGGGTGGTACTTACAAAGACGGTTTATATAACATAAAAATCTTATTACAATTATGATTGAATGAATGTAATTAAATATTTTAGTTTTCGTTTTGCCAGCAAAATATAAAAGGGTTGTCTGTTTCGCGTTATGATGCATATTTTTATAAACTATATTTAGAATTTTAGACAATCCAATAAAGTAATAAATAGTATTGGTTCTCTTTCTCTTTTTTATGCCTCACAGTAGGATTTCTCCTGTATCGAGGGCGTGTTTTTACGTACATACATTTCACAAGCACTATGCAACCAGACCCGAAAACAAACAATTTGTGTTTTTGCATAAATAATGGCTCCGAATGGGATACGAACCTAGGGAACCACGACTCAGACCACTAGGGCACGCGGTCGTCAAGGTACTATTACAAACAAAGCGAAGAATTGTCCACATATTTATACTACATATGTGTAGGCAACTTAGAAGCATTATTGTCCGCGTATCTTCTTTTATCAATGATATCGCTCGCCGATGTCGTTATTTTTAACCGAAAAAGCAGGAGGTTCTCAATTCATCTGCATTGTCATTCTTTTATATGTGTTCGGCATAACTTGTTTACAAATTGATTTTAATAATTCTTTACGATAAAACCAGACCAGAAAACAACAATTTCTATGTTTCGCACAAATGTTGCCTCCGGCTGGGATTTGAACCCAGTACTTACGGCATAGAAGTCAGGAACTCTGACTAGTAAGAAATGCAGTAATTTTATTTTCACGTTTATCTTTAGTGAACCTTACAAATTAAGAACAACATTAGTTAATTCCTTAAATAAAGTTTACTATTTGTTATATATATGTTTCTAAAGTAAGGTTATTATTATAATAATGTGAATCTATTAAATTGAGCGACTTAAGATATAAGCTAAAGCTCACTTAAGGCATACTCGTAACAAAGGGCTTTTTATTACGAAAATTAATTAATGTAACACGATCAAACTCAAGCATTATTTCAAAATTCCGGAACTCAGTACTAATTTACTTTGATGTTTATCGTAGCATATGTTTATTTTTAAATTAGTGTAATTTTCAGTTGTAATGAATAGAGACATAGAAAAAGTTGGCTATGTCGCTCATGTTTCACGTCGCTCGTCATTCATTAATTTTGCTGAATAAGGTCGCTCAAATTATTTACATTTTAGCTAATGATTACATTTTTTGTTTAATTTTGAAATCTAATGGCACATTTACATTTGGACTTCCAGCCTCCCGAACAAGCCGGATTCCGAAAAGGATTTGTTACCATAGACCACATCCATACCTTTCTGAAGATTATACAGAAGACCGAAGAGTACAATATACCGCTATGTCTGGACTATGAGAAAGCCTTTGATTCCGTCGAATTTTCGGCAGTGCTGAAGTCACTTCAGCGATCCTGGATTTACTGTTGGTATATCGAAGTGCTGCAGTGTTTGTATAGTTAAGTTACACTGCAAGCTATTCGAGTACAAAACCAGAGTAGGAAGCCGATCTAATTGCAGAAAGGTGTAAGACAAGGTGATTTATTACGCCGGAGAGTCTTCACCGCTGCTTTAGAATCAAGTCTTCAAGCTACTGGACTGGAAAGCATTCATCGCTGGAGGACCATACCACTATGCTCATTGACCTAAATAGTGTCTCTCTGCAGGTAGGCTTTTATATAAACATGGTCAAGACTAAAATTATGTCTAATGTCCATGTTACACCTAAATTGGTTGTCTATATATTAGAGTTACTATTTTTGTGTAGCGGTCATATTTCTCTGTCATCAATCTTATGCGTGGTCAATATCGTCATCGGCTGCAATCAATAATAGTTAATTCGAAATAAACTTGGTTGATTCTATAGTGTACGTATTTTTGTTTTTGTGTTGCAGTCAGTCAGTCCTAAGCTACTAAACGTAACTTACTTAAATAACAGATAGTAATTGAATATGTATATGTTATCATTAATGAAATTCCGAAATATATAAAATTAATTCACACACATGTTGTTCCTGAATATATGACCAAAAACCTAGAGTGTTCAAATAACCTTTTAAATCAAATATATGTCGCCTTAGTGCAATCTGTCTTAATGTATTGTATTCCTATATGACCAAAAACAAAATTAATTGCGTTAGAACGCGCCCAACGTGCATTGATTAAAGTCATGTATTTTAAAAGGTATCTAGTACCCTACCGAAAGCCTTTATAGCATTAGTAATTTACTATCAGTAAGAAAAGTTTATATAATTCAAACTTTACTAAAAAAGCATAAGTCGTTTACATCTGACGCGAGCTTATTGGGAAATAAAAGAAATAATATGGTAGCAAAAATTCCTCAAACAAAAACAATATTTGCGAGCATGCAGTACAGTAAACGCTCGGCTGAATTGTACAATAGAATTCACAAAAAGATTAATATTTACACGAAACAATACTATGAATGCAAAAAATATATAACTAAATGGTTATAATCACTCACCTACGAAGATACAGAGGCACTCCTGCAACACTTAAAATAACACACAACCACACACAAAAACACATACTCTCTCTCTCCCACACGCACACCCATAGATACACACACACCCACAGACACACACACGCACAGATTGATAAATAGTTATTTATATAAAAAAAAGTAAATAAATTTTTTCTTCTGTTTAAGTTTTTATCTGTATCTTTTTATACTGGTAATGTAAGAGCGGAGGCTCTACTACAGGTATCATGTGCTTAAAAGAAGACTCCAGCAATGATTATTGTAACTAACTTTGTTGATAAAGAAATAAATAAATAATATAATAAAACTTAATATCAAGTAGTTTTGAGGTTTATTTTGAGTTAAATATTCGTATCTAGTGTATGTAATGGTGCTCTTTTTTTATTGTATACAGTGACGAAACGAGCAGAACGTTCACCTGATGGTAAGTGAAACGTCCGCCCACAACAAATGTTGTGTCACCCAGAATATTTCTGTGTGAGTCCACACTGCGCCCGTCCCCCTGAGACATCAGTTCTTAAGTCCCAAATGCCCAGTGGTTACGCTAGCTCACAGTGCCCTTCAAACCGAAACACAGTAATGCTTGCACACTACTGCTTCACGGCAGAATAACTGGCCCTGGGGTGGTACCTACCTAGACGGATTCCTGCATAGGAATCCTACCACCAGTAAAGTGCTCTTCGCACAAATTGTTTTTCTTGCAAATGCTGCTAGCTTGTAGGAGAAATTCTACATACCTCTTCACTGTCGGGTCATTTTGTAGATTCATACAGATTACAAATTCGCCGTATTCTTCATGCTTCTACATGCTAGTAATACGGGAACGCTTTCGGACACAACGAGACTCGACGGTGGTGGCCCTTAACTGGCTGCTATTTCTTAAGCAGACGGACATAGAGTTGTTCATTCTCTCCACATGTAACGTAGCACAGCAACACCGAGTCCGACACCACGTGACCTCTTCTATTCAGTGAGGCTTTATGTTTCTTTTACGCCATTAAAGTCGTAGCCTTAGTGTTCGTAGACGGGGAAAGACTCTTCTCTGAGCGTCTGTTCTCTTTTTTCTCCGACTTCTTCTGCCACTTGATTTAATACAAATTGACAACATAAAACTATGGCGCTTCTATTCCATCACGGCTTCATGTTATCAACTGGTGTCAAGATTGGTAGAGAATGGACATCCCTCATTGCTGCGACGAGATTTTGGAGTAGTAATGGATAAGCAGAAGAATACCTATTTTGGACCGATTCTGGCTCGCACATTAACACTACAAACACTAAGAAGCATTGCAAAATAATATTGAAATAGAATTGAACAAAAATATATTATAGGTGGAAAAAAAAGTTAATAGTTTTTATGTATGCAGTCGCTACAAAATTTGGATTCTATTTAACAAAGGTGACAGAGAATGTGAAGAATGCTTCGATGTACATAAAAACCAGCTTACGTAAAGCGAATAAGATTAAATTTAAGATTTACAATAAGTGCCACGCCTGACTATAACAAATGCTGTGTCACCCACAACTTTTCTATGTGAAACCACACTGCGCCCGTCACCCGGAGGCAACAGTTCTTACGTCTCATATATGCCCAGTGATTACGTGCTCTCAGTGCCCTTCAAACCGAAACACAGTAATGTTTGCACAGTTGATGGCCGAATAAGAAGTACCTAGACGGATTCTAGCATAGGAATCCTACCACCAGTACAAGTTTTGCATATTTTATAATACTAAATAAATTTTATTAAAAAACAGTAAAGATTAAGTTATTCCATTAAAATTATCTTTCAACTGATATAACATTGGCTTTTAAAAATATCAATAAATTAATTAAAAAAAACAGGATTGGTCCCTAGACTTCGTTGATGTATGAAAGTTTCTTGAAACGTTCTAGAGAGTAACACACACACTCTTTGGGTGTACTTCGTTGATTGCTTTCTTCTTCTGATACCGTGATGATAGGCGTGCGTAGAGATGATGATATATTCAATGCAAAAAAAATCTCTATAACCGATTTAAAGTAGACGTAGTGGTTTGCGTACCTGACTTCTGCACTACCGGTCCTGGGTTCGAATCCCAGCCGGAGGCAAAATTTGTGCAAAAACACAAATTGTTGCTTTTCGGGTCTGGTTGTGTTGTGCATGTGAAATGTATGTTTGTAAAACGCACCCACGATACAGGAGAAAATTCTACTGTGGGGGTTTGTTTTTTAAAAGAAGAAGAAGAAGAAGAAGAATCAATACACTCGTCGAATATGACACTTACTGAATGAGAATGAATACGAATGCACTGGTCCGACATTGGATGAAATAATCTTTATAGCCAATCATATAAAATTGTATATGAATATTTATAGCGATATAATTGCTTCAGTTAAAGCATTTATTAATTTGCCAGTCAATGTTGATTTTGCGTTAAGGCCATGAACACTTGATAAAATAAATAATTCACATTAAATAGAAAGTGAACATAACGTTTATTAAATCGGAGTGGTTTAAGATTTATAATAACATGGTATTGATTTAAATAAAACTACTTTTTTACGGATTTTATCGCGTTTAATTTTGAACTATTTTTACCCGACGTTTCGGACGCTTTACAGCACCCATGGTCACGGGGGGACTGAGGTGACAGTTGTCCCGATGTCATAGTTAACCCGGAGTACCTTCAGCTTTTAATTATTATTTTTAGTCCGATCTACGCAGAAAGAGCTTACTGTGTCTTGAAGCCTTGCAGTGGTATGCTTGGTTTTTGATTTAATTTTATTAATAATAGGATCCCAAGCCGGTGGTAATACCCAACCATCTTCCCTATTGAAATTAGGATGTTTTTTAATTTCAATAGCCTCGCGAATCATCCTTGGTAGGAATCGGTGTTCTTTTGCAAGGATTTGTGGTCTATCAAATCTGATGTAATGGTTGGGATGATCCAGAACATGGTCACAGACTGCAGACTTCCTAGAGCGTCGATGCTTCACATCAGCTATGTGTTCTTTAACGCGGGTTTTAATGGATCTTTTAGTTTGCCCTATGTAAGAGAGACCACATTCACAATCCAGCTTGTATACTCCTGCATCTTGTAGAGGGATGTTACACTTGACAGATGGTAAAAACTGACTTATCTTCTTCGGCGGCTTGAAAAATGTTCTTATAGAAGCTCGCTTCAAGATATAGCCAATCTTGTCCGTGACTCCTCTGACATATGGAAGAACAGCAGGTACACGCTCGACTGTGGCCGGCTTCACTCGGTCACTGCGACGAAGGCGCGGGACCCGAAGCTTGTTGTCTTGCAAAACTTGCTTGACATGCTGAAGCTCGGCGGCCAGGTGTTTACTGTCACAGATCCCTTGTGCTCTCTGAAACAAAGATTTACCCACGGTAGCTAACTGTGAAGGATGGTGGTGAGATTCACCATTTAAATACCTATTTGTATGGGTCTTTTTTCTATACACAGTGTGACACAAGGTGTTATTAGGATTCCGAATTACTAACACATCCAGAAAAGCTAAAGAGTTATTTGCCTCTAACTCCATTGTAAATTGAATTTTAGAGTTTAGGGAGTTAAGGTGGTCTAGAAATGCAGTTACTTTATGCGATGGTAAAATTGTGAAAGTATCATCTACATACCGCTTGTAGAATCTTGGATTTACAGGAGAAGTACGGAGGGCTTTCTCCTCAAAGTCTTCCATGAAAATGTCGGCGACAATGGGAGATACTGGAGAGCCCATCGCCACACCATCTACTTGCTTGTAGTACTGTTCCTTCCACAATAGATAGCCAGATGTAAGGCAATGTCTAAGTAGTTCTGCATATTCTGCTGGCATGTTGTTCTCCGCTAGCTTCCTGGATACAATTGAGATGCAGTCTTCTACAGGTAGGCATGTGAATAGCGACTGGACATCAAAACTGACCATAGTTTCATTGTCAGTAAGATGTAGGTCTTTAATCTCACTGACAAAATGGTATGAATCCTTTGTGTGTGCTCTTGTGTGTCCTCTGAGCGGTGAGAGTATTTTCGCTACATGCTGAGCCAATCTATAAGTTGGTGAATCGATCTGGCTCACTATTGGACGTAGTGGAGCATTTGGTTTGTGTATTTTAGGTAACCCATACAACTTCGGTGGTTTGGCACATGACGGTATTACCGAATTTACGTCCAGATTCAATTTTTCGGAGTACTTCTTTGCTAGCTCGCTAGTTGTTTTCAGCGTGTTCGCGGTTGGGTCTGATTTAACCTTTTTATAAATATTTTCATCCGACAAAAGTTGTTCAATTTTAAAATTATAATCTGACGTATCCATTACTACCGTAGCGTTTCCTTTATCCGCGCGGAGGATAGTGAGTTCCGGTCTTTTCCGTAAGTTGTTCAACGCTTTAAATTCGTCTTTGGGAAGATTTAGTTTGGGCACTGAACTTCGACGTAACATAGATGAAATGTCTTGACGCATGGCCTCCAAATCTTCCTTACCGATATTATTTTTATACAGACAATCCTCGACACTACAGATAATTTCTTCGTACGGGATTTTTCGCGGTGTTATTGCGAAATTCATTCCTTTCGATAATACGTTTAATGTTGGTTCATCCAGTGTTTGTTTTGACAGATTATAGACCGCGCGTAGTCTATGATCTTTGTCTGTTGTCAACGGTAACTTTCCGTTCATACGTTGAGATTTGTATTTGACATTTAATTTGTTCGTTAATTTTTGGTATTTATCTATATGTTTATTTTTGCATTCATTATATTTAGCTGTTTCGCGCTTATTTAAAGTTTCAATGCAATTATTAAAATCAAATGTCGTTAAGATAGATTTTAATTCACTGGATGAATTGTCTATGGCCGTATTTATGGTGTGTAGATCGGTACGTTTTTGCTGAATCACCGTCCTTAGCAACTTTTTCTTGCCTGGCTTAGCCTGTAAATCCAAGATTCTACAAGCGGTATGTAGATGATACTTTCACAATTTTACCATCGCATAAAGTAACTGCATTTCTAGACCACCTTAACTCCCTAAACTCTAAAATTCAATTTACAATGGAGTTAGAGGCAAATAACTCTTTAGCTTTTCTGGATGTGTTAGTAATTCGGAATCCTAATAACACCTTGTGTCACACTGTGTATAGAAAAAAGACCCATACAAATAGGTATTTAAATGGTGAATCTCACCACCATCCTTCACAGTTAGCTACCGTGGGTAAATCTTTGTTTCAGAGAGCACAAGGGATCTGTGACAGTAAACACCTGGCCGCCGAGCTTCAGCATGTCAAGCAAGTTTTGCAAGACAACAAGCTTCGGGTCCCGCGCCTTCGTCGCAGTGACCGAGTGAAGCCGGCCACAGTCGAGCGTGTACCTGCTGTTCTTCCATATGTCAGAGGAGTCACGGACAAGATTGGCTATATCTTGAAGCGAGCTTCTATAAGAACATTTTTCAAGCCGCCGAAGAAGATAAGTCAGTTTTTACCATCTGTCAAGTGTAACATCCCTCTACAAGATGCAGGAGTATACAAGTTGGATTGTGAATGTGGTCTCTCTTACATAGGGCAAACTAAAAGATCCATTAAAACCCGCGTTAAAGAACACATAGCTGATGTGAAGCATCGACGCTCTAGGAAGTCTGCAGTCTGTGACCATGTTCTGGATCATCCCAACCATTACATCAGATTTGATAGACCACAAATCCTTGCAAAAGAACACCGATTCCTACCAAGGATGATTCGCGAGGCTATTGAAATTAAAAAACATCCTAATTTCAATAGGGAAGATGGTTGGGTATTACCACCGGCTTGGGATCCTATTATTAATAAAATTAAATCAAAAACCAAGCATACCACTGCAAGGCCTCAAGACACAGTAAGCTCTTTCTGCGTAGATCGGACTAAAAATAATAATTAAAAGCTGAAGGTACTCCGGGTTAACTATGACATCGGGACAACTGTCACCTCAGTCCCCCCGTGACCATGGGTGCTGTAAAGCGTCCGAAACGTCGGGTAAAAATAGTTCAAAATTAAACGCGATAAAATCCGTAAAAAAGTAGTTTTATTTAAATGTGTAATATTCGCGTAAATAAAAGAAAACATTAACATGGTATTGATTTAAATATCTCTAACATTTGTGTATAAATTAATTTTATTTATTCGTATTTATAGTCACTTCCAAGTATCAAATCATTAAAATTTTAATAAAGTGTGCATCTTTACTTACCAGCGCGCGACAAAGAAGTGCACTCTCTTCTCTTTTGTGAAGTTCTTTCAATTGTAATTCCAGCTCGTAAACATATTCGTATTGTAGACACTGAAATGCTCAAACGAATAATGCACTCACTTTTGGATTTGTATTTTGTGTACACATTATTACAAGCAATTCATATTCATTTTTTTATATGTTAACATTTTAAACTATTACCTTATAAGAATTAGAATGAATCTGCTTGAATTTTTTTTACAGATATTAAGAAATATATTTCTCTTATTTTACTAAATCATTATCCTTATATAATATTTTATACGTGAAAATTTCTATATTTGTTTGACAATCAATGTCGCTCAAACGGTTGAGTGGATTTTAGTGAAATTTGACATAAAGGTACATTTTGGACATTTTCCGTTTATATTATAGAATACTTTTCATAACTTTTTTTATCATAAAAATCAATCAATAATTTCTAGTTTTTATTTTGTGTTCTCATCACTAATATTCTATAAATATTGTATACTGTGAGTAAATAAACTAAAGGTCGGCTCGGTTGACGTAGTGGCTAAGCTCTTGGCTTCTGCGCCGCGGGTCGTGGTTTCCATTCCCGCACGGGACAAATATCTGTATGGCCTACAGATAGTTGTTCCGGGTCTGGGTATTTGTGTGTGTGGAATTTGTGCCCATAAAACGCACCCACGACACAGGGGAAATCCTACTGTAAGGCATCGTTTTTTTAAAAACAATTAAATAATATTAATAATTCATGTTACTCCCATTTCTATACAAAGAAATAACTGATATTGTTTTTATGCTTTGAGCTTCATTTTGAGTTGTTTTATTGATAATTTAATTTGAGGTTGACTAACAGCATCGTATTTAGACCTTGCTCACTCTGCTACTTGCTATTCTCTCTTTGGTTTCTTTTATTACTTACAATAAATAATAAAATGAGTACCCGCAGCGCCAAGGTGCGCCATTTGGAGAACCAACTTCAACTTGCGGTCCAGGTACTTAAGGCATCCAAGGAGTAATGTGAGCACAGAACAGAATGTTTTTTCTGTTCTGTGAATGAACAAGAAGTTGTAGTAATAATTACTGAAAAACTTAACTTGAAAATGATATCGCAAGCCCACATAATGAGTATTTAAGTGTATTAACAGGAAGGGATCAGCTACAGTGAACTGTCACTGAGCTTGACCAGTGCAGCAAGGAGTATGAGGAGGCCCTCAGTCATTTTGCTGCATCGCAACTACAGAAACAAATAGCAGAACCAAATATTTACACTGAGCGAAGCGGGCATGAAACACCTAGTACAACATATGTCTATGTGTGGTAGCACTTCTTGTTTGGTGACAGCTCCAAGTTTACGCGTGGTGGTGGCGTAAAAAAATCTCTCGAGTCATTCCGTGGATGTTGCAAGATTTAATTAAATGATGAAATGCCTGAATAATCTCACTGCTTCCGACATGTAGTGGAACAAAAAGGATAAAAAGCAGTTTCTACGACTAGTAATGTGATTGTCAATCTTTTTTTTTATTGTATAGAGTGATGAAACGAGTAAAACGTTCACCTGATGGTAAGTGCAACGTTTGCCTATAACAAATTCAGTGTTACCCAGAACATTTCTGTGTGACACCTCACTGTGCCCATCACCATGAGACATCAGTTCTTAAGTCTCATATGCCCAGTGATTACGCTAGCTCACAGTGCCCTTCAAACCGAAACACAGTAATGTTTGCACACTACTGCTCCACAGCAGAATAACTGGGCTTGGGGTGGTACCTACCTAGACGGATTCCTGCATAGGCATCCTACCACCAGTAAACTTCCATTAAGCTCGGTGTTTAGAGTAGACTGGGTACAGTTTAAACAGTTTGGCTTATATCGTCCATACCATTGCCATGAATAAACCAAGCGATAGAGAAGATCATAATTTAGGGATAAATTTTTCAAAAACAAAAATAATGCAATTTAGGCCACATCAAAAAACTGAATTAAATATTAACTTTTGTATCGACGGAATCCCACTCGAAACAGTTACGTTTTCATTACTCGGAATAGTCATTGATTCAAATATAAATTGGAAAGTTCATATACAGAAAGTCAAATCTAAATTGCCGCAATTTCTATACTTTACGGGACTTTACGGGAAATTAAAAAATCTACTAACATAAAAACGTCGTTCACCGCGTACTACTCATATGCTTGTGCATGGCTAAGCTATGGCGTGATTTTGTGGGGCAATAGTACTAACATGCAAGATCTGTTTGTCCTTCAGAAAAAATGTGTTCGCATACTTACCAACATTAAGCCAACCGAAAACTGTAAGGCACATTTTAAAAACTTATTATAATATTGAAGAATATTTTGAAAAATGATTCAGATAGATGTCTGCTTCTCACATACATTCATTGCGACTCCCGACAGGGTACATGCATTTTATAATTTAATTTCAAGTAAAGAAATCTAAATAAATAAATGAATAAAAGATATGTTAAATGCAAGAGCCTTTTTCTAACTACTAATGAGCATTTTTACTGGTGGTTGGATTCCTATGAAGGAATCCGTGTAGGTAGGTACAACCCCAGGGCCAGTTACTCTGCCGCGAAGCAGAAGTGTGCAAACATTACTGTGTTTCAATTTGAAGGGCACTGTGAGCTAGCGTAATCACTGGGCATATGAGACTTAAAAACCATTGTCTCAGGGTGATGGGCACAGTGTGGGGGACATGCAATTTTCTGAGTGACACAGCATTTGTTATGGACAGACGTTGCACTTACCATCAGGTGAATGTTTTGCTTCGTATCATCACTTTATGCAATAAAAAAAGTACCATTGAAGTAGCCGGTATTTCATTTTTAATATAAGATCAATTTAAAAAAAAGCCGTTTTGTTTCAACCGTCTTCATACCAGGGGCGGTCGAAACAGCAATTGGGGTCAGTTGAGACACATATCAATAATACAAAAAAACATAATATAGTAGTAACATGTGCTTGCCGAATGTGCTAGTATTTCGAATAGGAACAACGTCTGTCTCTGGTTTAATTTCAGTTTTGATTAACCTTTCACAAATGTAGGAGCAAAATTGAGCTTTCTAAACAATCCAAATTACAGGGGTAAATTCCAATTTTGCGGAAGCCAGCTTGAATGTTTGACTATGTTTGAGAGCAAGCGGCGTAGCAGATGAAAAAAATCAAGGAATGTCATACACTGACATTGTCTTTAATGTGTGGCTCCGCAACCACGCATCAGAGGTCCAATTCACGGTCTTTTTCAAAGGCCCGTATGCAGATCATCAAGCGGTTGTAATCAATGGGAGCAGTGGGGAAGAAAATATAGGAAGACAACGGCATTTTTCTTTCGATAGTCTAATGTCATCATCATCATCATCATCATTTTAGCCCATCACTAGTCCACTGCTGAACATAGGCCTCCCCCATAGATTGCCACAAAACACAAACACAGGTTTGGCAACCGCAGTTTATTTCTTCCGATGTTCCTGGAAGATGCTGCTACCCATCTTCTGGTTTTAATTTTCCTTCTGTCGAGTTTTACAACACCTACGGGATATGATTACCGTGTGGTAGCGGCCTAAGAGAATCTACCACACCTTCAGAGCATTATCACGGCGGTTTTTCCAAAAAGCTAACGAGAATCACACCGCGTACACTCAATACAACCGTGTTTCAGGGCGGTTCTCACCGCCCAGAGTTACCGACACACAAGTCGACAGTCCGAATGAAGACCTGCAGCCTCTCTCGGACGGTCATTAGACGACTTAAAATAATATTGAGATATTCTAAATCGCGCAAGCACGCAGCGAACGTGACAGTCCGAATTTCGAGGTTATTGTAAGAGTTTATTTATGTATGTTTGGGTCAAACCAAACCTGGCACGCGGGTCCCTGGCCCGCGAGCACTGTATCCGATGAAGCTGTTAAAGCCAAAAAAGGCTAACAGCAATTACATCACCGAAAATATAGAAACGGGAACATTATTTCAAACATTGCATGTAAAACTGTCTGTGGATTCTTTTTTTCAAATTTATGTCGAACCACCACGTGTATTTTTGTATATGTTTATATGTATGTACATATTTATGTATCATTGTTTATTTATCATAATAATATACTGCTATGTATTTATTTATATGTATTTTAAGTATTTTTTTTAATTGTATTTTATATTTATTAGTAGCTTTTAAGGTTCAAATATTGAGTTTCCTCAAATTTTATACCTGCCCCATTGTTTCGCTACGCCTTGTGTTGAATGGCAGAGAATGCCAACTGGCATTAAGTCCGCCCATTCTATCCTTTAAGGGGAAACAATAAAGTTTAAATAAATAAATATATTTCTGATAGTATACAGTTTTTTGTTAGTGTACAAGCATATTAGAAGTCACCGCGCGCTTATAGCGCCCTACTCGTCGACCAGACACCGCAACAGTCATACACGTCACATAATGTCATAACTTTCCAATCGTTCGATATATTGCAATTATTCAGTAATTTAATTTTTTTTATTACAAATCGAGTTCCATTTTTAAATTAATATAGATTAAAGAAAGCCATAAGTGGAAGAATACCACACAGTTCTACCAGAGTAGTGTATGTAGTCTGTCATAGTTAAACATTTTTTTAATTTAAATTTTATATATTTTTGAGATATTTTACGCTAAATTCATCAAATGTAATATTTTTCTACGATTTTATTATTTTCGACATATTTTTTTTTCTGAAATATGCAGATTTTCTTCGCCACAGCACATGGTAAATCATCACTAAAACAACAATTAAGAACTTTAGAAGTATCGGCACCGAGGACAGAACTCTGGTCACTCGCGTACTACGTCTGCCAAGACTCGTTGTGATATATCGAACTTAAAATTACTCTTTATGATGAAACTGAATCCTCTTTACTATATCTATTCATTTACAACGAATTAGTAAATATTCACTTCAAAAATAGCTCTGTTCGGGAAGCGAGGGAACTAGTCACACATATGAAAAAGCAGTGGGTCTTATTATAATTATTAAATGAGGCAGCATTCATTTTTTATGTATATATATATATATATATATATATATAATATAATATATTTTATATATATATATAATTTACATGAAAAAAATCACATACACACATGCAGACAAAGGTACAATCTTTGTAAATTAAATGCAAATGCTCAATTTCTTTGTTAAATGTTATTTAGTATTAAAAAATTTTTTATTTCATTTATACTTTCAAAATGTTATTTAGTTTTCTTTACTGTCTGTACCTCAATCATGTTGAAATCGCCTAGTGTGGTGGTTAGCATATTGTAGATTTTTCCAATACCTTTTCTGAAAAATGTCTATTTCTATTTCTTCACTTGTTAACCTAAGTAACTACTTAAGAACGAGATGTAACGTTTGTCCTATAATCAACGTGAACAAAACACTTAATCAGACGTTTAGTGCGAAAACGGAGCGCTGCGACAACGTGGTCTTGAAAGTCACGTCCAGTAGCAATGTTTTATTCTCTACTGTACGAAGTTGTTTTAATCCTGTCTGTTAAGTCAGACTTTGAAAAAAATTGGGCAAATTTCAAATAATCTCTGATAAAACGTATTCTTTTGTATTTTAATGCTACCACTCTGAGTAGAATTGTTGCGTATGAGACATTGAAGGTAACTGTGTTAAAGACACAGAGACAGTCACACCACGACTAAGACTGATTGTAGCACATAGTTGGGTCGGTTTGTCTGGGGAAGGACATTCACGCTTTCACAATGATGTCCTCTTGGCCATTTTTTAACAACGGCGACAACTATCCGAATACTGGAAGTTATCAATGGCGCCGGAAATATTATAGTGCCACAAGTGTACACGCAGACACAGAAGCACTCGTCTTAAACTAACCATGCCTAAAGGCTCATTCGATAAGATCGTAGTAGGCTAAGATGTAGTGTCAGAGACATAGGGAAAACCACAATACGGACAACCCGAAAATCAAATTTTTTATTGTGCGTTCATAATATATCTTAACGATAATCATTAATTTAAATGGGGTAAGATATTAAATACTTTTCCTATTATATCCTTACAGGTTAATGTAATTACAACGAAAAACTTTTAGAAGTTGAACATAGTAGAGGAGCATTAACGTTTAGGTCCATATAGCCTTTAAAATTATACGATCCTTTTAGAAACTCAATAAGATGATGTTGTCGCTAGCGACAAGCACACTTCTAATGAGAGGGTCACACTTAACAGCACTGTTAAGCTTCTAATTGTCAAACTTAAGTCAGACTTTCATTAAAGGTAAGTAGGTATTGACTTAAGGAATTGCTAACGATAGTTTAAAACATCTCATTAATAATTTCTGACCCACTAATACTGAAACATTAGTATTTCACTACCGGTGCACTTTTTATTACTAAATTAAGGTTAATAAACAAAAAATAAAATTTTCGTAATGTATTGTATTGTATATATAATTTACATTCATTTTATTAAAGTCCAATTAGTAATTACTTCAACGAAAAAACAGTCTACATGTTCACCTCTGCTGCAAAATCACATAATTGAATTAAATATAGAATTCTATAGGCGTTATATATATTTTTTATTGGATAAAGTGACGTAATGGGAAAAAAGTGTTCACCTGATGGTAAGTGCAACGACTGCCCATAACAATTGCTGTGTCACCCGGAACATTTTTGTGTGGCACCACACTGCGCCCATCACCCTGACACATCAGTTCTTAAGTTTCATATGTACAGCGATTAAACTAGCTTTCAGTGCATTTTAAACCCCGAAACACAGTAATGTTTGCACTTTACTGCTTCACGGTTTGCCGTGGCCTTGTGATCGTAGCTACCTAGACAAATTCCTGGATAGGAATCGTACCACCAGTAAGTATATAACTTCGTTGATGTCACAAATACACATACTGTAAAAAGTAACAGCCTTGAAATGTCTCGCTGCTGAGCACAGGCCTCCTTTCATCTCTCTAAGAGTTTTCGAACCAAGGAAGAGTCCGTCACGCTGCTCTAATGCGGTTTAACAGACTTCACATGTCCTTGAAATATTTTTATTCTTTAAACATGCATATTTCCTCACGATGTTTTTCTTCACCACTAATCACGTGGTAAAACAGCACTTAAGCTGCACTTTGAGAGGATCAGGTACAGGCGACCGAACTCAGGCCACTACTGAACTATAAAACTTAAGGCGAGCGTCCAGCACCTGAGGTACCGCGGCTATAGTGTTAATAAAATGAATTTACTAGTACTAAGATCGCATAATCGCGTGCAACAGTGGTGCAAGAAGTTTACTTTTGTTGTAGTAAGTTACCTAGAATAGTAGCTTTTAAGTGTACTATCTTACATTAAGTCTGTTAAATAAGGTAGGAAATATCGCAGTGAACGACCGCGTGGCCTATTGGTTAGAGTACCTGACTTCTAATCTCATCTGGGTTCGAATCCCAGCCGGAGTCAACATTTGTGCAAAAACAGAAATTGTTGGTTTTCGGGTCTGGTTGTGTTGTGCCTGTGAAATATATGTTTGTAAAACTTACACACGATACAGGACAAATCTTACTGTAATTTCATTTGGGGCATTCTTTTATAAGAACGAAGAAGAAATCACGTCCACGTTTGTGGTAGTATCCAAATAATGCTGTAAAATAATATCGTATCATCATCATCATCATTTCAGCCTATCACTAGTCCACTGCTGAACATAGGCATCCCCAAATATTGCCCCAAAAGTTTGTAGCTTTCATTTTGGGGGATCTCTCGTGGCCATTGTCGCCACGCGTGGCAGGCGGTTTGATAACCGCAGTTTATTTATTCAGAACATCAGGAAGACGCAGCTGCCCATTTCTGCTTTTAGTTTTCCTTCTGTCGTTTATTACGTCACTCACGCGATGAGATAGGGTGGTAGATTCTCTTAAGCCGCTACCACTCGGCGCATAAAATAATATCGACGTATGTGTAACCTTAGCAACTACATTAGTGCTTAGTTTATTTATTTTTATTTATTTTAGGAAGACTTACAGACAAATTATTACAAATAGATATCAAAGTAGGTACACAAGTTGCTAATTACAAGCCTTCGCATATTACTATGCAGTTTTAACAAATTATCTATATAATAATTAAGGTATCGTATATAGGTATAAGTAAACATAACATTAGGAGCTCACAGTCAGCTTTATTGGTCTCTATCATCCTTAAAAAACTCTTTATTCATAAGTCTCCTTACTGCCTTAGAGCTAGTACAGAATAAGTCAATTTCCAGTTGCAGTGAAAGTTTATTAAAAGATATTGCACTACGCAGGGAGAAAGCATTTCGTCTATAATTACTATTAACAAATGGTATAGCTAATAAAGGCCGTTGCCTGAATCCAATTTGATTGGTACGAAGCATAACATTAGTAAGAAGATCAGGACAGTCCACAGATCCATTAGCGATGTTAATTAAAAAACTGATATCATTAACATCGCGCCTGTACTCTAATGGCAAGAAATGATATCGCTTGCAGCGATCAATATAATCGGATGAACATTGATGTGCTTTAAAATCTAAGTACCGTAGGAATTTTCCTTGTATATTCTCAATACGAGAAATATAAACTTGGTACTGGGGATTCCATACTTGAGATGCATATTCGAGATGGCTACGCACGTACGAACAGTATAAAATCTTAATGGTTTTTAAAGATTTAAAGCAGGCTGAAGTTCTTATAATAAAGCCAAGCGCTTTGGATGCCTTTTTAACAATATAGTTAATATGTTGGTCGAATAATAATTTGCTGTCATGGAATACACCTAAATCTTTAATGCTATTCACTTTATTAATACTTTGATTAATTAATTTATATTCGAACTCAATGCGAGATCTTTGTCGGGTAAAAGTAATAGAAGAACATTTAGAGATATTAAGTTGCAATTTGTTACGAATACAGTAAGCTACAAATCTATCTAGGTCATCTTGTAGTTGTTCAGCGTCAGATAAACTTCGTATTATTTTAAGTATTTTCATATCATCGGCGTATAGTAATATTTGGGAATTTCTGAAACATAATTTGATGTCGGAAATAAATAAAATAAACAAAAGGGGGCCAAGAAGCGAGCCTTGAGGCACACCAGATGGGATTAAGCACCAGCCAGATGTATAACCATGCAGCACCACGGCCTGAGTTCGATTTTCTATGTAGGAACAGAACCAACGATATAAGTCGCCATGTATCCCAGCTGCCCACAACTTCTGCAAGAGCAGTCGATGATTAATTCGATCAAAGCATTTACTAAAATCGGTGTAAATTACATCCACCTGAGCATGCTGCTCCATCCCCTTTGATATAATTTCATTTGCTATGATAAGGTTGGAAGTGGTTGACCTCTTACGAATAAAACCGTGTTGTTCATAACTTAAGCTATTTTGCACTGCTGCGTAAACCTCGTTATAAACAATCCGTTCAAGTATTTTGGAAAAAAGACATAGTTTAGTTACATAATATTAAATCACGACTGTACAAAAAAGTGCAAAAACTAAGCAGTTGTAACTTCCTACGATTGGACAGCATCTTTTTTTCTTATAGCGAAGCGTTTTTTGGGTCGCTGAAAATGAAAAATGCCGCTTTAGACTTATTGTCTTTCAAACTGCTTAAAACAAAATTAACCAGCCAAGACCGTTATTGACTGATTCTAAGCAAGCCGTACCTAAATTACCATTGTGTGTTCCTAAAATGCGAAATTCATACTATTGAATAAAGATAATTCTTAAAAAGACAAACCTTCAGATTTTAATAAGCTAAAAAAACTTTAGAGTTATTATAAGATTATATATATAGTCTAACAGTGTATGTACATTTGTTCACTTCCTAGGACACTTATTACCTGAATTAGGGACATACATACACACAGTCGCGCCTCTTTCCCATAAGTGTAAGCAGATACAGCATCTGTCCATTTGCTACGATCCTGACACACATCTTTCGCTTCTTCTACTTTCATTAGCGTTTTCATACAAGCTTGTCGGTTGCAGGCTTTTAACGTGACCTTTCCGTAAAACGTATTCGATCTGATTGTGATACGTTAGCCATTATCGGCATGCCTATTAATACTCGCCGAATAAATCTGTTTCGTTAATATTCTTTCATCCATTCTCTCTCCGTATCCAAACTTTCTTCTAGGTGCCATGATATCTCGTGATCAAAAATCGGCTAGGAGGTATTATCATCATGATAAATGTTTTGTTGTCAATAATTAGGCCTATTGTTGTTGTGAGAGCAAGGCGAAAGTCTCAAACCCTGTGAGCCATGTGACAGAGAAAAGTTAATAATGAGAATAAACTCATTATTATTGTTTTATTTAAACAAACATAAGTGGTTCATCTTAATCATAAGCCTCTAAAAAGTCAGCTATAACAGCTCGCTCTCAAGTTAGTAGGATTCGTCATTTTTGGCAGGAGAATTTGCGATGGCAATACCAGACACCGCGCATCTTAGGCGCTGTTAGCTGTGACCGTTCTAGATACTCGTAATTTAGGTTTTGCATGTCTGACACAGTTACTCCGCCATCCACCGGTAGCCAATGATTTCTTTTCTGATATTTATCTTAGTGGACTTTTATAATACACTCAGTACTAGATGGGGTGGTAGATTTTCTGATATCGCCACCACACAGCAACAAACATAATTATACTAACATACATCTGGTATTTACGAGTACATACCGCGAGGTTCGGCAAGCAGCAGATCTAAATTCGAATACAGTTTAAACTATTATTAATTCAACATAGAAATAGTTGGTTTTTCAAGTCTGGGTTTTTATGCCTGTCATATTGTCTCTGATATTGCAACTATTTGTATGAATTTAAAGTGTTACAATACGTAAGCGTCATAAAAATTGACCCGGAGTAAACATCATTCATTTTTTGTTACTATTCCATTAGCACCATCACTCAAATTATAAGAAATGTAATCTTTTCTTTAAATATTATATTTTACCTTTTAGTTTTTTTATCATAAACCAATCTTACAACTATTTTAAGTGTAACCAGCGAGAAAGTTGCTGTTAATTATTTTACATTGTTGTTTCAATTTAACTTTGGCTATGACGTTAAAGTGAAACTGACGGAAAGGTTGCATGTGAAAATATTTAAATTTTTACAATATTCGAGAAGTCCCGCTGTAAAGCAAAATATAATTTTAGTTTTACTTCGTTGTCGTCGTCGTTTCAGCCTATCAATAGTCCACTGCTGAACATAGGCCTCCCCCATAGATTGCCACAAAAGTTTGTAGCTCTCGTTTTGGGGGGATACTTATAATTATATAATTAGAAATTTATAAAATGCAGTAATGTTACGGACATGTAATTAAGCACAAAATTAACAAAAGTTCTTAATAATTTGCAGCAGCTTTGAAAAAGCTACTTGATAAAAGAGAAGACTGTTGATGGTAAGATTTTCGTACCTAAGTTCAGTGTTCTCGCTCAGACTACAGTCCATTAAAGTTAACTACGCTGGACCGCAAAGAAAAAAGGTCGATTAGAAAATCTTCAGTATATTCAAAAGTACCTGACCTACCTTTATGAAATAATAACTTAATTAAAAAATATTTAATGCGACATAAAATAATATACGTAACCTTTTTATTTATTTTTGATAACTGTATAAAAAACTGAAAATGAAAAATAATGGTCGTTTTTGAACTTAGTACTCGTACTATAAAATACAAAACAATTGTTTCGCGTTTGTTTTAGTTTTGCTTTAAAAAAGTTATAAATATGGTGTCTCTGCCTAATAAATATTATTATTTTGAAGTCGTCATATCGTTAACCCCTGAAAAATATGCTAGGATCCTGACAATGCTTGAAGATGGGCACAGTCAGCGCTATACAGCGAGAACTGTTTGTGTGACTCTTTCTATAGTTCAGCGAGTACTCCAGCGTTTCCTGAAACTGGATCCAATCTTCGAAGACCAGGAACAGGCTGAACAAGGTGCACGACAGCGCGGGAGGTACGCTATATAGTGTAAATAATTTTGAGAAATCACTTCCTTACGACTGTTGAAGTAAAGAATCATCATTTACGAGCTGGAGGAAACAATTTAAGTACGGTTACAGTAAGGCGGCATCTGGCTGAAGCAAATTTATAGTCATTGAGACCTGCAAAAGGTCCAAGACTAGAAAGATACCACAGAAACTCAAGGATGAGTTGTGATACAGAACACGAGAATTGGACTCTGAATGACTGGTCAAGAGTTATGTTTTCAGACGAGTCTAGATTGTGTACAAACACGACGGGAGGAAATGAGTGTTCAGAAGACCGGAGAGCGTTATAACCAAGCCAAGTATAGAAGAACAAGTACCAAACGATGGAGGCTTTGTTCACGTGTGAGCTGGGATTTCTTCCGAAAGCCGCACTGAGCCGCTAGTGGTAACAGAAAATGGAACTAACTGCAGAAAGATGTATCACTGAAATTCTGAATGACTACGTTGGTCCATTTTTAGTGGACATGGGCGAGAATGCCGTTTTTATGCAAGACAATGCCCGCTCGTATACAGCTCAGATAGTGTTTGCCTATTGTCAAGAAGTCGGTATCACACGCATGGAGTGGCCAGCATGCAGCACCGACTTAAACCCCACTGAGCATGCATAGGACGAACAGGGACTACGTGGACGTCAGCGGAATCCACCACCAATCACGCTATGTGAAATGAAACAAGCTCTAATAGAGGAATGACAGAATCTTCCGCAGCATCGCCTCAAAAACCTAGTAGAAAGTATGCCAAATCGTATAACAGCAGTATTGCTTGATCGCGAAGGCAACACGAAGTACTCAAATGCGTGAAAACGGCACTTATATGATCAATATACATTACGAAAATACTGGAAAAACTACGCATTTTAGTTTATTTTACTTTTCTTAAAATTAAAGAGCATGATTTTTTTTTACTTTCATTAAAACTAGGTCAGGTATTTTTGAGGATACTGAAGGATACTTGCTAACCGACTCTTTTTGTTTGCAGTTCAGCGTATATGCAAAACATAAGACACAGCTTGTTCTAACACAAGAAAGGAAACCGACTAAAGAAGTTTGGAATACCCTATCTTATATAACTTATTTTTATATACAATTTATCACTGTTAAGCGAACAGTATATTTTTATGTAATTAATAAATGTATTTAATCTCTATTAAGAGGAACACCTCTCTATTGAGCCATGTACATAAATTGTTATCAAGAGTCATCAAGAATCAACAGCGCGAATTATGAGGTTATGACACCGATCTAATAGGCCTAATCAGCACTCTTCGTCTTGCATTGATAATCAGGCCAATGTTACAGTTACTTTAATTGTAAATCGTAAATAGTTTAAATCGTTTCTATTCCTAACTTAGCAATTGACTATTTAGGGTATATATCCATTTAATAACTACGCAAAATCATTAACCAAGCATTAAATTTGTATGGATTCGCCCTATTCAAACTGTAATTCAATAAACGAATGCATAGTGATCTAGGCAATCCGGTGCAAAGTTACTTTAATCGGACATCAAAATTAATCGCGATTAAAAGTCGTATAATAATAATTATTATAAATATTATTTATATTCCTAATCTAACAAATATGTCATAAAATCGTCTAAATCAATGGTTATTAAGAGCTGTAAATTTTATTTTACGGATCAAAAATGCTGATATCAAATATGCTATCTTTGTTTTAGCTGTACAGTAAATATTTGATTATTTCTTAAAAATCTTAAAATTTCACGATATTGAGTTTATCACTATTACATAAACTCTGTTATCAAATGAATACTTGTAAAATTGATTCTGCAAAGGTACAACGTACTCGTCGTGGCGGCGGCCTAAGAGAGTCTACTTTTAAAAGTCCACTTGCTCAGGGTTTCTTATGTTTAAAAGAAATAATTTGAATGTAATATTGAAGATCTGTCCAAGTATATTGAGCTTATAGATCAAAATATTACTGTTGTATCTCAAAATATAAGAAGTATTTACAGTAATATCGATGACCTGCAACTGTCTCTTAATTAATCTTAACTTTAATCTAGATACTCGTATAATAATAGTAATCGGTAGTCGACTAAATTATAATAGATCACTTCCTGATTTGGATAGCTTTAACTTTTTTGCAACCAATCATCGAACTAACTCAAAATGATGGTGTAGATATATACATAAAAAGTATATAGGAGGCTAATATTAAATATATTAAACTGACATATGCTTCTTGCCTTCAAATTAAACATAAAAATATCAGAATAATGTTATTTATTCATTAAAAAACTTTATTATTAACACATGAAATTAAAAAATAAATCGAACCCATATTTGTACTAACTTGGCTGTCCAAAATTTTAGTACAATCAATAAATAATAGACTTAAGAGATATCCGGCCAATTAAGTCTTTCTTGGGGAGCTGTCCACGGGCTAAATAATAATCTTTTTACACTTAACACTAATAAAACCAAGTACATAAATGTTTCTCAATAAATAAAAGGATTCAGCTAAACAGCAACTTTAATTAAAAAAAAATTAACATTGTAATCTAACTAACACTAGTTGCAGTTGTGCCAGAATAAATAAAATAGCATCTACGAAATATCTGGGCCTCCAATCATTCAATTTAAAATTACTATTAAAATTCGGAATTTGTAATGAAACTGATCGAGAAGTTTGACACATTAGATGAAGCATGTTAGGTTGAAGAATTATGAAAGCCGTTTAAAAAAAAAATCGTCGAAGTTACTATAAAAGTGTGTGGTGTAAGTAAAAGAAGAAGACGGTGTTAGTTAAAGATTGTGTGTGTAGGTGCAAATGGCAGTATCTGAGAAAAAGAAGCCTAACGGGCTTTTCTGGATATAAGAGCCAATGAAAGAGTACAAAAGCAACGTATGTGGAAGTAAACGAAGCTGGGATTGAGTATAACATGTTCAAGGGTGTGGCAAAAGAGGCTGTGTGATTTTCGGTGATGTAATTGCTGTTAGCCTTCTCGGCTTTTACAGCTTCATCGGATACTGTGCTCGCGGGCCAGGAGCCCGCGTGCCAGGTTTGGTTTGACCCAAACATAAATAAATAAATAAAAACTCCTACAAAAACCTCGAAATTCGGACTGTGTCGCGTTCGCTGCGTGCTTTCGCGATTTCGAAAATCTTAAATATTTTAAGTCGTCTAATGACCGTCCGAAGGAGGCTGCGCGCAGCCATTCGGACTGTCGACTTGTGTGTCGGTATTGAATTTGATAATAGATTATCTTAAGACTTTTGAAACAACATCAAATTGTTTCGGAAATCCATAATATCAACCACGGGTAAAATACAACCTCGAAACCAGGGTGGAAGGTATTGTGAGAGGATAGGAATGCGTTCCATAAAAATAGAAGAAATATTTCGAAAATTTATTTGAAAAAGAGGATATGCAAGCTCGGGCGGAACCGCATCCGGGGATATGAGGTAGCGATGAAAGTGATATAAGTATGAAAGAGTTGAATAATATGAAATTGGGTAAGACTGCAAGGTATGACAGAATTACTGTAGAGATTCTGAAAGCTGGATAGGGCATGGTAGCTAGTCAGCTGTACTGCTTTTTTAAACTTTTGCTACAGGAGCGGCAACGTACAATGCGACTGGTGCAAGACCGTTATTATACAGCTTTACAGAGGAAAAGGGTCGTAGCAAGACTGCAAAAACTACCGATGCATTAGTTTGCTCAGTATTGACGGCAAACCGTAATGTGAAGGTTTTGATTACAAAAAATATGAATGAAACTGAAGAGAAGATGTGTGATGTACAAGCGAGATTCAGGAGAGGAATGGGATGCATGGATCAGGCCTTTTCCTTACGAACAATAGCCGAAAAATTCTTGGCTCAAAGTCAAAGGGTCTGTTGCGCAATCGTAGACTTGGGCCGTATTGTAGTGACGTATATATAGTATATGCAGAAGTTTTTGCTGATTGCCTTCTGGTTTGGTATGCCCCGAACATAAATACATAAATAAGTTTTGACATTTTTATACATACAATCATGGTGGTCACTGGTGGCTCACTGGTGGCTCACTAGTGGTAGGATTCCTGTGCAGGAATCTTTCTAGCTAGCCCACAGCTAGAAACTACTAGCTACCATCACAGGACCAGTTATTCTACCATGAAGCAGTAGTGTGCAAACATTACTGTGTTTTGGTCTGAAAAGCACTTAGAGCACTGTAATTACTGGGCATATGTGACTTACCGTGTGCTAGTGGCCTAAGATAATCTACCACACCATGCCATACCGTGGGTGTCTTAAAAGTCGACGGAGGGGAAATTAAAACCAAGAGATGGGCAGCATCACCTTCCTGGAACATCTAATTAATAAATTGCGCTTGCCAACCCACCTGCCAAGCGTGGCAACTATGGCAAAATCCCTCCAATATGAGAGCTACAAACTTTTGTTGCTGTCTGTGGGGGAGGCCTATGTTCAGCAGTGGACTTGTGATCGGCTTAAACGACGATGTGACATAAGAGCTGATGTTTCAGGGGGATAGGTGCAGTGTCGTGCCACACAGATATGTTCACTGATGACACATCAGTTGTTATAGACAGACGTTGCACTTACTATAAGGTGAACGATTTGCTCGACTCGTCACTTTCAATAATTAATTAATAAAATTTTCCTTAGGCAGTAAAAAAACAGTACTTTGTAGAGCACATTTTAATTAACTGATTCGGTATGTATCACGTACAGGCTTTAGATACGGGCGTTAACCGTGAGGGACCATATCATGGCTGATAGGTTCGCACACAGCTCGAAAGAAATAAAAGTTATCCTATTTAGAATAGAATATTTTTTATTCAATGTAGATTATTTACATAATACTCATTGAAAGTCATTTTATAAACGTTCTCTTTAAAAAAAATGGCTCTGTCCTAAGAAGAACCAGCAAGAAACCCATTGTTGACGTTAAATCAATGTAATTTTTAGGCTACAGTCAAATCTGTTTCAAATGCAAGCCAAGGATCAGTTAAACCAAGAAGGCACTAAAAGCTCTCTTCGCAAACAGCTCGAAAGAAATAAGAGTTAACCTATTTAAGGTTAACGTTAGCGTGAATCTCCATGTCACCAAAAAAAAAAAACTATAATCCGACTATGTACAGCTAAACTAGTTTTTAAGCTTTTTCTAGTAATAGGCATATAAATACGTTATGTGGTACAGAATATTACTATTAATTAATTCCAGATAACAAATTGGAAAAAAGTAACGACACAAGCACTGAAAGTCTGTTTCTCTCTAAATCGCATGAAGTGACCCATATTTGTATAATTTACATTTATAAAAAATGACACGATGTAGTGGCAAATTTAGTGGTGATAATTATATGCTGAATATAACTTATTTTAAAAAGTTTTTATTCATAAAATTTACAAATGTATAAGAACATGCTATTGCCATTATCATTATATGGTGCGATTGAAGGCAATCCGATTGCGAGTGACGCCCTTTGTCCCTATATATTGAACATAGTACCATTACATATATTCAGATCCAAATTCAATAATTTGTATGTAACACAAATGTTCGCTTCAGCTGGAATTGAAATTTATGTCCAATAACACAGTAAGCGCGCAGTCGTCTGAGACTTCTCATCACCTTTAAATACTTTAACAATTTTTGAAAAGCTATATAGGTGTCTGTAGTTTGAAATAGCTACAGCGCTTTATTGTCAAAAGGACCGTATCTCTTATGGAATGAATGTCATGAGATATGCAAGTTACCTGATGCAACTTGGATGTATCGGGTAACTTGCATCTAAGTAAGTGACACACTGGTCCATAACAGTTCGAAGTCACCTACTTTGTACTGGAACATTTTTTATATTTTCAACCTTTATTGCTTTCTTTACAATAAAAGGATACAAAGGGCGAACTTAATGCCTAGGCATTTTCTCCCAGTCAACCCATGGAGTGTTGAGATTTTGATGAGGTGCAGCAATAAAAACTAGAGAGAGTAAAGTTAGTTTTTTATAAGTAAAAAAAAAACCAAGTTTATTATTTACTTATAAAAAAGAATAATATAAATATACTAATTATAAGTATGAAATAGTAATAAACATACAGTTTTCATAAACTGTCTCAGGCAATAAAAAGGAATGATAAATTTGGAATAATATACAAATTATACATACTCGTATATATACAAATACAATGAATGCACTTGTAACGGTGACCAAACTACTAACAATTCTCATAAACATTCTGTGAACCACGGCACTGCGCCCGTTACCATAAGACATCGGTTCTTAAATCTCTTTTGCTCCGCAATTAAACTAGTTTCAGTGCCCAACGAACCGAAAAATCGTGATGTTTGCACACAACTGCTTAACAGCAGAATTACTGGCACTTGCGGTGGTATCTACCTATGCGAAGTTCTGCACAGAACAGCTACGAATCCCATCACCAGTAATGAAGTATAGCATTGTACCACAAATTTCGTTTCTATAAATAATTAATTAATTATTTCCTATATATAAGAATCAATTTATTATTAGTTCTCTCGCACATTTTCTTACTCTTAAGAACATCGAACGAATGAAAAATGCTTAATAACTTTTCTAATACAAAATAGAAAAATGTGTGACTGAGGCTCAGTTTAGGTATAAAAATGGCAAACAAACCATGAAACCCATTTATGAATTATTTTTTACATTTTGCATATGTTATTGTGCTACGTTGCTTCAAATGGTAAAGTTTGTTCTCAAATTTTAATAGAACAAACATTTTGGAAGTGAAACTTCTTTGAGCGCGTTGCGAGTAAATTTTTAAGGTCGAATTTGAAGTACAGGGTTATGGTGCAACTTTTTGTTATTCTTAATTAATATTTAATGCTTAATTAGTAACTGTTTATATACTGAGCAGTTATTTTATAATGAGTAATATGTTTGTTAAGGATTTTTTTTTGTTTTGATTAAATTTCTATTATATTTTTCATATGAGAAAGTGATGATTTGAGTTGTGACATTACACTGCGCGTGTCCCGCAGACAGTCTCGTATGCCCACTAGCCATCAGTATACTTCAAATTAAAACACAGTAATGTTTACACACTGCTGCTCCACGGTATAATAACTGGCACACCAGTTGTACCTACCTACTTATTACATTCAGGATTGTTTATTTAGCGTTTTAAACCAGTTCTTATCATAATAATTTAACGATATTTAGACTAGTATTTTGGAAAAAAACGTATCTTGAACTTATATTTTTAAGAGGATACATACCTAAATACATGAATATGTCTTGTAGTTATTTAATATAATTAACATACTCGTAAAAACTCTTTATAAATAGGAAACGTAGTTTTAAAATTAGGCTTAGTGTTTATACAAAAAATGTGTGAATTTTTCAAATTTTACTGTCACAACTGTGTATATAATTTATAACTTATTTTACAGTACGTCATAAGGTGAGTTTAAATAAACAGAAATCTAAACAAAAATCGAAATGGTCTATATTACAATAAAAATACAATCAAGAGTTAACTTATTTACTATATCACTATTTGAGTATATAATAATTATAGTAAGTATTTGAAAATTAAACTATTTTGTATTATTACGTACTTCCTTATAACAAAATAGATAGTCGCAGAAACCATCAAATATTTTAAGAAAAATATGTTTTTATTTTCTTTGCCAGTTTTTAGAAGTTAAGCTTTGCAAGTACTCGTGTATATGTGAGATTACTTAATATATGAGTGGGATTCAGAGACTACCGGTATACTGGACCATATAATTGATTTACCATTTTTGATAACAGCTTCACTAAGGCTCAGCCTTTTTTCACCTGTTGAATGACGGTAAGCCAATCAAGGCATAGGTTAAAAGTGCGTCTTTATTTAATCTTTATTCCGAAGAAATAGATGTTATTTTTCTACTAAATTTAATCAAAATGTCATTAGAAACTATGGAGTTATAATGTTACAGCCTTGTTAGAAACCATTCAAAAATAAAATCGTTTTCAAATTCTTTTTCATTTCTGCCAGACGGTCATTTGTCATATATAAAATTTAAAATGTCACGTAGCTTAAGTATATTCGAAAGGGCAAAAATAATTTCATTACACAGATTGGGAAGAGCCGTGGTAGCTCAGGGGCTAGGCGCTCTCTTTAAATTTAAAAGTATGCGAATGACCGGGTTCGATTCCCGGTGCCGGCACCACTAAAATTGTTAATTGCAATTTTAAGTGCTGATTTACCACGTGCTCGGCGATGAAGGAAAACATCGTGAGGAAACCTGCATGTCGGAGAAATAAAAAATATTTCGAAGACATGTGTAGTCCGCCAACCCGCATTGGAGCAGCGTGGCGGATTCTTCCTAGCTCCAAAACCCTCTCAAAAATGAGAGGAGGCCTGTGCTCAGCAGTGGGACATATATAGGCTGCAACTTTACTTTTTTACACAGATTAGGATATAACGTAAGTAAAATTTCGAGAGAATTAAATATATCACGTTTCACTGTACGAATTTGGATGACACCAGAAGGCAATCTCCACGATCACAGGCGAAAAAGTCGATGTCCTGTAGTACGGGTAATAATGAGACGATTGTATGAATAAAACGGTTTTATACAATATATATATATATATATATATATATATATATATATATATATATATATATATATATATATATATATATATATTGTATAAAACCGTTTTATTCATACAATCGTTAACTTGTAACTATATATGTATATGGTATATATATATATATATTTATATATATATATATATATATATATATATAGTATATATATATATATATATATATATATATATATATATATATATATATGTATACCATATACATATATACGTCAGTGCCGAAACTATTCGCCGCGATTTGCACAGGACGGGGTTGCACTACAGGCGTTACGCTAAAAAGTATTTATTTAGTCAGTTATTTAACTGATAAATTAGCTGAAAGCCCATAAAGTAGCTCAGTTGAATTTTGCCAGGGGGTTCTTAAATTTTGATTGTACAACCACAATATTTGAGGACGAAAACACTTTCAAATCCAGCCAACATGCTATATTAAATCTCTGGCGTTATAACAATACAAGATATGATGAAAATCATGTAGTGACTATCACTGGGTCTGGTACAATTAGTGCAAACATTTGGGGATGGATGTCCGCTGATGGAGTCGGTGAACTATGCCGACTAGGAAGATCGGTTGTTAGCATCTTTATGTATGTTTTTTTAAATTTGTAAATACAATGTTATTGTTAATTTTAGATTCGAATACTTGATAGGTTTTGAGAGTATTATGTTAATTCAAAAGTTATTTAATTTTCCGTTTCAACAAAGTTGTGTAACTTTACATAGAATGTCAGAAGTATTCACATATTCATGGACGGAGAAACTCAAATAGAGTAAAGTTTTTTGAGCATTAAATTAAGCTAGGATTACGTGGAGTATTTTTGACTGTATTTGTTTTACATAAGAAATCAGTATGTGTATGCAAATTGGGAATAAATTTAATTTTGCATATTAACTTAAAAGTGTACATACATACAATCACGCCTTTTTCCCATATAGGGAGTAGGCATTGACCACACCCGTAGCCCACTTCTAGCATCCCGCGGGAAACGAGACGTGACGGGTGGCGAACCAGGTGGTAAGAGTTTAAAGAATCTTACTCCTCATTTCGTTCCCAAGAGCAGTATAGTGACAGCATTGCATATGGTATTAATCTGCACCAAATGAAGGCTTTCCGTACAATACCTTAGTCGCCTCTTACGACACCTCGGTAGAAAAGAGGTAGGTACTATTCTACTCTGCCGGACACCGATCGACTCAAAGGCTTTAAATCGAATAAATAATACTGAATTCTACTCCAAATTGTGTATGTATATACAACAATATAGAAATGTAAAATAACTAAATTATAGTTACTCTGTTCTAGTACGGAACAAAGGGAACAATAAACAAGAGCGATAAAGAGTAAGGTATCCAGAAGCAATCAAATTATAACGCGCAGCAAGAACATAGAAAACACAGTCAAAAATAAAACGATTAAGGTGTCCAGTCATCAGTGGCCTCGCTAATCCTCGCTATAGCTGTCAATGTAATAGTAAGGCAAGAGATGCTCGAAACCAATGGATTACATGTCCACAGTGACAACTTACCATCAGATGGAATGGATGGATCTCGTTGTTATTTTTATTGATATAAATATATTCAGTGCTTTTGTTCCAGAACTTAATGGTAAGAGCACTCTCTCATTATAATATCACTAGTCCACTACTAAACATAGACCTCTCCCATATATTGCCACAAGTTAATAGCTCTCATTTTGGGGGGATTTTGCCGTAGTTGCCTCGCTTGGAAGATTGACAACTACAGTTTATTTATTTAGATATTGCAGGAAGATGCTGATTTACATTAACCCTTTGTCTGATGAGATGGGGTGGTAGATTTTTCAAATAATGCTCATTTAGATTTCACTCGAAGTAGAACAGATTGACAATTCTATAAAATTAAAAATATAACATTCTCTCCTTACCAAGTCTTGGTTTCAATGCGTAATTTTTGTATTAAAAAGCTATTCTATTCAGTATACATAAAAATGTCTTTATAGAAAAACCGCAATTTCAAACTGGCTCAATTGTAAAGGTGGTACTTCCAAGGTTTCGTATTATTAACGTTTCATAACAAAAAATAATTCATTACTTCATAATGAAAGAAAGAAGCCTGGTACGTCAAAATAACTCTGTCAAATAAAGAAACGACAATCTATAATTGCTTGTTGAAAAAATTCTCTTACTGAAAAAAGTCTCCTGATGGTGGTCGTCAAATTCACAGAGCACAAGCAATTGTAATTTGTTGTCTCACATACACAACGGGGAAGAAAAAGTCATGCATCCGAAGATTAAAAATATTTCGAGAACATATAACTAATAATGAAGTAGTATGACAGATTTTTAAGGTATTTGCTCTTTTATAAAAAAAGCTGCATGCCGAGCGTGGTAAGGGTAAATTTCTATAAAATGCAAGCCAGATTTTTATGGCGGTTTCTGGTGGTTTTACTGGTGGTAGGATTTTTATGCAGGAATCCGTCTAGGTAGGTACCACCCAGGGCCAGTTATTCTTCCGGGAAGAAGTAGTGTGCAAACATTATTGTGTTTCGGTCTGAAAGGCACTGAGAGCTAGTGTAATCACTGGGCATGTGAGACTTAAGAACTCATGTCTCAGGGTGACGAGCGCAGTGCGGTGTTGCTCTAGGCAGCTCTTAGAATAAGTACGCAATAAAAAACTGATAAACGTTGACAGAGAAAGCGCAGTGTAAGGCGAAACCTCACTAGATGGAGTGACGATCTACATGGTTTTGGGTAGTAGATAGAAGCAAGTGGCTCAGGACCGTGTTTTCAGCTATGTTCAGCAGTGGACTGGTGTGGGCTGAAATAATGATAATGGTGATGAAGTGCAAGCAGGTGAATGTTTATCGTGTGGAAAATTATCTTAATTCGATGTTCTTGTTTTACACAAGTGTTTATTCCTTAGCGAGCTCATTATAGATATAGAGCGAAGTTCATTGCCGAACGCAGGACTTTTTTTTGTAATTGGATAAAGTGACGAAACGAGCAGAACGTTCACCTGATGATAAGTGCAATTTCTGCCCATATCAAACGCTGTGTCACACAGAATATTTCGGTGTGGCACCATACTGTGTCTGTCACCCTGAGGACATCAGTTCTTAGGTCTTATATGCCCACTGATTATAGTAGCTCTCAGCGCCCTCCATCACGTCTCTCATCATCTCCGAACGAAAGACAGTATTGTTTGCACACTGCATATATAACTGAGAATTCTCTTAGTCGATCTTTAGGACACCCTCGGGACTAAATGTCGTGACAGATTCTCTAGTGCCGCCACCACACAGCAAAAAATTGACTCATTATCCTGTAGCCGAGAATAATTATGGATATTTTTAATTGCGGAACATTATTATATTGAAACGGCTCTTCTCATAGATACTTTTATTTCAATAAAAAAAATGCAGTAGTAACTGAAATAGAATCAACTGTGGCTGTATTTATGATGTAATAAATGTACGCAGTTCTCGTAAACAGAACGCAGAAGGCTCGTTAACTGCAATTCCACGCTTTTTCATCCACTCGTTAGCTTTTATTAAACGCTTTCAAAGCAAGCCGGCGTCAACGGGGGTGCAAAGCTTACATACTTTTCAACAATTTCATAAAATAACTATATCCTTCATAATTATTTATAAAACATTTTTATGATTTTTTTTCGTAATGCATAATTTATTCATCATATTGCCTTAGCAACATTGTGTAGTATGAAGTACCTAGACGTATTTACATTTGTCAGCAATAGGGTTGAAAGAATTATCATCTCATCTCATCCCGAGGGTGTCGTAAAAGTCGACAGAGGGAAAATGAAAACCAGATATGGGCAGCAGCATCTTCCTGTATTATATGAACAAACAAACTGCGGTTGACAATCCTCCTGCCAAGCGTGGTAACTATAGCAAAATACGCCAAAATAAGAGCTTCAAACTTTTGTAGTCTATCTATGGGGGAGGCCTATGTTCAGCAGTGGACTAGTGAGAAGCTGATATGATGTGGATGAGGATGAGGATTAAGGTTAGGAAGCTTCGATGAAAAATATATGGGGTGTTCTAACCAGGTGTTCAAATAAAAACCGTCACAATGTTCATTAATTACACTGTATTCGGTAAGATTACATTCGCATATATAACATTAAAATATAAAGTTTAAACTAATTAAAGCAAAGCAAGCACTAAGTAAAGTACTAAAAAGTTCAATGTAAGAAAGTTACGGAAACGAAAGATTTAAACTAAGATGATTAACAACTAGAGGAATAAGTACATAAGCGCGAAAGCGAAACAAGGAAAACTCGGACGTACTCGTACATTCACCGCGAGATCTAGTAACAGACTCGTGTCGCGGGCGCTGCCGAATAAGCCGTAGCCGGTCGTACATAAAGCGTACATAATATAGCGGCAATTAAAGGAATGCGTACAGATCTATTCAACAATTTATTTCTTATAAGCTAGTTATATTGTATATATTTTGTACATATATTATCAAGTAAATACGGCTCTCGACAAAAAAGTGAATCATAATTAAAGTTAATTTTAAGCAAAAATTATTTGTTAAATATATATAATTAATATATTATTATTGGTATTATAAAGATTTTCCAAATGATATCTATATTATCGGAGTTCAAAATCGATAATGTCCTCTTCTAGATATCTTTGAAATGTAGCAATAAATACGGCAGAAAATCTTGCATGATTCTAAATTTTGCGATGATGGGACGTTTTATGCAGACTATTTTTTGTCTTGACTTTTTTCCATTGTCGAATTTAATATTTAATAGATTAAATGGGGCGATCGATTCTCTTTCATTATCACCATACAAAGATATTGATGTTATGGTCCGAAAACAATAGCTTCTGGCTGAAAAACTTATATTTTCATTTATTAATTCATCTATTCATTGCTCTACATTGAGCAGCGGGCGTTGAATGTGTCGACTAAGAAAATATATTTATATTTATAAGATAAAATTTCTGGCAAAGCGAACAGTGGTGGAATGCCAGTCATACAGGTGGTGCCGATAAAATTTAGTTTTCAGCCGCAATGTACGGTGGTGGAATTTAGCAGCAGGAATTAATCCAAATCCTCGGGACACTCCTCGTGGTAAAAACGGTACAAAATGCAAAGAGACTCAACGTCAAAAAAAAGCCAGTGGATCGATCTGATCAGAAAGAAACTGACAGTCTCCAATTCTCAATACTTACTACACTTTCACGCAGTAATGTTATGCTGTCACTTTTTCTACACTGCGGGTCCTGGGTTCGAATACCACCCGAAGCGAAGATCTTTGCAAAATACTAATATGGGTCTTCGGTTACGATTGTGTTATGATTCTCCTCGTGTCTCTGACACTTCATTTTAGCCTACCTCCGCATAAGCGCATGATTTCACTCTGCCTAACGTAAATCGTGTTAAAAAAATCAGTGTTATAAATTCATATTTGCCAAATGTAATACACACAGAAAGAGATTAAATACTATCGTCAGAGACCATTACTAACATGTGCTATAAAATTCTGTAAGATTTTTTTTATTTTTAACTTATTCTCACCTACCTTTAATTAGTAAATAGATTAAGATATTATATCATAGAAGTATTTTTTTTACAAAGTTCTTTTCAGTTACATTCATCTTGCATTATTACGTAATGTGAGTACGTTATTAATGTTGTCTTCAAAATTTAAAAAGTTTCGAAATTTAAATACGAAGTTTAAGAGTCGTCTTTTTCTTCAATATGTAAAATGTTCACAGCTAGTAAAAGGATTTTCCCAAGTTTGAGAATATAGGGTATGCCAGTACCAGATACTTCGAAGGTCACCATAGATAAGACGCTGCTGCCAGTCACTAATCTGGATAATTTACCTCTGGCAATCGGCGTGAATAAGATTTCTATGGTAGATCCCTTAGAAGACATTAACTATGAATGGTGAATAATATTTTTTAATATCTCTTATATTTATATTTTACAAAGACTAACCCCACGTGGTTGTGGCAGAGTTCCATTTTCATTTCTAATTTATATTAATGAACTATCTTATTTACGAGTAGTAGAAGATAATCATAACCTAGTACTGATAGCTGATGATACAACTTTAATTTTCAAACATCAATTGTTATTATAGAATGAGTTAAATAATGCTATTTTAAAAATAGTACCATGGTTAACGTTAATAATTTGTTTTTAAACGGCAATGAAACAAAATGTATCAAACTAACAACACTAAACATTAAGCGACTTATGCGAATGTTCTAGTAAAGGGAGAAGAGTGAAACCTGGTAGATACCACAGTCTTTCTTGGTCTAGTGGTCAGAGTATCTGACTTCTACGCCACGGTTCCCGGGTACGAATCCCATTTTTTTATGACTGATGGTCACTGTTAGCCCGAAGGCTTTCCGGCTTCGCCGGATTGGCCGAGCGCTGAGGGTGCTTAGCCGAGACCTTTATAATGGGTAACTAGCGCAAGGGCTCTCGAGAGGGGACCTGTGCGCGTAAGTAGACTGACTTCTATGACTTCTATCGGGAGGAAATTCGAATCCCAGTCGGAGCCAACATTTGTGCAAAACACAAATGGTTGGTTTTCGGGTCTGGTTGTGATGTGCATGTGAAATTTTTGTCTGTAAAATACACCCACGATACAGGGGAAATCCTTTTAGGAAATCCTCGTTTTTTTAAAGAAAAATATATTCCAACACCTCCCCTCACTTCAGTATGTCTAAACTAGCAAACAGGCTTAGTTCTGTGGCTTGTGCTATAAGAAAAATAAGAAGTCTTAATAATGTAGAAACAGCTAGATTAGTTTATTTTGGTTAAGGAGAGAAAGTAAATTTTCTAAAATCCGCATGCAAAATTAATTTTTATCTTTACTATAATGGATTTCCGCAAAGTAACGCCTGATTCTATTAACTGTATTTATTTTGATTATTTGAACAGCATCATGTATATGGTATTTTGCCGCAGAGACATAAGATCGATGTATCAACAACTTTTGTATTACAAAAGAGTGCAATAAGAAGTATTTATTATTGAAGTAATAAATAAATTTAAAGAAATAAGTATGTTAATATTTGCCATTCAATATATGCATGAAAATCTTATGTTCGTACACAGTAATATAAATAGTCTTAGTCAATAAAGCAATATACATAATGTAAATACACGAACATACACATACATAAATACAAGTTTGTGATGCCGTTTACTCAAGTCTTCATTCATGTAGTAATTCATTCATATGGCAAAGTCTTCGTTTTTACAACAAAGACTGTGTAGAAATAATACAAATGGATGTTAATAAACCCTGGGATGAGGTGATCGCTGCCAGGCTTTTTTTAAATACATTTTACTCAAGTGATCATTTTTTATTATTATATTATAATAATAAAAAGAATATTGAAATAAATTACTAAAAAAAAGGATACCATAAAAGTTTCTTTTGCCTGTTTATTCTCCAAGCACACAAACTTCGTTATGAAAACGGTGGTAGATTGTAAAAACATTACATTTGACAAACGAAATTCAAATTTTATATGTCGGACAATAATTATATTTAAATTAATATAATTTCAAACATTGTAAGCTTTTTTTATCTTAAAATTACAACATTTAATTTGTACGCCGACAGAAATAGTTACGTGGCGTGACATATATGTAACAAATGATATTAAAACAACACGACTGAAGTTAAATTAAATGAAGTCTACGTTCTGGTCCGCATTCAGTGCGGTCGTTTTATTTGCACATACATTTCGAACGCGGTACATCTGATTTACAAAGCTGTGCTCTGCATTCGCCTCATTATAAACTATACGAAACTATACATATTACTATCTTTTATTTAATGAAATTGAAATTATACAACTTATTAGTTTGGTTGTTTTTATTAATTGCCAATGTTAATTAAAACTAAAATAAAATGCTAAGCATATAATCACGGCAGGAGTGCTTAGAAGGGGGTGGATATATGTATATGGAGGACGGTTGCGCGGGAGGAGAACATAATAATATACTATATATATATAATTATATATACATACATGTGTATAAAATAAGTCTAGAATTTTAATTGTCAATCAATTTTATTTGTACACAAAATCTTTTAATATAATTTACTTGAAAAATATCGGACGTTTAATTTAATAATTCAAAAGACAATCAAATCTGCTTTACCGTTGCTTACAAATTATCAAATGTTTTAATTGGTAAATTAACTCAAACTTTTAACAAAATATCTCTGTCAAAGTTTTGTTCAAAAATATTCATATTTCATTCCCTATCCCTAATTGAAAGCCTTTATTAAGCGATGAAACCAATTAAGTTTATTGTACAGTAAAATGTAAACACATTTTCGTGAAACAAAATTTAGTTATTATTCATTATATCGTGTAAAAATTACACATAATTTTAATAATATTAAAAATTTCTCGTCGCATGGGTGTCATATCAGATAATCAAGGAAATGCAAGTCAAAGTTAGCTTTTCCTGACAGGTATCCGATTAAGCATTTTAAGGAATTCTAAATCTTACTGTCAGGAACGCATAGACTCGAGGCAGCTGCAAGGCGTAACGGTTATAACAAAAACTTATTATTTAGTATCCCTTTATTTGTAGATAAAATGAAGATAAAAATTTTAGAATAAAATATATCATCATGAATAGGAGTTAATATGTGTGTTATTTACAAACATATTTACTCCTAGAAATTAAAAATTATACAGCATTCAGTAAAAGAACCTATAATAGATAATAAAAACCGTGGCATTAAAAAATGTGGCTGACACCTAAGAAAGAGTAAAGGAAGAAAAATGAGCTATACGTTGAGTGCGAGCGAGACGAGTAGATAGAAGCTGTAATACGAAAATGGATCGGCTTGGTCGAGGAAATCATGGAATACACGCGTAACCTAGTACCGTAATGGTATGACTATTGCATTGAAACATCTCCTAACGAGCTTTTGAACTCTAACTAAGAGTAGTTATCTATTAGTAATGTTAATAGAGTTGCTAGTATTAGTATTGATTTGTTAAAAAAATATATAAAAGAAAGAATATACCTGAACTTAACGTTATCATCAATAAAAGTTTTAGTTTAAAAGATACCTAAAAAGTATACATAAAAAGTAATTGTTTAAAATCGTAATAAATCAGTTTTCTTAGTCATTTTATTATATCTATTATAAGAATAGACTTGGGCGTTTTATTTGTTCCCATTTCAAATGATCGAGAAAATATTTCCACGGACTAAAAGAACAATTACGGCCACAACGAACAATGTAAGGTTGTAATATGTATAAAAAAAGAACAAAGAACAGTGGCTTTATGTTACGAAATGGATAAAATACAAAATAACAAATTTTAATATTTAGAATGTTAATTATTTGAATTAATAAAATGTGCATAAAAAGGAATAAGATAATCGTTATCTAATATTAAGTGGATTACAACAATGACCGCATTACATGGTGTGGCAAGCACACTAAAGTACTGATGGCCACTTAGTTTAGTACCCAAGATAGTGTGACTTAAGAAAATATAAAATTAAAAACCTTTTTGACGTGATAACGTCTTATAAATTGTTGAACACCGACAAAGCGCACGAAAAAGTGTCCCGTTCCACCTGAGTCTGTGCGTGCACACGAGAGCGCTCAATAAGCGATAGAGAGGCACGATCGGCCCAAGCGTTGGCTTGTGACACATATATCTCTCTTCTCGCGTGAGAAGCTAGTGTCAGAGCTAGCAGAATAGTTCTGCTACTGGAACGCCGCCACGCTAGCATCTTCGAGAACTTTTACAATAACCCCCGCCCACCTCGACGGAAGCCATTATTTATAACAAATGTTGAATAAGCGACAACGTGTTTTGTGTTTTTGTGTTTATTTCTACAATTTAAAAAGATGTTATTGATTTCCTCCATAATTTTCAGTCTAATTTTATTTGGTCACTTCAATTAACTGTTTTTCTCAAAACTGCGGCAAAAAAGGTAATAATTCTTGCATTTTAAGAATAATATGACTAATAATAAATAAAGAATAATATGACATAATATGATTATAACTAATTGGTCGTGATTATATTTAAACAAATTATTTAAATTAAATTTGCAAAAACTGTAAATAATAAATGAAAATTAAAAATTAATGTTTTTATTCATCTATGTTTATTTATGACGTTATCACGTAAAACTATCGTCCGTAAACCGACTTTACAGACAACCATTTTTTTTTATAGAGTTAGGGGCTAACGAGCAGGCGGCTCATGTGATGGTAATCACTGCCGCCCATCAACACCATGAACACCATTAACACAATACCAGAGGAATAGCAGATGCGTTGTCGGCCTTTGAGCAAGGAATAGGCTCTTTTCTTGAAGGGCCCTAAGTCGTGTCGGTCCAGTATAACCGCTGTCAGCAACACATTCCATAAAGTGCAAGTGCGTGACAGAAAATTCCGCGAAAGCAATGTTCCAGTTTGTACCCTGGGTAGAAAAGATAAGAGGTATCCGCCGAAGAGGATATCTGCGTCTCGGTAAAAAAAACAAGGCCGGCTTTGCCGTCTCCAGATGGTAGTGGATATATAGTGGTATTCTTCAGAACCGGTGGTTTCCATGTTTTGGGGATTCCTCCGGTTACCTGCATTCACCAGACGAAACGCAGATGTTTGTTAAACATCTACTTCCTGCCAGTATTCTGTGAGGTCGTGGTATTACCCCGGTCGAGCCGGCCAATTCATGCAACAACAACAGCTGATGCGTGACTCTACCACTGTAAAACATAAGATCATTAATCATCAATATGCGGGATATTAAACCGTGATGGTGAGATTTTTAATCATTAACATAAAACCATCTATTCCCGAAATTCGTAAACCATCTTAACACAATACCTCCGAAGCAATAGTTATCCGAGAGATGTTTTATACGCCAATTATGCCGCACAAAAAGAAACCACCACGTGGTGGTATTGCGAAATCGGGAAGCAAGAAAAAAAACCAAGATGTTTTTCCGTCATTCAGTTTAAAGGAGATGGTGGGTCTGAAAATGCTGGAAAAGAACCAAGTATCTCTAATTTCAGTAAAAAGTCACAGCAATCCACCGGTACGTCATCAACAGCAGCACGCAAACAGCTGCTTGAATTTGAAGCTGCTAAAGCTGAGGCTCTTGTGAAAATCGAAGCAGCAGAAGCTAAAACGGAAGCCAAGATAAAAACCGCTTAGGCTACAGTTCCCAAGATTAAGGCAAACATTAAGTCTGAATTGCTAAACAAACAGCTGGCATTCGAATAGCGGAATTAGAGTCACAATCAAGTTGTTCATAAAGACTGCTTCTGAATCCTTTACCGGCAAAGCAGAAGTCTGAATTGATAATATTGTAAACCAGCATGAGGATGCTCCTCAGCAAGAGTGCCCTCGAGAAGTAAAAAACTAGCATAGAAAAATTAAAAGGCAGCAAGGGCTTGCCGTTAGGCGAAGGGAGATTGCTGTGAGGCAGCAGAGGTATACTGTAAGGCGGCTTGTTGTGAGGCTGCGGCAGGTATTCGTGAGGCGGCTTCTTGTCGTGTTTGTTCTGCTAATTTTCCATAACTTATACCGGCATCGCAGGCTGCATTAAGGTCTGCAAATTAATAAAAATATCGCTTCGCCGAAACCACAATTGCAAATTTTTAGCTGATTTTGCTATAGTGGTTTCGCTGAAACGATATTTTTTTGCTTCTTTTCTGACTTCTCCACTAGGGTGAAGCCAATGTCGCGAAAGTCTTCGGGCGTCTGAGGAGATTTGAACTTCATTTCAGCGGAGTCTGGACATAGATGATGATTCTTCTTCAGATGACGATGCCTGGATAGTGCCTTAACTAGTTGTGGCTAGAACGAGGTTGTGATGATACGGTAGTCATCCTGATTTTTTTCCTGGAGCCTGAGAAGCGCTTCTGTGAGCATAGCGTCTATTTTTATCTTGACTCTATCTGTAACGGGGAAGTGGCTGCCGGTGAGATGCCATGCTGTGTGACCTAACTTATCTCAATGTCGGGTATAGACAGGGAGGATAGGTGCATAGGTGTGTATGCCTAGTGCGCCCAAATGTGTATCTTGTTTTGTCACTTTTGTGTGTGTGCTTAAAAACAACTTAATCTACGCGGGGACTTTAGTCCAACGAATTCTACGTTGACTAGAACTCTACCACAGGCAACTTGACCACTTCCGTGCTTCATTTTCCAGAACGGGAACTGAGGCAATCAAAATTGCTTTGTTTATTATTTCCCGAAAAAGTTCGGAGTACCACGGGACCGATTCCCCCGACTCCCCGAGTCCCCCGCCACGACCTACGGAGGTAGTCCACCTCCGTAACAACAAGAAAGAAAAAGCAAAAAGCATGTAACAAAAACTTAAACATGGTATTATACATAAACTATTCGTATAGCCAACCATTTTTCGAAATAATAATTTATATTTTTAAAATTTAAAAATATTTTACAGATAAAAAATCGTAGATTTTAATTATGTTATATACTTAAAGCATTATAAATTTCGATTCAGCTTATAAGAATTTTTAAATAACTGCAGCTTTATAAACTGCTGTAGTTCTGTTAAAAAAGCGTTGCAATTTTATCGATAGAGACGGTTTTATTTATTTTGCATGAAAACGTTGAGTGTGAGTTGATGAATACGTTAACACAATATTTAAAATGTTCTATTATGGAAGCGTGAGACACCTGTCATAGTACGGATGTTCTACTGCTTGTATTACTGACAAAATTTACTGCTGTTCTGTACAAAAAATCGCTTACAAACAGCGTAATTAAACATCGTATATATGAACGAAACTTAAAAATAACTTTTCAAGTACTCTCATACTCATAGATCGCTACAAATACCCGTGGATGCAGTCGATACAGGACCATCCTGTGCCACCTGCATTCCTCAGAACTCCCTCTAAATAGTTAAAGCCGTTACTCCACCTAGGGAGCGGTCTTCGTTGATTGTTACGCGATCGTTCGAAGTCTGCTCTTGCCCCTCACGAGGCACCGGAAAGCAGTTCGGGGCTTTTTGCCCCCCTCAGCAGTCTCTACGTCATACGCAACTACGTACGGGTCACTGGCTTCGCCACTTGACTGTTGGCACTGTGTTCCATTAGACTGGCACACACGGTCAAATCCTCTGATGAGGTTTTACTCTTCTCGTTGCTCTCAACGAGCTGGCTAGCCGGATGTAAAACGTCCAGCCTGCCTACCGGCGGTCGGGCAGCGATTTAGTTTTCTTTTGCCGAAGACTATTCTTCGACTTTGGTTAGTCTTGTTGTTGGTCCTCCTCAGGACGACTTCGCAGCTCGCGGGGGAGGCGTTTCCCTTCGGGAGGTCGAGCGTGCAGTGGCGCAATGTTCGCCAGATGTGCATGAGACGACGCATCTGCTCGCTCGAACATGTTAGTCGCGATCCGCCGCATAAATGTGTCTAAGTTTTCTATTTTTAGATCCCTCATGATGGTTGCGTTCCGCATCCATGAGGGGCGCCGACGATGGTACGCATGCTGAGGCATTCTTGTGTCTGGAGCAGCTTCTTAGATGTTGCACTAGTCATGGCGTAACATGCCGGCGCAGCATAGGTTGTCTTACTACGTATATTCGTCTTGTATATATTAATCTTCACCCTCGTCCGAAACGGGAGGTTAATACTGGACGCAAGAGTGCATGGGTCACCCGTGTCTTAGCCACTGTGTCTTGCACGTGGGGTTGCATTGACAGTCTTTGGTCGATGGTAACTCCTAGGAATTTGACCGTGCGAGACCAGTTTATTACGCGAGAACATTTCTACGGATAAAAATATTATACCAACATTTATTTTGCGAAATTCTGGAATACTTCTGTCAACATAACGGCACACTAATGATCGAAACTGAGATGCGACAAAAAATGAGAACATCGGTAAATATATGTATATTATCTTGATGATAGAGAATAAATTTAATGTGAAACAGTGAAATTGGATTTCCTACAAATTTTCTTCATCGGAATAGAATATGAGACAAATTTTTTTCAATGACAAGGCAAGTTTAAATGACGTTAATGTTACCGGCATAAAAAAAATATTTTTTAATATTTATAAGCTGTTGCTGCGTTTATAAAATGATTTAACACTAAATAAATCTGTATATGTAAATTAATGAGCCTTTGCATGTCCCGTATGCGTTCCTATACCATAATGAAACTTGGTGAGTTGTTGTGTGAATTAGTACAACTTTTTCACAGGACGCGCGAGTCGTATCAGATTGTTCGTCTCACGGACACATTGCGTTAAAACTATACATTTGTTATTAGCACATAAAAAAAGGTAATCCTTTCGAGGGTGATAATTAGCATGTTACACACATGTATATATATATATATATATACATATATATATATATATGTAAAAATGTAAAATCTGCCAACCTCCTCTGGATCATTGTAACGGACTCTTTTCTCTTTATTCCCTTTTAGCTTTAAAACTCTAAATGCTAGAAAGATGTTAAAGAGCCTCTCTTTAACATCTTTCTAGCATTTAGAGGTCTGTGACTAGCACTGGGACGTTCTTTACATTAGTAACATATTTGTCGTGACTGTATACTGTCGAGGTAGTTAAAAATAATCAAATTTGTAATTCATCGAACATAAACAAACAAAAAATGTGTTTTATGCAATAGTGTTTTCTTTTAATAAGATGAATAATATATAAATATATATAAATTCTTGATTAAATAAAGAATCAAACAATATTATAAGATATAAAATAATAAAAGATTTTTATAATCATCGTTGGCCTCTTAGTACATAAATGTTTCCGTTGGGGTAGGCAGAGACCGCTTTTTTCTACTAGCTACGATCCTGACACACATTTTTCGCTTCTTTTATTTTCATTAACGTTTTCATACAAGCTCGTCAGATACGGGTACTTTTGACGTGACATTTTCTTAAAATGACTTCGATGTTATGGTGATATGTTTGCCCACGACGACCTGTACCGGCTTGCTCATTAACACAAGCCTCGTGCTTCTGTTTTGGTCAAACTTATTTTATCCGTCCTCTCTACGTGTCCAAACCAGAAGATGTAGGGGCAAAGATACAGGGATGCTTAGATAGTATCCCTGTCTATTTGTCCTTACATCTTGTACCGCACCGCAACGTTCCTGTAACACACTGTTTCTCACTTTGTCCATCAAAGTCAGTCCAGCTATATTTCTCTTTTCATTTCCACAGCATAAATCTTACTTTCATGCATCTTCTGCCAAACCCGGCTTTCACTACCATACATAAGTGTGGGGACCAGTACTCGTCTATATATCTAAGGGTATCTATCCTATGTATATCAGCTGTATATATGCATCTGTATTGTGTCGTGCTTTTTTAGATACTTTCTGGCTACACATAAAGTTATGCAGGGCCCTAAACACTTGATTTCCTGCCAATATCACTGCTGTACTTTCTGTCCCTTGTAAACTTTGACCAAGTATATAAACTTTTTCACTTATTCCACTCTTTCTCCTTCAATCAGCAATCCTCTTATAAATAAAACCTCTCCTAATTAGTAAGTAACTGTCACATTTTTTTACATTACACATGGACAAACAACTAGGCCCGAAACAACTATCTGCGAGTCATTCCTATGTGGCAATCGTATCACCGACACACAGTGCAAGTCTTTTTAATTGAAGCCGATCGCTTAGCTATTGCGCCAACTGGTGTTTCGTTGTTCATGATGTTCATGGGCGGCGGTGATCGCTTAACATCAGCTTGCTCGTTTGCCCCCACTCCTATAAAAAAAAACTGAGTCGACTGCCGTAACTGCGCTCAGTGAAATACTTCGCTATGCAAACCAAAACTCAATTTAATAGGTAGCAGCATCTTAACACTCTGCTACCTCTTAAATTGAGGTTAACATAAACAGAAATACATAACGAAAATAGAGCATAACATAGACAATTTAGTTCATTATATTTCTAAGATGGATAGAATCATATCTTCTAAGATGGATAGAATCATATCTGAGAAATCGTTGTCAGGCGGTGGTCATAGGTGGACATAAATCTAACTTTATTAAAATCACATCCGGAGTACCTCAAGGGTCTCATTTAGGGCCCCTCCTGTATAATGCGTATTTGTATGACATAAACACATGCTTTCAACATGCCTCCTTTTTAATGTATGCAGATGATAAAAAGATATGGTCCAAAATAAATAATCTACAAGACTACTGTAAACTTCAAGAAGAATTAAAAAGGTTGGAACATTATTATAAAAGTAACCGTATTGCTGTAAATGTTACTAAATGTCAATTTATAACATTCACACGTAAATTGAAACCAGTCGAATATGCATACAGAACGTCTGGGACAACTATCAAAAAAGTACAGGTTGTCAAAGATTTAGGTATTCTATTTGATAGGAAGCTGACGTTTTGCGATCACATTGACCAGATCACAAATAAAGCGTACAAAAACTTAGGCTTCGTGCAACGAACTTGTCAACCCTTCAACAATTTAGAATGCATAAAGCTGTTATACTACGCCTACGTTCGTAGCACCCTAGAATATGGTAGTTGCGTATGGAGTCCACAATATCATATATATATTAATAAAGTAGAAACAATTCAACGTAAATTTTTGAAATTCTTAGATTATAAGATGAAAAAGAGACATGAAAAATACACAGAAAAATGCATATATCATAAATTCCTTACACTTGAGGATCGTAGAATTTTGTTGGATCAAATGACACTATATGACATTATTCACGGACGCCTCGACAGTCTTACATTTAATTGCTCTAATCAACTTTTCTGCGCCGCGTTATCGTACAAGACACACAAAATTATTTTCTACTACTTACAATCACACTAATTACTCCAGTAACTCCCCAATAAATCGAATGTGTTCCACTTATAACCACATTTTCTCGGATGTGGACCTATTTTCTGAAAAGAAACATATTTATAAAAAACAACTTGTTGAAAAACTTTTTTGTAACTACGCATGAATAGATGACTTGCAGCCAGTGGCTATATCCAGCTAAAATGATGACCGTATAATGAACTAAAATCAATAAGTATATACACATACACACACGGACGCAAACACGCACATGCACACACGCACACACACATACGTGCATGCACACGCGCGCGCGCACACATACACACACAAACATATTTTATTATCATTGCAAATAAACATCGCAATTGCATAACACAATCTCTTTATTTAACAAAGTGCATCTTTGCTATTCGTATCAGTGCTACTTTTTAACATGTTAAAACTTTGATATTTAATCTCAACATACATTTTAAAAATATTCAGATGTTATATTATAATGATGGTTGCATCGCTCCTAGTAAGCTCCTAGTAGTAAGCTGTAAAGTCACTCTAGGGAAACCTATAATAGGCTAGTGTTATGATTATACTATAAGGTACAATTGTTATTTTTCAAAAATGCTGTTGGTTTTCTAAATAAATAAATAAAAAAATTATCTCGACAGGTGCACACCTATAACAAGCGTGTACAACATTTACCGTTACGTGACTACTAAGTGCTTAAAAAATACAAAAAATTACAACAAAGAGTAGAAATGCGCATAAAAAATTATTTATGTATACAAAACAGAGTTTCATAGAGAAGAAATATGCAATTGATACCAGTACCTTTTTTTTACAGTACCTTCTATATGAAGATGTGTAATGAGTTGTGAAATATGCCTATATCAGTTTTTATATCGTTAAGGATGTTGTAATCATTACACACTTTTACCGCAAGATAATTTAAAGCCGAGATTGGTTATTCTTGGCTAGTTGAATCGTAATAATAACTGAAATAAAAGAATAACTAGTTTAAAATTGAATTCGATGTCCCGTATATGGCGATCAGAATAATTGTTAAGGTTGTCATTTGAATATAATTCATATAAGATATATTATTCATGAAATAATATTATATCACACTATATGGCGTTAGTATAAATATACATATTATATTACGATTTGAATTTGCGACAGATTTAAAAATGTCACTTGAAATACCTCGTTAAATTTTCACGTATCCTCGGCGGGTCACTTGGCATGCGTTAATTATGACATCTCATTAAAAATAAATATTTTTTAATATGAACTTCTTAACTGTCAGTGTTTTATATTAAATATTATTAATATAAATAAAGATCTAAAAAAAAATGTGTAATTCATGGAGCACAAATATATTTTTAATTGCAATTTAAAAAAATGATCTTCATCCACGCCTTTACATTTTTGTCGTGATTATTTGAGAAAGAGAACAGTTACATCTTTTTTAAAACATCATCATTTCAGCCTACATCAGTCCACTGTTGAACACAGGCCTCCCCCAATGATTGCTACTAAACACAGTCCTGATCTACCTGCATCCGTCGACTACCCGCAAAACCGTGCAGGTCATTGCTCTATCTAGTGAGGGGTTGCCCTTACCTGCGTTTGCCGGTACGAGGTTGCCACTCGAGAACCCTTCTTCCCCAACAGCTATCGGTTCTACGTGCTATATGGCCGGCCCATTGGCACTTCAGCTAGCTAATCCTTAGGGCTATGTCGGTTACTCTAGGTCTGCTGCGCCTAAAACATACATTTTTTCAATTAAAAAAGGAAGTCATTTAACAGAAGACCAATAAATTAAAAATCTGTTTTTAGCAGTGTTGGGCTTTTTCGCCCAAATATTTTTTTTAAATCTCGTAATCAGTCATCTTTTAATTCATCAGTTACATAGCAGATTTCGTATTTTTTCACTTCTTTCTAGTTATAGTTCCCAAGTAAGCGAATAAATGAGAGTTTCTCTATTTTTTATGGAAGGTTACTAAGGCATATCGTAAGGGTGGTATAGTGGATTTTGTTTCTCACCCAAAAGCTTGCAGAACGCTTTTAAGGCGAGTTTACATTGCTATACAAAACTAGGAAATAGTAACCTAAATTAATTTTTCTTGACTTTGTGGTGTAATGCCTGAATTTATTAACCGTAATAACCTTCTTTTGTCTATGCTGCTGTATTTAATTGCTATATTTAAAATGTGAATATTTGGTACGAGTACATCTTGACTGTAATGAGAAAATATCTTATTTTTGGTTATATTTTATTACCGCCGAGCTCATTAAATATGTAAATATTTAATTAGTAGAGAATGAGTGATAGTAAGTATTTTGAAAATTAATTAAAAGCACTCTTCTCCTTTATCAGTCTCTTACTAGTCCATTGCTGGGCACAGGCTGGTCTTCCAAGAAGACAGGATTTGCTTTAATCATCTGGCTTGGAAGACGAATTGATGATTGCAGTACCAGACAATTCAAAATGTATACCCTGCTCTCGGTACTACTCTTTGTCAGGTTCAGGTGATTTGCTGATCTTGGCACTTTCATCCAATAAAAAAGTTTATTAAAACTATGATAAATGTAGTTCGTTTTAAAACATATACGATGCCTTTATTTCGATGTTGATTTTAATTTAGTAATAGGGTTGTGCCTCTTAAAAGAACCAACATAATGTAACCTTATTGAACCTTCAATTCTGCGCGTTTCAATTCAGTAGTAGTTACATTTCACGTCCTTTTGTATGTAAATAGGCAAGGGAATAGCGAGTCTGTTGAGTTTAGAATCTCTTCACTTATTTCGCTTTCAGTAGACATGGAACACGTTTCTCGTAAAGAATACGATTTGAATACATTAAAAGACTGAGTTTTATTTATACATCATATATGTAGTATATTTATATATACAGATTAAGATATTTTATTTGCCATGACGCTTTATACAGAAATATACGTACACATCTGTTCGTCTACTCTTTGAAATGAAAATTATTTATTCTTTAACGTTTGAAATATAACTTTCATAAGAGAATTCTTTACTGAATTAAGTCTAAATTTTGGATTAACAAGTTTGCTATTATGTATTAATTTAATTTTTTTGTCCCTTTTTTTGAAGAAATGTGTTTAAAATTTACGTACATGCATAACGTTTGTAAAAGTTAAAATAAACAGTTCCCTTCGGGAATCACGAGAGCGCATATTATAGATTGCGCCAACTGCTTTTCTGCAAAGTAAAGATTGTATGCTCGTCAGACATATAACAAAACGCCACAAGACATTTTGCTGTGAAAATAGCTAAAGTAAACTAGTCTTGCAGTGAAGATTTCTGTAATTTGTCGGATTTTTCAAACAGCATACGAAGCCGAACTGATTTTTTTAGTTTATGAGTATGCGACCTAATGTAAGGTAACGTTGAGGCAGAGTTTGGTAAGCACGTTAGCAAAGCAAATGCCTATTTACTAAAGTATATATATCACGTAATCGATGATATTTTCTAATAGACTAAAACTGCATAGATGTTTGAGAGTATTACTTCAAAATAGGCGACACAATTTAAGTGACAAAGGCGTGCAATTTTTTTACTGGGTCTAAAGCAGCAGGTTGAGATTTATTAGCACCAGGTCAGATTTGATATTTGGATGAAACAATTACAGACAAGTCCAAAACTCTAGAAACATCGGAATTATGTTAAAAATTCTGTATAATAGCTTATATTTAGCAAAAACATAACAGTGCCCAAAATACCGACTATAAAATGGTCACTGAAAACCAAAAAATCTGACACAGGATGGATAACATATTACATCCGACTAGGCAGGTTCAACTTCGACCAAGTGGTTAATCAACGGATCCAACTCAGCTCGGACAGCGTTCGGGAAACTAAGACGTGGTCTTTCACTGCAGGCCGCATAAGGAAGCTCAGAGTCGGTCACCGAACTATGGAAATAGCAACGCTCGGAGTTTCTCTGCGAGATAAAATCCGTAACCATGATATTTACAGGAGAATTACAATAACTGACATAGCCCTAAGGATCAGCAAGCTGAAGTGGCAATGGGCCAGCCAAATAGATCGTAGAAAAGATAACCTGTTGGGCAAGAAAAGTTCTCGAGTGGCAATCTCGCGCTGGCAACCGTGTTTTGTGGCAATCTATGGGGGAGGACTATGTAAAACAGTGGACTTTGATAGGCTGAAATGATGATGATGATGATGATTCAGTTTTTATTAGCATGCAACAATTTTATTATTTTAACAATTTTATTTTATTAATGCCAGACAAAATTACATAGCACATTTTTATTTAGCAACATTATTCTACAATAGTAATGTATAGGATAATGGATTAAAATATATGATATACGGTACACAAATTCGGTAATCCAAGAACGGTTATACGTCGTGCAATTAAATGAAATTCTCTTTCTTAGTAAAATATGTTTTTCCTTGCTCTTTATAGACGACTCACATATTGGCAAAGGCAGTTTTCCGTTTGTGTTTCATACCAATTAGGCTGTAATATTGCCAGTAAAAAAGATTTGTAATCTTTTCGTTATCCCATGAAATTGTGTAACTTGTTTATTACTTTAATAAAAATGAGTAGTTCTCACCACATGTTAATATCATCATCATCATCATCATCACTTCAGGCTATCACTAGGCCACTGCTGAACATGGGCCTTCCCCATAGATTGTCAAAATATTCACAAAAGTATTGACTCTCATTTTGGGGGGGATTTTGCCATAGTTGCCACGCTTGGTAGGCAACCGCAGTTTATTCATTCAGATGTTCCAGGAAGATGCTGCTTCCCATCTTATGTTTTTATTTTCCCTCTGTTGTCATTTGCGTCACCCATGGGATGAAATGGGGTGGATTTTTTTAAATATTAAGTCGTTGAAAATAGAAGAATAAAGGTTTGCGAGTTTTTATAGCAAACAGAAAACTTAATAATGAAAACATCAAATAGAGATACGTATTAATAACAATCCTTGTAAAAATCAATTGTTAGCGACATTATTTTATAATGTTACTAACAATTGATGCCGTGTGGTAGCGGCATAAGAGAATCTACCACCCCGTCTCGTCCCGTGGGTGTCGTAAAAGTCGACAGAGGGTTATGAAAACCAGGAGATGGGCAGCAGCATCATCCTGGAACATCTAAATAAACAAACTGCGGTTGCCAACCCGCCTGCCAAGCGTGGCAACTATGGCAAATCCCCCCAAAATGTCTATGGGGGAGGCCTATGTTCAACAGTGGACTGTAATAGGCTGAAATGATGATGATGATGATGATTATTTTATATAATACTCGTTTTAGTAAATTAACCAAATTTTATCATAACAAAATTAAAATAAAGAGATAATATTCGGTTTTCAACAGCCTGCTTCTACTCGCGTAGCAGATATGGAATAGTACTCTACTGCTCTATACATTACTTATAGAAATTAATCACTGTACACTAAAGCGTTGTACGTTGTTTCAAAGTTTCCTTGGATTATTCCAACATATTTTATTTTGTTAGTCATATTAAGAGTTTGTTGTTTTATGTAGTAAGTATACGTTAATGTTGTAAGTTATATTTAGTTGACTTTCAGCGTGAAAGATATGGTAAAGCATTTAGAGACGTTATAGTTCAGCTTGTTAGAATTGCAATATAATTTAAATCTGTTAAGATCGTCTCGCGAAATCTTACATGTTTGAAACATTTTGATATAATCTGCGTATAGTAAAAATTGAGAGTGTTAAAATCATAACCACACATCGTTAATAAATATTGTCAAGAGTACAGGGCCTAATAAGAAGCCCTGCGGCACACCAAAAGTATTTTCTGTCTAGACAGACGAGAAACAATTAATTACAACCGCTTGAGATCTAATATTTAATTTAACTTAATTTTAAGTACGATGTAAAACATCTGTACAAGGTACCATAAATACCCGTCGAGAGAAATTTGTATAGCAGTATTTGGTGGTCAATGCGGTCGAACGCTTTACTAAAGTCTATGAAAATAGTATCCACTTGATACCTAGTATCCATAAAAGAAATAACAAAATCATTAAACATTAAAAGATTGGATACAGTGGATCGTTTCTTCACAAACCAGTATTGTTAAAGAATAAGTTTCGAAGATAACGTAGGGTACAATTGATTGTAGATAACTTTTTAAATGACTTTAGCAAATATACATAATTTAGAGATCATTTTTGCTTAGTGGCTAAAGATTGTTGATTGCACACGTTGTCGTGATGAAAGACCGCACCCTTTCTATTGATCAATTCCGGTCGCTTTCTCTTAATTTCTTGCTTTATTCTCATCAGTTGTTGGTAGTAGAGATTCAAATCGATGGTTCTGCCTGGCGGTAAAAGCTCATAATGAACAACGCCCTTCCAATCCCACCATTCACACAGCATCACCTAATTGCGGGTTAACCGACCTTTCACTACGACCTTTTTCGAAAGTTCTTGTTGTACGTGATCCACTTTTCATCACCAGTTATCAATCTCTTCATAAACCGTTACTTTCATTACGTCTCAACAAAGAATCACAAATGAGTACACCGTTCATTGGGTTTCTTTCAGTGAGCTCTTGTGGCTTCCAAAAATCGAGCTTTTTTGTGTAACCAGCTTTTTTCAAACAGATCAAAACTGTTTTGTGATCGATTCCCAGTTCTTCAGCTATGTAAGTAAATGTTGATCTTGCTCCACTTTTTCCAAAATGGCGTCTATTTTATCCGTAACAGGGGCGGTGAGATGCATCTTTGACAGCAAAATTCCCGGATTGAAAACGCTCAAACCAACTTTGTGCTACTCTTACAGACACTGCATTAGGTCCATAAACGTCACAATTTTTTTGCGGCTTGCGTTGCAGTTTTTCCTATTTTGTAATTAAATTTTAAAATGTAACCAATTTCTTCATTTTCACAGAAAGAACAACAAATGAAAAATAGCTGGAAACAACATTTTACTAATTCGTTTTTTTTAGAAATGTCATCTTTTTATTATCGTCAAAACCAGCCAGATACAAACCAGAGCCAGGGAGATTTTATTACAAGTTTATACATACTATATGCGAAAAGACTTTAATATGTGTTTATGCATATATGTATATGTGTATTGAAAGTATATTGTTTACATACATACATAAGATCACGACTGTATCCCATAAGGGGTAGTCAGAGACTGGGCACTCACTGCAAAAAGCAGATGACTGCCACAATCTACGTTTCACCTAAACAATATAATGCACTTGGTTTGAAAGGTGGTGAGCCCATCACCACCATGCTCCATTGGGTGCACAGTGCAGTTTTATTCCTTCCTTGCCTTTTACGAGATCCATTGGATGAGATAGAGTGGTAGTATTCTTTTAACGAGCCGCCACCACCGGTTTGGGTATATCCTTATATCTATTTTTTATCCCTATGCTATTTAAATGTGTATTTATGTATTTATGTGTTTATGCGCCTGTATGTAATATTATTTAAAAAAAAGTAAAGTTTCAGCCTATAAATGTCCCACTACTGAGCACAGGCCTCCTCTCATTTCTGAGAGGGTTTTGGAGCTAGGAAGAATCCGCCACGCTGCTCCAATGCGGGTTGGCGGACTTCACATATCTTCGAAATATTTTTTATTCCTCAGACATGCAGGTTTCCTCACGATGTTTTCCTTCACCGCCGAGCACGTGGTAAATCAGCACTTAAAATTGTAATTAACAATTTTAGTGGTGATGGCACCGGGAATCGAACCCAGGTCACTCGCGTACTATGAAATTTAAAGCGAGCGCCTAGCCCCTGAGCTACCACGGCTCTCCAATAAAAAAAGTAATATTAATATTTTGTTATAATTATTACATATTTCAGAATAATATCTATAATACTCGTAGTATCTTTGTTTACATTTTAGTGCTTTTTTTTAGATTACTGATATTTTTTTGTTTGATCTTGGCGCCCACTATATCTTTTCTGCTCGACCCGAAGGTTTTTGGAAATTCGTCCGCTAATTGGGTAAAATAAGGGACGAAAGTTTGTATGGTAGTAGCGTAATTATTGAACTAATGTATAAGAGTTACATAATGATTTCTTACATTTACGCTTATTTTTATTATTTTTAAACTATCTTTAACCCGTGATTTCGAGTGCTTTACAGCACCCACGGTCAAGGGGGAGAACCCAGCGACCACGAGTAAAAATTAAACGCGAAAAAATTCATAAAATTAGTTTATTTAAATAAAAGTTAGTTGTATCAGCGTTTTTTGAAATTCATTCTCCATGAGGGTAAATAAGGAACAAAATTTTGAACGAGAAATTATAAACATGGAAATTATAGTTTAGGCTTTTGTTTATAACAAAAGTCAGTCGTGTCAGCATTTTTGGAAATTCATCGCATCATTGATCGCACCTGCAAAATACTTGACACCAAATGCAGTCGTGTTACCGGGTCTGGACTAATGAATCGGCATCCCAGGATGAAAAAACCAGCGATCTTAAGTTCGCCTTTCTTGAGGAACTCCTGCATTCTGGTCTATTTGCCAAGGCTGTCCTCGGACCGTTCAGATTCTCCTTGCTCTCCAAAACAATGGAGTACCTTATCAACAGTCAGCTCTTGAGTCACCTAGAGGACCGCCACCAGATTAGTCATTGCCAGTACGGTTTCTGGCGGCATCGCTCGGCTGGTGATCTTGTAGTGTACCTCACTCTTCGATAGACGGAGGCAGTTGAGAGACAAGGGGAGGCCATGGTAGTTAGTTTGGACATAGCGAAATACTTCGATCAGATCTTGTAAGAAGCGCTTCTCTTGAAGAAATTATGCAATTGGGTCACCAGTTTTCTTACAGGCCGGAACATCAAGGTCGTAGTCGGAGATGCATGATTGGACTCCAAGGCTGTGAATGCTGGGCTTCCAAAAGCCTGCGTGCTATCACCAACTCTGTTTCTTCTACATATCAATGACATGTTACAGATTAGTAACATTCATAGCTATGCGGATGAAAGTACTGGTGATGCCTAATACACCATGCCAATATTTCTGAAGGATATACGTCAAGGAGTGATGGAACAAACTTGTGTCTGAAATCGATATTTTATTAGACAAAATCTCGATATCTGGCCGACTAAAACTAATCAAATTCAACCCTAACACCCCTTTCTCGTAGTCCCTCGCTTCGAGAATACTCCCTTCGCAGCCTCGGTTAGTATCAAATGACGTTCAGTTCGGCGGTCATCTGGAAGGTAAAGCCTGCCTCCAAAAAGCTTGGCGTGTTCAGTAGAGCAGGACAGTATTTCAAGCCCGCCCATCTCTTGTCAGGGGCACCCCAGTGCCAGCTCCAGCTTCCACATTGTAACAATACTAGACATGACATGACTTTCTGACACTTAACAAATAATAGACTCACATCCATTTTTACGGATTACGGTCCATAGAAATGTCAAAATAACCAAAATATAATTAAAGTTGCAAATATAAAAGCAGCTACCCCACATCTAAATGTCAAACCTCCCAATAAAACATTTAGTAGACAGTGATGCGAAGCAATTCGTTGTTAGTTCCGAAGCGATAAAACCTACTTCCTAACTTTCCGCTTAACTACGACCCTTTCAAAGTAACTAAACGATAGGAACCACCATTTGTTTAACGAATTTAACGACCCGACAAGTATAAAGTTCGAGTTGTACCATTTTCATGATTGATTGAAAGACTACATAAAAAAAATACTGATAATAAATTTACAACATTGAATGATTATAAAGCTCTTACGGCCTACTGAACGTATTATAAAATTCCTTTACTTCAACATGGTTATGTTGTCGTCCTTATCAAATTTTATATCAAATTTAATTGTCGTAATTGAATTCGGTTTCCAGTTGTATTACTGAATTTTATAACCTGGTATATGTTTTCTTGGAGGGTCGTAGAGTAACATAAGCTACTTTTTACCATCGGAAAATTCCTTATTCCTACAAGAACATCTATAAACGATTTTAATAAAAATCATTTAAGTTTGGTGTTTTGCAGTGAATTACTTCCACTACTCTACTTAACAGGTAAGTTTAAGATTTAATTTACTTTACAGTCTATATCCTTACATAATATTTAATACAACCGTAACAGTACATTATACGCTGTAGAAAATATTTTTAAAAAGTCTTTAAAATAACAATAGAACGGAAAACAATTACTTTTAGAGCTTTTATTTGTTTGTATGTATGAATGTTTGATCACGCATCACGGAAAAAAATGTGGCTTTCATAATTGTATTGATCTATTAAGTTTCCTCATTGTAATTGATGATTTCATACTATTTTATTACATCTTGAAATAAGTGGTAGTTGTATATCAGTTGAAGAAAATAATTATTTAAAATATAGTTCACTAAACATAATCAGAGGGCGCTATAAGAAACCTAAAACGCGCTATCGGATAGTTTACCGTCGAAGTATGTAAGCGAAACGTGAATTACCTGCTGATATGACCTTTCGGTTTCGAGAGAACGTAATTCTGCACGATTTTCTTCATAATATTAATAAAGACAACGTATGCTTATTGTTTTGACGATATAATTTCGTATTTTTTTTTTTTTTATTTCATAAAAGTGACGGAACGAGCAATACGTTCACCTGATGGTAAGTGCAACGTCTGCCCATAACAAATTCTGTGTCACTCAGAAAATTACTGTGTGACATCTCACTGCGCCCGTCAACCTGAGACATCAGTTCTTAAGTCTCATATGCCCAGTGATTACGCTAGCTCACAGTGCCCTTCAAACCGAAACACAGTAATGTTTCCACACTACTGCTTCACGGCAGAATGACTGGACCTGGGGTGGTACCTACCTAGATGGATTCCTGCATAGGAATCCTACCACCAGTAAATAACTTATAAATTATATACGAATGCTTTTGTTTCCACGGACTACAATTCGCCTTTTTCGCCTTTGGATTTAAATTCACTTAGGTATTTGACGATACGATTTCCCTGTTTTATACGACAATTGCATTTGTGTAAGCGGACCACGATTTGCCTTGTGATTTACTTAAATACGATTTCGCTGTTGTATACAATCGTTATAACAATGACTGAATTATTTTTTGTAAACCGACTACCATTTGCCATTTCATTTACTTTTATACGCATAATTGACGATACGACTTCCCTACGACTTTACGACGACTGCAGTCATTTAAACCCCTAGGGCCACCTGGACCCACCTAGACAACTTTGGGAACTAAGTCCCAAAGTGGTCCAGGTGGACCCTAGGGGTCCACGGGAGACTCGACGGGGGTCTACGTTGGCGTGACAAACAAATGATTTAGTTAGTAATAGTTTTGGGAATATGGTAGAAATGTAGCTGCAGGGGGTCCGCCAGAACCAGCTAAATTTTGAAAGTGGTCTATGAGAAAAGAAGTCTGGGAACATTCGGTTTAAACGGACCAACATTAAATTTTCATTAATATTAATAATACTTTCCCGAAAACGGTCTAACCTTTCTATTGTTTCTGCTCTAGCCAAACAGGTACAGTTGAGGAGATTAAAAGAAAATAAACCGAAGCGTGAAGAGCGCTTAGTTTAGCAGAGTTCTAGAAGTGCATATTCTCGATCTCAATAGAATACTTCTGAACGCAAATCACGTTTGAATGCTAATAGACACCGTAACGCTGCGGCGTAGCCTGCAGAGAATACCGTAGTACGTAAATGTCACTTGTGTGCATACCGATCTGGCCACGATGAAGTCCGAAGGGCGGAAACACAGGAAGATCGTGACATTCGATTATACTCTGATCATAGTGGAGCCAGGAAAGAAAGCACATTTGTCAGCTGACCGTACCCGTCACGAAATCTTATGATCTCTAGAAACGCACCAGGAATGAAAAGCGCGTAAGTCTGCTGACGGTAGGCGTCATGAAATTTTACAGCTATTGGAGACAGATGATCAGCATAAGCTTTGATGGATTTGACTGCAATTTACTAATAAAATATGTCGATTATTCTCAAATAGGCTCAAACGAAAAATTTCCTTTTAGCATCTTTATGAGAACAGAACGTTACCGAGAAGGGCCCAATTGTGAAACAGGTCATAAGATAGATACCATGTCGTACGAGGTTATCATGTGGTCGGCTTATTTTACGCGAGTGAAACCGCGGGGATCAGTTAGTTGTCAATACTATCTTTCGCCCCCGCGGGAACCGAGACGTGACAGCTGGCGAACCACGTCGCCGCCATTTTGGTACAAGTAAAAAAAACCTGACTCTGTTGTGTTCCTGCCTCTGCCTCTTACGACATCTCGGTAGGAAAGAGCTAGGTGCTATTCTACTCTTTCGGACACCTGTCGTAGAAATAAAATTTAAATATTAAAGAACGCCATTAAATAATAACATTGTATACATTTTATAGAAGTCTGTTTAGTCCGTCTGTTGCAAAATTATTTATTCCTTTAGCAAGAGGACTAAAATATCATTTATAAAATATTTTTGTTATTTTTGATGAACATGTAGATTTGTTGCATTAACAAAGTTTCATATTACTTCAGCCCATATAAAAAACCTTGGCGTTGACATATCGAGTGACGTTCAGTTTCGCGGTCACCTGGAAGGAAATGCCAATTTTGCCTCTAAAAAGCTTTGCGTGCTCAGTAAAGCTGGACAGTACTTTATGCCGGGCCTCTGCTTGCAAATTTGCAAGGAGCAAGTTCGGTTTTGCATGGGATACTGTTCTCATCTCTGGGCTGGGGCACCCTAGTGCCAGCTCCTTCCATTTTCAGCACCTTGTGGCAAAGCTTAAAATTCCATCCGCATCACCTTGATGGTTGGAATTCTACCACTGTGCGTTTTTAAAGGAATTTTCTGCCACGCACAATTTGCTACAGGCAGCGACAAAAAACTTTAAAGACTTTGACGACTTTGGGCACTTAAAGAAATGAGCCTACTTCTTTCTCGAAGGCCGGCAATACAACCGCAATTTCTCTGATATTGCGGATGTTCATAGGCGGCGGTGATCTCTTTATATCAAGTCAGTCGTCTGCTCTCTGATTTAAAAAAAAACGAAGACTGATACATGTCAGCATATAACTCTGTTACAGAAGAATTTTATTGGCATTCGCCACAGCGCACTGACTCTGAACTGAATTTCATCAACTGTATATTATCAAATAAAATTAATAACTTGACATTATCAAAATATGAATATGGGGGAATAAATTTTGTTTAAACAAAAGTACGAACTTTTCTTCAATGTGTTTCATATCATTGAGGAAATTGCAATGCAAAAGCTCAGTAAAAAATCAGTATTTCTGTAAAAGGGATTTAATAAGCAGTGATTTAGCTCGGTGCGTAACTGAACAGGAAACTGAATCTCGTAATTAATCATGCCATGCTACTAATTAGAAAGGCAGAGTAATGATGGCAACATGAAAAGAAATTCAAAATATTGATTTTAAATATTTTGTAAAAGGTAAAAATGAGAGGAATTAAAAACAAAAGAAGTAAGACTCGCTAAATTGGAGAGCACAGGCCTCATTATGAGATTATTCGAAGCGTAAGGAACTATACCATCAATGCTCTATGATGTAGTGCGAGGCAAGCTTCTATGAACTCGTGTATATGTATTTAAATTAATGATATTTCATATTAATGATCTGAAACTATAAGGTGTTCTTGAATTAACAGCGTGTATCTGTTAATTCAAGAATACCTTACATTTTCAGATGATTTCATAAACATCCGCAACACCAGAGGAATCGCAGGTGCGTTGCCGGCCTTTGAGAACAGAATAAGCTCTTTATTGAAGGTACCTAAGTAGTATCGGTCCTGGAAAATCGCCGGCAGCAGCAGATTCCACAAAGCGGTCGTGCATGCCAGAAAAAGCCACTGAAAAAATGCACTGTGGTGGAATGCCAACCATCAAGGTGGTGACGATAGCATTTTGAGTTCTGCCATAAAGTGGGATGACGTAAGCCAGTGGCTGGAATTAATACGAACAATTCCTCGGAACACCCCCTGTAGTTTCCCCGTAGTAAATCCTGTAAAAAATACAAAGAGATGCAACGTCTCTTTGCAAGCCCAGTGGATCAAGCCGATCGGAAAGAACCTGGTCGTCGACGATTCGAGCCGCTGTTCGTTGAATACGGTAAAATTGAAGAAGCTGGCACTAGGGTGCCCCCGCCCAAATATGAGGCCGAACCTGCGCCTTGTAAAGTTGAAAGCGGTGTGCCGGCCAACACAGAGACACAGTACTCAACAAAGTGGACTAAGTTAGTGTTTCAGGCATGACTATTAACAGAAAGCCTGAGTTTAATGTTTGTAAAGGAAACACACACTGCGCCCGTGACATCAGTTCTTAAGTCTCATATGCCCAGTGACTACGTTATTTCTCAGTGCCCTTTAAACCAAAACATAGTAAAGTTTGCGCACTACTGCTTCACGGTAGAATAACTGGCTCTGGGATGGTATCTATCTAGACGGATTCCTGCATTCCTAGCTGCTTGGGAGTCGTAAGGTTATAGATTCTACTCCATATCTCATAAATTATTGCTTACCGGGTCCATTTTTAGAATGTATATTTGAAAGGCAGACGTTACACTTACCATTAGGTGAACGTTTTGCTCGTTTCATCACTTTATCCAATAAAATAAAAGCTACTTGTATACACCTTAACATAGTGGCACAGTAAAATATAAATTTATAAATGAAAATGTTACCCTAATTATAAAATTTTAAACGTAAAAGTAATTATGGGTGCTATGTTGTGTAATTATAGTCCAAACAACGGAATGAATTTTAACTTTTACAAAGTAATTTTAAGTCATATATGTTTTATTCATGAAAATTACTAACTGAAAAAGAGCCTTAGAAGGCTTGTGTGCTGGTGTGTGTAGACACACACGTTTTAAATTTTCAGTCTTCGAATGCTAAGCGGCCCAGATTAATTATTAAGTTTCATTTCAGTCTCATTCTACCCTTTTGAGTAATGTATCATGAATTGTAAAATATATTCTCCTTTTAAATAAGCTTCTCCGACCACTTTTGAGGTTTTATTTTAAAGTTTTGAAGGTATTTACAATGTTGTTAAAAGAATATTTTATATATATTATATTAACATTTTATGATTTAATAAAAAAAAATTCTCATCAGGACATAAAATATACATTTGTTGAACTTTTGCGTCCTTTTAGACTGCCCGACAAAAAAAATCATCGATAGGTCAGGTTTTAGGACGTATTCCTGACTCTGATACGGGTGATAAGATATGGATATGCAGTGACCGTTTAATGGCGATGTTAAAGATTCTGCAATATAGGCATGGGCGATACAAAACTTACATAGAAACAATAACGATATATTGGTACAAAAACGATTATCTATACACTGACGGCACACTAACTCTATACTGAAGTCGGAGATTTAAAACGTTATACTATGGTACGGTACGGTACTATGACCGATGTCGATTATATCCGAATTGAACTAAGTGCGTGTGAAAGAAAGCAAGTTATAGGTACTTGGTACTTGATCTTTGCTTGTATGTCTTTTTTATATTGTTCTAGTGATTTTTGGCAATTATGTGTGTTATTTTGAACTTGGATTTAATATATTTAATTAATTTTTTTCTATTTTTTTAACTTACTTTAATACTTCTGTTCTCCCCTCTATGTGTTATTTTTATGGTTTGGTACTACTACCGGCTTGGGATCCTATAATTAATAAAATTAAATCAAAAACCAAGCATACAACTGCAAGACTTCAAGGCACTGTAAGATCATTTTGCTTAGATCGAACCAAAAAAAAAAAATTAAATGCTGGAGGTACCCCGGATTAACTATGACATCGGAACATCTGTCACCTCAGTCCCAACATGACCATGGGTGCTGTAAAGCATATGAAACGTCGGGTTATTAATAGTTTAAAAATGAAACGCAATAAAATCCGTAAAATTAGTTCGGACAGGCTTTATTCGAGCATATATATGCATAAGGTACCCCGGGTTAACTATGACATTTGAGCATCTGTACCTCAGTCCCCCCGTGACCATGGGTGCTGTGAAGCTCTCGAAACGTCGGGTTATTAATAGTTTAAAAATTAAACGCAATGAAATCTATAAAATTAGTTCGGACAGGCTGTGTTGTGACTGTAAAAAAATCAATAAATAATACTACAGCTGAACTCGCCTCTACGAAAACTATAGTAGGGAAAATCGGATAATTTTTATTTTTTCTATATATATTTGACGTTATGACGTGGTATGATTTGGTTTTATATATCCTTTGAAATTCAACAAAGGATCTTTTATTTCCATGGATTTCTATGCAGGAATCCGTCTAGGTAGGTACTGTAGCATATTGTTTTATACTTATTTATGTCAAATTAAAAGAAATAAACCGGTTGTCAATTAGCTATCATGTTGTTTTACTACATGGTGACAGCGGTGCGTAAAATAAATTGTTTTAAATTAGTATTTCATAAGAAACTGTCGTCAAATTGAATAATAAATATCGGGGAAAGTGTATATAAAAAAAAAGTACAATGGAGCATGCACGGCCGCCAGCGGAGCTAATCCTACAGGGTGGACCGGCTAATCGGGCTGGCAATTGGCGGAAATGGTTGCGACAATTTCAAATGTTTATAAAGGCGTCCGGAGTCCACAAAGAGTCGAGCGATGTGCAAGCCAGTTTGTTAGTAAATCTAATCGGACCCGATGGGTATGACATTTACACGACATTTAAATTCAAGGATGACAAAGAATGTGAAGACATTAAAAAGGTAATTGAGAAATTTAATGAGCATTTTGGAACGAGACCTAATGTAATAATGGTGAGATTTAAATTCTTTACACGCAAACAAGAAGTTGGCGAAAACATTGATGAGTACGTTACGGCTTTGAAACTGCTAAGCCAACAATGTGAGTTTGAACAACTGGAGGATAGCTTAGTGCGCGATCGGGTCGTGTGCGGCATCATAGATGGAACTGTACGCGATAGATTACTGCGGACGGATGATCTTACACTCGACAAGGCTGTTAAGATCTGTCAGGCGAACGAAATATCAAACGAAGAGGGCAAGCAGATCGAGAGTTTTAGTTCAAAACACGTGTCAGTAGATGCAGTAGGAAACAGCCAAGAAGGACGCCGCGGTACAAGCGGTAATGTATCTTTACGCTATTGTAATAGCGGGGTGGGCAGGCCATGCATGAGGGGACGTAAAAACAGCGGTGGCGAGTGTTCCGGCGTGATGGCCGGAATTGGAACGGGCGCACCGCGGGCTTGCGCGGCCTGTGCAGACGTGCGCTGTGATGGTGGTGAGCGTTGTACTGCGCGAAAAGCTAAATGTTTTTTGTGCAATAAGAGGGGTCATTTTAAAGTAATGTGCCCAATGCGAAGAGCCAGGAGGGTTTATGAAGTTAAGGAGAATTCTCAAAACGGCAGCGAGGATGAAATGTATTTCATATCTACACTTAAATGTGTCAATACGTTAGCAGAAACAGAAGACTTGAAATGGTATGAGAATCTTTATTTATTAAACAGCGGCGTAAAACATCGTTTTAAGTTAGACACAGGGTCAGATTTGAATGTGTTGTCTAAGAAAAGTTATTTAAGTTTAAATTTGTCCTTTAGTAATATCAATCCTGATAATACTCGTGCAAAATCGTTCTGTGGAAATTATTTAAGTATTATTGGTTCTAGTATGATAACTTGGATATACAAAAATGCAGAATTTACTTTAAGGTTTGTTATAACGGAACAATGTTGTGAGAGCATTTTAGGAAAGGATGCGTTAGAGAAGTTAAACTTGATTAAAAGAGTCCATTGTATTAATTTTCAGAATTATGAAGAATTATTTACGGGTTTAGGTAAATTATCACATACTTATTCTATACCGATTGAAAGTAACGCTATCCCTTGCATATGCCCAGTCAGAAAAATCCCAATAGGAGTTCGAGATAAACTGCAGGTTGAATTGACTCGTATGGAGGGATTAGGTGTTATACGGAAGGTCTCACACCCGACTTCCTGGGTTAATGGAATTGTAGTTACAGCGAAGAAGGATGGTAGTTTGCGAGTATGTTTAGATCCGCGACCTCTTAATAGATTTATCCGTCGTCAACATTACCCGTTACCAACGATCACTGAAATAGCAACTAAACTAAAAGGTGCGCGGTATTTCAGCAAGCTGGATGCGAATTCAGGCTTCTGGATGATTCCACTTGATGACTATAGTGCTGATCTATGTACATTTGGAACACCTTTTGGAAGGTATCAATATTTACGTCTACCGTACGGCATTAATTCAGCCTCTGAAGTCTTCCATGCAAGGATTAGACAACTGTTGGAAGACTTGGATGGCGTAGACTCTTTTATTGATGACATAATCGTTTGGGGTTCGACTCAATGCGAACATGACGCTCGTCTTATAAAACTAATGGAAAGAGCTAAAAAATCTGGTATTAAATTTAACCGGCGTAAATGTGAATTTAGTGTAAGACAGGTCACATATTTGGGCCACACATTCAGCGAGGAGGGAATGAAAATTGATAAAAGCAAATTAAAAGCAATTAAAGACATGCCTAGTCCTACCGATAAACAGGCATTAGAGCGGTTTCTAGGCATGGTGAATTATCTAAGTAAATATATACCCAATTGCTCGGAAAAAGTTCTTCCCCTCAGGAACTTGTTAAAAAAGGATGTACAGTGGTGTTGGGGAGCGTGTGAGGAGCAAGTGGTAGATGAGTTGAAGCGTGCACTATGCGCGGCACCGGCTCTGGCGTTGTATGACGCGCGCGCGCCCGCCTTGCTATCGGTGGATGCCAGTGCGCGAGCTCTCGGCGCCGTGTTGCTGCAAGCCGGTCGCCCGGTAGAGTTCGCCTCACTTACACTTACGGAGACGCAACAACGCTATGCGCAAATCGAAAAGGAAATGTTAGCCATAGTTTTTGCGCTTGAAAGATTTCATCAATACATTTTTGGCAACAACGATGTAACCGTGGAGACAGACCATAAGCCATTAGAAGCCTTAATTCAAAAACCATTAGACTCTGTTCCGGCAAGATTGCAACGTATGATGCTGCGCGTACAGAGATATGATTTTAAAATTATGTATAAACCTGGGAAGTACATGTATGTCGCGGATACCTTGTCAAGAGCAGCCCTACCTGAATTATTACATAATAAAGTATCAGAGGAACTGGATGATCAAACCTGTTTCATCATACAAAATGTAAGATTTAGCAAAGAAAAATTAGAAATGATAAAGAGTTATACGAAAAATGATCAGGAATGTAAGTTAATAGTTAATAATATTTTAAAAGGATGGCCTAATAACAAATACGAGTTGGATGAAAGTGTTCGGCAATATTGGAGCTATAAAGAAGTCTTTGAGTATATTGATGAGGTAATTTTTGTGAATAATTTAGTATTTATTCCAAAAGAACTCAGAGCGGAAATGGTGAGTCGAGTGCATGAGGGACATCTTGGTATCGATAAGTGCAAGCGACGTGCGCGTGACGTGATGTTTTGGCCGGGCATGTCTCGCGACGTGGAGAGTGCGGTGCGCCGGTGTCGCGTGTGTACGGAGCGCGCGACGATGCCGCAGCGCGAACCTATGATGCCTCACCGTATACCACAATTGCCATGGTGTAAGGTCGGATCCGACATATTAGAATACAATAAAAAATATTTTTTATTGCTTGTAGATTACTACTCAAGTTTTTTAGAGGTATTACCCTTAAATAGCATAAGTTCCAAACAAGTAATCGTAGCCTTAAAGGATCAGTTTGCTCGTCATGGTATTCCACATGAATTAATAACGGATAACGGGCCAGCTTATGCATCTAAGGAGTTTCGACATTTTACTGATACATGGGGATTTAAACATATTACGTCTTCACCACATTATCCTCAATCTAATGGCCGTAGTGAAAGAGCGGTACGTACTGTTAAAACGTTGCTAAGTAAGTGTTCAGCGTCAAATAGTGATTTTTATTTAGCTTTATTGAACTATAGAGCATCACCAAGGGATGGTACAGCAAGCCCTGCACAGTTACTGATGGGTCGACGATTAAATACTAGACTGCCATGTCATGAGATAAAGTTGAAGCCGGAAAGAAACGGATACCGTGACTACAAGAACATAATCCGAAATCAGCAGCGGAGCGCTGCATGGTATAATACTCGGAGTCGTCGTCTGCCGGAGTTGCAAGAGGGCGACGAGGTGATTGCTATGAGCGGCACGACGAGGCAGCGCGCGCGAATTGTTGGTTCTGCCCCACAACCACGCTCCTACTTTGTGAGTGACAATACGGGAAGAGTGTTGCGGAGGAATCGTAGGCACCTTATAAAACTTGAATCAAGGTCAAATACAACGCTTCCTTCGCCGTTGGAGCAAGGTTTCTCTGGACAAAGCACAGATGCATCGGATTCCAGTTCGCGATTGGTGGAAGAAAATTCTAAAAGTTTTGTTTCTCGACCAGAAAGGGCGGCTGCAAGGGAGGCTAAAAAAAAATTCAAATTCAAATAATTGTTAAAAAAAAAAAATGTTAACTAAATGTATGTTTATTAAGTTTATATTTTATTGGTTTCGAAATTTATTGTTATTTAAGGAGGATGATGTAGCATATTGTTTTATACTTATTTATGTCAAATTAAAAGAAATAAACCGGTTGTCAATTAGCTATCATGTTGTTTTACTACAGGTACCACCTCAGTGCCAGTTATTCTGCCATGAAACAGTAGTGTGCAAACATTACTGTGTTTCGATTTGAAGGGTACTGATAGCTAGGAGTAATTGTGTGTTTTGCAAATTATAATGGTTATAGTCTTATATAATCATATTCTGTAACAATTAAAAACATAATCATTTTAAATAAAGTATTTGTTTAAAATAAAATGTATGCTCGACACTATTAAATATACAACTGCCTTTTTTGTAATTTATTTTTACGTATGTACAAGTAAACTGTGATAACATACATATATTTTTAAATATTTCTCCTACCACTGTATCTCTCTTTTCATTTTATTGAAAGTTGATGGTCCGTGAAATAATTCATCTTATTCTAAGGACTGCACAAATACATTTTAGCACATTGTTAATTTAGTTAGTAAATGGAAGAACTATACACTGAATTTTTATGTGTATAAATTATATAGCTTAGGCTATAGAAAAGATATAATTGACAAATTTTTATGTGCAATATAACAGTTACATATAACCGAAAATTTTCTTAAAGTAACTTTTTTTACGTAACATATTTTGGACTGACTTATTTTAAAGATTACAAAGAAAAAAATCGACTAAATAATGAAACATGGTTACAACAAGTCACAGCAACTTTAGGAATGATTAATCTTTCCGCTAATCTATTATTAATCTCCATGCGAAAACATTCGTACCGCGTCGCCAATGGGTACAAAAGATTGTGGTGCTCTAGGTGACTTTTATAGTTATTTATATATTTTTATGAAGGCATATAATGAAACATTTATTGATAAATGGTTTTACAATTGGTTGTTATACCAACGTTGTATAAAATGGTCAGAAAAAATACAAATTCGAAATAAAAATAAGCTTTCATTAAGAAACATTTGAGACTTTACGAAGTGACAATGTTTAGATGTGGCATGAGCTACTTATATTAGTACGGCCGCGGTGCAGTAATACTTCTAAGGGTTATCGTATAATACGTTTATCGTTTCTAATGTTTTCTGCCCTTACTTAATTTCTCACATTTATATTTATGGCAGCTTTATCATTAGTGTCTTTTTATGCATATTTTCTTATGTTAATTACACACTTATTAGTAATGAAAATAGAAGATGTGTTAAATAACAAATTGGACATTCGCACACGTCATCCAGTCTCAAATCCATTATACGGTGATGTGTTCAGCAGTGGACTAGTTGTAGGTTGTAATGATGATGATGATAATGAAGGAAAGAAAATTAATTTGCTAAGATCCGCATGCAACCGGTGGCGGTGATAGTTTGCTCGTGCTCGCTATTGTGGGCAATCATCTTCAAAACTAGGTAATATGCACCATAATATTTGGAATGCGAACCTTAGTAAAATTAACTTTCTTTCCTTGATTATAATGAATAACGCACGATTAAGGCCTCATTCTATTAACTAGATGATGATGATGACGAATATACATATATGACGAATATAATCAAATAAATATCTCACTCACACTCGAGTACTAACATTACTTTTAATATTACCAGTTTTACACAAATCCCTACCAACTAATCTATTGTCACATCTTCAGTTTTTTGAGCAAGCGCTGTTAATAACTAATTATGCCATTTGAAGTAAAAAAAACCCTCCTCGGTTTGTTTTTTATTATTAAATGGTAAATTTTCATTCGCCGCAGCTAATTAATAAAATGAAACATAGCTTTCTAAACAGCAATATAGCGAAATCGTTATAACACATCAATCATTCATTCGTTCACAGATTTCATTTTCAATACTATTTGTCATGGCAACGAGTTGACATTGTTTTGGAATTGAAAAATGAATCACTACGTTTCGTTTTTTTATTTCTCCATTCCATTTACAGATAACCAAATAAAAGGCGGAAATAAAAAAAATCGGAATTATTATTCAAAAAGGAGTTTTCCAAAATTGATCCATGTGACTTGAAATTTTTGTGCATGACGTAATCATTTCAGCTTTAACGAGTGGTGAAGCTCCCACCGGTGTTACACTCACTACAAAGTCGCCAGCGATTTAATATTTATAGCCATGAGGGTAGTGATACATCAAACATTTTTTAAAATCTGAAATGACCTAAATAGATTTAACTGCTTTATGTATCACAACAGGGCCCGTCATCTATCCAATAAAAACAATCATCAATTGATGACGATCACAATCATATATTAGCATTAATCCAATAAAAATCAGTCAACCTTACAATAAGTAGCCACAATAGTTCATAGTCTACTTGATACAACCTCGGTGAGAAATCCATTATTACATGGCATCCTGTGGTAGTCACCCCTGATGACTACGATTAAATGCCTCGTTACTAGTAATTGAGTCTGCGGTTCTTGACATTCGCCATGCGAAGCGTATCTGCGTTTTGTAGCTAATTAACGCTGGTATTATATGAGAGCACAGTATCCTTCTGCATGGCTTTGCCACGTCCAAAATATTTAATTTAATTGGCTCTCGTCATTTGAACAATCTTGTCAACTGAAAAGATAACTGTACTTTTAAATAAAACTACTTTTTTACGATCTACGCAGAAAGAGCTTACTGTGTCTTGAAGCCTTGCAGTGGTATGCTTGGTTTTTGATTTAATTTTATTAATAATAGGATCCCAAGCCGGTGGTAATACCCAACCATCTTCCCTATTGAAATTAGGATGTTTACATAATGATTTCTTATATTTACGCGAACACTACACATTTAAATGAAACTAATTTTACGGATTTTATCGCGTTTTATTTTATTATTTATAACCCGACGTTTCGAGTGCTTTACAGCACCCATGGTCACGGGCGGACTGAGGTGACAGATGTCCTGATGTCATAGTTAACCCGGAGTACCTTCAGCTTTTAATTATTATTCCTTGTCCGATCTACGCAGAAAGAGCTTACTGTGTCTTGAAGTCTTGCAGTGGTATGCTTGGTTTTTGATTTAATTTTATTAATTATAGGATCCCAAGCTGGTGGTAATACCCAACCATCTTCTCTATTAAAATTAGGATGTTTTTTAATTTCAATAGCCTCGCGAATCATCCTTGGTAGGAATCGGTGTTCTTTTGCGAGGATTTGTGGTTTATCAAATCTGATGTAATGGTTGGGATGATCCAGAACATGGTCACAGACTGCAGACTTCCTAGAGCGACGATGCTTCACGTCAGCTATATGTTCTTTTACGCGGGTTTTAACTGATCTTTTTGTTTGCCCTATGTAAGAGAGACCACATTCACAATCCAGCTTGTATACTCCTGCATCTTGTAGAGGGATGTTACACTTGACAGATGGTAAAAACTGACTTATCTTCTTAGGCGGCTTGAAAAATGTTCTTATGGAAGCCCGCTTCAAGATATAGCCAATCTTGTCCGTGACTCCTCTGACATATGGTAGGACTGCAGGTACACGCTCGTCTGTGGCCGGCTTCACTCGGTCACTGCGACGAAGGCGCGGAACCCGAAGCTTGTTGTCTTGCAAAACTTGCTTGACATGCTGAAGCTCGGCGGCCAGGTGTTTACTGTGACAGATCCCTTGTGCTCTCTGAAACAAAGATTTGCCCACGGTAGCTAGCTGTGAAGGATGGTGGTGAGATTCACCGTTTAAGTACCTATTTGTATGGGTCTTTTTCCTATACACAGTGTGACTCAAGGTGTTATTAGGATTTCTAATTATTAAAACATCTAGAAAAGCTAAACAGTTATTTGTCTCTAACTCCATTGTAAATTGTATTTTAGAATTTATGGAGTTAAGGTGGTCTAAAAATGCAGTGACTTTATCAGAAGGTAGTATTGTGAAAGTATCATCTACGTACCGCTTGTAGAACCTTGGATTTACTGGAGAAGTACGGAGGGCTTTCTCCTCAAAGTCTTCCATGAAGATGTCAGCAACAATGGGAGATACTGGGGAGCCCATCGCCACACCATCTACTTGCCGGTAGTATTGCTCCTTCCACAATAGATAGCCAGATGTTAGGCAATGTCTGAGTAATTCTGCATGTTCTACTGGCATGTTGTTCTCTGTTAGCTTCCTAGTTACAATTGAGATGCAGTCTTCAACAGGTAGGCATGTAAATAACGACTGGACATCAAAACTGACCATAGTTTCATTGTCAGTAAGATGTAGGTCTTTTATCTCACTGACAAAATGGTAGGAATCCTTTGTGTGTGCTCTTGTGTGTCCTCTAAGTGGGGAGAGTATTTTAGCCACATGTTGAGTCAATCTGTAAGTTGGTGAATCGATTTGACTCACTATTGGACGTAGCGGAGCATTGAGTTTGTGTATTTTGGGTAACCCATACAACTTCGGTGGTTTGGCACAAGAAGGTACTATCGAATTTACGTCTAGATTTAATTTCTCGGCGTGTTTCTTTATAAGATCGCTAGTTATTTTAAGCGTGTTAGTCGTTGGGTCTGTCTTGACCTTTTTATAGGTGTTTACGTCCGCCAAAAGTTCTTGCATTTTGAAATTATAATCCGACGTATCCATTACTACCGTAGCGTTACCTTTATCTGCGCGGAGAATCGTGAGTTCGGGTCTGTTTCGTAAGTTATTTAACGCTTTTAATTGGTCTTTGGGAAGATTCAGTTTCGGCACAGAACTTCGACGTAACATAGACGAAATGTCTTGACGTATAGCCTCCAAATCTTCTTTACCGATATTATTTTTAAACAGACAATCCTCAACACTACAAATAATTTCTTCATACGGTATTCTTCGCGGTGTTATTGCGAAATTCATTCCCTTCGATAATACTTGTAAAGTTGATTCATCCAGTGTTTGTTTTGACAGATTATAGACCGCGCGTAATCTATGATCTTTGTCTTTACTCAACGGTCGCGTTCCGTTCATTCGTTGAGATTGAAGTTTGACATTTAATTTGGTCGTTAACTTTTGATATTTTTGTATATGTTTATTTTTGCATTCATTATATTTAGTTGTTTCGCGCTTATTTAAGGTTTCGATGCATTTATTAAAATCAAATGTCGTTAAAATTGTTTTTAGTTCACTGGATGAATTGTCTATGGCGGTATTTATTCTATGCAGATCGGTACGGTTATGCTGAATCACCGTTCGTAACAACTTTTTACTTGCCTGATTTAAGATCTTAGCGCTTCCTCGAATGTCCTTTTTAGCTGATATTTTGACACACGTAGGAATGAGATTATGGTCTCTGCATCTCTTCAAGAAATTTAAAGATGTTATAAATCTTGCGCGCTTGGTCTTGAGATCTTCTAACCGGCGAATTTTGTTTGCGATTTCCAGTCCGTACTGGTTCACATAATGATTTCTTATATTTACGCGAACACTACACATTTAAATGAAACTAATTTTACGGATTTTATCGCGTTTTATTTTATTATTTATAACCCGACGTTTCGAGTGCTTTACAGCACCCATGGTCACGGGCGGACTGAGGTGACAGATGTCCTGATGTCATAGTTAACCCGGAGTACCTTCAGCTTTTAATTATTATTCCTTGTCCGATCTACGCAGAAAGAGCTTACTGTGTCTTGAAGTCTTGCAGTGGTATGCTTGGTTTTTGATTTAATTTTATTAATTATAGGATCCCAAGCTGGTGGTAATACCCAACCATCTTCTCTATTAAAATTAGGATGTTTTTTAATTTCAATAGCCTCGCGAATCATCCTTGGTAGGAATCGGTGTTCTTTTGCGAGGATTTGTGGTTTATCAAATCTGATGTAATGGTTGGGATGATCCAGAACATGGTCACAGACTGCAGACTTCCTAGAGCGACGATGCTTCACGTCAGCTATATGTTCTTTTACGCGGGTTTTAACTGATCTTTTTGTTTGCCCTATGTAAGAGAGACCACATTCACAATCCAGCTTGTATACTCCTGCATCTTGTAGAGGGATGTTACACTTGACAGATGGTAAAAACTGTACTGCTGCACGTGACGGGTTCACATGGAAACTGCTGGTAATATGTATGTTGCTTTCAGATACTATTTACCATTGGAGCATTTTGTTTTTCGAATCATAGTAGGTCAACTAAAAGAGGACCGAGTTTTTATTTTATCATGCAGGTTCCGAAGCTAAAAACATTTTATTAATTAGAAATGTTAATAAAACCAAAATTATAGGGTTTCATTTATAGAGGTGACTTAAATATTTTTTTATCAAGTTGATGAAAGTACAAATGGACCGGATTTATTTCGCCTCCTGCTCTTTAAGTGAGAACTATACCATGTCCGTCACACAGACACTAAAATAATAGAAAGCAAGACTTATAATCATCATCATTGGCTGTTTATTGTTGATTCACTACCGAAAGTCCATTAATTTCTAATAAACATGGACATGTCGACGATCGATCGACTTAGAGTTCGACTGTTGTTGATGTGAGCTTGCCATTTTATAATTTTCAACGCAGTTCTTGAAATAAATATGTAGGTTTTGTCGTTGGAGCCGAACTGAGTAGGAATTTTTGTAATAAAAAAATGTAAATAAATAAATATTAAGGTGAATTTCACTTGTTGTGTTTTTTTAGTTTGGTTTTTTGACCATGAGTGTCGTAAAATGTGAGCGATTTTATAAGAGCTTAATAAAATTGTAAGAACTGAAATATTAATGTGTCAATGCAGTGATAAAATAAAACAAGTTTTTAATAAAATTGCGACGTTTTACTGATTTTTTGTTACAATCGTTTTTTTATAAATACAAAAAAAATCAGAGTTGAGAAGCGTCGGAGGCGAGGTCTAGTTCGCGATCATAGAGCGACAGACCGACGCCGCAGCTGTTGGAGGGGATATCGCAAAAGCATTTGGCCTAGTCGGACGTATATAGCGGATTACTTTTGCGAAGGCTTTCGGCATTTTCGGACTTTGATACACATTACGTATACAGTCACGCCTTTTCCCATATAAGGGGTAGGCAGAGGCCACTCACGTAGCCCACTTTTCGCCCTCGCGGGAAACGAGACGAACGGGCGGCGAGCCGCCATTTTGGTACGAGTCAAGCAATGATTACTTCTCATTGCATTCCCACGAGCAGTATAGTGACAGCATTGCATATTATGATGTCATTCTGCACGAATAAAGGCTGTCCGTAAAATACCTTAGTCGCCTCTTACGACACTTGGTAGGAAAGATCTAGGTGCTATTCTACTCTGACGGACACCTATCTAAGGCTAAGGTAATTTGATCTAGAAATAAAATAAATTAAAAAACTGTTTATGGTTTGCTAATGGTTATAGTTTGCGTGGCGTGGGTGTGACTATATGTATGTGTAATGTACAAAAAGCTTAAAAAAATTAGTTAGGTATCAGATGCCAGTCATCACACCAATCTCCTCATCAATCTAAAGCATCTTTCATATTTCTTTACAATAAACTTTTGGAAAGTCATTCGGCCTTTTCAGATATGTACTTGTGGTTGGATTCCTTTGCCGGAATCCGTCTGGGTAGGTAGGGTCCCCGGGGCCAGTTATCCTGCCGTGAAGCAGTAGTGTGCTAACATTACTTTGTTTCGGTTTAAAGGGCACTGCGAGCTAGCGTAATCACTGGGCATATGAGACTTAAGAACTTATGTCTGAGGGTGATGGGCACAGTGTGGTGTCACAGAAATTTCAGCAGACGTTGCACTTACCATCAGGTGAACGTTTTGCTCGCTTCATCACTTTATCCAATAAAAAAAAAATGTATACATGTCCGAAATATTATTAATATTATTTAGTTATATACATATAACGAAATCTCTTTGGCAACTGTTTTCGGCTAATTCGGAGGTCTGAAGCGACTGTAACAATCGTTGTTATGAATTTGTGATCATTAAAGGGTTTTTTCGAATATTGATATTTCGAATATTGATAGCCACACAATGTTTGTTTGTTTTTAGTAAATCAATTCCGCTTCCGATCCCCGGCATATAGTTTATGTATATTATTAGCAAGAGTGGCAAACGGGCACTCAGCCTACCCGACGATAAAACTCCCTGTGAAATTGAATGACCCATGCAATATATGATATATGCACATTGCTAAATTACGCTGCAATTCTGTGTTCTGTGTTCTTTGTTAGTCAAGCCGAGATCCATTTTTGTGCTACAGTCAATGAACCAGTTTCTAGCTACAAGACAGATTTAGTACGTACGAGTACGTAGGTACCATTATTGATTGCTCTAAGCAAAAAAAAAAGAAGTTAAATAATTCTGGGACATATAAATAAAGTAAGAAGCAGCCTAAATTAATGTAGATGAGTTTGTTAAGTAACATAGGGGAAAGGCTAATCTGCTACTAATTACCCGCATGTTAAATTTAGTTAGCTCTCGTTTTAAAAGACGTTTTCGAAATTTTATCCTTAATCTTATATTTACTAAGCGAGAGTCTGTCAACTTAGAAAAAAGATAAGATTTTTTTTTAAAAATTTCAATGATGTCTTCCGATTTTCGACCACAGAAACAACTTCTGAATTCTGTCTGAAGCTATCAACTACGCAGGAGATATTATAGTGCTCCAAGTGTATCTCGTCTCGTCCTGACATAACCGCGCTCGATGTAACACTTATGCGATAAGATCTCAGGTAGGCTGTAGGATGTAGTGTTAGAGACAATCACAACACAAGCAAACCCGAAAACCATTAATTTGTGTATTGCGGCTGGCTGAGATTCGAAGCCGCGCTGTAGTCAGATACTCTGGAAATTTCATTTCATAATATGAGGAACGATAGAGATCAGTTTTACTTTTTTTTTACAACCAGGGATAAAATTGATGTATTTTTACTACACTTATGAACTGTGTCTGTAATCTTTTTCACGCTATGAAACAAAGACTGGTGTTACAGGATTGATTCAAAAGATAAAGAAGAAAAAATACGTTACTACGAGTATGCCACATGTAGGTCTAACAGATGATAATAATAGACTTTCACATAGACAGATGGAGAGAAAAATTATAATACTTATTATTATTTAGATCATTTAGATTAGGATACCCTACGGGATATTGATTATTGACTGGTACGTTTTGGAGCACTGTTACATTACCATATTATTAACATTACGGTATAATATGTCAAAAGTAATTGACTATTATTTCATTAAATAATTTCGAAGCAAAAGCAAAAGTGTATGATAAATAAGCTCTATGCCTATTAATGAGATAAAATTTAAGAAATTATAATGAATCAAAGTTTTGTAACAGATAGAATCATATTGTGTTAACTATATTCAAGTTTTGACGATAAATATTGAATATTTTCAGCTCACTTAATATTTAAGCAAGTTTTAATTGTTTTGTTGCTTGAAAGCGATATTCTAACATGAAATAATGTCGTTAATTAGTCTCTGCTCCAATTTTCCAAGCAACCGGGAGTCTATTCCGTCAATTAGTAACTTACGGATATAATTTCTTGCTATTTGATACTTATATGGAATCTGAAATATTATTTCAGTATCGCTTTTGCATTGCTTTTCGAGTTTTAATAAAATCGAGTAAGTGAGTATTGTGATTTAACAATAATCTGCAGAATTGGGCTATCTTCCTATTATTAATAATATTAAAAAGGCTGAATGTGTACCTGGACACATTCAACAATTTTTGTATTTTGACAAAAATACGTAAGCGCATAGACTCGATTATCTTTATATCCGATCCAAATATAACAAGCGCAAATGACCGCATGTGTCAATGTACTTAATCACTGAATTGTGGGTACCAGGTTCGAATCGCAGCGGAAGCGTAGAAGGGAATGCCCACTGAGCCTTACCACTCAGGCCCAGAGATATCAATCAGGCCATAGATTAAATATTATTAATGCATGTATGTCCTTTCTAAGTATCTAAAGATATAACCAATGAAATTTAAAGAAAACTTTAAATCCGCCAAGCTATAACAATAAACATACATTAATAATAATAAAAAACTTTTGTGTAAACTCAAATATTCGATAGAATCTGCATTTAATTGTTTTTGTGAGGATATTGGCATAATTATGCTAGTTGCAAATAAGTATCAAAAATTCTTTTAGGTAGGAAATAGAAAACATTAAGTTTTCTTCTTATATATTTTTATTGTCATATGTTATTAAAATAACGTCTAAGAAAGGAGGATCTATATCATTTTCAAATGTTATTTCCAACCAATCGCGTGTTTGCCATCAATACAATTATAGCAGTAATGCTGTAGAGCTTCCTATCCAGAACAATTATTATTTATTAATATATTATATAAGGGAGGGGTAGTAGTACTATACTACAATAGCATAGTACTGTCTACCCCTATAGAAAACAGCCGTGACTCTACGTATGATTGTAGATTGACAATAGAGATCAATCAAATTCAGTGTCAAAATAGTATTGGCAATATGCTTTAGAAAACTGAAGGCTATAAAAACTATATCGATTTATCAATACCGCGGGCACAAATATTATGTTTTGTTTTTATTTGATAAAGTAACGAGACGAGCAAAACGTTTATCTGATGGTCTGCCCATAACAGATACTGAATATTTCTGTGTAGCACCGTCACCTTGAGACATTAGTTCTTCAGTCTCATATGCCCAGTGATTACTCTAGCTCTCAGTGCCCTTCAGACCGTAACACAGTAATGCTTGCACACTACTGCTTTACGGCAGAATAACTGGCCCTGGGGTGGTACCTACCTAGACGGCATCCTGCATAGGAATCCTACCACCAGTGAAATGATGTTCTAAAGTATTATGCTGCAGTTTTTTTCTGGAATAAATCTCTATGCAAGAAATCACTTAAATCCATAGCTCCGTTGATTGAAACTTAACTGTAGGGCAAACTGAAAACAGAAATACAAACAAACACACTTTCGCATTTATATTAGTAGGATTAATGTGAAATAATAGTAATTATTTATTACTTTGATTTTCTCTTACAGTGGATTTGTAAAATAAAATAAAATGACGATCGATTACTGTATGAATACTTAAATCAATTTTGATTATTTTCATTATTTCTTTATTATATATAGTTCATTATTTATCAGCAGGTATTCCTATTTTAATACAAAACTGGTTACTCGAAAACCGTATTTTTAAATCTAATTGAATGCAAATTGCATTAAAGTCTTATTGTGGTGTCCACAAGTACGCCTGAAATGGGCTTTCTCATATGTACGACTCAAATTATTTGATTTTGGATCAGAATGTACTGTAATTATCTCGTATCTATGACACTTACTTTGCCTGACCTCAACCGTGATTAAATCGTATTTGCTTTACATTAGGTTAGGAAAGTTGAAAAATAATACTTACGGCACTATTATATTCTCTAAGAATGTAATGACTTGAGGTTGTTAACCCGATGATGGCGTCATTTTGACTTGTAGGACTAGAGACTTGTAGGCTTAAAAAAAAACAAAATTGTTTATTCTTATATAATTAATTATAGGAAAAGGTAATATTACTTAGGGAGTAATAACTTTAGTTGAAACAATGGCGCCATCGCTATTGATCAAAGTCATTTTAGTTCATTTATAACACTAATCAATCGACTTGACACGATGTTTCCTGTAGAAAATTATGTAAGTTATATTTACTTAACCGCACTTTCCGTTATTATTTTCTGTTCTGATTCAATAATAAAATCGCAATATTAATATCCGTGTGGTGGCGGCTTAAGAGAATCTACCTGCCCCATCTCATCCCGTGGGTGTCATAAAAGTCGACAAAGGGAAAATTAAAACCAGAAGATGGGCAGCAGCACTTCCTTGGAACATCTCAATAAATAAACTGCGGTTGCCAAACCGCCTGCCAAGCGTGGCAACTATGGCAAAATCCACCAAAATGAAAGCTACAAACTTTTGTGGCAATATCTGGGGAAGGCCTATGTTAAGCAGTGGATTAGTAATAAGCTGAAATGATGATGTTGATGATTAATAATCATATAATTTATGCGTGGTTCGCAGCACTACTTCACTGCTTTTTTCTCCTATATTTTTATTCTCCTACTTTTATTAAACAAGACCTAGAGGTAGATAAAAGAAGACCTAGAGGACAAATAATATCATGTTTTTAGACTGACCAAATCGCTACTTCACTAAATATATAGACGTGTACAGTACAAGTACAATGCCCTTCATGGCGCTAAAAATAAAAATTGCTGGCAGATTATACATTAAACATTGTGCAAACAAAGGTGTTTCCTAGTAAATTGCCGTTGTAGTCGTAAGAGGCGGCTAAGGTATGGTACGGACAGCCTTTATTCGTGCAGCATAACACCATAATAAGCAATAGCTGTCACTATACTGCTCGTCGGAATCGCAATGAGGAAGTAAGAATTTTTGACTCGTACTAAAATGGTTGCAGCCTTGGTTCGCCTTCCGTCACGTCTCGTTTCCCGAGAGGGCGAAAAGTTGGAGTGTGTTGCCATCTGCCTACTCCTTATATGGAAAAAAGGCATGACCGTTTGTACGTAAATATGTATTATATTGCAATCTTAAAATTATACTGGATCGAATCTTATACTGTTTTTCACTGATTGGCTACAACATTCCAGGGTAACTAAACTAAAGTTAAACATATTAAATCTGGAAAAATATAGTAAAAAACTTAACACCCGAGTAATTTCAGGGCGAGACACTTGTTTAAAATAAATCATTAATTACTTTTGAAAGTAGGATGTTTAAGAAGGCTTGCTTTAAAAGGAGACTTAAAGCAGTCGTCAATTGGAAATTTAATGAGGAAAGCAAGTGGACGAGAAAATGATATAGGCCTGGCTCATGTGGAGCTCTAGACATTTTAATTATTTACTACTTACATATATACAGGCGTAGGTATTTTTCATGCTATAACATTACTTTTTACATCCTTGACAATCATAAAAGAAATGTATGATGACAAAATCATAAAAAAAACACAGATTATTAAGCAGCATAATTATCAACCTACTAATAACTTATGTGGACGTGTGGTGGCGGCTCAAGGGAATCTACCCCCTCATCTCATCCCGTGGGTGTCGTAAGAGTCGACAGAGGGAAAATAAAAACCAGGAGATGGGTAGCAGCATCTTAATATAATCGGAACATCCAAATAAAGAAACTGCGGTTGAAAACCCGCCTGCCAAGCGTAGCAACTACGTCAAAATCCCCCCAAGTGAGAGCTACAAACTTTTGAGGCAATCAACGGGAAGACCTGGTTTGCTTTCTATTTTTTAAAACCTTATCATTAACACATAATAAAAGAGTGGCTTAATTATGAATTTTATATATTATCTCATTATAGAAACACTTTAAGAGTACTCCAAAAAAGGAGGAGGTTCTCAATTCATCCATATACATTTTTTTATGTATGTTTAGGTGTAACATCTTTGTTTATGAATCGATTTTATTGATTCTTTTTATTAGAAAGGGAATAACGTAAGGGTTCCATATACTTTTGACCAAGTTGTGATGATGGGATCCATCAGAAAATCATAAAATTCTGTTATGGGCTGCATCGTTAGTCTGTTTTTTGATGAAATTATTAATAAGGTCTTTCTTTGCTGTCAGTTTTGCAGTACAGAGGGATGACTCGTTGTCTGTAACTGGGAAGTAATAAGCAAGTATTATTAGTTGCCAGTTACAGGCAAAAAGTCATCCCTCTCTAGTCTATAGTTGTGATAACGAACCTACATTTTTTTGTTCATGTAGGATTCATGAGCCGCGCATATCGTCAGTAAACAGTGTGCTCGTAGTTATATTTATTAACATACAAAATTACATTTTGATGTGGTGACGCTGCAAAAAATTTTCCAACGCTTTTCGTCCCGCATGTGTTGTTAGACGAAGTAACGCATAATGGAGTTTAAATTCGTAAACCAGGGGTTACGCTGTAGCATACCTTTGTACAAATGATAAACCGCGGTAGTCAAGACACAAGCCAAGCGTCACTACTACAAGTACCGTTAATTACAGTTTTCTTTTCTATTTATTAGAAACGTTGACCCGTACTAAGATTTGCATCGTGAACAGTAACAGTTATCAGAAGGCAATAGAAATATATGATCCGTGCGGCAATCAAACCGGCGACCCTTAGAGCACAATCCGATTGCTCAGCTGCTGCCTGTGTTATGCGGACTGTAATATGCTAAAATGATGGTAATGATAAATAAAATAATACTTTTGGAGCACTACTCACAGCCCATTGATGATGATAGTTTTGATGATTGATATTTAGTATTTCACCACATTGTTTCTTAACATATTAAAATTTGATTTACTCGTATAAACAAACTTCAAAAAATTATGTGTTCGGACATTACTTCTTTGATTACGAAACTATTTTAATGATTGTTTTTTTTTTAATAGAAAGGGAATATCGTACGGCTGATTTGATCCCTTAAAACCTTGCTCAAGTTCTGATGATGGGATCCATGAAAAAATCGTGAACCTCTTCTTGAAGTTGGTTTGTTGAAGTTAGCTTTTTGATCCAATAATGATTTATGATATTAATATCGATCCGATACTTAAAATATTAATTTGTACTAAATGAGAAATTAATTTACAAGCGACTACAATATACTCAACTCAACAAAAACTCAATTGAAATGAAAATTGACCGCTTGTCGTCCGATCAGTCAAATAATCCGTAACAGTATGTACAATGTTTCCAGTTTATGTTTGCAGTTTAACTTACTATTAATCATATTTGTTGCTATATTGGAAATACACTCAAACAATCTGATTGAGAGCTGCTCATATATTTAATTGTAACCGCATAAAATGTAATTTCACTAGTTAATTATGGAAATATTTTTACTTAACTCCATTTAATTATAGAAAATTATTTAGTTGATTTAAATAAATCCTATCTCTTATATGTATTGAAATGATAAGGAAGATGGACACGAATGTAAAAAAAAATACAAATAATTCTCACAAAGTTACCTTACGTGCAAAAAAGTCTTGACGACATCCGTTCATACACATGTACCTAATATATATTTTTAATTCACACTAAACGTATATGCCTTCACTCTAAGATTTCCTTGAAGAAAACTCTTGACAGTGGCTAAGAAGAGAGTTAAGCTAGGCATTTTCGTTTAATTTAGTGTTTGCAACATAATATGTACATAAATAAAACACATACACACGTACTGTCACGCCTGTTTTCCATTGGGGTAGGCAGATACCACATCTTTCCACTTGGTACGATCCTGACACACATCTTTCGCTTCTTCTACTTTCATTAGCGATTTCATACAATTTTGACAGTATAAAATATATGTACCGGTCCTGTTGTACATATTTTTTATTGTTTGTTGTAATAAATACATATTAAAATTAACGTCCTCAAAGTCTATTTAGGCTATGGAAAACTTAAATAATGCTGTGTATTGAAGTTTTAAAAAACTCTGTAGGATCCAATATCCTAAAAAATATTTTTTATTAACTACACTATAACATTCAATCAACGAAAGCTTGAAATTTCAGAAATTTCAGAAGTATCTAATTTTTTTTTTCATTATTTAAGCCTTTCACTAGTCCACTGCTGGACATAGGCCTCCTCAATAGATTGCTACATAAGTTTGTAGCTTTCTTTTTAGAGGGATTTTGCCATTGTTACCACGCTTTGCAGGCGGGTTGGAAATCGCACTATTTTTTCAGATGTTCTAAGAAGATGCTGCCGCCCATCTCCTCGTTTTCATTTTACCTGTGTCGACTTTTACGACACGTGATAAGGTAGGAATATGAATATGCTTCTGAGTAATTAAAGGTGATCTGAGATAACAAACGTTACATTGGGCATATAGCAGATTGGTTTAAGATTGCTCGCTTGAGATAAAAATCTTTCGTCAGCTCAACTCAACTCTTGCTTTTCGTCACCCCCAAACAGCTTCAGAGTGTATTCGAGACGATAAAACGGTCATCGCTCTCAGACGCACGTTATTTACTTTGCCCTTTGAAACACGTATGATTTAAATGCTACACTAGGTAGACTAGGTAGCTACGTAGTTCAAGACAATTGACAGCAGATACTATGGAACAAAGCGCACATTTTTCTACTTGCCATTTATACCTTATTCAAATAAACTGTTTACTTTTATAAGTGAAATTTAATCGCTTGATGAAAACACGCTCACAAGCGTTTCTTTTAGTGCATTGAATTTTTACGGTACAAGCCCCATTCGAGACAGGTCCTGCAGGTCTCTTGTTGGATAGAATTAGAAATCAGGTTTCATAGTGGTATTCGCGGTCTTATGCCCGATCCCGTTTTGTTCAAGTCAGCTGCTTGAGCAAAGAAGCAAGACTAAGCAGTTGTGCAGCTTTACGTAACTTCTCATTTGTTACTATGTTCTCCCAAGTTATACCCAAGGTCTTATGAGGACAAAGAACATGAATGTTTCGCAAAATATGATGTCCTGGATTTCAGCCAAGAGACGAATGCTTGATACATGATCGTTTTTATGTTTAGAACCTTGCTTAAGAAGCGAGATAATATGAGCATTCCGGCAAACGGCAAACCAAATATGAATCTGATACAAAAATGATGAAGTCGCTTAAATTTGTTAAGTTGCCTTTCGGTGAGATCAAGATAGTTGCTCTATCGGTGAATAAAATACTAGGTCTTTGTAAGAGTACTCGCGTTATGTTTGTAGCGGAGTTTTGATACAGTTTCCTATCTGTTAGTCGTTATGAAAAGCCCATTAGAACAGCAACTACTTATATATCTAAGGTTACGAGCCAAGCAAGCCGGCTAAAAACACAGATTGCGCACGCCTCTTTACTCAATGCATTCCTTGATCTTTTAATACTATCTAAGACTAACTGCATAACGGCTTTTTTGTCCTCGTGATTGATCTCATAAGGCCCACAATGATTGGGCGGTCACTCTAACTGCACAAGTGCAGCGTACGGTTCTTGACCATCACCGTGTCGTAAAGTGATCTCGGAAACCGTACTGACCCTTCAGATACAAACTTAACCAAAATATTTCCTACCAAATCAACGGAACGGAAGGAGTTATAGTCGCAACTTATGTCGTTTGCCTTTTCATATAAATCGGTGATTAAAGTCACGAAAATATGGCAGCATTTTTTCCAAATTGTGGCATTTCTACAGTAGATTTTACAGTACATGTATAACGTACCTAAGTTTTTTTTATTTTGGGATCTCGATCGTTTTGTCATCATCATTTCAGCCTGTCACTAGTCCACTGCTTAACATAGGCCTTCCTCAGAGATTACCAAAAAAGTTCGTAGCACTCATTTTGGGGGATTTTGCCATAGTTGCTACGCTAGGCAGGCGGGTTGTCAGCCGCATTTTATTTATTCTTAAATATTATAAATTTCTGAAATGACAAGACTTTTCACAAACATAATTAAACCAAATATATTCTATTGAGATACCATAATATCCTATAAATACAGGCGGCCGAAATTGTCAGAGAAATTTTTGGTCTTTGTATCTTCGCGACGATAAGTATCTTAACGTAAGTTTGAAAGTTTCATTCCATTATTGTATTCGCTTAAGTATCTTGACTATTGTCAGCAATTAACAATAGCCTCTAGATGGTTGAGCATGAATATCAGCGTGAGGAATTTGTTTACAAAACGAACAGTTATAAAGATATTTCGGACGGTCTATGATAATTACTTTGTTACGATTTTTTATTTGTTTTTATGAACTCTACTTGTTACACACATATATCATTACTAGTTAACACTACGAAAAACAAACGTATATAATATAAGACACTTTTATTTTGTATGCAGTTGAAATTATTATCGGAACCATACCATGGGTGTCGTAAAAGTCAACAGAGGGAAAATTAAAACCAGAAGATGGGCAGCACCATCTTCCTGGAAACTGGGTTGTCAACCCGCCTGCCAAGCGTGGCAACTATGGCAAAATCTTTTTTTTATTGTATTGAGTGACGAAACGAGCAAAACGTTCACCTGATGGTAAGTGCAACGTCCGTCCTACAACGAATACTGTGTCACCCAGAATACTTCTGTGTGACACTACACTGCGCCCGTCACCCTAAGACATCAGTTATTAAGTCTCAAATGCCCAGTGATTACGCTAGCTCATTGTGCCTTTCAAACCGAAACACAGTAATGCTTGCATACTACTGCTTCACGGCAGAAACTTTTGTGGCTGTATGTGGTGGTGGAGGCCTATGTTCAACAATGGACTAGTGGTAAGCTGAAATGATGAAGATGATGATAGTTAGAAGTGTGTGATAAAGAATCCTTTTGATACTGATAATGAACTGGGAGGGACACGAAACTTTATTTACAAATACATGCCGATTTCGTTTCTAAAGCATATACAATGTGCCCGGGAATCGTAATAGCGATAATTTAGGCAGTTATTCTTCATCTCATCCTCCCTCTAAAACGACCCCCTAATGCGTCCTGCCCCATTTCCTCTTCAGAAGCATGAATTGCGAGTATTGAAACGTCATTTATTATAAGGCGATTCAAAATTTGTTTAACGACAAAATAAGGTAAAACCATATCCTCATTCGCCTTGTGGTGGTGGCTTAAGAGAATCTACCACCCCATTTCATCCCGTGAGTGTCGTAAAAGTCGACAGAGGGAAAATAAAAACCAGGAGATGGGCAGCTGCATCTTCCTGGAACATCTGAATAATAAATAAACTGCGGTTGCCAACCCGCCTGCCAAGCGTGGCAACTATGGCAAAATATCACAAAATGAGAGCTATAAGCTATTGTGGCAGTCTGTGGGGGAGGCCTATGGTCAGCAATGGACTAGTGATAGGCTGAAACGCTATTGCCTCACAGCTTTCCACCACTACATCCTACTTAAAATGACTTTTGGACCTGTTTAGTTAAAAGTCGCGCAGAGTGCTGTGAAGAGAAGTGAAAGAACTTCCTCTAAAATCTGATCCAAAATCAAATTACCTGAAAATACACTGGGGTGCATAACTCAAGTACGTCAGCTAAAGTGACAATGAGTTATACGAGTAGTCATATACGAGTATATGAGAATCGTAATACTCGATGGTATTTATAATGATAGTTAAAATGAAAGGTGTCCGGCAGAGTAGAATAGCACCTACCTCTTTCCTACCGAGGTGTCGTAAGAGGCGACTAAGGTATTATACGGACAGCCTTCATTCGTGCAGAATAACATCATAATATGAAATGCTGTCACCATACTGCTCGTGGGAACGCAAAATTTGACTCGTACTAAAATGGCGGCGACGTGGTTCGCCACCCGTCACGTCTCGTTTTCCACGAGGGCGAAAAGTGGGCTACGTGAGTGGCCTCTGCCTACCCCTTATATGGGAAAAAGGCGTGACTGTATGTATGTATGTAAGTATGTAAAATGAACATCCAACTATTTTTTTTATAAATATAACGATGATATTTAAGTTGACCATTGAACTGGAATACGCATTTATATTGTAGTATAAAATAAACATACAAATAAAATAGTAAAAAGAATAGGCAATTGGAAAAATCACAAGGAAATTCTTAAACGGAGGTGTTAAGATATAGAAATACGAATATAAATGTAAGGCGCCTCTTTTAGTGTTTCTAAAAATGGAAATAGGAATTTAAATATGTATGTACGAGTACATATGAATTCATCTCTAAAGAGAAGCCCATTTGAGTTTCTCGTTAAAATTTCATGTGCACTTAACGAGCAAACCAGTACATTTATTATAGGACTTCATCTGAAGGCCTACTATTATAACATTTGCTACTGAAACGGAAAGTATATCTGGAATAGAGTTTTGTCATTATTATTTTATTGTAAGTACCAGTGGAAGTGAAAACAAATGAAACCTACGAACAAACAAGGGTTATTTAAAATATTGAGTAGAGATAAGTGATAATGTCTCACTTTACATAGCATACATGCTTTTATAAGAAGTTAGCGTTAAAGAGCTTCTTTAGTCACGGCTGCTTCTGCTAATTAAAGTGATAAGCTTAATATAAGAAATCCAGGTTGCTTTTATTTCAGTTCCACAAACCTTTTCTTGTCTTGAATCACGAAAAAATTACATTAGTAATATACTACTTTAATATTCGGAATGTATGTGGTTTTATTCTATTACTTTAAATTATCTGTCAAAGTATTTATATTTTTTTGAGTTAAGTTAAAAGATTTTTTTTACTGTGAATAGGCCAACGTTACTAGGATCGCACCTACTATTACGTAGTTACGACATTTAATATAGTAGATTTGAATATTGGTTAATTCACTTGCATTTTTACAAACACTACACTGTACTGCCTTAATATTGGCAGATTATTAGATGGCCGAGCAATAACCTTGAACAATTTATTGGTATATTTATTTTTCATGCTTATTTTTCAAATTAAACAAAGGTATTATGTATAGTCCCAATGCCCACCACAGGCCTCTTCTAATTATTATAGGACGTTGTTCAAATGTGGGTATGAAGATGCAGACTTATAATGTCGCTAAAACATATTTTTTAATACATGCTAGTTTCCTTACGATGTTTAATTTCACCTCCGAACTCATAGTAAAACAGTACATAAAATTGCAATTAAAGATTTTCGAATTACAATAAAAATTTTAGTGGTACTGTCACCGGGTATGAAACTCAGGTATACTTTGAAATTAAAGGCAAGCCCACGGCCCTGAACTAAATTTAAATTTGTAAGATAATGTGAAATCGTGTAACATGAACATGTGAAATGTTTCTCAAAACTCTACAACAACATAGCAATACTTATAGTCTTAAACCTTGCAGAAGAATCAAGATATTCAATAATGGGAATCACCAGTCGCGTCTATTCGGTGATTTTGAGCTTATAATTAGCACTTTTTTTTAATTTCAGCTATCTGTGTGGATGTCTCAGTACGCTATGCATATTGATTTATATGCCAATAAACGTTCTCAAACAAGATAATGCACTTATGCAAAGCTGTAGTGCGCTGTACGTTAATTGACAGATAATGTTAAATACAAACATTACCGAAGTCATAAGTTCACCTTAGTTCTTATTTGTAATATAGCTAATATTAACATATCTTTTTTTTTATTGTATAAGGTGACGAAACGAGCAAAAGGTTCACCTGATGGGAAGTGCAACGTCTGCCATAGAAATACTGTGTCACCCAGAAATTTTCTGTGTGACACCACACTGCGCCCGTCACCCTGAGACATGGGTTCTTGTTTGATATGCCCAGTGATTACGCTAGCTCTCAGGGCTCTTCAAACCGAAACACAGTAATGTTTGCACACTACTGCTACACGGCAGAATAACTGACCTTGGGGTGGTACCTACCCAGACGGATTCCTGCATAGGAATCCTACCACCAGATATATCTATTTTAACTCAAGTTAATGTGATTTTTTATGCCCGTGATTTGAAAATTACAAAATGTTTTGTAAAGTAATTGAACGTCAATAACATATACTTAGAGATAATTGAGGATTAATGCTTAGAACCTTTTGACAAAGATTTATATTTATATAATTTTACTTTAATAAAATGATAAGCAAAATTAAAAATATTTATTAATAAGTTCACAAATTAAAATACTACAGTTTCATATAATGTTTATGAAAAAAAAGTTGCCTCGACATTTCTTCTTTTTTTCCTGAACAAACCACCCTCGTGTCTCCTTGTACGTAGTATTTGATTTTTTTTATATTTTAATGACTAAGCCGGTTTTGATCCTATTTAAATATTGATCAAATAGTACTACTAACGATCTTTTAAATGGCTTTTTTTAACTTTAATTTTCACGAGTAAATTTCCTTCTTTTTTCCCTGTGGTTGGAGCTGTGGTTGCTTTCAAACACTCAATATTTTTTACACTCAACCTAAAATGCAATTAGTCAGCGGCAGCATATTTTCGGTGTAATTTATATAAGGTTAACCAGACCTAATTTACTGCGTTATTTCTTTTCAATTCCTCTAAGTCAAATCTCCGATCTCTAAGCATTTTCAAATTAATAGGAAGTCTTAAATTTTAAATCTGAATATAAGTTACCTCATGACTTTGAATTTTGAGTAGAGTAAAGTCGAGGAGTTAGTTCAAATATTCTATACACTTAACAGTTTACTTATACAGCCACGCCTTTTTACCATATAAGGGGTAGGCAGACACCACACCCGTGGCCCACTTTTCGCCCCCACGGGATGTGAGGGGTGGCGAACCACGTCGCCGCCTAGTATATAGTATATATAGTACAGTGACAGCATTGCATATTCTGGTATTATTCTGCACGAATAAAGGCTGTCCGTACACAATACTTTCGGTGGTTCTTTTGTTATTTAATTTTTATAAATGAAATTAAATTTGAGTTTGCCGAGATACTAAAAGTTTGCTTTCCATGATTGTTAAGCTTTTAAAGATTCTTGGTTTCGCGACTTTTGATTTAACAGGACAGTTTGTAACAATGGTGAAAACATTTTTTTGTTTTGCCAATATTTACTTTTACAATAATAATATGACCGTTGAAGCAAATCTTTCACCAGATGGTAAGTGATAATTCTGCCGATAACAAATACTGTATCACCCAGAACATTTTTGTGTGGCATCACGCTGCGCCCGTCACTCTGTGAGATCAGTTCTTGATTCTCATAAGCCCAGTAATTACACTAGCTCTCAGTGGCCTTCAAACCGAAACACACTAAAACTTTACACACTACTGCCTAACGGCAAAATATTTGCTTGGCTTGCGGTGTCCAATTTTTACGAATTGTCATTGAAAGGTGTACCCTACCAAGACGAATTCGGTAAAAAACTAGATTACAGATAAAAAAAAGTAATAATTATTTTTTTAGTTATTGGCTATAAAAATATATGCATAGTTTTAATATTTTAAGCATTTAAGCTGTTAATTACTTTATAAATGCGCAATGTTAACACTAAATGTAGTTAAAATTTTAAGGAGTATACATTTTCTCAAAATGACCCAACATTTGATACAATTTACAGAAATCGTTTATTAGCGTTAAAATATCCTTCCTTACTCATGTTTTCGTAATGCGTTTTTAATGTCTCCATTTAACTTGTATAAATCACAAAAGTAACTTCTGTTCTAGATGGATTTAATGGCTTATTAAATATAATGAAAGGATCTTAAATAATTTTCCGTGGCTTTGAGAAATTTAAGACATTAGTACCATATTTTGGCTAATGTTTGTATTGCAAGTTTTGTCTAAAAATATTCAGTGTACATTTGTTTAAATTTCAATTATATCCTTGAAAGATTTCTGATGATTCAACCTAGTAGCTTTTGATCTGTAAATGATCTGACACTAGGTTAGAAAATGATTCAGTATCGTAAGTGAGCTAATAAGATTTTTTGTTACATTTTATTATAATACTGTACCTGAGGAGCCGTGGTGGCTTAGGGGCCGGACACTCTCCTTAAATTTCATAGTACGCGAGTGAGGAAACCTGCATGCCTAAGGAATAAAAATATTTCGAGGCCATGTAAGTCCGTCAACACACATGGAAGAAGCAGCGTGGCGGACACTTTCCGGTTCCATAAACCCCCTCGGAAATAAGAGGAGGTATGTGCTTAGTAGTGGGACATTTATAGGCTATTACTTTTACTGTATGTGAACCGTGGTAAGTTTATCGGAGTATATTAGATTATTCTAATATAAGATTTACATAATAGAGAAATTAAAAATCGAACAATCTTACTACTTTAATAAAGCTGAAGAGTTTGTATGTTTAAACGCGTTAATCTCGCGAAATACTGATTCGATTGGAAAAAGTATATTTAAATTAGATAGCCCCTTTATTAACAAAAATTTTAATCTATTGTCTTAAGATACGCGTGCTGAAAACTGAACATTACCGAGAAGGGCCGTAACCATTGAAATATCGATCGCTCGGTAGCACAGTGACAAAACGTTTCACTGCGGCGCAGCGGATTTGATTCTGCCTCGAATAAGTATCATATTATTTCCTGGAACTTAAGAACGAACAACAGCTTTGGAGGACAACTTCCCGTAAAGAAACTTAGACGAAACTAGATCCACTTAAGATTTAATAACGAAACAGCAACCTTCAAATTCGATTTAGTGAACATTTGTGGGATAAAATTTCAAAAATTCGGCCAAATATACATTCAAATATTTAATACATAAAGATATTAAAAATATGACTAAAATGTAAGTACAAGAAATTATCCACATGTTATTAGTACAATTGAAGTGATGGCGAAAACAATACATTATAAACTACAAAATATTACGGAACTGTGTTTTTAATTACCAAATTTAACAGAACCTCTTCCGTAATCATCTCAATATCTCACGAGCAAAACTTTGCTTTCGAAACGAGATTACATAATTTAAGTAATCCGAAACATGTCAAGTGTATATGAAATTTTAACGAGACGCGAGTCGACCTCGCACTCAAACTATCTCTAGCATTAACGAATCACCTACCAGTGCCATGCATATGCATTATACATAAAATAACTTTTGCTACTTTAGCGTGTTCTATATAATACGTAAATCAAGTAGTGGGTAAATCAAAAGCAAAGAAAACACGTTACATATATACTTCTTTATTTTACAGGTGACGACTCCTGCATCACGTGTCCGGGGTTCGAATTCCAGCCGAAGTCAACATTTGTGCAGAAACACAAATTGGGCGTGCAGAAAGTTGTGAAGGGTGCAATATTAAAAAAGTTAGAAGAGTTTGTGAAAAAGTGTTCTTCAGATAAGAACGTCAGAACTCAATGGGGAGTAAGAGTGAGAATTTTTTGAGTCGTACCAAAATGGCGGCGAAGCGGTTTGCCACCCGTCACGTCCTGCGGGGGCGAAAAGTGGGCTACGGTTGTGGTGTCCGCCTACCTCTTACTGTATGTATAGTCGTCGTCGTTTCAGCTTATGACTAGTCCACTGCTGAACATAGACCTCCCCATAGATTGCCACAAAAGTTAGTAGCTCTCTTTTTGGGGGGATTTTGCCATACTTGCCACGCTTGCCAGGCGGGGTGGCAACCGCTGTTTATTTATTCAGATGTTCTAGGAAGATGCCTTTTCCTCTGTCGACTTTTACGACACCCTCGGGATGTTTATGATGATGATTTTTACTGGTGGTAGGATTTCTATGCAGGAATCCGTCTAGGTAGGTACCACCCCAGGGCCAGTTATTCTGCCGTGAAGCAGTAGTGTGCAAACATTACTGTGTTTCGATTTGAAGGGAACTGAAAGCTACAGTAATCATATGCCCAGCATATGAGACTTAAGAACTGATGTCTCAGGGTGATGGGCGCAGTGTGGTGTCACACAGAAATGTTCTGTGTGACACCACACTCACAGACCATCAGGTAAAGGTTTTGCTCATTTCGTGACTTTATAAAAAAAAATGATATGGGGTGGTAGATTCTCTTAAGCCGCCACCACACGGGGCGTATGTATGTATGCAAGTAATTCAGTTATATTTCACGAATGCCCTGATTTTCGCACGAAATACGTTTCAATAACCTACACATTTAATTATCGAGTATTTGTAATAAGCTTTCAGGTATCTACTAGAAAACGCACTTAAGCTAAGAATTCGCTTAACTCATTACTTATCATGCATTGAAAATTGATTTATATCACAACTCACGTTCTGTAGGCTTATTACACACACACACACACACACACATTCGGCTTTCAAATTGATACAAAATTAAAATGTAGCTAATTATATACAATAAATGGTAAAAAGAGGGCATTATTTTTGTTACTATTTAAGACAAATTTGCGTTCAGCATCTGTAAACCTTTTTTATTTCGTATTTTGCAGTAAAAAGGAGCCTTATTTAGTTAATTAGAGGGAACGAAGACTTTTTCCCAGATGTCAAAAAATGTTCCCAACTAAGACCGAAAAATGATTCTCATTTATTTTTTTGCTACAATAGATTGTACTTTTTATAGCAAAAATAAATCTAGAAGTACACACAGAATTTGAACAGAACTTCATTTTGTGCGTTGTATAAATTGTACATGAATAAATATCTGAGCACTGGCCACAACTAATTTTTACCGGTAATGAAGCACGCCTCGTTGAAACATTGCGGGATGGTATGGATAGTTTAGACAGTTTAGTAGACAGATTTGGCACTTTAGTGATATTTTCTATGATAATTTTCTCCAAAATTCTAATAAATGATACTGCTGAGCATTAACCTATATCATAGTCAGATTGTTTGAGATATAAACTAAGTGCAGGTAAGCGAAACTGAGGTTCTTAGTTTACTTAAATCTGTCGACTGTCATAAATCTGCGGCACCCAATGGTATACCAGCTAGGCTATTAACCATGTGTGCTAAAAGATTGTCTTTACTGCTGACTATAATATTCAAACGCTCCCTTATGGAAGGAGTAGTACCCCTTATATGTAAATCAGCATTCATCACTCCCCGAATACAAAAAAGGCTCTAAACATAATCAGGACAAATACAGACCTATATCTAAGCTTTGCTTATTTGCTAAGATTTTTGAGAGAATTGTTTACTCGTCGGTATGTCACAGCATCAAGCAAACTTTTAGAGATTTTCAGCGCAGCTGTCTTAAAAGTAGATCCAATGTGTCCATCTGTTCATGATCCGTTCCGACTACATAACTAAAGTCATGTCTGAACCATCTCAAGTCGATGTTGTCTACACTGACTATAGTTAGGCGTTCCATTGGTTAGATCATTCTATTCTTTTGCGTAAGCTGCTCGAGGTACGCATCAGGGGTGACTTGTTCCGGTGGTTTAAGTCATACATTGAGAATCATTGTCAAGTAGTCCTAAATGGTTTAAGATCAGTATCTGTGCAAAATTCCATCTGGTATTCACCAGGGATCACTTTTGGGTCCACTGCTGTTTGTTATTTTTGTCAATGATATAGAGACCTGTTTCACGTACTCTAAAACAATTTTTTATGCTGATGATATGAAAATTCTATGCCCAATCTCCCATTTCTCAAGCTGTCGCGAAACCTCAAAGGTATTGTCAACGCAACAAACTTGATTTAAATGTCTCCAAGTGTTTTATTCTTACTTTTACCCGTAAACCTGACCCCATTATCTTTAGCTACAAATTACAAGACAAAGTTATAAATCGAATACAACTAGTAAAATATCTTGGAGTGACTTTGACACGTAAATACTTTTCGATGTTCACATTAATAATGTCATTAAAAAGCTAGCAAAGCGCTTGGGTTTATATTGGGATTCTCAACTGATTTCCAAAACGTTAAAACTTATAAGATACTCTATTGTGCCTTTGTTCGCAGTCATTTAAAGTACGCTTCACAAGTGTGGAATACAAATTATAAAACTTACATTGATATTATTGAACGAGTACAAAATCGTTTCTTACGTTTTCTACAATTCAGTCAAGACTGTACACTAACGATTATTTAACACGGTGTAAAAAAAATCGTTTACTGCCGTTGGATGAACGGAGGCGCATAGCGGATATGATATATCTTTTTAAATTAGCAAATGCCACCGTTGACTGTCCGGAGCTGCTGAGTCAGCTAGGAATTATAACAAGAACTAAACGAAAACCTTACTTCATGTGCCGTTAGTCCGGCTATATGTATATGTATAGTATGTGGTTATATGTATAGGCAAAACTCTTTTTTGATACGTGCGTCTAGAACTTACAATGAAGTTTTTTGTAAAATAGACTTGGACCTGTTCCTGTACCAGTGTTTCTCAGCTCAAAGATATTATGGCGAAACAATTATTTTGCTGAGTATGTTGTCCTCATATACCTATTGTCTACTCTACCTTCAAATGTTTTCTTTATTTTTTTAATGTTTAGCGGTTAAAAATTTTTGAATGGCCTTCTCATTTCTACTTGATTGCTAGCTGTAAGTTTTCCAAATAATAAATAAATAAATAAATAGTCATAATCATATTGTCTTAAGACTTATTTCGCACTCGCTACTCGGGGACAGGTTTCCCACATCCTGTATAATGTGTTGCTGTGTGGTTGCTGAGAGCCAGTGTAAGCGTGAACTAGTGTTTAGAGTCCTTAACTACAAAAACACGTATTGTTGGTTTTCGGATCTGGTTGTCGTGTTTGTCTTTGTATCTCTGACACTGCATCCTAGCCTACCTTCGATCTTATCGTATTAACGTTACATCAGGTACGAGTAGGTTGGGAAGAGTGAGAGGCCCTTGTGTTTGAGCGTACATTCCTGGCAATATGACGCCTGGTCGAAAGGATTCATGTCACACGGTGACGGGCGCAGTGTGGTGCCACACAGAATAGTTCTAAGTGACACAGCATTAGTTATGGGCAGACGCGGCACTTACATCAAGTGAACAAGTTTTTTGTCTCGTCACTTTATCCTATAAAAAATAATAGAGAAAGTTAATTTCCTAAGAACCGCTATGTATAGTTCGCATGTGGCACGGTATTGTGGGAGGCCGGGGGGTGCTCTTCAAAAACTAGGTATTTTTTTGACAATGCGACGAAACGAGCAAAACGTTTACCTGATGGTAAGTGCAACGTCTGCCCATAGCAAATGCGGTGTCATCCAGAACATTTCTGTGTGACACCACACTGCGTCCGTCACCCTGAGACATGAGTTCATAAGTCTCATATGCCCAGTGATTACGCTAGCTCTCAGTGTCCCTTCAAACCGAAACACAGTAATGTTTGCACACTACTGCTTCACGGCAGAATAACTGGTCCTGGGGTGGTACCCACCTAGACAGATTCCTGTATAGGATTCCTACCACCAGTTGTATACACCATTTTATATTTTGCATGCGGAATCTTACCAAATTAACTTTCTTAATTATAATGGATTACCGCAAAGTAACGACTGATTCTATTAACCATATAAAAAAGGTCCAAATAACTTAATCATATGAAGGTAAACGATGATAATTAGTGTTTCTGATGTATTGATTACTACTAATGTGATTTAGTTTTTTTTAATAGAATCGCATAGTTAAGCCTGTTTCAAAATCTACTGAAAGAAACGTAATCTTTGGCTTTAATCATACAAGGATTATAAGGTTCTGCAAAGTGAGAATAATATAATAAAACCTTATAATCTTTTTCAATATGCCGTTAACGCTATGAAGAACAGAAGTGGCTATTATTTTTTATTTCTAGTAATATGGGAACATCAAAAACGCGTTACGGAAAATGACTCTGACTGGATAATTAAGTGGCATTAAAACAAGCTGTGTTCCTTTTATACACAGAGCAACTAAATAATTTAATGTTTTAGTAAAGTTAACCTTAATCGAAATTATTTATACCCTAAATATAAATAATTTTTATTAAGGTTAATTTACCTAACAACGAGGTTATACAAATTCACATAACAGTTTTCCAAAACACTAAAATGAATTTGTAGAGCGTATTGCCATATTTTTTTGAACAAATTTTTTATTTGATTCTTTCAATAATTTAAATTTTATAACAATCTAAATAAATCAACTTCGATTTTCACTAAATAATTATTAAGATTTTACCACAAGTTAGATTTGATATTGGTAATGAAGCACTATGTCACAATTCTTAATTTTTATAACAACACTAGCTCTGCCCCGCGGTTTCCACCACTGATTTATTTGAAAGAATTTGCTCCTTACAGCCTATCACCCTTCTCAATAATTAGGCGATCAAATGCAAAAAAATTTTTCATATCCAACTGGTAGTTCCAGTGATTAGTGCATTCAAACAAAAACCGTCATGAAAATATACACAAAATGTAAATCTTAAACGCAGAAATATTGGTCTTTACATACCCTACAAAATATAAAGACATTTAATAGAATAATAATTCAGGATAAAGCTCCGAAAAGCATGGGCGGAGTTATAGGTAACAAGGCATTTGTTTTGGGCAGACGTTGCACTTACCATCAGGTAAATTTTTTGTATCGTCACTTACTCCTATAAAAAAACGCGACAGATTTGTTATCCGGTGATATCGTTTTTTTGCAGTAGTACTTAATCGGTATATTTTAGTTTCAAGTGCTAATGAAGCGCGTTTTTGACGGAGAAAGAATCATTCATATCTAAAAAATATGAAGGTACTCGTACCTTCTTACGTAAAAAATATTACGACCATGAACTCCGCGGTAGAATGATTATTAAATATTGAGTACCTTATTGTTATATATAATAATAAATTTTTGGCATGGAATAGAATTTCGCACTTTTTGTTACTATATGTTGATTTATAAATAAGCAAGAGAAGATAATAGAACAACAAACGAAGTTTTTAGAGCTTACAACTAAATTGCTGTTTGCTCGTTGTGTGCCGTAAGATACTTAATCCCACCGTACTTGTATCGCTTATCTCCATCGTAATAAATTTAGGTATGAGATATAAATCTGAAAGTTTTTGTTATTAAGTATAATTCTAGTTACAATCGTGTTACATTTTTTCTGAAGCGGTTTTATTTTAGTACTTTAGAAATGTCATTTTGTTAGGAATTATTTATCGTATATAATTATTTGGCGTGAATTGACATGATAAGAATCTACATGATAGTAAGTGCATCGTGTGCCTGTAACAAAAGCTGCATCACCCAGAACATTTCTGAGTGACGCCACACTTCGCTTGTGACCCTGAGACATCAGTTCCTGAGTCTCATATGCCCAGTGAATAACCCTAGCACTCAGTGAAATTACTACTTCATATTACTACTTTCCGGCAGAATGACTGGCTCTGGGGTGATACGTTACCTAGACTGATTCCTGCACAGAAGCCGTACCACCTGTATACAGTCTTCACATGTCCTCGAAATATTTTTATGCATCAGACATGCAGGTTTTCTCACGATGTTATCCTTCACCGCTAAGCACGTGATAAATCAGAATTTCAATTTGCAGAACAATTTCGAAGGTGCCGTACCGGGAATCGAGCTCAAATCTCTTGCGTACTACACATTTAAGGCGGCCGGTAGGTTTTTGAGCTACCACGGTTCTGATTTTGATATCAAACTAGTACTAGCTTACTTACTGATACTTATAACTGAAAATTCTTGATTCTTATATCATAATTAGCTGGGTCGGCAGACGTTGTCCTACCCTGTTTCCGTATATGATGAGATGAGTTTGAATTCTGAATTTCATTTGAATATGAAATTTTACCTCATGATTACAGCGCTATCTACCGGGGTCGGATTTTATAATTTTCTTTTTAGGTATTCCACTTAAATTTAAAAAAAAAATGTATCAAAGATGTGCTAGCGGTTAACAATTCTCTACAGTTATATCGACGACGATACATTGGATAACCATCGCTGCCAGTAATAGTTCGCCTATCACATTTCGTGGGTAACGTTTGGAACACTTGCCGTCGACCATGCACGGTAATAACGTTAGAACTATCACAACGAAAGTAAAAGGAAACGATTTTGTGGTCGGCAACACTTGGATTTTTCCGTATTCGCCATTTCTATCGGCCGAATTACCGGATTTAGCGGACAGGATCCAGGATAATGCTCCAATAATGCCCCAGATAGCTTCTTGTAGAGCCTATGCACAATCTACTGTTGGGCTGCGGACGCAATGGCTACGGAGATTTTAGAAAGCAAGTGGCAACATTAACCACAAAGCTTCATAGGAGACTTAGATCCCGCACCCGATATGAACATCATGGGCGGTCACCATCTACTAGATTACCATCATCTTCAATAACCATCACCCATTGAATGCGGTATCATGCGACGTTCGGCGCCAGGGTAAAGAAGTGTGTTTGCCCGTGCGACTTCAAGGCGGAAAAAATTTAGGGCAGTCGGTAATGACGACTGAAGATTGCCCTCGTTTCACTGGTCGTCTTTTTGTCACTGACCGAAGATGTAAGATAAGAAGTTCCTGGCCGATACTGGGAGTGACCTCTGTGTTTTACCTCACTCATGGCTACACGATCGACGGAGCCGGACCCATACTAACTCTGCGCTGCCAACGGTAGTACGTTCAACACCTATGGTGTTACTCTTAATCTTGAAGATGTCATTTCTTCACTGAAGGTCGTGACTGGTGACACGAGTTATAATAAAATTTTAATGATTTTCTAGAGATTACACGGCTGGCGTGTACTCAACAACTAATACCACATCACAATGTACATCACATACCCAATACACCAGATCATGTCGGGGTCACCAGTTTGCAGATGATATTGCTAAGAAAAAGGGTAGCTAGCTGGTCTGATCTAAGGAGAACGTTTCCTCCAACTAGTAACATTTAGATGTTGTATAATTATATAGTTCGCACCTCAGAAACTTTCATAGCGCGATTATGGAATTAATGAAATATTTCATGAGTTTTTCATGTGGCGACATGAATGTCGCTAGAAAAGGATTATTATTAAATATAAGAAAGAATTGTTATAACATTACATACAGCATTTATATCCAGATTATTTATTTTATAATGGTAAAATGTCAGTCGATATTGATTAGTTTATAGGTCCGCGAGAACCTGAGGAACGATATCGTTTATTTGCTTCAAGGACTTTTCGGGTTATTACGCCTTATCACGTCACAATAAGTCGCTGAACAGACACCACGCAGAATAAAAATACTTTACCGTCGTAATTTATGGATTTACAATCGTCGTCGTTGTTTCAGCCTTTGTGATATGTGACATGGCTGATACACCATAGCAGGTCCACTGCTGAACATAGGCCTCCCCGTAGATCGCCACAGAAGTTAGTAGGTCTCATATTGGAGGGATTTTGCCATAGTTGCCACGCTTGGCAGGCGGGTTGGCAACCGCAGTTTATTTATTCAGATGCTCCAGACGGATGCAGCTGCGCATCATAGTTTTAATTTCCGTCTGTCGACTTTTACGACATTCACGGGATGGGATGGGGTGGTAGATTCTCTTGGGCCGCTACCACACGGCGTCATGGATTTACAATAACATCCACAAAATACGTAATGATTCATAGAACACCGCAAAGTTATCTAAAGTGAAAATCGTCTTGCTCCAAAAAACTTTAAAGCAAACGGCAGTATGTTGCTTTCTTTTTTTCTGATGATAAATTATAATGTCGTTAAAAATATAAATAATTTTTAATAAATATAGTCTAAACCCTCCGCGTTATCAAGTAAGACTAAAAATAATGATATTTCAAACGTAAAGTTTTGCTCACAAATGAGATTATATAATTAAAGTATCTCGAGTAAGGACGTCAAGAGGATGTGAAAATTTAACGAGGGAAGCAAGTGGGCTGCGCTCTAGACATATCTCGAGCGTTACCAGTCGCCTCCACATTACCACACATGTATACAGTGTTTGACTTAAACAGCTCTAACAAAAATTCTATTTGTAACAAAATTATTTGGTTTATATATACGGAGACGTCTTGTACGTGGTCGCGATCCTCAGCAGGAAGGGAACGAGGAAGAAGAACACTTCTAAATGGATAAACGGGCTAGTGCTGTTTTTATCAATACACCATAACAATAGTGGTGTTTCCGGACCGATACGACTTAGGGTCCTTCAAGAAAAGAGCCTATTCCTTTCTCAAAGGCCGGCAACGCATCTGCTATTCCTCTGGTATTGTAGGTGTTCATGGGCGGCGGTGATCACTTACCATCACGTGAGCCACCTGCTCGTTTGCCCCCTATTCTATATAAAAAAAAATAACTTCCGTGCGAAGCCGGGGCGGATCTGCTAGTTCATTCTACATATACTCGTAGTTATGAAATGTCAGGTACACAGACACTCGTACATTGTCCGCAGTGTTTTTTTTTTTGAAAATATGATGTTTACAGTATGAAATGTAATAAGACAAGAAATCTTTTGAATATTTTGAATTGCCGATAGGTGTCCGCCAGAGTAGAATAGCAATTACCTCTTTCCCACCGAGGTGTCGTAAAAAGCGACTAAGGTATATATGCAATGCTGTCAGTATACGCAATGTCAGTAAAAGCAATGGGGAGTAAGAATTTTTTGACCCGTACCAAAATGGCGGCGACGTGGTTCCTAACCCGTCACGTCTCGTCTCCCGCGAGTGCGAAAAGTGGGCTACGTGAGTGGCCTCTGCCCCTTATATGAGAAAAGGGCGTGATTATATGTATGAATCTAAGAAATCTTTATTGGAGTAGCGATGTTAGTTAAAACTGCTGTTTGAAAATTTTCGTGAATTTCCGTGCTTTTGATCACGACGGTAGTTGTTTCAAACTATTTCTGTGAGATATCTCAGCAGTCTGATTTGCAAACTTTGACGTTCGGATAATCTTGAGCAAGACAAAGTATTTTCTATGAAAGTACATGGTATTATTATAAGTTAAAAAGACTAATGACAGTATAAATATTGTCATAAAAAATCGTTACATAATGCACTTATATTGTTATTGAAAGTTACTATATGGTTTTTTAACAATACAGTTAAAAATGTTTGTTATTTGTTATAGACTTTTTTGAAATTGTATATTGTGTAATGTAATGTTTGTAATTGTAAATATTAATTTAGTATACAGATATATCTACGCCTTTTATTCCTTTCGCAATAAGTAGTCTTAAAAAGAATTAAATATAATTCCTTTGGGATTTTTTAGTATATTTAAAATGGGCACTATTTTTTAGTTTTCTTTTGGTTTTTTTTTTAATTGATACACTAGGATTTCTCCTTTATCATGGACGCGTTTTACAGACATAAATTTCACATGTACCACACAAGCCGCTCTGAAAACCAACCGTTTTTAATTTTACGCAAATAAATATTGGCTCCGGATGGGATTCGAACCCTGGATTTAAACAAATAAAGAAACACTTTATATATTTAAATATGATACGTGCGTTTCCTAAACATACATTTCACTACTATTCAGTGCGAGAATCGGACCCGCGACTGGTATCGTAGAAGCTCAGCCACTGCGCCAACTTTACCTTTATTTAAATGTAAGGACTTAATATAATTATGGAAGGTAGGTGGCGGTCAGAGAATCTACCAACCATCTCATCTAGTGGGTGTATTAAAAGTCGAAAAGGAAAATTAAAACTAAGAGATGGGCGCAACATATTTCTGGAACATCTGAATAAATAAACTGCGGTTGCCAACCCGCCTGCCAAGCGTGGCAAATAAAGCAAAATCCCCCCAAAATGAGAGCTACTGATTTTTGCGGCAATCTATTGGGGAGGTCTATGTTCAATAGTGGACTAGTGATAAATTGAAGTGATGATGATGATCTGTTAACGAAATGAATATTTTTTTTATAAGAAACCAATCTCGCCTATTAACCTTCTCTGAAAAACAGCAACATAACCTAGTGAAATTAATATTTCCTTTGATTTCATAAAACTTGCAATTATATTTTATCTACTGGAACGTTATACAATGATCAAGTTACGCAGCAGTCAGCGGACTAATATTTGTATTAAACACATTGTTTCAGAGTAGCCCATCTGTTTTCTAGTTAAACTTTTGTTAGGACATGAAGCAGTTTTCTATTATTCTCATATTTTGGTTTGTTTTGTATATTTTCGACAATATTTTATCGAACTTTGTCTATTATTTGGAATAAGCTATTGATATACACGGGAACGATCATAAATTATAAATATAGTAGAGATGCGTATTGTAAGTTTCGCACAATTTGTTGGTTTGCAAAATATTCAGCTGAGCTAAAAATTAATCGACGAATCCATTTCGGCTAGCAGGCAGCTTAGTAATAACCATATAATTAATGTCAAAGTAGGCCAGACAACTAATTAGTAGATTATCTTAGAGTCTGCGTGATAATCTCAAATATGAGACTTATCTGATGATGATTTGAGGTTTTCAGTAGCTGGGGTGATAATGGGTTGGTAATAATATAGCTTGTAGCGACATACATACATACATAAGATCACGACTGTATCCCATAAGGGGTAGTCAGAGACTGGGCACTATCTGCAAAAACAGATGACTGCCACAATCCACGTTTCACCAAAACAATATAATGCACTTGGTGTGATAGGTGGTGAGCCCTTCGCCACCATACGCTGTTGGGAGCACGGTGCAGTTTAATTCCTTACTCGCCTTTTACGAGATCCATTGGATGAGATGGAGTGGTAGTATTCTTTTAACGAGCCGCCACCACACGGCTATTGAAGCGGGTTAGCATTTCAGCGCCACTATAATATATCCTTGGTAAGTAATACAATTAAAGTATATAATGGAAGGAAATGACGAGAGGAGCAGATCGTTCAACTGATGTTAAGTGTAACGTTTGCCTATAAAAATTGATATTTTGATATTTAACAGACGATATACGATCACTGCAAAGTAACTTATATCTGTAGCCTAAAATAACGAGACAAAACGTGCTGACTTTAGTTTGAATTCAGTTGAGTTATACGCTATTGTTGTTTAGTCAGTTTTCTTCTGTTTACGACATAAGTATCTCATCCGAGCTCTGATTTTGTGCACTTCATAGTACGTTTGTTAAAACGTGAAACACAACATTATTCATTTTATAAATTTTTAAATATAATATGACTTTTGAAACGTAAAAATGTAGTAATTATATCAAAATACATACATAGAGTCACGCCTCTTTCCCTTTAGGATAGGCAAATATCACATTATTCCACTTGCTACGAACCTGACACACATTTTCACTTCGTCTACTTTCATTAGCGTTTTCATACAAGTTCGTCGGTTGCAACGACGGTTAAAACGACGTCGATCTGATCCTGATACGTTCGCCTACGTCATCCATTTATACATACATACATACATAAGATCACGACTGTATCCCATAAGGGGTAGTCAGAGACTGGGCACTCACTGCAAAAACAGATGACTGCCACAATCCACGTTTCACCAAAACAATATAATGCACTTGGTGTGATAGGTGGTGAGCCCATCGCCACCATGCGTTGATGGGTGCACAGTGCAGTTTAATTCCTTACTCGCCTTTTACGAGATCCATTGGATGAGATGGAGTGGTATTATTCTTTTAACGTGCCGCCACCACACGGCTATCATCCATCTATCAACTTGCGTAAAGCCAATAGATAAAAAAATATTTCTCAATACTTGATCGGCGATGTCACGGCGATATAGGATGGATAATCGATTATCATATATCGTTTTTGACTGTTGAAACTATCGAACATTTTAGAGCCTTCGTCAGATAGTAGGAACAACTATCTATACCTAACTAACTAACTATCTAAATGTACCTAAAATTTAGTACACGTCCCGTCACGTAAACAGAGCTATGGTAGGGATGAGGCTGCGCATCGGTACAGTGGAGGAAGGAATTTTTATTTTTCTGACATGCAGGTTTCCTCTCGATGTTTTCCTTCACCGCAGAACACGTGGTAAATCAGTGCTTAAAATTGCAATTAACAATTGTAGTGTTGCCGGCACCGGGACTTGCGTACTATGAAATTTAAAGCAAGCCCCTAGCTCCTGAGCTACCACGGCTCAATTCACTCACTTCTTTCATATTGGATACTTTTTCAGGAATGCTATAAAAAAAGTAACAGAACAAAAGAAGAAATACTGACTTTAATTAACTGAAGTTAATTTTATGTATTCTAAAGTAATTCTTTTCGAAAGTCTATTATATATTGATACGGCGCAACCTGCAACCATATTTAAAAAACTTCAAAATCTACTATGACTAAAGTTTTTTTGAAGGAAATGTCTCACAACTATGTCTATATTTTTAGAAAATACGAGTACATTCGTATTCACGATCAGTTAAACAGACTATTTATATAAAGTGAATAATGTTTTAATGAACTAACGTATTATTACGACGAAACCTTAAAATAATCATTACCCTCAATGTGCTTTTGACAAAGGCAGAGAACGAAAATTAAATATCCAATTATCTTTTGAATTAGACTTTTGTTTGAAAACCAGTATCAATATCAAATCACAAACTCATCACAAATTTTAAATAGATGGACCAATATTGTTTGTATACAATACGGAAGTAAGAAGTTATTACGTAAATGCAAACAATTGTGTGTATGCGTGCCCATAACTTTGGCGGTTAAATTTTGGAGATTTTTCTAAAAGTTATTCGATTCGAGGCTATACAACTCATATAATTTCGGTGATGTAATTGCTGTTAGCCTTTTTTGGCTTTTACAGCTTCATCGGGTACTGGGGCCCGCGTGCATGGTTTGGTTTGACCCAAACATAAATACATAAATAATATACAACTCAGTGTATCTAATTTAGCCCCTCTTTGGGCACCTCGGCCTTCACGTTGGTCTTGAAATGCGTGCGTAGTTAAATGTATAGTAAAATTATTTGCGAAAAATTATTTTCACAACTCGTAACAAAACTTACAAAATTGACATTCAGTTTTCGTTAAGTACACATTAAACGAAGAGATGTCTGGTAACGCGATCGTGAAACCGCCTGCCAATCATGACGATTTCAACAAATCTCCCCAACTTAGGAAAGGTCATCAGTGGACTTTTTTCTGTGTGATTCTCGGATCTTAGTTTGCTCATGCACGCTGCTGTGAGAGGGCGGGCGGTGCTCTTCATAAAACTAGGTAATATATGTAAATAATTCTATATTTTGCATACGGATCTTAGCAAATTAACTTTCTTTCCCTTTTTTACCGCATAGTTATGAAAAAAGAAAACTTCGCTGGTTTTTTGCCTGTTTTCAATAGGACAAAGAATTTTTTTTTATTGAAAGCAAGTGACGAAACCAGCAAGTAATTTACCATAAGTAAGTAAAGTTGCAGTATCAACTTGAAGTAAGCGTGCGAATAGTCTGTGTATGTATATATTTATAAGTAACAAAATAACAACACTGCGATCGTAAAGTAGTATAAGTAAAATAACTGGCAATACGATGGTGCCAAGCTGATTTCAGCTTCGTAATCTTACAACCAGTAAAAGGTTACCACGCTTGATCAATAGGTTAATAATCGTAGGGTTTGGCGGAGTAGAATAGCACCTAGTAATACAACAGGAAGTAAGAGGCAACTAAGGTATTGTACGGACAGCCTTTATTCGTGCAGAATTATACCATAATATACAATGCTGTCACTATACTGCTCGTTAGAACGCAGTGTGGTGTAAGAATTTCATGACACGATGGACGTGGTAGACCTCGTTTCCCGCGGTCTTTTAGAACGCGTAATCTTTAGCGTAAAGTGGTCTACGGGAGTTTTTTTTAAATGTAACTCGTTGGTAGCCCAGAGGCATTTACAACTCCAAAGAAAGCGACTCGCGAGCAGGTAAGCTTATATGGGAAAAAGGCGTGATTGTATGTATGTATATATTATTTCTTTAGATGTACCAAGAGGATATTTCTGCTTTCCTGTCAACTTTTATGACACCTATGGTTGATTCGCTTACAGCGCCACCACACAGTAAGGTGTTACATTTATAAGTAACAATATAGACTTTGTTTACATTGGTTTCCTTACTAACTTCTCGATGTGTGTGGCAGGAACTGTCCAAGTTTTGTAATAAATTCCCAGCTCAAATACCAATTTTTTTGAAAAGCTTCAAAATTTATCGCCAAAGTGATGGCATATACGTACCTACGATTGTTTGTATTTACGTAATAACTTCCCACTTCCGTATTGTATTCAAACATGGCCCTTCTATTTTAAATTTGAGATAAATTTGTGATTTGCAATTGATACTAGTTTACAAAAAAAATCTTGTTTAATAGATGTTTGTGTAATTAGGTGGCTGGATATAATATTGCCTGGCACGATATTTTTCATATAAACAAAGATGTGTAATAATGAGAGGCCTAAAATATTGGTTATTAATTACGTAATATACTTAATTTAACAACGTGGTTGAATTGGCGATTCGATGATAGTAAAATTACAGACTTTGCTCTACATGGGATCTCACATATTTTTACGGTATAACAGCTGTGAAGCGAGGCTTGGCATATATTTTTTACATTTTAATGTTTTTGATGGGATTTCATTTTCTTTGACAGACCACATTGGAGAAAGCAAATATAAACATAGCAATATATTTGACTGATTCTATTTATATTTGTTCAGAAATTGAAGAATGGTGAATACATTATGAGACATTTACAGAAAAACAACTTTAAAGTCATAGTAGATATTAATTTTTTTTAAGTATGGTACTTTAGACAGCCTCAAATTTACCTCAGTAATTACTTTTTTTGTTTAGTAATTGCATTTGCATTTCTGAAAAAGTATAATAAAATATAAAAGAAGTGAAATAGTGAAAGATTATTTCGTAGAATCATAAATATTATCCCTATTGTAGTAGTAGGAGTAGATTGTAGATCGTTCAGTGTATAATTTCCGAATGTTCATCCAACCCAACAAAAACTACTAAATAAGTAGAGTTTATAATTTTACTATATTTTTTCTGTATTTTTATCTGTAATTAAATGCAATGCTTCTACGAATCAAATGCAATCAAAGAAGCCATATTCGTATCTTTGGCGCATATAATAACTTAGTTAAAATTATGAAAATATATCTGAGGTAAAACTTTTCTCATAACACACAACTCATAAATTTGACAAAAAAAAATTAAAATGTCGTCGTTCGTCGTCGTTTCAGCCTATCACAAGTCCACTGCTGAACATAGGCCTCCCCCATAGATAGCCACAAAAGTTTGTAGCTCTCTTATAGGAGGGATTTTGCCATAGTTGCCACGCTTGGCAGGCGGGTTGGCAACCGCAGTTTATTTATTCAGATGTTCCAGGTAGATGCCCATCTAGTGAAAATGAAAATATAATGGTGCTAAAACGAAAGCTAAAATGACAAAAAACAACACCGAAATTACTCTAAATACATATTAGATTTAAATTTAACAAGAACTGTATATACGTGCAGTAAGATATTTTATTCAGGAAATTCCGAGCGAAACACATATTATGCAGGATTGCCAGCGTAATATCTGTTTACGTAGACAAGAAACTTGACGTTGCATGTGAACATTGTGTGAAAGACTTAAACTAAATATGGGTTTATTTTATTATTATATTTTTCAATTATATACACAACAGAATATTACTTCTAACTTGTAAGCTAAAACTACATTAATAGAAGAAGTCACAACGGATTTATAAAGCTTATAATCTATACGAATAAAAACTTTTGAAACTGAAGTATATAAAGTAGTGCATAGGATATTGATATTCCCAAAACAATATAGGATATAGGGTCAACCTGCTGACGATTACACATACTTGTTTATTTTCTCTATAGCAATATGTCGATTGTATTTACTATTGTATTACATACTAGTGGAAACCCGCGGAAACGTCCGCGTGGATTAAGGTTTTTTTTTAAAAACTACAGGAACGAGAGAGATACTCTGTATTTATAATATTAGTACGGATACTCTTACACAATTGCCTTTATCATCATTATTTGAGCCTAGTCAACTACTGAACATATTGTTTTAGCTTCCCAATTCGCCATAGTTGCCATGCTTGGCTAGCCAACCCCACTGGTCGACAACCCCAGTTTATTGTTTCACATGTTCCAGGAAGATACTGCAACCCATCTCCTGATTCTTATTATACCTTACCGCTAAGTAATAGTCGAATACAATTGTTTGATTTCTCGATAAATAAAAATACTGAAATACGTCGATTCAACAAACAATATTTGATGTATCGGAATTTCCAGAAGTAACTTTATATAAACACTGAATAGTTTAGCTCTATTCGTTTAGAATTTCTAGCCATTCATGCTCGTTCAGAGTTAAACATTAACGTCAAAAGCATTGTGTGCATTCTTTCCCGGCATTTCGCGGATCGTGCACTCGTATCGCACATAACGATTTTAAATTTGAATGAGAACAGTTGGTTTTTATTGTTGATATAGTTATGTCTGTACATAGCAGCGCTTTTGTCTGGATTTTATTTGCTGCTTTCTTTTTAAATCTACATAAAAGTATTCAATAAACTCGACTGGTATGTGTCATTCGTCGTCGTCGTCGTCGTTTCAGCCTATCAATAGTCCACTGCTGAACATAGGCCTCCCCCATAGATTGCCACAAAAGTTTGTAGCTCTCGTTTTGGGGGGATATTGCCATAGTTGCCACGCTTGGCAGACGGGTTGGCAATCGCAGTTTATTTATTCAGATGTTCCAGCAAGATGCTGCTGCCCATCTCCTGGTTTACATTTTCCCTCTGTCAACTTTTACGACACCCCCGGGATGAGATGGGGTGGTAGATTCTCTTAGGCCGCTACCGCACGGCATGTCATTCAGTTTAGTCTAATTAAATACGAGTGTTTTTGTTACTGTTCTGGACTTTATTATTGTGGATGGAGATTATATTTGAAATTAAATTAACAAAACTTATTTGAGTATAAAATATTTGTAATATAAATGTTTTAGTCAGCATCATCATAATCCTGTGTAGACATAGGCCTCTTCCAAGAAACGAGGATTTGCCGCTAGATAGATTGGCGATTACTGTACCAAACATCTTGCATCTTAGACGGCTATCCTTCACCGGCTTATGTATTTTCGATCTGAAAGTTTTCGAGATAGTTATTCCGCAATCTGTCGGAAGCTACATGCTTTTTTAGACATTTTATTTGTTAACTCTAACGGCACCCACGTAATGAAATAGGACGGCAAATTTTCTTGCGTCGTCAATTTTTTTTTTTTTTTTTTTTTATATAGAATAGGAGGCAAACGAGCAGGTGGCTCACGTGATGGTAAGTGATCACCGCCGCCCATGAACACCTACAATACCAGAGGAATAGCTATAGATGCGTTGCCGGCCTTTGAGAAAGGAATAGGCTCTTTTCTTGAAGGTCTCTAAGTCGTATCGGTCCGGAAAAACCGCTGACGGCAGAACATTCCATAAAGTGCAAGTGCGTGGCAAAAAATTACGCGAAAAACGCACTGTGGTGGAATGCCAACCATCAAGGTGGTGACGATGGAATTTTAGGTTATGCCGTAAGGTGCGATGGTGAAATTCAGCGGCTGGAATTAATCCGAACAATTCCTCGGAACACTCCCCATGGTAGATCTTGTAAAAAATGCAAAGAGATGCAACATCTCTTCGCAAAGCCAGGGGATCAAGCCGATCAGATAGGACATGGTCATCGAGAATTCGAGCCGCTCTTCGCTGAATGCGGTCAAATGGAAGGAGCTGACACTGGGGTGCCCCCGCCCAGAGATGAGAACAGAACTCCATGTGCGGCCGAACCTGCGCCTTATAAAGTTGCAAGCGGTGGGCCGGCATGAAGTACTGTCGCGCTCTACTGAGCACGCCAAGCTTCTTGGAGGCCAATTTGGCCTTCCCTTCCAAGTGACCGCGAAACTGAACGTTGCTCGATATGTCGACGCCAAGGATTCCGATACTGGCTGAGGCAACAAGGGGAGTGCTCTCGAAATGAGGTGATACTACGAAGGGTTTCTTTTTTGCGGTAAACGCGCAAACTTGTGTCTTGTTAGGGTTGAACTCGACTAAATTTAGTCGGCCCCAATCCGAGAATTTGTCTAACAAAATCTCGACTTCAGACACAAGTTTGTTCCGGTGCTTGTCGACGTGTTCCCGAGAAATATTGGTACGGCCTGTGTATAAGGCATCACCAGTACTGTCATCTGCATAGCAATGAATGTTACTAATCTGTAACATATCATTGATATGCAGAAGAAACAGGGTTGGCGATAGCACACAGCCTTGTGGGACACCAGCGTTCACAGACTTAGATTCCGAGCATGCACCGTCAACTAAGACCTTGATGCTCCGGTCTGTGAGAAAACTAGTGACCCAATTGCACAATTTCTCGGGAAGCCCATATGAAGGAAGCTTCGAGAGAAGCGCTTTGTGTCAGACCCGATCAAAGGCTTTCGGTATGTCCAAACTAACTGCCAGGGCCTCCCCCTTGCTCTCTACTGCCTCCGCCCATCGATGCGTGAGGTACACTAGAAGATCACCAGCTGAGCGACCCCGACGGAAGCCGTACTGGCGGTCACTAATCAACTGGTGCTCCTATAGGTACCTCAGGAGCTGGCAGTTTATAATGGATTCCATTATTTTGGAGAACAAGGAGGTGATGGCGATCGGTCTGTAGTTGAACGGATCTGAGCGGTCGCCTTTCTTAGGGATCGGGTGCACAAAAGCTGTCTTCCATGCCTTCGGGACGACGCCTAGAGAGTAGGAGTACCGGAAAAGACGCGTAAGGACCGGTGCCAACTCTGGAGCACACATCCTCAACACAATAGGGGGAATTCCATCGGGCCCACTCGACTTTTGGATGTCCAGGGAGAGGAGTGCTTTGCGCACTGAGCTCTGAAAAAACCGGATGTCCGGCATAGAGCACTCATTGCACGGGATGGTCGGCGGTGAGTTCCCCCTGTCATCGAGAGTCGAGTTGGACGCAAAAAGAGAACCTAGAAGATCGGCTTTCTCCTTTGCGTCATGGGCCAGCGAGTTGTCCTCCCAGTACATACACATTCTAGCATTCTGTCTTTCTTACCTTAATAAAATAATAATCTTTTATCAGTCGTAAACGGGACGGTGAATACGAGACTGCTTCTATGTACTATTCGCATAAATAAGAATGGTAATGAAAATGGCGACGGACTGAGTCTACTTTAATCATCAGCATAAAAATACAATTTTTTGAAATTATTCTCACAAATCGGAAGAATATGAAAAACTGCAGTCGCTATGAGAACTGTTCAAGGGCATTAATATTTGTACAAAGAAGACGTATTATTTTAATTATGGACAAATATGAAATTATTAAAAAAACTGCTATGCACAAAAAATAATCTTTTATCTTTCTTGGAGATCTTATTTTTCAAACGGATGTAGATTTTTACATTCATAAGAAGCTTTTTCAAAGCCTAAATTGATTATAGAAATTCGAAATAGTTTTTTTTAAATTAAATTTGACGTTCGTATCGCCAGTAGTGAGTATTGACGATAACGGGGTCCACGTGAGATGCAAATTAAAGCGACACCACTGACATCCCATTATTTATCTAAAATATCAAAAATATTAGAAAAATTAATCAACAATAGACTATCCTAATAAATATAACATTTTATCACAGTATGGATTTAGGCAAAAACAATGTTCCCAAGATGCAATTTTAGATTTGACTTCAAATATAGTCGACCAACTTGATTCCAAAAAAAAAAAATGTTTAGCTGTCTTTTTGGACTTAAAAAAGGCATACCGTAGGCGATACCGTTTCTGTACCCATTCTTTTACAGAAGCTAGATAGAATCGGTGTTAGGAGCACTCAGTTGGAGCTGTTAAGAGATTATATCAATGGCCGGACTTAAAGAGTGAAAATAGGGGAGTACGTCAGTGATGACCTTCAAATAACTTATGGTGTCCCGCAAGGTAGCGTTTTGGGCCCTACTTTATTCCTTATATATATTAATGATTGATGTAACATGAAAATTGAAAACGGATATATATATTCATATACAGACGACACTGCCATTGTTTTCTCAGGAAAATCGTGGGAAGAAGTACATAAAGCTGCAGAAACTGGTTTGGCGATAATTACTAACTAGCGTAAACTAAATGTACTAACACTTAATATGGCGAAAACAAATTACATTTTTTTCTGCATACATAAACGCACACCAAAAACTTGTAATCTTAAAATACACCAGTGTGACATGCAAGATATCTGCTCTTATCCTAAAATTGAAAAAGTGTATTGCAAGTATCTAGACTTGGGAATCATTATAGATCAAAGACTCTCTTGGCACTCACATATTGAAGTAACCACGGGCAGAATACGAAAACTGATTTGGACTTTTAAGACACTCCGACAGGTGGCAACTACTAAAATTTTGAATCAAATTTATATTACTCTTGCTCAATCAGTTTTGGCAACAAAAATGAAAATGTTAGAATTAGAACGTGGCCAGCGATCATTAATAAAGGTGAGACAGTAAGCCTTATGGCCTTATTTCCTACAGAAGAACTATATGCTTTTAGCAAATTATTGAGTGTTAGGAAACTATATGTGCTACATTTTAAAATGGAAAAACATAACTTGTGACTGTGTCCCTGACTCCAGTAACAGTGCGAGAAGAAGAGCAATTATTGAAAATTGTACAGTTAAAACAAATTTCGCCAAGAACCAATTTAAGAGACAGTCCAGTTTTTTGTACAACAAGGTAAATAAAAAAATTAAAATTTATTCGCTACTTTCACAGTACGTTTAAAAATGTAGTGGCTTTCCAAACTTAAATATGATGAGATTGAATCAATTGAATGTATTTAAATAAGCAAGAAGATACGCAGGCATAGGCACAGGATGAGATGGTGTGGTAGATTCTCTTAAGCCGCCACCACACAACGTTAATTATTTAGTAGGTTTTACTTAAAATAGTAGACGATTCTGTTATTACATTAGCAAAACAAACTTTAACTAACTACTATTAACTAAACAATGTAATATTCTTGCAGCTAAAATAATTGATAATACGGGAACGATGGAAAGAGTTTTTAGAACTCTAGAAGAAGACGATTAAACCACAGGGCAGAGCAAATATGTGCTCTATTTTCACATTGTTGGAAATTAAATATGCTGCAGTATTATTACAATGCAATCTCGCCTGTTAGAAAACGAATTCGTTTTATAATGTGAAATTACGAGATTTACGAGTATGAGAAATAAATTAAGCTTATTTATATATAATAGGGAATAATTCGTTTTAGTTATAAAACCAGCGTTCATACTACCTGTGGTAGTCTTGATCAAATTAGAATTTAAGCGCAGTTATCATGCTCTTTATTCATTTCTATTTCTGTCTTTGGAAGCTATCATTGAATGGCAGATATCACAGTCTTCTTTTTCCATCAGCGATCGGAACAGCTCGTCGATAATCCAGCAACTTATATAAGCAAAGATAAAACACTTATATAGGTACGAGATCTTTAAAAATAATGCCTTGGTACTGAATCGATCGGTTTCCAGCAAATTAATACCAACCAATTTATGTCCTCGTTCAAACATAACTCGAACCAATAGTCAATTTAAGTACTTTATATTGTTAATTTGTCAGAATTGTGATATACATTTCACCTCATTTCAATTCAGTTATGGCCTACAGATCGGCACAGGAGAAATACTAATGTGGATTGTAGTTTTATTATATTAGTAATAAATAACAAACTAATAAACAAAGTTTAAAATTAAACGCTATAAAATCCGTAAAATTAGTTTTATTAAATGTATATTCGCGTAAATATAAGTTAAAAAAAGTAAAGGTAGGCGTCCGGTAGAGCAAAATAGCACCTTCCTGAAATAGTTGCGAATAGCTCCTACCGAGGTGTTGTCCGTAAGAGGTGACTAAGGTATTGTACGGACAGCCTTTATTCTTGCAGAATAACACCATAACATGCAATGCTGTTATTATACTGCTCGTGGAAACGCAATGGGAATTAAGAATTTTTTGACTCTTATCGAAATGGCTGCGGCCGCCACGTCTCGTTTCCCGAGCTAGCGTAAGTGAGCTCTCGCGTGTGGCCTCTGCCTACCTTGGGAAAAAAGCTTAAATATATTATATGCGTAGCGTATAGGTATAGAAATATAAAAAAATCATTAATTATAATATTGTGGATCACTATAAATGTTGACGAACATTTGTTATGCAAAAAATAATTACTTTATTTTTTTTAATTTACTGTATCAGTTTTATATTTAGTATATCGCTAAAATAATCTTATTTTTTCGTCATGTTAGCTTGAATAATACTGTTACAATTTGTGGCAGTGATCACGAATGGTTTCACGTATAATCAAATCAAAAACGTTCTTGTACGTGCGCTACTTAAAATTCAATTTTCATTTTCCGCCTCTTGATAAATGAATGGTGGGACCATGAAGGAAATGAAGACTTTATAGCTTTACGCTTCGTTACATACTTTTAATTTAAATCTGCTATAGAATTAACTAACGTACAGTACAATATAGGAATAAAATCTTTTTTTAGTTATATAACACTCATTGTAATTATTATTTAATGGTAGTAAGTGACAGTAGTCGTGAAAGTCATTCAATTGTCACACATTTCAATTACACTAGCTTTTATGCCTTTCAAACCAAAACATAGAATTCTTACCACCAGTAAAAATATACAACAAAACAATAACATTTAAACTATAACTCGGGAAGCAATTTATAGACGTAGCTTCAATAATAACTTGTAATATACTCGCATATAAAACTGTGCCTTGAATCAACTTTTTAAATCAGCATATTTCTGTGTCTGCTACACGTACAAGGCTTTAGAATTTAAAAAACAAAATTAATTACAACGATGTTGCACAAATGTTTTATTTTACAAGCTAAATAGATGTCCGTTTGCTTGCGCGTGCGTGTATAAATTATAATAATGAAAAATATTAAATATGTATGTATACACGTACTCGGCGAATATTAATTGGAGCGCTTTTCCACAGTACAGAAGTGGACTTAGACAGAAGAGGACATAATCATTATCCTACTTATAATAAATTTAACAAGTACCTGACCTGACCACCGCACTCCATATTACATAGAATAAAATTAGTGAGTTAACCAAGGTTGGATGTCGTTGACCGACGTTTGAAAAATTCACGTTGTGTTGAGGGTATGCTAACCGACAGAATTGGATAGACTTCATATAGTACAACTAGGTGTTCAAGAATTTCACTAAGTTTACAGAGGATAGAATTTGGGCGATAATTAACTATGATGGTTTTCGAACCTTTTTTATGTATGGGTATTATACGTGCTCTTTTTCATATTGATGGGAGCGTAAACTCCTTCAAAGAACGCATTAATAAGAGGGTGACGGGAAAAGACCAAGACTCAGAACATTTACGCAATGGTACACCGGTGGGACTCCGTCACACCTAGCACCTTTTGTCTAATCGAGTGTTTGCAGCAATTTAAGTACTCGGTCTTGTGTGATTGATATAATACATATGGTGTGTGTATCCGTATAAGGAGAGTCATAATCTTAAGGGTCTCTTATTTTGATGATCTTAAAGGGGGGATATGTGAGGACGAAAGTTGGACAAGTACAGCTCATCAACGAGCGTCTTGTTGTCATAGGTAAATTGTTGGGTGTATGAAACCCCACCACGTTTACGTTTGGCATAAATCCAAAATGCCTTCGGAGTGTACAGTATAATTTCCTGACAATTATTAGTAAATTTCTCTAAGCATTGATTTTGAATAAAATGGCGTCTATGCCGTAACAAAGAAAATTCGTCACAATCCCGCTGATTTTAGTACCTTTTCCACTTTTTATGCACTTATAAACATTCTCGTCTAATTTTAATGAGTGGCCCATTTAACCATACCGGATATGATCTACTAGATCATATTCGGTATGGTTAATGCGTGGGACATAAAGTTCAAATCCGGCTTGTAGTTTTAAGATAAAGTTTTGAACGGCCTATTTTTTTTATATCAGTAAGAATGTCAAACGAACAGACAAGCCAACTGATGATTACCTGTTGAAGCGAGGCCTTGGTAGGTTGTTACGAGTATCTCTAAGTTATTTGATGCAATTTGTAATAGTTGTGTCTTGTTACGAACACAGCAGTTTATAATGATTCAAAGTTTTTAGTGCCACTACAATATGCATCATGATAGTAACAAAGTTTCACTGAAATAATGATTTCAAATAGTGAAATGAAATGAAATGTCCGACAGAGTAGAATAGCATCTACCTTTTTTCTACCGAGGTGTCGTAAGAGACGACTAAGGTATTGTACGGACAACCATTATTTGTTAAGAATAACTCCATAATAAGCAATTCTGTCACTATACTGCTCGTGGCAAAGCAATGGGGACTAAGAATTTTTTGATTCTTTTTACAGACGTTTTCTGCGGGTGCGTAAAGTGTCTGCCTTCCCCGTATATGGGAAAAAGCGTGATTAGATGGATGTAAAAAGAATTCTATTAAATGTATTTATGTTTATATTTAAAGCGAGAATTTTGTACAAAGTATATTAATCCGCCATGGTGGATGGTCGTATGGTGCCAATCTGAGCGAATGTAGTTATGTCTAAGAAAACACCATTTTGTTTCAATCGAACTTCTCCAGTGTAACAAGCTCATCGATAATCTCTAAACTGTTTATTACTTATTTTGTGGATTTAGTTTTGACACTAATCCCATCACGTGATCCTGAATATAATTATCGATACATTTAAAAACTGGAACAAAAAACACGATACGAACAAGACGACGAAAGTACCCGATAGTTTACAGTACAGAAATGAAATTCAACCTCAAAAGTAATTGCCTTTTATTTTAGACAAATATCGATTTCTAAAAAAAAATATTAGGTAAACACCGTACTTATGAATATATATATATATATATATATATATATATATATATATATATATATATATATATATATATATTTTTTTTTTAAGCGCCATATACTACCACTGCCAGTAATTGATGCTCCTGTTATCCCATTTCATCCTTATGGCTGGCATCCCAACTACAGGTTGATTTTTCATTATGGATTAATTAAGGTGGCTATGACACTTCTATTATTATTAAATAAATAAATTCTTAGTGTTTTATTTTTCAGGTTTTGATAAAGAATATCCCTCGATTACATTAGAAACATAATTTACTTGATTACAATAAGTAAAAGTAATTTAACATTTCAAATTCAACAAAGTAATTGATAATATTTTCGTAACGACGGGAAGCGCAATATGTACTCGTAGCAGGGGGACGACGGGTAAATAAATTACAAACCAGAGGACTGAGTCAATATGTGCTCTACATTGTGCCATAGCTTTGAGGTTTTTGCGTTGTCGGGAATAAAATACCCTGCTGAATTAATACAATGCAATTCTCGCTTGATGGAAAATGTATGTGAATTCACGAAAATTTTGCGAAGTCTATGAGAAATAATTGAAGCATATATATATATATTGTCGGCTCGGTTAGCGCAGTGGCTAAGCCCTTGGCTTCTATGCCGCGGGTCGCGGGTTCGATTGCCGCACGGGACAAATATTTGTATGGCCTACAGATAGTTGTTCCGGGTCTGGGTTGTTTGTGCATGTGGAATTTATGTCTGTAAAACGTACACACGAGACAAAAGAAATCCTACTGTGGGGCACCGTTTTGAAATAAAATAAATAAAACATAAATATAATGATTTCTTATATTTACGCGAATATAACACATTTAATAAAACTACTTTTACGGATTTTATCGCATTTAAAGTTCGGACCGAAAATAATAAATAAAAGCTGAAGGTACCCCGGATTAACTATGACATCGGGACATCTGTCACCTCAGACCCCCCGTGACTATGTGTGCTGTAAAGTACTCGAAACTTCGGGTTATAAATAATTTTAAAAATTAAACTTTAATTATTTTATATATATATATATATATATATATATAATTTATTGATATGTATTTTTAAACTCACTTACTCCTAATCGGAAAAGATTAAGAAACATTGCAAACGAATTTTAATTCGTAGCAATGTGCAGGAATATCATCGATCCACTTATTCAACATAAGCTACTGTGTTCCAAAACAAAATTAGTTATTTTCTGTATGTTACGTTAATATATATATATATATATATATATATATATATATATATATATTAATAATATATTTATGTTTTTAATAAAACTACTTTAAGGATTTTATCGCGTTTAATTTTTAAAATACTACATATAATGGTTAGACATTATAGTTAAGTCACAATAACCGCCTTTTGTTCAAATTTGTCTATCAAAACACGGGTACAATCTAAAGATTATGACATTCGTATCATGATATTAATCCTTATCCTACAAAATAGTTTCCCTCTATCTACCCTACCCCTCTATATATCCTACAAAATATTCCTCTTTAAATTTTTCAAATCGGACTTATTGTTTAGAAGTTACGACAAAAATGCTAAAAGTAAGAAAAATGCCGCGGTGTGAGCTAACAGCCCTGCGCTATGCGCGAATAGACTAAGGTCTAGTTATTACTTACCTACTCATACTTTTTTTTGTAAACTAGAAACAAAAGTGGTTTGTAATTTTAATGATATATTGTTTTTAATTTTAAGCTTTGAAACGCTCTTTAAATAATACAGCGGCCGCGGTGTCTCCCGAACGCCGCGCCGCTTTTATGCAACTTCGGCATCATCTAGGAGCCCAGCTCCCTTTTTTTAATTTTCATTTCATGGCTTATGTTTATTTAAATAAAACATTATTTTGGTAAAATAACGTCATTTCATCTGACCAGCTACAGAGCCGCCGATGAGAATAGTCGCTACTAAATATGTTAGTGTATGGAATTGCGGTTGTTCTATTTGTCCAAATAATGTAGTAATTTATATTTCTTATATCTATCTACCCGTGCGAAGCTGGGCGGATCGCTAGTATATTATAATGATAATATTACTAAATCATAAATCAAAATAGGGATTATAAAGAATTGTTTAATACAAAATTTAAATATACTAGTTGTATTTAAATTACGGTTTTACGGTTAATTACGGTTTAGAACTTTCCCTGTTACAACGTGTAGTTATAACTTTCTACAGTAAACGATAGTAGTAGCTGTGGTAAACACCAGCTCTCATTGTATACCAAGATAAGCTTAAGCTTGGGTTTGTCATCATAATCAGTTTGTTAAACAACTGCTCGACGTAAACCTCCATAAAGCTGAGGGAATTTGTCCTAATCGCCACGCATGACCGGCGGGTTGACGATCGCAGTGCTAGACGAAAAATTTTTTATAGGAGGACGAAAGGAGCAAAAAGTTCACCTGATGTGTATTTTAGTATAGTTAGTATTTAGTATTTGTGTATTTTAGTGCAGAGTTTTTTAAGAGAAGAAACTGACGAGACGAACCAATCGTTGACCTGATGGGAAGTGCAACGTTTGCCCATAACAAATACTGTGTCACTCAGAGCATTGCTGCGTGGCACCTTACGGCGCCTGTCTCCCTGAGATATCAGTTTTTAAGTTTCAATGCCCAGTATTTAGACTAGCTAACTTATATGCTCAATTCACAATAGGTAACCGCTATCTGGCACTGCGTGGTACCACCTACCCAGGCGGATTTCTGCATAAGAATTCTCCACCAGCAAACCGTTATTATACCTATGTTATACGTTATTATATTTAAAAGTTTCTTAAAGTTTTAGCCTATGTTCGCGACTTACCTAAGAAACATTTCACAGGATCAGCGAAAGAAAGATCTAAATCTGGAATGACGAAACTACTATAGTAAGATTTACTGCTTTTATGGAGGAACAAAGGAAATCTCTTTAAAGTTAAAGTAGTCGTACAGTTACATCTAACCCATCCCGGCATCGCAACGGATGTTATTGTTTTGCCTCTAAACAAAAAGAACACCACCTACCCATTAAGGAGTAAATTTTCATTAAATCTGTTCTTAGATATCTGGATATCTATATCGGGAAAGGAATATGTATGACAAATTTCAACGCAATAGGTCTAGTAGCATCTGAGATATCATGATAAGTCAACGGTTAATCAAGATAAATTATCTTTGGAATTAATTTTTTTCGTGAAACAAATATCAATTCCCTGCTTTAGAGCCACCAATCATTTCAAATAGAAAAATGCTTGTACATTATACAGACGCAGGAAATAAAAAGCAAAACGGAAACAACCATAATTTAGTCCCTTAAGGTAAACAGATGCAGGATTAGCCGCTTGGACTTCTCTGAAAAATATGTCGGAGCTCGAACTGACAAAAAAAGACAATTTATTTGTAATTTCGTTACATTTTTATGACTATATGAGGTTACGAAGCAGTGTGTTCTAGCTTCAATATCAAATATATAAACTTAGCGTTTTTCAATAACGTGCTAACTAATCAAATAAATAATATTTGAACAGTTAGCACTTGCCATACATTTTTTACCGTACCAGGGTTGTCAAAGAAGTCCGCCTATTGTAACCTTTTTTTTTAGGTGTTAATAAAGTATTTTCTTTGTATTCTATAAAGTGACGAAACGAGCAAAACGTTCACCTGATGGTAAGTGCAACGTATGCCCACAATAAATGCTGTGTCACCCAGAATATTTCTGTGTGACACCACACTGCGCCCGTCACCCTGATACATCAGTTCTCAAGTCTCAAATGCCCAGTGGTTACGCTAGCTCACAGTGCCCTTCAAACCGAAACACAGTCATGCTTGCACACTACTGCTTCACCTTTTTTGGTGGTACCTACCTAGACGGATTCCTGCATAGGAATCCTACCACCAGTAATAAATAAATAATATTTTTACTGAATAAGTAAGGTTTCTTAAACACTACGATTATTTTGACTATCTGCATTGTTCTAGTTGTTGATACTATATATTAATGCATTTTTACAAAATTTTTGTCAAAAATTAAGTATTCTGCAAGTGTTTATATTATTTATTTATTAATTTATATTATTCAATGACTAGTTTATATACATTTTTGCAGAAAATGGATATTCTATTCTTAACATAAACTAGCGTCAATAATATATAAACTAAGCGGGCATTTTATATAAATCCATCATTGCAAGCTTATAGTCCTAGGTGTCTGTGTAAGTCTACAGAGATCTCATAGAACATCCCTACGGCACTGCGCCCTCTACCATAGCTTGAAAACATGTTTCTATATTTGACACTCTTCTCTATGACAGCTCCGCAAAATCTCATTATAGGTGTTAAAAGATTGACCGTTTGCTTATGACCTGGTATATATTAACTAATAGCCAGCGACTTCCGACCTATCCCAGTAGTCCCTCTAATTCTGATCAATGAATGTGTCCTAAAATACGTGACAGAAAGTTTTGTACTTATTAACTCCTCAAAAAATTATAACTCTAGTAGGTCTTACTGCCTCCTGCAAAAAAATTGTAAAATATTGTTCTTTTTGGGTGTAATTTATAAGCCGCAGAAGTTTTATAATTAGGCAAAACTATATAGGTTAAAATTTCTACATATAGTAGTTATTTTATAGGTAGAACTTTTAACCTCGAGCACTAACTGATTTATATTAAAAAGCTATTCAATTATCAAGTTAATCTCCCTTCTCTTCATGTGGAAATTACACAAATTTAACTCTGTTGCGGAGGCAACGGAGGAGTTATGCCAGACTCTAATCATCTTAATCGCCAAAGGTTTACTCTATTTGTCAATTAAGTGACTTGATGACCATTTTCAGTATATTATATACTTATTGGTTCCGAGGGCGTTCGGATTTTATAGGCAGTCTGACAAAGGCCCCCTATAAAAAACATCACTCAGAAAGATGCATTTGGTTTTTGAAAATCGAATAAATTAAAATAGAAGATGCCAAAACACAAACAGGCCAGTAATAAAGTCGGTCATTTCATTAGATTTACAGCACACGTCTCTCACTAATTGCTTTTCCGCTGTTGCTCCTCCCTCTCGTTTACACATAAATGTCTACTCGACTATCCTATTTACGTACTATCCTTTAACCCTTCATTCTGTTCCATTTCCACAATTCATACTAATATTATAAATGCGAAAGTAACTCTGGTTGTCCCTCTATCGGTTTATTACCCTACCTTTTCACGGCTCATCATTTGAACCGATCTTGACGAAATTCGTCACAGAGATAACTTGCGTCATGGAGACGGCCATAGGATATGTATTATTTTGGAAAATCCAAGAGTTCCCACAGAATTTCACACACTTCACAGGCTTCAGCTAGTTATATTTATATAGTCCGCCTTTATTTCTTAAATGTCACTAACGCAATTGTTTCCATAATACAAATTAATGTTATTATCTGACGCCTAATTTAATTCTCAGCATATTGTTGTTATTATTAATTTCGACATTTACTGTGTTATATACATAATTTGAAACGGTGAACAGTTTGACTGTAATTCACATATTGTTTGAAGTTTTGGCTATACTAATGGTCTCAGATTTATAAAGTTCACTCTAAAGGTGCATGGATTGAAAAAGTACTTAAAAAGTTCCGCTAACTTTCTTATTGAATAGCTATCAACATTCATTGTAATCGATCTTCGGGGTTCAGTGAAAACTCAATCCACAAGAACATTGACAATGAAGGAAAAGTTTATCTCCAAACGTCAGCCGTTTGGGGAGTGAAACGTGATTCGCCATTATTTTACAGAGTAACAATCGTCCCATTAATATCAAGACTTTCAGTTTTATTTAGCTACAATTATTAGCGTTGTGGGAAAACTTATTAATTTAAAATATGATTATCATTTGAAATAAATAAACAGTTTAAGCAATTATGTATGTACGGAAAATTCGGGTTTACTTTGCAAAAACTTTCAGTATTATTTTAAATGGGTCAACGCGATTCGCTTCAGTTGTTCTTTTTTTAGATTAGTCAAAACTAGACATTCTTTAATGACCACTAGAATAAAATTTTACAATGACATTAATAACGCAATACGCTACAAACTGACATAAAATAAATAATTCTCAATTTTAATCTTATTATGAAATATAATAATAAATAGATCAGATTAGGACAAAGGTGTGTGTTATTAGCTCTCCCTCTGCACTTGTAAGTTTCCTGGATACTGACATATGATAATTTAGAACTGACATGCGGAAGAGAGACAGCGGTATTTAAAATTTTCTTCAAATTACATTGTAACGAATTAAAAGAAGCAATTGAATCGCTTCTATCGGATCGTGATTAGTTTTTCTTCAATAAAACAAATCGAGAATATGGTCTTTAGACTGGTAATGTCAAGAGCACTGGTCCCATGTTGGAATGAGTCAATCTGCGGTTACCGAATTAGTCATTGTTGATTTAAGATAGGTACATGTTATTATTGGAAACGAAAAAAGTAATAGCCCATAATGTATCCTACTGTTGGAATCCTACTAACTACCTTTCTTTAATATTTGAGAAGATTTTGGAGTCGGAAAAAGTCTGTCACGATGCTTCAGAGCGGCTCGGCTGATTTCACATGTCCTCGAAATATTTTATATTTGTAAAAATTGTCGTTTTCCTTACTATGGTTTCCTTCACCGCCGAGCACGTTGTAAGTCAGTACTAAAAGGAGAAAGCTCATTGTATGCCTACTTGTGGACACCACGATAAGACTTTTATGAAATGTGCATTCAGTTAGATACAAAAATACGATTTTTGGGTTATGTTATAAGTATTTTATCTGTATTAAAATGGTAATACAACCTGCTCATTAACAATGAACAACAAATTTACTAAATATTGCCAGGAAAAATAATGAAAATGGATTTAAATATTCATATTTTAACACTAAACGATCTTCCCTTTTTTATTTTTCTACTTCATCTGTTACTTTTGTTACATAATTATCTTATTATCTTACTTAATATTATGCTATTTAATAATATAACCGCGAAAGTGTGTTTGTTAGTATATTGATTTGATCGTGATACGTTCGCCTTTATCAACCCTTACCGGCTAGCCCATGCACACTCGCCTCATAATAGCTATAACAGTAGCTTTGAAAGGTTTTTAGATAATTATTTACCCACTAGCATATGATTAATTTCTGATTCTGGTTATAAATACATTCGTATTATTACCAACAGCCTCACATAAACAATTAAATGCAGATTAGCGAATATTTTTGTCAACACTAAAATCCTTTTTTATTCAAATGTATGTTTAGTGTTAGTTTAAGGTTGTTTTTACCCACGGGAAACTCTTTAGAAACCTTAAAAAGACATACATTTATAATATTTAATAGTTCACTTCTGGGCCTGAGTGACAAGACTCAGTAAGCATTCCCATTAACAATTTCAGTGGTGCGGACACCGAGGATCAAAACAAGGAAACAACTTATTATTATTTTAAAATGAGCGCCATGCCCCTAATCTACTTTTAGATTCTAGATTTTTCCTTATTCAAAGCAATATTGGCAATAGAATATAATATAGTTAATAGAATCAGGCGTTACTTTGCGGAAATCCATTATAATGAAGGAAAGTAAGTTAATTTACTAAGATCCGCGTGCAAAATATAAAAATAGTGTACATTACCTAGGTTTTTGAAGAGCAATCAGTAGCGACCCTCCACCAACCACTACGGCGGTTCCTGGTGGCGGTGTTAGTTTGCTTGTGCACGCTACTGAGGGAGGGCGGGCGGTACTCTTCAAAAACCTAGGTAATATACACCATTTTTATATTTTACATGCGGATCTTAGCTAATTAACTTACTTTCCTTCATTAAAAGTATATAAATTATATATCCTGCTAAAAAATATGATATTTTTATCATATTGATAACTTTGTTGTTACGATTATTAACATAATATATTATAATTACTTTATTAAAAAACCGACTTCCACATAGCAGCTATACCTCTAAACTAATAAATCATACTAATGAATGCGACTTTACAAGTCGTAGTTGTAATGTATCTCATGTGAAGTACATCTAAATTTAATTAACTGCTAGTATGGAATAAGATGCAGTATGTGATGTATTAGAACATTCTCCAACATATAAACGTTATACAGCAGCATAATGTATTTATGTTTCAACTCGGGAACACAGTAAGAGCTGCTTATATTAGTCGTATTAAATTGAAAAACAGCGGTGTAATGATGAGAAAGTTTATGATCCTGTTGTTTCTCGAAAATTTATGAACTCATGACATGACGTCATCGTTCGTATATTAATCAGTGATGATTACAGGTCGAAATAAACTGCCGTTTGACGGTAGGTAGACAATGATCCTTCGGCGAGCCGGAGGTGTTGCTACTACAAGCAAAGGGAGAATGTGGGTAAGCGCTAGTGGCGAATCGGGCCTTGTTTATGTGCCGTGCGCGGGTACGCGTCGGGGAAAGTTGAGGAGCGAGGAGAGAGGATATGTATATACGTTTGGGTCAAACCAAACCTGGTTCGCGGGCCCCTAGCTCGTGAGTACAGCTATCCAATGAAGCTGTAAAAGACACATACGGTACTGGCAATAACATCACCGAAAATGATTATTCCCAACACGTCACGATTTCCAGAGCCGTTGTACTTATGTGTATATGTTACAACAATCACTTGACCAATCTTTAATTAATATTTTTATAAAATATGTTAAGGTTTGTTTTTACTTTCTAATCAATTGATTTATACTAAAATATTCTTAATCATAACTCTAAGTAGATCTTAAACTTGCATAACATTTTCTTTTGTTTTTTCTAAATTTTAAATGCATCTTTAAACTACTAGTACTGAAACATTTTTTTATAATTGAACCTATAAATAAAATTGAATGTGGGAATCTTGCTCACCGTCCGTAAAGAATTATAGGGGTCGTTTCTTATTAATCTTTTCTGCCTTATACTTTTATCAGATTCCGCAATAATTTCAAGTAACAATATTTATATTTATAATTTTTAGTTTTCATTCGGAAATATCAGTATCTTCAAGCCTTTTGTTAGTTTCATTAATCATGAAGAAAAACATTTACTAATATTGTTAATTTTGTATGTCAAAATTAGAACGAATGAACACGGTTTTACACCCTTGTTGAAATGTAATAAATATATTAGGTCCTTACATATGAAATTGGCGTTTTTTCGTACTTGCCACTTTGATCTGAAATATATTCTCTTTGGTTAAGAATTCCAAATTCAAATTTATGAATTCATTTAGCCGGTGTATTTGAGTTTCGAAAACTATTATTCATTTTTTTCTTTCCTCATTACTTTTTTCTTTGGCGTAGCTCATCTCGCACAATGGAAAACTTGAAATATCGCTTTATTTAACGAGTACGAGTTCTACTGTGGCACCAGTGCTGCAGAAACAGCTCAAAGGATTGACGATGTGTATGGCGCTGGTGTCGAAAAAGAAAACAGGGTACTTTTTTGGTTCCAACGTTTTCGTTTTGAAAATTTGGACCTTCAGAACAAGCCCCGTGGACAGCCGGAGACCAAAGTGGATAATAAAGAACTAATGGCTATTGTAGAAGCGGATCCATCTCAAACCACTTTAGAGTTAGCTGCAGACTTCGCTGTGAGTGATAAAACTATTTTAATCCACTTGAAGCAAAAAGGGAAAGTAAAAAAGATTGAACGGTGGGTACCTCATGAACTTGGGCAAACACGCGTCAACTGCTGCGTTACATTGCTCAACCGGAACAATAATGAAGGAATTTAAAATCGGGTCATTCCCAGTGATAACAAGTGGATCCTGTACGATAATCGGAAGCGCTCGTCGCAATGGCTGTACCTTGGAGAACCAGCCAAATCCTGCTCCAAGCGAAAATTTACTCAAAAAAGTTACTTAGATATCGTTAGTTATAATGTTTGCGTCTTGCACTTGGTTTGACTCACATTTCTTTATTTTTGTCCAAGTCGGGTCTCTCTATAACGAGACTGCAGACTGTCTGCCCAATGTGTTGAATAACAACAATATTATATAAAACTCTCAGTAAATTCCCACTAATGAATAATGAATGACTGGAAACTTGGTGGTGGGTGAGACAAACTCGATCGAAATACATAATACTCAACGTCAGTTACACAAACTCATTTTGATGGCTATAATAAAACCTGCCTGATAGCTGATTGATAATTTTAAATGATAAAAAAGGCAAAATACATCATAACAATGGTTAGTAGAGCTAATCGTCTATTTCATGCGGATGGTATCAGGCGGGAGGAGACTCTCAAGGCTGCGGAAAGCCGCGCAACGTCGGACCCCATACCCTTGAAGTGAGCAATGGACTCATGACGTGCTCTGCGGCAAGTTGCCGTGCTGACCTTGTATTAGGTGTTGATGCCAAACACACAACAATCATATAACATCTGCAGTTGCAGCGGTCTGGCGATGTGGTGGCGCGTACGGAAGGCTTATTTCTTATTGGACCAGGTGCTCATATTTATTCGACGAATCCTTACGACGTACATTCACTAAAACTGGACTTATCTGTATACTTGTATGATGTAAACACGCATTGACATGCGAGACTTCGGTCGAAGTTTAAGCCAAGCCCTCTTTTTTTGCTGGTTCGCCAGTTTTGCTGTGGACTACGGTCCTTGTTCCCGACTTCTTGTCTGTGTCGAGGGGAGCGCTTGAGAAGGACAACGCTCACCGCACACGGCGGGTTGCATCCCTTCCCCACATTTTTTTAAATAGCTAGTGAATAAACAACCTAAAAGAACAGAACACAGAACCTATGACAATCATAATTTATTAAAATATATCATTCAAATGGCCTAGAATGAAATAACCTTTAGAAATAATCTTGAAAAAGATTAATTCTATATTCTATTCACGAATTTATTTTTATCAACGTGAAAGTTGAATAGTTACAGTAGGTACACCCCGAGGCCAGTTATTCTGCCGTGAAGCAGTAGTGTGCAAACATTACTGTATTTCGGTTTGAAGGGCACTGAGAGGTACAGTTATCACTGGGCACATGAGACTTAAGAACCGATGTCTCAGGGTGACGGGCGCAGCGTGGTGTCACACAGAAATGTTCTGGGTGGCACAGCATTTGTTATGGGCAGATGTTGCACTTAACATCAAGTGACCGTTGTGCTTGATTCCGACCCTTTATCAAATAAAAAAAAAGAAAAACTAAAAACAGAAGAAGATAAGCAGCAGCATCTTCTTTGAATATCCGAAAGAATAAACTGCGGTTGACAATCTGCCTGTTCTCATCAAATCGATATAATTTTAGTGCAATAGACATTCCCTAAACATTGCATGCGCGATCCGAAAATCGCGAATTATAGCTTAATGAGGCTAACCACGGAGGAAGGGACTCTAATATACTATATTAGAATTTTTTAATACAAAGCGTCATTGCACTGCATACCGATTGATACTTCGCCCTTAACCAACATAAGAGGCATAAATCTGCAGAATTGCTATGACGAGCCATCAGTCCGTCACAGTAGCTTCTTCATACCTCTCCCCGTCTAAAACTATTTTAAACGAAGACATCGAATCAGTACTTCACTTGAGTGACTCGGTGATATAGCGGGATATTTTAAAAGCAAACACTCGGCTTGGAACTAGGTGAACGGAAACCCAAATGGTCGCGCCCTATTCGACCTAAGTAATGGGATGAATGTTGACATCATAGGACCCCTGGAACCTACTTGGGTGCCCATGATTATGAAACAGTCTCCGGACATTTTAGATATTGCACTACTGAAGAACGTTGCTTTACCGCTGCGATCTATAGTGGTGCATCACGAATTAAATGCAGACCCGACATCGCCCGGTCATCATAAATTCAGGACAGTCCCGCAAAGACCAAGGTACGAGGTAAGGGACGAGGTCACTCTGATCAAGACCGTGACGGACGGTTGCAGACTCGAAACTATGTAGTTTCGGAACTGCGCCTGCTCCCGATCTAGATGCCATCCCTGATATCATAGAAACCCCGGAAAACGGCCATTTCAGCCGTGGACCATTTAACCTTTCATTTAAAAGCTGTCGCCAAAGACTCCTCGAAGCAGGTCAAGGCGACCATCGATCGTCGATTTGAACTGCCACAGGACCTCAGACGGTTGTTAAGTTAAAAAATATTCCGCCGCAAAGGCATTCATTAAATACCGGTCTGACGCAAATCGCGTGAGATTGTTCCACCTCCAAAAGGAGGTAAAAGAGCAAATGGCCGAACACAAAGGGGAAAGCTGGGACAGGCTGATGGAAGACATCACGCCATCCCATATCGCCTATTGGACTTTGGCGACATCTATGAATCAGAAACTATAGCAGCGATGCCTCCTCTGATTCGCTCCGATGGCAGTCTGACTTTCGAAGATACCGAAAAGGCAGATTGCTTGGCAGACAACCTAGAGCTTCAACGTTCTCTCAGCACACAGCCAATCGACTTCTCCACCTTCAGAAATTGGAAGAGGAAGTGGCACGTAAATAGCCGCTGCCACCGATGGGTGACCCGTTTCCAACTGCCATAGTAGATGAGGTTAGGAATCGTACCTTAAAAATCGAAAGGCGCGCGGCACCGACGGGATCTCTAATAGGATGATCAAATCCCTCCCACGCCACTTACACAACTACTAGTGGCCATCTTCAACGCCCTCTTTCCCAGCTGCACCTACCCGGATGCCTGGAAGGAGGCGGATATCATCGGTATCCCGAAGACAAATAAACCAAATAACCTGGCCTCGAGCTATGGAACCATAAGTCTCCTCAGCTCTCTGGGAAAAATCTTTCAATCGCTTAATATTATTGCAAGCGAGCAGTTCGGCTTCCAAGCCAAACACTCGTGTGTTCTTCAAATGCACCGCCTCACGGAGCACATACTTGAGCACCTCACCGGTAGTCCCAAATACTGCGTAGGGGCTCTCTTCTTCGATGTAGCGAAGGCCTTCGAGAAAGTCTGGCACATAGGCTTGTTATATAAGCTGTACTCCCTGGGGGTGCTAGACAGGCTTGTGCACATCATACAAGCCTACTTGTCGAATCCCTCATTCCGCTATAAAGTCGAGGGGTCGTTCACAAACATTAGACCCTTAAGAGCCGGAGTCCCTCAAGGATCCGTTCTCTCGCCCGTCCTTTACACGCTGAATACCAGCGATATCACAAAAAACCGTAAAGTTGAATTGGCATTATTCGCCGGCGATTTTATTCGGCGCCCTCTTTGCATCCGATATTAATATATCGGGAGTATACATTCGTCACCAAGCTGCAGTCAACGCACTCGGCGATTGGTTAAGGAATTGGTGAATCGAAGTCAATCCTGAAAAAAGCAAAGCGGTCTTATATCCAAAAAGACTCGTTAATAAAAATACTATCGCGTCTTAAACACGCGAAAATAACCCTCTTCGGTGGACCCGTTACTTGGGTTACTGAAATTAAATATCGCAGAGTCATTTTGGACAATAGAATGTCCTTCGCAAAACACATTTAAACAGTAAGAGATAAGGCGGCCTTTGTTACCGGCTGCCTTTTCTGCACAAGCTGCTGTAATATATGTCATGCATACGTTCTATGATGACTTACGGAGGAGTTACATTCGCACACGCTCCTCAAAAACATCTTAATAGACTTCAAGTGATTCATAATCGCTTTCTGCGTCGTATTACAGGCGCACCTAGAGGTACAAGGCCTACACATGGTCCATCTCTGTGCCAGGTTGTTTCTAGTTCGACATAATTAATTGTGCATTTTTATATTAATCGAGTCGTAGTGTTTTCATAAAATAATATTAATATTTTGGACCTCCTTCCGAGAGAATTCAACTTCCTTCCACTTTTATAACTGCCCCTCAGAGGTAAATAGTGGTAGAAGGTTATGTATATATATGTATTTATTAAATTAACAGCCTGTTAATTACGCACTACTGAGCACATGTCTCCTATGTCCCTTTGAGTTTCGGAGCCGGTAAGGGTCTGTCATTCTGCTCTTATGTGGATTGGTGAACTTCAAATGTTATATATTATAGTTAATTTACTATCCATTTCTTAGACATGTAGGTTTCTTTCCGAAGTTGTACTTCATCGCCGATGGTAAATAACAATTAAAATTATAATTAACAATGATAGTGATGATAACACAAAGGATGGAACCCAAGTCACTGGTGTACTATAACATTTAAGACCCAACTCCTGGACAAACACGGCTCATACCACTAACTAAACTACTAAACCTAACGCAACAATGTTTGCACACTACTGCTTCACGGAAGAGTAACTGGCCCTGGGGTGGTACAGATTCCTGCATTAATAATCCTACCACCATTGAAGGTTTTTTTTACAATTTATTGCCATCTCTATTGCCTGTATTTTATAACCTATTTTTCTTTCAAATGAAGATAACTGCTAGAATGAAGCACTAACAAATTTAGTAATTTACAGCAGGTGCCATATGCATAAATCTATTAAGCTACAAGAACACGCTCGTGTGTTATGTAATGCAGTAAACATCAAACGCTATGTCTTATTACTAAATACATTACGTGTCGTAGAACTGAATAGGTTTACGACGTTAATGGAGTCTTATCGTGGATAAAATTATTATTTATTAACACTTTAACAATAATTGTTAAAAATGTAAAGTTAACGAATGTTTATGCGATGGTAGGCATTATTTGATGATGAATGTTTAGGCATTATGTCAGGATTTTGAGCACATATGATTAATCAATCAAGTAATGAAAATAAATGGAATGACGGATAAAATTAACAAAAATGAATTTTAATTTAAAAGGCATTTTGAAGATATTATCTATGCTGTAGCTTTTCTTGTCTTATTTATGCATGAACGTTCTTTTTAAACAGAACTGTTTTTAGAAGTTGCTCATTAAAACGAAGACACTCTTAAAAAAGATCTGTAAATACCTTTGAATGAGTGCGTTTTTTGTGATTATTTTTTTACTTTGTGTGACTAATGATGATGCTAATTAAAAAAATGTTCACGTTGTAAATTAAAATAAAACTATAAGGTGTATGCATGTCTATATAATTATTTTTACAAGCTATGAGGAAGCAGTACGTTTCCCATTATTTTCTAATCTTTTTTTCGCTGCCACACCGCAGTATTTTTTTAAACATTTAGTGCTTAAGTAGTAATTTATATATGAAACAATTACAAAATATTTGACGATGTCCCTCACATATATTGGTTGTGTATCGAATGTGTAAGGAATGAATAGTGCCACAAATACTGGGACACTCACTCATCCTAACCCGGACGCGTCCGATGTAACGCTCATACGGTAGGATCGGCAGGATGGTTGAATGCAGTGCCAGAGACACGGGGACAACCAAACCCGGAAAACAATAACTTGCGTTTTTGCATGGCTGGACTTTTGAATTCGAACTCAGAGTCCGAAGCGTAGAACTCTCGTAATATTCTGACCACTGGGCCATGCGGTCGTCAAAACATTGAACGTAAACAACGGTTTAAAATAACAGAATTATCATTTAATTGGACGTCTTATAAAATTTTAACGCATATTTGACTGACTGAGCTATCGTGAAATATGGTCCCTTAGTATAGCTTAATCATTTACGTTTCCGTTACCTTAAGTTATTACTCAATACTTAACGAATTATTATCAATCTTATTCTATATAATGCAAATGTATTTGTTTTCTAAAAAAAAATATAATTAAATAGATCTCTCTTTTTTTAAATAATCTTACACACATATTTAAAATAAAGAATTAGGAACCGCTTTCATTATAAAATATAACAAACATTATATATTATAATTTTGTTACCACCATGGTCAATTAAAAGGGATAATGCTATACCCCTGAGTCTGCTTTTGTAATATGGAAATTACGATTTACTTTATTCTCCAAATCTGTGTTTACTCAGGTGGCACTATGTGTGTTGTGAGCTGCATTATGTAATATTGTTGTTACGGACATACGGTTTGGTAATAGAACCATTTTATATATCATTGGATTTATAAAATATGAACATAACTAAAACTTTGTTTGCTTTCTACTACATAGTATTTATTTTGTGTTATTTTTATTGGTCATGTTTGTAAATTAATATTGGTAATTATGTTACTAATGAAATTTATATTGCTAATTTTACCTAAATATTTATCGTAAATTATAGTAAATATTTTCAATAACCGCATGTTTATATTTAATACAATATGTAAATATGACAAATCCAATAATTATTACCAAGCTTTTCATTAGTAAGGGATTTGTTCAAATTAATTATTAAATGTAAATTGTTGTTGTAGTTCGTACAATATATGTTATGAATAGAATTTCAGAAAAATACATTTAAGAGATAAATTCAATGATTAAAAATGTTTTCTCTGCGGTCACTTAATTTTCATCGTTCGTATTCGACTTAGTAAATGATTTCGCTTTAACGAAGTTGATGATTTTTAGCTTAACTTTAAAGCCCTGTTAAAAAAAAATTGAGACGTGACTTAATTTGAAACTATGAATAAATAATTAATCTTGATATGCTACTTTTGTCTCGTCCTCAAACCCTCCATATATAAACACTTATTATTAATACGTATATTTTGACATCAACATTCACTGACTTATGGAAAACTGCTGTGGTCAAACCTATTCCTAAAAAAAGCAGTCCAGACACATTTAAAGATCTGAGAACAATAAGTCTTCTGACATGTATGTTGAAAAAATAGTAAGTGAACTGTTAGCTGCGTATTTAGACTTGAATAAATTATTGCCTTGCAGTCAAACAGGCTTTAGGAACGGCCGTAGTACAACCACTGCATTGCTGGACGCTATTGACAATATACTTGTAGCTCAAGATAGTGGTCAGGCGTCAATACTAGTATTATTAGATTTTCACGTGCCTTTGATTGTATTAATATTTCACTCCTTCTTTCATAGTTATCATACTACGGTTTTTTTTCCATCACTGCGGTCAAATGGTTTCAAAGCTATTTGACTGGCAGATCACAGTTTGTGGAATTGCATAAAAGTGACGGCCATGTGGATCTATCCACCACAAAGCCCATATCTCGTGGAGTTCCTCAAGGCCCGATTCTTGGGCCATTATTATTTATTTTGTACAGTGCGGATATGACATCTTGTATCTGTAATTATAAGTTCCATCTCTATGCCGATGATGTGCAGTGATATCGTTCTTTCTATCCAGGAGATACGTTGCCAGCTATAGATATCATAAACGATGATCTTAAGCGTATAGCTACTTGTTCAGCCAGTAACTGTTTAGTTTTGAATCCCTTAAAAAGTCCAAGTATTTGTTATTTGGCTCTAGGAAACAGATTGCAGGAGCTTCCAAATTTAGGTTTAATGTGAATATAAACACGGAGTGCCTATCCAACATGTTTTAGAAGCACCTAGCTTAGGGATGATATTGGATATTAAATTACGGTTTGAAAATCCTATAACTGAAGCAGTGCAAAACTGCTTATACCGTCTCAAGCTTTTATACCAAGTGCGTAATAACTTGATTATAGATGTTCGTATAAAACCTTACCTTTGCCACCATACCTTTGGAATAAATTGAGCTGATCTAGGGATCATTACCAATATCTCGTAGCACGCTAGCCTCGCTTTTTACACAACTTCACCATACAGCCGCATTTTGAAGAAGTTTTAGATATGCGTCCACAAAATGCTGGAACAACCTTCCACCACCATTGCAGATCACCAAATCATCGGCTGCTATCAAGTTCAAGCTAAAAAACTATGTTTATATCACACAAAAAAAGACGAGAACTGGACGACATAACTTTCTCTTGAACCTTCCCCTGCTAGAACAAAAAGGGCGTAATACAATTAAAAATTAAACTCCGACACATAAAGTAGCAAGCACGCACTGGTAATTTTACAACACTAGTAAACTATTATTTTAAATTTCTACTAAGCATCAAGATTGTCCGTGACTCCTTAACTGTAGCTTTATGCTGAGTTGACTAACTTTCGGTCGTCGCATACACCAACATTGTATTAAATTGTTATTATTATCTATGTAAATTTATTATTTTTAGTTTTCTTACTTTTACGACGATTAATAAATATGTTTCTATTCTATTATATTGTTATGAATAATAATATATACTGTTGAACACTTAGAAACTATAAAAAGTAAGTGACTTTAAATAAGTTTAATCAAGTTGTTACCCCAGGTATTCTGCAGTGAAGCAGTAGTGTACAAACATAACTGTTGTTGGGTCTGAAGGGCACAGAGCTGGTGTAGTAAGTGGGCATATGAGACTTATGAGTAAGTACTGATGTCAAAGGACGACTTGCGCGGTGTGGTTCACAGAAATATTCTGCATGACACATCACACAATCATCACAATCATTAACGTTTTGCTCGTCTAGTCACTTTTCTATAAAAAAGTGTGACAAGAGTTATGATGATGTTTCATTACGCGCATGTTTTGCAGTTTTTTTTAATTTTAAGAAATTAATATGGTCATCGCGTGTTAACGCTTCCGTATAACCATGGGAATGTCGGCACCTCGTTGCATTTGCTTGGTTTAATTAAAGGGACTAGAGTGACTTAGCATGCAAAGGTATATGCTAATATAAATTGAACTCTGCTGTGAACGCATAAAGGAACATTATGCTAAAGCTGGTTAAATAATTAATGGTGTAAGTTAAACACGTTTAATAATTCTACGTTATATGGACGAAACTTTTTAATAAACTTAATAATCGCTATTTAAGGAACTTTAACAAAATATATTTTTTCACGTAACATTTTAGTCTTGGTGTTTACTCGTAAAACGTACACTAGTAAAATAGTAAGTAAGGTAGTAATTAGAATGTGAATTTTAAACTGCAAGCGTTACAAGAACGATTCTTGAGAACACAAACCTATTTAAGGTTGAGCAGTGTTGCAATTACGGTGATGAGCAACAAAGTTTGCCTTAAAAAAACCCAATTTTACTCGTATATTGGTCAGATGCCGAAAAATTGTTCAAATCGTTTTCTATAAGTACTTGAAATAATATATAAACTATTGCTTACTAAGCATTTTATTCAGATTGCAATCGTCCAAATTTATCTGCCCATGATCAGGAGCTCTCTAATATACTCGTATTTGTAATTTTGTGGTCAAACAAAACATATTATTATTATAAGATCTAATATTACTTGAAATTAGGTAGCTGTTTCTATTTGAAGAACGGCCGCCCTGTAACAAGAATTTGCTTTTTTCCGAAACTCAGTTTCGTTGTTGCCAAAAAGGAGTGGATTCTGGGAAAAACCAGTAATCATGATTTTAATAATGAAAGAATAAAATTATTTTTTTGTATATAGTTTGGCAACCTTTAGTTATCTTGAAATTGTCATTTTTCTAGACATGTCCGTACTTTTTTACGGTAAGAAATGATGAAGCATCTAAATATTATGAGAATTACAATTTTAAGTTACAGAAACCAGTTTTCATAGAAAGTGTTTTCCAGAATTTTTCACAGAATAGTTGGGGACACACATTTTTTATGTCTTTAGAAGTGCATATGTGAGATATGTACGGGCTTCATTACATTAAAACAGTTGTGAAAATAAATATTACAATTTTGTCACATAACTTAGTGCCTGGTGGCAGTTTGTGTACCTCATTACTATCTATTGATTATATTATCTATAGATTTCCTGTGTTTCTGTCATTTCATCTTATTCCTTCTGTAATGTTATCACCCAGAAATACATTAAATAATAGTAAGTGAATTCAAGTTAGTCACTCGTCTTTGTGTGAATATTGACAGTACTAAAATAGATTCTGCATCTGCAGGGAGTCGGTGTCGTTCAGAGGTATATCATTATTAAAAAGTATTCTTGCTTGCTATACATTGCTACTATATATGTACTTTGAATTTACAATGAAGTAAAAAACATACCTACGAAGAAAAAATGGAAATGTTCTCAACATTTCTACTCTTTATTTGCACAAGCTCAAAATTGGGACAATATCGGCGATAGACCTGTTTCTTGTCTTGTCGTCGACAGTAAACAAACAATAAAAGACTCGTCGCTCTCAGATTGCAATTTTCTCCACTAGACACTACAAATTTCTCTACTACACTGTATTCTGAGAGTAAACATAATAAATACGTTCTTTTTACTTAAAATATATGCTTTTAATTTATTTTAAAAATAATTTAGTATCCCACTGAACTACGTTTTGATCGTTTGCTTAATAAATTTATCATCATCTATACTATTGCAACTGATTAGCAGGTCTTTTTTTAAAGTAAGCTTCCCCATTTACTGCTACGCAGCACGATCCTACACCTACATCCATCATCTCTCCACATTTTTTTATTTTTATTTTTTTATTAATCTTTATTTTTTTACAACTTAAGCTAAGGGCTACAAGGGCGAACTTTATGCCTAGTGGCATTCTCTACCTAGTCAAGCCTGGTTGATGGTGAAAAAAATGGTTGGTGAAAAAAAATATAGGTTATCGCCCCACAAACATTTACACGTGTCCTTAAGTAAACGATTTAAAAAATTATTGAATTAACAATATGCATTAGTAGGTACCACCGCAGTGTCAGATATTCTGCGGTCATGCAGTAATGTGGAAGCACCATTGTGATTTAGGTTTGAGTAACAAATGCAATAATTCAATGTTTTAGAATTATCTTGCTCAAGTAACATTAAACAACTTGTTTGCTCTAAAAAAAATATTTTTTTTTCCATCCCCATGCCTAAAATTGTAAGCGTTCAGAAACTTGCAAGTGTAATCGATTCACACGCAAAATTCGCGCTTCGACTTGGAGTCGCAGAAATCTGCTAGTGAAATCGGTTGACTAAATAGCTTTTATCATAAACCCCCTAAAGTCTCGGACAGTATAATAGTCGATTCAGAGATCCGTTTGCGAAATATTAAGCTTTAAAGTGTTAATTTTTGTGAGAGTCAAGTGCCAAACCAACTAAATAGTTGTTTTTGGAGATAGTACTATGTACCATATATACTATATGGTATATTTAGAATATATAGTATATAAGATACCTATAAATAAAGGATGGATATAGTATTATAACGAAGTTAAAAGGAAAATCTATCACAGATAGGTAGGCTTTACAAGTTAACGAATCGATCAACTTATAAAATATAATCGGAGGCGCATCAACTTCCTTAAAAATTAAATAGATATAGTTGTTAGTAAATATAAGTTTTTGAACCATGTAGGTTCTGTAAGTAATTTTTTATCGCATAGCAGCCCTTGCATTATATTTGGAGATTTTAACGAGTCTTATCTCAGTAACAACAATACTGCAGTATTCAAATTAATACGTGATGCTGGTTATTCTTTATTTATTTCTTCTTTAGTCTTTATAACAACCGCTAGCCTCTACATGCGGTGGTACTCAAATATATTTTTTATAACTACTTCTTCATTTGCCATCGTCCGATGTGGGCCTGTTTTTAGACGTTATTAGCCGTTAAACCGATTATAAATGCTCAGAGTATCAAACTAAAAGCCTCTTTTTAAGTCCGTATATAGTAACGGGAACTACCGAACTAAATGTGTCGCAATGTAGCAAAAAATGTGATACAAATCTCGTGACCTACACCTTAATGCGGAATAACCATTTTAAATATACTAAACCTGAAATATGCTCTATACAAACTCATTGGTAGTTTCATCTAAGGTGTTTCTGCAATCGGCAAAGTGGTAAGCCAGGCGTAGAGATTCTATAAATCTTTAAGGATGAGGATAAAATCGGTGCCTCACACTGAATTTCTTCTGCATCGTAAGGGAGGAGGTGAGGCACACAATTTTAATATGTACTCGAACCGCCGTGTTAAGAGAATCTACCACCGATGGGGTGGTATCCCATCCCATCCCGTGGGTGTAAAAACCAGGAGATGGGCAGCAGCATCTTCCTGGAACACCTGAATAAATAAACTGCGGTTGCCAACCCGCCTGCCAAGCGCGGCAACTATGGCAAAATCCCTGCAAAATGAGAGCTACAAACTTTTGTGGCTATGTATGGGGGAAGGTCTATGTTCAGCAGTGGACTTGTGATAGGGTGAAGCGACGAACCAGACTCGAAAACCCATGAACAAAAAATGTAGATTTGCAGAAATGCTGGTTCCGGCTGGGAATCAAACCAAGGACCGTAGTAGTCAGGTACTCTGATCGATAATTGCAAATTGATGCTTTGCAGAATATTTGGTAAAAGTGGCACCGGGACTGGCAACTCCTGGGTCTGTCTATTGACCTTAGTCTCGATGTTGACGGATACGCCTTAAAGGATTTAGATGCTTAGTCTTGGTGCGCGGAAATCGAATCGTACACCATCTTGATTTTTGATGATGACATTACTTGTAGATGGGTCGTTTTAAGGGTACCTGTTGTCAGTAACTGACGATTTTATAACACATATATGTATGCCTTAACCGTGCATTTCTAAAAGCATCCTAACTGAAAATATAAATAAATCTCAGTAGTGGTTGTGCAATCACTTTCTAAACCAGATGTCCTAGCAGAATCTTCGAACTATTAAAAGTAGATCCAAGCACTTCAGATGGTTGCGATAAGCACGGAAAACCTAGCTGTAAAACTTCGTAGTGTTTCTGACTTACATCTTAATATCGTTTTACGACTCTGGTTAAAGTTACAAAACCGGTCCGAGAAACGAAATTTTAAGTATTCGAGTAAAGAAACTCACGAAATCAATTCTATTCAAAAATAATTGTTGGCATTTTGTAATAAATGTAACACTATTACATGCAGTATTATACAATTCTTTAAATTATATTACGTAAATGAAAAAAAAATGCAGTATAATATGGTGACTGATATCATACATCCTTTCCTGTCAAATCCGTCCTTCTCTGGAACTCACTCCCTTTCGAAGTCAGAACAGCTCACAATCGTTGCTCGCCCAAATTCAAATTTCGGGAATTGATTCAAAATAAGTTGGCAGAATCATCTCAACAATAGTTTATCCACACTTTTTATTACCTATTTTTCCATTTCAAATAACTGCACTTACCTCTTTCAATCTCTGCACCAACCTTGACTGGTAGAGAATGCCTAAGGCATTAAGTCGGCCTATATTTATCCTGTACGTAAAGTTATATAAATAAATAAAATGATTTATCATTATCATGATAAGAGCATAGTCGCATTTATTATTAGCAGTTTTTTAATTACCAAAAAACTCCACACAAATAAAAATGTTGTTACCACTTCTTTTATCTACACTGCGTCGCACTGTTTTATGGGAGTGGCTTTCCTGGGACAAAACATTTTTGAAATTACCACTTACAACTAAATTATAACATTGATTATAATTTAGTTGGTTATAGATACAATCAATCAACCACGTCAAAAGGAGCTTTTTTAAAGTAGTTGCAGCAGCAAGGCTAAAAGTACAGCTCCATAAAAAAATCTTCAATCTGATTATCCGAAAATTTACTTAATCACTTTACGGAGCAGTGGTATTACGCTAAGGGTTGAGACGCGTCAATAGTCTAGCTAGACGGTCATCGGGTTTAGCGGCGGTCTACACGGTCGGATTAATTGGAGAGCAGCCGCTTCAGTGGTCTTCGTTCTTAAGCAGGCAATAAAATAAATTATTTGTATCTTCTATGAAATTTAATTACATATATTGCTAATGATATGGATAATATAATCTTGACAATTTGTTGCACTGCTGCAACTAAAAAAGTATAAATCGATTACAAAAAAATATATATTGTAGATGATCTGGCATTTTCCGAAATGACGATATATCAAAGGTTGGAAGCCTTGACATTTTTCTAGCATTTACCGTTATCGACACTTATGATGCCAACGAGATGAGACGGAGGTATAGCCTCTTATTCCGACTTCGCATAGCGGTGCTAAAGGCACGCTGAGTGGCTACTATGGCTGGTACCGGGATCAAATATTTATTGGATATAAATAAAAATGATGCATTGTAAAGTTGTACTTACATGTCTAAAAAATTTGAATAAACCTTGCATAATTTAACTAAAGTAAATATAAAATTAATAATAATTAACAAATTAAAATATCATGATTTTTAATAATAATCAGCCGTGTGGTAGCGGTTCAGAGAATCTACCACCCCACATCATCCCGTGGGTGAATTCAAATTCGACGAAGGGGAAATGAAAACCAGGAGATGGGCAGCAGCATTTTCCTGGAACATCTGAATAAATAAACTCTTCTTATTTTCGGTGATGTGATCGCTGTTAGCCTTTTGGCTTTTACAGCTTCATCGGATGCTGTGCTCGCGGGCCCGGGGCCCGCGTGCCAGGTTTGGTTTGACCCAAAACATAGATACATAAATATAAACTCCTACTAAACATCTAAGTTCGGACCGTTGCGTTCGCTAGCGTGCTTGCGCTACAGTGAATATCTCCATAAATTTATTATATGAAGTCATCTAATGACCGTCCGAGGGAGACTGCGGGCCTCCGTTCGGACTGTCGACTTGTGTGTCGGAAACTCTGGGCGGTGAGAACCGCCCTGGAACACGGGTGTATCTGGTGTACGCGGTGTTATGAACGATAGCTGCGCGCCGCTCTCTACGGCGGTCGCGCGACGTTGTGCGTGTGATGTTGAAACTATTAACTGTGTGTACAGTGTTGTTCGGATCGTGGCTGACCGTATCGTGGTCAGGGAGTGCTGAGACGTCCGTGTCGTCTAGCACATTTCGCGGTCGACGTTTGCGTTCGGTCGCGTTTTTGTCGGATCGATAATTCGCTGCTTTAACCACCAGCGGGTTTGGATGAACCGCGGCTTTTTCGAAAAACCGCCGTGATACTTCTCTGAAGTGTTCAGAGAGTACGGGCATTTCACAGTCGCTGTGAAGGTCGACATTGCGTTGGTACCAGCCGGCTCCGGTGGCACTTCGCAAGAATCTATTTTGCACCGTCTGCAATTTCTTTATATGATTGCCCGTCGCGTGTGCGAACGCGACGCATGCATAGGACATTACGGGTCTAATGCATGTCTTGTAGAGGCGAAGTTTGTGTCTTAAGCACATTTTGCTTGAAGAGCAAGTTAACGGATATAGACGGCTTGCGATAAAAGCCGCCCTATTACGCACGTTCTTAATGTGATCAGCGAACGACATCGCTGCGTCTAACGTGACCCCGAGGTATTTGACGCTCTTTTCCCAGGGAATAGGGCGTCCGAACAGGGTGATCGAGCCTAGCTGATTGTTGCCGATTGTGTGGTAACGTCTAGCTGACTTAGGCGTGCCCCTCGAGAAGTATATTGCTACACTTTTCTCGGGGTTAACCTCTATTCTCCATTTCCGGAACCATTCGCCTAGGCGATCGGCTGCGGCTTGGAGCTGAATCGTTATGCGGCCCTTGTGCTTATCGGAATAATACAGGGCCGTGTCATCTGCGAAAAGCGCAAGATTGACTTTAGGGTCTTTAGGTATATCGCTAGTGTATAGCGAGAAAAGGAGTGGAGAGAGACAGGAGCCCTGAGGGACACCCGCACGGAGAGGGCGGCTTGAGGAGCGCGTTCCCTCTACCCGGAAGCGAAATAGGCGATTGGACAAGAAGGCTCGTATGATGTTCACGAGTCTGTCCGGCACTTTTGTGTGATACAGCTTGTAATACAAGCCGTCGTGCCAGACTTTGTGGAATGCCTTTGCGACATCGAAAAATAAGGCCCCTGTGCCTACTGGCTTAGGGCGGTCGTGAAAGTTTTATAAATAAACTGCGGTTGCCATCCCGCCTGCCAAGCTTGGCAAAAAGGGCGAAATCCCCCCAAAATGAGACCTACTATCTTTTGTGGCAATTTATGGGGGAGGTCTATGTTCAGCGGTGGACTAGTGAAAGGCTGAGATGATGATGATGATTATGATTACATACGACTTTTATAGTAATAATTGATTTTCTTATTAGATTTTTAAATTAACTTGTTAAGTTAAATTATTTCAGTTTTTATTTGACTTAACTTTGTGGGTAACTTTGTTCTGGCTTCTATATTTTTATTACTCGTAACTCCATATTTAACGGCCATCTCACTTCTACATTTCCGTGCTTCCTATTCCGCTGCGTAGAGGTGGTCACAGTCAGACGGAACTTCAAGAAACGGACGTAAATTTCTGAAACGTTATTCCAGGGTCTAAGGTTCGAGTCCAATTTCGAATCCAAGGTTCGACCTCAGAACAATATTTCAGGTGGTATTACCGAACAACTGCCAGCTGACGACGAGCCGTGATGCCGCGGTGGCCGTTATCACCGGCGTCCTTGCAGCGTCGCTGGCAACACGTTGGGGTATACATCCATCGTGCCACGCAGAATCACAGGGGAATAGCGGAATACGATTGGGAGAAATTAGGCGGGCCTATACAACCACGGCGTACCTCCTTTTTTTAAAAAAAAATCCTTTTTTATTAAGTGTTAAAAACGGTACTTTCCTTACTTTACCTGAAACACCATAACACATCACAGCATAAATATCAAATATAGTGAAAATTTTAGGTTTATGTAGTTTAATATAGATAGAAGAAGTAAGAAGTTTTCTATTTCAACATAAGTTAATCCTTTTAAAAGTTGCTGAAGGAATATTTACTATTTACAAAGCAAAGCGAACTTATACGAAGCATTAATTCTACGAAATTCATGGATGTAGTGAGTTCTTTTGATAATTTCTGATGCGTTAAATTGTGTACTATTACATAAGACTAGAAGATTAAGACAGTTAAATGTTGATGCGGCATCGTGTTTCTCATAGACTTTGACGTCTTTACCTCTTTAAACGTACTTCACAGTAAAAACGAGATCTTGATGGAATTTACTATTAACTATGACAAAATTTACTTTGATCTAATGTGTGTATGTTATGTTTGATCATTATCATTAAAACTACCAAATATCAGATAACTGAAGCGACATTTACTTCTACAATGGATAACAAGATTAAAACCATAAGATGGGCAGTAGTATCTTCCTGGAACATCTGAATAAATAAACTGCGGGTGCTAAGCCGCCTGCCAAGCGAGGCAACTTTTTCGAAATCCCCCCAAAATGAGTGTTACAAACTTTTGTGACAATCTATCGGGGAGGCCTATGTTCAACAGTGGACTAATGATAGGCAGAAATGATGATAATAATGATGATGATTAGATACGACTTTTATAAACCAATCGCGGCATAAGCCTAGGTCGGATATGTGTGTGTGTGTGTGTGTGTGAAGTGTTTATCGTAGCCATAATATTACCAGAAAATATATAAAAAATATTTGCTACGCCACGTTCCTTAAATCCAAGATATACAAAAATTCACTACTATTCTTGTGTATATCTTGGATCTTCCATTAAAACGTAATGTCAATGGAGATTGGTATTTTAAACATTGTACTAAGATCTAGATAGTTATTTCGGTCCCCTCTGGCGTCACTATCTACAAATATCGATGCAATATTTGACGACTCAAAGCAAAAAACGCAAAGTCAATAAGAGATTCCAAAGGTGCAATTAAATGTGTCAATTAATTAAAACTAATAATTACAATAAATTAGTTTTTTTTATAAAATGAAAATAAAAACATAAACTATAAAAGTCAAGGACAATTTTACTGACATGATTAAATACTACTACTTCTACTATAATTTACATAATTATAGTTCATATTCTGTGAATTTTCTACTTGTCACTACTCAAATATGAATAAATTTTAGGCACTTAGAGCTAGTGCAGCAATGAAGACATACTATAGGCACATATAGGCACTGCGCAAATGAGATCTTGGAACTGATGTCTCATGGTGACGGACGCAGTGTGGTGTCACACAGAAAGGTAGTGGGTGGCAGCGCTTTTTTATGGTCAGACGTTGCACTTACCATGAGGTGAACGTTATGCTCATTTCGTCACTTTCTTCAAAAAAATACGTAAAAAACTTTCTTCAAAACGATATTGATGTCCTCCTGGCAAGTTACCAAGAATACAGTAATTCATGAGGTGAAGGAAACCAAGGTATTTCCAACCGAGGTGTCGTATCACTTGAGTTAGGTTTGTTCGTGCAGAATAACACCAGCATATGCAATGCCGTCACTATATTGCTCGTGGGAACGAAATGAAGTGTAAGAATTTTTTGACTCGTACCAATATGGCGGCGATGTGGTTCACCAAACGTCACGTCTGGTTTCGCTTGGGGGCGAAAAGTACTACGTACGTGGCCTACCTCTTATATGGAAAAATGCGTGATTGTATGTATGTATGATTAAAAAATATAGCGTAAGACTATTTGCCACCTGAAAAAAATCTTAGTAGAAACGTGTATTGAGAAATTCATTATAAGTATAAATGTGTTGCTAGGAATAATTAAGCGTACCGTAATAATATTACCATTAATACAAGCTGTGAAGTTATCCTAGAATATCTTTACACGGAAGCTAAAGCTTAAAAGTTTGGTAGTTATAAGACTTAACAAGATCGTAACATTAGATCTCTATGTACTAAAGCAGTAGCTTGTCGTATAATATAATTTGACGTATATTTTTATTATAATTATTACATGACTATCGCGTGGTCTAGTGGTTAGCGTACCTGACTTACTGCGCCGCAGGTGCTAGATTCGAATACCAGCTGAAGCCAACATTTGTGCAGAAAGATAAATCGTTAGCTTTCGAGTCTGGTCGTGTCGTGATTGTACTCCGTGTTTCTGACACTGCATTCTAGCCTACCTCCGATCTCGTGATATCGTATGAACGTTAAATCGGGCGCGGTTGGGTTCGGGACGAATGACTTCCTTTGTGTTTGCGCGTACCATTGTGGCACTATAGTATCTCCTCCTGCTCAGTTAATAGTGTAACTATTAAACTTTCACACTGATAAAATTAATTTCGTGACCAGAAATTGTACTTAATCTTTTTCAAGATACTTTCTAAATTTATATCATTCTAGACCGTTTGAATGATATATTTTAATAAATTGTGATCGTCAAAGGTAGCCCCTTTTATCTACGTTGTGTTTATTTATAGTAACTTGTTATTTTAGGTGTATCATGGAAAGATGTTTATTCATTTAGAGAAGCTGCAAGTCTAAGACAGTGTACGAATACTAATTAATTACTAATCCCTAAACTCTTGTAAGGGGATTCACAATGTTAATTATCAAAATTTCTAATACAAGGAGATTGAATAAGATTAACATTAAATTATTAATAACCCGCTACAAGCTATCGCTCCCCCAACATTTTTGTTTAAAAAAATGTGGGTAAGGCACACGGCTACGCAACCCAACGAGTGTGGTGAGCGCCGTCCGTCTCAAGCGTTCCCCCCGACACAGACAAGAAGTCGGGAACAAGGACCGCAGTCCATAGCAAAACTGGCGAACCAGCAAAAAGAGGGCTTGGCCTCTTGCTAGTGCGTAAGCACAGACTTCGACCGAAGTCCCGCATGTCAATGCGTGTTAACATCATACAAATATACAGCAAAGTCCAGTCTTAGTGAATGTACGTCGTACGGATTTGGCACACGTCGAATAATTATGAGCACCTGGCCCAATAAGAAATAAGCCTTCCGTACGCGCTACCACATCGCCAGACCGCTGCAACTGCAGATGTTATATGATTGTCATCACGTTATGAGTCCACTACTCACTTCAAGGGTATGTGGTCCCACGTTGCACGGCTTTCGGCCGCAGCCTTGAGAGTCTCCTCCCGCCAGCTACCATCCGCATGAAGACGACGAATAGCTTCACCAATAATTGTAATGATGTTTTTACCTTTTTATTATTATTTGTAATTATCAATGAGCCAGCAGGCAGTTTTTATTCTAGTCGTCAAAATGGGTTTGTGTAACTGATGTTGAGTATTATGCATTTCGATCGAGTTTGTCTCACCCGATACCAAGTTTCCAAATATCATTCATTTGTGGGAATTGACCTAGAGTTTTATGTAATATTGTTGTTATTCAACACATTGGAGGGCTGTCAGTCTGCATTCTCGTTATAAAGAGACCCGACTTGGACAAAGCCAAAGAAATGTGAGTCAAACCAAGTGCAAGACGCAACAATTATAACTAACGATGTCTAAGCAAATACCACAAAGACGCATTGCCACAAGTACAACAAGCATCAATACGATTATCGCTAGACATACGCCAACACAAGGGCCTCCATACGGTCTCAGCAAACATCTACACTTCTGCAAAAGACCTCCGTCAAACATAATCTAAAGTCGTATTAAATCAAACTCGACTCATCCATATAAACGCCACTAAAACACAATTACACAATAGCAGTAAATATTACCGTGACTATCACATAGATAGGTGCCTCCTCACAACACATCAATGTGATAAATATCGACTTTGGTAAAAGTTGTTAACTAAATTTTTACCAACGTGTCATAGTAGCAAACCACCAAGAAGCTGGCGTGTAGACCAAGTATCATAGAACTGACGCCCTAAGACATTGGGCGAAAGATTAAGCTCTAGCACCGAAATGCTAATAGCCACACCCTCTCTGTGGTGGTATGAAAGTCTAATCTACTCTATCTCAATAATTTCAAGTTCCAACTCCTTCAATGATATAGCTTTTTTATCGTATTTTACTTACTCGTACAAAGGATTTTTGTATGGAACATTAACACTAGGCAACTTTAATACTACACTGTACAGAGTCATGCTCGATCCCTCATAGCTATAGGTATATAGCTGTCTGATATACCCCTCCGCGTACAAGGACAGTATGCTGATATCTATACGCGAACACTCTCTAATATTGAGATAGGTTTTTTATTTGGATATTACATGAATACTTTCCAGATTTAGAGATGGGCTTATAAATTTTAAATGCACGAGCACTTTCGTATTGAATTACTTATATAGAGTATTGTCCATACAAATAAAGTTGTTTTTATATTGTAATATTTTTAATTAATTGTATTGTACTTCAATAGATAAAGACCTTATCCATTCAAGTCCATTCAAAATAAAAAGAAAGAAACAGTTTACCCAATAGATATTTCTCTATATTTTTCTTCATCATTTAGCTCCTTTCGTCATGTGATATCTTTAAGCTATTAATACTGACAGCTACTATACCAATTTTAGTTTACACAACACGCTTCAACACCAGTTTTTTGAACACGAGGAATAAACTAGCACATATATGTTTTCTTTTCCATTAAACATCCTATAATTGCCTATTGTTATTAATAATAATTTTTAAAATTAAAGTAGCAATGAAAACAAAAACAATTGTCTGGACATGAACATGAACATTGTAATGCATGTTTGTAATAATACTGGTAAAATTCTTAAATCTACATGCCAGTAAAAATCAAATATTCATAAAATCCAAAAGTGCGAGCATCAAATATTAGGAAAATGGAATCAGTGATTTTATACAAAAATTATCAGTTAATAATATAGATATTAAAAATAACATAAAAGGTGATGAACATTTTGTTTCATTCATATTGAATTTAACAAATATATTTTTCATAAATATACATTAGGCTCCTACCTAGCGTGATTATGAAGCTTATAAAATGGAGTCTATACGTTAAGTTTTTGGGCGCTATCTTTTTGACTAAATAGTACGTATTTAGTCATCCGTACATACAGATTAATTGACGTCAAAGAATTTTATTTCTTAATCAGTATTTTATTTTTATAATAAAGAAACGAAATGTGTATTGATATAATTAGATGTGTTGGATTGATTATATCAGTATCAATATAATAGTGACATCTCTTGGATAATAGGGACTCGCTTGACCTTGACGAGTCGAGTGACGAGTTGAGAGTATAAAGCACAGCCTTTTTGAGGCATGAGAGTTCGAATAATGTATCTGAAATTGAATGGTCAGAAAAATCATAATATTGATATAACCATATATCTATTTCTAATAATCGCAATTGTAAACTGATACGTCACAAGTTAAATTTAGGACTATGACACTACATAATACTCGTATTAATGACATACTATTCTCATTTCGAAAGAGACGTGGTTACAATTGAGGCGTAAAATATAAACAAATCAAAAACGAACTTTCTTTTACTCTTACTCGTACTGTTACTCGGCTCTGGTTTTGATATCATAAATCATACCATACTGCTTCCTTAGTTACAACATAATGGCGTGAGAAAGCAGAATTTTTAAGGTAATTGACTCACACCTCAAACAAATCTGCTTAAATAAAATCCTTCGTAAACGTTTGTGAGTTTCTTGAAACATTACTCGTATGTGGTAGGTGAATAGGTGTGCTCTGAATAAATTGTTGAATCATTATTTTTGTATAATTTATATTTAATAAAAAGTAATGTGGTTTTAGTGAAATGTTAAACGAGTATTCATGTTTGAATTTATGCTTAAAAATCAGATAACAGCGCAATAGAACACTGAACAGTTACAGCGCTAAGCTCTGAAAACAGGAAAACATTCAAATCACCACGTCTATTAACTTCAAAACAATGCCTGAACATATGTGGAAAAATTTCTCGTAACAAGTTATTATAATTTAACTGGGAAATATAACCACGTCTCATATCATTACTCAGTGGATCTGGCGCCGACAGATTTCATCTTTTGCGATAACTACAGAATTATTTGAATGACAAACAATTTGAAAATCCTAAAGATATTGAAAAAAACCTTAACGTTTTCTTTCATTAAAAACAGTTTGGATTTCTATCGCCAGGGAATTACTGCTTTGCCTAATCGATGGAGAAATGCTGTGCGTTTAGAATTAGATTACTTTATAAACAGAATTACTTTACGAATAATTCTTTATAATTTTTATAAAATTAAACTAAACTTTTCGCAAAGACTTTATGCAACGACCAAATCAAAATCATTGTTTTTATAGTGATAAATCAATTGAGTTTTTAAGTTAAATGAAAATATATAATCAGTGTTATAACTTAATATTATTCCAGCAAAAAATTCTTACAAATTCATTCGTATTTGTTTAAATCGATTTAAGGTTTTCCGAAATATCTGTCCGACAGTACCTATTTTAGATAAATATTCAGCGCATTTAATAATTTTATTTTCGAATACTATTGTGGCGTCAAATGTATAATTCTACTTTAAGTATAACATATATCCGTAAATTTACACATGATGTTGCTAAATAAATAATAGTTGTTAAATACTGACATAAGTTAGTAGTAGCTGAGCTTATTTCTATTTGTATCAGACAGTTTACACTTTGAAAGTTTTGTTTGTTCTACGATAAGCTGCAAAATGGTCGCAGTTTAGGTAATCAAAGCTTATTGCGCCTCTTAACACATAAATGACTACAACGTTGTCACATAAATTGCATGTTTCCCAAGCTATACTTGGTAAATTGCATTGATAGGGCTTGATGTTGAGTTTATTAGCATTATCTTGTAAGGAACACTCCATGGTGATAGCATTCCAATGCAGGAATCCGTCTAGGTGGGTACCATACTGTGCTTTGGTCTGAAGGGCACTGAGAGCTAGTGTAATTACTGGGCATATGAAACTTAAGAATTGATGTCTCAAGGTAACTGGCGCAGTGTGTTGCAACTTAGAAATCTTCTAGGGTGAGACAGCATTTGTTATGGGCAAACGTTGCACTTACAATCAGGTGCACGTTTTGCTCTTCTCGACACTTTCTTCTTTAAAAAAAAACAGTATGTAGTAACGAAGACTCCATCGATTGTTTGTTTCAACTTTAATATCTGTGACAGATTTAGGATGCTAAAATTTCTAATTCATTATATAGGAGAAGTTTTAATAACGTAAATGTAACTATAATAATTTAAATATCAGGCATAAAGACGAAATACTGACTAGTAACCGAAGTATAAAATATATTTATATACACATGTATATAAATCCAGAACTCTAATTTTTATACAAACTATTTAGGTGCATTATTCATAAAATGTACAAATATTGAATTCCAAATATACTGACTTTAAAGTAGTTTTCATAAGTTTCAATTTAAATAACTTGTTCTGAAAAGTTTAGATGCGTTAAGTTATTGAAATTCAAGAAAGAACGCGTGCTCCAATATTATAACATAAGATGTTAAAGCGGTTGCACTTAAGTTTAAGTAGGAGTAAGTGGGCTATGTGAAATAAACTTTTTTCCATGACGATAATAATTTAATGTTTATTAATTTGATATCAACTTAAATTAAACACATGAACTTACATTAAGGATATTAAAAATAAAACAAACAAAATCAATAAACGTACTTCCCGTAATGATGTATCGTGTGAAAACTGGTGGTAGGATTCCTAGGAATATATAGGAATCCGACTAGGTGGGTACCACCCCTGGGTCAGATATTCTGCCGTGAAGCGGTAGTGTCAAAACATTACTGTGGTACGGTTTGAAGGGCACTGAGAGCTAGCATAATCATTGGGCATATGAGACTTAAGAACTCATGTATCAGGGTGACGTATAAATCGTATGGTGTAAACACATAGTTAATTGTTTAGCAAAGTTGACATATTTGCCCACGACCATTGTACTTTCAAAAAAATATCTAATATTCTGCCTCAATGAAGCAATATATAAATGAAATCAATAAATAAGTAATTATGTTCGATTGTGTTATCCCATACACAACAACCACAGGCATACATACATACTTAAACACACGCACAGCCACGCGCGCACACAAAAACACGCGCGCGCGCGATAACTGTTGTAATTATTGTATTCCTTGAAATAGGGAGTTTTATTATGTTTTTTTTTTATTATAGAATTAGGAATGTGTTGATTTAGAATTTGCATTTAATAAGTACATAGAGACCTACAAGTATATGGTTTTTATGAACTGGGAATATCACTGTTGGGTTCACAATAATGCATTTCTTAAATACACTTTTTTTGTAATAAAATCTATTATAAACCTGTTTGTGGTTCATGTTAAAAAATAAATGATAAAGAACAAATCTTGTGTCTAACTCCTTTATTTTGTTTTCAGTTTACTGGCCTTCTGCAAAATTAATTTTTAATATTAAAATAAATATTCAAGTCTTTAAAAATAAAAATATTAACATACAAAAGAAACAATTTATCATATTGTCATCCTATATTTATTAACATTCTTATCCATGTTATAATTTTGTTGTCATGATTTAAGCCATCCTAGGTGTTCCCGATGACTGATATTTTTTTATTAACAAGCTAAATGAAAGAGTCAATGTAAATAATAAATATGTTTTTTGACATATAGCATATGTACAATATTCAAGTTGTGGCCTAATTAGTGATGTTATAAGTGCAAATAAGTAAGGGATTCACTAAAATCAGGTCCAACGCATGTAACTAAGTCTTACTATATTCTATAAGCTTTGTTGATGATGTTTTCGATGTGTGCATACAAAAAAAGTTTACTGTCTAATACCGGTCTGTAATTCTCAACATCTTTTTATCATACTTAAGCTTATTGTCGTATTATATATTATATCATAATATGAGACTTTATAATTATTTTTATAGGAGCATATTGTAAAACACGAGACCGCGACTTGGTACGGCATTGCGTGGGTTGCAAAAATAGTTTATTACAATACATTATCATAAAAATTAAGTCAATGCACAGCATACTTAAGAATTCTTAGTATTTAAAAGTAGCATGTTATTACTTTAGACCGTGAAATTGATTAAAAATCTGTTTTTTGCTCAGCAGGATTTTTACATTTGTTGTCGGGATTACGCTTTATGGATAAATTTTCATAAAATTGTACATTTCAATGGATTAACGAGAAATATAATAAGTCTGCGATAGGGATTTATACCGACCTTTTTCGATACAAGGAATTAAGCTATTATTATGATGTCTCTATTTAGTAATTTGGGTATTTTATTTATTCCTATCGACGATAAAAATTGCCGACCGGTTATAAAGAAAATCTAAAAGCATTTTTGTGAATATTAATATATCAGCTTTTAACGTAGCATTTACTGACATTTTTTTATATTTTTATATGGACAACTGGGACGCTTAGCTGGTGATTTTCTAGTCTATCTTTCTTATCGATGGGCGGAAGCAGTCGAGACCAAGGGGAAGACAGTGGCACTTACTTAGGACATAGCGAAGGCCTTTGATTGGGTCTGGCACAATGTCCTCAATCTTTCGAATCTTACTTTCTATATGACACTCGAAAAATTTGGGCCGGGCGCACCCTAGTACAAGGTTCTTCTATCTGACCGCAATCAACGAAGAGCTGCTCGAATGGTCGACGACCATGTTCTTTGATCCACTGGCATTGCGAAGAGGTGTTTCATCTCTTTGCATTTTTTGTCTTGTCTACCACGGGTAGTGGTACAAGAAATTGTTTGGATTAATATCCATCCGCTGAATTTCACCATCTTACATTGTAGCATATCTAAATATTCATAATATTTACCAGTCACATCACCTTGATAGTTAGCATTCCTACACTGTGAGTTTTTCATGAATTTTTCTGCCACGCTACTACCACTTTCTTGAAGCTGCTTCCACCAGCGATTTATCTGGACCGATGCGATTCAGTGACCTTCAAGAAAAGAGTCTACTCCTTTCTCAAAGGCCGGCTACACAGCCGGTATTCCTCTGGTATTATAGATGTTCATGGGCGGCGATGATCACTTGTCATCAGGTGAGCCACTTGCTCGTTTGCCCGCTCTTCTATAGAAAATAATATTAATAATATTTATACAAGCTGTGTTTGTGACTTTGTGCATGTGGACTAGATAATTTTTAAGAGAAATTACTTTTGCCTACAGTATATGTAAACTATATATTCAGACTTAAGAACTGATGTCTCAGGGTGACAGGCGCAGTGTGGTGTCACACAGAAATATTCTGGGTGACACAGCATATGTTGTGGGCGGACGTTGCACTTACCATCAGGTGAACGTTTTGCTCGTTTCGTCACGATATACTATAAAAAAAAAACTCACACATATTTAAAATAGATGTAAATAATCTATTTTAAATATTTCGCTATTAAGTAATAGTATAAGTAGAAAAGTTCGAGTGGTGGATGTAACAGATGTTTCTATTCGTATTGGAATTTATATTATCTCGAGTTAGAGATATTCTTCATATAAAATGAATTCTATTAACATTTTCACTATCCAATTTCTAACTATGAATTAGAAATCTAATATTAAATAACATATGAAAAGATTTTTCCAAAATATGTCGTTAATCGGTTCTACTTCTGGTAGGTATGAGCTTAAGCGGGACAATTAAAAGATTAGGAGCACCAGATAACAAAATTTGTGTAAATATCGGATACTTTTTAGTATTTCATTTGTATGACAAATTAATGTAGCGAACACCTATGTCGCCACATGAGAAGCTCAAGAAATATTCCCATACGTCCATAATCGCTCTATGAAAGTTTTCTGAGATACGAACTATATATATATATATATATATATATATATATATATATATATATATATATATATATATATAAACATCTAAATATTACTAGTAGGAGGAGACGTCCCTCCAGATCAGACCACTCTATCTGGCGGGTAGCTACCCTTTTCATTGGCAATATAATCCGCCAAACAAAGATTAGAAATAATTCACATTAACACTGTAGAAGTCGTGGTCTTAAACGTGTCAGAATTTGTATAGTTTAAATCTAGAATATATATTATGCAACGAAGTTTAAATATAACATTTAGTCACACTAAACTGCAATTAACAAAACTAATTGAAAGCATTTTATCGCGTTTATTTTTAACAGTTCAATAAACCGGACAATTTGAACTGTTATTAATAACATTAATACAAAAATCTAGCATGCATGCGGCTTAAGAGAATCTACCACCCCATCTCATCCCGTGGGTGTCGTAGAAAGTCGTCAGAGGGAAAATCAAAACTAGGAGATGGGCAGCAGCATCTTGCTGGAACATCTAAATAACTAAACTGCGGTTGCCAACCCAGTCTGGCAAGCGTGGCAAATATGGCATAATCCCCCTAAAACGTGAGCTACAAACGTTTGTGGCAATCTGTGGGGGAGGCCTATGTTCAGCAGTGGACTATTGATAGGCTGAAACGACGACGACGACGAAGACTTCAAAATTTTACATTTAATATATACATCATTTTGCGTAGATTGGACCAAAAATAATAAACTAAGCTGAAGATACCGTCGTGACTGTGGGTGCTGTTAATAATAAAAAATTAAAAATAATGTGGTAAAATCCGTGAATTTTGTTTTTATTATTGTATAATATTTGCGTAAATATAAGAAACAATTATATAAACTGCAATATTTTCATTATACCGGATTGATACAATTAAATTAAGTCTTTATGAACACAAGTCAGGTATTACGTAGTATCTTTGATTAATAATTGCCTAGCCTGAGTAATGCCTAGCTCAAGTCCAATTAAATGCTTGTCACATGCCGTTACGCGTAACTCTCTCATTTGCAGTATGCTTCTGGTTGGCGGTGATTTTATCGCACAGCTCTATCGTTTCACCTAGGGAAGTCATGTAGGATCGTTTTTTCCTCAAATGATATCGGTTCTTTTATTCTTCTAGGTTAATTTAATTTTAAAATATGTATCAAATATCTCATTAATATCTGAGAGGGCTTTCTTCCTATATATCGACAAAAAATTGTACGAAACACCACAAATCTAATTTAGTGTCGTATCGTCCATTTCTCAATGCTTTTCTATCATTCTCTCTAAATCAATTAATTATGTTGTCATGTTTCTTTGGAAAAGAAAATAAACTATCACTTGATATATAAATCACAGTTCTTCTTTTAATAGTATTTATGTTGTTGTGGAACAATCGTATTCATTTACAAGAAAAAAAGGTTTTGTGTTACGGTACACAGGCTAAGTAGTTTTTCTATAAGCATAATGATTTATTACGAGCTGAGCCTGCGGCATTTTGCGCGTGGAATTTAAAATTCATGCATCTGAAAATTACAGGTAATTTAATACCAGATTTTCTAATAAGTAAATATATATATCAGAAAATGTATTATAAACTTCAAACATAAAAAGTTATTAATTTTTTATACAAGAAAGTGACGAGACCGGCGTATCCGTCATCTGATGGCAACTTCGTCTGCTCATATGAATATTTTTGTGTGACACTACATGTGTCCATCCCCCTGAAACATCAGTTCCGATATCGCATATGCGATAGCATAGCTATCAGTGATCTTTAGATCGAAACACAGTTATGTTAAGAGCCGTGGTAGCTCAGGGGCTAGGCGCTCGCTTTTAATTTCACAGTACGCGAGTGACCTGGGTTCGATTCCCGGTGCCGGCACCACTAAAATTGTTAATTGCAATTTTAAGTGCTGACTTACCACGTGCTCGGCGGTGAAGGAAAACATCGTGAGGAAACCTGCATGTCTGAGAAATTAAAAATATTTCGAAGACATGTGAAGTCCGCCAAACCCGCATTGGAGCAGCGTGGCGGGATTCTTCCTAGCTCCAAAACCCTCTCAGAAATGAGAGGAGGCCTGTGCTCAGTAGTGGGACATTTATAGGCTGAAACTTTACTTTACTTTTACAGTTATGTTGGTACACTACTGCTTGGCGGCAGAATAACTGGCTTTTGGTAGATAGGTTATCACAAGCTAGTGAAATAATCCATAGTATTGCCTTACGTAAAAACTGCTATGATACGCATACGTATAATGAAAGCTTCTACTTAAATGGATCAAATTTGGATGTATAAAACAGATATAAATTTATGAATTGAATAAGACATGTCAATGTTTACCCGAGATCATCGTAAACAATGACTGAACTGTGACTGATTCGTAAAACTGCTGATAACATATCTAATCTATCTAAAAACTAAATACAGCTAATAATAAATATGCAGACTGCTTCGCTAGGGATAGATGGATTCCTATGCAGGAATCCGTCTAGGTAGATACCACCGCAGAGCTAGTTATTCTGCCGTGAAATAGTAGAGTGCAAACATTACTGTGTTTCGGTTTGAAGGGCACTGAGAGCTAGCGTAATCAGAATCAGATAAATAGGTAAAAAGAAGGTAAAAGGAATCAGATTAATCTCTTGCCGCTCGGGCTTACTGAAAACCAGCTGAAAATCAGCTTAGTGCTGCAGTCTCTTGACTGCAGCATTAAGCTGAGTGAGACCCATTTGCCCAATGCGCCACGACACACATTACAGTATGGTTAATGTAAAAAATATTTTTTTGTTAAATGTTGTTTTATGGTGTTGTTATTGATGTATTTTCCTGACAGTTATGTATATTGTTTGTTTGGTATTTATTGTAATGTGTTTGTGTCTGTGGCGTGCTTATTGCAATAAATGTTTCCTTATTTCTTTCTAATCACTGGGCATATGAGACTTCAGAACTGACGTCTCGGGGGACGGGCGCGGTGCCACACAGAAATATTCTGGATGACACAGCATTTGTTATGGGCAGACGTTGCACTTAACATCAGGTGAAAGTTTTGCTCGTCTCGTCCCTTTCTCCAATAAAAAATAATTCTACCAGACTCTTAATTTATTTTATGACATAAAACAAAAATATTGCAAATACATAAATGATTTAAAAACTGTTATGTATAAAAAAGTAATATTTGATCTTAAAACCGATTACTGGACTGAATAAGTAATAAATGAAAGAGGTCTGTGCTGGTTGATGATTATAACAGATTTTTCGAGAAATACTTGATTTGTATTTATGCAAGTATAATATAAGATTCTGTCGGGACACGATAAGCCATACCTCTACTTCTAATACTTCAAGCCATACACCAAGGCACATAGCATTAAATAATCCTTTGAAACCAAGAAAATATTAGAAAATAAATACTAATCACTTATTTCTTGACCAACCAACGTATTTTAAATTGACCATTCAATCATAGAAACATCATGTCACAAGACTTCTGAAAGTATAATGGACCTAAATTTTCTATTTGTAAATTGATATTAAATCTCGTCTTTACTATCAATTTACATACAGAAAATTAAAAAATGCCACACGTGGTACTAAGTTGCCGCTAGTGTGTGAAGTGCAGTTTGTAGTTAATTTTAATAAAAGTATTTTAATTTTACCAGATGTATTGCATATGTTGTCCTTGGCTTTGGTTTAATATACGAGTATCCATGTGAAAGGGTTAATACGTGTAATACGTAGTATTTACCGTGGACATTTATGACCGACAGTTATGCACCGCATCCCATGGTTCTAGTAAATATACGTGATTTGATACTCCTTAATTTTACCTTTGTAAGACTAATCTTACATTTTTGTTATCTTGTAATTCTGAATTTGAAGTTTTACTTTATGAATTTATTTCTTTTTTAGTTAATATGTAATATATTGAGAACATAAATTTAAATTATAAATTTATTCTGAGTCTGCGCGTACTTTATTTTTTTACACAAGAGGTCACATCGACATTTACATAGAATCAACGCAACTTTGTATTAGTTAGTTTTATTACCGAGAATGTGGTGAGGCATTCGTGAAACGGAAACGAGCGTAACATCCGAATCCTTTATTCAATACCTGTCGAATGACGTCGCGGAATTTTCACGCCTACGAACTCAAAGGGTAAAACCACTGGGTACGGAACGTAAAAGTTTGCGAGGCATCCCGCAATTTTCATCTGTCTGAGTCACACCTACCGCTTACGATTTTATGGTTACGTGATGCAATATTTAACTATAATAATAAAAATATTTTTTTGTAATTGACATATTATGTCGAGTGACATGAAAGTTTTGTTAAGGATATTTGCAAATTTTATTTTAATTAAAATATATATTACTGTTGCCGTGTGGTAGCGGCTGAAATGAAACTACCCCCATGTCAAGCCGTGGGTGTCGTAAAAGTCGACAGAAGAAAAAATGAAAACCAGGAGATCGGCAGCAGCATCTTCCTGAAACATCTTAAACTGCGTAAATAATCGAGTACAAAAAATATATGTTGTAGATGATCTGGCATTTTCCGAGATGTCGATATATCAAAGGTTGGAAGCCTTGAGATTTTTCTAGCATTTACATTTATCGACACTTACGGTGACCACGAGATGAGACAGGGGTATACCCTCTTACTCCGAAGTCGCATGGGGGTGCTAAAGGCACGCTGAGTGGCTACTATGGCTGAAAATAAAAATTTATTGGATATGAATTAAAATGCAGCACTGTAAAGTTGTAGTTACATCTAATTTGAATAAACCTTGCATAATTTTACTAAAGTAAATATAAAATTTAATTAATAACAATTAACATACTAATATATCATTATTATTTAATAATACTAATAGGACGTGTGGTAGTGGCTTAAGAGAGTCTACCAAACCACATCATCAATGTGGGTTTCGTAAAAGTTCATAGAGGTAAAACGAAAACCAGGAGATGGCCAGCAGCATCTTCCTGGTGCATCTGAATAAATAAATTGCGGTTCGGATCCCCCAAAAATGAGAGCTACAAATTTTGGTATTTTGGACCTATGTTCAGCAGTGGAATAGTGATAGGGTTAGATGATGATGATGATTATATATTACTATCATAACCATGTATCTGTGCACTCGTAGTATGTGGAGTACGTTGCTTACTTTGACTTTGAAGCTATTATAATTAATGTAATTTACACCATTTACACAAACCCTCTCACGTCTAGACTATTTTGTTATTACAAATGTTCAACAAATCTAAATCCCTTTTATATAAATAAAAAAAGGTTTAACAATCCTTGATTATTATTGAAGTTTGTTAAGTATACAGAAAAAAAAAAACAAGAATCAGAAGTGATTAATAAAACGTAGATTTTATTAATCGTTTCTTGTTTTTCTTGTGATGAGGCAAAGAGATGTTACAAAAATAAAGCAGTGTTTTCCTATAATAAGTTAAAATTGTAATGTCTTCATGAGGAAATGTATTTAAATACATTAAATTTAGAGCCGTGGTAGCTCAGAGGCCGGTCGCTCGCCTTAAATTTTATAGTACGCTAGTGACCTGAGTCAGATCTCCGGTACTAGAACCACTAAAATTGTTCTGCAGTTTTATGTGCTGAATTACAACGGATTCGGCAGTGAAGGAACATATCGTGAGAAATCCTGCATGTCTACGGAATAATAAAAATATTTCGGTGTAATGTGAAGTCTGCCAACCCATATTTTTTACCGACTTGAAAAAAAGAATGCAGCTCTATGTTCGTATGTATTTTTTATGTATATTCACCGATAATTTCGTCAATTAAAAAAACTTATTTTGTTTGAAACGGATAAATGTGGTCCCATATAATTTTGGTTAAGTTCTGATGATGGGATCCATGACGAGATCATAAAACCATTAAATTCGCATAAGCAGTTAAGGAGCTGCTGCTTAAAATTCGGTTTTTTGATTAAATAATTATGATCAATTAATATTCTGGTAACAATAAATTTCGCTCTCATATGAATATAGGTTTTATTTTTCGATCAAAATTCAGGTTGCATACTTGTTAATGTCGAATTCCTTTTAAAGTCATTTGTCACAAACATTGCGAAAAAAATCATAATATATTATAAACCGTGTATGTTTAATATTAATCGCGTCTTTGCCAAACACATATAAATGTCACGGTTATTCATATTAAAACGCGGAAGTGTTTTTATCGATTTTATTTTATACGTATATTTTTATTCTTAGCTTGTTAAGGACAGTGCCTTGGAGCTAATTAGACTAAGAAAGACATATCTTTGTCACTGTCACTTGGCTCTGTAATAATAGAGAAGTATATAGAGTGATATTCTTAGAATAAAAGGATATATTACCATAATATAGTGATATAGGTAAATTATATTGAAATGTTGTATTTAGTTTTATTTTATTTTAATCGTTTCCCAGCACCGTATGAGCCTATGAATATCCCACTGCTGAGCACAGGTCTCCTCACATTTCCAAGAGGGTTTTGGAGCTGTGAACAATCCGCCACGCTGCTCCAACGCGGGTTGGCGGACTTCACACGTCGTCAAAATATTTTTTTTATGTCTCAGACATGCAGGTTACCTTAAGATGTTTTCCTTCACCGCCCGTCACGTGGTAAATCAGCACTTAAAATTTCATACATCAATTTTAGTGCAGCCACCGGTAATCTAAGCTGTGTGTGACCTGCACACGCGTCCTATAAAATTTACAGTGAGCCCCTAAGCTACCACGGTTGCCTATACTACCACCATTAATTTATAAATATAAGGTAGTATTGCATACGGACCATATTTTAATTGCCGAGTTACCACGTGGTCAACGTTGAAGAAAAACTTGCCGTGGAAACCAGCGTGCCTTAGACCGCTACACCGCAATGTGATGAAGTCTCTTCGGTATAAAAACCATCTCCAAAGTGAGAGGAGGTCTGTGCCCAGCAGTGCGACATTTATAGTCTGTTACTTTACATTTTTTATAACATATCGTCAGTTATGGTTTTATAAGATCCGTTTTCATCTAAAATGTTCTAAAATTAATTAATGACAAAAGGACACCTTGTACACCTATGATAAAGTAGTTCTAATACCATAGACAAGTTTTATTCAGTTCCTATTAGAATATTAACACAATTTTTCTACATTGTGTTTAATTAAGCCGCATGATAAGTAAAGAAAATAATGAGTTTGATAATTTGAGTTAAACATATGATGGCACTTCTTTAAAACATAGATATACCCTAAGGCAATTACTTAAAATGTCGCGCAGTTAGTTTTTGCCACTGGAATATTCACATTTTGTGTTATTTAAATTAAAAAGTACTAAGATCAGGTATGCAGATTGTTAGCATTTAAATGAACTTTTTCTGACTTCATTTAGAGACTTTCTTGCCTAATTTACTTTTGGCAAAGCCGAGAACCCAAGTTCAACAATTAAAAGCTTAACAGTGCCGTAAGATGCGGCCTCCTCATTAGCAGCTTACCGTTTGGTCGCCGTACGATTTTATCACGAGGATAATTGAGTATTAAAGACAGTTTAAGAAGTAAAAATCATAATAAAAAGGGCGGTTAACTAAAACTGTACTATAATTTTTGTCTCTTTTTAATTATTAAATCTTTAATAATGCTTCATTAAAGATTCATTTTATTCAAAATATGTTCTTGCTCATTGGTCTTCTCCATAGATTGACACAAAATATGATCCTGAACTACCTGCATCCATCGACTTCCCGCAAAACCGTGCAGGTCCTCGACTAGTCTCGCTAGTGGGGGGTCGCCCTACACTGCGTTTGGCGGTACGAGGTTGCTTATCCAGAACTTCCTTTCTTCCCCAACAGTTATCGGTTCTACGACCTCTATAGCCGGCCCATTGCCACATCAGCTAACTAATCCTTAGGGCTATGTCGGTTACTCTAGGTCTGCTGCGAATATCATCGTTGCGGATTTTATCTTGCAGAGAAACTCCGAGCATAGCCCTTTCCATACATAGCTAGATGCGCGAACTCTGATTTTCCTCATGCGATCTGCAGTGAAGGACTACGTCCCCGTTCCGTATGTCATTACTGGCAACACGCACTGGTTGAAAACTCTAGTTTTTAGACATTAAGGTATACTCGACGAGCAGCTGTTACAGCAATTTCCTGAAGACTGCCCAACCGAGTTGGATCAATCGATTGACCTCTTGGTCGAAGTCGAACCTACCTAATCGGTCTAGTCAATCTGTCCTAGGTATACATATTCGTCGACAACTTTGAGTTTAATGTTCCTAACAACAATTAATCTTGTCGATCTTCGTCATGCCAATGTTCATCTTAAGAGCTACCCTTTGGACAGTACTCAGACACATGAAGATTGTGCATAGTGCTAAGGTGCTCCAGCGATTCTACTATTAGTGCTATGTCGTCGGCAAATCGAAGGTGAATGAAGTATTCGCCATTAATGTTAATACCGTATCATTTTCAGTCAAATAGCTTGAATACATCTTCCAATACAGCGGTGAAGAGTTTCGAGGATATGACATAGCACTGTCTTACACATTCCTGAAATTAGATAGGTTTCGTGCCCCAGTTCTGTACTTGGATAGCCATCGTAGCATTGCTATATACGCACTGCAATACTTTGATGTACCGAAAGGCAATCCGGCACCGCTCAATTGATTGTAACATCGCCCAAATTTCGACTGAATCATATCTGGGGAATGTGGACCCTATGTCTGGGGAATGTGGACTAAGAGAAAACTCTCTTAGTCCACATTCCCCAGACATAGTGGTACATTGTACTCTTTGTTTTTCTATACAATCTGGCGAAGACTATGTTTGCGGTCTATGGTACTAAAGACTTTTCGGAATTCGGCTTGTTCTTTGTCTTGAATTCCTCAATTCATGATGACCGCAGTGTCTTTAAATAAACAGTTCTCGATATTTACAAGAAAAGACTTACGACATAGATATTTTAACCAAACATATACTTAAAATGTCGTTTAAGATAACTGTTCTATTTTTACCTTGAAAACTGATAAGATACATATTTTGTATAAGAATTTTTTTTATTGTGTCGAAAAACGTGAAAAACGCGCAAAAACAATGTTTTAGTTAATAATCCATGTTTGTATTAGTATAAAAATAAAATGTTTTAAGGTAATTCATTTAAATGTATGTAATTCATTTTTAGAATTTTCCTTATAACTTCATCACCATAATTCTATTAGACACAGACAATTTGGGAGTATCAGCCGTAAACGCCACACTTGTAGGCGGATTAGCCATCGATTAAACGTCCTCTGCAACGGTTTGGATATTTTACGTTTTGTGTATGACATATTCAGAAGTCTGTCGAGGACCACGAAATGTTGTTTAAATTTGGTATAGTCGGTTATTTTTCGAATGAATTTATAATGAATTTTTGAAGTCATGGCATATAAATAGATCAAGTCAGAATTCAAGGGTATAGTAACAGCATAATGCTACTTTCTCTTGAAGAGTGAGGAACGAGTACCGGAGAACGATTACTAGCAAACGGATCTATTCTACAAAATATATTTTGTGATGACGATGAGAGTACATACTATTCGACTAATACACATATGACGTATATTTTCATGTTTATACACATGAACTATTTTTTTTATATTTTCGTTAATTTATTGCAACGGGTATTTGTACAAGTAATTTGTAATATAATGTTTGTATTTACATATTTAGGTAAACTTTTTCAGTAATTCTTGATTAAGCTAAAAATTATACTTTATAATATATATACAAATAAAATACAAGTTTACTGTTTGCATTTATTCTAGCCGAAAATAAATCTGATCTATCTATGACGTATATTTCTATAGTGTATTTCTATTCATTTTATTTAACGCATACTTCCTCAACCTCTCTGAGGCCTATGTTTTCATAGTTTACGAGTTCCTCTATAAAAATATAGGTAAGAGTCATGTAAATATGACCTACAATACCTAATATTATTAACTTTTGTTCCTGTAGGAGCTCACTACTGATCTCATTGATCAGTGTCTTAAAATCGTCACATAAAAAGACAAATATGTAACTCTCTAAACACAAATGTAACTTTTATAATTCATTATATTAGATCAAAAACAAATTTGTTAATTTTTAATAACAAAACGTTATATATATATATAACTAGGTCAGAAAGTGCTAAATTATTTAGAAAATGTATTAAAAAAGCATTTTATATTTTGTAATAAATAATAATAACAAACCGTCATTGTCATAAAATATTAATTACACCATTGTACTGTTTTTATAAATCTATATTCAAGGTGAGTTCCTTTTGAGCGATACGAATTTCAATGGCACGTTGCGCAAGATTGTAACGGCGTCATGTACGCGTCGCTAGCCATCGCGTACGCACGTACGTAGAATTATTCTTTATAAATAATACACGAGATGTCCACTTCGTTATAAAATCGTGTCGTTGTAAAATGTAGAGAAAACTAATCAAACATTATTATCTTCGCACACGCATGTCTACATCGCATCGATAGCTCGCTGTGGTTTATCGTGTTCATTATCAAATTCGTGTGACCTCCTTCCCTACTATTAAAAACGTGAAATAAATAACATGTTCCTTTGGGTGTTACTGTTGTGTAGTTTGCTAGTTATTTGTATCGTGAAAGTCTGTCTGAAACTAACATGTGGCATTTGCAGATCGAACATTCATATGGTTGGAAAAGTGGTAATTGTTACCGGAGGGAGCAGTGGTATAGGACTTGAAACAGCAAAGAATTTAGCGGACCGTGGTGCTAAAATAATAATCGCCAGTCGCAGTGCGCGCCGTGCGGCTGAAGCCAAAGAAGAAATAATTAAACACACTGGCAATACAAACATTCATCATAGACAACTAGACCTATCCTCATTACGCTCAGTTCGGGAATTTTGCTTGAACATACTTAAAACTGAAAAGCGTCTGGATGTTCTGATCAACAACGCAGCGGCAGGTGGTCTTGGGAATAAAAATACTGAAGATGGACTCCATAAAGGAATGCAAGTGAACTATTTTGGACCGTTTTTACTTACTTGTTTGTTGATACCACTTTTAAAATCATCAGCTCCTAGCCGTATCGTAAACGTGTCATCATCTGTACATAAATATGGAGAGATGGATTTTGATAATTTAAATATGGAAAAGTATTGGAGTGATTATTTAGTGTACGCAAACAGTAAGCTGTTTCTAAATCTTATGACTCTAGAACTCAGTCGGAGGTTAAGGGGAACTGATGTTACTGTCAATGCCTTACATCCAGGAGTAACTGCAACTAATATATGTGGAGATATAAAAAATTCAAATGCACGAAATTTTGTTAAGAAATTTGTTAATTTTCTAAATAAGGATCTTTGGGAAGCTTCACAAACGTCTGTATACTTGGCAGTTTCTCCTGAAGTGAAAAGTGTTAGTGGTCGCTATTTTAGAGATTGTCGTGAAATATTACCATCGCTTATGTCACAAGATTTAGAATTGGCTAAAAGGCTATGGATTGAATCAGAAAGACTAGTAGACTTTAAACTACCTCTCAACTAAATTAATTAATTTATTGGTAAATATAGTTAATGATGACTGATAATAATTTGCTCAACCCTTTTTGCTTTAAAATAAACGAAACTATGAATTTACTTCCGTGTTTTTGATTACACAAATGATATATATCTGAAACGAATCTAAAGATTTACGAACTAAGTTTATATAAAACAATACAATATTAAAGTAGTATTAATATTAAGAAATACAAAGCATGTGTATTACTTAGGTAGTTAAAGTAATTAAAAATGGCCCTGATTCGTAGACAGATAACAAAGTTTGCATAATCTGACAACATCGTATTAATTACACATTTTCTCTGCTTTGATTGCCATATTTACGTGTTTTTTTTTTAATATAATGATAATTGAAATGTTAACGTGATATTTTATACCTGGAAACTTTAACATAATAGTTTTACCCAACCTATCTGAAAGTTAAGACATGTTTCTTAAGGTCCGATGTTAAAACATTCGAGGGCGTGAAAAGTAATTAAAAAACTATGCGATATTATTCATAAGCAGTACTTGCTGGGCCACAGTAAAGATATTTTTGAAGATTTTTCTTTTACTTGATTTACAAGTTTATGAAAGCGACATAGCGAAAGTAATATAAACCTCTTAGCGTTACCGTTAGAAAGAGAAATTAATGCAGAATAACGGCCACGCAGTTCAGCAATTAGTGTACACTAAGTCTTATGTCCATGTATATGTATCTTATGTTAGTGTTAAATAGTTATTTTATCAACTATGTCAAATTGAGAATAAGTAAACTTCACCATCTTCGTGTCGATAGTATACTATTTAGATTCTTGATTATTATTCGGTTTCATATACGCTTAAAAGATGGCGTGTTATGTTGGACACTTATTAGATGACTAAACATTACGGAATAAATCAAAAATCAGTTACAAATTAATAACAAAGACAGTACCAGAATGTTAGATTAGAACAAGTAATTTTTTTGAATATTCTTTTTTCCGACCACAGCGGTTTTTCTTAAAAGCATAAAAACTGTTTGTTTTTCTAAACGACATTAATTAGATGTGTGAGGATGTGTTCTTTTGTTTAATGCTTTTTGAACATGTTTTAAATATAAAAATACGGTTTGAAGAACTCTAGTGTTATCAATTTCAACGCTCCTCACATCAGTCACAGTCATTTAATTAAAAACTGATATGAATTAGAGTATTTTGGGTGAAACAACATTTATAATGGGCAGATGTTGCATTTACTATCAGGCGAACTATTTGCTCGTATCGACACTTTCTTTGACAAAAAGTACAAATTTACCATTTGCGTGATGCGCGCACAACGGCAGACCTCTCTTATAAAATCTAGGTTCTTAAAACTGTAACAACCTTATATTAAATGAAGATATCGTGATTTTTTTAGATAAAGAGACCTTGGTCCTTGTGTAGACACTTGTGTCTAACAAGTAAACCTTAAAAACATTGATTGGGATCTTTCCAGTAGTTTTTGTGCGTGATGCATGCACAACGGCAGACTTCTATCTTTTTTTTTTAAAGTCCCAGACGGCCTTAGTTTTCTAAAACAAAGGTTAATATAATTTTAATCAATGAGAATATTTTATTTTAACGGATATAACGTGGCAAAAGACACACTATTAAATGCACGCGTAAAGACAAAGGCAATCGATAAATCTGAGGTAGACTGAGATGCAGTGTTAGAGACAAGAGAACAATTGCAAGACATCCAAACCAGAATATCAACAGTTGGCGTTTTTTTATATTAGATAAAGTGACGAGACGAGCAAAATGTTCACATGGTAGTAATTGCAATTGCAACTTCTGCCTATAACAAATACTGTGACACCCAATAATATATCTGTGTGACACCGGTATACTGGTGGCACGACCCAGAGACATCACTTTTTAAGTTTCATATGCCGAGTGATTACACTGGCTCTCAGTGTCCTAGAGAACGAAACACAGTAATGTTTGCACATTACTGCTTAACGGCCCTGCGGTGGTACATACCGAGACGGATTCCTGCATAGGAGTCCTACCACCCGTTGTTGTTGTTGATTCTGGCTAGCATTCGAACACCGGAGCCGTTAGTTACTCTAACACACAATTATTAAATTTTGAACGTAAGATATACTAAATAATATAATATTATAAAATAAATAAAGTTGTAGATATTTGATACTTCGCTGACAACTCACAATAATCAATTTAATTTTATGAGAAATAACTTTATCTAACTTTATATAGTAATTGTTTTTAGAAAATAAATTTAAGTTACTATAAAGACGCTTTTCGATAGAAGCCGTCTAAAATTAATTTAACGCTTCAGGTGTTTAACTTCTTAAGCTCCCTTTGAAGTTTGAAGTTAAGTTCTTTGATAGACATATTTTATTTAGCGTTGAAAATAACAAAATAAATTTGTTTTAGAAGTATAAGGCCTACTTATAATCATGTATATCCGTGGTGTCCACGAAACTGAGAGGGGGCCTGTGAGATTACTGTAAGGCCAGTAGATTATTTAGAGATTGTTACTAAGGCCTTTACCGTATTATTACTTATATTTACTGGTGGCAGGATTTTTATGCTAGAATCCGCGTAGGTAAATACCAACGCAGTGTCAGTCATTCCGCCCTCAAACAGTGGTATGAAAATAAAGAGATGAGTCGCATAGGATTCTTACGAGAGCAGAAATGTATTAAAAATACCGATAAAGCTTATAATAAGGCACTACTTATATAAGTAGCATTATACCTTATAACATAACTGTAAAGGGATTCGTTAACTTTTGCGGTACTGTAGATTTTTTCTGTACAAACTAATTAATATGGAAATATTTTCTTCATATTAAGTAATTCTGCATTCGTGTTGATGATAAACTTTTTCGGTTATTATTCTATAAAGTTAAAGTTAAGTTGGGAGGATTTGTCGTTTGACCTAGCCAAGCGGGTGGATGTATGACTACAGTACCAGATACCTTTCATTTTAGGGAGTTGCTATCCGTCATCTGTCAGGATATTCAATTATTTGATATTTTAAGCGGTTATTACGCCATCTGTCGGATTCTACGAAATATACATGGACATTTACGGAATAAGATGGAGTGGTGATTACGTACTATAATCATAAAGTCCATGCTCTTATCAAATTAGTGCTATAAAATGCGAAGCAATCAGTTATATATGATAACATTGAATAATTTCAATTAGCAGACATGAAGATTTATATATTTTTTTAGAATACTTACATGGTTCTTGTAAATTTATGGCCCAGAGCATGTTACCGTTTAAATGAAATAGCTCCACGGCGTGGTCGAGAACGCGGCCCAATTTATTTGCTGATAAATTCTTGCAGCCGAAATTGAACTTTTTATGAAACATCCCTTTTTGTTATGACATTTTATTACATATTGAATTTTTTGATATTACTTCAAGGGAATTAACGATACTAAATCACATGGATTATCACAGTTTATACAATACCTTATCATAGAACAGACTTGACTTCAAAATCATTATAATTTCTAACTAAATAAAGTTTAAGATATGTAGTCAGTAGGATTATAACAGATTATTATACAATATTGACAGAATCGCTATATTTTGATAAACATAATATGTATAATTGTTTTAGATGGAATCATATATTATATGCTTATTTAAAGTTAAGAAATTTAAAAACTGTTGGTAAAACTGTCCCAAGAAATGTTTCAAATGTTTTACGCTACAAAATTTTGAGAATTTAAGAATTTTAGAGTGAATCAAGAAAAAAGTCTAAAAATTTTGGTTACTATAATATATATAAAAATAGAATAGCCTCATTTTATTATTCTCCTGTAACTGAAGCCGCTTTACATTAAAGTTTCAGTATGTAATCAGCTGCAAGCAAAGTTCAAAACATCTAACTTCGAGCCTCTCGGAAGGATATAATATTCTGAGACAATGTTATTTGTTTGTTTTTAAATAATTGTATTTAATACCTTCAGGTAATTAAAACCATAAAGTAATATTAACAGTTAATTGAAGTCCTTAAATAAATTAATATAATGCATCAGTTAACAATAATTGCTCACAAAAATCTGTAAGGAGTTTTTTTTTTAAGAAATCCTTTATATGTATATTATGTTATGGCTTATTACGGCTTTTACAATAAAGTCGTTGTTACATCTGAAAATAATATACATAATCTAGTTTTTACCATTTACACTTACGAACTCACTAGGTCGCATGAAGAAGACCCTGATTTTCTGTAAATATTTTTAACCTTTCCTAATCTCTTTGCATAAACGAGCCTTTTTCTTGTAGACTTGTTATCACTTAGAAATTTATGACAATGCGATAAAATAAGGAATCATAATAATATATTAATAGACTAACTATACTCGTAAACTTATTTATTTTAGTCATTTAATCATATCTTACTAACTGAATCATTATTAAACATACACATAAGTGGATTATCGGTTATACATGTGCATAAAACTATATATAAACAAGGCCAGGACTGAAAGCAATTACTCTTAATTTTGTTTAAATCGTATTTAGACGAAATTTCACGAACAAATGGACACATTTTGTATAAAAAGAAATATTTTTTATATTTAAAAAAGTTAAACATAAACGTAGATTTTTAAAGGGTGAGTGACTAATATGACTAATCAATAATACACTGTCTTTTCCGTTTCAGTACAAAACGAACTTTTGAAAACTTATGCCCTTTTGAAGAAGTACAAATCTTATTTTGACTGGGTTCATACCCACAGGATATGGAGGGTATAAAAATGCTTCCTATAGGTTTCTGAATAGGTGCAATAATTTAACGCAATTAGTTGGCGAAACTCTTGTTTTGCTGAAAATAATTTCTGCGTGAATGCATTTATGTGCGAAAGTTAAGACATTTATTTCAAATGTTTACACAGAAGTTCAAACATTGCAACAATATTATAAACTATTTATCAATATATGACTCTTACATGTATAAGAATTTTGGATTTAGTATGACTCAAACATATACTATGTATGTATTGAATGAAAATACATATGTGATCAATGTTTGGAAATTATTCAGTAGGTGCATTATTTAAAATTGAAGAAGTTATTTATTGCAACATTTTGTTTTTTCGTAATATATATTTTGCGTTCGTGACACTAAAGCAGTAGGTAATATATAATTTATAATTTTTGATACGTAAAAAAACATGGCTCTTATAGCGGTCTTAAATAAAATAAAAGTTAGATTTTAAAACCCAGGATCTCTGGGTAGCAGGTACGAAGAATTCATAGTAGCGATGGAGCGTTATGCTGTCGATATCGTAGCAATAAACGAGACTTGGTTACGAGAAGGTGAAGAAAGTCGTGCGCCTTTCCTTCCTGCATATCGTTTGCGACATGTACCTAGGCCGTGTGAAGTCCGCACCCGCGGGGAAGAATATCAATGATATTTGTGTGGACTACATACATGACTTGAATCATTTTAATAATAACATGAAAAACATAGAATGGGATCGTATAATTTCTTTACCAGATTTAAACCAAAAACTTACACACATAAACCAGACTAGTTTAAAAACGACGTGATAAGACATATTCCCGGGCTCGTTCTGCCAAACTAGATAAGTATTTAATGTTTTATAAGGAAATTAAGAAACAAATTTCACAGAAAAAAATGATTACTTCACAAATTATATTAATAACAACTTGGAAAATCCTCGGATCTTATGGAAGCATATAATGCTGCAAGTCACAGTCAAATCTAAAAAGAATATGATTATGCCTGATACTTATGATGAACCTAATAACAGTAATGATCACTTTCTTAAAGTCCCGGGTAAAAGTAGCGTCTCAATTTCACAATTGACATATTATGAGTTTTATCATAGTGCAGCAAACCAATTTGAATTAAAAAAAGTATATGAGTTTGCAGTGTTAAAAGATATTAAATTACTTCACTCCAATGCTATAGGTGTTGATGGTATTTCGCTGGGAATGCTTATGATTTACATTTAATATTACAGATATAATTATAACATCACTTAAAATAGTTGAATTTCCGCAACAGTGGCAGACTGCACTTATAAGACCGATACCAAAAATAAGTAGTCCTTCATATTAATACCCTGGGGAATTCCACAGGGTTCTATATATTAGGCCCTCTACTTTTTATACTCTATAGTGCTGATATAACATATAATATAAAACATTATAAGTATCACATATATGCCGATGATACTCAGTTATATATTTCTGTTAAGCCGAATGAAATTATGGTCAGAAAATAACACTTTAGCATTAAATTCAAATGAAACTAAATACATGATTATAGGTTCACCTAAACAAGTAGAGAGAATAGTAATTATAACCCACATGTTTAAGTTAGAGGTGAGAGAATTGAACGAGTGCATGAGTGTCAAAACCTTGGGGGTCACATTCGATGAAAATTTAAGATTTGAAAAACATATCTTTAATAGAGTCCGTAATTGCTTCTACAGGCTACCAGTACTATACTGTAACGAGATTACATTGGTACCAATCTTCGTGATAGGGTCTGTGATGCTTTCGTGTTGTCTAACATAATTTTTTTTGGATCAAGTGGTGAAACGAGCAAAACGTTCACCTGATGGTAAGTGCAACGTCTGCCCATAGCAAATGCTGTGTCACCCAGAAAATTTATGTGTGACACTACACTGCGCCCATCACCCAGAGACATCAGTACTTAAGTCTGATATGTTCAGTGATTACACTAGCTCACAGCGCCCTTCAGACTGAAACACAGCAATGTTTGCACACTACTGCTTCACGGAAGAATGACTGGCCCTGGGATGGTACCTACCTAGACGGATTCCTGTGTCGGAATCCTACCTACCACCAGTAAATTATGCGGATAAGGTCTTTGGTTCATGTCTGCTTTCGCGAACAAGGAAATTGATACAGCGAGTTCAAAATGCTTTTGCAAGGTACTGTTTTACTATTCCACCACTTCATATATTAACACCCTATTTGAACAACGCAAACATTCATAAAATGCACAATCGCAGAAATCTGAATTGTGCCACATTGTTATTCGGAGTCATTAAAAATAAAAAAGAGTATCTGTATGCAAAATACACAGGTTGAGTGATCAGAACTCTGCTTATCAAACAAGAGCATCACTGTGTAGTTATGCCTTTACATTGTTCGTTTTCGAGGCAGTTTCAAATACAATGCGACACACAATAAATAATTTTAGGGTCAGATGTAAATATTTTTTTTGTTTTTTTTTTGTCGCAGTTATTAATATGATCTATATTTGCATGTTTATTTATGATATGTGCGTATGTGTATGTACATAAACAGTTTTTTTCTCTCTCGTTAATATTAATTTTTACATTTTATTCATTATGTTTTAGTTTGTTGCAATTGTTTTGATCACAAAACAGTACACGCAAATCATTTTAAATCGATGCAAACAAACTTTAATCTTATATTTTCAATTACAAGGCCATGAGAGTGTTAGAATTACCTAAAAAATTGAAAATGGACAGTTATACCCAGTATCTACAAAAATTTTAACTGTGCGGTGTGATTTTACATTGTATTAAGATTTTTCTATTTTATATGCAATTACTAAAATTTGTGAAACTACATGAAGCCTAAAAATACATAAGCTGTTTTTGTTTTTATTATTTTTTTGCAAAGTTGGGCAAATGCGAGAACTACAGACTATAAATTTCTTCTTTAACGTAATTAGTAAATATTTATATCTATTTTACTTTTCACTACTGTTCAAGACACAAAAACTTTTACAATCTCTTAGACGTTACGTGAATGTCAATTTTTTTAATTTAATTCTATACCTAATGTATTTTGAGACTTAAATTATTTTTAGTTACAAATATTCATAAACATTTTGTCTTATAAGCAAACAGTAACTAAGAAATACGTTTAATTTAATAATTTCTTACGGCACTATAAAATAATTAAAGCATGGCGTGTTTTAGACCGCACTGTTGTACTTTTCATATTCTAGCGGTAGAGCAGCAGGCGCTACTAATTACCAAGATTAGCATGTTTTCTTTAAAATATATTTTCGGCTTCTAATCAAAGTATGCAAATATTTTTTTTAAAAAGGGAGAAAATATGTAAATATACAATTTTATACTTTTAATCCGGTAGAAATTAATATTTATGATAAAAAAATATTTTACAAAATAAACATACAAAAAAACGTATTATCGTTGTCTCTGGTGCCAGAATTATGCATTTTAGGGTTGTCTTTCTTTGTTCCGTTATTGCAACCAGCAACATCGTAAATGATGATATATAAAAGTATCCCAATAGGTGTGGGGAGCGACCCGCAGTTATTCTGCATCCTCGAGTGTTTTCCTCACCACTTTTTCTTAATTTTCGTTAGCGATTTGACGGGTAATTTATTGTTTTACGTGTCAAGAGATTATATAAAAAATCCATGCATTTTCAAAATTTACCAACTGCAAACATACAATAAAAATAAGTATTGTTATAGTGTTAGCTGACTGCAAGCTATAGCTTCCGTAACTTAAGTAATGTCTCTAACTTTGAAATTTGATTTGTTTTGAATAAGGTAGCAGTTAAAGTAATTATTATACGCAAACCGGACAAATAGCGTTGGACTAGGTAATAGTGTCGGATTCTGTAGTGACCTACTCGTGGCGCAGTTTCGTCTCAATAAGTAGAAAAGTTTTAATCACAGGAAAATCAAAATAATTTTCATAGAGAGTTACTAAAATGTCCATCTAAATTCAATGCTTAAGTTTGTAGGTCAAACATCTTACAAATAGTACGCTTACTAAAAATGTCATGAAAAAACTTCTTAAAAAATAATTTTTCATCGATTCCTCACGCAAGTTGCGCTTTTATAAAAATGCCCCTCTTTACAAGTATGGGGTTCTTCCTTTTAAATGTAAAGAAGGGCTGGTTCAAGCCCCATCAAGGTAGAAGTTACGACGCTGCGACGGACTCGGCAGAACGGATTGGCCGATCTTCGAGTTCTTTGTAGGAATAAGAAATTTTTGAAACAACAGATTTTATTTTTTACAGTTAAAAAATGGTGTATCTGTCTTAAAGGTAATTTCATCTGTATTTTAGTATACATACAAAAGAACATGTCGCACAGAATAATATAAACGATAATTGTTAAATAAAACAAAATATAGGGATAGCATAGTGTCTTACAACAAAATTTGTAAAAATCATTTCAAATAGTGATATACCGAAAATTCACAGATGAGTCTGCGATAATCAATCAGTGCGTGACCACCAATTCGACCGCTAAGCTTGGCGATTATGAAAAATCCTGTTTAACTGCCATTTTAAATGAAACAAGTATTAAGCACCGTGGTATTTCAGGGGTCAGGCGCTCCACTTAAGTTTTATAGTACGCCAGCAGGACGTTTGAATTCCACCAACCCGAATTGGAGCAGCCAGGCCGACTTTTTGCAGCTGCAAAACTCTCTTATAAAAGAGAAGTGGCTCTTGCTCAGCAGTGCGTCATTTATAAGCACATATGTTGCTGACAACCGGGTGGCCTAGTGGTCAGAGTACCTGACTTCTAAGCCGCAGGTCCTGGGTTCGAATCCCAGTCGGAGCCAACATTTGTGCTCAAAAACAAATTATTGGTTTTCGGGTCTGTTTGTGTTGTGTTTGTCCCCGTGTTTTTGACACTGCATCCTTGCCTGCCTCCAATCTTATCGCATTAGCGTTACATCGGACGCGGGTAGGTTGGGACGAGTGAGTGCCTCTGTGTTTGCGCGTACACTTGTGGCACTATAATATCTCCTGCGCAATTGATAGCTATCGACAATATTTGAAAGTTGTCTCCGTGGTTGAAATCGGCCAGGAGAATATCATATCATCATATGTTATTTTACTTTTAACCAAAGTATGATGGTATTCGATTACAGCTCCTATATTTATATTTTATATCTTTATTCAATTTATATTTTATTCGGTAACTGCTACTTATTTATTGTTCATCGTGACATGTATCATGTTCGTAGCATTTATTACTGGTGGTAGAATTCCTAGGCATACCATGCAGGAATCCGTCTAGGTGGGGACAGTTATTCTACCGTGAAGCAGTGGTGTGCAAACATTACTGTGTTTCGGTCTGAAGGGCACCGAGGGCTGGTGTAATCACTAGGCACATGAGACTTAAGAACTGACGTCTCAGGGGAACGTGCTCAGTATGGTGCCACACAGAAATATTCCTCGTGACACAACATTGCTATGTGCAGACGTTGCACTTATCTTCAGATGAACGTTTTGAACGTCTCGACCCTTTCTCCCATAAAAAACAATTTAGCTTAGTGGTAGTTGCTTTTCTGTTGTATTTTCTATCATTATCTGAAGATCATTAGCTTGCGTTTTTCATGTTCCATGAATTTCAGGAAATTACAATAGATCAATTCACAATGACATTGTTAAAGCTTTTCAGCTAAATGCTGAATATTGTACATTGATGGAATATTGGTGGTTTTTCAAAAGTAATAAAGTTTCATCAAAGCCGCCTGAAATCCTTTATTTTTATATCGCTTCATCAACGTAAGGCGAGCTTTAAATTTTGCTTCAGACCATTCTGTTAATTACTTAGAATGTTGAGATGGATTAGCTTCCATAATTCCTTGCAATTCGTCTTTGTCGAACATCGAGTCCTCACCGTCATCATTTTTTATATCTCAAAATACTGTGGTGGTTTAAACAAAAACCCAGAGTGCGTTTACTGAGTGTACTCTTTTCAATTATATTTTGGACATAATGTGCTGCATGCGTATTACATGGGAAATCATATTCCAAATGATCAAATTTTTAAGCTTTCTAAATAAACATAATAGAAAGTAAAGCTCTAAAAATGAAATAATTTTTGAATTAATTTATATCTAAATTATGTAGTTCTGGTTATGGGTGGAAATGATATCGTGTTCATCATAAATGTGTATAAATATAATATTGATGCATAATATATTTGTAACATTATATTAGGAAAAGGTTACATCTCATCACAGGCATTATTAATTTTTAATTAAATCTGAGTCCGTTCATGTATTTAATAAGAAAAACTAAATCTTTAACATAGCTTTCTGATACATCATGATATCAGTACAACATTTGAATAGTAATTTCAGTCATATGAACAGTAATTCCAAAAGGACGTAAATTCAAATTACCATTTATCAAACAGCGCTATGCTCTCAGGACTAAAATTTATGTTGCGTCTAACATATTTACACAAACATTTTAGTGCATGATATACTTTACACGAACAGTCAGTGGATAAGTTTTGTCTATTCAATAGTTCAACAATGCCATTAATGTCCGATACAACAATTTATTTAGTAAACCGCTGGTGCTGTCCCAATTCTGCCGTGCATCATTTACCTTTGCTAAAAAGTATACTGGCGAATTTTATGGTAGCAGATGCAGTCAGTGACATCGTGGGAGTGGAGCCGAGTGACGGGTAGTGAAAATTGTATTTCAAAGATAATTATTGATCAGTTGGACTGCCCAGTCTAGTATTACACAAAACCTCTTCGCAAAAATCTACCACAGTGCCTTATTCTGTTATCAAGCTGGACTTTCGAGTTTTGGTTTGAAGATCAATTCTGACAGTATTCGGAAGTTGTTGCCGAGGTCGATAAATCGGCCAGAAGAACATCAATACTCTAGTTCTTTAGTCTATGGATGAGTATTTCGATGTTAATAACCTCTGGGTATGGGAAATAATAGCTGCTGAATTGTTTCTTGTTCATTGTATATATAGCTTAATTGAATATTAGTACATGATTAAAAACAACAAAAAAAAAAAATTTAGACAGGTTTTAGTTCAGATTCCTATCCGAACGGAGAAATTTTTTGGAATAAAAGTTAAAGTTGTACATTTTGAACAAAAGGTTCTATTTAACATAATATTGTTTTCAAAATAGTTAATTTTTCTTTACATGAGTTTAATTACTCATATTATTCAGTTTTAATTATTGTTTGAAGCAATTCGGTGAAATTAGAAGCTAAGCACGTTTATATTTATGATAGTGTTATAAACTCTGAACGCATATTTGTGGATTTTTTCATGTTTTACTAGTGGTATGATTCTTATGCAAGAATCCGTCTAGGTGGGCCAGATATTCTGCCGTTAAGCAGAAGTGTGGAAATATTACTGTGTTTCGGTTTGAAGGGCACTGAGAGCTAGCCTAATCGTTGGGCATACATATGGGACTAAAGAACGTCTCTGGGGGACGGGCACAGTGCTGTGCCACACAGAAATATTCTGGGTGACATAGCATTGCCATGTTCGGTCGTCGCACTTACCATCAGGTGAACGTTCTGCTAGTTCCGTAACTTTCTCCAATAAAAAATATTTCCTGTGTAAATAAGTCTTACTGGTGGTAGGATTCCTATGCAGGATTCCGTCTAGGTAGGAACCACCACAGGGTCAGTTACTCCGCCGTGAAGCAGTAATGTGCAAACATTACTGTGTTTCGGTTTAAAGGGCACTGTGAGCTAGCGTAGTCACTGGGCATATGAGACATAAGAACTTATGTCTCAGGGTGATGGGCACAGTGTGGTATCACACAGAAATTTTCTGGGTGACACAAATTTTGTTATGGACAGACTTGCACTTACCATCAGGTAAATGTTTTGCTCGTTTCATCACTTTATACAATAAAAAAAAGAAACGTAGTCACTCATCACTTAAAAAAATGTTATTATTTAATCTTGTAAGACATGGCTTATATTTATAAGTGAAAATATATATGGGAGGCAAGAAGGCGTTTACTAAATACATATTTTTAGTTTTTTTTTTTGTTTAAAAACAGTAAATTTTAACACAATCGCTTATGTGGTTTTTAAGAAGCAGGTATTTTTAAAGCAGAATTAAATAAAAGTTAATAAAAGACTAATACTTACTTTAATATAACTACATTACAATTACAAAATACTAAATATAAATGAGTAAACATTTAATTTTTTAACATTTTTAATTAAGCTGCAAAAGAGTTGGAGACGAGGAACAAAATTAATGTTTTCCCATATTTCGGCGGAGAATGGCATATTTTTATACACAAGGTGGCTGTAGGACAGCAGACGGCACTAATTAACAAGATTATCATATTTATTTGCGTTTTACAGCGTATATATTAAATTATTATAATCATTTGCTCTTGTTGTTTCTACTACAATAGTAGTAACTATAGTAAACCAAATATACCACCACTTTTTTACATCATTGAGATTCGACAGATAATTAAATCAACATATGATTTAATTCTTAGTCGAATGCGCTTTTAATCATATTTTATTTCTCTGTAACACTAAATATTTATGTTTTAAGCATGAGGGTTTAAGTCCATTTTTCATGAGGAAATGCATACGCATACCTACCCTCGCGGTGGCTAGGACGGGTTATGTTAAGCTTGCACCGAATGTGCCTCCGCACATGTTCACAGGGCCATGGGAACGCTCTAGCACACATCCGCGTTACCAGAAAAGGATGAAAGACCGTCAGGACAACGACTAATGGTGTGCAAATCCAGCTCTTTAAATTATCGTATAACATGTGTGATGGCGGATAGTATCATGAAGAAGTGGAAACAAACGATTGCCCTAACTTGGTTGCTTTGTTGTTAGCCTTTTTATCCCTTTCTGTAGCTAGTTACAGTATAAATATGAATCACTCGTGTAACTAGCTTGCAAGAAAATGTAGTGGAATGTACCGGCGCAAGATTAACAATACTGGCAGTAGCAGATTTTTCTTAGTTATCTTGCGTTGTGGAAATTGTTAGTCATCGTAGCTTTAATGTACAAACGCTGAAAGACCGGCACGGTGATTTTGACTGTAACACCGCCCAAATTTCGACAGAATCAAAGGCTTTCTCATTGTCCATATACGCTATAATTAGCGGTGGGTTGTACTCTTAGGTCTTCTGTCCAATCTGGCGTAGGGTATGTGTGTGGTCTATAGTACTAAATCCTTTTCCGGCTATCGCAGCATCCGGCTAGTTCGGGAGTTGAATACTTTATATAACTATAACTTGTTCAATTTTATTTCTTTTTCTCCTGTATTCCTTGAGCTGATTTCTCTAAGTATCGTTCGTTTTTAATTTACCATCATAAAATAGATCATTATGTCTTTAAGAAATGGACGCATGAAAGCCCCGAAATTAAGAACAAAATTAATGTTGGTAATTTTTTAACTGAGGACGGCATCGCGTATTTTCATTAACGACCTTGGGTAGCTATGCCGTGAATTAAAAGGATTAGCACTCATAATTTTCTCTATAATTTTTAACTACAGTTTTGGTAACGCTAATTCGGTTATTATTTGTTAAAAGAATTTGGGTATAAAGCAATAAGAAAAATACCTGATCTATCACAAAGAGGAACTTTAGAGTATTTATTTTTAGAACAAAATGTATATTTTCGCGTTGCATAGTGCATGTTTCTAATATTTTCTGTAAGTAATAATTACGGATTCCACTTTTTAATTCGTCTAACAGTCACTGTTTTATCTTATTTAAATTCATTACCTTAGTAGTAAATTCGTTACCAGCAAATTCAAGATACATTTATTTATTTTCCGCTTCTGATCATGTCTCTCATTGTTGAAGCACGTTTTAAATTATTTGGCAATGATCTGTAATAAATAAAGACGTGTCAGGCGGGAATACATATATTTCACAAAATATGTACTACTATTTTATGAAACGGTATTTTCACTAAGGTTACTACACATTAGTAAAAAATCTTGTATTTAAATTTCGTAAAAAGAATCATTCTTAAATTACTACAGTAAGAACGGATTTTCCTTAACGTGTAAACGGGTTGGTGCTGTTTTTCTCTAATAACTTCCGTGCGGAGCCGGGTAACATATAAAAACATGTAAATATTGCATGACATGGTTAGCAAAAATGTTAAAATTTCGTACACTATCAATGCCCTCAAGAGCGTCACGAAATCATATGTTTGTCATTGTGAAATTTGCTTTATTACACACGCGTGCACACTTTTGGCTCATAGATAATAAATGTATTAAACATCGATAGCACTGAATCGCCTGGCGAACAATGAAAGATGTGGGAGAGCGATGAACTGTTGCCTGGTTAAGATTTTAATAAATAACATTGCAAAAGCATAAATAAAAAACAATAAGAAAAAATATAAAGGTGTTAAGTATTAGTAACAATGTTAGAGTAATGCAAATCTGTATATCACGTCTTGTATGTCAGCTCAACATATACAAGTCTGCTTGAGTGCTGATTTTCAATGTGCCCAGGCTATAATTAATGAGTGCCCACGTCGTTGTCGGTTCCATATCAGCCTCCAAGTTTTATATTGCTTATTACAACTGTTCTTAATAATTGCAATAGACAATATTTTCATTCTAACATTATCATCACGTTGCCAGACGAAAAATTTGCTAAACTTATTAAAAAAAATAAATACTGTCTACATTTAGAATGGCGACGCACTTTTTAAGTATATGTACATCCTGGCAAAAATCGGCATGAGCTACTAATTAGCATTTTTCTCTACAAAGTTTGTGTCTTGATGAAATGATATTTTATATGGGCTAATACAGATTGTTCAGTGAGTGTATTTGATACTTCCTTTACTAGTATACAACTATTTATTTAAAGGATATTCAATCTTACATTAACGAAAACGGGATGGTTATTTATAAAAAATATTAACATGCATATATTTTTATTGCGAATGCCTCAGAATAATTTTGATAGGCGATTCTAAAGGTTTTTCACGAAATTGAGTTATTTGAAAATATTAGGTCTAAGGGAAGATAGAGCTTGGAGTTTATAAGAAATAATATTTTTAATACTTCGTTGTACAAAAGGACGAAATTATCAAACTGAAAATGACTGTTCCCCTCAGTCTTAACACGTATCTTATTAAGGGGATTTTGTCATAGTTGCCGCGCTTTGTAGACAGATTGGCAACTACAGATTATTTATGCAGGTGTTCCAGGAAGAAACTGCTGCCCATCTTCTGGTTTTAATTTCCCCTTTGTCGACATTCACGACACCCACGGGATGAGATGGGTTGGTAAATTATCTAAAGCTAATAACTCCGTCAAACCCATAAGACATAAATAAAATTTTAACGTGGACACCTAAATTAGCTTTAAATTTATTCGTGCCATTTCAACATAGATAGGAAATAACATTAAATATTAAACCAAAATAATAATTATTTAAATAAAACTAATTTTACGGATTTTATCGCGTTTAATTTTGTTATTTATAACCCGACGTTTCGAGTGCTTTACAGCACCCATGATCACGGGGGGACTGAGTGGACTATAAAAAGATAACAAACTCAAAAATAATAATTTTTGAGTTTGTTATCTTATTATCATCATCAAATCATTATCATTTCAGCCTATCACTAGTCCACTGCTGAACATAAGCCTCCTCCATAGATTGCCACAACAGTTTGTAGCTCTCATTTTGGCAGTATTTTGCCATATTTGTCACGCTTGGGGTTAGCAACCGCAGTTTATTTATTCAGATGTACTAGGAAGATGCTGCTGCCCATCTTCTGGTTATAATTTCCCTCTGTCGAGTTTTACGACACCCGCGGGATGAGAAGGGGTGCTAGATTCTCTTAAGCCGCCACTACACGGCCAAAATTATTATATTTTTATTATTATAACATTTTCGAAGAGAATCATTTATCTGCGCGTCGATAAGTCCCGTCGAGTGGTAGCTTTCACTAATTAATAAAATTTTAAAGTTATTTTTAAACTGGAGACAGTTGAATGAATTATTTTCCTATTCAAGCTTTAGCTTTACTTTAAGCATTATTTTTCTTTACAAGTTTACGAGGTTAAAATAATTAATTAACCCTTTTCAATTTCAAAATTATAGTATGGGATTTAATAATCTTATAACAACCTTCCATGTTGAAATAGAAATATTTCAACATGTGAAGTCGGCAGTGGGGTGGCCTCTTCTTGACACCAAAACCTTTACAAACATAGAGTGGCTTTTATGGGCAGTGGGACATTTATGGGCAATTAATTTTTGGATATGTAGATATTGTTTGCATAAAAAATACTTTATAAAAATATATTGAGTTACAATAGGAATACACTTTTAATTTTAGCTTTCATATATTTTTAATTTATAATCCGACGTTTCGAGTGTTTTACAGTATCCATGGTCACTGAGAGATTGAGGTGAAAGATGTCATAGTTAAATCGGGGGTACCTTAAGCTTTTAATTATTATTTTTGGTCCGATCTACACAAAAAACTAAAATACTAAAAAAATTAAACTTATTATAAGTGCTTTACAGCACTCGAAATGTCGGGACTTAAATCGTTTAAAATTAAACGCGTTAAAATCCGTAAAATCAGTTTTATTAAATTAACTCTGGAATGTTAATAATCTTATCAACTCCTTGTAGATGTGGATTATCTGCAATTTTACTTTAAAAAGTTTATCAGTTCAACGAATAAGTGATTTCATCTTTTGTGAGCGACAGCTACATAACTTAGCATTTAGAAAAAGAAAAATTAAATATTTTTTTTTAGCTTCAGTTACGTTAAGTCAGTCCTCCCGTGACCATGGGTGCTGTAAAACGCTCGAAACATCGAGTTATAAATAGTCAAATTAAACGCGATAAAATCCGTAAAGTATAGTTTTATTTAACTGTGTAGTATTCGCGTAAATATCATTAAATACATATCGTAAATATAATCAAACCATTCACTAGTTAAATTAAAATATCACTCTTGTATTCTTTATTTATTTTAAAAATTATAGAATTAGGAATTCAGTGATTCAGTATTTTCATTTAATAAGTACATAGATACCTACATGTGCTCCACTTTATAAGGAAGTTGGTCTTCATAAACTGTGACCATTACTGTTGGTTTCACAATAATGCCTTTGTATTAACTATTTTTTTTGTAATAAAATGTATACCTGTTTATGTTTCATGTTAATAAATTAAAAAAAACTAAAACATTTGTTAATGTCAAATAATAAATAATTGTGTCTAAATAATCTCTCTAAACGCACGAATGTAATTTAAACAAATAAAATTAGACTTAAAAACTATAGATTAGTTCTTGCGAGCACGGCATTTGTTAAGTAAATACTTAATTTGTTTTTTGGGCACGCATGGGGAAAAACACCGGAATAGTGTAATTGCAATCTAGCACGTAAGTTTACGTGGGCTTACGGTTTACTAGTTATTTAATTTGCATCTATTACAACGATTTTTAAACATTATCATCATAACAAAGCCCGTAACGAGGTCGTTGTAAACATCGTGGAACTCGTCGTTCTCTATTCTCGTAATATTTTGATGAAAGGGAATCTGCTTCCTAATCCCCGATTCACAATTTATTCTAATCGTAAGTAAAGCGCGGGATAAAACGTGGTGAAGAATTTCCGGCAAATCAATCGGTGAAATCAAATATCTCATACTTAATAATTAATTTGATATTTATATCACTAGTACGTTGGAGAGTAAAAGGCAATTATTAGTTACGAAAAGTCGCAGTACCCGAATTAAACTTGCTCTGTAATTTACACATAAAATAAAACTGCTTAACGTTACTAAACATACTGTGTTATGCGATTACTTAAAGCACAAAAATATTGTTTTTTTTGTTCAAATTTATCATAATTACTTACAGTATAATGTAATTACAATGAGAATAAACTTAAACAGCTCCCAAGGTTAAGTATACAAACCGACAGAAAAAAGCAGACATGAACAATCAGCAACCAATCAAGTGACTTCAAAAGTAAATGGGATCATCTAACATGACAGAGTGAATTCCAAACACTGGCTAGCGACGTATTTTTTTCTCCAGGTGATGGGATCGAATGTACCAATCTTCATTTTGTCTTTTACTAGCTCATTTGTGCCACAATTTCGTAAACGAATTTCAAGCGGCTGGTATCAAACTTCGTCGAGCCGACGTGAGTTGCCGTCGCTTATTCTTAAGGGTTGTCAACTGTTGACGCACGTGTCAGTTCTTTGAAATTTTAAAGGTGCTGGCGCTTTTAGATCACCTGTGCACTATGAAATTTAAGGCCGTGAGCTACCGCGGCTTAAAACAGTACTAGTGGTCGTCCAGTGCCCGAAATTCATTTTTAATTAATTAAATTTTTAAGTTTTAACGTTAGCGAATTCTTTTTCTCTTCAATAGTCATTGTATACATATATTTTTTTAATTTTGTTCTGTTACGTCAGCTGCGAGTACAAATACCTACGTCAGCAGAGTGTTATATTTGCCTTAATTCCCTGCGATACCTATAAAATATAAAATTTAATGTTAATAGGTAATACGTTCTTTCGTGTTATTATTGAATTAGATTACCGGTAATAAAACTGAGACTTGACATTCATAGAAGTATAAGATACACACTTTTTAAATTATTACATTAAATTTTTGCTACAAAGCTTATTTTTCAATAATTTTAGTTATTAAAAATATTGTAATATAATATAAAGATACTCGTAAAACGAACAATGAAGTTTAGCTATACATATTTAATTTTGTATTTTAATCAATTTAATGTATTGATAATATTATTACATGAATTCTAGATTCCTCGTTTCATCTCCATGCAAACTACCAATGCATATACATAAATATCACTCCTTCGTGCGCGTAATATGCCTAAAAATGGGTATAAAGTTTTCTCTTCACGTACGAATAATTATATAGATATAGAAAGTTTTGGCAAATATATAATATATATATAATAATAAAATTTTATAATCTTTATAAAATCCCAGTCGCAGCGAACATTTGTACAAATTGTTGGTTTTCGGGTCTGATTGTGTTGTGATTGTCCCCGTGTTTCTGACACTGCATCCTAGCCTACCTCTGTATCCTGCCTACCTTATCAGCGTGAGTGAGTGCCTCTGTGTTTTGCGCGTACTCTTGTAGCACTAAAATATCTCCTGCGCATTTAATAGCTCTCGACAATATTTTTGAAAGTTATCGCCGTGGTCGAAATTGGCCGAGAGGGCATCATAATAAAATTTACTTGCTGAAAAAGAATTTTTTAATATTTACTTATACAAAATATTTCTCTCAGAATAAACTTGCTAAGCTTTAATAATAAATTTCTATGTCCGGCAAGGCGAAATTCTTTAAATATTATTAGTTTTTAATTTACCATTATAAAAAAAGTTTATTTCTTGTTTCAGAAAATATAATGAAGGCATGAAAGGCCCGGAAAGAAGAACGAATTTAATGTTGGTAATTTTTCAGTTGAGGACAGGATGGAATATTTTCATGAGCGGACTAGGGCCAGCTGGAACCACTAATTAACAGTATTAGTATACTCGTATATCATTTCAAAAGCCCGTGTTGGTATCATGCATAACTGATAAAACCTGATTAATTTTAGCAAACAAAACTTTAATGTTTTTAATTTTGAAACAATGATGTTATTTATAATTTTTATTTTGCTGTAATATTTTCTTTTACATCGTAATGCAAAATTACATTAATTAGAAAAAAAAGTTACTTCAATTAGTTAAGAATAAGAAACGTCAACCCAATGCAAAACAAGTAAACAGTAATATAATTTTACAGGCATAAAATTATATTATTGTAACTTATATAGCACGAAATTCTTGCGTATTTAAAAAACATATTTTTATAATGCGGTTGCTGGACGTATTGCACTGAAGAAGCGCGAGGTTATTGAAATAAAAAAAAAACATCCTAATTTGATAGAGAATATGGTTGGGATGGTTATATGGAAAAACCAAACATACCACTGCAAGCCACAGACACAGTATCATTAGAGAGATAGATAGATAGAATAAAGAGATAGCTTATAATAAACTATGGTTAAAAAGTATACATGTACTTACAAATGATATCAAACAGTCCGTCTAGCGTACATTCAACTGGGCTTGAGACTTGGGTCTAAATGCAAAGCTAGAGTTAGTGCAAGTAGTAACTACATAAATCGAGAGTACGTCTTGGGAGATTTATTTGCTACTACTATTTCAAGAGTGAATATAGATTCTAGTTAGTTTCAATTTCAGATAGTGCATAAGTACTTTAATTTCATTATTCCAACAAATCAAATTTATTAATGTACAAAGTTCAAGAGATCTCATAAAATTTCTTATTTTGCATTAAGTTGAACGAATGACCTAAATTAACGAAAATGCCAATACTAAGAAAATATATTAATTTAATCAATAAAGTAAACACAAAAAACAAGATTTTTTTTTTATCGGTCATAAACAATTAAAACGTTGGAATTGGCCAAGAGGATATGAACATAATGAAGAGTATGTCATGTAGATTAATTAGCTAAATTTTAATCAAGAACAAAATTTCCTGCGCATTTATATTCAGATGAGCGACTGACGGTGGTTGCAATGAGTTTATTATTACCTTGAAATTGAGTCCGTAATATACTAGTAAACGGCGGTTATACTCGTACATACAAATTTTAACGCAAAATGAAAACAAACATCGAACGATAAACCACTCTGTATAACGTACATCTATCGTCTCGCTTCTATTTATTCGCTATATAGTATTTTATAGTGATTTCAGTGACAAGCAAATGTTGTACAAAGAGAAGCCATGCTACAGACGCAGACATAAGACAATATATTAATGGATCAAGGATAAAGTTTGGTAAGAATACAAGCTTAAAGCAGCAGCATGACGCGCGGAGGTGACAGCGTTGGTAACGTTTATGGTGGTGTGTCACCACCATGTACTCGTTTGTATGCTTGTTGCTTTCTCACTCCTAATAAAAAAAATAGAAAAAGAAAGTAATTTTTGAAAAAAGCAAAACCATCTCCTCTCTCTCCTCTTCACTGCAAGCATCGCTTAAGGTGCGCCCTTTCCTTTCGCTTGACCTTCCAGATTCACTCTGCGTATACCTGCAACAAGGGGAGGATGAGTTATTTAGTATTAACCATTAACGCATTTGCCTTTGGCTTGTTTCTCATTTTGGTGTGAAGACGATCGCCTTATTTTGTCTTATCTTCTAAATTATCAGAGGCATGGAACCTTGTGTATGCGTTTCTTTACACCCCTTTAGTTTCACTTGCATAATAACATTTTCATCAGGTTTATAAAGAGCATTTAATAACTACAGAAAAACCCGTTTACCGAATCTTATTATCATCATTATCATCATCATCATTTCAGCTAACCGTAGTCCACTGTTGAACATAGGCCTTGAAAATTATTATATAAAATAAAAAACAACCTGTTTTAAAAATAACTACAATTATCGTAGATATTCATACTAAAATAGTTTCAATTTAAAAGTAACTTACAAAGGAACAATTAAAAATAAAATCTCGTCTCTGTGATGCCAAGCTACCCAAAGGCAACTAATCTTCTGGTACGTTCATATTAAAAGCTACTTTTACTTAAAGCACCTTTTAATCATAAATTTTATGACAAAGCACACTCCGCTTTTGCAGACTTTGAAATTTAAGCACGGAAACTACAACTTTACTTAAGTTTAATTTCCGCTTCGATGCACATATGTTTATTTATATTGAATACTTTCTATTGAATACAGTTTGATCTTATTCATGTGTTATTATTTTTCATGTTTGATCAATATAAATTAATGAATAAGTTTAATGTTCTTGAATAAGCCGTATCTATTGTTTAACCGTTATCTTACATCTGATTTTTTATATTCAGGTAAGTATATCATTTTGTTCAAAATTTTAATATATTTTTATTAAATATATTTCGGCCGTGTGGCGGCTTAAGTGAATTTACCACCACATCTCATCCCGTGGGTGTCGTAAAAGTCGACAGGCAGGACAACGTCTGCCAATCCCGCTAGAATCTTATAATAAAATTAAATACATAGTGCGGGTGCTAATCCGCTAGCTGACGTGGTTAATATATGTATATTTTGGTGGAATTTTTAAGATATGATTTTTTAGAAAGTGGATTATAAGTGGGGTATAAACTGAAATATCGATGATGATGATAACATACAAACGTTAAATTTTGGGAATGTTACTAAAACAGTTTACTGTTTAACCAAGTTTAACATAATTTAAACTTATTTTGTTTCAACGTGTAGTGGTGGCTCGTTAAAAGAATACTACCACTCCATCTCATCCAATGGATCTCGTAAAAGGCGAGTAAGGAATGAAACTGCACTGTGCACCTAACAGCGCATGGTGACGATGGGCTAACCACCTATCACACCAAGTGCATTATATTGTTTTGGTAAAACGTGGATTGTAGCAGTCATCTGTTTTTGCAGTGAGTGCCCAGTCTCTGGCTACCCCTTATGGGATACAGTCGTGATCATATGTATGTATGTATGTATGTATTTTGTTTCAATCCTTTCCCATTTTAAATAGAGCCAAATACGTGCTCTCCAGAAAGAAGAAGAAAACATTACTAAGGAATAGGATAGATCGCCGTGTGGTGGCGGCTTAAGAGAATCTACCACCCCATCTCATCCCGTGGGTGTCGTAAAAGTCGACAGAGGGAAAATGAAAACCAAAAGATGGGCAGCAGCATCATTCTGGAACATCTGAAAAAATAAACTGCGGTTGCCAACCCGCCTGCCAAGCGTGGCAACTATGGCAAATCCCCCCCCAAAATAAGAGCTACAAACTTTTGTGGCAATCTATGGGGGAGGCCTATGTTCAGCAGTGGACTAGTGATAGGCTGAAAAGAAGAAGAAGAAGAAGAAGGATAACAAGGTGGCATACTGATGAACTACCACGCCCTCACAAATTATTCTCACAGTGTAACTTTGCGGAGTTTCGTATGGAAACTGAAGAGAATTGGAAGTCTTAGCAAAAAGCCATTTTATTGTAATCTAGAGGTGATGACGCATCTTTATTCTGATTCTTCGTCGAAGGTTACCATTTAATATCAGGTAGACTGAATGCTCGTAGGACATCTTAACAAAAAAAAAAACAGTTTATATAACTTGAATTCGAGTCAATCGGAAAAATAGGTACACAGATGCTCACAACTGGTGCAGAATCAGCACAGACTGGCGAATGAATGAAAGCTTTAAAATGTAAATGTTAACTGGGAACGGGCGCGTATGGCGAGAAATTGCATTCTGTCAGCGCAAAAGCTGCAGCAATATTTTACTATTTATATAAACTAAACAAAATATTAAAAACACAGAAATTTTCATCATCTATTTTTTTCATAATAACTATGAATTGGTGTAAGAACATTTACAGCAAGAAGTTAGAGAAATTATATTTGTAATGTGTAGTGGAAAAAATCGTTATAAAATATTTGTGTTGTAAAAGCTATCGTGCACTTCACAATGGCATGATAAAAGAAACCTTAGAAGCGTAAAGTTCTCTTATTCGTTCCATTAAAATAGCAAAAAAGAAATTAGAATTGCAGTTTATTAATCATGAGTTCATATTTGTGTCTTAATAAACGTTACTTTGAAATCAAGACAAGAAAGTGGTTAAGTTAATTCAATAAAAACTATTAATTTTAACAAGGATGTGAACACAGAGCGCTCATATATTCATAAAGATAAATCAAAAATTATGCTAATACATACATACAGCCTTTTTCCCATTTAAGGGGTAGGCAGAGGCCACTCACGTAGCCCACTTTTCGCCTGCGCGGGAAAGGACAAGCCACACGTGGCGTACCACGTCACCGCCATTTTGGTAGAAGTAAAAAAAAACTTACTCCTCATTGCGTTCCTACGAGGAGTATAGTGACAGCATTGCATATTATGGTGTTATTCTACACGAATAAAGGCTGCTCGTACAAAACATAAGTTACCTCTTACAACACCTCGGTAGAAAAGAGGTAGGTGCTATTCTACTCTGCTGGACACCTATCGCCTATTTTATGCTAATAATAAAATAAAAGTTCTCATTTCAACAAAGAAGTCCCATTTTTAATGGCCCCATGATGGTCGAGCCCCACGAGGACCGGAATATCTTCAGATATTCGCATGAGGTTGGATAATGCTACACTGAATGCTGCAAGATAAATGGGAGAAATCATCAATGAGCACGTAGGATCAATGTGATCAAAAGGCCGCGTTGTGATCAGAGTAACTGACTTCTGCACCTCGAGTCCTGAGTTCGAATCCCAGCCGGAGTCGACATACATACCCGTATGTAGTTAATAGAATCAGGCGTTACTTTGCGGAAATCCATTATAGTAAAAGAGAGAAAGTTAATTTGCTAAGATCCGCATGCAAAATGTAAAATGGTGTGTATTACCTAATTTTGAAGAGCACCGCCCGCTCTCCCTCAATAGCGTGCACAAGAAAACCAATACCGCCACCGGAAGCCGCCACCAGATCAAGAACACGATCTTCGACAGTCAACCGCCGCTCGGCGAAGACTCTGCGGTTGCCTGTCGTAGAGTCAATATCACTTGATAATGCCTCGTTTTGAGGTGAAACACGTGTCGTCCACAGGGAGCCGCCACCAGATACCCTCAACCACTACAACACTACCACTAGGCAATACACACCACAGAAGTCGAGAACACGACACGTGTTTCACCTCAAAACGAGGCATTATCAAGTGATATTGACTCTACGACAGGCAACCGCAGAGTCTTCGCCGAGCGGCGGTTGACTGTCGAAGATCGTGTTCTTGATCTGGTGGCGGCTTCCGGTGGCGGTATTGGTTTTCTTGTGCACACTGTTGAGGGAGGGCGAGCGGTGCTCTTCAAAACTAGGTAATACACACTATTTTACATTTTGCATGCGGATCTTGGCAAATTAACTTTCTCTCTTTTTGTTTTAATACCCGAATGTGTAAAAACACAAATTGTTCGTTTTCGGGCTATGTTATATGATTTTATCGCATGAGCGTTACTTACATGCTAAGTTAGGAAGAATCAGTGCCTCTGTGTTTGCGCCTACACGGCTGTCGCTATAATATATCCTGCGCAATTGATGGCTTCCGACACAATCACACTCAGCCGCCAATCCTCAAATTCACTTATTCTCTTTGTTGTTTCATACAACACCTATGGGGAGGGACAATGTTTAGGAATCACAAACTCTGCTGCCAAATGGTTATAGCTACGAAGTTATGTATAATTTGTGACTGAGTTTTGTACTAATTCAACTAAAACAATATTTTCTGCAATGTGCAATACAATTACATGGCTTTAGGTCCTGGCATATATGTTGTGAATTAGACAAGTGATGACAAAATATTGTCTCTGTATCAAAGATAAACTTTATTCATTTAGAAGAAACTTAAATTTCTGAAATATGTGCAAGAAATATTTTAAAAAAGACAACTTGAAATTCTTTGACAGTCCTCGCAACATTTATATTACTTGCAACGGAATAAATTACTCAGCTCTTGCTTTGAAATTACTTTTAAAGTTTTTGTCAAAGAAATTTAAGAAAAATATGATAAAAAGTGTTTAACAAAATGAGTAGCTTTTATATACGAGTATCTTTTATGGCAATCAATATTACGAAATGCAAGGATAAAAATTTTTAGATACACAAAAAAGTTTTTCGTATATCAGCTGTCATCGTAATATTACTGTGATCCTGCAGAACACAGACTACTAATATCAGAAAAAGCATGAAGTTTGTTCTAATGAACTGTTGTTCTGTAATGTTTAATTTACTCGTAGTTACGTCAGAACAAAACTGAATATTTACAAAAATGATGCACGCTATCGCGTGTTAACGTTATGAAATTAACAAAATATTCAAGCTTAAATAAACGAGCAACGTATTGAAAAAAAAAATGTACAGAAATTTTCAAACATTTATGAATAACACGTACGTTCAATTTCACCCTATTTTATTTATTCCAAGGGAATGTTTGACCTCCGGAAATACCATCCGTAATATAAAAGCTGGCATTCCATTATTAGAAATTTGATCACGCATTGACAGGTGCTCCATTGCTTTTAATATATCAAAATAATAAAAAGTACTTTTTCATTTTACTAAATTATTTAATATTACACTGTACTTTTAATACCGTTATTTATTCATAAATTGCTGCCAATTACTATTAACAATTTATCACAGTTTATCCACTAATATATATTTACAGTAAAACTTTAATCATAAACACAGGCATTGTTAACTGACTCACAGTAATCAGGTCGGTTTACCTAATAGCGAATCAAATACATTGAAAAAACTTCAGTTACAAAAAGTATTTTCTGATACGTCAACAATCACGCACACACGACGCAAGCATGCAGGCACGCACTCACCCACTCACTCACGCACTCACGCACGCACGCACGCACAAAATAGGATTTTTCACGTGTACCACCCTAACTTAGCCCGGGATCTGTCAATCCTTATTTTTTTCAGACGCTAATTTCTTAATTGTCTTCAATGCCCTGTTTTTCGTCGATAAGTTAGGAGTCTCGGGTCTTCATTTAGCACTCTTTTGACCGTAGTTCTGCTTAATCCCAATAGTAGGGCTAATATTTTTTGCTTGCGGACGGAATTTCATTGGATTCGCGCCTGCACTGTTTTGTTGACGCTGGTACCGTACGAGGTCGGCCGCTCCTTTACGGTCTTCAAAGGTACAATTTTTACCAAATAGTTCGATAGTACGATACACGAACCTTAGCGTTATTTCCAAATTTTGCAGAAGTTTAAAAATCTCAGTTGGCGCGTAACCGCAACGGTGCAGCACAATAACCGCAACTCTGTCTTCCTTTTGCATCCACTCCATTTTTTTTAAAGGAAGAAAATTTATTTCTTTTTGTATTTTAAGAAAGCGCAAAAGTTTCTTATTCAAAATCAGTTCAAACATTTCTGGCCAGTATTCAAAATTTTAATTAAATAAGAATGTGATGGAACTTTTGACCCGTTTAGTTATATACAGTGCGTTAATATGATTGCACACTGATTTTGGCATTATACCTGGCCCTGGGGTCGTACCTATCTAGAAGGATTTCTGTATTGGAACCCTACCACCGGTAAAAAGTTTTAGGCAAGAGCGCTGAAGTCTGCTATAGTTTTATCCGGTTCGGTTGTCTTATAATTTGATATTAGGCTAAGCTTTTTATAAACTCTGTTTTAAAATGTAACTGGTGTTTTTAAATAAAAATTATCATTATTTTAAAAACTAATAAAAAAAGAATATTTTAACTCCGCCAAGTCTCACACTGCAACCACGTTACTTGTAGTGGAATCTTCCTGGCTCCGTTACCCCTTTAAAAGACAGCAGCCTATATATTTACGGTTACTTTGCTTTATACACATTACATAACTACAATCGAATTCTGTAACAAGTGGTGTAAACGCCATATATATTATTTTCGAATAAAAAACGTTTATACCTTGTACTTTGTTGGTATTAAAGCGAGAAAAGCGTGAACCAACTGTTGTCGGGTTGCTTTATTACACTATAAATTTCACACGCGGCAAAGCTGATTTACAAAATTGCTTTTTGCGTAATTTGCACTGTTTGTAAAACTTAAAAATAGACTACACAACTATGTTGAAACGCTGCAATTGATGTTAAAATAAAATCCTGAAGTCCAAGTACGCAGAATAATAAGTACCATGAATTATGTATTTATAGTATTAGTAAAAATTTACCTTAAATACAGTTTATTGCGTTATAATATGTTACATCATTTTACAACATGTCGGACATTTAAAAAGTATATACAATCTTACATAGATACGTAACCTATTCATATGCATATAACCATATGTATATATCATATAATTTTAAGCCTCAATGGCTTTACAAACGGAATGTTTTGACACTGACACTGTCATTGTAGGATGACTATATTCTCTTTGGTTTTGTGTTGTCCGTACATAATTTCAAATCTTAATTTTTACGTTCCGTTTCACTTGTTTTTTTCCACACTTGTTACATCGCTGACGGGTAGTCTCTTGATGACATAATTGATTGGAAACTAGTCGAGACCGCCCCCACTGTTATCGAACAGGTAGCTTTATTTAACTCAAATCTAATAAAACTTTTATGATAGTCATGTTCCTGTTCATCCAGTCCGTGTTAGGTTCCCTACTTCTTCCTGGCTTATAGAGGCATGGCATTGTGTAGAAGAAGAATAATATGATATCAAGATACAAGTCAGATCCTAACGACACAAACAGAGAAAATATAGATTGGCACAGAATCGTTGCAACAGTGTGTGTAGAAAAGCACAACGACGTCATATTCACGAATCAGTACAAGATCCAGACCCCGCCAGGGTCTGGAAATTCCTTAAATCATTAGGAGGTGGGAAATCATATCAGTACATATTTCATCATAATATAGACCTAAATCAGCTTAATGAGCATTTCCCCTCATCATCTTGCATTGTTGATAACGCAAAACATATTACTTTGAACTTTCTTTCTACCGTAAGAAAAATATTAAGTAATAATGCCTCTCACTCTCACTCGTAAATAAGAGGCATGTGCCCTGCAGTAGAACGTATGTAGACTGATGAATGATTAAGCTATCGTTTGTAACGTAACATGTAAAAAATGTAACATGATAAATGTTATTATTTTTTACAGACTTATACTTAAGGAGATTTGTTTTGAATATGTGAAAAGGCAATCAAGAGGAACTATTTTGATGGAAAGAGATGACATAAATCTACAAAGATACAAGTTTTTAAAGCGTTTAAAGGAAAACCGAGAAGCTGAAAAGCATAATAAATTGGTTAGATTTATTTATTTAAATGAAACTAATTTTACGGATTTTATCGCGTTTTATTTTATTATTTATAACCCGACGTTTCGAGTGCTTTACAGCACCCATGGTCACGGGCGGACTGAGGTGACAGATGTCCCGATGTCATAGTTAACCCGGAGTACCTTCAGCTTTTAATTATTATTCCTTGTCCGATCTACGCAGAAAGAGCTTACTGTGTCTTAAAGTCTTGCAGTGGTATGCTTGGTTTTTGATTTAATTTTATTAATTATAGGATCCCAAGAATTGGGATGATCCAGAACATGGTCACAGACTGCAGACTTCCTAGAGCGACGATGCTTCACGTCAGCTAAAAACCGTTAACAAAAAGATCAGTTAAAACCCGCGTAAAAGAACATATAGCTGACGTGAAGCATCGTCGCTCTAGGAAGTCTGCAGTCTGTGACCATGTTCTGGATCATCCCAACCATTACATCAGATTTGATAAACCACAAATCCTCGCAAAAGAACACCGATTCCTACCAAGGATGATTCGCGAGGCTATTGAAATTAAAAAACATCCTAATTTTAATAGAGAAGATGGTTGGGTATTACCACCAGCTTGGGATCCTATAATTAATAAAATTAAATCAAAAACCAAGCATACCACTGCAAGACTTCAAGACACAGTAAGCTCTTTCTGCGTAGATCGGACAAGGAATAATAATTAAAAGCTGAAGGTACTCCGGGTTAACTATGACATCGGGACATCTGTCACCTCAGTCCGCCCGTGACCATGGGTGCTGTAAAGCACTCGAAACGTCGGGTTATAAATAATAAAATAAAACGCGATAAAATCCGTAAAATTAGTTTCATTTAAATGTGTAGTGTTCGCGTAAATATACGAAATCATTAGATTTATTTAGATGAGACTTCCTAGCCTACCTCCGATCTTATCGCATCAGCGTTACATCGGGCGCGGGTGGGTTGGGAAGAGTGAGTGCCTCTGTATTTGCGCGTACACTTGTGGCACTATAATATCTCCTGCGCAGTTGATGGCTCTCGACAGTATTCGGAAGTTGTCGCCGTGGTCGAAATCGGCTAGGAGAACATCATCATCATCATCAGATGAGACTTAGATTCAAGGTTCATATTCTGTGAACAAATGCCGGCAAAGCAAAGATATTGCAGGTCCGTCTTAAAGTATTTCACTTGGAGCGAGGTGGATCATTGTAAACGCTGGTGGAGAAAATGGCTTTATACCAAATTGTTGTCTGGTGTACAGATCAACAAGTGTATCTGCTGAATACCACCACGATATGAATAAGGACAATTTTTCAAAATGGGTGACAGATAAGCTAATTCCAAATCTGACAAGACCTTCACTAATTGTTATGGATAATGCTAGTTATCATTCTGTACGTATGAACTGAACGCTCACACAAGCCAATCGTCTCGCTGATATAAAAGAATGGCTCCGTGTAAATGATTTTCATTATGATGATCTTTGGCGTAAATGTCAACTATTTGAAGTAGTAAAACTAAACATGTCTGCGTCCTTATATGAGATAGATAAAGTATTAAGATCGCACGGTCACAAAGTTTTAAGGCTTCCACCTTATCATTGCACATTGAATCCCATAGAAATTATTTGGGGTATAATAAAGCAAAAAGTTGCTGATAAAAATGTAAATAGGCGTGCAAGTGACATAAAAGTATTAACAGAACAAGCTTTCTCAGAAATTGGTGCAGAGGATTAGCGATCATGTTGTGAACATGTAAAGGAGATTGAAAACAATTCCATCAAGCAAAATAGAATAATTTAAATGCTGGAAGAGCCGTTTCAGCCTATCAATAGTCCACTGCTGAACATAGGCCTCCCTCATAGATTGCCACAAAAGTTTGTAGCTCTCGTTTTGGGGGGATTTTGCCATAGTTGCCACGCTTGGCAGACGGGTTGGCAACCGCAGTTTATTTATTCAGATGTTCCAGCAAGATGCTGCTGCCCATCTCCTGGTTTTCATTTTCCCTCTGTCGACTTTTACGACACCCACGGGATGAGATGGGGTGGTAGATTCTCTTAGGCCGCTACCACACGGCTGGAAGAGCGATTTATAATAAATACCTCTTTATCTTCATCATCTGGTGAAGAAGAAGAAATGCAAGTGGAGTTCTTGTAACCTTTTTTTAGTTCTGAATGAGGTGATAACTTACTCGTATTTGTATAAATAATTATGTATAATAAATTAGTACATAAATTAATTTACGATTTATTTATTTTTCATGACACATTTTTCCTATGTAACCCGATGTATAACAACATTCTTCAGCCTAATGGTTTAGGGTACGGACTGCGAAACATGACGTCGCAGGATCGAGCCCGACATTCGACTATTGTCGTGAACCATCTCCTAGCACAAGCTATTACGCTTAGTTGGAGTGGTTAACAGGAATGTTAGTAATGTTAATACAGCATTGCTAGCATTCTTTTTAAAAATAAAAAAAGTGTAGTTCAATTATTTGATTACCCTAAAAATTTTCCATTCCTTTAATTTTAAGTGGCACTTTTTACGCCTAGTATTTTTTAAACATATGAATATCTGTTTGTTTGTGCTTGTGCTAGCTATTTTTAATATCACATGGGTATGTAATATGTAAACATGACGGTTTGGGGTTTATAATTTGTTTTCAGAAGGTCCTTTTTAATGAAAGCGGTCCTGTTGAATGTATATTATGCAAACTATTCTGTTGAGAATTAAAGGTGTGGTATTCCATGACAATTACACCAAAACACGATTTAATAAAACTAGGTATGAAGCTATTGCCTAAATTTATATTATAAATAGTATAGTTATACTGCTACTAGCTATTGTCTGTAGCACTTTAATGGCTGGACTAGGATCACGCTCTCACGGTATATATGCGTAAAGTAGCATCTTAAGGCTCCTTCGTTTCTAATAGTTAGAGACAGAACTGGAGACCCAGTTACAGACAGCAAGACACTTTATCAAGTTTTCTTTAATACATTTTTTATGTGCACGCGGTACTGTGCTCATTTACATACATACATAAGATCTTGACTGTATCCCATAAGGGGTAGTCAGAGACTGGGCACTCACTGAAAAAACAGATGACTGCCGCAATCCTCGTTTCACCAAAACAATATAAAATGCACTTGGTGTGATAGGTGGTGAGCCCATCGCCATCATGCGCTGTTGGGTGCACAGTGCAGTTTAATTCCGTATTCGCCTTTTACGAGATCCATTGGATGAGTTGGAGTGGTAGTATTCTTTTATCGAGCCGCCACCACACGCTCATTTACTGTGCGCTTATTGTCACTTTTATATACTTTAAGAAATATATTGGTAACAAGTAAACAATATATATTCCAACAAAGTAATATAAAGAAATATAAAACACGTTAAAAGGTATTTGACATTTTCATATATTTAACACTAACTGAAGCCTGCGACTACGTCCGCGTGGATTTTGTTTTTTTTAAAAACGCTGTGGGAACTCTTTTATTTTCTGGAATAAAAAATAGCCCGTACGTATCCGAGATGCAAGCCGTGTTAGTGCCAAATTTCGTCAAAATCAGTTAGCGTTTGAGACGTGAAAAGGTAATAAAGATACAGAGGGACAGAGAGAGTTATTTTCGCATTTGTAATATTACTATGTATTAAACTTACTCATTTACATAGAACTCTAAATACTTGAATAATAAAACCAGTTTTACGGATTTATTTTTAACTATTCCTAACCCGAAGTTTTAAGCGCTTTACAGCACCCGGTCACGGGAGGACTGAGGTGATTGACGTCCTGATCTCATAGTTAATTCGGGGTTCCTTCAGCTTTTAATTATGACGTTGGTCCTATCTAGGCAAAATGAGCTCAGTGTGTCTCGAAGTCTTGCAGTGGTATGCCTGGTTTTTGATTTTAGTTTATTAATAACTAGCTGTCCCGGCAGACGTTGTTCTACCCGTTCCGGTATGCGACGCGATAAATTTGATTTCTGAATTACATTTAAGCATGAAACTTTACAGCCACACGATCATAGCGCCACCTACCGGGTCGGATTTTGTGAATTAATTTTTTAGGGTTTCCACTTAATTTATAGAATTATATCAACGATAGGCTAGGCGTGAAATGAGGCTGAAGTCCTCAACCAATGCGTCAGCATATCGGCAACTGAACAGACAGATCTCCAAATGTATGCGGCGAGACCTACGCTTCTTCAATACTGCTCGTATTGAGGAAGCGATAGAGCGAAACCAAGGCTCCAAGGTCTTTGCCAGGGATCTGTCTGCCGGAAAAAGCCAACTGACTAAGTTGAGGACCGATAGCGGTAGCGTCATTTCCGCCGGACCAGAGATTTTGAGTGAGATCGAGAGATTCTATGGACAGCTGTACACATCGTCGTTGGAGCCACACGCTAGTGTGAGTAACGACCCAAGAGCAAATCTCGTCCGACACTATTCCGACGATATCCCGGACGTCAGTCTGAGCGAGATTAGTATGGCTCTCAAACAGCTCAAGAATGGCAAAGCGCCGGGCGAGGACGGAATTACAGCGGAGCTTCTGAAAGCGGGTGGAAAACCAGTACTTTTAGTCCTTCAGAGGCTCTTTAATTCCGTCATCCACGGCGGCGCTACGCCGGAAGCGTGAAACAGAAGCGTGGTTGTCCTGTTCTTCAAGAAGGGTGATAACGCCCTCTTGAAGAACAATAGACCGATATCGCTTCTGAACCGCGTCTATGTGCTGTTTTCGAGAGTCATTACGAATTGTCTCGCAAGCAGACTCGACGACTTCCAGCCTCCCGAACAAGCCGGATTCCGAAAAGGCTTTAGTACCATAGTTCACATACATACCCTTCGCCAGATTGTACAAAAGACCGAAGAGTACAATCTCCCGCTTTGTCTGGCGTATGTGGACTATAAAAAAGCCTTTGATTCCGTCGAAACTTGGGCGGTGGCTTGGACAGTCACTTCAGCGGTGCCGAATTGACTGTCAGTATATCGAAGTGCTGTAGTGTTTGTACAATAAGGCTACGATAGCTATCCGAGTACAGAACCAGAGTACGAAACCGATCCAATTGCAGAAAGGTGTAAGACAGGGCGATGTAATATCACCGAAACTCTTCACCGCTGCATTGGAAGATGTCTTCAAGCTACTGAACTGGAAAGGATACGGCATTAAAATCAATGGCGGATACATCACTCACCTTCGATTTGCCGACGACATAGTCATAATTACAGAATCGCTGGAGGACCTTAGCGCTATGCTCAATGACCTCAATAGTGTCTCCCAACAGGTAGGTCTTAAGATGAAAATGGACAAGACGAAGATCATGTCTAAAGTCCATGTCACAACTATACCGGTTGTTGTTGGTAACACTACGATCGAAGTTGTCGACAAATAATTATACCTAGGACAGATTGTCCGACTAGGTAGGTCCAACTTCGACCAAGAGGTCAATCGACGGGTCCAACTCGGCTGGGCAGCGTTCGGGAAATTGCGTCACATCTTCTCGTCGAGTATGCCTGAAAACAAAAGTATATAACCAGTGCGTGTTGCCAGTGATGACTTACGGAACTGAAACGTGGTCCTTCACTGCAGGCAGCATGAGGAAGCTCAGAGTCGCGCAGCGAGCGATGGAAAGGGCTATGCTCGGAGTTTCTCTGCGAGATAAAATCCGCAACGATGTTATCCGCAGCAGAACTAGAATAACCGACATAGCCCTAAGGATTAGCAAGCTGAAGTGGCAATGGACCGGCCATATAGCTCGTAGAACCGACAACCATTGGGGAAGAAAGGTTCTCGAGTGGCAACCTCGTACCGGCAAACGCAGCGTAGGGCGACCCCCCACTAGATGGAGCGACGACCTGCACGGTTTTGCGGGAAGTCGATGGATGCAGGTGGCTCAGGACCGTGTTTTGTGGCAATCTATGGGGGAGGCCTATGTTCAACAGTGGACTGTAATAGGCTGAATGATGATGATGATGATGATGATGATATGCTAGCGGATAACGATTCTCTACAGTTATATTTACGACTATACCTTGGATAGCCATCGTTGCCAGTGATAACCCCAGTCGTCAAATTTCGTGGATAATACTTGGATTGTTCCAAAGTAGCCACTTCTTTCCAAAACATTCAAGGCGCATTGCAACGTGGAGTATTGAAATTTTCACCTGCAGTGGATTGGTTCTAAATATTGCGAAGTGTAATTGCATTTTGGCTTCGATATCAATTATATTATATATTCGACATCTTGTGGCTCGCGGCATTGTAAATGCCGACATTTCTTTTTAAAACAACTTAATGAGATCATCTCTCGAAGCGGTGGAGATAAATCATTCCAGCATTTTGAAGCAGCAAATTTAAAACATCCCCGGGTTTGTGCAAGAGTGCGTACCAAGGTACGATAAGGGAATGGACACGAGACCTTAGTCTTTGGCAAACATTATTAGTCTTATACATAACATTATATGTCACACTGTGCAACAGGATATTGAAAATTTGCGTCAGACTTTAATAATTATCGTTGGATATAGCCTATAAATCATACGTAAGCTTCATGAATTAATAAAACGATAATGGTGTGACTGATCGTTTTATGGAAATTTTTAGCATATTCAATTACATTTTTTTATATTTACGCGAATACTATACGTTTAATAAAAGTTATTATACGGATTTTATATATACGGCTATTGAAATAAAAAAACCTTCTTAATTTCCATGGAGAAGATGGTTCAGTAATACGGCTTGACCAGCTTGATATTTTTATTAAGTTGGATTTGGTAGATTGTTCTACGCCCTGGACAGCAGAATAACTATTAAAACATCGAAAACTATGAAGAAAATTCATTTTCTCATACATTCACCATATACAACGCCATCTGTGATATTATATGACAGAAACAAATGTTATATTATTTTGTATGCATGACAGTTCTATAACAATAAATACTTTCTTTCTTTCTATCTTATTTCATTATCCTCTGACAGTTGATTCAACTTCCTTTCATTACATACAATTGAACTAGCTGTGCGGACGGGCACCGCGATTGATCAGCATGCATTTGTAAGTCAAACGGTAAGTTACTTTCGAAGATGTTCACTTTGTGAGGTTATGAAATTTACATGCATACATACATACAGTCACGCCCCTTTCCCATAGGGGTAGGCAAAGACCACATCTTTCCACTTGCTACGATCCTGACACACATCTTTAGCTTCTACTTTCATTAGCGTTTTCACACACGCTCGTCGGTTGCGGGTACTTTTAACGTGACCTTTCCTCAAAAATTCACCGATCTGATTGTGATACGTACGCCTAGGTCGACCCTTACCGGCTTTTCCATTCACACTTGCCTCATAAATCTGTTTCGTCAATCTCCTTTCATTCATCCTCTCTACGTGTCCAAGCCATCTAAGCATGCGTTTCTCTATCTTTTTCACTACATCTTCAACCACACCGCAACGTTCCCTTATCACGCTGTTTCTCAGTTTGTCAATCAGAGTTACTCCAGCTATACACTTCTCAAACTTCTCATTTCCACACCGTTAATCCTACTTTCATGCTTCTTCTGCCAGACCCAGCATTCACTACCATACATAAGTGTGGGGACCAGAACTCTCCTATGTACAGCCAGTCGTGCCTTTTTAGATACGTTCTGGCTACACATAAAGTTATGCAGAGCCCCATTCACTTGATTTCCTGCCAATACTTTTCTCTCAATATCACAGTCATACTTTGCGTCTATCGTAAATTTAGAACCCAGGTACACAAACTCTTTCACTTGTTCCACTCTTTCTCCTTTAATCAGAACTTTGCAATCCGACATACTTTATTCTCTCTCATACTTTCTACTTTTCTATACTTCTATACTTTCTTCTTTTTTCTTCTTTTTCGTCTTATCTACATTAATTTTCATTACTTTGCTTTATAGAGCACCATGCATAATATTAACCATCGCCTGCAACTCCTCCTCCGATGATGCAAATATAACCTGATCATCGGCGTATAGGAGGCATTTTACGGTCAAATCATTCATTCTTAATCCAAACACACTCTCTTTCAAATCTTTTAAGCAATTGTCTATGAGTAGGTTAAATAGCCACGGCGAAGCCACACATCCCTGTCTAACACCTTTTTCGATGTTAAACCAGTCTGTGTAAGCCCCGTTTACCCTGACACAAGCACTGGAATCCTTATAGAGTGATTTCAGTGCTCGTATCAAGCTGCCGTTCACCCCATACAAATGCAATGTCGACCACAATTCAGTCCTCACTACCCTATCATAGGCCTTTTCCAAGTCCACGAATGCACAATAGACCTTTTGACTTTGAGCCAAGAATTTTTCGGCTATCCTTCGTAAGGTTTTTTTTTTGTCGACGTTTGCCGACGATACTGAGCAAGCTAATGCCTCGGTAGTTTTTGCAGTCTTGCTGCGACCCTTTTCCTTTGTAAAGCGGTACGATAACGGCCTTACACCAGTCTACTGGTACGTTGCCGCTCCTCCAGCAAAGGTTAAAAAGGCGGTACAGCTGACTAGCTACCACGCCCTGTCCAGCTTTCAGCATCTCAATCGTAATTCTATCATACTCTGCAGCTTTGCCCACTTTCATACTATTAATCGCTTCCACAATATCTTCCATACTAATATCTCTTTCATCGCAATCTTCATTCATGGCCCGAGAGGGAGCCTGTGCTCGTATATAATCTTTATCAAATATGCTTTCGAAATATTCCTTCCATGTCTTTAGAATGCTTTCCCCACATCTCACAATACTTCCATCCTGGTTTCTGATTTTGTCCAGTTGCGAGGTCATATTTTGACCTCTGGCTGTTCTTATGGACTTTCAGAAGAACCTAATGTTGTTCTGAAAGTCGTCAGATAACCTCGTATCCAATTCCTCTCTATCATTCTCTTTCTTTCTTCTCACAACCCCTTTTGCCACGCCTTTTTCCCTTCTTCTTTAGTATACAAGTGGATCTTTTTATGGTCAAAATGTATAGCATTATGCTCCTTTCATTTTTGTTGCATTTGTTCAAAAGATCTTTCACGCTATCCCAAAACTCCTGTCTCTCAATTTGGGCTTTTGAAGAGCGGTTCCAACTCGCATCTTGTGGAGTATAAACTGCCAATTTAAAGATGCGAGTAAGGCCAACCCTCAACCTCACCCAGAGGGGTCTTGGGCTAACACATTTATAGTCAGTCACACATTCATTCATTCTAGCAGAAAGCAGTACACCAACTCCCTGACAGCCTCTACTGGTTTCCGGAACTCCCGACCAATAGGCTGTGTAGGGTCCATGCGTGGTGGTGTCGCATCCTTTCCGCATGGTCTCATTCACACAAAGAACATCAATACGTCTTTCGCTCATCATCTCGTATACTTCTTAATTTTTTTCAATCATACCTCCTCGAACATTCAGAGTAGCAAAGTGGCTATCCGCAGCCCACTTTTCGCCCCCACGGGAAACGAGACGTGACGGGTGGCGAACCACATCGCCGCCATTCTGGTACGAGTAAAAATTCTTACTACTCATTGCGTTCCCACGCGCAGCTAAGGAAAATGCTGTCCACCCAAACAGAGCCCGGCATGCTTGAGTAAGGCTGGCCTTATTCTGGGGTCGCCCGGTCCCAGGGCAGGTCGGCACGCTAACGACTAGGCTCGCCCCTAGCCACGCAGCCATCGGCACGGCAACCATTGGCTGGCGGAGTGGAAGAGAAGAGGATTAGGTAGGAAATGGACTTGGGGTAGGGAATACGGGAGTTTGAAAAGGAACGATAAGGTGTAGGACACTACTATCTCGGAAGAAACAGGGGGAGACAGCAGTAGCTCGGGAGGCCGGGGTCGCTTACCCGGGTACCACCGTATTTGCCGGACAAGGCAAAACTAGGTTAAGTACTCCCTGGCAGAGGTTACTCTGGCTGGAGTACTCCTTCCCATTTTTGTATTGTAATAATCTTGCTATGTCTTTTCGCAACTGTTTTATCTGGTTTTCCAATCTTATCTGCCAAGCTGGTTTTATCTGTTTTATCTGTTATCTGTCGTTGGTGGGGCTATTTTTTAATTTATCGTGGAAATGTGATGCAATCGAGTGGGCTGTACAGTAAATTAAAGTGTAAATCAACAATGTTTTCTATTGACGACAATTTTGGGGGCAGAATGCTTTGATTGAATATTTTTTATAACATATAGTTATATAGTATATAGTTATATATAGATAGTTCACGAGATGCTCTGATCTTTGGTAGGGGAGGTCTAGAAGTTGGATCTGTACCTTGATATTTCATAATATTGGCTAGGAAATTATGACTCAATGTTTTTGATAAAGAATCTTCAGAATTATTACTATTTACCTTTGGTGTTACTATTATTTGTGTGTTTGTATGGCTTTCCGTATTATTTCCAAGAAACAAGGAATAATATATGTCTGTATACGTGTGGTGGCGGCTCGTTAAAAGAATACTGCCACTCCATCTCATCCAATGGATCTCGTAAGGAAAAAAGGCGAGTAAGGAATTAAACTGCACTGTGCACCCAACAGCGCATGGTGGTGATGGGCTCACCACCTATCACACCAAGTGCATTATATAGTTTTGGTGAAACGTGGATTGTGGCAGTCATCTGTTTTTGCAGTGATTGCCCAGTCTCTGACTACTACTCTGGGATACAGTCGTGATCTTATGTATGTATGTATGTATACGTTTGGGTGCCAGTTCTAAGTGCTAGTTCATTTACAATACTATCGTTGTCAAAATTATACTGGTTACCATGTTCTGTATTGGAATGTGTTTTATTGTGAGCTTCGTTATTTTGTGTGTTAACAATGGTATTTTCATTATTGTCCGTAACCATGAGCTCCCTTGCGACGTTGTTTTTTATAGTATCTATTCCTTATTATGACTCTACGTTGGTCTGATATACGTTGTTCTGTAACATTAACATCGGGATATTTTTCCAAAAACTTTTGATGAAGAATTTTTCAAATCGTCAAATCGGTTTCTAATCTAGTTATTTGGTAATATGTGCGCATTATGAACATGTTTACATCATTATTCCATGACATACGCACACGTGGTTTGCCAGCTTTAGTGGTCGCAGGTATCATTGCTGACGCAGCCTGCGAAACATACAAAGCTGGTGGGGTAACAGAAGACCCCTGAATGGAACGGCAACTAGACGTAGTATCTTCGGGTAACCCGGCAAGGGTCCGTCCACTAAACTCCTTGCCACCGGTGGCTTGCATGCTGTGACACCCAGCACCGGCTCCAGGTGTGCCCCGGCGATCGCCCCCGGGTAGCGGCATTAAACGTTTACTCTTTAGTCGTGTCTCCATTATTCTGGGTTTGCCAGAGCCCCATTAGCCGTGTAAGTTTCTGTTGTACACGTTGTCCGCCTCTTACGTGGCCTGATGTTCGGCTCGGACGTTGGGTTTGAGCTTTAAGAGGATTATTATTATTATTATATCAAATGAAAAGGCTCGTGAGGGTCTCAAAAATATTTTGTTTAAATTAAATCGTTTCAAAGTTATTTATGAAAATAAATGAAATTCGAATATTCCTCTACCCGTAAATCCAAAACTACTGCATCTAAAATTTTAGTTCTTTACTTATAGATTACAAGAAAATCTTTGAGAAGTTTGTGGTTGTTGGTTCTAAAATACTGGTTGTATTTTATTTAACCTTTCACACTTCTGTTTCCTTTCATTCATCGTATCGGTGGTCCAAGTGCTGGCCGTGGAACATTCCGAGAGAGCTCTCAGAGGGCCAAAAGGAACATTCGTCTAAATTGTGAGTAAATTGTGTGCCACAGTAACCATACCATAAAATACTAAGTTTATAAATTTCTAAGCTATACATAAAGTCTACCTGTGTCATCTCGCGGGTGTGGTATGGAATAACCAATGAAAATGCTTAGGATGACTTCCGATAGATAGCACATAACAATTTTAAAAATTGCCAGAGTAAAAATTTACATGCAGGCGGCAGCTTTTAAAGTGCGAGGCGACTAGCATTGTGATCGCCAATTCGCCTACCAAGCGCGATGATTATGGCAAATCCGTCGTCTATCGAAGATGCCTATAAACATACTTCGAGTTCTTCATATACGTGAAAACTTAAGTGCAAACAAATTATCATTTCAACCTATCACTAGTCCACTGCTGAACACAGGCCTCCACCATAGACTGCTATAAAAATTTGTAGCTCTCATTTTGGGGGGACCCTGCCATAGTTACTACGCTCGGGAGACGGGTTGGCGACCGCAGTTTATTTATTCAGATGTTCCAGGAAGATGGTGCTGTCCATCTTCTGGTTTTCATTTTCCTTTTGTCGACTTTAACGACACCCACGGGATGAGATGGGGTGGTAGATTCTCTTAAGCTGCCACCACAGGGGCCAAATTATAAGAGAAGAGAATTTCTATCTCCTTGCAGCGTTACTAAAAGCTTTATGAAAATTCCTATATCTCTAAAAATTCATTAATCCATCAATTTTCAATCTTACTTAATATAAAACTGTTTACTATAACATTATATCGATCCTAAAATGTTACTGAAAGTATTACTTAATATATAGAGCTTTGTGAGTCTCTAACATAAATTGGTTAGTTTTCATATTTTAGCACAGTACCCCAAAAGCTACGTACAGCTATAGCAGTTCTTTTTTATTTATTTGCTAATTAATGTTTTCGTACCGTTACTTATCGTATTTAGTTAAGGGTTGAAAGTTCTAGCCAAACGAATGTTAAGTGTCGGATGTGCTGATATTGTACATACATACAGTCATACCTTTTCCCCAAATAAGAGGTAAGTAGCGACCACTCACGTAGCCCACTATTCGCCCTCGACGGAAAGGAGACGTGACGGGTGGCGAACCACTTCGCCGCCATTTCGGTATGAGTCAAAAAATTATCCCTATTGTGTTCCACGAGAAGTATAGTGATATCATTGCACATAATGTACTCGTAGCAATGTAATTGCAAGCTGTAAAAAGTCTTTCAATTAAAAAGTTAATTTTTTTTTATTAAACAAAGACTTCAATTAAAATTTTAATTAAAATTATAATATTAAAGAAAACATAGATGATGATAACCCCTGGGAATGAGGTGATACTGCCAAGCTTTTTCTCCATCTTTATAATATTGTAATTGTACATTAATTTTGTCGACTAAAAAGAAAAAAAAATGCTCTCTGGGTTTCTTGCTGTTCTTTCCAGGACAGTGGCATTTTTTTGCGAACCACTGTGGTTAAAAAAAATACTTTCAATAAGTATTATGTAAATAATCTTTGTTGCATAAAAATTATTCTATTTATGTCATGAAATAGGAATTTTTTCGAGGTAAATCACATAATTCACACTAACATTAATATAAAATGAGATTAAGGCACTTAAGCCATATGTTTTTTTAAACAAAGTGTATATTAAAAACGTTGTTTATATTTTAAATATTGGTTAATATTTCCATATAAAGCTGACAACATGTGAGCTGATTTTAATACATTATAAGCACTGAGTGTGGAGTTGATTAAATGTTTAAAATGTACATAATAAGTGTGCAGTGAGCGCAGGTGTTGATAAATTGCATCTGGTAAAGCGGAGCATTAGCCGTGTTTCATTATACAATATCCATTACTGTTGCTATTCACTCCGATAAAATAAGAGGAGATATTTTTAATTCCTATTCTTTTGTCTTATGTTAATTGTATACTTACTAAGTGTCGCGAAATGATTATGTCGAATCCGTGCGCTTTTACCATTATTTTGTTGGGAACATAAGAGCATCAAAAATTGTATTACAAAAATGTAAATTATTATTTTAGATTCATACAATAAAATATTTGAAAACGACTGCTCTAAAATATTAAACGGAAGTTTTTTTTTGTATTTGAGATATCCCTTTAATCTGGTTTTCTATTGAGTTTTACTAATTTTCTACTACTACATTCTACTTTCTACTATATTTCTGTTATTTGAAATGTCCATAAGCAAAGCAAATATTTGTTGATAATCTCTGTCATTTGCACCAACAAATAAGTGGCATAACGCTGAAGTAATAAATCGCGTGAGTGTAAAAACGGTTATAATTCCACCTGTAAAAATGAAAATAATAAAATGGCTAATGTAAGAGCCAAGATTATCAAGAGCCATAGCAGCTTAGTGGCTCGTTTTAAATTTCATGTTGCCGTCGTCTCTAGAATTGCAGTTTTAAGTGCTGTTTTATCATGTGCAACAAACCTGCTTGAGGTTTTCGCATTCGAGCAGCTAGCGAGCTCTTTCTGGCTTCTCTCAGAAATAGGAGGGAGGCCTGTGCTCAGCGGTGGGATTTGTTTTTTATTGTATAAACTGACGAAACGAGCAAAACTTTCACCTGATGGTAAGTGCAACGTCCGCCCACAACAAATGCTGTGTCACCCAGAATATTTCTGTATGAACCCACACAGCGCCCGTCACCCTGAGACATCAATTCTTAAGTCTCAAATGCCCAGTGATAACGCTAGCTCTCAGTGCACTTCAAACCGAAACACAGTAATGCTTGCACACTACTGCTTCAGCTTTGGGTGGTACCTATCTAGACGGATTCCTGCAAAGGAATTTTATAGGCTGTTACTTTAATGTAAATACTAATAGAATACTATATGATTGATGAAGAAAGACTACCTGAAAGCCTGAGTATTTTATTACTTGATTGTTTAGCCCGATAGGTATCCGGCAGAGTAGAATAGAATCAACCTCTTTCCTACCGAGGTGAAGTAAGAGGCGACGAAGTCATTGTATTGACAGCCTTTGTTCGTGCGGAATATTACCATAATATGCAATGCTGTCACTATACTGCTCATGGGAACACAATTTGATGTAAGATTTTTTTGTCTCGTATCAAAATCACGTCACCCGTCACGTCTCGTGATTCTATTATGTATGTATGTTAATTCCTTCTAAAGTTCTACACTTTGAAGGTTTTATCTAAATACGTGTAGTAAGTTGAAATAATGATTTCACAAAAATAACAAACGTTCTTTCTTCTATGACGTTGTGCAATACAAATAGGGAATAGTTTTAGTGAAAATTAAACAGAAATAAACTTAAACAGTGCAGCCATCAAAATGAAATAATAAAATTAATTAGTAATAGATTTTATTTGATGAATAGCGACAACGAGTTCCAAAATAATGAGCAAGTTATATAAAAGGGAACTTGTTAGTGGGATTGGTACGGTTGCCCTCTCTTTTTATAACTTATGGTCACTGTTAGCCTGAAGTCTTTTACAGCTTATATATTTAGGGAAAACCAGCCAGTTAAGGGTGGCGGTGTTCCGATTGATAATTATGTATATGCTTTAAAGTAAGAGCGTCGCGATTTGGTTGTATTTGACAGCACTTAGCACTAGTAGGGCTATTAAGCTTGAAAGTTGACTATAGCTGAGACTACATGCTGATACTGCATAGCTGCGGCGATCCTATCTTCGGGCTTAACGTTAGTTGGTACCGCACCTGAGTGCCTATGCTAAGATTGAGATATAGTTGCTTTTGAAGACGGCGGCGAAGCGGCCGACTAACCCTAAGTCATTCTAGTCGACAGCTTGACTCGCGATGTGATGGGTGTAAAAGGTAAAGACGAGTTTATAATGGACGCGGGGTAGGAAACTTCCTCCATACGGAGAGTTTTGGGATGGTTTGGAAGTCAGTTCTGGGTACAGATACTTGTCTGCCGGGGATCTTTTTGATTTCGGCGCCTTGGGGCAACCGAGGTAGTTAGCCGTGTGGCCCTTTGTAATAGAGATGTCACTGGCGTGGGTTGAAGGTGGCTAAGAGGAATTTGTCATTTGGTCTGGGACCGTCGAAGGTGGCGTTGTCGCCTAGGCATTTTACGCACCTCGCCGAGGCATAACAATTCCTTGAAGAATGGCCATAAAGTTTATATTTATGGCATGAGGAGGGAGGGCTGTTTCTAAGAGCAACAGATTGATTTAAGAAAATTTGTTTGCATAGAGTGTAGGTGTGGAAGTACACACAGTTTGATTGAAGGTAGCAAGGGCTGTTTGTTAGATGGCGGGAGCTTGCTGTAAGGTATCGAGGACTAGCTGTGAGGCATCGGGGGCTTGGCGTGAGGTGGCAGTGAGTCTTGTTTTGTCTTACGTATGATGCCGAAAATCGGGCCTAGTTTTCAACTACATACGTAAAATTTCCTGAGCACAGCAAGTGTGAAAAAATGTATGGTAAATCGAGGATTCTCTAATGGAAATCCAGCACTATTTATCAATTTTGTAATCAAGCGCTTAATACGTAAGTAATTTATTAATACTGAAATAATTATAAAACTACGAGTATATTTAAACTCTTACATAAAATTAACATAAATATTCAATTCCGTAGGCTAACATTTAAATGTTGAGCATTTTAACGAGCAAGCAACACATGTTATTCCCATTTGAATAGGAAATAAATCGGTACAATAGATACACAGGTGTACGTACAAGTGGCGCAAAATCAGCACAGACAGGCGAATGAATAAAAGCTTTTAAATGTAAATGTTAACTACGAACAAGCGCGAAACGAGAAATTGCATTCTGTCAGCGTAGAGTTACATCGGTATTTTGCAGCTATTATCCCTATAACTTTCGTTAATTAATTATGATTTAAATAATAAATCAAATTTAATTACCATTTTTATACGACAAACCTTCCAGACACTGAAGTTGGGGTCGAGAAACAGCCCTATTGAGAGTTTACTTTCGGTGCGACGTTTGGCATAGTGATCTTTAATCCGCTTGCTATGCGTAATAATTACATTATATCCTTCCTGATCAGTAGAGGCCTTTGCCCGGTAGTAAAGTTATTAGGGGCTGCGATTGTTATAATAAATACCGAATAGAATTTTATTATTAAAATAAGTACACATAATATAAAATCAAATTCATTTCTATACAGAATGTCGTTTTAATTATCAGTTAGTCTTAATATCCTCAAAATACATTAGTAAACTATTAGGTAATTGGTGCTTCTAAACAAATTGTGCCAGTTGAAAATTTATGACAATATTCGAATATGATTAGGAATGAATAAGAATATGGTAAAACATTTGATGTCATATGTTACATTGCGCACACTGAATTGCGAAATTAGACAAATTCTCCTCTATTATCATTCTGATATAAACTCTATAATATATAACTCATACTGCTAAAAATTTAACAGGCAATTGCCATGTGATGATGGCATTAGAGAATCTGCTACTCCATGTCATCCCGTGGGTATTTACGTACCTCCGATTTCAGGCAAAATAACCATCTCAATTATGCCAAAACTAAATTATTGACACTGGCGAGGGACTGCAGCACCTAAGGTGTTTCTGGTACTACGACCGCCTACCAAGTGTGGCCATTTTTGTAAATCCTGGAAGGATTTGATGAGACCTGTGTCTAGCACTACACTTTTTGCAGGCTGAAGAAGAAAAAAGAAGTAAAAGAAATTTACCAATCTTAACAAATACTCATATATATTTAATAAAATCAGGCGTTATTCTATAACAATTCCTCGTAGAAAAGCCAAGTAGAAGTAGTAAAAGCCTCGTTTTCGAAACAAATCAAGAGCGTTAGACGTTAAATTCGTAAATTCAAAATATAATCATATCAACCTCGATGAAAATGTTCATTTGAGCAATAATGTTGTTTACCAAGGTTACCTCAATTACATTTATTAAACCTAAATATTACCAACACCTACGGCACGTATGAAAGGGTGCAATAGCTTGTGGGTGTAATAGCTTACCATATGAAAGTCTGGGTAAAATATGTAAGTTTACTAATTGTAACTCAAAAAAGGTGGAGTAATTCTAAACTAGTGGTCGTCGAATGGTCGAAATTCGACCGTAATATACTAGGTGGATTGAAAAGTACTCGGCCTAATACAGATCCATTCAATTCTAAAAATCAAATCTACCCACATTATTTAGTTCAGTTCAGACTAGTTCATTGTGTGAAGTTCGAAACGTGTAATTAATTGTGATTTTATAAATTTATTAACAAAGTAATCGGTCATAATTTCCGCGAATGGAGCAAATCGAGCAGCGTGCCGTCATTAAGTACCTCCATAAGAAGGGGCTATCATCAAAAGCCATCCATGATGACATGGTCAGTACATTAGGCGATTGTGCTCTGTCATATTCATCCGTCAAAAAATGGATAGCAGAATTTAAGCGTGGTAGAGAGAGTGTGAAAGATGAACCCCGCTCTGGAAGGCCTTCGACGTCAACTACTGACGAAAATATTAAAAAAGTACTTGATTTAATAATGGGAGACCGCAGATTAAAAATTAGAGAGATAGCCGAGATTATAGGCATCTCTTATGAACGAACTCATAACATCATTGTCAACGAGTTGGGTTTCCACAAGGTGTCTGCGAGGTGGGTTCCGCGACTGCTTTCAGTTGAACAAAAAAGGACGCGATTGACTATTTCACGCGACTGTTTGGAGTTACTCGTATTTGAAGCCGATGCAGATGATTTTTTGAATCGTTTTGTTACTATAGACGAAACATGGGTTCATTACTGTACACCGGAAACAAAACAACAATCAAAACAGTGGAGAAGACCTGGTTCACCACTCCCTAAAAAGGCTAAGTCGATTTTGTCGGCAAATAAGGTGATGGCTTCAGTATTCTGGAACTCGAAAGGTGTGATTATGATTGATTATCTTGAAAGGGGTCAGACTATAAACTCTGATTACTACTGCACCTTACTACGTCGTTTACGAGAGGAAATAAAAGAAAAACGTCGAGGAATGCTCAGAAGAAAAGTCCTGTTTCATCAAGATAACGCCCGTGTTCATACGTCAGTACAGTCAATGGCTGGAATTCACAACTGTGGCTTTGAACTGTTACCGCATCCGCCGTATTCACCTGATCTGGCACCATCAGACTTCTTTCTGTTCCCTAACCTAAAAAAGCACTTTGAAGGTCAAAGATTTTCGACAAACGACGAGGTCAAAGCAGCTGTCGACGCATATTTTGACTCTAAGGAAGAATCATTTTTTTTAACGGTCTAAATGCTTGGAAGGGGAGGTGGCAAAAGTGTATTGAACTTGATGGTGATTATGTAGAAAAATAAAAATGTAATTGATTTAGTATGTGTTTATTTTCTTGGTTAGGCCGAGTACTTTTCAATCCACCTCGTATGTATTTACTTTTTTATTGAATTTAATGTATCAGTAACACATATGTACATGTAAAATTTAGCTCTCGCCACTCCTCCATTTAAACTTAAACAATACCAAATCTCACAGTACTCCGTGCGCAATATGTTCAAAAAGGAGTACGTACAGAGATTACTCTTTGCGTATTAATAATTAGAAGATAAGCATACCGTAGCCAAATACTGTATGATAGTATCAAATTGTTAGTGAACGAATGCCACAATAAAACTCCTAAAGGCTTTTAGGGGTATGGATTTTGTTAATAATGTGTATCTTCTGAACAAATAAACGAAAAATGTTGATGTTTTTAACTATGAGTCGAGAAAACTTTGTTTTCACCTTACAAATAATTGAAATTCTATTTCCCTATTTATTAGTACGTTTAATTTAATTTTACTGCGTAGGTATGGATTTTGCGAAATTGCTTTATTACAAACTTTGTAAATTGAACGATTAATATATGCGGTGTTGCTGAATAAATTTATTACTTTACCTTGCCATACCTCTGTTCCAAGTTATAATTCAACGAATTTATTAATACTGGTATTACAGATGCCCGGTTATGAATATATTTTAAGGTATAATATATTTACATTGAACGCATCCGTAAAAATGTATCAATCGATGATAATATTCCCCTTCCCTTCTCTCGACCACAACGATATCTTTTAGTGTGGCTATATCATTATTTATTTAAAGGTATCGTAAATACAATAATTAAATATATTATAGGTAAAATCTTAATAATTTTGAGCCGATAGGTAGAGTAGCATAGCGCCTACCTCTTTCCTACCGAGGTGTCGTAAGAGGCGACTAAGGTATTGTACGGATAGCCTTTATTCGTACAGATTAACACCATAATATGCAATGCTGCCGCGGTACTGCTCGTGGGAATTCATCCAGGCTACACTGTACACACAGTCAATAGCTTTAATATAACACGCACCACGACGCGCGACCGCCGTAGAGAGCGACGCGCAATAGTCAATAATCACACCGCGTACACACGATTCACCCATGTTCCAGGGCGGTCCTCACCGCCCAAAGTTACCGACACACAAGTCGACAGTCCGAATGGACGCCCGCAGCCTCCCTCGGACGGTCATTAGATGACTTAAAATATTTAAGATTTTCGAAATCGCGAAAGCACGCAGCGAACGCGACACAGTCCGTATTTCGAGGTTTTTGTAGGAGTTTTTATTTATTTATTTATGTTTGCGTCAAACCAAACCTGGCACGCTGAAGCTGTAAAAGCCGAGAAGGCTAACAGCAATTACATCACCGAAAATATATATATCGTGGGAATTCAACGGACTCACAATTTTTTTAGACTCGTACCAAAATGGCGGCGACGTGGCTCGCCACTCGTCACGCTTCGTTCTTCGCGTGAAAAGTGGACTATATTCGTAACCTCTGCCTACCCTTATATTGGAAATAGGCGTGACTATATGTATGTATGTATGTAATAATTCTTACGTTTTTTTTTTTCTTTAAAAAAATTATGCCTCACACGAGGATTTTTCCTGTATCGTAGGTGCGTTTTACATACATAAATTTCATAAGGACAACGAAATCAGACCCAACAATTCTAATAGGTTTTGACAAATTTTGACTTGGGCTGGTATTCGAAAAATATCGAATAAAATTATTAAATACATGGACACTAACACGAAGTACATTGTTATAAAATCATTGTATATATTTCTAACCACAAAAATATGTGTTAAACACAACGTAATAATTTTATGAATTATATAAAGAAAGACAATATTATTTTAGTTATGATTTAGTTTTACTTTTTCATTAATATCTTACTTGAACTTTACACTTGAAATGATATGGTTGAATTAGTATGACGGTAGATGATTGTAGATTGCAACGGGCCGGTTTCCGCAACTCCACGCACCCACTGTAGCGCGTATTTTGCGCGCAGATAGTATGACGGTAATAGTAACGAGTTCGTAAAGACAGCTTCATGAAATTTACAAATTAGAATTAAATAGTTTTGTAATACCCAGTTGAAATAATTTTGAAAACAAACTCAAATAAAAAAAAAACAATGGTACATACGTATTGTTTCTTAAGACAACAAAGTTTTTTGCATATAGACATAGTATTCAGCTTATTCAAGTACCTATCTAAAAATAAATAGTATTTAAACTAAGAGTTAAGAAAAGAAAAACACAAAGTACGAAACATTTAACTCGAAAGCTACAAAAAATCGCGGATGGTACATGAGGCTAATTCGATTTACATGCTTTGTTTTTTTAATATTAAATACCTTTAATTTTACATAAATATATGGATGATAACCAGGTGATGGGTTGCTTCAGAACTTCCTAGAAAATCTGAATAACTAAACTGCGGTTGCCAAACTTCCCGCCATGCGTGGCAACTATTGCGGGATCCCCCCCACAAACTTTCGTGGCAATTTATGTAGGTAGCCTGTATGTTCAGCAGTGGACTAGTGATAAATGATATAGATATATGATGATGATTGTGGTTGTATATTGTTTGTGTCTCTGACACTGCATTCTAGCCTACTTCCGATTCGGGACTAGTGAGCGCGCCGGGTGATTGCGCATGCCCTCGTGCCACAATAATATTTCGTGCGCTTTTCGTATTGATACACTATCATGTATTTCCACAAGTAGTTTTCAGTCCATATACATATGCCATATAAAATCAGACTTAACTTACATACTATCCATGAAGTAGCAACGTAAGAGATTCCATAGATAATTATCGTTTCGTCTACTTACTTCATACTTATGAGGCTTTAAGATATGACAGATAATAAGTAAACTAGGATCCTTTGAGCTAACATGATTACTCTGCGGTGTTAACGTGTTTTCTGAGCGTGACAATAATTCTATTATCTCAGCTATATATTAAGGATGTATTATCTGGTTTTCCTAGGTTAGTTACCTTAAAAGTTCTAATCAATAAATTTTACTTAAATTATTGATCCGAATATAAACAGCAAAATTGAATATTGTATGATTTGCTCTGTGAGAAAGAAAAAGTTCTTGTTTGTTTTTTGCTCGCTTTTTGTCAGTGTTATTTTCAGTGTTAGTAATATTCTATTAAAATAATTACGCTTTCATTTGGACGATACCAATTATGACATCAGATCTTTTAGTTCCTTAAATCATCTTATCAATTATAATCATACAGATCGGTATGCATATAATAGTTACAAAAAGTACCAAATAGTGCTACAATACCTTTCCATTGGTGTTAAAATCGCAACAAACTCAACGAAAATGGCGGCGATGTGGTTCGCCACGCGTCACGTCTCTATTCCCACGGAGGTGAAAAGTGGGCTACCGGTGTGGTCTCTGCCTACCCCTTATATGGGAAAAAGACATGACTGTTTGGCGAGTGGTATTGCCAATGAAAGGGGCAGCTACCTGCCAGATCGAGTGGTCTGATCTGGGGAGGAAGTCTCCTCCTACTAGTAATATTTAGATGTTGTATATATATAGTTCGCATCTCAAAAAAATATAAGCACGAATTTTTTTTTTCGGGACTGTACCATTTGGTCATTAGAATACTACATGAGTTAATTTACAGTTTTATTACGTTATATTTAAATTTTGGTTTAACAACATCTTTGTAATTATAAAATAGTATATATGCATTGTATAAAATTAATTTATTCCAATATTAATTACTTATCGCATCGAAAGATATTATCTGTCATTTCCCGATGCTACTTCAATTTAACTCTAGCCTGTTGCGTACAGATTAAAATGAATCCCAATCGGATACAAACAGTGGCAATATTCTTCGGATAAACTGCAACTATTACGTAAATAGTTTCTGTTCCCCGTTTAAAAGATAGTATTAATACAATTTTACGAGCACCGTATATTTGAATATGTGGAAGAATTTGGAGACGTATTGTAGCAAGACTTTAAAACTTAATGAATTTTATAAAGATTAAATTTTTTTCAATTTAATATTTGTTTAATATGACCTATGGCTTATATTCAGCTATGAATTAGTGATGGACACCAACTGGCGATGGCCTCTTCATTATGGCTCAACAAATTTTTCTAAATTTTAACATTTAGTTTATTACTTTTTGACCTAGCCTTCTTACAAAGTACTTCATGATGAGATCAATGATCTCTTAAATTACATCCTCTTCATCGCTAGTTATCAATGTAAGAAGAAAAATTGGACAATTTATTGATCACAACTGCTGCTGAACAAAGATAAATGTCTGTATATTTTTCAAGTATTGTATATTTAGTCGGTTTTAAAAACTGACTGTATATACAATAAAACAAAATATTAATTTTCATTTATTATGAATGTAAGTATTATTAGAGTTGTATTAGAGGAGGTAAAATAAAGTAACATTTTTTAATTTCCCACTTATGATATAAGATTCTCCCCTCTTTACTGAGAAAATATCACATGTGCTTTAAATTCTGTAGAAGTAATTAAGCATTAAGTTTAAAAGTATTATTTTTTTTTTGTAAGGGAAAGGAAGTTAAGTTGCTCCGATCCGCAGGCAAAATTTAAAATAGCGGCTACCGAATAATTAAAATCATTTAATAATGCCTCGTTTTGAGGTGAAACATGTGTCGTGTTCTCGACTTCAGTAGTGTGTATTGCCTAGTGATAGTGCTGTTGTTGTGGTGGGTATCTGATGGCGATTCTCGGTGGAGTTAATATTTTCCTTTTGGTAGAGTGGGCAGTGCTCTTAAAAATTGAGGTACTATAAACCATTTTAAAATCTGCATACGGATCATAACAGATTAACTTTCTTTCATTTATAATAATAAATGGATATTCACAAAGTAACGCCTGATTCTTTTTTTTAATAGAATACAAGCAAGTTTTATAGCAAACGAGCAGGTGTCTCACGGGATGGTAAGTGATCACCGCCGCCCATGAACACATACAATACCAGAGGAATAGTAGATGCGTTGCCGGCCTTTGAGAAAGGAAAAGGCTCTTTTCTTGAAAGTCGTATCGGTCCGGAAAAACCGCTGACGACAGCATATTCTATAAAGTGCAAGTGAGTGGCAGAAAATTCCAACCATCAAGGTGGTGAAGATGGAATTTTAAGTTATGCCGTAAGGTGCGATGGTGAAATTCAGCGGCTAGAATTAATCCGAACAATTCCTAAAAACACTGCCCGTGGTAGATCCTGTAAAAAATGCAAAGAGATGCAACATCTCTTCGCAAAGCCAGGGGATCAAGCCGATCAGATAGAACATGGTCGTCGACGATTCGAGCTGCTCTTCGTTGAATGCGGTCAAATGGAAGGAGCTGACACTGAGGTGCCCCTGCCCAGAGATGAGATCAGTACTCTATGAGCGGCCGAACCTGCGCCTTATAAAGTTGCGAGTAGTAGGCCGGCAAGAAGTACTGTCGCGCTCTACTGAGCACGCCAAGCTTTTTAGAGGCGAATTTGGCCCTCCCTTCCAAGTGACCGCGAAACTGAACGTCACTCGACATGTCGACGCCAAGGATTCCGATACTGGCTGAGGCAACGGGGGGACACGACGAATGGTTTCTTTGTTTAGTTAAACGCGCAAACTTGTTCTGTTAGGGTTGAACTGGACTAAATTTAGTCGGCCCCGGTCAGAGATTTTGTCTAACAAAATCTCGACTTCAGACACACACACACACACACAGATTCTATTATTATTATGATATTAATCTATGATATTAACTATATATATTTTTCATTACTTTATTTGTTTTTTAGGAACTTATTCGATAAATTATAAAAACTATTAATGTGCTTTTGCCAAATCTATAATATATCAATTATAGATTTGGCAAAAGCACAAAATTAGATGATTTTTGATAAATTGATTTATTTTCTTCATGATAATATAAATTTACACTATTGTAAAATGTATAATATTTGTACAGCGTCATTATTAACTTTTGTCGTAATAAGGCAGCTTGTATAGAATAATCTACATGTGGAAAAAATATGATTTTAAGAAACCGGATTATATACTACGAGTATACTACTTTTGACAAAAATAATTAATATTTATAAAATATTTTATGCCCTTACATTCATTAATTATAGTGAACTCAATTTATTCTTCATGATCATTCACGATTTTTTTATAAATAAACGTTCGTAAATAATCGCATAGCACAAAAAAAGTCCATAGCAATTAATGTCATACCAATAGTTACAACTCGCGCCAAAAAACACTCAGACCTTTCGTTAAACTTCTTCAATTTTATCTCGATTAATTGCATTCAAATTAAAATTTCCAGCTTGAGATACACAAAGATTAATGAGTGGTGGAACGAACGTTAAGTAATTAAAAAACTATCTAATCCTTTACCGTACTGCTAGGACGGGGTTTGTAAGAAACTTTTTAAAACACCAATTGAAGAATAGACTACAGATCACAAAGTTTTTCAAACGCTACCAAATTCTTAGAATCATTGGATAATATATTAATTAATTACAAAAGTAGTAATGTCATATTAACAGGAGATATTAACTCGGACGTTCTTCATGAAAGCGCGAATGCATACACAGCAACGTATATCAATTTAATGGCGAATCATGGATTAGTGTCAGGTATTAATAGACCTACACGACAAAATGACTGCTTGGATCATTTTATGATTACAACGAATGGTTAAGCTCAAACTATTGTTTTTAAAGAGTTTACAGATCACTCAACTATATTACTTTACGTTTCGCTTTCACTGCAAAGGAAACATATATCATGCGAAAGAGTCGACCTAAACCTAGACAGGATCAAAAAAGATGTCTTGGACATCTCCTGGGAATCTTAGTACACTTTAAATGACTGTAATCATGCAGCTGAGTATTTAGTTAGAAATATACGTGAGATAATAACCAAAGTTATAACTAATATATAATATAGTTATAATAACCAAACACAGTTGTATAAGTAAATTATCTAAGAAAAGGAAACCGCTTAAACCTTGGATTACGGTGGAATCATTAAAATGTGTGCGAAAAAGAGATAAACTCCACAGAAAATTTAAGCGTTCTCCTCAATATGAGAATAATCTAAATAAATATATAAACAATATTGAAACAGGTGTAATAATATCATAAAAGTACAAAAGAAAAAATATTTTGTCGGAAAAAAGACGTGGTGACGTTAAAGGCACATGGGAAGTTATTCAAAATAATAACAACTTAAAGAAGATTAAAAGTGCACTTACTGAATTATTATGTTTACAAAACAAGTCACCAAAAGAATCACTCAACGAACTTAATACATATTTTACATCAATTTGCAAAACATTGTCTGAAAATACATTAAAACTACTTAGCGAGACGGAAGAGAGGCACGGTAAATGTACGGTGAATACAGTGATGAGTCGATAATGTTTATACCCACTGACCCATTAGAGATCAAGAAGATTGTACAATAGATGAAAGATATGAAAACACCAGGTTGGGACAAGACTAGTCTATTATCTTATCTAAGACTAAAGCTCTTCATCTTAAGTTAATTTAATATTTAAGTCTAGAAATAAAACTAAACCAACTCAAAATAGTTCTGCATGTCCATATACGGACAGTCAATTTTGTGTAAGCTGAACCATTGCTAATTTTACAACCAAATATCCACACATGGCAGACATGGCTGTAAATTATACTCTTGAGTTTTCTATATAATCTGTCAAAGAGTATATATGTAATATCAATTATATTTAAGAACTTAGCTTTTGAAATTGATTAAAAAGATATATTATTTTCCAAACAAAAAGTCAGGCAAATAGGTACGAACGTATAATATTTGATAAAACAAGAAATAATAAAACTGCATTATAAAACGTGCAGAAGAATAAACTGGATATAAGCCAAGTATTCTGTGTAAAGTTATGCGACATGCACCAAGGAAAATATTCGCCTAAAATAAAGTTTTGTTATAAGTAAAGTCAAACAAATGGTGAAAGAAAGCTGAAAAGTTGCGGACGGATGGAAAACGAAAAGTTAAGTTTTCTTTGCTTTGTCGAATCTGTTTTTAGTGATAAAAAGTAACTAGTTATACAGATCTTGTATTACACTTAGCATAATGAACTATTGGTTGAATGTTTTCCAGCACGAAATCTATAAAAAAAAAAATTTTTCATTGATGAAATTAAATGTATGCATACTGCATATATATATATTCTCTCTATTATAGCTTCTATATTATATTATATAATATTATATATTATATAGTAGCATCAATATAACTAATAAATGGTTATATTGATGCTTCTTACCTAATGTCTCATTTAAATATTTCTATACCTAGAAGATTGCCGAGATCGATGAAATACACTCCATTTGTAGAAAAATCAGCACGTACAAATTTAAGACTTAATTCGCCGTTAAATATATTAATGAGAAACTATAACGCTGTTCACAACTTGAGTGTCATGTCGCCATAAATGATCTTTTGAATTGTATAGAATGTATTATAATTAACCAATAATTGAAATTAATATGTAGCTTTGTTTAATTAATTATTTATATTGTTTTCTTATGTATATATTTTAGTAACTTATTTTTACTTTTGTATACCTAATGCTGTTGTTCAGTTATTGCATTGTAGTTTGTACCTCTAATTGGGGTGACACTAAACTTGTTTTGTTGATTGTGATGGTGTTCACTTTGTTGGTGCAATAAAAAATAAATAAATGAATAAAAATTGTTATATATTATATTATGTTATATAGCTTATTTATTATTAATATTTCTATATATTATCGTTGTAGCTTCCCACCAAATCGGGTGGTCTGATTAAGAGAGGACGTCTCCTCCCACCAGTAATCTTGAGATATGGTATATACATACAGTTCGCATCTAAAAAACTTCAATAGCGCGATTTTTCATTTGGCGATATAGATGTCGCTACACAAATAACCTAGACTTTTTCCATTCGTACTTTGAGCTTGAAGAGTACCGTCAGGGTACCTTGTTTCGATACCTAAGGTGAGTATAGCAAAATAAACTATTTGGGAACTTTCGTCTTCTGGCTTTGCGGTATGGGCGAAAAGAAAACCTTTCCGAATTCTGCCTAGCCTAACTGAATCGATATATCGAATAGCCTAATTAAATTTATTTTTGATAATAGTCTCGAAATAAGCGCGGATTTAATGTAACTGGCCGTGGATCTAATTTCGCCCAGGCTAGAATTTTTACCAATATCAGAAAATTTCGTAAAGGTTATTTCCATAAAAATCAATTATTTCTGTCCGTTAACCTGAAATGTCCTATTTATCATTTCTAATCCACGCGCACCGTCGATGGCTAATGATAATGTTGTCTTTAATACAAATATCCATTACAAAATGGTGCAGAATATTCATTTTCCCGCAACGGTTATAAAACAAAGTCAGTTGATTATTATTGGACATTAAAGCACAAATTCTTTGTAAAAAAAATTGATGGATATAAGTTTAAGGGTTGTTCTTGTTAAATATGTACAATAAATACAGTATTATATAGTAGAATCGACCGGTCTTACGTATTTTCATAAGTGATGAGATGATGATATTTATGAAAATACATATATAACGTTTTATACTTCTGTATTTATATGAAATAACTAATATTGTGTATAGTTAAACTTTGAGTAATACGGTGTATTATATACCATAGAACACACACTTTGAGATTAAATTATTTACAGAATATTTAATAAGTAAGCCCGTGTTTGTCAAGTATATTTTATACGACAATGGAAGAGCGGGACTTTCTGGAACAAGTATCCTTCAGGCACTTGAAAGATGCTCCAAACCTTATGTACATAGTCATAAACTTTTGTGAAAAAAACATTATTATTATATTATACCTGGTTGAAAAATATTAACGAAATATTAGTTAAAAAATTATCATCACCTTTTTATTCATAATCCATTTACTGAAAGCTTTAAGTTCACCTTTTATGCTATTACTACATTATGATAATGAAAAATTTCAATTAAACTATAAAAGTAAAATCTCGTAACATAATTTTAAAATAGGCACAGTGTAATACGTGACATACACAAGTTCTGTAAATATACGTATTACCACTTGTTTCTAAGTTTAATATTCAAAAACAATACGCCTTAACATTAATTTACTCATGGAGATACTAGAGAGATCACTAATATAGATGTCTGAGCAGTTTCAAACTCAAATGGGAGAGTTTCGGCGGGAACTGAAAAAGTAAGCAGCTTTAATAATATCTTCCCTGGAAGCGGATTTCAGTATTTTACAGAAATTAATATTGTTTGTGTTTTTTTTATACAAAAAAGAGACGAGGGTGCAAAACGTTCTCCTGATGGTAAGTGCAACGCCCATAACGTAACATAAGTACGGAAGATCTCGTTTCAATAATAACAACTTTTTAATTACTATCTAATTACTATCAAGCTGCAGATAGCAAGTTGACTAAGTAGTGCCTCCACTAGCCGTTGCTATCACCTGAGATGCTCCTTCGACAAATCATCAAGGCCTGTGATGACAAAGTTACTTATCACTAAATGTTAGACCGGGGGTTAAAATGCCTTTGCAATTACAGTATGGAGGTGTTGGACGCTTTCCAACGCCATCAGACAATAATTGCAAAGGCATTTCAATTTAATTAAATTGCTATACAACAATTGACTTTGTTTGACAAGGCTCTACAACCAACGATGGAGCGGGTGGAGCTAGGGAAAGTTAACAATACGTCCGTATTTGAGGTTTTTTTAAATTTTTCTTAGGTTTTCGGTTGTGTTTATCATTATGGAATCATAAAATACTCGTTAGGATACTAGGTACATGATTATAGAGTAAGAAATACGTTTAAATTCGTCACTCAAAAAGACATCTTCCGTACTTTTAATTAAAATAATAAACAATCTCTTATGTCTATAGTTTAAATATTAAACTACTAAATATGAAGACGATAAGAAGTAATTTACACTAAAAAGTTAAATTTTAACTAGTTAAATATGCGCAAAAGTAACTTATTAAAGACGCAGGCGCCTTCTAATAGGTAGTGGCAATTTCAAATTAAATTACACGCACTATAATTTCTGTACACATTATGAGCGTTCGTTGTGATCCAAACAAATGAAAATCTACTTCGAACAATTAACTGATACGCTTCCGAGGTGGCTTTATTATAAATGTTCTCTAATTTTATATGATTGCGTCGAAACTAATTAATGTAATTACGCTCTTCTTTCTTGTGTAACTTTCTTTCTCCTTTTACTGCAAGTAGTACGCAGTAAAATGTTTTTCGTATTAGGTACAAAGCTTATTTTTCTTATTCCGCTAAACAGTCTGTCTTCGAAAATAAAGCCATATCTAAAGACCCCAATAAAAGTAAAAAATCGTTAAACCAAATAAGTATAAAATATCCTATGCATTTCTTCACCATCCATAGTCTAAGTAACGCTGCGATAATCTCAAAAATGTAGCCCAGTGAAGTTTGTAGCTAACTATCAAGCAAATCCAAAAAACCATTCACTGAACAATTGTAACAAACCTATATCTCTCGAATAAACAATGCAAGCCTGAGAGGAAGTAAATGAAATACGGGCTTGGAATAGTAAGCTACGGTGAACAACAAGCTAAAAAAACTGTTTGTGAGCCACATACAAACTAGAATCGCAAAACATGTAAAAGAAATAGTAATATTTTGTTACCGTTATGTTAGTGGGCAATCTTGTCCCTTTTTATTTATTCACAAGCATTCTAAAGAGATTTTCTTTGAAATATTAAAGAAGAGGATCTAAAAACGTAAATTGCCCTACACGTATACTCCTCTCTTTACAGCGACTAAAGAGTTAGAGATACAGACAAAGTAGTATGTACACTTCTATTAAAATTTATGTATCAGATTCGTTTATTAGATTCTAGTGCAAATTACCTTACATTTTTTTTTAAATTGTATCGGAATGTATATTATACATAATAGAATAGATTACTTTTTTTAATACTTAGGGTTATCATTTATGGCACCTGTTATTATTCAAGACATTCTAGAAAATATGATCAAAATCATGATAGGGACTCTGGCATTCCTTAAAAATAATGTTGAATAAGGAATTAACGCTTTCAAAATTATTTTCATTTTAAACAGTTATAATCAAAATATGATTTGATTTTTTATTATTAAATATAAAGGTGACGAGACGAGCAAATCGTTCACCTGATGGTGAGTTCAACGTTTGCCCATAACAAATGCTGTGTCACATAGAACATTTCCGTATGGTGCCACATTGCGCCCGTCACCTCGAGATATCTGTTCTTAAGTCTCGTATGCCCAGTGGCACTAGCTCACAGTGCCTTTCAGACCGAAACACAATAATGTTTCCACACTGCTGCTTCCCGGCATAATAACTGGCCCTGGGTTGGTACCTACCTAGACGGATTCCTGCATAGGAATCCTACCACCAGTAAAATAATAATTTTAAATAGCAGTACTCTGCTGCTATTTTACGCTGATATTCTATGGAAGCAACGTACATGTACTGCCACAGAATTTAACCTATCGCACATCCATCGTAGCTTTTTTATTTTCATAAAGTGAAGCTATCGAATGTGCCATCCAGAATTAGCAGTCTCATTACCATATCAAAGCACGAATATGATAATGTTCATGTGCATATTGGCTTAAAAGGCCTATTTTATTAGCATTAGGGGTAATAAGGATATTCCATAGGATAATCCGTCATCTACTCCAAGCGACGCTAATAAAAGCTTTAAATTTACGTTCTATATTCTCGAACACATGCAGCACTGATTTAACGTAGCTGTGTGTGTGTTTGTGTGTGTGTGTGTGTGTGTGTGTGTGTGTGTGTGTGTGTGTGTGTGTGTGTGTGTATTTTGTATTATATTATTTGCATATTTTAATAGATTCGGTATCTACACCTACGCCACGTCGTCTGCCATTGTCACACTCTTCTGTCGGTTCACATTATGTCCTTTTATAAATTTTTGCTTCAACACCAGTCCGTCACAAGTCCACTGCTGAACATAGACTGCCACAAACCACGTTCCTGAGTCATCTGCATCCATCGAAACAAAACCCTGCATGTCGTCGCTCTATCTAGTAGGGGGTTTCCTTAAACTGCGTTTGTCAGTACGAGCTTCTTACATTTATCTAATTTCTGATGTGACTGATATCAATCACGCTGAACAAGTAGTGATTAGGAGCCGCACCTTGGAGTACACATGTTCAGGGATGCAGATGAAGATGATCAATGCCCCATAGACGAACGACGTTAAACGAAATTCATAAATTTTATAAATAGTCTACAGGCTGGATTTAAATACATTTTGTAATTTATTAATTTAACACTAAAATATTTGCTTATGAGAATTATAGAACAAAATTCAATTAAAAAGATAAACTTATTTAGCGTTCGAATGTTGTAAATTACGAGTACTGGGAGCGCAATTCCAAACTTAATTACAAGCAGGAAATGTTCCATCTTATTCATTAATTGATTTTATTTATCAGAGTCTTTTTGAATACAAAAACTTACTTAATTTATTTTGTTATTTATGTGTCAAGGCAAGTTTATATTATTATGACATTACTTAGTTTTATACTAATGTATAAATTTATAGTTTATTAGATAAATGTTTGAATGGGAATGTAAAATGTCGAAATTGGTATCACAGTTTTACGCAATCTAAAAGTGAATTGAGATACTCGTATCTAGAAGCAGAGATGAGCGAATAATAAGTAGTAAATAGTAAATAGCAAGCGCTCGCTATCAATTCCATAGTACGCGAGTGATCTGGCTTCGATTCCCGGCACCGGCACCACTAAAATGGTTAATTGCAATTTTAAGTATCGATTTACCACGTGCGTAGCGGTGGAGGAAAACTTCGTGAAGAAATCTGCATGTCTGAGGAATAAAAAATATTACGAAGACATGTTTGTCAACCCGCACTAGAGCAGCGTGGCGGACTCTTCTCGGCTCTAAAACCCTCTCAGAAATGAGACGAGGCCTGTGCTTAGCAGTGGGACATTTATAGGCTATTACTTTACATTTACCCATAATGGATAATGGATTTTTGCCATTTTTTGCCATTGCTATTGTAACTATTTGAGCAAAATAGTGAGCAAAATAGTCACCAAATATCTAAAACCTAAAACTTATGCGCTATAAAATACTCCAAAACACATGGAAAGACTTCTAGACTGTAAAAGTGTAAATAAATTTTTTGGTCATATACTTATGCTCAAAACTAGGATTACTATAATAAAAGATAGGTGGGATGAAAGTTTTAAAAGAAAGTAAAGTAGCACTGAGCCTGGTCAAATATATTTTGATAACAAAGTCAAAGCCAGAGAAGTAAATTTCATTTATTCATCACGAGTCTGTTCGTCCATAAACATAAACTAGACATAAACCTCAACTAACACCGCGTGGTGTAGTGGCCAGACTTCACCCGCAGCGGATTCAGGCTTGAAATCCCAAACAGAGCCAACATTTGTGCAAAAACACAAAAATTTGGCTCTCGATTCTATGCTTGTGAAATTTATGTCTGTAACACATATTACAGAAAACGATACACAATCGTAGATTGTGGCATCGCTTTTTTTCCAAAAAAGTACATTTGCGATCGGTGATCACGTCACCATGACTAGCTGCATAGAGGTCTTATCAAAGTCCAAAGTAATTGCATACGTAGAGAAATAGATTCTATGATTTTAGTTATATAAATTTTAGGTTATATATTTAAGTTATCTTTATATAACTGAACAGAAAAAACAATATGTTGGACTATGTACATTCAACAGGTCTGGATTCCAGCAACCACAACACTCAGTTTCATTAAACAGAAATAACGGAAGGCTTGGAAGAAAGGCTAGGAGATACAGATATTTTTTCGAGAGACACTATTTTGAGAACCGTGGTAGCTCAGGGGCCGGGCGCTCGCCTTAAATTTAATAGTACGCGAGTGACCTGAGTTCGATCCCAGGCGCTTTGTCATTTTAAAGTCTGATTTACCACGTGCTCAATGGCGAAGGAAAATCGAGGGGAAACATGCATGTCAGAGGAATAAAAATATTTCGGCTACTTGTGAAGTCCGCCAATGCACGCAATATAGCAGCGTTGAAGACCTTTCTCGGTTCCATAACCCTTTCAGAAATGAGAGGAGGCCTGTGCTCAGCAGTGAAATTTATTAGAGAATCTACCACACCATCTCATCCCGTGGGTGTCGTAAAAGTCGACAGAGGGAAATCGACTGAGGCGATCTATGGGGAAGGCCTATATTCGCAATGGACTAGTGATAGGCTGAAATGATGATGATGATGATGATGAATAGATGTTGCGAAAAGTGAATCGGAATATCTCGCGAGCGTCGCGTTTAATGATTTTTACGACAATTGAAAGAAACATTCACACGAAAAGCGATCTCGGATAAAATAGACCAGAGGGCATGGATGCTAGAGACAAGGATAAGAAAATTAAAAAAAAGAAAATAATATTTGAACGTGACGGGAAAAGCAAACGAAAGTTACGTGATAGCCGGAGATAATGTGCATGAAAAAAACGATGACGAGACAATAAGTTAATTTAAAAATTGTCGACAGACTAATTTATGGTATACAAGTGCGTAATGAGGAAACGGGTCGAAATATCGGAGGACCCCACTTGCATAGCATCCACGCTTTTTAACATTTTTTAGAGTAAAAATTTCATCACAAGATAGCAGAAACCATTTTCATTGAGGTATCCTACAATGGCTCACTAACATGGCAATTTTCTAATACAGATCTAACAGCTTAGAAATTGGAAGAAGGTTGTTTAGTTTACGATTTTGTCCGATTATATATAGCAAGCGGTTATGCCCCACTCGCGAGCCTTCTGCCACTTCTCAATTTCACAGCTCTGTTGGAATAGACTCGCGAGTCTCCTGTTAAATTAGTATATTATGCCATTTTATTATATATTATCCAATTACCCCTTATTAATAAATATAATAAAACTGTAGAAAAGTCAATTCTGTACGTTGAAAATATTTTGGAAAATGTAATATGGAGACTAATTTATACCAGGAAAAGCCTAAATTACCCTTTTTTGAAAGTTTTGTTTGTCAGTCTGTCTTCATGTATACACATAACGAAGAATCTACCGAATTGAATTCATAGAATCGGCAAACAGCCGATTTCTATATATCAGTCTTTATCTCGGGTCAACATTTATGGTACTTTTTATTTTTATTCATAGTGCAGTTTCTATGCGATTTGTAACAAACCGTGAATTGATTAACGAGGCGTAACTGTAAAAGTAATGAATTTATTAAAATGTGTTTTCCATGATGGAAATGGTAAGACAGGCGCATAATAAGGCTTACGAAGCACTTAAAAATAGTAAAATTTAAAAGAAATGCCACCAGCGAAATACTGTAATTTCTAAAAGCTCAAGGGCAGACCCTGCATGCAGCAGTAGTTACCCAGCTCCTGTTTCTCACACGGACATGTGGCTTTTTCCCACATGAGTGAATCAAACATCTTGTTTATACATGTTCCAGACAATGCAACTCCAAATTTTGTTTATGAAAACGCTATGTAGGCTTTGAAGGCTTTCAAAGTCGTCGCCGCCATTTTAGTACGAGTCAAAATTTTTTTACTACCAATAGCGTTTTCACGAGCAATATAGTGACAGCATTGCATATTATGGTGTTATTCTACACGAATTATGGTTGTCCGTGCAATACTACAATTACGACACCTCGTTAGGAAAGAGGTAGGTGCTATTCTATTCTATTTTACTGGTGGTAGAATCCGTCTAAGTATGTACCATCTCAGGGCCAGTTTTCCTGTCGTGAAGCAGTAGTGTGCAGACATTACTGTGTTTCGGTTTGAATGGCACTCAGAGCTAGTGTAATCACTGGCCATATGAGGCTTATGATCTGCTGTTTTAGGTGATGGGCGCAGTGTGGTGTCACACAGAAATGTTCTGGGTGACGCAGCATTTGTTATAGGCAAACGTTGCACTTACAATTAGGTGAACGTTTTTCTCGCCTCGTCACTTTTTCCAATAAAAACAAAAAAAAGCCGAACACCTATCGGCAAAATTATGTAAGTACATATATATTATACATATTATAGTTTAAAAACATTTAAAAATTATTCGGACGTCTAGAAGTGGTTGAAAATGTAATTGAAAGTTTTGACGTGCATACAGGTCAAGCTAATAAAAGCGTGTTTAGAAGTGTTTGTAGATAGATATTATTATTACATAAATATTAAAGTCCACGCGAACGAAGGATTGTGTAATATAAATTATTAATGAAAATATTAACTTAATAAATAATTTTTAGGGTAAACAGTTTCTCTAAGTTTTAATGTTGCTGTTAGAACTGTTGTTTGAAAATGTTGATGAAGGTTTTATAAAATGAATATCATTTAAACACTAAACGTGACTTGCTTAATAATTAAGGATAATTTATATTACGTTTTCATTTTAAATATATAGCTCCTTGAACATACACAAATACGGTCGTACGTGATACCAGTGTCAATCTACTATCTTCGCAATTTCTGATAATGGATTCATTTATATTCAGGTGGCGAGCAGACCCTGTAACGAACATCGAGAAAGCTGACGTTCAACGTACAATTACAAATGTTAATATTTACTCGTACCAACTGTCGCCGTCGACTAATTGCTATGGCTGTGCAGTGCGCTTACCTACGCACTTATGTCAAGGTTCTTAATAGTATGCACCCTTAATTTTTATAATTACTTTATTTACTAAATTTTGTATAAAGGTAAGCAAAAACATTAACAAGATAAATGTGTTACAGTTTTCAATTGAAGCTGTGTTTATAAACCGCTTTATAAATGGTTGGGAAAAACATATTTAGACAGTGTTAATTTCTCTTGCGTAAATAATGCAAAAACACCGTTGTTATCCGTGATAGGTAGGATTGCAGAGACATCATCGATAGCTAATAACTAACCCATTTCATCCCGTATGTGGTTTAATAGTCGACTAGGTCAATTCCCAGAAAATACTCGTGATCTCTGAAAGATTTTTCCCTTTTTTCGCATTCGCGGGAAACGAGACGTGACGGATGGCGAACCTGGTCGCCGTCATTTTGGTACGATACAAAAAATTTAAGACACATAAAGGATGAGTAGTATTGGCAGATCTTCTTATCTGTTTATAATGCCCTTAATGTATTGACTCTTCAATATCATCATGACCTAACTTAAATGTTTGAAACTTTGACTGCTAGGAAAAATTGATCTCACTGACCTCTATATATTATAACAGTATATTAATTCCCTTCACAACTTCAGTGCGGAATCTTGGGTTGTGTATGGACAATTTGTTAACATGGGGGGTTCAGGTCACCAAAATTAGCCGCAGAGTCTCCGCCATCGTACAATCGCTCTATCGTCTAAAGACCTTTCTTAATTTTCATACAAAGCTTATGCTTGTACAATCACTTGTAACATTCATTATTGTTTATGCCGATATGTGCTACCCAGACTTGAACCAAGTGATGCTTAATAAACTAGAGTGCCTTCTCAATGACAGTATTAGGTTCCTTTTCGGTCTTCGTAAGTATGAGTACATCTGGCTATCTAATATATAGATAATTTAAAGTTTTTGAATATATTCTAAAAATGTACTCAAGAAATAATTAAAACAGTATTTATTACAAATTGACAGTAACATATTTGATAAAAATTATGCGACCAATATTTTTATTCTTCAGGCATGCTGAAGAATAAAAATATTTTGAAGGCATCTGAAGTTGGCTAACCCGTATTGGAGCTCATTGGCTCATTGGCATGTGCTCAGCTGTAGTAGTGATATTTTTTTCATATTTATAACTGTTTACAACATTTGATATTCTGTAACATGGTGGTATTTTACCGGTTCAATCACAGCCATTTAAGTGATACAGCCAGTATTCAATTACTAATTAAAAACTGCTTAACGTGGCTCTACCAAGTAAAAATTTATAAAACATTCGACTATGTAATATAGTCTAAAAGCTCTAGCTTTATTCACATGACAGATGACAATCATAAGAGTCGACTAAGGAATGCATTGCAAAAGATGGTGGAACTTTAACTGAACTGGTAGCAGAGACGAATAGCAGGTGTCTGCTGTAGATATGACCAACTCATCTTCCAAACGTTGTGATTACTGCTAATACTCTCTTCTTAGGAGACATATCCAGCAGCTGACTATAGACAAGCTGATGATTCAGAAGAAGACTGATTTTTACTTTCCGAGAATAAACAAAGTTGGAGTTACTGATGTTTATTAATTTTCTCTTTAATTATGCTTTTTAGGGTATGTCTCAAAAAATGTGTCCTCGTATAAGATTTTTCGTTAGCCCCCATAGGCTTAATTCTCCCTATAATTATCTAAGCAGATAACTTAGTCTTAATAAGTGTAATACTTCATACCAAACAGTTAAAATAATCGCATAACTACAGCTACATGCCAGCGACTGAGATAACGTCGTGAAAACGTCCGACTGATATTTCAATGACGGATTAAGGCACTGAACGTAAATTGGTGGTTGGGGTGGATCCCATGTCACTGTGATATTCATGACAACGAACATACGAATTTGTTAGCAAAGACAATGAAGACTGGTTTAATTGTTTACTATAGTAAATACCGTTATAATTTATTATCTTTGGCTAATTCCGATCACATATCATAATGGCGTAATGTTTGGCGCAAGTCGTCACAAGCAAATATTATGCATTCCTATCTTTGCTAAACTTTGGATTAGGGACAATTCCGTCTGAATATCTGGACTTGAGAAGAGGTGTTCCGATTATTATTTTTTCATCTTAATTAACGTACTTATTTTGCATACATCCCTATCAAGGTGATAATCCGGTTATCCTTAGTACTTACACATTTTGTAAAACTTTTGTGAATTATAATTTATGTTTATATTATTAGATTAACCAAACGCTGAAAAAATCCCTGCTTGACATGATACTGGATATAAAAAAAAAACTCCATTGAAAATAATAACTCAAGATCTGTATATACGATTACATGTGTGAATATTTCTAAAAAGTTACTCCGTTCGAAGTATAAGAAGTGTCATAATAGAATAGTTAATAACTGAATTCTCTAAGGTCGCTAATATAGATGAATATTTTAAAACTTTAATGTTTCAGAACTCTGCACAAAATGTATTTTATTTTTTTGTGCATTATTACACCTCTTCGTTATATTTAATTTGTTTTAAATCATAATATATTATTATTGGACATGTATTAAACATTTTCGTTTGACATACTACGTCAACATTTGAAATGCAAGAGCAATTGATATTTGTGAAGCAAGGAAGGAGTAGCATCTGTGTGTTGACGGATATTTTCATATGAAATTATAAATAAGCGCAGCTATCAAACTGTGTCCTATGATAAGCAGATGCATTCAATGTAATTTAGCGCGCGCTACACAGTTTCATTTACAATAACTCCCTTACTTTGGTATAAAACATATGTGTAAATTATGCCTTTTTAAACGTGGTAGAACCACGCTGCGGATGGATACTGAACGTAGAACGTAAGTCGGTAGATGATGATGATGATGATAATGATGTTAATGACGTACCGCATGGCATAGTGGTCAGATTATGCGCAATCACAAATTGTTCAGATTCAGAGACACGGGGATAATAACACTGCTCGTGTTGTGATTATCCTCGAGTCTGAATCTGTAATCTCGAAGTGGCTAGGGAGGACGAGGAAGAGTCTGTGTGTGCGTGTATATTTGTGGCAACATAATGCCTTCTGAGCAGTTGATATAGCTTCCGACAGTATTAGGAAGTTGTTCCCGTGGTCGAAAATTAGCTAGGAGGACATCGCCAAGTTAATTAAGAGTATAAGTTTTTTTTTTTTGGGTCAATGATGAAACGAACAAAACGTTCACCTGATGGTAAGTGCACATCTACCCATAGCAAATGCTGTGTCACCCAGAACATTTTTGTGTGACACTACACTGCGCCCATCAGCCTGAGACATCAGTTCTTAAGTCTGAGAAATTTTCTGAGTGACACAGAATTTGTTATGGGTAGACGTTGCACTTACCATTAGGTGAATGTTTTGCTCGTTTCATCACTTTATATAATAATAAAAAAAAAACTTGAAAGAGGCTTATGTCAAGTAGTGGAATATTAACAGACAGGTAAAGAAGAAGAAGATATTAAAAAAATGTAATACTCTTATCAAAAAATATTAGATACAAATTATATGGCATATGGTTCCCCATAATTACAAATAATTATGTAATTTTTAATCACATGGGTTTTTGCTTTTAATTTTTATAACTTGTTCTGAAATTCGTCCAAAGTTTGCCTTCAAAATGTATGGTTTTATAAATAGCATTATGATCTAGCTTATGGAATGTTAGCTTAGCATTTTTACCGAGCTGAGAAACAACGTGAATGTTGTAATTGATTCTACTCGTGATCATCATCATCATCATCATCGTCGTCATTTTAGCCTATCACTAGTCCACTGCTGAACATAGGCCTCTCCCATAGATTACTACAAAAGTGTGTAGTATTATGATCGCCAATTCGCCTACCAAGCGCGATGATTATGGCGAATCCGACGTCTATGGAAGATGCCTATAAACATACCTCGAGGTCTTCATACACGTGAAAACTTAAGTGCAAACAAATTATCATCATTTATTCTATCACTAAGCCACTGCTGAACATAGACCTCCACCATAGATTGCTACAAAACTTTGTAGCACTCATTTTGGGGGGACCCTGCAATAGTTGCCACGCTCGTGAGACGGGTTGACAACCGCAGTTTATTTATTCAGATATTCCAGGAAGATGCTGCTGCCCATCTTCTGGTTTTAATTTTCCCTCTGTTGACTTTTACGACACCCACGGGATGAGATCGAGTGGTAGATTCTCTTATGCCGCTACCACACGGCACCTACTCGTGATATTTTCTTACAAACAATATAATTTATACAACGTACAATAGTTAAACAGTATCACCAAAAGATGGCGCTGTGCCAATGATGTAATTTACTGAATTGTGTTCTCCGCCGTTGAATGACGTAGAGATTTTAGCTTAAAATATTGACACTCGTTCAATATTCGGATTTTCGTGGTCGACGAACGTTTGAATTCTTAATTGATTGATTGATTATTATTATACTATTATATTGGTTGGTCCGATTAATAATATGCTAATTAGTTGTTTCATTGCTATAAATGTTTTTTAATCGTTATGAGTAACTTAAAATTTTGATTGTTTGTAATATTAATTATTTTTTAAACGTCGCGTTGCGGTAGATCTCTACGCATTTTCCGCCGTGAAAGTACAACAATAGTTAATTAGCATTATCAATAGATGGCATTGTGAAAATTAAGTCTTTGTCTGAATAGAGCTGAACACCGCAATTCTCGGCCGTTGCATAACTTTGAGACACGATTTCTTCAAATATTTGCACCTGGCCTACGAGCACAGCTATCCGTTGAAGCTGTAAAATACAAAAACTCTAACACCAAAAACATCGTTATTTTAGTTTTTTTTTTCATTGCATAAAGTGATGAAACGAGCAAAACGTTCACCTGATGGTAAGTGTAACGTCTGCCCATAACAAATGCTGTGCCACCCAGAAAATTTCTGTGTTACACTACACTGTGCCCATCAACCTGAGACATAGGTTCATAAGTCTCATATGCTCAGTGATTACGTTAGCTCACAGTGCCCTTTAAACCGAAACCCAGTAACGTTTGCACACTACTGCTTCACGGTAGAATAACTAAACTAATAATACCTGCCTAGACGGACTCCTGCATAGGAATCCTACCATCAGTAAAAAAAATCGTTTATGGCTGTTTAAATATTTCTCATAATTCTATTTAATATTATAAATGCTAAAGTAATTCTCTCTGACCCTCTATCTGTTTGTTACCTTTTTTCAGTTAAGCTGAACCAATCTTGACAAAATGTGGTAGAGAGTACTCCATGTTATATTTTAAATGATTAAACGATTATGAAGAAATCTGTTTAAAGAACTTCTATTTATTATTTACCAAAAGTAATTAATCAACCAATGACATTATTTACAATTCCTATAAATATGACTTATGTAATAGTGACATCAATAGTTACATGGGTTAACACTAATAATCTAAAAAATAATTTAAATAAAAGAAGCATATTTTTTTTGATTAAAATTAAAGATCACAATATTACTGCGATTTTAATATAATTTGCGATAATATTAATAAGGAAGTCTACTACACGGTTTCTCGGAAAAGCCGTAGTTCATATGCCTTTATATATTTATAATCTTTCCCCGACAGTCAACACTGATGCAATTATCACGGCTTATTATGGGTTCTTAGGTTTGTATTATTTTTTGGGATCATTTTACTAATAAAGTTGTAATATTTAAAATGCAAAAACATTGTATACGCGCTACGTTTAAGCTGCAAACTACTGACAGTTAGTTGACTTTTTCAGAAGGCAATATTCCTTAAGCCCAAAATTTAACAATTCCATCGTTGTATATAATAGAAATAGCGCTATTTCTAAGGAGCAATCCTCATTTATTTCCACGGTTTTGTGAAAGAGTACCTCGAAAACGGCATTAATGCGGAATAGTATAATATGCATGGCACCTATAATTAATTTACAACAAAATTACAAACACAACATTTACAAAATTTTAATTATGACCAAATTTAAAAGATTTATAATTGACATTTTTTTACAACATCAGTCAGTTCCTTAATGACAATTTTTAATATGTCTAATTATTACTAGTATGTTTGTGATTAAACGACAATGTATGGTAATTAAAATCAACTTTAATCGAAATATTATTTCATGTTTACGAATAATTGCATTAATTGATTGAACATAACTGATTGGATTTTTGCACACCGATGCCTGTAAAACATGTTGGTTCTATTTTATATTATCCACAAATCACTTAGGTATGCGTTGTAATATGTTTGTGATACATTATTTCGTAAAAAAAACTTTATCTTTAAAAACAAAACGTCATGGAAATGTTGCACAGGTATTGGAACTCTACGAACAAAGGGTTTTTAATATTAAACTATTGTATTTAACGGAATAAAAACATCCGCGTAACATTTAATGTCATTCTGTAAGTTCTAAATTGGCTACGTGATTCAATTTCAATGTTTGTATTGCTGCAAATCGCGCTTTCGTTGAAAAAGCATATAAAAAACAATGTGGTCATATATTACACCAAATGTTTCAAATTGTTTTTCTTCGTATCTTCTGCTAGTTCGGGAGCTGGAAATGTATAAGACTTGTAAAATTTTGTCTCTTATAGCTTACTGGATATTCCTTTTACCTGGTTTACATTTTTTTTTCTGTTTAACGTAAATAAGGATGACGAGTACACAGTTCACCTGTGTAGTCACTATTGTCCATAAACACTTAAAAGGAATGGTTTTTACCCGAAAAACATTATACATTTTTTTTGTTTCATTTGTTTCTTCATATTAGTATTGTTTACGACACATTAATAAAATTATTATGGACATTAAATAAAATACAATCTGCGGTCAAAAACTGACCTCTTAATTAACTTCAAATTATCCTTAATAAAAGTAATATTTGCTTTTATAGGTCAGGGATTTGCTCCAAAAAGCCTTCATTAAGTAGCTGTTTATGTATAACCTCATTTTTCAATAAAAGTTCTACACGAAACAAGAAGTCACGCAATTGCTCTTTGATATATTGTGTAAAAATCTTGTAAGTTCTTAGCCTTAGTTAAAATAAATGGGTGAAACTACTACGTATTTTTAAAAAAAATATCACTTTAATATGTGCCTAGTTTAAGAGCACTCTACATTCATCAGTGAAAAGTACCCGCCCTCATTGGTTTACGTCCCAAAAACGATGTTGCCTCTCAAGTTGTGGAGCTTTGGTCGGTACATACGAACCTATGCCCACTTCTTCAAATCTTCTGCGAACTGTACGCTCGCTCACTCGCACTTCTCGCACGACTTCAAGCTCAATTAGGGTGTTCCTGCCAGCTCAAAGTTGTAGAGAACGGTCATCCCTCTTCTAAATGCACTTTTTTATGCCTTGGCCCCTCCTCCTACTCACAAGACAATCATTCAACCGGTAACGTCGAATATAGCGATTAATCGTTGAAATTAATTGCTGCAGTCTGGCGGCAATAGATCTGTAGGTATGACCATTTCTTTGCATTTCATCTGCCCTAATAATCTCTGGTCGTGTTAAATCGAGCATTTTTAGTTTATTTCAACTAAGATACCTACTACTGACACGAAAAAAATAAGTTTTGAATTTATCGAATTTAAAAAACTTTTAAATTTCTCATCAGACCGAGCTCGAACCACTAACAAATCATTATTAACGGGAAACAGAAACAAATCGATGAAAAAAATACTCTATTTTTCAATTAAATTCAAAAAAAAGGTAACATAACTGGCCAGTCTTTTATGAAATATTATGAAAAATAATGTTTTTTTTTGTGTTCCGTTAATTGTGCCGGTGTGTCTATATTGAGAATAATAATATAGTTAAAAAAATATGTATGTTCGGGCATAACTTTTTTGTTTATGAACCCATATTATTATAGTATATATATTATATATATTATTATAGTTTCTTGCCTGTACGCGAAGACCTTTATCATATATCACATATATATTATGTGTACTGTGTAGTTACTTAACCTTTACTACGCTACCTTTACACAAACCATAAAGACTACAATAACGTAGTTTATTATGGCTTTATTGACAAGAAATGCAATCCCGCGAAAGGCTATCATCACCATCTTGCCAAGTTCTAGGAAAGTTAGAAACTAACTAAGCTCCTCACTTCATTAGACATGACCTAATGGTGTAGTGAAACATGTTTTTGCTCTAGAAAACTTCTTAATTTTTATACGTCTGATTTAGGCCTCCAAATTTTTAAATCTGAAAATGTTAGTGAAAACCGGCATAAATTATTAAAATAATCGTTTCGAAGTTTAATAGTTCATTGTTGTCATTCGAATCAAATTTGTACCAAAAAAATCATTTTTCCATAATTCTTCACGCCAATCAAGTTTACCTACATTTTACTGTCTTATTACAGGTATAATTTTTTACTTTTTAGTGTACCTACCCTGCAGTGACACATGTAGTACATATAAAATATAGAAAGAGTTTCACATACCCCCGTCGTTAGAGTTGACGTTGCCGCCTACGTGAAAAAAATTGTTTATCTACTTTGGAAGTTATCGACCGTGTCGTATGGGTCGTAAACAACCATCGCCTATACATTATCTTCTAGAGCGACGCTGTTTATGTCTGCGTCCTACTGCGTAAAGTTTTTAATTTTTATATTGTTTTAATGTTCTTAGTAACTTGTTATATAGCTTCAAACATTTAAAAGAAAAAAAGTATAAATTATCTGAAAATCAGATTATGTCCATGTGAACAAGCTTTGTAATATAGAATAAACTTCATATTTGGAATTTAAAGTTAAAGACATAAAAAAAAAGTTACAATTTATTAATTAATGTGGTGTGTGTATGGTCATTATCTAAAAAATCTACGGTAGGCATTCGGCAATAAGCTACTGTTTCACTTGCACATGTTGCACACCACTAGTCGCTGAGTATACGCAAACCATGTAGGCCAGATGATGATCGAGTATTGAAATATTATAAGTTGCACTTAAAACTTTGTCCTTGTTGTAATAAACCGCACCAGGAATACCGAAGAAATTCTAGTGTGGGACACCGCTATTATAAAAATTATATGATCAATTAAAAGATCCATGAAATGTAATAAAAGCTACATAGATCCCCGAGAAAAAGTTCTTTAAAGGCAAACTTTGCCTGTTATCGAGTGAGGCACTGCAATAAACGAAGCATTTCTGAAAGGGAACAAAGTTGAAAAGCTACATTTCACCACTAACATGCGAGTCCAGTTATTCAGCGATATAGAGTCGGATGCTTGTACTCAGAAGCCGTTCGAGATAGGATGCAGATCGATTAGAAACTGAGGAGAAGGTGTAGCTCGTTTCACCGACCAATGCACTAGGAAGACGAACTTATTGCACAATTTTTTGCTACTATAGTTCCCATAAAAAGTTGCTTTTGCAATGACGATCAATAAATCATGGGGTCAAACTTACCTCAAAGGTAGCAGGAATTTGGGCACCGCATGTTTTTACCATGGTCAGCTCTACGTAGCTTGCTCACGTGTTCCTAAGTTGTAAAATCTGCACGTTATTGCTGAACTAAAGAAATCCATTATAGGTACTTTATAGAAAGCAATACTTTATAGGAGTATATTACAGTAAGTGTTCTACTTTCGCAATATCTGCCTAAAAATACAAACAATAATTATGCTTTTTTCTTGCATTATTCAATTACTCTTTCTTATCCTTTAAGTTTTTTTGAATATTCTATGAAATGATTTATCCATGCATATAAATAAAATTGAAGTATGTGTCTGTGATTTCAAAATAACTGTGTTTTCTCAAGTACAAACGTTTATTTATACTATACCAGTCATTGATATACAAATGTATGTCATTGATACCTGTACCCTTTTCCCAATCCTTTTTTTTTAATTCTGTCTGTTTTTCTGTTTGTACGGCGTAATCTTCAGCACGGCTTAAACGATTTTAATTGGATTTTCACTGAAAGATAGGGGAGTTTGTAGGGCTACATATATGGTACTATTTGTTCCGGAAATGTTTAAGGTCTCTGTGTGAAAATTGAAAAACCTTGCATGCAAAAATTTGCAAAATCATGCAAAATTTTAATATATGCGAGCGAAGCCTCGGGCGGAAGCTAGTTGTACATATAACTATATTTCTTACAAGTAAAACTATAAATGGTTTAAGAAACAAATTCCTTTGGTCCATTTTGTATGCCTTAAAAAGAACCGTTGAAGATAACGGAGGAAAATGAAAGTTTTTTTGTTGCAGCATAATGCTTAACGTAGTCAACAGTAAACTCTGAAGAATGTTTAGTAATAAACAGAGCACTCGCAACGATGGATTTTATCCATACTAATATATGAATACGAAAGTAACTCTCTCTGTCCCACAGCCTGTTTGTTACCTTTTCACGGTTCAACCGCTGAACCGATCTGGATGAAATTTAGCAGAAAGATAGCTTGCATCCTGGAGACGAACATAGATTACTTATTATCCCGGAAAATCAAATAGTCCCCACGGGATATTTAAAAAACCTATATCCACTTTCGGACGAAGTCGCGGGCATCAGCTAGTATTTATATAAAGTATTGTATGTGCAAGTGTAAATTAAATTATATATTCACTTTAAAATACAAGTGTTCTGATATTCTACAGCTTCGTTAACGATGGCTATAAATAATATCTTAAATCTTTAGATGTGGGAAATAATAATGACAGAAATAACATTTAAGTATTTGCCTATACAGCTGAGATCTGGTCCCAAAAGAGAAAGCGGGTAAATCGGAAAATGTTTTATTACTTTTTTATGAACACAAAAATGTTACTTTTTTTCTTTCATTATGAACGGAAACTTTACGTAGTAAATATTGACGTGTTTTTATTTTTATTTATGTTACAAGAACTATTAATAATAAATATTAAATATTATATCAATTAAGGCGTATAACATACCCGCTTCGTTAATAGCAAGGGTGAACAAAAGGCACAGCTTGTTTGTTTGCTGAAAGAACTTTTGGCAGCAGATAATGAAATAAGTTTTAGCTCAATCGTTCTACTAATAGAGAACAAGAATCTGGTGATTGACTTAATATGAAGCAATTTATTATACTGTTTTTTACATTACTTTATATTCTGTTAACAAAACTGATGCTATTAAGAAAATAAGGATTTTTTCTAATATTTTTCAAACTATTTACATATTTTTAGATAATTATTTAAATCAGTTTATTGTTAAATCATAAATAAGTTAATTTAAGGAATTTTGTAGATTAAATTATTTATACCTTATCGTCCGCTTACTGGAATATTAAACTTATATTTGTTTCGTTCCGACAATCTGACGATATGGACAAACTTTACCTATCCGATACTCAAATGTATGAATTATTATACAATAAAACCTCCTAAAAAAGTTTTCATAGAAACCATGAAACATAAAAATACAAATATTTTATTAACGTGGGTTTTAGAATGAATGAAAAATTGAAAATGGACTTCAAAACTGAAAGGACTTCTCAAAAAAAAGTAGACGGAATGCTACATATGCCGGTTAATAGTGGGTACAGCAACAGTGAATACCAGCAACAGCAAATATACAGACGGTGTACAGTTCTTGTTTAATCTATAAAATATTAAAGGTGTATTAATTTGAAGAAGTTGTTAATTTTCCGTTTACGATCCTACATGTTTTTATTAATCAACGGAGAATTAACTTGTTATGGCTTCAACGCGATATTCAAAGTCAAAGTCAAAATTTCTTTATTCAGTTGAGGCTTGTATAAAGCTCTTATGAATGTCAAAATCTACACCGGCTCAAAAAATAAGACTTTCTCAGAGAAGAACCGGCAAGCAACACTGGGGTCTTTCTTTTTTTTCAATGCCATATTAAATAATGTCATGTATACAATAATTATATTATTTAATTACAATAGCACATATTTTGGTTGCCAGGGGAATTGCAAGTGCAGAGTAAGAGTTATTTTCAGACATCTCTGTCCTCTATGTAATGATCTATTTTATAATATGCTTTTATGCCACCTCACTATATATTTTCATGACGAAACGCAGCATGTACCTTGATTCCATTTCGTTTTATTAAGTAGTAAGCGATTATATGTAAATCCTGATTTATATATTCTCATCAATTGTATGATAATGACAATATTAAAATAAAAGTATAAAATATCTTAAGTATTTTCAAGTTCGCTTAAATATTTTGTTACTAGAAATAATTAAAGGTGGCCACTTTTATGTAAGTAATCCATGAATTTTCATTTGTAATATCTATACAATAACAGCAAATGTAGAATATCCATAAAAGCTCCGGTCGACTTGAGTGGCTTCTGCCTACTTCTATGTACTCGTATCTATGTATAAGATTTATTCCATTCACGAACACGCTCTTCAAGAAAAACTCAATGTTTTTCGAGGTTATGAAATCATTTCACATATTGAAATATTATGATTGATTTGCATTATATTTTCATTAAATAGTTTTTTCTGATTATTTTATTCAAGTTCAATATTTATAAAGAATTGTGTTCCTTTGTCGTGCAATAAAAAAAAAAATTATAAATTTACCTTCATAATCAGTCATAATTCTTTTATTAAATTATTATAAAATATTTTCGGACGACTTTATGTATAATAAGTAATTAATAATAGGGCGTCACAATGAGATATTTTGACTTCCCTAATGTATTTTCTTACTACGAAAAATCAAACTCCGTATCTCTCGTCGTCTCAGCCTATCACTAGTCCACTGCTGAACATAGGCCCCCCCGTATACAGCGCCACAAAAGTTTGTAGCTCTCATTTTGGGGGGATTTTGCCATAGTTGCCATGCTTGGCAGGCGGATTGGCAATGTATTCAGATGTTCCAGGAATATGCTGCTGCCCATCTCCTCGTCTTGATTTCCCCTCAGTCGACTTTTACGACATCCACGGGATGAGATGGGGTGGTAGATTCTCTTAAGCCTCTACAACACGGCCCGTATCTCTCAACTCAAATAATATTTGTTTTTCAGACATTTAAAGTATAACGTTTTTTTTTTCTATTGAGATTAAAATATTTGTTATCTACAAATATTTTAATAATAATAGAAAAAAAAATCGATTCTTTACAATAGCCATTGCTGTGAGGCTTAAAATAAACCACAGTAATTGAATTTATAGACCATTGCTTAAGATCAATAATACGATGGCTGCTGGAATTAATATGAATCATGAATATGCAAGTAGACAATATGGATGCGGTTATGTAGTACCATATGGTACTGCGTTTATGCTATTACATACGACCTCAACACGATAATAGCGTACACTTGTAGCTGTCGTCTAACGACTTATAATTTCTGAATCTACAGTGATATTTGTACTAAATATTTTACCTTTCTTTTTACCAATAAAATAATTAAATGTAATATTGTAACGAAACTAGAAAACCCATTCTGGTTTATTTACTATTATTATAGTACAAAAAGATATCTAACTATTAACTGAAAGATGAGAATATGGAACAAAATTTAACATAACTTCTTTCAATATAACTTAAACTTCTTCCGCATTTTAGGAGAAATCTCCTTAAGCAATACTGTAAAACATTTAAAAACATAAGCTTTTCTTTTCAAGATTATAATAAATGTAAAGCTGTGAATATACTAATATTTCAATGAATTATCTTTCACATGAATTATAGTCCATAAATATGATTATTTTAATCTTAAAAAGCAGTGATTTGTCTGCTGTTAGCTTTGTACAGAAACCTACTAAAGTGCCTTTTTGTAAGTAACTAAGAAATAATTAACGGAATAACGTAATTAACACCAACATATTTTGAGTAATTAAATGCAATTCGTTAAGCACACGATTTAATAATTAAAAATAGAGTAAGCTACAATATTGTACGGGTAATAATTTATAAATATGAAACCAGTGGCATGAAATATAAAAATCCATGAATAAAAAGTCGACCAAAACGTTATGAATAGAGCTTCCGGCTGTTGCACTCAAAACATTTAAATATAGATTTTAAGTAGTTATATCAAAATATTCATCATCATTAAAATAATGTTCATCATTTCATCCTATCTAGTACACTGCTGAACATAGGCCTCCCCCAAAGATTGCAACAAAAGTTTGTAGCTCTCATTTAGGGTTATTTTGCCATAGTTGCCACGCTTGGCAGGCAGGTTGGCAAACGCAGTTCGTTTATTCAGATGTTCCAGGAAGATGCTGCTGCTAAAAACCAGGAGATAGACTCCTGGTTTTTATTGTAGCTTAGTCAACTTTTACGACACCCAAGGGATGAGCTGGGGTGGTAGAGATTGTCTAAAGCCGCTACCACATGAAACTTTAAATTAAAGAAAATTATCAGGGCTTGCATGGTGTGTTTAACTTTCATTAAAATTACATTTACCTTGATTCCTTAATTTTGTTAATATCGTATCTTGTGTTGATGTAATCCTTGTTGGTGAAAAAATAAAAAAAATATATCAGGAATAATCTAAATATAGAATCATCATTTTCACCAGTCACTCTTCGTCTCCAAATTTGAAGGGTTTGACGTTACGATCGGCAAAAGGGTTAGCAATCACAGTATCAGATACCTTGCACCTCAAATCCTGATCTTTATTCCACCATTCATCAGATGGAAAACAATTTTATGGACAGATTTTTCAGGCGGGCGCGCAGCACCACTTGATAGCTGAACGTGATGGCCTACGTCATCCCTAAAGTGGACGCAGGGGTGCAGGTTGACACTGCCTACTTTGATTTCAAAGAAGCCTTTGATTTTGTTGGTAACGACATATTACTGTCAAAGTTGACGACAACAGGTTGTAGCACTAAACTACTTCAATTCTTTGCGAAATACATGAGGGATAGACAGTAGTACCTGGAATATTCGGGCTGTAAATCTAAGCTGAATTATTCTAGAACAAGAGTGAGCTAAGGTAAAAACCAAGGACCGTTCGAATTTATTATTATGATAAATGATCTGCCAAAAGTCGTCAGTGAAGGAGTCGCGGTGTTTGCTAATCGTCAACGATCATCTCAGTTATAATGTCAAGTTAACTAAAACTAAACTCTTAATTAAACCATTACAAGCGGATGTGAACGGGGTGGTCGAATTGAGTGAAAGAAATAAGTTATCATTTAATGTAACTACGAGTACATACTCAATAATAACATTCAGCAAGATAAGAGCACCGCTCCACTACGACTATATTAGAGCGATTGAGCTTATGTGTACTGGATGAGTATGTGCGGTGGTGGCGGCGGCCATGAATGTTCGGAGTGTCCCGCGCTCGAACCAACCTACTGTCCAAAGCGCCTTTAACACGCACACTAAATCTTGTCTATAAATAATCTTGATTTATTCTCGTGTTCAGGAAACGAATTCAAAAAAATAAACTTTGTTAAACCCTTTTTCACGACTTAGGCTATCCTATAATAATCCTTATATTGCGAAAAAAATCTATTACTCGAATTAAAGACACTTACGGGGTGAAATGTGGTAATAAAATTCTCCTATTATATAGATATATAGATCTTATAAAAAACCAGTATTCTTACTAAGACACAAAAAATAAATTCATGCAAAAGAGGTCTTCTATGCTATTAGTAGAGTAGGTATGGAATTATTGTGACTCATATAAATCTATAACTTACTTCAAACATTAAGCTTATATTTCACGTAAATGCTGTTTCAAATAGAAATTTTACCACATAATAGTTTATTTTTAAGCAGAACTTATTTTCAGTAATGCGTTTTTAATGTTCCTATGTTGCCGCAAATTATCAAATTTTGCGCAGTCGCCAAAGCATATATATTTAATAATTTTCATTTAGGTGGTACTGTATTAACTGTTTTTTTATCATTAGCTCCAATGTATGTGTGTCAATTTTCATACCAGTTCACCCAATGGTAAATGGTCAAAGTGGCCGAAATACACGTACATCCACCACGTTGTAGGACTAATCAAAGGTTCATTCGGTTCTCCATTTCTCTTTACTTTTTTTAAAAAGGGTAATACATCCGATTTATCAAATACAGGAATGGTAAAATTACCTCCTAACAGCACTAAGTAAGAGATTAATTATTCCAGGAGCAATTTCAAGTAACTAACTGATTCAGCATGCCCATTGTAGCATACATAATCGGGTAAAACCTCCATACAAAGTTTGTTCAATATCAAAGCAGGTCAATTTTTCCATGCAAATATCGTTCCGTACCCATAGTCTCTCCTGTTGAGATTGGAGATCGTTTGCAACTTTGTGCTGAAGTATTGTTTTCATTTTACCAATGTCAGAAAATTATTTTGAGGTCATGTATACAAATTATATTATAGTAATATTAAACAAAAAATAAAACTAATTTCATGGATTTTATCGTGTTTATTTCAACTATAACCCGATTTTTCGAGCGCTTTACAGCGCCCATGGTTACAGGAGTACTGTCTTGTGTGATCTCGCTAGAGAGTATTATTGTTCTGCGTTTGTATGACTTTAGCAATATTTACCGCCTTAGTGAATTGTTGGTATGGAAAACGCAAATATCGTTATATCGCCAAAAATCCGGTGTTTTTTAGCTTGTTTGTAGTGAATACAGCGCTGTTTATGTTGGTCAGACTGGTCGCAATTTCGAATCTGGGCATATCTGGGTTTATATAATAATTAGAGATAATAAACATTAAAAATAATTATATTGCACTGCTGAATTATAGCAAACAAACGTATTGAAGTCAATACTGTTAAATATCTTAGCAAATTAACTTTCTTTCCTTTAGTCTATAATATATTATGGTCATCGTGCCCCTATCATCATAGCGTTGGTGATGTTTATAGTTCACAACGTCTACCTTTAAGTCAATAGCAATGATATTGTTGCGTTGTAAGGAGGTGCCATCCGTGTGATAGTTGCATTGACGCTTTCCTTGTCTTGTAACACAGGTGAGTTGCGTCAGTATCGATGCGATGTACGGTTCTAGTTTATGGAAGTTTTGCGATTGTAGATGTCCAATAGTTAGGGAGAATGCTACAGAGTTAAACCATGTAAGAGACCTTTCCAAACACTATTTAATCATCATCATCATTTCAGTATCTACCGTAAGTCCACTGCTAAACATAGGCAGTTTGCAAGTTTGCAGCTCTCATTATGGAGGGATTTTGCCATAGTTAATTTATTCAGATGTTCCAGGAAGATGCTGCTGCCCATCTCCTGATTTTCATTTTCCCTCTGTCGATTATTACGACACCCACGTGATGAGTTGTGGTGGTAGATTTTCTTAAGCTGCCACCATACGGTACCACGTTGTACATAAACTATACTCATTTATCGATGAATCAAGTAAAAAATACCGACCTCATAAATATCCATTCCATTTTTTCCTCCTAAATTAATTAAGATTTTAAGATGGAATTTGTCTAAAGTTGAGCAGCTCGTACCAGTAGTTGAACAAGTATTACACCAGTGAGTGATCAAAAAAATTAATGATTTTATTAAATAATTACTTTATTAGAAATCTTTTAAACTGAGATCATGATGCTAGGTTTCGACATTATATCCTTACAGAAATATGATATAGTTGACTATGTTGATAGATTTGATAGATGACGTACATATATTTCTTGGTGTCTCTGGCAAACTATTTCCTGCCAAGCCTTGCAACTTGCAACGTTTGACTTCTCTTTATATACTTTTAACAGTTTCAAGAACCATTGGTTTAATAACGGAAAATCCTTTTTTTCGCCATCACCTGTATTCGCGATTCTAGTAGAGATTCTTCTGTGGGATCAATATCGTGTGTAGTCCCGAATGGTGATACTGAATGTTTCAGTTTCATTTTATTATTATTAATAGAAAAAAAAATTGGATTGTGTTTGGAGTGACGAAACGAGCAAAACGTTCACCTGATGGTAAGTGTAACGTTTGCACATAACAAATGCTGTATCAGAACTACTGTACCCAGAACATTTCTGTGTGACACTACAAGGCGCCCGTCACCCTAAGACATGAGTTTTTAAGTCTCATATACCCAGTGATTACACTTGCTCACAGTGCCCTTCAAACCGAAACACAGTAATGTTTGCACACTACTGCTTCACGACAGAATAACTGGCCCGTGGGTGGTTCCTACCTACATATCATATTTTCGGCATGTTTCCCTTATTTTAGCAACTTTTCTTATTTCCTCGATAGGTTTTGTGATGTCATCTTATTTATAACCGAAGGAAATTCTACTCGGTTGCACGGAAATTGTTTTTGGAGGCATAGCACATTACTGGACATTGTAAATTTTAAAAGTGTTTTCTATACTAATTTAATAAGTGAATATGACTGTATGCTTAAATAATTTGAAAAAATCCAAATCTTCAAAAAAGCTCAAACACAAGTAATTTACCAAATGGTAAACCACAGAGACACTGCGCATTTTTGTGTACCAGTAGATTTTCAGTGACGGATAATAATTCAAACAAGCAATTTTTAAGCAATTAATATGCAAAATTCTTAGAACGTAAATAACAGTAACCCATAAACATTAAAATTGCTCATAGTCATGGTCAAAATCATAGGATTCAAAATTATTAAATAACTTCATTACACGTGCCCAGAACTAAAAGAACGAGATATGATTGCTAATAAAATATGAAAAATATTATAGATGGCGTATAACTCATATTTTGACATCATTGGCCGATTGTTAAAGGTCCTTCGGGGTTACCAACCCTAAATAAAAATTGCGTAAGTAATTTTAAATATGCTTAATTTTCACAGAAGAAGTTTTTTTTTATAAGAGAGGGGACAAACGCGCAAGTGACTCACCTGATGGTAAGTGAATCACCACCGCCCATGTACAACCGCAACACCAGAGGAATCGCGGATGCGTTGCCGGCCTTTGAGGAAGGAATAGGCTCTTTTCTGGAAGGTCCCTAAGTCGTATCGGTCGGGAAAAACAGCCCGCGGCAGCCGATTCCATAAAGTGATCGTGCGTGGCAGAAAATTCCGCGAAAAAGCGCACTGTGGTGGAATTTTTTGTTCTGCCGCAAAGTGCGATGGTGAAAACCTGCGGCTGGAATTATTCCGAACAAATCCTCGGAACACTTCCCGTTGTAAATCCTGTAAAAAATGCAAAGAGATGCAACATCTCTTCGCAAGGCCAGTGCATCAAGTCGATCGGAAAGAACCTGGTCGATGATTCGAACCGCTCTTCGTTGAATACGGTCAAAAGGGCTGGGAGGGAGCTCAAGGGACCTGGTACTGGGGTGCCCCCGCCCAAAGATGAGAACAGTACTCCGCGTGAGACCGAACCTGCACCTTGTAAAGTTGCAAGCCGTGGACCGGCATGAAGTACTGTCCCGCTCTACTGACCACGCCAAGCTTTTTAGAAGCCAATTTGGCCTTCCCTTCCAAGTTACCGCGAAACTGAACGTCACTCGTATGTCTACGCCAAGGATTCCGATACTGGCTGAGGCAACGAGGGGAGTGCTTCCAAAACGAGGTGATACGACGAAGGGTTTCTTTTTAGCGGTAAACGCGCAAACCTGTGTCTTTACCGCTAAAAAGTTAGTCATCCCCAGTTCGAGATATCAACAATCTCGACTTCAGACACAAGTTTGTTCCGGCACTCGTCGACGTGTTTCCGAGAAATATTAGCACGGCCGGTGTACAAAGCATCACCAGTGCTGTCGTCTGCATAGCAATGAATGTTTTAATAATTTGCAACATATCATTGATATGCAGAAGAAACAGGGTTGGCGATAGCACGCAGCCTTGTGTAACACCAGCACCCACAGACTTGGAGTCCGAGCATGCACCGTCTACCTATGGTCTGCGAGGAAACTGGTGACCCAATTGCATAATTTCTCGGGAAGCCCATAGGAAGGAAGCTTGTAAGTTGAAAATTAAGTTAAGAAAGACGAATTAAGTTTGATATGGTCTACTACTGGTACCTGGTTCACTAACGGTGCAACCACCCTTGCTCCTTACGAATTATTATATATCGAACGAGGAATCTAAAATGTATATTATAATATGTGCTACAAGTATATTAAATTGACTAAAATAAAACATTAATTATTTACGTTCATACTCATAGTGAGAATGACAGTCTGTCGATTGTTTATGTTTATACTGCCAATGTATGACATAATAGTCCTCTGGTCAAACAGTCGCCCAGAGTAGAGATTGTCTTCAAAGAATTTTTGAATGTTGCCGACAAATAATTACTGAAATATGAATAACATTCGAACTAATTTTTTTATGAATTGCGGTCGAATTGCGACCACTAGGTGACCACTAGTAATAAAATAATTGAAATCGGCACTACAACAGGGGGCTTGGCGGAGACAAAGGTTAAAGGATTAGCTAGGAAATGGACTTGGTGGTTTTTGCCGGACAAGGCAACTACGTCAATGTTTCTCAGGCACTATTATGGAGATATTATAGTGACACAAGTGTATGCACAATCACAGGAGCACTCACTCGTCCCAACCTACCCTTACACGATGTACCGCTCATGCGATAAGATTAGAAGTAGGCTAGGATGCAGTATCAGAGACGCAAATCACAAAAAATAGAAAATTACAATTTGTGTTTTTTTGTGGCTGTTGTGTCGTGCTATGTTGGCTCCGGCTGTAATTCGAAACCAGAACCTGCGGCGTGGTAGTCAGATACTCTAACCACTAGGCCACGCTATATAATAAGTGGGCAGACGTGAATTAATCTTAATGCAATTTCACTGATATCTTATCGACTTGTCAAATATCAAGAGGGATAGCAAGAGGACTGTAATATTTATTCCGAGATTCATCTTGTCATGTTATGATGAAAAATCAGAAATCCTTTGATATAACAAAGAGTTAACACTTTATTCTACTTTGTTATTTGTTTTACGTCAGGATATCTTGAAATGTAAGAAAAAGGCATGAATTTCATTATAAAAATTTCTGGCTGATATTAAGTGATCCATTATCCTTACGGGTCATGTTGAGATCGCCGGAAGATTTCAATAAGCCGCGCGTTTCAAATACCTACCCACGGAGGCATTATGGTTTCGACCTGTACATTTATGAAAAAAATCGTTTTCGGTCTTACAATAGGATATAGACGGTTTGTTTAAAAAAAACCAATAATGGGATTTGTAAGACATTGTAATTAAATATAAAAGCCCCCTTTTCGCACCCGCGGGATAGGAGACATAACGAGGGGCGAACGTCGTTAAATTCTTATAAATTCTATTAAATTATTTCCGACATTTCGTGCATTTGACTTTACCTATGGTTACCTAAAAAAGTATTGCGATTGCAAACCCGTATGTCAAGCATAGTAATTACCGTAATTGATGAAAGTTAATGCCGTTGTTAATGTTAATAATGAAATCATAGACAACATTAGACAGTCGATGACGTAGTAGTCATTCAATATACTCTATAACCTCATGAAAATCGAAACATAAGAACACAGAATATGTTGGGCACCTGGCAAATAATAAAAACAAAACAAAAATTAATAAAAAATTACGTTTTAACAAACAATTTCAATATTTCGAAATTGCATAATAATGTATCATCAATGTATGATTATTAGATCTTAGAACAGTGTTTCTAAATCTGGCCACATGACTGAAACATCTGAAATGCACCGTCTGTATTGCATCGGGGTAATTCGTTTAGCCGCGTGCAACGCGGCTAAACTAATTATCTGAACCTTAAAAATATGATAATTTTCGTTTCTATATTTATCCTAAATATGAAATGCGTTATGCAATGTTTAGTGATTATTTATGCGAACAGTATGCGTAAAAGTTATTCAACAGAAATATACCGATTTTTATTCATACTTTATTCAAATAGATCTACGTAAATAAAACTTGTAAAAGAAAACAAATAAAAATTACTGACTAATCTGTCTTTCAGTGTCGATTACTACCGGTCTCTCTTTTCTTTCTTATTTCTTTATCTTCTTTATATCTCTTCTGAGCCACTTTAAGAGACTGTTTTCGAGTTACACAAATTATTTCGCTACCTTCATGACAATCTGCCACTATTTCTGGCGAATGTGATCTATGAAAAAGTCAAAAAAAGTTTTTTCGGTATGATAGAATCGAAAAACGAGGATATTTTACACATAACTATGGTAACCAATGAAGCAAAGCCGATCACGAGGCTTTTAAAGCAACGGTAAAGATAATTAAAGAAAAAGTCAACTTTTGACAATTAAAGATTTAAAATGATAACACATTAAAAACCTAATTTAGCTAAGAATTACTTGACCTAGTTGCCTTCTCCGGTAAAATACGGTTGGACATCGGGTAAGCGACCCCGGCCTTCTGATTTACTCTTGTCTCCTCCTTCTCCTTCCGAGATAGTAGTATGTTACACCTTTCTCAACTTCCCATTCCGTACCCCATGTTCGTTTCCTACCTAATAATTTTTCTTTTCTCTGTGTCAAGCCAGTGGTTGCTGTGCCGATGGCTAGCTACTCGTGGGAACGCAATGGGGAGCAAGAACTTCAACTCGTACCAAAATTGCGGCGACGTGATTTGCCACCCGTCATGTCTCATTTCCTGCGGGGTCGAAAAGTAGGCAACGGATGTGGTTTCTGCCTATCGTTATATGGGCAAAAAAGCATGACTATTTCAAATCATTCAATGAATCCGACTGGTTACAATTTTTGGGAAGCCTTATTTTAAGCTATTAGAAGCCTATGGACATATGATGAACTGCTTTAATAATTAATATTAGCCATTACAAAGTGAAATAATAAAGTTTCAGTGCGATATACAAAGTCGCTTAATTAAGCTGTCGAAAGTGGTATTTTTGGTATTAAATAAAATATCGAGCATGTTAAATTGAATTCACTTTGGGATATAATTGGATTAAACCACTTAAAACATGAACATTCTGTATGAAAAGAGCCTGGCTCGCAATAAATCATTTTATGGACAATTTAATTAATTCCGTTCTATAGAGCATACGACAAAAATAACGTAGACATTATATTTTTAAAGACATAATTTTAGAGACATACATATTTTAGTGAATGGCCTGGTTAGTAAGTGTTTTTTATGGTGGATTTTTTTATGGAAGAAAGTGACGAGAATAGCAATCGTTCACTTGATGGTTAGTGCAACGCAGCCCATAACAATTAATGTGTCACCTGGAATATCACTGTATGGTACCACACTGCGCTCGTCACTCTAAGACATCACCTCTGATATCTCTCATATGCTCAGTAATTATCAGACTAGCTATCAGTGCCCTTGAGATCGAAACACAGTCACGTTTGCACACTACTGCTTCAGAGCAGAATAACTCATAATTTTTCTGAGTGACAGTATTTGTTATGGGCAAACCTTGTACTTGCCACCAGGTGAACGTTTTGATCTTTTCGTCACTTTATCCAGTTAAAAAAATACTAATAGTTTTTCATATCGATGTACGGTGGCATTTTATTATATTCATTTATTATTTTAGTATAATGAGTATATTTCAGAATGTGTTTCTAGTTATAATTTTAAAATGAAATTAGCGAAAGAAACTTTAATATTATCTAATATATGTCTGTAATGTAATAATTCTACTTTACTGAACGAATCATTAGGAAGCACTAATTAAAATATTTAAGTGGTCTTACGAGTACATTATTATGCTCATAAAATTTTAATTGGAACCGTTCCAACTCCAAGAGATGACTAAATTTTATGTCACAAAAGTTTAAGCTTAAATAAAATATAAGAGAGGCTTAATGGCATTCACTTACTTTGAACGATAGCTGGGCTTAACCACTTATGCCATTAATTTTCTTTATTAAATAGTGCCGGTCAGGCTCAGTGCATACCAATCGCAATAAGCCGTTTTGTACTGACATTAAAATATGGTGAGAGAATGCGTTTTTTGGATTTGAGTAATTACGACTATAACACTACGATTTATCTTGTAACGTGGGTGCGTTGCGTTTTACTATAATAAAATGCACAAACACAAACACAGAAATATTTTTACCATGCGATAACCAAACCCGTGATTAAACATACATAGTTGACGGCGCATTGCTGGCGCCATCTGTTGAAAGATACGTCGGAACGCGATTTGACAGCAGTCAGTCTGGCGGAGCGTCGAGGCGATGGTCAGCGCGCCCATGTTGAACTTCACTCTCTCTCGAACGTCCACGGCGAGCGCCCCACGTTTCCGACGAATCGCTTTTGTTCCGTGAAATCTTCTCTTTTTATTTTAAAAATAATTAGAACCGATTGCTTTAGTAATTTCCTAATTACTAGTGATAAAGATTTTAATTGTACTCAAGACACCAACCTCGTCACTCCTTCAAACGAAACTGTCGGTTTACCTAGTTAATTGGTGGTTAAGCGTAGTAAGGTGAAATTATTACACAAGGTGCATTTGAAATTGTTATTCTGCGCTATCTACACAAGGAACCCTGTACCGCCTAGCAAGAGGTAGGCGGCCCTATCGCTCAGCCATCGCTGACTCCGACATAGTCATAGACATGACGCTTGTTTACAATTTTGTTTACGTAAAAGACGAACGGTTTGGTCGTCCGTGTCGTTACGATATAAATATATATATTTGATAGAAATTAATAATAATATTTCTATACGTTTTTTAGTTAATTTGCATTATCTTATATATTTTATCTTATTTTACATAACTAAATTGATAAAAATCCGAACCAAACAAGAATAAATTAAAATTATAAATATTATATTGTAGTAGCTTTTAATAATATATTTTCATATAATACATGCTGCAAAACTATATTGCTTTATTTTGTCTTGGAAACAGCCCCAAACAAAAAATGCTTAAATATTATTAAATTATGATTTAATAATGAACGTTTGGTGAATGAATCGCAGTCAAAAATGTCCATCGCTAATGAGCGTGTCGGGCGAACGGATGTCTTTGGTTTATGTCCGCGCATTTAAACGTGTTCATTAATCATTAACACTGAAAACCACAGTTTACCATGGATATGGTAGTTGTCAGGAAATTTTTTTTTTACTTAGCAATTTTATCTTATGAATTTAAAATGTATTTTCTAATAAGTATTTTATTATTCAGTAAAACTTGTCGTGAAGTCTGGTAGAGACATGATTGATTTTCTATTTAATTTTAATGATCACAGGATCCCAAGATTATAGTAATACCCAACCATCTCCTCTTCTAATTCAAAGTCAAAGTCAAAATTTCTTTATTTAATTTAGGCTTGTTTAAAGCTCTTATGAACGTCAAAATCTACACCGGTTCAGGTGTTCAGTTCGGTTGTTACACTTTTAGGAATTTTATTATAAAACTTTATACATCTACTAAGAAAATACTTTCTAGTTTTAGCCAATCTAAACAAAGGAACCTCTAGCGTGTCACCTCGACCCATTCTACAGGATACAGTAAATTTTTTGGTAAATAAATTAATGTTTTTACGTACGTACATAATATTTTCAAAAATAAACAACGACGGAAGTGTCAATATATTAGTCTCCCTGAATAGATAAAGATTGCCCGAAATGCTGGTTTTTGCAAAATAAATATTGTTTCCAATCCAGCTGCGGATCCCCACAGTAATAATCCATAGGACATAATACTGTGGAAGTATGCAAATTATACCAATTTGGTATCTTCATCAGTCAGCTGTCTAATCTTTCTTATTGCAAAAATGGCAGAACTTAATTTCGGAGCTATTTTTTCAATGTGTGCTCCCCACTGTAACTTGGAATCAATAGTGATTCCAAGGAATACAGTTGAATTTTCAAACGTAAGATTAGAATTCTGTAAATTTATATTAATATTATGCGCTGACTTAGACATTTTACAGTGTAGACATTTTGTTTTGCCTGCATTTAAATTGTTTACGGCAAACCATTTGGAAACAATATCTAGAGTTTCGTTGGGCTGTTCCAGCGTTAATTCGTTTCTGTTAACTTTAAACAACAATGATGTATCATCGGAAAATAGTACTATATCAGACATTTTTTGTACCAAATATGGTAGATCATTAATGTAAACCAAGAACAGAAATGGACCAAGGATCGATTCCTGAGGAACACCTATTTTTATTGCACGACCTGATGACATAACACGGTTAATGGCAACTTTGTGAGTTCTATTTTTAAGGTAGGAAGATAAAAGACCCAGAGAGGCTTCACGAAAGCCGTAGTATTCAAGTTTACATATTAAGTTTTTATGTTCCACGAAGTCAAATGCCTTTGAGAGATCACAGAACACACCGACTATGTCATAAAAATCTTCCCAGGCTTGTAGAACATGTGAGGCTAGTTTAACACTGGCATTAGTTGTTGACCTACCTTTTGTAAAGCCGAATTGCACGTCATTTAAAATTTTGTATTTACTAAAATGAACGACCATTTTGCATTGCAGCATGATTTTTTCAAATATTTTACTAAAAGCTTCTCTATGATATTAAGATGTTTTGCAAAAGGAATACCGATCCCAACCAAGGGTAATTCGCCCACGAGCCACTGGATCCGAATTGGAACCGAACAGGATTCCACTGTATTTAATACAAAGTAAATCAATTACATATTGTCTTAAGCCGCTACTACACGGCATGCATAAGCATAGCTTAAGAAACCCTACCACTCCATCTCATCCCGTTGGTGTCGTAAAAGTCGACAGTGGGAAAAGAAGAAAAAACTAGAAGATGGGCAGCAGCATCTTCCTGGAGCCTTAGAAAAAATAAAATGCGGTTGCTAAACCGCCATCCAAGCGTGGCAGTTATAACAAAATCCTCCCAAAATGAGAGCTACAAACTTTTTTGACAACAATCTGAGGGGAAGACCTAGGTTTGGTAGTAGACTTGTGATGGGCTGAAATAATGATGATAAATTAATCAACATCCAAGCATGCCACTTGAAGACATCGTAAGCTCTTTTTTTGTAGATCGGATCAAAACTAATAATTAAATGCTGAAGGTAGCCTGAATTAACTATGACAGCGGGACGTCTAACACCTCAGTCCGCTTGTGACCTTACACTTCAGTCCTCCCGTGACCTTGGGTTCTGTAAAAAGCTCGAAACATCGGGTTATGTGGTAAAAATAAAACGCGATAAAATTGTGTCAGAAAGCGAACGACTAGAACCGGAGTGAATATAACTCCAATTCAACCCTAAGAAGACACAGTTTTGCGCGTTTGCTGCTAAAACGAAACCCGTTGTCGTATCACTTCCCTTGTTGCCTCGGCTAGTAATGAAATCCTTGGCGTTGACTTATTGAGTGACCATCAGTTCGGCGGTCACCAGAAAGGGAAGGCAAAATTGGCCTCCTAAAAGCTTAGCGTGCTCAGTAGAACGGGAAAGTACATCGGCCCATCGTTTACAACTTTACAGGGCGCAACTTTGGTCTCACATGGAATACATCTCTGGACGTGGGCACCACAGTGTCACTTTCTTCCATTTACCGAATCCAACGAAGTGCGACTCAAATCTTCAACGACTGAGTTCTTTCCGATCAGGTCGATTCACTGGCTTTGCGAAGAGACGTTGCGTCTCTTTCCATTTTTTTGGTTTCTACCGTGGGTAGTGTTCCGAGTAGTTGTTCGAATTTATTTCTGCTGCTTAATTTCACTATTGCACATTGCGGCACAGCACACAATTTTATCAGCACCACCTGAATGACTAGCATTCCTCCACTTGTGCTTTGCGAAAATTTTTCTGCCATCCATAAACTTTGTGGAATCTGCTGCCGCAATTGGTTTTCCGGACTGATATAACTTAGGGAAAAGAGCCTACTCCTTTGGCCTTTCCCTTAAGTCATACCTTGCTAGGCTGACAACGCACCCGGAATTCTTCTGGTATTGAAAATATACATGGGCGACGGTGATCACTTACCATCAGGTGAGTCGCTCGCCCGTTTGCCCCCTCATCTATAAGAAAATTTCGTTTTATTAAATGTGTAGTATTCTCGTAATCATAAAGTACCTACTTATTACTTCATTTTATATTGTATTTATGTAACTGTTTATTGATGCTATTATTTGATATTATTATACACTACAGATAAATTAACGACCGCAGTGAGAAATACCTTGTCTACCGATTGTTCCGTTATTTCCTAGGAGCCCAGATTTAACTTGAATTTCCCATAATCGATTTTTATCACATCAACGAAACGAGATGATGTTATCGATTATATACATTTTACATTTTCAAGACTAAATGAATGGGTAGGGCAGTAGGAATCCGCAGAAGTAGGCAAAGGTTTTATGAACTTAACAACGAAAGGTCATACAATCATAGTAACACATTTAAGGAATATGTTAAAAAATATTTAAAAAGTATCTCCGCAGCTAAGTCATTACACTTATGCAATAAAATAAAGAAAGCGTCAGATATAATAAAAACTTCTTGGAGTATTATTAATAGTGAAACCTGGAAAGTCATGGACTGCAACCATGATTACAAAATAAATTTTATCAACAAGCTTATGACATCTGATCAATGTTGCTACAGCTTTCGGCTCGATTGGTGCAGTGGTAAAGCGCTTGACTTCTGCGCCGCGGGTCGCGGGTTCGATTCCCGCACGGGACAAATATTTGTATGACAAACATATATATAGTATAGTTGTTCCGGGTCTGGGTGTGCATGTGGAATTTATGTATGTGAAACGCACCCACGACACAGGGGAAATCCTACTGTGGGCATCGTTTTTAAAAAAAAGAAACAGAAAAAAAGCTTTTGAAAAATTTTTTTTAGTGATATTCTAATTTTCGTAACCAAGCCATTAAATTTTAAAAATTATACTTAGTCAAATGACAAAAAAATTAAATTTTCATAAACAGTTTCACAAAAACCAATTTGGTTTTGCAAGGGGTCTTTTTACAACCGATGCAGGTTTTGAACTAATTAAGAATATATTTGATGCCTGGGAGAGTTCACAGAATGCCTTGTGTTTTCTGTGATCTTTGTAAGGCTTTCGATTGCGTTGATTATGAAACACTTATCAGGAAACTGTATCATTTTATATGGTATAAGAAATTCTGCACTTCTAGTAGCTATCAATAACAAGATTTCTTCCGGATCAGCAGTATCTATGGGTGTACCGCTGTTATGAATGGGGAAAAGTTGAGCCACTGTCTTTCTAGGGATAGCTCTTGACTCGAAACTAACTAATGATGAAACTGCTAGATTAGTTTATTTTAGTTATTTTCATAGCATAATGTTTTTATGGTATTTTGCAATGGGGAAATGCGACCGATGTAGAAGTGATTTTTTATTTGCAAAAGAGGGCCGTAAGAGCTATTTATAATCTTGGCTCTAAAGTGTCTCTAAGAGATAAATTTAAAGAAATTAATATCTTAATCATGGCCTCCCAATACATATTTCAAAACGTTTTGTATGCACAAGAACATAAAACGGTTTACTAAAATAAGTTATGTTCATAATGTAAATATCAGGTATAAGTACAAATTAATAATGCCAGTTACTCAACTTCACAGGGAGTAACCGGCATTATTAATTTTTTACTCAACTTCACAGTGTCAGTAACTCTTTTATGGGGCAATTTATACGTTTTTACAACAAAATTTCGGAAAGTGCACAGTCTTTCAATCAAAAAGTTTAATTTTTTTATCAAAGAAAGACTTTTTAAGAAGGGATATTATAATATTAAAGAATACATGGATGATGATAATACTTAAAATCTTCGTAATACCACAATTGTACATTATTTTTAAAACTACAAAAGAAAAAAAATATTTTTGCCCTGCTGGGTTTCTTACTGGTTCTTCCCAGGACAGAGGCTTTTTCTGCGAACCAGTGTACTCTTAAAAAAGAAAAAAAAATAGTTTCAATAAGTATTATGTAAATAATCTATATTGAATAAAAATGTATTCTAATGTATTCTAATGTATTCTATTCTATTAAGTAGTGGAGCAAATTAAAATAGTCTATAAATGCCGCACTGCTGAGCATAGGCCTCCTCTTCAAAATATTTTTACTCCTCGGAAATACAGGTTTCCTTGCGATGTTTTCCTTAACCACTGAGCACGTGGTAAATGGGTGTCTTAAATTACACAACAATTGTTAGAGTTGCCGGCACCGGAGGGTCAAGAAGTAAGGTCACTCGCGTCCTATGTATAATTTTAAGGCGAGTGCCCGACCCCTGATCTACCACGGCTCACTCAAAGAAATACACGTTATTAAATTTAAGGATCTTATTTACGTACTGGTATATCATTAATTAGTTTTCTGACATAAACATTGTTGGAAACGAATGTTCTGCTACCATTATTTAAAATTAAAATAACGCTTTCATTATTTACTTACATTACACAACGTAATAGTAAGTTAGCAAATTATAACGAAGGTCTCGTTGAATTAATGAGAGAAAAATTAAAAATTTAATTCATTTTAATATTACATTACTGCTAATATAAGAACAAACAATGGGATTTTCAACTATGACAATAAAATACAAAAGTAAATCTTAAAATATCTTTACAAACATATTTCGACATCAACGCTTTTACTAACTACAACGAAACCTACAAAACTGGTAACAAACTGGTGGCTCGATTCGCCGCGTGTCGGACGCGCAAATGTTTTTGTCTATAACGAATTTTTCGCAATGTCTCATCGCTAGTCGCTAGTAAATAAAAAATAAAGGAAGGAAGTACCACGACCACACAGAATACTGGCGTGAAGTAGTAGTAAAATATACTTCTGCGTTTGGGCTAATGAGTATTGTAAACGGAATTCATGTTACAGCAGGTCTCGTCCGCAGAGATCGTGATTCTTCGAGACTTTAACGCCTACCACGCCAAATGGCTTTGATCTCGTACAACTGATCATGCGGGGAAATTGTTTATGAGTTTGCCTTGACATATTATCTACCACAACGTGTTCATCGCGGTCGCGATGTGCAAGCAACCGCCGTGTTAGGAACAGCAGATCGGGATGAGATGCGGTCGTTCTTTGCATCATACCTTTGGGGGTGGGTTTGCGTCTCGCTAGATGATCCGAACGCCGTTGCTGAATCTCTCACTGATGTTGTACTTCAGGGAATGGAACTCTTTATTCCATCCTCTGTGGCCCCCATTGGAGGCAGCTTGCAGTCTTGGTTTGTTCGCACCTGCAGAATTGCATCACGATAAAAGCAGAAGTTTTACCGGGCCTTCCCAGAAGGTTTCAGATGAAAATCAGCGTCAGTCTCTGGAGACTGACATTAAGCTCTCCCATTAGCCAAGCCATGACACACGCACAATCCAGTTTTTATTTGATATTCTCTGGTAATGTAGGTGTTCATGGGCGGCGGTGATCACTTACCATCACGTGAGCCACCTGCTAAATGCCTCTATTCTATAAAAAAAAATCTGTGACGGTTTTATTTCACTATTTACTTTTTTTATATTATGTTTGTAATATTGTGTGTTTCTTTGTGCTGTGCCAATAAATATTTTTTCTATCTTTCTTCATTTTTTACTCAAGAAAGCCACACTCACAATGACAACGCTTTTGAAGGAGGTATAGTCCGCAATGGATACTTAGAGGAAAAGTGGAATACCGAGAAAGTCATCTCGAAAAGGATTGCATCTACCATCCTTTAATGGCCCCCATCTTGCCACAATATTTTAGCTGCTGCATGAGCAGCATGCATGAGCATGAGCGCTGAGCCCATGTTTTCTACGGGACCACACCGATAACAGTATCGGCTACAGAGCAGCCACTCTACATCAATGTAGCTAACCCGCGTGCTGGTCATTTTTGAATTCTTTTATTTACAATATTTTACGGGTTTTACTGGAATTTTTTTATTAGAGAGAAGTAAAAATTGTTTTAACTGCAAATTTTTTAAGTCAAAGGGACCTATTGTATCACCCGCATACATAAATCTACTCAACTGCGACACAAAAACAAATTCATGACTTTGCACACATAGAATGGAATTTTAAATTTATACTTCGAATTGCTATTACATTGAACCGTGAAGTGATTTATACTCGAAGACTTCACACATTTCGTTATTTCGAAACGCCAACGTATATCACGCGCTCGAAAAATTACAGTGATTTTAGTGAACCTTTGTATTTATTTTCTCTTATTTCGAGAAAATTTCTTTTTTTATCGAATTTTTTTAAAGAATAACATAAAAGTCTTAACAATAACGCAATGATTAACTTATTATAGTAAAAGTAAAAAGTAAAGTAACAGTCTATAAATGTGCCACTGGTGAGCACAGGCCTCCTCTCATTTCTGAGAGGGTTTTGGAGCTGGGAATAGTCCGCCACTGCTCCAATGGGGGTTGGCAGACTTCACATGTCCTCGGATATGCAGGTTTCCTCACTATGTTTTCCTTCACCGGTAATCACGCGGTAAATCAGCACTTAAAATTGTAGAACAATTATAGAGGTGCTGGCACCGGAAATCGAACCCAGGTTAATCGCGTACTATGAAATTAATGGCGAGCACCAGGCTCCTGAGCTATATAATTAATTTATTACTTTCACTGCGAGTGGGATTGTCTATTCATAAATCTGTCTAGGTAGGTTTTCCATCGCAGGGCCTGTTATTCTGATATGAAGCAGTCGTTATCGCAGTAGTTATGGGCAGACCTTGCACTTACCGTCAGGTAAACGTTTTGCTCACTTTCTGCTATTAAAAATCTGTTTCGAAGAATTTTCAACTTAATATCAGTGGCATAGGACCGAAATGCAATGATTTGTGTTACACGCATTATATATTAATATCGGCTTTTAGTTATAGATATTGGCTACAGCTGAGATTCGACCTCTGATCCCAATATTATGCAGATCGTTACATTGACTACAACGCGGTAGTCATTTTAACGTAGACGTATATAATATAGTCTTGTGGGTGATACAAAGACAAAGGAAATGGTCAGGAGAAAGTTTGTACCCGCCAAGAAGTACCAGTGTGTGTCAGACGTATAATACGTAGATCTATGTCGGGAAGCAACGTTTCAAGGTCAAGGTTTGTGGTATTGCGGTCATTAGTCCGAATGTCGCCACGGGGACTGCGTTTTCGGCAATTTCTTCTCAACTTAAAATAGTCGTAAGCCTCTTAATTTTTGAGTTTACTGATAACGGGTTGATAATGAGAATGATTAAATTATAAAAAATATCCTATAATAAGTATTTTTGTCAGCATCTTTCCACCGCACTGCGCTCATCATGATGAAACATCGGTCCTTAAATCTTATATTGTGCTCTGTTATTGATGTAATTTGAAGTCCCAATAGCCTATTGGTTTAAGACTGCGAAATTGACTTCGCAGGATCGAGCCCGGCATTCCACTATGGTCGTGAACCACATAGCACAAGCTTTAAAGCTTATTTAAATACCGTGTGGTAGAGGCCTAAGAGAATCTACCACCCCATCTAATCCCGTGGGTGTCGTAAATTCGACAGAGGTAAAATAAAAACCTTGAGATGGGCAGCAGCACCTTCTTTAAACCTCTGAATAAATAAACTGCGGTTGCTAACCCGCCTGCCAAGCGTGGCAACTGTGGCAAAATTCTCCCAAATTGAGAGCTACAAATTTTTGTGGGAGGCTTATGTTCAGCAGTGGATTAGGTATAGGCTGAAATGATGATGATGATGACGATGAAAGGGGTTAACAGGAATATCAGTTACGTTAATAGCATTGCTATTGAAGACAATACCGCCTACCTAGGCGAATATAAAAAGCGCGGACGAAAAGCAATGGGAAGCTTTCTCTAAGAAATAAATGCACGTTCCTATTAACGCCTGTATGGAGTTCGCCACATAGACCTTTCGGGTTCCAGCTGGGTTTCTCGATGATATAGACTTTTGCAGGCGGCAACAAGATTTAGGCAATGCAGTTAATAGCGGAGTAAAAAAATAAGAAAGAAAAAGCGGTAAAATTAAGCGGTAATATCGCAGTTATGGGTTCGCGACGGAAGAGTGTTAGCGAGCGATTGATTCAAAAAACCGAACGATTTTTGAATTTTGGTTTGAGGTCTAGGTGACCCGTGAGTGCACAGGACGTCACATATGTAGCGTGCGTTCGGAAATCGGAGATATAGAATGTGACTGTGTCCACTGTTTTCATGGTAGAAAATGAATAATTGAAATATATATAATAAATAAAGATTGATTGTTACCTTTTTTGGCGCTACCAGATAGTATAATTTAAAAAAAAAACAAAAGAAATGTAACCAAAAAAATGTTATTACCACACCACTGCTTGACGGCAGTCAAGGTATCTACATCGCAGTGCCAGTTATTCTGATTCTAGACGGATTCTTGTATATCACCAGCAGAGTGTAGTAAGTAGTCTCTCGTTTTGTTTGTATAGGCATAGGCGGACATAGATTTCCATTTCAGTTTTTTTATAATATTATAATTGTTTCATTTAGAAAACTGCCCGTTTCGTCATATTAAAGTTCTGTTTATAAAAAACATTATTTTGCTGCCAAGCTATTGGGTGCCCGGATAACTTGCATGGTGGCTAGATGTCAATGCAATTTCGAGGTATACCTGCCCTAACATATCATTTTTTAGATGCTTATTTATATATTTTAGATTTATTTGTATTATTCCAAAAATATGTGAATATGTTTTATGAAACAATATATTTTACAATTATTACTTATTTACGGATGAATCTATACGAAAAGATTTTCAAAGATTGTGGTCTCATGATACGGAGTAATAATGTAGTAGAACGAAGTGTTGTTGGCACACACAAACAAGGCGTTGGGAGATATATAATTATACGATAGTAAGAGGTGTATGTTAGTCGATAAAACAGCTAAACGAAATTTTATTACCTTTTATTTATGCTTGCTGACACTCCGTTTTTAATAATATACATGGGAGGATAAACACCTGAGAAATTTAACTAGACTACCCGACAAACATAATTACAATTGTTGCCAAAAGCGTATTTACTTCCAACAATTCTCTTTAAAGATTTATTTTGCAAAACGCAGTAACAATTTCTTTTCCCATCCTAATGATAAAAAATGAAAAATGTTTCTCGTATCTGAGAGCTTCTTTGGACGATTAATCTTTCCGCAAGCCCATTGTTAACGTTAAGCTGGGTCAAAAATATAAATTATTTCATGATAGTACAATTATTTTCTTATTTTTAAAAATAAATTTGGAAATGTTTTGGAATGTCTTAATGTATAATTATTACCGGAAAAAAGTGTATGAAGGCACGGGTGACAAAGTTAAAATATCTTATTCAAGAAAATCATACACAACAAATACGGTAGGAACCTGTACCATAGATGTAGTCGTAAATGGGGAGTTGAGCCTTGTGGATACCACGGTCTTTCTTGGAATAACTCTTGACGCGAAACTTAAATGGAGCCCCCATATATCTAAACTAGCAAGTAGAAACTTGACTAATGTTGATAGTGCTAGATTAGTTTATTTTAGTTATTTTCACAGCATAATGTCTTATGGTATTTTGCTCTGGGGAAATGCGACTGACGTAGTGGTGACTTTTGTTTTGCAAAAGAGGGCCATAAGATTTATTTATAATCTTGGTTCTAGAACACTCTAGAGACACCTCTTAGAGATAAATTTAAAGAAATTAATATCTTAACCTTGGCCTCCCAATATCTATTTGAAAACGTTTTGTATGCACACAAGCACATAAAACAGTTTACTAGTGGTAGGATTCCTATGCAGGAATCCGCCTAGGTAGGTACCACCCCAGGGCCAGTTTTTCTGACGTGAAGCAGTAGTGTGCAAGCATTGCTGTGTTTCGGTTTGAAGGGCACTGTGAGCTAGCGTAATCACTGGGCATTTGAGACTTAAAACTGATGTCTCAGGTTGACGGGCGCATTGTGGTGTCACACAGAAGTATTCTGGGTGACACAGCATTTGTTATGGGCGGAGGTTGCACTTACCATCAGGTGAACGTTTTGCTCGTTTGGTCACTTTCTACAATAAAAAAAAGTTTACTTAAAAAAGTGATGTTCATAATGTAAATACTAGGAACAAGCACAAATTAATAATGCCAGCTACTGAACACACTTCAATAACTCTTTTATCGGGAAATTTTTACGTGTTTACAACAAAATTCCGTTCCGACTCTGAGTTACCATTTTCATGTTAAAATTTTAATTGTTTCCTGAAATGGTTTGAGTTATTTGTCTTAGTCCAGACCATTTTCGAAAAAAGCAACGTCTTTCTGTTAATAATAATCAGAATCTGTTATTTGCGCAGTATATAACGCCATGAATGTTAGTGCAAATGCGTAATCACACGACATATGAGACTTAAGAACTGATGTTTCAAAGTGATGGCAGAGTGAGGTGTCACACTGAAATGTTCTGGGTGACACAGTATTAGTTATGGGCAGATGTTGCACTTACCATCAGGTGAACGTTTTGCTCGTTTCATAACTTTATACAATAAAAAAATAGCACTCCCTTGTTTTTACCTTATAATAATATAACTCCTGTGTGATTAGATTAAGTCAAGACACGATATGATCAAACTATATATAAACTAGCGGACTATTCATTTCTATGAAATTGGGTTATGTGAAAGCCTACGATTTTGTCAAAACTTGGACGGTGCTACAGTCACTACAGCGGTACCAGGTTGACTGCCTGTATTCCGATATGCTGCAGTGTTTGTACAGTAGCACTATGATGACTATCCGAGTACAGAAATATAATACTAAACCGATCCAATTGCAGAACGGTGTATCTAATTGCACCAAAATAGCCCTAGTAACTGTCCCCAAAAACTACTTTTACAGATTTTATCGAGTTTTATTTTTAAACCATTTATAACCCGTTTCGAGTATTTTACAGCACCCATGGTCACGCGAGGACTGAGGTGAAGGATGTCCCGATGTCATAGTCAATCTGGGGTACCTTCAGGTTTTATTAAATGTGTAATATTCGCGTAAATATAAGAAATCATTGTATCCCCAAAAAGTTACATTTTCGTGTTGGTATGTATACAGGTACCTACTCCTCTCAACTAAATCAAATAAAAAAGGCAGTCGTTTCTGGAGATTTTAATATTGACTTATTGGATTCAAATTACATTACAGAGAAGGACTATAGGGACACAATTACAGAAAATGAATCCAGAAATTATAAATAACATTACTTCAAAATACAGCACTAGGGAAACAACTCAGAAGAAAACATTGATAGATCGTTTGTACCAGTTTAACGGAAAACTTGTTTTATTTGGCAACTACAGATTGATCAATGTCTGATCATATACAAATATTTCTCGAAATTAATGATACTTACAGTACGAATCCATAGACAACTGACGACTAAACTTATAACAGACAAAAATAACTATTCAAATTGTGTACAGTAAAACCAAAATCTTAAACCCACCAAAACAAGATTGGATAAATTAAAAAATTATAAGCATAATTAATAATAAAAATTCAGTCTATCAGAAATATAAAAATAACCCCGTAGATGAAAAACTCAAAAACTACTTTTTGATTGTAAGAAAGAAGGCATCTGAAGAAATATGCAAAATGAAAGACTGCTACTATCAAAAACAATTACTACTACTTGTACTACTACTATATGTAAGACTAAACCAATAAAATGTGGAATTTAATAGATAGCTTAACGTACAATAAGTGAAAGGAAGTCACAGTACCAACGAACCTGGAGAAAAGAAATCTTATTATAACTGATGAAAATTAAATCTGTAAATATTTCAACGAATTCTTCTCTACAGTCGGCTCAACTTTAGCACAATTCATTTCTCTGAAATACCAGAATAACATAACTTTTACTACTGCAGCAGCTAACACTAATCTAACAGGGGTTTGGTCTTAAACAGCATTAAATCCAGCACCTTCTGATAAAGTTATAAAAGTAATAAATAATTTAGATGTTAATTATAGCTCTTCAATCGTTAATATTAGTACAAAACAATTCAATGTCTAAAAAAAAAAAGAGTGCATAAACAATAGTCTAGAGCAGGAAATTTTTCCCGCGAGTTTAAAAATAGTCAACTTTAAATCAGGTACCAGATCAGATCCTGGTAACTATGGTCCCTTATATGTATTTCCGACAATATAATTTTTGTTTTCAAAAAATGGTTTATAGTCGCTTTAAATCATATTTAGACACGATTGACTTCGTATACCATAGACAATACGGATTTCGTCCAAAATCAAATACTTTATCTTCAAAAACAGATCTCATTACTATAATGAAAACCAGTATAGATGAAAAGAAAATAGGTCTTCGTGTTTTTATTGATCTTAAAAAAATCACAGAATTTTTTTAAACAAACTAAAAGACATTGGAATTAGCGGTGGTGCGCACGAACTCTTTGAATCTTTCCATACAGAACGTTTTCAAGTAGTCAGAATCGCGGGATTTCGAAGTTCTACTCTGTCCATTACCTCCGGATTTCCGCAAGGATCAATTTTGGGACCTCTGTTGTTCACAATCTGTAAATAATATCAGTAAACTGAACCTAAACAGAGAACTGTCGTTATACGCCGATGATTTTGGATAACTCAGGCATTAAGTCCGCCTATATACAGTCTGTATGTGAAGTTCTTCGTCCATTATAATCAACTGACATGGAGACCACATAGTAGAAAGATCAAAACTAAATTAGAATCGCTGTCCACCTGTCACATATCTTCAGGCTATAGTTCGCGGTAAACATCCGCGTAATGTTAAATATATCTTATTACAATTCTATAATAAAGTCGTACATCGTCTAATTGATCGAAATCTGGGGCTCCGCAGCTAAAAATATACTTTTAAATGTTTGCGCAAAACAAATAACTTAAAAGATTATTTAATTACGATTATTTAACGCCAACAGTAAAATTATATAATGAAACTAAAATTAGGGATATCGACAAAACTTATACTTAATAGTATGAAAGAAGCAAATGCTGATGTTGATCTGCAAACTTTTAAGCGTATGCTCCATAAATATTCAGTTTATTTACCGTCATCCCTACAAAGATTTATTGGTAAGAGCAACTAATAACCGAACTCATACACTTATAAGATATGAAATTCGGAAAATTATACTTTATGTATATTTTTGCGTATGCATGTGTATATGTATATATATGTATACACATGCGTATACATATGCATATGCATTTGTGTGTAAACTTATTAAAATATAGCAAGTAAAATTAAATTCAATATAATATATTTATATAAAAGTACGCTGAAGCAATTTTTTCTTATTGTCGATGCCAAATCTAATGGCTTGAACTTTTTGTATCCGTGCGATTTTTTAGCGATTAAGTGTGAGTGAAATTGAAACTACCGACATTTGATCTTTATTTAAAATTAAAATATGCTTTTTTACATTTATATATTTCATGTAACTTAGTCTACTTTTTCTGTGTTTGCGAATGCAAGTAAATGCATGTAATTTTCTCATGAGGTGGATGCATTGTAATCTTGGTGAGAAAATAAATTTCTTAAACCACAATCTCTTCATCGCTGCATTGGAATATGTCTTATATTCCAATGATAAGTCTTATTCTAAGAATATGTCGTACTGGACTGGAAAGGATACGGTATTAACATCGATGGCAAAATACATCACTCGCCCTTCGATTTACCGACAACATAGCAGAATCGGAGAAGAACCTTAACACTATGCTCAATAGTGTTTCCCAACGGGTAGGTCTTAAGATAACCATGAATAAGATAAAAACCATGTCTAATATCCGTCTACGTAGGTACTACCGCAGGGGCAGTTATTCTGGCGTAAAGCAATAATGGGCCCCTAAAACGTCGTTGAAATAAAATATTTAGTATTCTTGACGTTCGAAATTTAAACATTGTTGTGCGTTTTTTAAGAATCTACCACCGTTTAATGAGTCTTAATGAGATTCTTCTTTCCGGGTAAAAAATAGTCAGAAGAAACTCTGCAGCTCGCTGTTTTTAAGTTTTCTTTCTACAAAACTTTATTGTTCTACATCACACGAATAATTAATATTTATGACATAGTGATGTCAGTTTCTATTATTGAATTATCTTATTTAACTTTAATTAAGTACATTTTAAGTTTTGATAATGTATGATGAAATAACTAATCGTAAAAGTGTACAGTGATTGGAAAATCCTATTCAGGGCCAAAATATTGCTTTGTTTCTATCAGTCCAACAACTTTACAGTGTAAGTCGACTCTTATTTTACCACCGATTTTCTAACAAACTTTAGGGGCGAAAGTTAAGATACTTATCTTTAAGATAAAGTCCGAAACTAAGATAGTTTCTACTCGTTTATCCGTCGCCATTTATCATAGTAAAATATCTCACGACATAAATCCATAAAAATAACCAAATAATCTCTGGATTTTAACATTAGACTTCTTATATTTATTAGAATACAAGTAGTAGAGCTAAGTCAACTTGCCCTTTTATATGGGAGCCCAATAAAAGCTTTGTATCCAGAGTTTTTCCAAGAGAAAACAGTAGCCTCTCAAAGGATTAACTGTTTATTATTTACATTGTACATTGATCTTTATGTTATATGAAGCGATATCTATGTCGCCACATGAGAAGCTCAAGAAATATCTCAAACATTCTATAATCACTCAATGAAAGTTTCTGAGATGGGAACTATATATACAACATCTAAATACTACTAGTAGGATGAGACGTCCTCCCCAGAGCAGACCATCCGATTTTGCGGGTAGCTACTCTTTTCTTTGGCAATATCATCCGTCAAAATGGTGACCCCGATGTGATCATCGCAACCAGTTTTTCTTCAAGCACACAACTATGACTTCAGCAGCCATCGAAGTCCCATCGCAGTCACAGCACCTAACTACTGTCGACACTGCGTCCTCCTTAGTCTCTCAACCACTGAAGATCATTAATGGCCGCCCCTCTCCTCAGGCTGACACCTGCGGCATCAACAATGTCTCAATATTACTAGTAGGAGGAGCTTTGTTGTAAATAAGGAAATACGGATGAGCATTTTTTAGCAGTGAACTTAATAAAAAGTTCGCGTCGAACTCTGGCAGTTATGGAGGTGTAAAAAGTCTTCTCATTTTTCTGACATTCTTAATTTCGAAACAGTCCTACTATAATTTTCTAACTTATTAAGTATATTCAAAATTACTACGTATTTTTCTTACATCTAACGTGTTACAGAATAAAGGTAAGAAATTAAAATAGTTCTTTTCGAATCAGTTTCTGAATTGCTTTATTCAGTTTTAATTTATTTATTTTTTGTTATATATATATATATATATATATATATAAGTGAATCAAATTGAATTTTTTTAACACCAACTTCCCTGTTCAAAGATTCAATAAGAAATGAGACTTATTCTTAGGGAGTCACTACGTAATCATAATTGTTGTACTAAACCTTAGCTAGAACTTTGAACGAACACGTACGGTTTTTCAAAGCTATTTGTACTGCGCCTGTATTATTTAAGAAATTCTTGCTTTTCCTAATTAATATAACCCAATGGCTTTTGGATACAACGATATGATAGGAATATCGGGGCGATGTAAAAATAACCCATAAAATCGCATTATTATAGAATCATAATGATTGCTTAGAGAAGACCTCAGGAGTGATCACATAGACCAGCTAATCAAATGCTTAACTACTTACTTAATGACATTATCGTATTAAAGAGTTTATTTATGTATATAAGTCAATGTCGAAGACAAAAAGCTTTACTATCGTGATTGAATCGTTCGTACTTAGTTATAATTGTTTTAAAATTACCATTCTCTTTAATGCATTGTTATATACTGTACCCTTCCTGATTACTTTATTACCGGTTTTAATAGAAATAATAGGAGTATTGATGTAAGTAAAAAAGTATAAAAAATTATAACTCCAAAAAACTGTGTCAACAATTTATTTTATAATGTGTTATTGTACTCTACTGCATCTAACTAAACTAAGTTTTGTAAATATTTAATACCTGTAATTTTATTATGTGATAATCACTATATTTGCACCATCTAATTTGACCTATATACGATTCGAAGCTTACTACAACGCTAGTAAATAATTTAAGCGAAACTTACAATAAAATATAATTTAATTCTATAAAATAGGTTCTTCATCCAAAACTTTCCACTATTTCAGTTCTAAAGACATCTTTTGATTTCTAGCCATACCAAACAAAATATTATCAGTCGAAGCAGTAGTTGAATGTTGTAAAATATCTTCTTTACTTTGTATTGAATGATAATCATTCATTTCAGACCACGCTGGATCGGACTTAGCTATTCGTTTTCTTTCTTTTATTTTAGTATACAACAAAACTGATACCATTATAAAAAATACTACAAACCCTAAAGAACAACCTACAATCAACCCCATTCTACGATTTAAAATAGTCGACAAGTTAAATGTTTTGTGTGGCTTTATTTTCACTGCATTCTTTGTAAATGTATCAAAAGATATACATTCACTTGATGTAGATTGTGGAATAAGCATAGCAGCCACACTCCGACTCACGTTAGAAGTGTAATTAATCGCAGTAATAGAATTATTTACGGTTAAAAGGTCTTCATCGACGATCTTAGTCAGTGGGCTTTGATCTGAAGTTAATATACACACGATATAATTTTTACTCGGCTTTAAGTCTGTGATAAGCGTGGAAGTTTCATTTTGGTTTATGTACCTATAAATCACCTGAAAGTTTCAGAAAATTTTAATTTTATGGAATGGTCTCCAAAAAATATTATGCAAATAAACATAAAATACTCTTAAACATTAATACTTACATCTGAAGCGATGTCATCATCATAGTACAATATTTGTATAGATTTAACAGCAGTGCGGTTTCGGATAAACCATGAAAGAGATACTGAATTATCTTTATGTTTATCAATAGACATTTGTGTTATTATTGGAAAATCGCATTTTTCTTTAGGATAGTCATCATTAACACATGTGACGGAACTAGCCTTAATTGTTTTTGGGTGATCTTGGATCCACGTCCATGTATTATTTCTTTGACAGCTACAAGTTATAACGTTATCTAAAACAATTAAAACATATATTTTATTTTAGTTGTAAACAAATTTACAATGGAATCTTAGTAAAAGACTTACCTTTTATTGAAATTTGTTGTATATGATTCTCAACTGAAGTAAATAATTCTATAGGTATCATATGAAGTTTATTATGGTCTAAGCTAATATGTGATATTTTTTTTAAGTTGTTGAATGCTGTTACGGATATATACTTAATATTATTATAGCCCAAGTATAATACAGTTAGCTCTTCTAAATTAACCAAATCTTGATTAAGAATATTTTGTAATTTATTATGTGAAAGATCCAAGAGTTTTAAATTAGTTAAATCTTCAGTAAATGGTTCCATAGATTCGATGTTATTATTCGATAAGCATAATGCATTTAATTTCACGAGGCCTCGAAAATTGCTGGTTTTAAGATGCGTAAGTTTGTTAAAACTTAGATCTAAATTTTCTAAAAAGCTTAATTTCATAAAAGGACTTATGGACAAACGCCTTATTTTATTAAATTTCAAGTAAAGATGTTGCAAGCTAACAAAAAAATCAAATGTTATGTCGTCTAGATTTGACAAATTAGTTTTGCATATATGCAATTCAAATAAATTAGCTATTAGTGTATTATTAACATCGCTATTGATTACTGTAGGCCACGATACTGCTGGGTTTTTGCTTAAGTCTATGCTTATTAACGAAACTCCGTAATTTTTGTGTGATAATAGAAAATCAAAGCGAACGATATCATTGTATGAAGTGTTAATATTTTGAATTTTCGGAAAATTTTCAAATAACATTGGAGGCAAAGTGCTTAATCTATTATAACTTAAATCCAACAATAAAAGTTCTTTAAAAAATATCTTTTTTTTCATTGTTATTGACTGTATTTCATTTTTCTTTAGAATTAAATACTTCAGTTTCGTTAATTTTTCGAAACCGCTAAATTCTATTTTCGGTAATAAGTTATCGGCGATATCCAAAGTTTCTATAAGTGTAAGATTATGAAACGTATTATATGGAACATAATCTAAAAAATTATTACTTATATTCACCTCAGATATTAAGTTATACGTTTCAAATAATGTGGGAGGTATGCCACCAATAATGTTCTGTGCTATGTTCAAACGTAAAAGCCGCTTATTAGATGAAAAAGTGCCTTCAAAAATATATTCAATATTGCAATGCTCTAAAAATAAAACTTCTAATAAAGGAAGTTGTGAGAAGGATTGAACCGGTAAATTATCGAATATATTATATGAAAGTGACAAGTGCTTTAAGCCCTGGAATCTCAATAAAAATAAGGTCACTGGATTTTAATGAATTGTTCTTAAGCGTGAGATATTTAAGATTATTCATTCCTTCGAAGGTGCCATTTTCTATTTGTTGCAATTCACAATTATCTAGATACAATGAACTTAAGGGTAAACCTTGTTGAAAAAGATTTTTGTAAAGCACTTTGAGCGGATTAAATGATAAATTTAATGATCTTATTTTCTTTAGAGAATCAAATGCCATGTTAAAAATAAAAACAATATTATTGTGAGACAAATTCAAGTCCTCTAACTCGAAAAGGCCCATAAATGTATAATTTGTAATGTTACGCAACTGATTTTTATGTAAATCTAAATTCCTAGCCGAACGCAATTGTTGAAAGGTAAAATCATCAATAATAAAAATTTCATTATTATTTAGTTCAATATGAGTTAGGTATGTTAAATTTGCAAAAATGTTTTTAGATAAATATTTAATATGGTTATTGGTCAAACTTAAATGGTATAACTTCTGTTGATAACGGAATGTCAAACTTTTGAGTGAAGAGAGTAAATTAGAATTAATGTGAAACGAAAGTAGAGCTGAACTTGGTTTTGGTAGTATGTCATTTATTTCAACTAGATAATTTTCACTTAAAGTAAGATATTTTAGGTGTAACATTTTTACAAATGTCTCGGAATCTATACTAGTAATTTTATTGTTATTTAAATAAATTTCCTCTGCTCTTGTTAGATTACAAAATAGATGTTTTGATATAAACTTGAGATTATTATTGTTTATACGAATTTCGCTAATTGCCGCCTGACCTCCAAAAGTGTCATTTTTTATATCCACCATATCATTATTGTCTAATCTTAACATTGTTAAATTATTATTACTAATAAATATATCGTGTGGCACTTGAGTTACGTAATTAAAATCTAAACGTAACGTAACTAATTCCCCTAAATCACTAAAGCTCTCGGTATGAATTGTATGGATACAATTTTTATTTAGGTGTATTTTTTTTATTTTGGTTGAGTTAAAAAATGAATCGATTGGCACTTCCAAAATATTGTTGTTACTTAGAATTACTTGGGTTAAAAATGGCATATTACAAAAAAGGCCGTGTATGTGATGCAAATGATTGTGACCTAAGTCAATGAATTCTAATTTTTTGTTATTTTGAAAAAGATGTGTATTTAGAACTTTTATTCTATTATGACTCAAATCTAATGATTTAAGATGAACCAGTGAGTGAAATGCACGGTAATGTATATTATTTATAAAGTTGAAATGGAACGATAATGTTAACAGGGACGGACAAAATTTAAGGCAGTCTTCTGAAACGAATTCGAAGTTATTTGAACTTAAATCTAAAAACTCTAATGATGAGAGATCAGAATCTTCAATACTAGGAAAAGAAGACATCTCATTCCACGATAACCTCAAAGACCGAAGATGCCTCAATTTTGCAATGGACACAATAGGAAATGCTGTAAGATTATTTTCACTTAAATCGATTTCAGACAGGGTCAGCTCTAAACTAGAAAAGGCAGAATCGGAAATATTTCGTATCATATTTTGATTAATGTTTATTTTTAGTAACGGGAGTCCATAGAAACTATAGCTTGGAACATTTTCAATATAATTAGATGTTAGTTCGATCGAATTCAGTTTAAGCATACCGGAAAAAGCTTTTGGTGGAATAAGTTTAATTTTGCTTGATACAATACTTAACGTTTCAAGGCACTGTCTTAATGGTATAAATGTCTCATCATTTATATCTTTTATGCTTGTTCTTGACATATGTATATTTTTAATGCAAACACCTAGTGGCAAAAAATGTGGTCCCAAAGCTTGTTCAGTGTCATCGAGGTCATATACGGATAAAGATTGTACGTTAGTAATTCTCTTGAGCGCATTCTTTACTTGTTTTATATTTGAATCTTGACATTCGAGGGAAACAGCTGAAAAGATTAATCTTTATAGGTTATTATTTTATTTATGAAATAAATAATGTTTACTTACCATCTTCAAATATATAGCATGAGCATTTGTTATTCCGCATTAAATCGGAACAACCCAGGGTATTTTGAGCTCGGAAAACTGGAGGTAAAACCAGTAATAATGAAATAATGTTCCATACACCACGTTCATGTTTCTTCTTATCCAAACATAAAGTATTTATCATAATTACATAATTATTTTAGTAAGTTATATCATATCCCCTAATCATATATGATGCAAATCTGGAAAGTTTAAGAAGTTTAAAATATCAGGTGTCATAGATAACATATAATATGTGTTTAATAGTTTCACGTATAAAATACAGTAACAGTCGCTTGTTATTTTAAGCTGTACCATTCTAATAATATTGACTCTGTAACACTAAATGTAAACAGGTACTAAAAGTAATAATTGAATAGAAATATAGAAATAGTATATCTTGAAAGTAAAATAATAAAAAATTAATCGAAAAAATGCAATCTGCATATATATGTGCGCGTTATGTTGAAACAACCTTCACTTAAAAAGCCTTAGAAGAAAGCAATATCAAAAATTTAACTTGAAACTCACCTGGAAATTATGTAAGTTATTATTGAACACGCTTTTCCGCGATTAATTATGAGACATAGTTATTCTTTCTTACTTAGAGTAAATTTTCCCAGCTTAATTTAGAGTGGTCGGCTGGAAATCACGTGCGCTCCCTCTCTCTTTCTTGCTTCCTTTGACGCGTATGCTACAAAATAAATTAACTGAACTTTATAAAACTTTTAGTAATTTAAATAGGATTAAATAAATACTTTCGCGCAACATAGGACGCTGGAGGTCATTAGAAAGCTCGACTGAAGACTGACGCGGCGGCGCGCGCTGTGTAGGTCACCGCCGCGTTGTTGCGGCACCCCCGACCCACTATTATTATTACTTTTATGACGAATCGGATTTTGCCACTAGAGCTTTGTGTGATGCCACCGTACAAGAGCTTATCTAACAAATGTAGCTGTATGTGCTACCATAAATTTCGCGTAGCTATGTGAACTGGTTTGATTTTTTTTTGCAAATAATTTAAAAATCTGATTCTACTTTGTTATTAATGAATCATTTATTTGTTTGCTCGCTCAAATATTTCTAGATATTTCACGTTACTAGTTTTTAGCAACTATAGTACAGTTAAAAAATTATATTTGTCTTTACATAAAATAATATAATGATCAAACCGGTGAACACATATATAATTTCGGTGATGTAATTGCTGTTAGCCTTTTTGGCTTTTACAGCTTCATCGGATACTGGTGAACACAACTAGCAACCTCTACAACACTATGTCAAAACCACAATCAAAATGTAAGATGTATTATAAGCAATATATAAATAAAAAGTTCTGTATGAAAAAAAGGATTGTCATTCATACTACTACTTTATTGTTGGTAGAATTCATCATTTCAGCTTATAACTAGTCCACTGGTGAACATAAATTTTGTAGCTCTCATTTTAGAGGGATTTTACCATAGTTGCCACGCTTGGCAGGCGGATTGGGTACCGCAGTTTATTTATTCAGATGTTCCAGGAAGATGCTGCTGCCCATATTCTGGTTTTATTTTCTCTCAGTCGACTTTTACGGCACCCACGGGATGATATGGGGTGGCAAATTCTCTTAAGCCGCCACCACAAGATTATTTATTATGCAGGAATCCGTATAGATAAATACCACCCTAGGCCAGTTATTCTACCGTGAAGCAGTAGTCTGCAAACATTATTGTGTTTCGATATGAAGGGCACTGAGAGCTAGTGTAATCACTGGGCATGTCAGACTTAAGAACTGATGTCTCAGGGTGACGGGCGCAGTGTGGTGCCACACAGAAATGTTCTGTGTGAAATATTATTTGTTACGGGCGGATGTCGCTCTTATGATAAGATTTTCATTTACCACAAAAAAAGAGGACTACATCGGATCATTACATATACGAGTATACTCGTATGTATGTTACCGCCAACTTCAATCCAATTTTTGCTTACACTTTTAGACTTACAACGAATTTAGGCTACCAGATAATACTGTATTTAATAGCATCACAATAAATTCAGCGACGTAAATGAGAGCAAAGGAATATTGTAATAAAACGTATTATTATAATATAAATAAAATAATAGCATATCTTAGGGATTATCAATTAAAACGTTGAGTATACGAACAAATAATTTTTGTTAAATATTATTTTGGAATTTGAGAAGTAATTACTATGAAGAACAACGTATGTTTTGTGCAGGAAATGCAAATACATACATACAGCCATGCGTCTTTCCTATAGGTAAGCAGAGACCACATCTTTCCACTTGCTACGATCGTGACACACATCTTTCGCTTCTTCTACTTTCATGAGCGTTGTCATACAAGCTGGTCGTTTGCGAGTACTTTTGACGTAGCCTTTCTATCCGTAGCTTACTTTTCGCCATGGGCAACAAAACATGACGGGTGGTGAAACACCGCCATTTTGGTATAAGTTAAACATACTCCCATTGCGTTCCCACAGCAGTTAGAAAAGATGTTGTACCACCTAAAAAGAGGTCCCACATGTTTGTTAAATACAATAATCGTTTATTGTTCTTTGCTCAGTTTTGCATTTTCTTCTAGCCTAAAAATAGCTTAGAAACTCCTGTGAGGTTTTTCAACAAATCCATTATTTGCCACGAAGGCACACTTTAATGATCCATCGGAACAACATTAATTGTCATAAAAGTATTGTGTGAATCTAATTATATTACAATCATTTGATATATATCACTTGATATATATTATAAAACAATCATTTGATAGCTAGCTAGTGGCAAATTATTTTCTTTTTTGGTAAAATCCACCATCGCGAAGCCAGAGAGGTGGAGATGGGCCAACACTTCACCGAAGCTTCTTGTAAATTTAGCTCGTTGCCTCGGCCCCAGACAGTGCAGCATCTAGGTCAGTATACTTGCCCTCTTTTACAAATTGTGGTCATAAAAATTAAAGTATATAGTAGCATTTGCTATTCTAAGGGAAAGAATTAATCTTATTCTATGTATAATAACATTACAGACAAATATCATTAATTTTAAATATAATATTTAGTAAATTGTGCTTATAAGAAACTACACACGGTATCGCGAAGATGTCTTTACTGTTCTCATGAAATCTTCATTTCTTCAATTCATCTTCAGTCATGAAGTAGCCAGTTCATTTTCTGTGTAAGTTCTATTTCGTTGACCTTATCCGACTTGATTAAATATAATACCCATCATCATTTCAGCCTATTACTAGTCCACTGCTGAACATAGGCATCCTCCAAAGATTGCCACAAAAGTTTTTACTCGTAGCTGCGTGGGGGGGGGGGGCTTGCCACAGTTGCCACGCTTGGCAGGCGAGTTGGTAACCGCAGTTTATTTGTTAAAGATGTTCCAGGAAGATGCTGCTGCCCATCTCCTGGTTTTTATCTTCCCTCTGTTCCCTCCATTCTGCCTACATTATATTAAAATGTGTATATACGAGTACATACAAGTGGGTTTAGAGTATCAAGAGGTAGTTATGTGTGAGATTTTGGCCCGTAACTTTTCTACTCTTCTGTTACGATTTTGTATATTTATATAACGAAAGAAATGCGTGAATGAAATCCATGGAATTCTCATGGTTTTCGACAGATGGTAGCATAACCATCACATAAATTATTTAAATCTCGGAAATTACCAGACCAAAAATGCACAGACCGATGACACGTAGCAGGGTTATCCACCTTAATAAAAAAATAATGACCTTTTAATTTATTAATCAATGTATACATTTAAGATTATAATTACATTAAATTCAGATATAAGAATACGCTATAAGTGAAAAACTAAAACACCATAAATACAAAATTACATGCTACTTTCCTAAAAAAATAATTTAAAACCGTTAAAAAGACCACCACGAATTGTTCCCGGCTCCAATTAAACTAGCCGCTTACCACGTTGTATGGCCAGTGATATGTGTTGAACTTAAAACAACCCAGAGCGAGCATCATGACCTCTCTCCTCAAGCACCTCCTCCTGGGGAGCCCAACAAACACAATTTATTTTTTTGTTATTATATATAATATTAGTTATCTTGATACACACACCGGCACAATTAGCGGAACACAAAAAAATCATTATTTTTCATAATATTTCATAAAAGACTGGCGAGTTATGTTTTCCCTCTTTATTTAGAACTTTAATTTAAAAATGGAACCTAAGGCAGCCTGTCCTTTTTTTCATCGATGTGTTCCTGTTTCCCGGTAATACTGAGTTGTTGGTGTTCGAGCTCGGTCTGAGGAGAAATTAAAAGTTTTATAAATAAATTAAATTCGAAAAATTCTCTATTTAATTAGTAAAAGTCATTTTTTTCGTAGATTTTTAGATTATTTCAACTAAGGTGCCTACTTCAGTAGTAGGCACCTTCGTTGAAATAATCTAAAAAACTAAAATAATCTAAAAATAATGAGCCCGATCAAGCCCGATTTAACACCACCAGAGATTATTAGGGCAGAACAAATGCAAAGAAGTGGTCATTCCTACAGATCTATAGCCGCCGGACTGCAGCAATCAATTTCAACGATTCATCGCAGTATAACGGTTGACTGATTCTCTTGTGAGGAGGAGGGGCCAAGGCAAAAAAAAGTGCACTTCGAGGAGGGATGACCGTTTTCTACCACTTCAAGCTCGCAGGAACACGCGGGAGCTGTGCAGGCTCGAAATATGCGAAAGTCGTGCGAGGAGTGTGATGAAGTGGGTATAGGTTCGTATGTACCGGCCAAAGCTCCAAAACTTGCGTTGAGAGTTTGCGTTTTTGGGACATTAACCAATGGGGCGGGTACTTTTCACTAGAAGGCAGAGAATATGGAGACGCAAAGGAGAACGATATATTCTGATTAATTTTGAAAATACGGTGGCACATCGGGGCAGCTCAGTTGTGGGGAAGGATAGCTTTCGGAGCTTTACGGAGTTAAGAACACGTTGTACCATTTACTACCTATAATGATGACGGCTTTATTCTGATGCAGGATAAAGCTCGGGCTCACAGTGCTTGCTCTGTCCAAGCATATCTAAATCATGTGGGTATAACAGTGATGCATTGGCCAGCAAGATCCCCGGATATGAATCCTATAGAGTATGTTTCGGACTTGTTAAATAAAAGTGTTAAATCCAGAATACTACCCCCGAACAACCTGAGAGAACTGCAAAACGCATTAAATAAATAAATAAATAAATAAATAAAAGTAATATTTATGTCTCTTTCACAAAGTTACAAAAAAAATCAAATTACAGTATGTAAGGTACAATATATAAACAGTACTTTGTGAGAGACTGGTATCCATACTAGGTTGCCCTGTCTTACAGATTACCAGGCGCTCGTCGTTCGGACAATTAACTGCTTACTATTTATAGAGAAAAAAATAAAATAAAAATAAACTAGACAATATAGGTGAGTGTGTGTTTGTGTCAGTGTATGTGTGTTTGTGCGCGTGTTAACTGAAAGTGTTTACTTGAAGAGTGACAAAGCTTGTCCCAAGATACAATAAATAACATAATTCGCAACATACCTAGAAAGATGGTAACATTAGTTAGTAACACGTTATTAATTTTTCATTTATTTAATGTTAAAATCTCAGTAATATTTAATATAGAAAATTGTTTGTGTTCCCAAAAAATTGTTTTTTGGTGTTTTCCAAAAAAGTGTTTTTTTTTTTAATTTGACTATTTTTAATAATATTTCATTAAAATCTTCTTAAAGTCGATGTTAAAAGATAAACATATCAGTTTGTTACTTCATGTCTGATTATTATTTGTTTTAATATACACGTTATTATTTTTTTTAACGTTCCGCCAATTGTGCCGGTGTGTATATATAAAACCAAGTCGCTGTAGTTACACCATTTATAACTCAAAAACGGCTGGACCGATTTTAATTATGTTGGATTTTTTGGATTTGTCTCCCCACGAATAGCAGAATAACTATTAAAACACAGTAAAAACACGAAAAATAATTTTATGAATAAATTTCATTTACTTATACATTTTCCGCATGCAAACACTATAATACATACATAAAAAATGTATGCCAGTAGATGGCGTCGTGGGCATTATCATTAAGGAATTTTAGGTAAGGTTTATTATTTTGTTCGCATGACAGTTCTGTGACAATAAATACTTTTCCTGTATTTTTGTCTTCTTTTATTATCCCTTATTCAACAGCGCGGTCCGTTCATTGCATGCCATTGAGCTAGCTGTGACGCCGCGATTTATCAGCATCTTTTTCGAGTTTTTATCAATTTTCATTCAGTTTTCGATCGTTGTTGCATTTGTAATTCAAGTGTAAGTTTTCTTCGAAGATGTTCTGTGATTCTTCGAAGATGTTCTATGTGAATAAAAAAAACAAATTTCATACTTTGTGAATGTATGAAATTTGTTTTTTTTATTTATTTTTTATTTAATAAAAGTGACGGAACGAGCAAAACGTTCACCTGATGGTAAGTGCAACGTCTGCACGTAACAAATGCTGTGTTACCCAGAACACTGTGACACCACAATGCGCCCGTCGCCCTGAGACATCAGTCTTAAGTCTCATATGCCCAGTGATTACGCTAGCTTTCAGTGCCCTTCAAACCGAAACACAGTAATGTTTGCACAATACTGCTTCACGGCAGAATAACTGTCCCCAGTGTGGTACCTACCTAGACGGATTCCTGCATAGGAATCCTAACACAATTTTGAAATGTGCGACCAATTTTCCAGTGTTATTTACAATTCCGAGAGCCAAAAGATTTAATCTTTTACGTAGAAGCCCTAATGCAATTACACTTCGCAATATTGATAATCAAGTAGGATTTCTATGTAGAAATCCGTGTAGGTAGGTACGATATACTTCTCTAGGGCAACGTTATTCTTTCGTTTTGAGAAAGTAGTTTAAGAAAAGAATTAAAATGTATAACGGTAAAAAAAACAATGAGTGCTAGCGTAAAAAAGGTGGGATAAATGAGTACTTGAGGAACGTATTCTCAGGCAATGATGTGGACGACAAGTGTGGTGCATTATATTCAATTATGTAATGTAATCACATAATATGTACATAGTCAGATGAGCTCGAACACTTACTGGTGGGGTTAGGACATATGCAGGATCGTATCCAAGGTACCTTATCAACCTCAGGCTATAGTATTCTGCCGTAAAAATATTACAATTAATTTCTTCATGTTTATGTGCAAAAACATTACTATGTTTCAGTTTCATAGGGCATAAGAGCTAGTGGTAAGCAGTGCCATTATAAAACCATCTAAGAACATTATGTCCAGGGTGATGGCACAGCGTAGGTGGTGCTAATACCGATGACTATGTAATCGCGAGTGATATAGCATTTGTTATGGGCAGACGTTGCACTTACCATCAGGTGAATGTTTAGCTCGTCTCGCCACTCTAAAAAAAATAAAAAAAATGAAAATTACCCCACGCTACGATTCCTCTAGAATGTTTTCCAAAGAAGTGGCAAATACGGAACAATCCAAGAGTTTTCGATCACAAAATCGTTTCCTTTCACTTCCGTTGTGACAGTTGTACCATAATGGCCGTGCATGGTCGACGGCAAGTGTTCAAAGCGTTATCCACGAAGTCTGACGGCAGAGATTAACACTGGCAATGATGGTTATCTCATGTATCGTCGTCGATATAACTGTAGAGAATCGCTAATCGCTAGCACATCTTATATATATATATATATATATATATATATATAACTCACAGGAGAACGTCTACCGGGCCAGCTAGTTATACACATAAAACCAAAACGAAATAATCGACTCATTATTTTAATGTCTCTCATATTTTCGGAACTCTACCCGAATAATTAGTTTAAATTTACCGTCATGCTTTGAATATAAAGATTATTTACAATTATGTTTATTCAGTTACAAACAGGTATCGACAGAACTATCTGTGTATGTTACGAGTATATTCGCAATTGTAAACTAGTTGGCATTAGTTTATGGTAAGTAAATGCGGGCACTGTTGACTATAACTGAAGTCAGTTAACATAATGGGTTATACACTGTGGTAATATAATGATCATGTTATCATTATGTTCGCCTCAGAAACCGTTTAAATCTTAGGAAATAAACTTTATATTATCGCACTACATCTATCAAATGACATTCTCACAGCGTATTGTAATTACTTCTCACAATCAAGCAAACTACCCATTAAAACATATTATAGCTAAAAAAATTAAAAAAACACGCTTTACCATGACCATACCAATTTATAGACGTGAAATTATTACATTGGCATCGATCCTCAATATGTGTTTTAACAAACGCTGTGTCACCCAGAATATTTCTGCGCCCGTCACCCTGAGACATCAGTTCTTAAGTCTCAAACGCCCAGTGATTACGCTAGCTCACAGTGCCCTTCAAACCGAAACACAGTAATGTTTGCACACTACTGCTTCACGGCAGAATAACTGAAAATGCAATATTTAAATTTATTCGGACGCCTAGAAGTGGGTAGAGCCGGGCGTTCTCCTTAAATTTATTTTTTCTTTAGTGCGCGATTGACCTGAGTTCGATCTCCGGTGCTGGCATCACTGAAATCATTCTGCAATTGTAAGTGCTGATTTACTGCGTACTCAGTGACGAAGGAAAACATTATGAGGAATCCTGCATGTCTGACTAATAAAAAAACGTCGTGTGAAGTCCGCCAATCTACATTGGAGCAGTGTGGCGGACACTTCCTGGCTCCATAACCCTCTCACCAATTAGAGGAGGCCCAATAAAATGTACACTTTAAAGTGGCTAACAATTATGAAGTAATGTTAATAGTTAGGACACTGGTACAAGGTATTTTCATCTGCAAATAAAGGGGAATCATACCATTTAATTGTTATTGTTTTAGTTACCGCAAAAAGTAATACACTATATTTTTGTTCAAAATCAGAGACAGATCTCAGATTTACCAACATAAATCTGAGAGTAAGAGATTTTAAAAATAAGGTGGTAGGATTCCTATGCAGGAATCCGTCTAGGTAGGTGTGGTACCCAGGGCCAGTTATTGTGCTGACAAGCAGTAGTGTGCAAACATTACTGTGTTTCGGTTAGAAGGGCACTAAGAGAAAAACTAAAAATAAAAACTGAAAAAAAAACGGCATTCGTTATGGGCAGACGTTGCACTTACTCAGGTGAACGTTTTGCTCGTTTCGACATCTTATCCAATAAAAAAAACTTAAAATAACTTTTCGTTTATGTATTTATGTAAATGTTTTAGTTGACTTAAAACTTATATTTTTGTAAATTAAGTAAAGTAAACGTCGGGTTATAAATAGTTTAAAATGGTCATCCAAAAAAATCCGTAAAAGTAGTTTTATTAAATGTGTAATATTCGCGTAAATATAAGAAATCATTAAAGTAAGCTTTGATTGTTATTATTTGAAAAAGGTGTAATTATTGAAAGAAAAAAGAGAAAGGAAAGTTTATTTATTATAACCAACAATACTAACTTTGTGTATAAGTCATTATAGTCATTATAAAATTGGCGTGTATGTGTTACGCTAGGGCTGCGATTTATGCAATTTTCTGCGTTGCATCGGCATCCGAATCCTTTGCGCGAGCACGCGGCATTGTGTCAGCACAACGTGCTTCGGTACTTTTAAGGATTTATTCATTCTATATTCTGATTGTTAGCGATTCTTAGATTCATCAAAGTGAAAAAGAAAAGTAACAGCCTGCAAATGTTCGACATCTGAAAACTGGCCTCCTTTTATTAGACGGTTTTGGAGCCGGTGAGAGTCCCCTGGTAAGCGAACTTTACATGTCGTCAGGCAGCATCTTCCTGGAACATCTGAATAACTAAACTGCGGTTGCCAACCCGGGCGCAAGCGTAGATACTATGGCTAAATCTCCCCAAAATGAGAGCTACAAACTTTTGTGCCAATCTGTGGGGGAGGCCTATGTTTACCAATCACCATTTTTAATAAAACAAAACAGTGTGTTCCGGAACGTAGATCTGAGAACGTCTTGACTATCGTGAAACAGCTAGGCAATGTTGTCCAATGTCCGATTAATGACAATGAAATATCATATTGCTCCCGTATTGCTAAATCAAACCTTAATACACCTCGCCCTCGATCGATATTAGTAAAGGTCAACACTCCACGCACGATATATTCCCTGTTATTAGGGCTGGATGATAAGAAAACTGTGGCAGAAAATTTAACAATTGGAAATAAAAGCTTGCACACAGCAGCCCGACTTTGCGCTAAACAACTTAAATACAAATATGTGTGGGTGCGCGGAGGCCGCGTTTATGTGCGTAAGTCGGATACCTCTGAAGCTGTTTTTGTACGTAATATGGACCCTGTGTCCAGCCATAGCCTTAAGTGACGCAACTATTTTTTAATATAAATTTTTCGATTTTCTCAAGAAATATGTATTACATTTTTATTTTGTTAAAATTTTCTGATAAATTAAAAATTTACTACCAAAATGTTAGAGGCCTAAGAACTAAAACCATTTTTATTTAATTTAAACGATTTTTATTTAAACGTGATTACGTGTGAATATGACGCAATAGTACTCTGTGAGACATGGCTAGCTAGTGACATAATGGATTCGGAGTTATTTTGTGATAGGTATTTAGTGTATAGGCGCGATCACGAGTCCAGTGGATTTCATAATAATAAATCCGGCGGAGGAGTACTTATTTACATGCAGATGACCTTAAAATCGATGGATAGATAGTGAAAATGATTGCTATTTACTTCAGGAGGATTTAAAATGTTTTTCGCTTTGGTGTCGCATTAATAAAATGACGCTAAATGTTGACAAATGTAACTTTTACTAGCATTTTTCTAGAAAAAAGTCACCGTACTTTAACTTATACTCTTTAAATAATAATATAATAAAACAAGTTGATGTTATACGCGACCTTGGTGTTTATTTATATAATAGAGTTCGTTTTCATACACACATAGATGTTATTGTAAAAAGAGTTTTGAACTTTTGGGTTTTCTTTTCGCAACTGCAGGGACTTTCGACACGCTTCCAGTAAAATAGTAGTGTTTAATTCATTAGTGAGATCTGGCTTATAGTATTCCAGTGTGGTCTGGACTCCTTACTACGAGGTACACAAGCGTCGTATAGCGTCCATTCGAAAATATTTCTCTGGCACTTGTCTTATCAATGTAGAATGATTAAGCGTCTACCCTCTTATAATTCGCGGTTGAAATATTTTAAGCTGAATAGCCTGGAGAGTCGAAGAAGGATGCATGATCATTTTTCTTGTTTAAAATAATTAATGTTTACATTGATTGCATAGGACTTACTTAAACATATTTATTCTAATACTCCATATAAATTAGCGAGTCAGTTTAGGTATTTAGCTTTTAGCGCTAAGAGTTTTAGGACTAAACTGGGTTATTTCTCTACTATTAATAGAATCCAGTCACAGTTCAGTAATTTTTTACGACCTTCTCAGGAAAATATTGACATGTCTTATTAAGTTCTTAAGTTTAAATCTATACTGTACAAACAAATTTATCATAGCTAATTAGATGTGTATTAGTAACATTAAGTTTATAAAATAATGAATGCATTAACAATAACTATATTTCAAACATCAGTAACAGTCCACATTCAGCTCTTGCCTGAACGGATCCACTGCGCAACAACTATGTAATGCACTGTTACGAATTATTTCAAGACTTCTTCCATTGAATGTATACATGTCGTGGCAGCCTATAATTAAGGCAACACTAAGAATGCTTTCCTAGTTTGTGTAATTTTATTGTTTAACGGTTTTGTTGTTGTCCATTTCAACAAATAAAAAAAACTATATGTGTTGTGCACAGATAATTTTATGTGATTATAATTACGGCACGTTTCTTGAAAAGAAAAATGTGATTATTCATAGTCACGCAACAGGCTCATTTGTTATTGATAGACATTTTCTTTAGTCTCATTAAGTTACCTTTGACGTAAATCAGCTTTGGAAGCTTGTAATATTACGCTATAAAATATATCGTACGTAGATAATGATTAATGTCTCATAGACATGCAATAATTTTGGAAGGTGCAGATTCATGAAAATACGATAACATACGATAACTAAAAAGTTTTTTTGTATAAAATGAATGTTTACTTTATAAATAGAATCGTCTATAGAAACAAGAATATAGACGTTGAACCTTAGACAAAAAGAATAGAGATAGAAATAGAAGTCCAGGTATTAATTTTGCCTTAGTTGGTTCTTACATTACCCATGGGATAAAAAGGTAAGATACGTTTCGTTACATAGCCACCTCTCGGCAATCGATGAGTATGTTCAACTAGATACAATTCATAGGTTAAACAAAATTATTTTTTTAGGAAACTGACACAATTTCGCGTAGCATTCAATATTTAAAAACAAAACGTGTTTTTCTAGTAATGATTGAACAAGCAGAGTTTTATATACTCGTATAATAAATATAAATTTATTACTCGTATAAAGAAAATGAGACAAATAAATTTTGATCTTGTTTCAAAACATGTAATGTTTGTACAAAATATTATCATTATTAAATCAGTATTTAAATAAAACTTTTTAATTAAAATAATTTTAACGGATTTTATCGCGTTTAATTTTGAACTATTTATAATCCGTCGTTTCGAGTACTTTACAGTACCCATGGTCACGGGAGGACCTAGGAGACCGATGTCCTGATGTCATAGTTAAGCCGAGGCACATTCAGCTTTTAATTATTATTTTAAAATTTCAAATGTACACATTTTAATATTCCTTTTCTTTAATGTATATATCTGAAATAGAATCGAACCTACAGTGCACAGTCTACATCACGCAAACAACTTTTACGTCAAACAGGTAAAACTTTAATAATATATTCCTATAATAACTCTAACACGTTCTTATTTTAGATTAGTGAGAAATTGTAATAAATGCGTTGTCACGATTTAGGCATTATATTGATACTACAAAGTATAAATTTGTGATATGGAATTCAGAATTAAGTGGGGTTATGTTTGTCCAATCACGTCTAACAAACCGACAGTCTTTATTATAAAGTAAATACATATGAAATTTATATTTGAACGTATTTGGAATACTAATGTTTCACGAAAACTCTTTAACAAAAAGACAATTCTTTTTATATAATTAAACTTAGTTTTAGGATTTTATCACGTTTAATTAAAGCTATTTATAACCAGACATTGCGAGTGTTTTATAGCACCCATGGTCACGCTGTAAAGTGGTCGAAACGTCGGGTCTCTTACTTCATTTACACTACATTACCGAAAGATGCCGCTGTGGTCAAAATAAGCCTTGAGTTCATAATCATCATCACTATCTGTATTATCACAAGGATTATACAGGTAGAATTACGTAAACGAGAGCAACACCAAAATAATAAAAAAAAATGTATTCAGATTTTTAAGTACAATTTAAAAACAATGTTATTAGTGTCATGCAATATAAATCAGCACTTAAACTTGAAATTAACTATCCGCCACTAGGGATTGAACGCAGGGTCACTCGCGAATCATGAATTTTAAGACGAGCGTCCGGCTCACTTGAGATCACATTCACAGTTAAAATTTTACTTCCTTTCAATAAGAGCAATGTGCAACCCACTGCTGGGTAGGGCAATTATTCGTCAGTATATGCAGTTTCGTGGAAACCGGAATAACCAACTAATATATATACATATTATATTAAGTAAAAAATTAATACTAGCAATACTATTAATACTATGAAAATTTCTGTTAATTCTACCAATATGTTGTATATGTTACTCTACAAAATTTAAAAGGCAAACCTGCAATGTTATGTTTCGCAGTGGTCATAACCTAAAATTCTTGTTACATGTCTATAAAAAAAAATTATAAAATATCGATTAACACAACAAATTAAAAAAGTAAAAAACATTTAACAGAAAGTTAATACCATTTCAAATTTTAAAAAAACTCTTTAAATATATTTTGAAAAATAATATAGATAGAAGTCTGTCCCTCACATACATTCATTGCAATGCCCATTTGTCATGTAAAGCAATTTGTTTTTTTTTTTTTTTTTTTATTGTACAAAGTGATGAAACGAGCAAAACGCTCACGTGATGGTTAGTGCAACGTCTGCCCATAACAAATGCTGTTATGGGCAGACGTTGAAAATTTCTGTGTGACATCACACTGTGCCCATCACCCTGAGACATAGGTTCTTAAGTCTCATATGCCCAGTGATTACGCTAGCTCTCAGTGCCCTTCAAACCGAAACACAGTAATGTTTGCACACTACTGCTTCACGGCAGAATAACTGGCCCTGGGGTGGTACCTACCTAGACGGATTCCTGCATAGGAATCCTACCACCAGTAAGTATTTGTAATAAATATTTATTATTTTTATTAATACATTAATTCGGCTACAGGTGTTCTTTCTATGTTATTATTTATATTATTTTTTTTCATAGGAAAAACTGTCGGGACGAGCAGAACGTTCACCTGATGTGATGGTAACTTCAACGTCTGCCCATGAGAAATACTGTATAACCTAGAACATATTTGCGTTGCACCACTTTACGCCCGTCCCTCTGAGATATCTGTTCTTAATTATCATATGCCCAGTTATAAAAACTTCTGAAGGACACTGACAACCATTTGCTCTCAGTGCCACAATAATTTTTTAAGCGAATCTTCCACGGTGCCCCCGTATATCTAAACTAGACTAAGCTCTGCAGCTTATGCTGTAAAAAAATAGAAACTTAACTAATGTTCAACCTGCTAGATTGGTTAAATTTAGTTATTTTCATAGCATAATGTCTTACGGTGTTTGTTTTTGGAGAAATACGACTGACGTTAAAGTGATTTTTGTTATACAAAAGAGGGCCGTTAGAGTTATTTACAATCTTGGATCTGAAGTGTCTCTTAGAGATAAATTTAAAGAAATGAATATCATAAACGTTTTGCATGTACAAACACTTTACTAAAAAAATTGATGTTCATATTTTAAATCCCAGGAACCAGCACAATTTAATAATGATAAATACTCGACTCCACAGAGTCTGTAACTCATTTATGGGGCAATGTATACATTTGTACAACTAAATCCCACAAAGTGCACAGTCTTTCAATCAAAAAGTTTTTTTTATTATTAAACATTGACTTTATAAAAAGGGTTATTATAATATTAAACAATACATGGATGATAATGACTCATAGGAGTGAGGTGATAGCTGCGAAGCTTTTTCTACATCTTTATAATACTGCTGTGATTTTTTTAATGACTAAAAAGAAAAAAAGTTGCCCGCTGAGTTTCTTGCTGATTCTTCCCAGGACAAAGGCATTTTTTGCGAACTGTAACTAAAAAAAATGACTGTCAATAAGTATACCGTATATAGTCAATGTTGAATATACATATTCTATTATTTTCTTTGCTTCATGTCGAATTATTTTATTTGTATATACATTTAATGCAAATATATTTCCTTCTATAATATTATAACATAACACATTCTATATGGAAAGTTAAGTACAAATTCTTTTAGCACTTTAGGTGTTACCCTCAGCATATGACAAATTCTAGTTGTAAACTAGAAAAAGTAATGTGGTTGAAATCAAAAATTGACTAGTATATCACTATCATCATCAATTAGGTTTAATTAAAAAAAAATATCAAGCACACGATAGTTATATATTTCACCTAAAAGCATTTTCTATGAGGCACCTTTAAAAAGGTTTTAAAATTCCACTCTGAAACACAGTCAGATTTAGGTTCAAATGCCTCATGAATAATTCAACTGCAATCCGCAGTTTGTCTCCTACGGTAAGATACATATGTTTCATAGGGTTTTGATAAACTGGATATGTTTCATATATACTACAGTTCTTACTGATTTAATTATTCTTATTTTAGAACGGATATTCGGAAACGTTTACATAATATGTGTCAATTTTTTTCCACATACATATTGTCCATATAGCCTTCTAATATTGAAGCTGACAATAAAAAATATAGCCTATTTTATATAAGAGCTAACAGCTCACTTGATGTTAAGTGATCACCGTCGCCCATGAACATCCGCAACAGCAGAGGAATCGCGGGTGCGTTGTTGGTCTTTGAGAAAAGAATAAGCTCTTTTCTTGAAGGTCCCTAAGTTGTATCGGTCCGGAAATGTCGCTGGTGGCAGCAAGTTCAACAAAGTAGCGCGAAAAGCGCACTGTGGTGGAATGCCAAAGAAAATATCCGAAAATATCCGAAAATTATTAATGTATAATTCATCCGTACATAATCATCATCATCATTTCAGCCTATGTTAGTCCACTGTTAACTAACTGTTAACTAACTAACTGCTTAACAAAGGCCTCCGTCATAGTTTGCCACAAAGCACGCTCCTGAGCCACATGCATCCATCGACTTCCCGCAATACCGTGCAGGTGTTTTCTGGCACGAGGTTACCACTCGAGAAACTGTCTTCCCTAACGGTTATCAGTTCTACGAACAATATGGCCGGCCCAACTTTAGTTAGCTGGGATATCATCGTTACGGATTTCATTACGCAGAGAAACTCTGAGCTATCCTTTCTATAGCTCGCTGGATGTATTCTTCATTGATGTTAATGCCGTATCCTTTCCAGTCCAGTAGCTTGAAGACATCTTCCAATGCAGCGGTGAAGAGTTTCGGGGATATGACATCGCCCTGTCTTACACCTTTCTGCAATTGGATCGGTTTCGTACTCTGGTTCTGTACTCGGATAGCCATCGTATCTTAGAAAGCAAAAATATTTCTTAATTATTACAATACTTACAAGAAATATGAAGGTAATCTTACAAGAAAAAAATCACGATATATACAACCACTTCCTATTCCGTATTGTTAGTTCGCTTCTGTAACTCAGGCAGAAGTTTAGAAAGTTATGCCAGCAATCAAATCTAAGGTTGTTACGAGATTTGTACATGTATGGTGTCTATGATGCTTGTGTGTCTCCTTCTAGCTATTACACACATTATAATTTTTTCCTTGGAATCAGGTCAATATCCAAGGAATAATTTATAATGTAGGAATAAGTTCTAACCCTGTGTTCTTAAGCAAATCTCTGTGTTCCTAACTAAACATAACCTGCTAAATTTGTTTCAATCGGGGTACCGTCCTGGTCATAGTACCACTACTGCACTGGTTAAAGTCACCGATGACATAAGGAAAGGCATGGATGAGCAAAAACTGACAGTAGTGCCTGTTGACTTTTCAAATGCTTTTAACACAGTTGATCATGATATCCTTCTTTCCCTCCTGACGTATTTAAGATTCTCCACCCCAGCCTTGGAGTGGTGATCATCAAATTTTTGTGGCCGCCAGCAGTCAGTCTATTTACGGCAAATTTTCTCTGCATGGGCTGACATCGAGTCGGGTGTGCCGCAAGGCGGTATTCTTTCTCTTATTATGTTTCCTTTTTTTATATATGTTTTTAACTTCTGTTCTCAATTGCTTGCACCATGCAATGCGGATGCATGTATATGCGGATGATCTTCAGCTTTACGTGCATACATGATATTAATGATCTTAACAATTCCAGAAGTCATCGAAGGCTGGTCTTGCAGATATGCCGTTACAGTTGACCCAAATGTAAAGCGGTGGTTACCGGAAGTGCAAGAATGCTCGCTAAGGTTGATTGCGAAAGCCCCTCTCGTTTTTTATTATATAATTAGGACCTATATCCTATTCTGTGGCTCCGTGAAAAACCTTGGCATGCATATGGACAAAACTACGAGCTGGGAAGTACAGGTTGTTGGAATCAGCCGTACAGTCGTCTAAAAAACGTTTCACCAAAACCAAACGTTTGAAAACCAAACTTAGCTGGTTCATTCGCTTACTCTACCTATTATCGATTATGATTACGATTACCATGCATCTGATGTTACCCGAATCTATCACAAAATCTTTTCACTAGATTGGAGCGTATTCTTAATAATTCTGTTAGATTTATTTACAGTCTACGTAAGTATAACCTACATCCCCTTATATATTCAAAGCTTAAATGGCTCTCTATTCCTCAAATACGTAGCTCCAGTTATTTTATTTATATATGTATTATTTTTGTATTATATTTATTATTTGTACGTATGTATTTATCTATGTTAATTTTGTGGATATGTATATTGATTATTTATATTATAGTAATGCTAGACGCAGTGAGTTTGATTTCTGAATTACATTTAAGTATGATACTTTACAGCCACACGATCACAGCGCCACCTACCGGGTCGGATTTTGTCATTCTTTTTTTTTTTTGTTTTCTTAACCATTTGTTACGTGGTTGGACTGCTGTGCTCCTAAATAATGGACTGAAAAGTAACGCCACCACTTACACGAGACGGTCTTAAGTATAACTTCGTGCAAAAATGCTGTTCAAAAATTACATACTTACACACATTACACACCGCCGGCATTGACCAGCTGTACCTTTTATGTAGCTTCCATTTCTTAAGCTATGCACATCTTTCACTGGTAATGCTTAATAAAACAATAAAACGAAATAACTTTCTCAATATGTAATCCTATAAAAAATTACCTGGTAAAAATAATAATTTAAAGCAGTAGATTACTATATTCGTCCTTAATACTAAAACCGCGCTTACTCAAATCCTCTAGCTATTTAAACCGTACGTAAAGCAACCCTTTCAGAGAGAAATAAAGGATGCGGAAACATAATTAGTGAGTTAGGTACGGAAATTTACCTTTTGTTTGCTTTTACATGTTTGTAAACCTTAAAATGCAAAAGGAATCTGATTAGAATTATAACGAATCTAGATGCATCTAGTGCGCAATTTAAGTTTTATAACAGGAATAACATTAATTTAATAAGATTTTAACTGGGCGCAATATAATAGGCAGCCATATTATGTATCAACAAATAATTATGTACATACGTTTTATGAATGCCTAATACATGAACTCGGTTAAATTTAGAATATTATATACATTAACATTAAATGATGTTTTAAATTATTATGTAGTCATACAATGTATGAATTTATGTCTATGCTCAATCTCATACGGGCGAATAAAATCCAAACGAAAACGACTTAAGTGATAGCCTTAAATGTCCACAGACACAGGCTTGTAATAATTTAAAAAAAAAGATTTTATAAGCGAAATAAGCCACGCCATGCAGCTGCAGCGTTTTTTTTCCTTTAACTTATGCATGTGGTCAATCAGCGTTTGAAACTGCAACAATTTGTTATTTCGCCGGAACCGTGGATCTAACTCACGTTATTCGCATACTTTGTAATTTAAATGGTGCACCTAGCCCATGACCTACCATGGCTCTGAAATGTTTAATACCCTACAAATTGCACAGTACGTGCAATTTTTCTTATATAACAAAACAATTTTTGGTAATTAAGATTTGAGTTGTAAAATGCCCTCATCTGTATTATTTTCCCTAGTAAACTAACACTAAAATATAAGTACGAGGCCCGCCTCATAATAACATAGTTAAACAACAACATTTAACCCTGGAGCAGCCATTAAGGAAGTTGGTCATAGATTTAAATTTTAAGCTTGTAAATTAACCCGTCGTCCATTTGGAATAGCAAAGGGATTGGATCTAATGGTCTATTTGTGAAATGAAATGAAGCAGCCAGCTCAAAGGCTTTAAACGATTTTGATGTATTAGAATTTTTTTCACGAAAGGGTCTAATATAAATGTATCCCACATTTAAAAGTTTCGACACGGTCACGTAACTCAACCTTCAAAATTATCATTAAATATTTGCGTATACGTAATGCAATATATGCGATACACACAAATTACTGTTCTTAATATCTGACATCCCTTACACACATGTAAATAAAACTAAGTCCTGCCAAATTACTTTGAAATTTGTGCTATGCTAATTCTGTTTATTATCGGGAGAATTATGTTCAATATTATCTTGTTCCACGTTTTTTTGTAGACATAAATGTTACATTTAATTTATCTTTATAGGAAAAGGAATATGTGAATGAGACAAAACATCGTATCTTATTGTCGGCAGCTGTTTCCCGTTAATAAAATAGAATGCGCAGCAACAGATTGCATGCCACTTCCATAACATATGTACACAATGCTTGCACACGGCCCTTGTTTTGTATTCTAAATAGGAACGGTTTCATTAATGTCAATCTGCATTCTACGTGGCTTAAAAGATTATGTACTAATTAAAGTTGGTAATATAAAGAAAATTTAAAATACTTTTCACTAAGTATTCGAAACTATTTAAATCACCTTTACGGAATATCTACCGACCATCAGTAGATTTACAATACATACAGGATAACCGGAATACCCTGCAGGTGGAAGAGGTTGTCAAAGGCGCAAACAATGAAGAGTCATTAGGCCGAATCACCTCTTTTTTATAGAAGAGGAAGCAAACGTGCAGACGGCTCAGCTGATATTAAGCGATCACCGCCTCCCACAAAAAAAAGTATCAGCCTATAAATATCCTTGCTGCTGAGCACTTGCCCATGAACATCCGCTATACAGGAGGAATCGCGTGTACGTTGCCGGCCTTTGAGAAAGAAATAGGCTCTTTTCTTGAAGGTCCCTTAAGCCCACTTCAAGTGCCTGACTGCGAATGTGGCTCTCCTGTAAAGATTCCGACGTTACTTAATGATTTTTGTTGACTATTTATCAATTTTTTGAAGCGTTATTGAAACTGTATATAAACCTTAATGAAAAGCAGAATTAATGCCAATAGGCATTCAGATCACGGTACGATGAAATGTTGCCGCAAGTGCACTATCAGTACTGAAGTACATTTGCTGATATGTGTATATCCACACTAGGCATGCAAAGTAGACTAGGACTGATTAGTTTTAGATATTGATTTCTTATGTTTATTTGAATACTACATATAACTCTCCACGTCACAACAAAAGCCTAGCCTGCTCGCCACCAAACCAGCATGTGGTTAACATCCACTCGCGCCTATGTCTCTTACACGCTAACTCGTGTTAGCACTATACCAAACAGATATTATATTGACAAAAATACAGACCGATAAAAATTGTATATTAAGGCTAGTATTGAGTAAGCCGGTTTCGGATAAGGATTTTTTGAGGAATATTATTTTGAAGGAAAGAAAGTTAATTTGCTTAGATCTGCATGCAGAATATAAAATACACAGTAGCGTGCACCAGCAAACTAACACCGCCACCAGGAACCGCCACCAGATACCCTCCACCACTACACCACTATCACTAGGTCATATACACCACTAAAGTTAAGACCACGACACGTGTTTCACCTCAAATTGAGATACTATCAAGTGATATTTCCGTGGTCCGAGCCGCCGAGGCGACTGTCGGTCCACGATTCCCGGCGGCGTTGTAAGTTTGCTCGTATACGCTACTGTGAAAGGGCAGGCGGTGCTCTTCCAAAAGTATAAAACATGAAATGGTGCATATTACCATACACCATTTTATGTTTTGCATGTGGATCTTAGCAAATTACCTTTCTTTCCATCAGTATAATGGATTTCCTCAAACGCCTGATTCTATTAAGAATATTATTTTCTTTGGAGTGAAGTTACTGTAGCATTTGTTGTATATTAATTTAGTCTTAATTAAAATTAATTGAATAGGTTAAGAAATAGTAAATGAGTAACGTATTATACTCACTTAGTAAGTTGTGCTACTAGCAAGGATTTCATAATCATCAGGCCGTAAACATGAATGAAAGGTGGTTTATACAGTATTTTTCTTTATGATTTTTACTGCACTCAACAGGACACTGTGCGGCAGATTATACGACCATATTAGATTGACATTTAGCCAGCGCAATTGCCTCTGTTAAAGCATAATAAGACTGGCAAGTTGCGCGATTCATAGATGTACCGCAATCAAAGATTTTACCCATATTTAAATGCTTCTTTGCAGCTTTGAAAGTGTGACATTTCCCTAAAACTTGATGCTCTGTTTATCTTTATCTAATCAATTCCCTGAGGAACGGATCCGTTCGTAATGCATTAAATTTCTTAAAAAAAATCAGCAAGGAATACAATATCGATCGCTTTCCTAAGGCGATCAGACCAATGTCAGAGCTGTCATGTTCTGTACGAGTCGCTTTACTGATCTGCACTACTCGTTACCGTCACCGTCAGCTAATCACAGTGGCAGCATTACCTGACCTTAAGACGGTACTTTACAATTTTTGGAGGCCCAGTGAAATAAAATAAGTGTAAGAGTAGCTCAAAACAGAGCGAGAAAATACAGACTAGCTATATACATACATACATACAGTCACGCCTCTTTCCCATAGGGGTAGGCAGATACCACATCTTTCCACTTGCTACGATCCTGACACACATCTTTAGCTTCTTCTACTTTCATTAGCGTTTTCACACACGCTCGTCGGTTGCGGGTACTTTTAACGTGATCTTTCCTCAAAAGTTCACCGATCTGATTGTGATACGTACGCCTAGGTCGACCCTTACCGGCTTTTCCATTCACACTTGCCTCATAAATCTGTTTCGTCAATCTCTTTTCATTCATCCTCTCTACGTGTCCAAACCATCTAAGCATGCCTTTCTCATCTTCTAGCTATATAACTATACAAAATACCTAGCCGCGGAAATCTAAACCTTTTGAACTGTCATGACTAATTCAAAATATAATATAAAATAATATTTTGTATTGAACACTAGCAGCCGTCTATTATTTGACTCTTCGTATACTTCTTATAACCCCTTATATCCTGATACCATACTGTCCTGAATTTGGAAAGACATCGTACTAGTATTATACGTACACCTCAACACCTCGATGTCAGTCAGGAAGACATTATGATCACTATCTGTTAAAAAAGTCACAAAATGTATATAGTGTGCTCAGTATCAATCCTTTTTAGCATAAATTTACCCGCTTTTGTTAAAAATTGTGTTCGTAGACGATGCAATTTCTTAATAAAAAATTCTTGGCAAAGGAAAAAGTGGTTTTTCTTTATTTACGGGATGCGCACCTGACGCCGTCTCGGGGTGCTATTTAAATTTGTCATTTTGCCAAGAATAATCTGATTTTTTATAAGACTTGTTAAGTATATCTCAAGATGTAACTTTGTTGTAAATAATATTTAAATGCAATGGTTTGATGTATTTTTGGGAACAGAACGGAAGTTATTAAACAATGGCTTTTGGACTTCCTGTATATGACAAGTGTATAGTCAGAGTTAATACATTAACGATTTAACCGTGTTTATGCTTTAATATCGATAAAAGATGTAAATGAATACATGTATTTAGGCATGTCCAGAGCATGGTACATTTCTCATGACGGAGTAGTTCCCTCTAACGAGGCAGGCCGGCGTACCTATTCAACGTTTTATCAGTTAATCGACCCATCGGACAATAAATAGGCTTACCGTTTGCTGGGTGTTCTGTTATGCTCAGCTCTCAAAATCTGCGTTTCTAAAATACGTATCTAAATACGTACCTATATTAATTATTATACCTTAATTACGTATTACATTTAACTAATACTACAGCAGGCACTTTGGGATGTGAACTCTTAATATAAACAAGTTGGATGATTAATGTATTTGTTCCTACCAACACTTCTTTTCATCTATCAGTATATTTTATCAAATGCAATGCTTCTAAATCAATGAACTTTTCGAGATCCTGTTTTAATAAACGAAAATTAATATTTTCAAAAACATAGACATGAGTGAAAAGGTAATCGCACTTTGTGCCATATGTCATAAACATAGATACTTTCTAAAAGCTTAATATTATTATAGCATCACGTAGATATTAACGGGAATAGGCTTCTTCCTCTGCGTAGTCGAATCTATTTGTCTTATATTTAGGCACTTGTATAGCAAATATAAAGTACAATAAATACTAACATGAACAATGCTATAGGACCAAAACAAAGTTTGCATATGAAAGTTAATAAACAACGTCTTTGTTGTCCCAAGAGTAACCCATAAAAAGAAAAAAATTATGATTTTTTATAGGTTTTGGTAAAAAAACAACTTGCAACATCGAGAATATTGGGAGATATAGCGTGCGATTGTGCGGGACGAATATGTGAAATCATCCTAATAGTAAAAATTATGACGTCCTGACGGATTTTCGGCGACGACGACAAATGTCGAATACTGTCGAAATGTTATGAACTAAGCAGAAGATATTATAGTGCCACAAGTGTGCGTACCAACACAGAGGCACTCACTCGTCCCAACCTACATGTGCCTGATTTAACGCTCATGCGATAAGATATAAAGTAAAACGTGAACGTTTAGCTCCTTTAGTCACAATATCCTACATAAAAACTGCCAAACAGATTGGACCCTTTTTCTGGTATTTATCAAGAACAGATAGGAAACGTATGGAGCGGAGAGGCTTTAGAAGGAAAATCATGAATAATAAAACGCAAAAGGACTACTTGTTAACGTGAAGATGTCTTCGTTGTCGAAATAAGGCGCTGGACATCATCATCCTGCTCTTGACACCATGAAATGTCAAATACAAAGTATTACTTCATTTCTTAATTGGGTAATATTTCTTCATATATAATACAAAATAACCAAAACAAGTAACATATAAGTTTATTTCATTACAAGCAAATTAATTTTTTCAAAGCTCAATAACTGGCGATTTTATTTTTATTTTTAGATGAAGAATAATATTGAACAAAGAAATTTCAAGTATTTGCTCCTTCAGTAATCGAAGTTGACTCATATTTGTTAAGTTGATTCTAATGAAAGCCTTTGTAACTTAATCCCCAGAACTTTTAAATTTAATTTACGAGAATTCCATGCACTCAAAACAAACGGCAAAAGGTTTTATTTGTTCAATATTTTTTTGTGATAACATTTTATTTTATTTGACGTCGACGTTAATTTTAGTAAGTGTTTGATTATCTTATATGTATTCAGATTAATTTATTGGAGTGATATATTAAGTTTATTACACTATGGTAAACTATCAAAAGGGGGTCTGCCTAACCCTTGTATGGGAAAAAGGCGTGACAAAATTATTCAACGTATTACATACCATTTACGTGTATAATACATAATGAGGTATTGAGTCCCGCATATTTATAGTAATAATAGTAAAAAAATATACACATATTAAACATTTCTAGTATGTAAATATGTTTATACCTGTATTGTATGTGTACTACAAAAAGTATTGTTGCGTTTTATAAAAAAAATTTGCATTTATTTATGTACAATAAATGTTTATAAAACGCTGATCTACTCGTAGTTCTGTCTAATTTGTATAGACCAATATTCTAGGTAGTTTCATTGTAAATATTGTATAAGCAAATAATATATATTGTATAATAAATAGTTGAAAAAGTCGTGGCAAACGCTTTCATAGTTTTGTTTCTTTTCCCCAATGGAGACGTTTATCGCGTTAAGATCTTTTCTTACTATTTATAAGGTAACCTTCATGTACCAATGATGCTACTATGAATTTGCATATATCAGTTAAGAATTAATCACATACATTATTAACAATTAAGTATTCCCTGTGTGATGGTTTAATATACTCGTAAAACTTATTTTATACCTCAAGTTAACTTTAGTGCCCTATTCAAGAAGAAAAAAAGTTCCGTTTAATAAATTTTATTTTTGGCTTTTTATTTTAGTTGGTGGAAAAAACTCCCAGGAATTTAACAGAAAAATGGGAACAGTGTGTATGTACGAGTATACTAGCGACCCTTCAAACCAAAAGTAAAGCATGCGAAAATGTAATTAAGTACGGTGGGTTATTTTCCTTTTACGTGTGTATAAGCAATTAGTAAAGTTAATATTGTAGCTGGTCTAGTATGAAAATTAGATCACATACCAAAATTATAAGGCTCATACATTAAAGTTACTGTTAATAAACATTGCAAAGAGCTTATATATATAAATCTACTACTAAAGAATGCTAGAATATAAATATTACGAAATTTTGAATTCGAAAGGCAAGAATTACTGAAGTCAAGAACGTTTTATAATTAAAAAATACAACAGTGAATAAAATGATTCATTATCATACATTGATTACTATCTGAACAACTAAAAACATAAACTTGCGACTCTGCCACTAGCTTAAATATTTCGCCACGTTAATTTGCTAAGATCCGCATGCAACATGTTTTTTTTTATCACCTAGGGTCCACCACCGGAAACCGCCAACAAGTACTTATTACAGCACTTGTACTAAGAAATACACACTACTGAATTCAAGAACAAGTTCTTTCATTATACGACATTACGTGTTTGCTATACCAATTTTTTTTAACAATATCATCTCGAAGTTCTGTTATATTTTTACACATACAGCATATTGAAAGTTTTCGTTAAATCAATAAAGGAGGCATATGCAGGTGTCTTCCTGTGGGTGTAGTACCTTAGCAATTATCAGACTTGTCAGATGAATCCCCAGTTTCATTTTATCAGAAACATAATAAACAGGAGTTAAACATTAGGGAATTCGGTTGCTCCTTTGATGCTAAATTTATCATTAATTTTAGTTACGCCGATGATGGAATAATCCGAAATAATAACAGCCGAAGAAGTGCGAGGACTTTGCTGAATCTCGCAATTTTAGATACAATACGAAGAAAGTGGAACACTTGTTTTTCGATCTTGATCATTTAAATTCTTCTTTTTATTTTGGGAACAAGATTGACACAGAGTTTTATAATTCAAGTATCTGGGTTTTAGAGGACTTCCCGAATATTGCTGACACTGAGAGTGCACTTAAAGACGGAGCGGTTCGTAGCAGTCTCCCATTCGCCCCAATCCCGGGTTAGTCTCCGACCGGGATTAAACAACCACTGGAATAATTCTGTCAGCACACCACTGCACATATCAGTCACATCGTGAGCCCGACCCAGATATTTTGTTTCTTTATTTATTTATTTATTTAAACTTTATTTGCACAAAAGTGTACAAAAAGGCGGACTTAATGCCTAGAGACATTCTCTACCAGTCTACCTTTGGGTTGAGCAGAGAACATATAACTTTATCTGTTTTAGTTTCACAAGGTTCTCGTCTTATGAAATGGTAATGTAAACTAATAATATCCTTGACTGTATCCGGTATGTATGACTATATTCGAACACGTCCTCCATCAAGTACGTAGTTATATTGAGCACTTTTCGTTTCATGGCACCGTAGAAGATTCCTGGCTACTATATTGTACCTGTGCAGATATTCAAGAGTTATAGAACGCCGAACAAGCGAAGATTACATAGGACAACCAGGAAGAGCCTTTCGCCTTAGGTAGAGCTTTGCAGAACCTGTTGAGCAATTTCTTATTCAAACGGTCTCCTTGTCAACGACGCCGTATTGCCGGGTCCCACCATTGCTCATTGACTAAGGAAAGAGCGGCAAGCTATTTACCATGTTCTGAGTTCACACACTACATCATTATTGGTGATTTAACACCGATCTTTTTGAAATAATGCTTTTGTTTGCTGTCCTTCACTAGTGTAATAAGTTAGATGTGGCGTATTACAGATAGTTATTTCGCCAAAGTACTCAACGTAGCCTAGTGGTCAGAGTACCTGACTTCTGCGCTACAAATACTGGGTTTAAATCCAAGCCGGAGCTAAAATTTGTGCTAAAACACACATTTTTGGTTTTTGGGTCTAATAGTGTTTGAAAAAAGGAAAATTAAAGTTTTACGGCCCCCAAAGGAGATGGGGTAGCAGATTTTCTTATGCCATGAGCATATATCAATATTGCTTGTTTAGGCGGCTCAGTTGTAGCAGTGGCTAAGCTACTGAAATCAGTGTTACAAGTCGCAGGTTCGATATCCGAATAAATATTTGTATGTTCTAGAGATAGTTGTTTCGGGAATTTATATTACGAGTGAGATACTCGTAAATTAATTAAAAATAACCTAGATATTAACTTTATACTATAAAGAATAGTAATTTTGTTTTCTTTTGTAAAGATAGGAAATTGACTTTTTTAATTCTTACTATCCTCCGAGTAACGAACTATTTCAATAACTTGTCCTAGATAGAGCTAGTTCGATGTAACTGGCTAATGGAATCGTGTCGTCGTGAGCTACACCATTCCAGATTAACTTTAATTAAGTGGATGTTATTTGAAACTTGTTCTAAAGGACATTTATCTTGTTATATACCTATGCTTGTGGATAAAGCATAATACTAGTTAATTACAAGTCCATAGTTGCTTGGTTAGCAAAGTGTTGATTTGATTTAATAATTTTCTTTTGAATAAATGTAGTATCTAACATACTTGATAGGAAGATTAAATACTGTCATAGTTATTAAAGGTATTAAGTATTTTACAATTTTGGGATAGCATCAAAGATGTTTTGAGTAAATGCGACCAAAATGAATGAATGCTAAGCGATTTTAATAGCTGGCTGATAGTGAAACATGATGGACATGAAAGTGTGCAGGGAAATCAGAGTGAATGAAACAGGGGAAAGTCTGCTTGAAGTGTATTTGGAGTGGAATCTTATGGCAATAAACACACACAACCATAAAATTATTTATTTGTGTGCTAGAGAAGAAGGAAGTCCGGGAAGAAGAAGTGTGATTGATTTTGTGATTTTGGATAAAAGATTTAAAAAGAAAGTGATTAGTGGACATACCGCGGTGTCGGCATTCACACAGACAACTTTCTGGTATTGTGCCGAATAAGAGTCTCTTAAAGCGGTAGCGGCATTGTGTGTATGAGCATATACTAATAAGTTAAGTACACTAGTACGAGAGTGCATAAATTTGAGTATTTGCAAGAATTTGTAAAAAAAACTAATCTAGAAATTTAACACAATAGATAAGGCAAGTGAGGTTGCAGAATTATGGAAGTAGTTTAAGGAAGGAATCGTGGAAGTTACTTTTGAAGTATCAGGGTAAACAGGGCTTACACAGTCTGGTTTAACATCGAAAAAGGTGTTAGACAGAGATGTGTAGCTTCGCCGGGATGTTAAACTTATTTATAGACAATTGCTTGAAAATTTTGAAAGATAGTGCGTTTTCATTGAGAATTAATGATCTGACCATCAATTGCCTCCTACACGCTAATGGTAAAGTTATATTGGCACCATTGGAGGAAAAGTTGCAGGCGATGTTATATAATATGCATGGTAGTCTAAAAAACAAAAGGAAGACAATGTAGATAAGACTAAAGTAATGGTTTTTGAAATAGAAGAAAGTATGACGGTAAGATTAATGCTGTGCAAATGAAAAGTTTGGGTAGTATAACTGGAGCGACTTTTATGGACAGAGTGAGGAACAGCGTGGAAAGAGATCCGTCATGGTGTGCTAGAAGATAGAGAAAGGGATGATGAAAAAAGAAAGAAAGGAAGAATATTATTATTCGATGCTGCAAAAAATACATACAAGAAAATAATACATAAAGTAGCATCTTAACCTAAGTACTTACTAACAGAAATCAAAAATGAAATCCCTTAGAATCGATTAAAAATACCCTTTGTACCAAGTACACCACAGGGATCTAGTTTGGGATTCCTCCTATTTAAAATATACATAAACGATATCGCGGAGAACATGCAAGACTCTAAATGTTTTATTTTTGCTGATGATCTTGAAAAAAAGATGATGTAGTAGAGTAGATGTGTATAAGTAGATCAGTTTAGTGCAGACGCAAAAGAATACTTCTTAAACCGGATAAATGTTTATTTTTAAAATTTCCACGTAATCATAAACCTATTGGTACAGCTTATCAAAGCAACGGCACAGGTCTTGCACAACAAAAAGTACTACGATTTAGGCGTAACATTCGATGCAAATATATACTTTTTCCACAATGTTGAAAACATACGTAAGTCTGTATAAAGTATAAATAGGCAGCTCTTTGACCGCGATGCTATCGTCCCGATAGAAGTAACTGATCGAGCCGGGGTTCGGCCCTCTCGGGCGCCCTCGAGTCAGTTACTTACGCGCACAGGGTAACAGTCCAAGCTGTGGTCCCCTCTCGGAAGCCCTTGCGCTAGTTGCCTATAAAAGCCGAAATCTTTGGTTAGGCGCCTTCAACGTTCGGCTACGTTTCAATCCGGGTGAAGACAGACGACAGGTGTTCTCGACTTAATTATTGTATATTTCCTAGTAGTAGTGTTGTAGTAGGTGGAGGGTACCTGGTAGCGGTTTCCGGTGGCGGTGATACGCTACTGCGAGCAGTGTACTGCAAAAACTAGGTAATACACACCATTTTATATTCTGCATTAGACTAATTATTCGTCATAAAAAAGAAGACAGTAAATAAAATAAAATTAATAATAAAATATGACGTCAATGTGACATTCGTTGTATGTACTAAATTGTTATGAAGTGTGTTTATCTATGACTCTAAACGTCACATGGTCATCTATGTCTAAAATAACCAGACAACCTAGTGCTGCCAACTTTCCGTTCAGGCTTTTCCGTTCAACATTACCGCAACCGACGAACTTGTATGAACACGCTAATGAAAGTAGAAGTAGCGAAAGATGTGTGTCAGGATCGTAGCAGATAGAAATATGTGGTATCTGCCTACCCCAAATGGGAAAGAGGCGTGGCTCTTTCTATGTGTGTATGTATGGTCCGCTGAAATACTCAGTCAGTGTGTACTAAAGTAAAAATTTTAATATACAAAATCCGATCTTGAGTCTTGGGTTTGAATTCCAGTCGTAGCCAATGTTTGTGCAAAAACGCAAATTGTTGGTATGCGGGTCTCCTTGTGTTGTGCATGTAAAATATATGTCTGTATGACACACAACACAAAAGATATCTTAGTGTGGGGCATCGTGAAATAGAAAAGCGAATTATTTTATTCAGATATTATAATCATTAATTTATTATTGTATATAAAAACTTTAGTTCTCAACATTCTGTCGATGATTCTCGTAGCTGATGAGTGCGATTACGTTTATGGGACACGCATTCTTTACAGATCCCGGTACCTACGCCTCTGAACCTCGAGGCGTTAGTAGCGTTAAGTGCTGCAATGTATCATTTTTATAGCTCCGGGTAAAGTGAATTTGCAGGGTGAGATAATATAAATGAGTAGGTCGTTTACATCAAATGCAGGACAGCCATGGCAAATTCTTGTTAATGAATAACTTATTATTATCGCAGGAAAATAGTTACCTTTTATTAAATAGATATAAGTGTAAGATTTAGTGTTTAGTTTTGATTAATGCTATAACTAACTTATTTTAACAATGTAGTTAACATTTTTAGAGCCACTCAGGAAGTAATCCAAATGCTAACTCAATATTATTTCATGCATGAAATAACTAACACGTCCTGCATCGCGCTATTAAAGTTTCATCGGTGCTAACTATATATAGAAGATCTTAAGATTACTATTTGGAGAAGGCCTTCACCCCAGATCAGACTATCCGATCTGGTGAGTAATTACGAATTGGCGACCCCAACGTGATCTCGGCAACGTCATTGGCAGCCATCGCAGTTACAGCACCGCGCTACCGTAGGCACAACGCGTGATCCTATTCTCTCGGAAAAGGGTAATTTTTTCTTGAAATGAACTTTCCAATCACTGTACACTTTTACGAGTACTTCATCATCTTCATTAGCACTTCAGCCTATTACTAGTCCACTGTTGAACATAGGCCTCCCCCATAGATAGCCACAAAAGTTTATCGCTCTCATTTTGGGTGGATTTTGCCATAGTTGCCCCGCTTGGCAGGCGGGTTGGCAACCGCATTTCATTTATTTAGATGTTCCAGGAGGATGCTGCTGACCATCTCCTGGTTTTTATTTTCCCTCTGTCGACTTATATGACACCCACGGGATGAGATGGGGTAGTTCTCTTAAGCCGCTACCACAAGAATACTTATACTTCATAATAATGTATTAAAATATATTTTTTATTTAATTTATTTAAACTTTATTTTCACAAAAAGTTTCCAAAAAGGCGGACTAGAGTGATATTACCTAATGCCTAGAGGCACCTACTCTACCAGTCTACCTTTGGATTGAGCAGAGAACATGTTAAGGGTGCTTTATGCTAAGGAGGACCGACATAATAAAAAAAAATATTAAAGTGAAAAGATATATAAGATCTATGGTTTAATGGCTGTACGAGACGTCCTATCTGGATCAGACTAGCGGGTAGGTTTTTCCTTGGTTTAATTGTATCTTACTTGTGTAAAAATACTAATATACTTGTAAAACCAAAAATAAGCCAATGCATTGCGGTTGTGTAAACATACGAGTATAGATAGTGTTTTAGTCTACAACAAACTAATCATATTTTTCAGAAACTACCGTTGACCAAGCTGAGGCCATTGGTTAGATTTCCTTTATCCACAATATTAAATGAAAGCTATAAGCCCAAAGACATTTCTTCTTTACTATAAAGAAAATCTTAGATAAAAACTAGAGTATGTTTTTTGACCTACAAAATATTATCCCTATAAATTTACCCGACGCTTTTAATATTTCAGACGATTTCACTGGTTAACCCTTCGTTAATAAATCTTAAGTACATGAAAACCCTATTTTTTGGTTGAATACCGTACGTATAAATTTATACGTAAAATACTCCATGGGTACTTAAAAATATTGAATCTATGTCGTATTTAAACGTGACAAGTCTCTGGTGGTAGGATTCCTATGCAGAAATCTGTCTAGGTACTACCCCAGGGCCAGTTATTCAGCCGTGAAGCAGTAGTGTGCAAACATTAGCGTTTCGGTTTTAAGGGCACTGAGAGCTAGCGTAATCACTGAGCATTTGAGACATAAGAACTGATGTCTCATGGTGACGGGCGCAGTATAGTGTCACACTGAAACGACCTGAGTGGCACGGCATTTGTAATGGTCTGCCCATTTGTCCCCTCAGTTGCACTTAAACTATATGGTGTTATGATATTTTGCAATTCTCTCATCGGCCGGAATTGCAAAAATTCAATCTCGAAATTCTCGAATTAATTAATATTCGAATATTCAAGAGAAAAGTCGTTAGCCGTATACACCGTACCCTAATACTATCTTATTAACTAATCCATTCCCATTTGGTTAACAATATTTATTTTTAAATACCCGATACAACATAACATAACACAATTATTTTCGAAGACATGTGCAGTCCGCAAACCCGCATTGGAGCAGCGTGGCGGATTCTTCCCAGCTCCAAAACCCTCTCAAAATGAGAGGAGGCCTGTGTTCAGCAGTTAACGCCTTATTCTATTAACTATACTTTCCTGTATCGGTACCGTATGTATGACTTCTGGGTTTATGTCTGATTGTAATGTGGGTCCAGTCTATTATTAGAATATTTTTCAGCCCAGCTGCTCTTCCTATGCAACCGAGCCTTTAACTATAATTCCTTAACTATAAAATGCAAATTGTTACTTCAATAATTATTTTTCAGCCAAATAAACACTTTAACTTTTCTATAAATACAAGTGTATATATATATATATTTTCGGTGATGTAATTGCTGTTAGCCTTCTCGGCTTTTACAGCTTCATCGGATACTGTGCTCGCGGGCCAGGGGCCCGTGTGCCAGGGGCCCGTGTGCCAGGGGCCCGTGTGCCAGGTTTGGTTTGACCCAAACATAAATAAATAAATAAATAAAAACTCCTACAAAACCCTCGAAGTTCGGACTGTGTCGCGTTCGCTGCGTGCTTTCGCGGTTTCGAAAATCTTAAACATTTTAAGTCGTCTACTGACTGTCCGAAGGAGGCTGCGCGCGTCCATTCGGACTGTCGACTTGTGTGTCGGTAACTCTGGGCGGTGAGAACCGCCCTGGAACACGGGTGAATCTTGTGTACGCGATGTGATTATTGACTATTGCGCGCCGCTCTCTACGGCGGTCGCGCGTCGTGGTGCGTGTTATATTAAATACAAGTGTAAGACGCAGGCGCAGCCAGTTATATCGTTGGAACAAAAAAATACAGAAACCTGATTGTTTATCATTTACATATCATCACTCATGCCGTGGTAGCTCAGGGGCTAGGTGCTCGCTTTAAATTTCATAGTACGCGAGTGATCTGGGTTCGATTCCCGGCTCCGGCACCACTAAACACATACTCGGCGGTGAAGGAAAACATCGTGAGGAAACCTGCATGACTGAGATATAAAAATATTTCGAAGACATGTGCACTCCGCCAACCCGCATTGGAGCAGCGTGGCGGATTGTTCCTAGCTCCAAAACCCTCTCTGAAATGAGAGGAGGCGTGTGCTCAGCAGTGGAACATTAATCGGCTGAAACTTTACTTTACTTTTTTTGACTCATGTTACGCTTATGAGGGCATGCATCGTGCATGCATCGAATGCAGTGTCAGCGATACAGGAACATTTAGGTACATTTGTGTGTTACACAAATATTATTTTATCTAAAAATTTTAATCTTAGACCCTTGATTCTATAATCGCTAAGCAACGGGCTTTTAATTAATTTTAATTGCCACAAGTAAAGATCTTATGGAGCGATTTACATACATGCAGTCAAGCCTTTTGAGGGGAAGGCAGAGACCACATCCGTAGCCGACTTTTCGGCTCCGATGGAAATTAGACATGACGGGTGGCAAACCACGTCTATGCCATTTTGATACGAGTACAAATATTTACTCCCTTTTGCGTTTCCACGAACAGTAAAGTGACAGCATTACATATAATGGTATTATTCTGCATGAATAAAGGCTGTTCGTGCAATATCTTAGTCGCCTCTTACGAAGCCTTGGTAGGAAAGAGGTAGGTGCTAGTCTACTGTGCTAGTCTGCGACCGCTTAGCCTAGAGGTCAGACAGAGTACCTGACTTCTACGCGGGATCGAATCCGGAGCCAAAATTTGGGCAAAAACACAAATGTTTATTTTTCGTATCTGGATGAATCGTGAATTTTAATTTTATGTCTGTAAAACCCACCCACATAACAGGAGAAATCTAACTCTGGGGCATCGTTATATACAAAAAATGCATTAATTGAATATAAATGTTAGTACCGCAAACACGGAAATTGTTGCAAATTGTTATATAAAACCTTTCACAACACATCACTCGAACGAAGCGTTATAATTCTCCACCGACACTAATTTATGAAACTTTCACGGCGATATTGTCATGCGTTAAGTTTTAAACTAAGCCTGTTATTAATGGGAGTTCTTGGTGTAAAATGATTTTGCTACACTGTAAATATGGTTTTAATATGGTTTTAATGTTTTCACTTACTCGATCAACACTCGTGGCATCACGTGCTTTAGTATATTTAATTTATAGACAAATAAATACTAACGGTCATAGTAGTTTAGTGAAATATTTTATAGATAATATACTTGAACACTCTAACGAGACAAAAAAACTTTCTAACTAGCTAAAATGCAACCAAAACACTAAAATGCAATGCACTAAAACATGCTGTTCTATTTATAAATACAACCATTAGTGGTTCGATGTTCTATCTTTTATGCATTGTTTGAAGTCATAAATGTTTTCCTGTACAGACAAACATCGCAAGCGCTCTTACTTATTTTAGGAACACTTCCCTTCGTAGGCGCATATACACTCGTTATTACATTAGTATGTAGGTAAACAGCTGCTTAACATGATCATAGGTTAATGTAACAAATAATAAATATTATTAAATACATCTATACGTAAAATAAAGTAAATAATATTCTAAATATCATTATTTAAACTTTTGCAGTAAGTGGCGATGGGCTCACCACCTATCACACTGAGTGCATTATATTGTTTTGGTGAAACGTGGATTGTGGCAATCATCTGTTTTTGCAGAGAGTGCCCAGTCTCTGACTACCCCTTATGGGATAAATGGGGTGACCTTATGTATGTATGTATGTTGCAGTAATTTTGTTTTCATTATTTATTGCCAAGTTACTCTACTCACTACATTTTTGAGTCTGTAACGTAATATAGAGAAAAATACCCCGCTGCCAGTTATAACTATTTTAAGATTGTCTAATATAGTGAAAGTAGTATCTCTATATGTATCTGCAATGCAACATATCGTAACTGTACCAATTTGCAACAGACGCAAAAACATGTTTGTTTTTTAAGAAAATAGAGTACGCGGTTGAGAATTATACGTGACTCAAAGAAAAAGAATCAATTATTTCTCCGAAGTAATATTTATTTACCTTTAACTGTACGCCATGTCTGGAGGAACAGTTGAAAGTAAATAAAATTCATGTGAACATAAGGTAAATGAAATTCAAAATAAATAAAAGTGATGACGAAAGCGGTACAAAGTATTGAATACAGACGGATCTATAACTTGTTTTGTAAAGTCGACTTGATCACTAAGAGGCTTACAATCTCTCACGGTGATTAAGATAAGCACAAAATACAAATTTCTGTATTTAATTTACGCTTCTTATAGATCTAAACATTTACCACCGGTCCGAAAAATACACCTCTCTAGATATAGAGCCTTTTTATTTTAAACAAAACTTTGAAGAAAGAAAAACGTAAGAGCATATTTCGCTAATACATAAAGTAACAAAACCTCAGGTCAAAAATATTTATTTATTATATATTATTTGTAGGAATCTATGTCCTTCAATCAAATACTAGATGTAAATTACAAAAAGGGTCTATAAATGTTCCAATGCTAGCACAAGCCTGCCCTCATTTTTAGAGGGTTTTGGGAACTTTCAAGTTTCCTCACGATGTTTTCCTTCACAACTGAGTATGTGACATCAACACTTAAAATTGCAGAATAACTTTTGAGATGCCGACACTAGGAATCAAAATCAGGTCACTTGCATACTATGAAATTTAAGGCAAGCGCGCGCCCGCTGAGCTACCATAGCTAATTTGTCTCCAGACCTACTAATCTCATTTTCACACTTTTTATTAGGCATAAGAGTGCGTTTGTTACCAGTAATTACCACTCAGCTTGGTAACGATTAAACGGATTTTGATAATATTAAAGATAGATGTACTCTAGACCCTGCAACAATAAAGGATACTTTTCATCATTATAAGGGCATGGTACCTAATGACCTCAGCATTACCAATTCGGCCCTTCTCGGTAAAGTTCTGTTCACAGATTTCGGCACCTTAAGGCAGTAGAATAAAACGTTAGAGCTTATAATCTTTCTTAGTAAACTGGAAATCTAATTCGATTATTTCATATTTCCTGAGATTAGTGCGTTTAAATAGACAAACTTTAATGTAGATAAGGTATAACATACTCGTAGGTAAAGACATGAAAAAATAACTTTGAATTTTTAAACTAGTTTTAAACCACTATTAAGAGAAATATTCAAAGTGTCCATATACTGAAAAAATAATGACTAAAAAGCAAATTAAACCAGAGCGTAACACGCCCATCCGCAATTACCCCCTATTCTCCCGGTTTTTAAAATTTTAAGCAGGGAGCCTAAATTTATCCGAAATAAAAAGTTGCTTACATTACTCTTTGAAAAGTGCTGTACCTGTCAATGAAAGTCCCTTCAGAATCAATTCAACCTTTACGGAGTTTAGACCGGACAAATAAACAGTCAGACAGACATTTTTTTTAAAAACACGTCTTTAAATTTTGTAATGCTGCAAATTACCATGATTAAGAAAAAGTCTTTTTTGCCAAATCACTGACACATATATGTACTAGTCACAAGTACTATAACAAGTAATTTTATACAAACTTTAAAAAACTACAACACTGATAGACAATAGCCATATCATCCTGATAGTATATTATATATTTATATATATATTGCCATATCGGCATACTTTCTGTAGTGCATTATAGTCACGTCGCTTCCACTTATCCTCAACTTCTTTATACCAGATCGTGTCTTAAAGTTTTCACATAAAACGACCAACTTCACAAGCTGCTGCTACAAAGAGTAAGTAGCTCGTTATACATTAAAATGTTCCTAATTATATTCAATGTTTACCTAACAAAAAGAACATAAGCAATTATTCACTCTAAACATAATAAAATATTTACAATGAATTGTTAAAATAGGAAGCTGATAGTGGTGAATGTAAAATTTTATAAAAAATCATAATAGTAGTCTAAATAGTTAAAAACATACGAAATTTGCTACCTAAGAACTTACGTTAACTGTAATAACTTTATTACAACATTAAACTGGATATAAATTTATTTTTTGGGAAAATTCATACCGAACTCTGTATTATATAGACGCTGAACGAAAATAGTAAATGGCGCGAAATAATCGGAACACATAGTTCTGTGTAGCTGACTATGAATTTATTACCCCTCGATCCACATACTAGCCCATTTCAACGACACCTTAATACTTCACAAAAAAAAACGGAAAATAGTGGTTATTTTTAAATCTTTATTTCTTACTGACACTATTTTTGGTGCTTCATGGGCACTAAAGTAGCATATTCAATTTGTAAAAAAGTAAGTGCCGTGTGGTAGCGGACTGAGCGAATCTTAATCAGACACGCAGGATTTCTCACGATGTTTCTTTCGCCGTTGAGCACGTGATAAATCAGCACTTAAACTTGCAAGAACATTTTTAGAGTTGCCGGGGATAGAATCGCGATCACAAGCTTACTATGAAATTAAAGACGAGTGCCCACTCCACGGCTCTGTATTTTTTTATTTAATTTATTTTTTAAAACTAAATCATGTATAGTTAGAGAGCACTACGTAAAAAAAAGTCAAAATCATTATTATTTTATGAAATTGAGTGACAATTGAACAAATCCTGCACCGTCTATCCATGACAAATGCTGTGTTACCCAGAACACATCTGTTTGGAACCACACTGCGTTCGTCGCGCTGAGACATCATTCGTAAGGCTCTAGTGCGCGGTGCCTTTCAGACCCAAACATAGTAAGGGTTGTGGTTAACCGTTAACTGGCACTGTAGTGAAGCCCACCTAGACGAATTCCTGCAAACTAATCCTGCCAGCAATCTCTATGTCTAAAACTTGATGCCTCTTTAAGTCGTATTAAGTTGCTCAGCGTGACTAGGTAAATTTCGAGATACAAATTTCAGAAAAATTGCCGTTTTGAGTTTTGCCATGCCGTTTGAGCCATATCTTTTTAGACGTTTTTTTTTTTAATTCGAATTCAAAAGGTCACTACCTCACCATACCACCACACCACACCACACTACCTCTATATAAATAAATAAAATGTGTTAATTTTTATTTCATTTCGCGTTTTCGTTATCATTTCTTTGTTGTGTAAAACAACTTTAATATTTTTGAGCAATTATGTTTTATCACTTTTGGTATTAATCGGAGGTAAGTGTATAAATGATAGGTATTTAAATATGAAATTGCCATTTCAGCGTACTGGCTTGTCTTGGCTAAAAATATTAGCGGCTGGTGAAATAATTAGAAAGTGAAACTTTTTTAAAAACAAACCTATTGCTTTATAAATTATAAATATGATTACAATCAACTGTTTGAACCGCTTTTAATTGCCGCCACATGACACAGACATGGACACGAAAATTGGAGTAATGTTGTTTGTAGATAATATAATTTCAGCCCAAGATAGGGGAATGGTCAGTATACTGGTACTTCTTGATTATTCTCGTTCCTTCGACATCATAAACCCAACCCTGCTCTTATCCAAGATCTCTTACTAAGAGTTCAATGTGGACAGAATAAAGTGGATTCATTATTACTTGTTGTCAAGATATCAAGTTGTTAAAGTGATAAATATGGATGGTACTAATACAGTCTTCAGTCAATACTATTTACCCAGGGGTGCACCTCAGGGCAAGAATTTATTTTGGCCTACTGCTATTTATATTATTCAGTAGTGATGTCTTTCGATGCATACAGCAATGCATGCATTACCATCCCAATAAAACAGCTAGAGCCGTTAATAAAAATAATGATCATTTCGTTCGTAAACAGTGCAATTTCTTAACAGCTGCAGTTGTTAATAAAATCAATGATGATTTAGATCGCATAGCTCTGTGGTCTGACGTTGAATTCAGCTTAATTTAATTACACAATCTTAATAACAAAACAATAATAGGTATTTGATATCACTCATTAATAACCATATATGGACTATAAATCAAAATATTCGTTTTAAGTCAGAACTTTGTAATCTTAATAATATCGCTATGTGAATGTCTGAGGAATAAAAACATTTCGAAGACATGTGAAATCCACCAACCCAAAATGAAAATTTTGAAGAATTTTCCTGGCTTCAAAACTGTCTCAGAAATGAGAGAAGGCATTTTCGCCGCAAGCTTTATTAGCTGTAACTCTAATTTTTTCATGTTTTAAGTTGTACCTGACAAGATCTCTGTATTTGGTATATAATTAAATAATAATAAATAAATATTATGTATAATAAAACCATGTCTTTAATCATATGTATTTTACTTACGAATAGTATAAGGTTGCTTTAAAGATTAAGTTTTTTCGCAGTCTTTAGAATTTTTTTTCTAAAAAGCATGTTAAAAAAAATTAAATCTAATTTGTTAGTGACGTCAGTACTTTATTATTACGCGAAACGTTTTATAGTTAGTAAATTAATGGTAAAAGTTTCAAGATTAGACAATGTCTATTTGATTTCCTCCGCTTGTTTTGCTTATTCAAAATACGAGTATGCGTTATACAATATCCTATTCGTTGTTTAGCTCCTTGACAATATTTGATATTACGTTACCTTACGTTTTATAACGTCTTTAAGTCTTTTTTTCATCATATACTAAAAGATTGAGGTCTTTAATTAAAGAATAGCCAACTATAATACAAACTATATTTTTTTGGAACATTTAAATATTAACAAAGTTTACATTATTGTAAAGTACGCGGTATGTAATATATACACCAAACGTTGTTAAGTAAATGTAAATATTTTATTGTGGAGGCAGAAAAGACTCCTAAGAGATCAATAAAATTTGTTTGTTTTGTAAAATGCTTTCGCTGTCTGGTTTATAGATTGTGTGCATGAATAATTCAACCACACAAACTGGAAATTGTTGTTATACCTTTCTTAATGGTACCCATCACATTCAACCTTTTTTGCATAACTGTTGTACTTTTTGCGGTAGTGTTTGTGAATAAATCTGACTATTTTATTATTATTTATTTAAACTTTATTTGCACACCCATCATAAAATATGTACAAAAAGGAGTACTTAATGCTACAGGGCATTCGCTGCCTGTCTATCTTCAAGTAGTGGTCAAGTAGTTGTCAAGCAATCTTCAAGTAGTGGTTGCCAAGCTGGAAAAATGAGCACTAGCAACTTAGTATACGAAACAAAAGTGAAACTTGTATATATTATATAAGGAGGGGTTAATAGGGATTTGTCAGGATTCCGACCTGGCGGTAATTTCTAAATAACAGTTTACACTTGGTGGTTAAATTTCACGAATTACTTAGCTTCCTCAATAAAATAATCAATAATCATTTGTATTAAAACATGTTAAGTTTGAACGGAAGCACTACCGACCGAGTTACTCTCCAAACTTAAATGACCGTCGATTCCGCCGTTTCACTAACACACTTACAGCCACGCCTTTTTCCCATATAAATAGTAGGCAGAAACCACACACGTAGCCCATCTTTCGTCCCCACAGGAAACGAGACGTGACGGGTGGTGAACCACGCCGCCGCTATTTTGGTGCGAGTCAAAAAAATCTTATTCCCCATTGCGTTGCCACGAGCGGTTTAGCCGTGTGGTGGCGGCTCGTTAAAAGAATACTACCACTCCATCTCATCCAATGGATCTCGTAAAAGGCGAGTAAGGAATTAAACTGCACTGTGCACCCAACAGCGCATGGTGGCGATGGACTCACCACCTATCACACCAAGTGTATTATATTGTTTTGGTGAAACGTGGATTATGGCAGTCATATGTTTTTGCAGTGAGTGCCCAGTCTCTGACTACCCCTTATGGGATACAGTCGTGATCTTATATATGTAGTATAGTGACAGCATTGTATATTATGGTGTTATTTTGCACGAATAAAAGCTGTCCGTAGAATAGCTTAGTCGCCTCTTACGACACCTCGGTAGGAAAGAGGGATGTGCTATTCTACTCTGCCGAATACCTATCGGCTTTAATCTGTCAAAATCATGATAAATATCTGACGTTATTTCCTAAGGTTTACTAATAAAATTAACTTTTGGGACTTATTAATGTTCCCTTCTCCAATTAAAAAATAACCAACTATAACGTTAGCAGTAAATAACAAATTTATTTTAAATAACATTACAATAATTTGAGGACATTTTAACTTATATGTGGAATATTAGACAATTGATAGATAATTTAACCAATTGATCAGTATTGAGACACTATAAAAACATAGTACTGGGAAATTTTGACACATTCTTTATAGTTTTACTGGATAAGAAATCAACTCTATTTGTTACGAACAGTAATTTATCTTTCAATCAATATTAAGCATAAAGTGCCGTTACTATGTCCTACATCAAGTAAAAGTATATCATGCCCTCCCATCGAGTGATAATAACCTTGCAAAAGTGTCGTTACTATTATCTATATGAGGAACAGTAACCCATGCCACCTCTATCTAATGACGATAACCTTGCCATATACGTCAAATGACGATAACTTTGCGAAAAGTGTCAGTAATGACACTGAAGTTATCACCTATATCGTGTGACAGTAACTCATGGCACCTCCGTCAGTGACGATAACCTTGCTACCTAAATCAAGTGACGATAACCTTGCAACCTCCATCTACTGACGATACCACACCTCACAAGCCACCTGTATCGAGTAGCTCTTGGGTTACGTATTGCCTTCCACGAGCAATACAACGAACACATCACCAATATCGAGCTATATGTTCGATTAGCGAGCTTAGGAAATGACATCTATTACTGTTCACTAGACAGACAAAATAGCACATGAAGATTTAACTAAAAATCAATTAGTTGACAACAGACCCTATAACATCTACATCGGATCACTAAACAAAATACGCACTGCCACAGCCCTTATATAATTAATTAAGTTAATAAGAATTAACATGCCATAGTGCGTTGGCTTACTAATGACCCAGTAGCATCTATATCGAGTAATTAAACAGAACAGACCTAGTAAAATCTACATCGGGCCACTAAACGAAGTACATACTGCCACAGGCCTTACAGAATTAAGTTGCCTTTGTACGTTTGCTTACTTACGACCTGGTTGTATCTACATCGAGTCATTAAACAGAATAGACTTGAATATTTTAGGCATAGGCCGTCATTATTATCAATCAAATCTGAATACTCTTCTGGTGTCAAACCGCCGCCCTACAACAACAGCAGCTCAACTAGTGCCCTGGGTCCGCCTAGCCGCAGGACCTCGCCAGAAGCTCCAACTCGCAACGGCGATGAAGAAACTGCCGCACAACCTCGCAAAGACCCCTCACACCGGAGTCGGGTTTACCGCAACTCTGTTTACATTAACAAACTAATAAGAAGTCGCTAAGCACAAATGTACATCGCTGCTTCATTAATGTCATAATCAGCAGGACGTCTCGAGTAGCTGTGATGCAAGTGGCCGCCCCAAAGTGACAACTTCCTCGCGATTTGCATTAGAATTTTTCAGCAAAACCCAAAAACTTGCCTGACGTTCGTAGGTTTCGGTGATTTAACTAAGGCATCCACCTTCCTAGGTTTCTGCCGTACCTGATCGCAGCTTAATTTATTTTTAAAGAAGTTGTGAGATTCCAAGAAAATAGCCACATAGGCTTTATAAACTATGCGCATCACCTACAGAGATCGCGATCCTACCATGGCTCCACCGTATTCACTAAAACTCACTAACCGTACTGAGTTTTAAACATTTCAACTGGTACTACGTATGACTATTAAGTTATGCGATACTTTTCGTAGTTAATATTTTGGCAATTAAACTAAAACTTTGGAAATAAACTCTCCAGGGTATTTACCATCCAATTATCTATACTGTCTTTTAAGCCTTATGTTAATTTCTGCATATAAGATGAAATGAAAAAAAATCATGAGGGAGTTGTCAACAAAATTCACACCAGAAATAATGCTCGTAGATGGCATAGAAAACAGTTATATAAATTGTCTTTTAATACTTTCCAGCTCTTTACAGCGTAGCGTTTTAACACATTACGACGAAAATAAATGAATTTAGAGAAGTACAATTTAGAATTACCTTAGCTCTGGTAACTTAACTTTGAACACAAAAAAATTAACCACTGAATTTTAACATATTTTTTGTTTAATATTTCGATCAAGATGGCTAAAACGGAGCTGGCGAGAAAAATAATCACAACGATCCTATCCCACTTTTGAGACTGTGTTTCGCGGATTTTGCGAGCTGATGTCGATAATTCGGCAACGTTAATGCTGCTCGTGAAGCCACCAATTAGTGAAAAGGCAAAATTAGACGAGCCCCGTATTTTGGGCGTTGTTTGTTGAGGCGCGGGCCGTGAGGCGGCTACGCTTTTCTACGTCATGGCCAGAGGTTTAATCCTAGCCGATTAATTTGTACACAACTCCCTGCCTACATAGGGAGCATTTTTGTGTCACACACCGCCTATCGAAACCGTTCGAAATAGCGACATCCCGTGCCCCTGCGCCGGAATACGTAAAACTCGCAGAGTTTCAGACCTATCGACTCATGATCGCCGAATCCTCCGCCGCGGACAAATTCGTACCTATCGTAGTCGCTAGGCGCTCCGCCAACGCGTTCGATACCGACGGCCCGCTCTCGCTGAATCGTAGAGCCCGCCTCGCCTGTAGCTGTGCACGGTGAGTCATCCGCGCTGTCCTTTCCGGGAATCGCAATCCGTTGATGGGCCTGCATCCCTTTCGGACTCTGGCTCGGATATGGATTGTAAAAAGAGTCCAGGCACGACGACGGCTTCACCACAGTCGTAGGAAAAACGACGAAACGCGCCGCGAAACGTAAGACCGAGCCTAACTCGGAATTCATATCGCCGTCCGCTTCTCCGAATCCGCCCAAAAAGGCAGAGTCGAATACACGCCGACCGATCGCGAAGTTGTAACCCGCGCCTCTCGTGGTACGCGACCCCTAAGCGCCTCCGCCAATAATACTACATGATAAGACAGATGGAATGACTTGTCAATTGGTTGACAAAGCGGAAAATTGTTATCCCGAAAGCACAAACGGCAGTTCAAGGTATCCGCGTATACCTAAATACAGTCAACGACTTCCGCACGGTAACAAGCCACCTGCGCGATTTCTTTTGCAGGAAACCGACGCCTCCGTGTTGTTATCCAGGGATTTACCTAGAGATCTGGAAGCTTGTCAGATCTTAAGTGACATTAAATCGCAGAATATTCCTGTTCTAGAGGTGTATTGCATGCACAACCCCAAAACCAGGATATCGTACGATCTAATCTTAGCCATCCAACTCCGGAAGGCAGGGAAATATTTCACGCTGAGACAATCTGTGGCCTCTGAGAGGTCTTTCTATAGAAGCCCCCTGTAATAGGGGCTCATGCCAGCTGTATTACATGTATGGTCAGCTGTATGTACACTCAGCCCGAAATTGTTTCGCCCGCCCTCGTTGCGTCAAATGCCTTAGACGTTCCGAGAGGCTGACCGGGATTAACCCGTTTGCAGACACGATCACCGGAATAATTTCGGTTAGCATACCACAATACATTTAGGTTAAGCCAAGTCCATTTTGTCATGCTTATCTGTTTCGGCTTTCAAGAGGTTCTAGTCATATGGAATGGTAATGTCGACCAAAAATATCCTCGACTGTGTTCGGTCCATCAACAGGGCCCGGTCCAAATAGAGCTAGGCGCGGTCATTTTCGAGCACAGTTTCCGGCAAGTACTTATAAGCTGTTTCTTATATGTTTATTATTATTTTTTTTTAGTTTACTATTAAAAGAGAACTATATAGAATTTAGAACAAGGGAATAATAATAGTAATTAAAATAATGCTACTAATTATATAGTACCTATAGTATATATATTATATAGTATCTGTAGCCGTAGTAGCTCAGGGGCCTGTAACCTGAATTCTATCTCCGATGCCGGCACCTCTAAAAATGTTCTGCAATGTTAAGTGCTGATTTATCACGTGTTTTGCGATGAAAGAAAAACATCACGTGGAAACCTGTATGTCTGAAACATAAAAATATTTCGAGGACGTGTGAATTCCGCCAACCTGCATTGCAGCAGCGAGGCATACTCTTCCCGGCGACACAGGCCTCTTCTCAGAAATGAGTGGAGGCTTGTGTTCAGTAGTGGGACATTAATAGGCTGTTACTTAATTTTATATAATATCTGGCTAAATATATATAAACAAATAATTAATACACTTACCGTACATGTATGTACGGGTATACACATACACAAATATTTCCAGTGCCAGTTGTATAATTCAAAGTAAAAAATAAATAATAAGCACTACTCTTCCTAGATATCAACAAGTCGAGTGGGCCTGATGGCATCCCGCCTATTGTGCTGAGGATGTGTGCTCCAGAGATGGCACCGGTTTTAACGCGTCTTTTCCGGTACTCCTACTCTCTAGGTGTCGTCCCGAAGTCATGGAAGACAGCTTTGGTGCACCCGATCCCTAAAAAAGGCAACCGCTCAGATCCGTCCAACTACAGGCCGATTGCCATCACCTCCTTGCTCTCCAAAATTATGGAGTCCATTATGAACTGCCAGCTCTTGAGGTACTTAGAGGAGCACCAGCTGATTAGCGACCGCCAGTATGGTTTCTGTCGGGGTCGTTCCGCTGGTGATCTTCTAGTGTACCTCACTCATTGATGGGCGGAGGCAGTCGAGAGTAAGGGGGAAGCCCTGGCAGTTAGCTTGGACATAGCAAAGGCCTTTGATCGGGTCTGGCACAAAGCGCTTCTTTCGAAGCTGCCTTCTTACGGGCTTCCCGAGAAATTTTGTAATTGGGTAACCAGTTTTCTCACAGACAGCATCACGAAGCATCAAGGTCGTAGTTGACGGTGCATGCTCGGACTCTAAGTCTGTGAATGCTGGTGTCCCACAAGGCTGTGTGCTATCACCAACTCTGTTTCTTCTGCATATCAATGACGACCGCGTGGCCTAGTGGTCAGAGTACCTGACTTCTAAGCCGCGGGTCCTGGGTTCGAATCCCAGCCGAAGCCAACATTTGTGCTAAAACATAAACTGTTGGTTTTCGGGTCTGGTTGTGTTGTGATTGTCCCCGTGTTTCTGACACTGCATCCTAGCCTACCTCCGATCTTATCGCATCAGCGTTACATCGGGCGCGGGAAGGTTGGGACGAGTGAGTGCCTCTGTGTTTGCGCGTACACTTGTGGCACTATAATATCTCCTGCGCAGTTGATGGCTCTCGACAGTGGTCGGCAGTTGTCGCCGTGGTCGAAATCGGCTAGGAGAACATCATGTTGCAAATTAGTAACATTCATTGCTATGCAGATGACAGCACTGGTGATGCCGTATACACCGGCCGTGCTAATATTTCTCGGGAACACGTTGATGAGTACCGGAACAAACTTGTGTCTGAAGTCGAGTTTTTATTAGACAAAATCTCGAATTGGGGCCGACTAAATCTAGTCCAGATCAACCCCAAAAAAACACAGGTTTGCGCGTTTACCGCTAAAAAGAAACCCTTTTTCGTACCACCTAATTTTGAGAGCACTCCCCTCGTTGCCTCAGCCAGTATCGGTATTTTTGGCGTCGACATATCGAATGACGTTCAGTTTCGCGGTCACCTGGAAGGGAAGGCCAAATTGGCTTCCAAAAAGCTTGGCGTCCTCAGTAGAGCGTGACAGTACTTCATGCCGGCCCAACGCTTGCAACTTTATAAGGCGCAGGTTCGGCCGCACATGGAGTACTGTTCTCATCTCTGGGCGGGGGCGCCCCAGTGTCAGCTACTTCCATTTAACCGCATTCAACGGAGAGCGGCTCGAATCGTCGACGACCATGTTCTATCTGATCGGCTTGATCCACTGGCTTTGCGAAGAGATGTTGCATCCATTTGCATTTTTTATAAGATTGATACCATGATACCATGGGGAGATAGACATGGGGTCATAGATGACTACCATGGGGAGTGTTCCGAAGAATTGTTCGGATTAATTCCAGCCGCTGATTTTGCCCTCTAACATAAAAAAAAATCTAATATATTTAGTAACAAAGATAACCGGTGGTAGGATTCCTATGCAGGACTCCGTCTGGGTAGATACTACTGTTGGGCCAGTTATTCTGTCGTGAAGCAGTAGTCTACAAATATTATTGTGTTTCGGCCTGACTGAGAGCTTGTGCTACTGGACATATGATTAAGAACTGATGTCGCAGGGTGACGAGCGCGGTGTGGTGTCACACAGAAATGTTATGGGTAACACAGCATTTTGACGACCGCAATGTCTAAACGTATATCTTCAAATTGACAACTTTGAAGATAGCCGTCTTTACTTTTCGGTCGTCGATTTGTTATGGACAGACGTTGCACTTATCTGTAAGACAGAGAACAATATGCAAAGTATTCTGAATGACCTAATACAGCGGAAAGGTAGCATTTAAGCTAAGAACGGAAAGAGGAAAATTACATATTTACGTAAACCAACAATGAAACGTATAATTGAGAAAAGGCTCCAATTTGTTAGAAGTTCTTGAGGGGCGTCAGTGTAGCACACGCCTACGTAATCAAAGCAGAGGCAACTTCAGTGTTTGTTTTAACATTGCCCTTATCGCGATCGGTAGGAATATTTATAATTATTACCAATTGATAAATATTACCAATAAATAAAGTTAATTTTTACTACGTATTAAATTTTAATAGCCACTTCATTCATTCTAGTAGATCATATTGAATTTATCTTATTGAATATTATGTAATGTAAGAAAGTTCCTGCATTACTGTAACTCAGCTCAATTTTACCTTGAATCGAATACTATTTAATGATAATTATTTATTTATTTATTATAGAGATATCCAACGGATGTTCGATTACAACAATTTATATAATAGTTCACTTACAAAAGTGTTGGTTGAGCGTAACACCCAGTAAAAAGCATGCAATAACATTCAATGTGGCTTTGAAAAAAGCTACATTGAATGCTACATTTTCAGCCTCAAGGTGCGTAAGCTATCAAAAAAATCTCAAAAAAATTCCAATTTTTCGAATTGGTTATACAGGTTTCGTATTCTATACAATGGTAGAGTTTTTCCCAGATTAGTACGTACTAGGTTAAGCTTAAAAGTTATATTACGAGAAAGGACGAACGTTAAGAAGATATTCGTCGGATACTGGACCATTTAACAATTTGTGAAGAAATGCCAAGTCAAGATAGTCTCTGCGCGATCGTAAAGTATGTATAGAACTATTAACGGCAATGTGCAATATCTTCGTAGGATACGTCATGTATGATATTGTCTTTACTAATTCCTGCAGCACTAATTATCTATTTATCAGAATAGGAGCATAACCCTTTTAATAGTTCGTAAGGCGACTTTGGGGTTATCTCATGCAGCCTGCAGAGAAATACCCCGTCAAAATTTCTTACGTCATCTGGCGACACGCACTGGTTAAAGGGTTTTGTTTTTAGATTGACAGTTATACTCGATCTGGCCCAGTATTGTTAAATTCGTCAAGTTGTTTCTTGGGTCGACCATGGACTTACCTACTAAGTGCTTGGTCGGGTAACTTCCCCATATGTTTAACTATTGCGGGCTCGCTAGGACACGTCTGGGGGGAGCAACGGCCCATTGGACCGGTGCACCCTGGGCAACGGTCAGTAACATTCCTTTTAAAATATTACTAGCCGTTGGCAAATAACCTGCTAAAAGGAGCTCCTCCACGTGTCCCTCCGATAAATGCAGGGCATAGTGGAGGAGCAAAAGTTTGGCTTTCCGGTTGCGGTCAGAGGAGTCTGATTTGATACAATCTAAAATCTTCCTACTCGTTAACCAGCAGGGATTTGGGAAGCCTTTCACAAAAGGACGACCCAAGCAGCGGAGACGCAACTGATCCGCCGACTGGCTTGATGTTGCGTATATAGATATATAAGATATATAAGAATAGTCTATTAGGCTCTTCTTCGTATTGACGAACGAAGAAGTTCGAACGAATTGTCGTTCGACATGGAAATAATCCATCGCCTGGTATTTTAAGGCCCGAAGGTGGCGCACGCGGTACAGCGTAGAAAAAATAATAAAAAGAACCTGTCGTAGGCCAATGTTTAGCAACTGACTAAAAATTATTATCATATTTTATGCCGTAGCAGTCATAGTCGATTTTTTTTTTCATTAACCTGATTAATAAATGTGATGAAGGACTTACGGCCTTGGAAGACCTACAATCCGAATATGCCCGCGGAAGAATCTCACGTATTTCGGAACCGTGTAATATAATTAGGTTAATTACATCTAAATTCATATCTTCAATAATACTTTATTTTAAAACAAAAGCATACAATCTCTGTTATCTATAAAATACATGTTACTTTTTTGAATCACAAACTCATGAACGATAATAAATTGTAAAATAATCATCTATCATGTTTTGAAGCGAAACTTTGAGTGCGCGATGAAAATAAAATTGCAAGGTGAAATTTAGTACCGCGGTTTCGTGCAACGTTATGCATAAATATTTATCGATTTATTAACTGGTGGAAGGATTGCACGAATCCGTCTTGGTAGGCACAACACCCGGGGCCAGTTATTCTGCCGATAAGCAGTAGTGTCCAAACATTACAGTGTTTCGGTTTTAAGGGCACTGAGAGCTAGTGGAATCACTGGGCATATAGACTTAAAAAGTGATGTCTCAGAGTGACGGACGCAGTGTGGTGTCACACAGAATTTTTTAGGCTGACGCAGTATTTGTTATAGGCAAACGTTGCACTTACCATCAGGTGTACGTTGTGCTCGCCTCGTCACATTTTCCAATAAAAAAAATATTATTATTTCTTATTTTAGAGAGACTAATATTTTGGTTAATTCACATGCATTTATTTTTATTTTAATCGAATTTGTCTTTTTTGAGTTTCACTTCTGTCACGTGTACTGATTTAAACGCACTCATTTTTTTAATACTGGCGTATTTGTATTGTATCGAAGTTTATCGTTACATTAGCGAATTATGCAAAAACTTTATCGAATTCTGAACGTTGTTTAAATTTCAGTGTATTCTAAAATAGCCCATGTCACTCTTTGTTACATGAAGGATGAAGACGATTACTCGACCAATTGAATCGTACACTGATTCCGATTTAACTTTTCTACTTTTTATATGAACTATGTACAAGATGATGATATAAATTTATTAGGAGAGGAAAGTGGGAGATCTCTAATTAATATTGTTACTAGTGATAGTTTAGCTAACATTAAGATAAGACATATTATTAGTCGAACTAATCGTATCATACCAAATCATTATATTGGAAACAACCAAATTACCGAAATATATTTAATTTGCGTGCAAATTTAATTAAGAGCATTATTTAAGAGCTGTCCGAGTTTGAGAAAACAGAAAAGTTATTTGTCGGAAAGCCCCAATTAAGGGCAAAGCTTTCTGGACTTAATCCAATAAACCTACTCATTTAGTTAACGGAATGAAAGGTAAATAATTTTAGGGCGTCGTCAGGCCGCGGATAGCGCTTTTGAGTTTTGTTTTTCGACCGAAAGGTTTACTTGAAAATAGCAAATATTGGCTGATTCATTACGAAACAATGAAATTATATTTCTTTTAAAAAAACGTAGATTTTGTTGCTTAAAATGTAAATTAAATGAATTTCGTCATGAAGTCTAGAAACTGTACTGAATGTATTGTGATACAACTAGAACTTTAAGGACACCATTGTTATAATCACAGTAAAGCAACGTTTAAAAAAAAAAAGTATTTTCTACTTTCCTGAAATAATATCTAGAATAGAAAGTAACGTTTACTCTTTTTGAAGTCTAAAACACTAGCTTACGACTACCGAACACTTATTTATTACAGAGCTTCTTGCTTTTTGCCACACGATTTTCCTCCTGTACGATCACGACATTTATCGAGCGTACATGCATGCTTAACGTACACTCTCGTAATATGTACCCGTACCACTTTAACTAACTGACTGTTCCGCTTAACTGGCACGTAACGTTACTCAGAGCTTGTCTTAAATGTTGAATCGTAAGAGTATCCAGAGAAATACCTAAACATGTTATGGTCCCAAATATGCCAGAATAACCATCTCGAAAAATGACAGACCGAATATATAAACGGGTGACGGACCTTAGCATCTAAGGCGCGAGGCGTCTGGAACGGCGTTCAATTATCCGCCTGCCAAGCGTGGTGATAATGACAAATTCTTCCTTCTTGAGACAGGCCTGATTCCAACAGTGGACTTTCAACAGGCTGATATAGAAGAAGAACGCCTTATAATATCATAGATATTTTGCAGCATTGGCATTTCCATGTCACAAAGCTCTTTTTTATGGAAGAAAGTGACGGGACAGGCAAGTCGCTCACCTGAAGGTAAGTGCAGGAGTCTGAAAATAACAAATGCCGTGTCACAAGGAACATTTCTGGAATTGGCACCACACTTCGCTCTTCACCCTAAGATATCAGTTCTTAAGTCTTATATGCACAGTAATTACACAGGCTCTCATTGCCCTTGAGACCGAAACACAGTAATTTTTATACAATTATGTTTCACGACATAATAACTGGCCCTGCAGTAGTTCTTACCTAAAAATGTACATCTTGAATGTGTAGGTTGTTCAGGTATTATAAACATCTTATGGTACGGGTCTTATGACGCTTATACGCTATACATTTGGCCTTTGAGTTATTTAGCGATTACAAGTTATCCAATGTGTCATAATCAAACCCGTATGATGTTGAGGACTATTATAAGGTGCAAGACTCAGACTTAAAATAGTTGACTGTAAAAACCTCAGTTTTTCTGCAGTTTTACGTATAACGAGCAGTTAGCGCGACACTGGGAGTCCGCTAGTAGACATTGATAAAAACTTCTTCTTGCTACACAAACATCCGGGCTCTAGCGCACTCAATTACTGGAGTTTGTTGTACGAGGAACTTCCCACATTCACATTTTTCCTTTTAATTTTCTTTTTCTAAATTGTTGACCCAATCCTAATGTTATAATAAATGTCATTATAATTAACGTATCTTTTTATATCGTACTAAAAGCGTATTAAAACACGTTTTAATTTATTCTATATTGTGGGCGCGTTTACAGACATAAATTGCACATCTACAAAACCCATACTCGTATAAACTATCTATAGGGCACAATAATATTTATTTCGTGCGGGAACTGAACCCGAAAAGCATAGTGCGTAGAAGTCACAGACAAACAGGCTTATAAAACATGAAGTTTTTCTTCTCAAGTTTTTGCTAAACTCGCATTTTATATTTCTTTTTACGCAAAAATAAAGGTGAGAACATTAAAGCAAAAACCAAATTTCACTATTTCACTTACATACATCATTTGTTATATTTTTGCGCATAAAAATGTATATGTACTATTTAATACAGTTTTGTTCTTACTTGTCACCTAAAAGTCATTAAAGACTTTTTAGAAATAACATTTGAAGGAATATTTTTTGCGTGAGATCTCTAGCATATTTCCTGCTTTTCCTTATTTCCCCCGGGATAAGTCAACTTGTAGAGGACATAAGTTCTACCGATATCGGAAAAGGAAATGCCACGTTGGATAAAAATAAATTTCGATATGTATCCAAAACAAATATAATTTTAAAATTATTAAAATTTGTAGTGATTTTCAGCAAAAACTAACATTAATCAAGTCCAATTTGAAATAAAATGTAATAAATTTAACTCCGTACCCTCTTTCCTTTCTCAATATTCTTTTTATTATTAAAAATGAAAAAAATGTTACATAATAAGGAAAATAAGTATTTTTTTGTGTGCCTACAAGTCAATATCCAAGTTGAGCTTCTGAGTATTACAAGAGTATGATCCTTGAGCTTTTGTTGAAAATAAACTTTCAATAGCTATTCTGTGCGAACTGAAATTCATCGTGGTCAATTTTCTACAACGACTATAACGTACCGAATACTCTCGGAAGCTATACAAATATTGCAAACACAGACGCACTCACTCGTCACCCGTTTAAATCCCTGTCGGATTCTTTTCATAATTATTTTTATTATTTGCAGCTGACACCACATGCAACTCATCGAGTTCGAAGGGTTTTCAGGCCCATAAAAGCATAAAGCATGGCATGGTGGCGGCTTAAGAGAATCTGCCATCCGATGTTATCCTGTGGGTGTCGTAAAATTTGACAAGAGGGATAATTAAAACCAGGAGATAGGCAGCAGCATCTTTCTGGAACATCTAAATCAATAAACTGTGGTTGTCAACCCGTCTGCCAAGCGTAGCAACTATGGAAAAATCCCCCAAATCGAGACCAACTTTTGTGGGATTTCCACTGAAGTTTTTGTTGTTTGTTGGGGAGGCCTATGTTCAGCAGTGGTATAGTTGCGGGCCGAAATGATGATGATGATGATGAAAAGCTTAAATGGTGAAGATGTGGATGGAATTAAGAAATGAAACCTAGGAGTATTTTACCGAGCTTGGTAACTCTAGTAACCTTCATAAGTGTATGTTGATAGTAAAATCTGAGTGAAGGTCTGTTCGCATATCATCGTAATTAAACAACAATATACAAGTCATGACTGAGTGACTTTTAGTGTTACCGGTTATTTGTTATATGCATAAATAAATGTCCTGTTAATTTAAAACAAAACCACTATGTACATAGAATTGCGATTAATATATCTGTTTTTTCTTGGTTCATGGTACATATCATGTTGGCATCTTACTTAACAAATAAAAAATAAGCTTTTTCTAAGAGATGTTGTTAAGAAATAAAACTTGAAGCACTAAACGAGACGAGAATGGAATTGAACAAGTTCGCCAATATACAAATGCTTGTTACATACATGTATACATATTTACTCTGGCAAGTTTGAATTATAAAACCAGAGGAAATCATTTAGAAATTAATAATTCATGTAACGGACGTCCATGGAATAAGAGATGCAATAAAAGTACCTAATTAGTAACTAATATATTTTAAAGATGATAGTCTCCTCTAGGTCATAGATTTTTTTGCTCATTCATTCATATTGTCTCACAAAGGCTGAAGTTGAGAAAAATTTTGATAATATTTTTTTTTAAATAAATTCATCGACACAGGTTTGCTATTCAAACAATTGCGAAATATGTTTAGCAAAAGAATTATTAGGTATTTTCTAAAATTATTCTACTAAATTTTACCTAAGATACTGTGCGTACTTTAGACTTCCATATGCGTTTCCTACACATTAGCGGAAACTTCAAACTAATCAAAAACATGGTCCCGTTCGCGTAACGCGTGTACATCGTTTGTAATTTATTAGCGTTTATTCCCATCCAGCAATTTGTAGAGATGCCGTCCTATTACGCAGACTCCGTTGAGATCCCTGCTCCAGTGAGCTGCGGGAGTGGGGACGCAACGGTCGCTCCAGAATATTTCCAGCATATATATATATCCGGAACTATACCGAATCGAGCTCGCCGACTGAGCTTTGCGTTAACACATCGTGAGTGTATTTCCGCATGTGCAAAGATACGAGTTTATGTCGTTGATTTATTTATAATCTGATATTATAAATGGCAGCAGCCAGTGACGTCGGATTTGCTTTTATAATTTAAATTAATGTTAAAAAATGTCATTTTAAATTGGTGAGTAGAGGGAAATATTGTGTTTATTTTTATTTAAATATTATAATGATTTTTTAATTAACTTGGATAAAGTAAATAGAAATCGGCACTAGAACTCATATTCCATTATTTTGTTTTGAAATTACTTTTTGGAATGTTTCTGAAAACTTCATGTAATTTTTGAGCGAACTTTTTATGCGACTAAGTTAAATTAAAAAAAAAATGTTTAATAGAATATCGAAAAAGTTTTGCTCTTAAAGATAACTTTTTAATACTACTTTAAGTGTGGAATTAACAAAATAAATATAGAGAAATTTAGCATTTATAATACTAATATTGATTAAAAATATAAAATTAATAACGGGGTGCTTCCAAGCACTTCGACATATTATTCTTTATTGTTCCTACCATTTAGTTCCTTGGTGTTAATAAAAAGTATGATCAGAAGATAATACATAGGTATTTTCATCATATTTAGACAACCATTTTTTTGAACATAATTTTAAACTTACTTCAAAGAGATATATATAGTATATATAGATATATATAGTATATAGCGATAGCATTCATGCAAAATAGTTAACTGAAGTTATTCAAATAGTTGATAATATTTTCATTACACGATATTATTTCCATCAAAAAGCTATTTATTTACAAACGCCTTATAAATAGTTTAGAGTAAGTACTCAACGTATTTTGAGAAATAAAGTTAAAGAAATAATTTAAAATAGATATGTTATTTTACATTTAATAGAATAACAAAAAATATTAAATAAGGGCAGAAGCATGGCGTTCGTTATACATTTTCGAAAGGCGAGCGACTTAGGCTCTGTCCCTGATATCGTTACGAAATATAAATTCAAATCTGGAATTCAAATTTTAAGTTTTGATCTACCATCTGCCGGTTAGAAAACATCGTATAGAAACCAACGTGTTTAAGAAATAATAAATTCGAATATATAAAAAGTCTGCCAACTCGCACCGAAGAATCGTGACGGACTCTTCCTGGCAATATATTCCACTTAAACAATGAAAGTAGTCCCATGCCCAGCAGTGCAGCAAGCAACTTATAAGTTGTTACATTCTGAAATAAATACTAAAACCTTTAAATGTGAATTAAGTGAAAGCGGGTGAAACATTACCACTTAAGAAACAAAGACGATTTAAAATAACATTGCGCTTATTTAAGCGCATTTTCCTCAATTCAGGAATTTTTCCTGAAATAATTTTCATAATGACACATGTATAAAAAAATTAGAAGCGCATACAAATGTTATTTGTAGATTTAATTGCAAACTGTGATAAAGATATAAGCAATCAAGACTAAAAAAATACGTTAATAATTAATTTGTAATTGTAATAATTTAAATTAATTAAAACCGTGGTAGCTCAGGGGCCGGGTGCTCGCCTTTAATTTAATAGTACGCGAGTAACCTGGGTTCGATTCCCGGTGGCCCTCTAAAATTGTTCTCCAATTTTAAGTGCTGATTTACCATGTGCTCAGCGGTGAAGGAAAGATGTGTGAGGAAACCTGCATATCCGAGGAATAGAAATATTTCGAGGACATGTGAAGTCTGCCAACCCGCATTGGAGCAGCGTGGCGGTCCATTCCCCGCTCTAAAACTCTCTCAGAAATGAGAGGAGGCCTGTGCTCAGCAGTGGGACATTTATAGGCTAGTACTTTACTTTTATAAATTTTTTTTTATAAAAGGAATTACCTTTTAATTTTAAGAACTACCTTGCACTAAGATAGATTAATGATAAAATAATTAATTCATAATAAATCTGCAGACTTCTTAATATCACGTGTTTCACAACTCTTTAAAACTTTTCTTTCTTCAAACTCTTTTTTATCGCGCCTTTCTTTAAGTTTGCTATAAATTTTGTTTGTTGATTATTCGGAATAACTCCGTACGTGCTGATAATGATATTCAGAAATAGAGTAGACTAGGCTAGGGATCAGTCCATAGAAAAGAATAGAAATATATTTATTCGATGAAGCAATACACATCAAATACTAAGAAGTATTGTAATAAGACAATAGAAATAAAATTATATATAAAAGGGGTGTGTATCGATCCAGCGAAAAGTTTTGGCTCAGCGTAATGCTACAGGACCTAACGGCGCTGATAATTCTACCACAACCACAGATAAGCTCGATCAGCCATTAAAAATCTATATTATTGTGCTGTTTTCTGTATATCAATGGCCGTATTTGTGTACAAAAAATGTAAGCGATGATGTAAAATAATGGTGTTGACACGTATATAATATAAAGGGTATATACATATAACATAAGATATAAAACTTATAGGATACAATTATTTTTATACGAACAATACAATAGATCATGTTTATAAAGTAACATTATGAAATTCATAAACATTAATTATATAAAAATATTACCGTTTACCGTACCGTGCCACAAATATCTTTTAAATACGAACTTTATTTTGGAATTGAATTTCCGTGCAGGTGGAGGAATATCCAGCAAATAGTAGCCATATACTTAAAACTACCTCTAAATGCGGCTGTACGAGTACTGTAAGAAGGCAAGAAGATTAGTGCATGACCTAGTCGTGCCGTTTCGCCACACAAGTTTATTGAAAAGATATTTAGGCGACTTATTTGTGGTGACCTCAAAACGAACATTAGCCAAAAACCATTTCTGTCTCGTCTTCATTGTAAACTTCGCCACTGACTGACTGAGAAATAGTGTACCGTTAAAATTAATTAACAATATATCCTACATAATTGAGATAACATGTATAACTTAAATTTGGAGTAAATAACTATCCAGATTGAAGCTCCACTCTATATACATAACATAAGAATTCTCATTTGATAGCCTTAACCATCTTAGGATTAAGTGTTATATCCAAAAATATATTAACCTTCCACAAAATTAAATTTGTATTGTCTACTTTTGCATGGTTAATGTACTAAATGTTATATCGTCGTTAAATTATATGTTTTAAACCACTAAATTATGATTGGAAACTATGATTTTCATTGCAATATGAGTACAGTATGAGATATTTTATCCAGTTAATATTTTTTAAATATGTTTATTTGTAAATTTATCAATCGAAATAAAACGATGAAATATACATGAGCATGTGTGCCGAGCGTTAAGGTAAAGTAGGTTGTTAGTATGAAACTTTTTTCTCAGTTATAAAATCAATTAATTTACTGTGGTTATAAAAACAAACACAATAAAACAAAATTAAGAAGTGTAGTAGAACCCATTTAAATCTTAGAGTTGTGTGTAAATCTATTTGTAAATTTATAATGAACAATACATTTACTGTAAGGTTTATGTAAACATATAACATTTAAATACATTATTGATAAAACTGGCATGTTATAATAATGATATGAATTATATAATGATTTGAGCGAACTTTTACCTGGTGGTAGAATCCCTATGCAGGAATTCGTCTCGACAGGTACCACCCCAGGTCCGTTATTCTGCCGTGAAGTAGTAGTGTGCAAACATTACTGTGTTTTTGTCTGAAGGGCGTTGAGAGCTAATGTAATGCACTGGGTATATGATACTTACGAACTGATGTCTCAGAGTGAAGGGCGCAGTGTGACGCGACACAGAAATGTTCTAGGCAGACGTTTCACTTAGCATTCGGTAAACGTTTTACTCGTCTCGTCACTCTATGCAAAAAATAACTTTTTTGCATGACTCTCCATGTCCATGTTTTGGTTAAATAGATAAACTACTCGTACTAAGGAGTGAATACCTCTTCAATTTTAGGTCACGTTTGAAATTTATTGTATATAACGTGTAACCTGTAAAGAATATCTTATTTCATTTTATAATTGTTGCTTAATATTGTAACACTTCATATTATTTAAAATAAAACCTACACAGGTAGACTTTCAGAAGTAATATCATTAAATTTATATGCACAACCGCCATATGACCTAATAACCTTTGACAACTCTTTAAAAAGCGGTAAAAAGATTGTTTGATATGGTTGACGGAATGTGAAACTGAATACAAAGTAGATCGAGACATATATATATTTATATTTAAAGCTCGATATATTAGCCTTACCGTGACATCATTGGCATGAAAATCGTTTTAGTGTTTATTAAAACAATGTATGATAAATGCCAGTGTTGATAAAATACGCACGCACGCAAGCATGAATTGCGTGCCACAATTGCCTATAAAATGCGATTAATTCTTATCAGTCTCTTACCAGAACTTGACCTGAACACATTTACGCAAATTGAATACATTGTTTTCACAACACCATTGATATAACGCAAGAAGTCGCCACACAAGTCGTTATCCTGTTGCAACGAGAACTGAGTCAACGGAAATTTGCTTGTCGACTGAACTTGAGTCAGTCTGCTGTCTGAAGAGTATAGAGAAGATTTCAAGAGGCTGGCACCTTCATTCGAAAACCAATAACCAGTCGGCGCAGGTGCACTTCTGAGAAGGATAACCACTTTGTTGTTTCCATATCACTGCGAAATCGCCAACTCACTTTAAGTCAGTGGACACTATAAGACTTCTTAAAGAAGCGAGACGTACTCCAAAAAGAACTGCAACTGGCTCGATATTGACCACACTGCACCAGCGAGCCCACCTTAAGTTTGCTCGAGAGCACCTTAATTTTAGCATTGAGCAATGGTAGTCAGTCCTGTTCACTGACGAGTGCAAAGTGTAGCTGCCTGGTACTACACTGAAGGGGTCGGTTCCGCAAGCAGTGCTGCTTCGCTAAAACAGTTTCCCGTGGCGGTGGTTCCTACCTAATACGGGCTGACATTTCCCTAGAGGGTAAGATCGAGCCCGTTATCGTGCCTGGAGGAGGCCGGAGAGGTGGCCTGACTGTTGCGAGATATATCGAAGAAATCCTCCCTAAGCATATTGTCGCCTACGATGGTTTTATTGGGGAGAGCTTTTTACTAATTCACGATAATGCTTTGTGGCTTTTTGTCAGTCCTGTGTTTATTTAAGACCGCAAAACGACATTGTTAGGGGCTTTGAACGGAATCCACATGACTATGTGAAAAAATTAATCAGACCACTGAGAAACCACACGTAAGCTGTGATTAATGCAAGGGAGGATAACACCAAACATCGAATTAATATTTTTTTCATTGTTTCATTTTTGTGATTTCTTTTCTTATCTTTCATTCAGGTCAAATTATTAAAAAATCATTTACTTTATTTATGTTATATAATTTATTTATTAATAATACTCAACCGATTTTTATGATAATGATGTCATTGTGCAGCTAAAATATAATAATGCCAAATAAATAAATATTTGGCATACATTAGTTAACCCAATTTTGAACTATTTTGTATGTGAACTTAGGTGATGAGTTAGTTTACTGTGTAATTGTCTTTACATGTACACAGGAATCCTTTTTTTTAAGTTTTCCATATATGAATGTTTATGTGTGTATTCGAATTAAACTGAAATTAGCTTTGCACTAACATTGGATGATATTATCGAACATTCAAAAAGCGTATGTCTAAAACTATGATGATTATATGTTAATACTAAATACACAAAAATATTTTGTAGGGTCAAGAAATTCAACACTCCGAATGCAATATGTGGCTGAAATGACGTCTAATCAATATGGGCATTTGTACTCAGCTATCCAAAGTGGAGTACGGAATTTACGCCTTTCTTTTTATCATCCTTATTCCGATACTACAAGGAGAAGAACAATCACAGTGCCCAAGTTTAGCAGAGAATCCAATTTGTCCTTGCTACAATTTTAAAGAAGGTACGTAGATTATGTGAGTAGAAAAGTTAATAGTTTCAATTATTTTATTAAATGGAAATTATGTATTTCAGGTTTATTTCTCGAATGTCCAAGTGCTAATCCTGCTGTTGTGAAGAATGTTTTATTGAAGATTAAAGGCACTGTTCAGTCCTTATCAATTTATGATTTAGAAGGCTCTATAACCGAGTTAAAGCCGGATATCTTTCCTCCACAGGCCAAAATCATTAATTTACAAATATCACAATCAAACATAAATAAAATAAGTCCCAATGCCTTTTTACCCATCCATGACTCTTTACAAACTTTGACTGTTATCTCAAGCAAATTGACTAGAATTCCCAATGAATCTTTTTTTAACATTTATAATATGGAGGTACTTGACTTACAACTAAACGAAATCAAAGAAATAGAAGCGAATACATTTAGAGATGTTAAATTGAAAAAAATCAATTTAAAGTCTAACAAATTAACAAATATTTCAGAAGACGCATTTCATAACTTAGAGCATTCTTTAACCGAATTGGATTTTACAGAAAATTTTCTTAATGCATTTCCATTAAAATCTGTAGGAAAATTACATCAACTTAAAAATTTAAAACTAGCTTGGAATAAAATAGATTCGGTACCGGATAATTTTAATATTACTGTAACTAGTCTAGTGAATTTGGATCTTAATTCCAATTTATTTACTAACATAGAAAAAACGTGGCTTCAATGTATGCCAAATTTAAAAACACTAGCGTTTTTCAGCAATCAAATACAAGAAATCGACGAAGAAGCATTCTTTTACTTGGAAAATTTAGAAAGTTTAGATTTAAGTAGAAATAAACTTATAACATTAGCTAAAAGTACTTTTCAAAGAAACTACAAAATACGTACAATAGATTTAAGCTACAATCATCTTCACCAAATTGAAGGAGTCTTTTCAAACCTTTTACATCTTTCTGAAATATTTTTGTCCGATAATAACATTTTAGAAATACCGTTTAATGCATTTCAGAACACGCAAGGATTAACTGTTCTTAATTTGGAGCATAATGCTTTACAAAAGTTACAGCATAATTGTTTTTCATCTTTAAAAAACCTAACTCAACTTCACATGGGAACAAATTTTTTGAAAAAACTTCCGGATAATATTTTTAAATTCAATACTAAGTTAGTAACACTAAGCTTAGATAATAATGAAATTGATGAATTAGATGAGTTTATTTTTAGTAATTTGGCTGAACTTCGGGAAATTCGTTTGCAAAATAATAAAATAACTTACATTAAACGTAATGTCTTTACTCCTTTACCAGGACTTCTAGAGTTACATTTACAAAGTAACATTATTCGCACTATAGAGTCACATGCATTCATTACTTTGAGAAAACTTCAACATATTAATTTACAGGGTAATATGTTAACAGCAATAGGAGATATATTTCCAACCAGAAATTCTTCGTTGGTGTCAATACAACTCAGTGCAAATGCTTTATCTTTATTAAAAAATAGCTCTCTTGAAGGACAAATGAACGTTCACATAATGTGGCTTACACAAAATAACATAAAAGCTTTAAATGCAAATCTTTTTAACGACTTAATTACCATTCAAAGGCTCTATCTAAAAAATAACTCTATTATGCATATTGATAATAAAACATTTATTCATTTAAAGAAGATCCGATTTTTAGATCTAAGTGATAATAAAATTAACAGATTAAATAATGAAACTTTTTTTAATATGACTTCGTTGGAAGAACTGTATTTACAGTTCAATGAAATAAGACATATTGCGAAAGACACGTTTCATTCTTTAGTAAAACTAAAGGTTCTTGATCTGTCAGAAAACAAAATTACGGTTTTAGACATATTTTTTTCATCTCTTACCAATCAAACACCTTAGAATTAATAATAACTTTATAACAACTATTGAATCAAATTCATTGACTATATTGCCAAACTTAAGTGACTTAGAAATGAGCACTAACTTTCTTAGCTGGGAAAATGTTATTAAAGTTCAAATTCCTGCACTAAAATCTTTAGTAATTTCAAAGAACAATTTCAGTATTCTTGAAAATACAACATTTTCTCAGTTACCTTCATTGCAGTCACTGTCTTTAGAAATGTCAAACATATCGCAACTACGTCCTGCAACATTTAATAAGAACCAAAATTTATTACGAATTAATTTGGCTTTTAATACTTTAAAGGATTTGCATAAAGACGTATTTGCATATACAACCATTTTACAAGAGCTGAATTTAAAAGGAAACAACTTTACAGATTTTCCACATGTAGCCCTTTTTAATGTATCTTCTTTAGAAATTTTAGATTTATGTCAAAACCAATTGCAGAGTATTGATTTTTTCAAGTTCATTGGCTTACAAAATCTAAGATCATTAAATCTGTGCAAAAACCAAATTTCCATCCTGAATGGTTTTAATTCGCCTGCATTAAGAAATCTAGTAACGTTAAATTTAAACAACAATTTGTTAACAGTTCTACCTCCGAATTTTTTTCAACATTCATTAGGCTTAAAGGAAATAGATTTGTCACATAATCTTTTTAAACATATTCCATGTAACGGTTTATCTGAAACTGTATTACCAGTACTTACTACATTAAATATGTCATCTAATGCTTTAGAACAGTTGCTACAGACATATCCTTTAAAACAATTTCCACTTCTAGAGGAATTAATTGTAACAAATACTAACTTAACAATAATAACAAGCAAAGATTTTGAGAACTTTCCGTCATTAAAAAGGCTGAAATTAATGCAAAATCATATTATTCGTCTATCCCCTGGTGCATTTTCAAAATTACATATTTTGGAAATCCTCGATCTAAGCCAAAATAAATTGGAAAACATACCCAGAGAGAGGCTTCAAGGCTTGTACTCTGTGCGACACCTCAACATTTCCCGAAATATTTTAAGGGAACTTGAAGAGTTTACTCCAGATTTACAACATATGCAAAAGTTAGATATTTCATTAAATCATTTGACAAGAATCACGAAAGATATTTTTAAGAATCTTCATAGTCTTACTGAATTGAATTTAAACGGAAACTGGCTATCGGTGATCTCATCGGACGCTTTCCGAAATTTGTACAAAATAACACATTTGGATTTAAGTAGAAATTATATTGAGATCATACAAATGAAGATGCTGAAGGGGTTAGAGACTCAAATAAAATCGCTAGCTTTTTCAGGTATGTAATAAGTATTATTTTTATAAGTCATTAATCGAATTACCTTGCATGCCACATTAATGCCGCGATAAATTAATATTCGTAAATTTTAACAGTAAGAATATGAATTAATGGAATTAATAGTTTCTTAAATTGTAGAATAGTAAATTTGAGGTTTCAGTGTATAGAGAATATTGCAATAATTATATTTATGTAAATAATTGAACTATATTTATAGCCATAAATGCCACACTGCTTAACACAGGACTCCTCTTATATCTGAGACGGTTTTGGAGGTAGATACGGCATCGTACGTGGAATAACTATAAAAGATAAAGCAACATTTTGATTTCAATAAAATTTTATTTAAGTACAACGTTAACAGTTCAAATGCAGCAGTTGTCTCGTTATCGTTGTGGTATGGAGTCCATTGAATTGCGGCATATCCAATTCAAAATGACATTCATTTTTCAGCATTGTCAATTTCGTTTTCGTTGTTCTACCGGAAGTTGTTGAATCGAATCATAAGTGTTCGTAGAGTTTAAATCATAGCTATTGAATGGCTTTTAAATTTTAATAGATTCGATCGGGTGACTATCATGTTAATAACACTAAAGAACAGGCAGATTCGAGTGACCGTCACGACATTAGTCAAGAATACTTAAAAAAATTCGTAAAAGATATACATACCTCATGTCCCGATTAGCATCTCCATACGTTGATAATGCAGTGTTCATGTTTTACAGTTTTCGTTTTTATATACGTTTCATAAATTTGCTATTTACTAGACCTAACGCACATGTTTATCATCAGAACCATACCTTTTTTTCTTTTCGGAAAACTGAACATTTTTGCAGTACAGTTATATAAAAGTAAAGCAAATCGTTCTTTCTTATAGATTGAAGTCTTAACTAAATGACTCTTGTATTAAATTGTTGATCTCTAACAACGGTACCTTACGATTAACTCTGCTCAGCTTTGCTTGTACTAAGATATGACGAACAGTTCTTGATAAAACATTTGGCTCTGAAATTTATAAAAAGATTAGCTAAAACGACCGTCGCCTATTGTTTTCTACATTCATTCATTTATCCAATGCCCAAGACTACAAATTAAACTCAAAATCTTTTGTTTGCCCATAATTTGATAAAACGCAGTTGAATTAAATAATTTAGTAGTAACGGTTTTGTAGAATATGCATTAGTTTAAACCAAAACTGCTTAAGACAGTTCTCGGTATGCTTAATTCTATATTATTTATGTATACGGTATAAAATGTATTTAAGTATATTTTATGTTACGAGTAGCGTGTAGACGAATATATTTAAAGGCATACACATGCATAGACTTACACTTTTGTTTCAGAAAATCCTATTACATGTAATTGTGAATCACAAGATCAATGGAAATGGATGCAGGAACACCGAAAAATAATCAACAAGGGAAGTCGAAACTTATTCTGTGAACATCCCGAAGAACTTCAAGGTTATCGTTTTACAGAATTAACACCACAGAGATTGTGCGATATACCTATTGTTATTCGAGTCGCCATACAAGATATTCAAACATATTCCGTTATCGTATCTTGGCAAAGCCGCAATCAGACTGGCGTAAGCGGGTATCAAGTGGCTTACTATGTGGTAGAAAATCCAAGTGGTGTAAGTATAAAATAATATGAAAAATAAAACATAATAATGATGAAATACAAAGACTATATAATATATAGATACGTACTTGAAAAAAATATGTATATTGAGTTTAATAACTATTTTCCACTTTAAATTCTGTGTAAAAAGTAATTAATTTTAGTTTTGGGTTCCTTCACATCTCCCATACCCGATCTTTACTCTATTTTGAAACTCGTCAAATAAATACTCCTGTATGTTCCACAGTTTTTTAAGAAAATTATTTCATGCTGCAGGCTACCAAACCGTAGAAATATCTTCCTATCCGACTTGCTAATTCTCACAAATATTAAATCCCTAGTTGCTAAATCACAAAAAAGAGAGAGTACAGAATTGTTACAATGTGCGCTCCAGCAAAACTCATAGACATCACTCACGGACACGGAATCTCAAATCGAGTCCAAACAGTCCGACCATAAATACCGCGCGTTATAGACGCACGCTTCGCGAGGTTTTTGCTTTCAGTCATCGTACGATTATCGACAGAAATGGAGTAAAGAAAGAAAACTTATCATAACTACTTAGTCAGTGGATATTTAATTCCACTTTAAACAGTGAATTCACATTTTTACACAAACTAATTGTCTCAGAAAATATTAGTATGCAAATGGTGAATTTTGTAATACGTCATGATACAAGTACCCAGTATTACTTTTTTTTCTAGTTTTATTTTTCTGCGCCAAGCTTTTTTACGTAAGTCGAAGTGAACAACCGTAGGGTCCCCGGCCGAAGTATAAAAAGTGAAGTACGTATAAGAGCTTGCCTTCTGTACTCTCTCTATTTTGTGGCTGAACACTCTTTGCCATTACTATCTGCTACGTCTCAATTATTGTTAAATATGATCATTTTTGTATTAATATGTACATATAGGTTATTTATTTGTTATTTTTCTTAATGGTGTCCAATGATGTTCTAACTTTCACAGATAAAAGGGAAAATCCTTAACAATACGGCACGCTCAACAAGATTGAAAAACCTAACTCCAGGTACGCGATATAATATATGTGTTATAGCTGTTGGAAATTTTGATATCACGCACGGCTCTTCTTTACCTGATGCAAGAGTTGCTCTGCCAAAGGAAAGATCTAGTACGACTTTATTAGGAGATGTACATCAACTTAATCAATTTCAATTTGCAATGAATGATTCATTAACAACTAAATGTACAAGTGTAAGTACCATAGAAATTTTCGGGACATCATTAGATAGTCCATTTTCAAATACTTACTTGGGTATTGCTGATATATTAACAAGACGGCTCAGTTTGGTTGTTGGATGCTGTATAGGTTTTATAGTATTTGTTGTATTAGTATCAGCATTGGGATATATAAAAACGAAAAAGCGGCCTGCTGTTATAAAATCTGAAGTTCAACAAACTCCGCAATATATATCCTACGACAATTTTTCTTCTCCAAATCCTGACGCTCAGGCAACAGAAATGGATTTAAGTACAATAGACAAAGGCAAATCACAGTTTAAACAAATTGAGTAATTAGAAGTCGATAACATGAGTAAAATCAGTAACATTTATTATAAGAATATAGTAAGATTAAAAATTGTAATTGTGATTAAAAGAACGCTACGGAGTTTACTCAGAAACCAACCAAAGCACTCAACCGTTTAATTAAAATCTGAACCATAAAGCATTTTCCTAAAATTGGGTTATGCAATAAAAAAAAATGATAAAAAGTAAATCAACAATTCGGACTAGATTTTTCTTATCTTTGCCATATTTACATAGTATATTAAATATATGTGTAGGTATTACTTACGTTACTGTAAGCAGAAATACCTTTTAAATTATTTTATAATATTACGCCATATGTGATTTAAAAATAAAGATTGAATTTTTTCATTAACGTGTACACACACTACACTTAATTCGTATTGTAATGGTATATGTTTGTTTTATATAATTTTGTATATGTTGTCATTTATACTAAAGTAACATATAAAAATAAATGATGAAATTAAGTAATGTAAATGTGTGAAATAATCTGTAAAAAAGTAGTTTTAAAAAGGTTAGCATATAATGTCCGACATTTATTCAATACTTTAGCTGCGATGATTATTTATATTTAAAAACTATTAGTTTTCTAGAGTTTATAAAACTGCAATAAGAAGTATATCAGTCTTATACTAATTATAATTACTTGTAAAAACTATTTTTTATCTGTTTTCGTGTATCTATGCGGTATTAATTTATTTGACAAATTTCTACATATTATTGAAACTGTTTTATATTAAAATTTAGATAAATAAATGACTTATGTTGGTAAATTTGCATATATCGGGATAATACTATACATTCTCCTTTTACTTTACTTCTACACAGTTATCATCATCATCATCACTTCAGCCTATCACTATTCCACTGCAGTACATAGGCCTCTGCAATAGATTGCCACAAAAATTTATAGCTTTCTTTTTGGGGTATATTTGCCATAGTTGCCACACATGGCAGGCGGGTTGGCAACAGTTATACTCTACTTTAGTACTTTAGTTAAACCTACATTAACCATAGAAGTAATATGAAGTAAAGAACTATAAAAAGTGGTGGTAGGATTCCTATGCAGGAATCCGTCTAGGTAGGTGTCACTCCAGGACCTGTTATTCTGCCGTAAAGCAGTAGTGTACAAACATTGCTGTGTTTCGGTCTGAGGGGCACTGTGAGCTAGTGTAATCACTGTGCATATGAGACTTAAGAACTAATGTCTCAGAGTGACGGGCGCATTGTGGTTTGCACGCTGCTCTGGGTGACACAGCATTTGTTATGGGCGGGCGTTGTACTTGCCACCAGGTGAACGTTTTGCTCGTTCCGTCACTTTTATCAAATAAAATTAATTAAATTAAAGGTATTTCATACGAGTTTATAGAGTATTTGTTAAGTGTATATTTAAGACTAGCGATCCGCCCTGGCTTCGCACGGGTAGATAGATATTAGAAAGGTTAGTACTTTATTTGGTACAAATACACAACGAAAATCCCTTCACTAAAACTTTGTGTAGCGACTATTCTCATCGACGGCTCTGCAGCTGGTCAGGTAAGATTAAGTTACCAGAATAATGATATATTTATGGGAACATAAGCTATGAAAGTTTAGTGGCTCAGAGCTTCCCTGATGTCGTGGTAGCTAAATAAATCGACCGCTCACGACCGCTGCGCAAAGGGAGCCGCGCACCTCGATGATGCCCAAGTTGCATGAAGCCGGGTGGCGGCGCGGCGTTCGAGAGACACCGAGGCAGCTGTATTTTTTTAGAGCGTTATGTAAGTTTTAAATTAAAAAACTATACAATTATAATTAAAAACCAGTATTCAATTGTTTCTAGCTTAGAAAAAATAAGATGAGAAGGTAGGTAATTAATAGGTTTTAGTCTATTCGCGCGTAGCGCGGGCGAGCATAGGGCTGTTCGATCACACCGGCAGCATTTTTCTTACTTTTAGCATTTTTATACACGTCGTAACTTCTAAACGATCGGATAATTTATAGAGGAACTTACATGTACATAATCAATCTTGACTATGAAACATATATATTTAGTAGGATGAGGATTAATATTATGATACGAATCTTTAGATACTACCCGTGTTTTGATTTAATTATAATAGTTAGACATAGACCTCGCGGACTTTTTTGTGAGTAATGATGAGTACTATGAAAATATAGTACTTACATTATTTTACTTATCATCAATAGTTTTTGTAGCGCACGCCAAATAGTGACTTTTATTAGAAAATGTTTAATACCTTGAGTTACATCATTGCAATTTTCGTAAGGATCTCAGTTTTATTTTAAATAAAATATAACTCATGTTAAACGCTGATAATGTAGCTGTATACAGGTGAATGAATTTTTTAAAATCGGTTCAGTAGTTTTTGAGTCTATTCATTACAACCAAACAAAAATCAAATCTTTCCTGTTTATAATATTATTATTATTATTAGTATTTAAGATTATGAAAAGGTACATAAACAATCTAAGACATATTTTTACTAAAATTAAAATCAAGACGAATTTAATTAATAACAAATATTAATACGAAAAAATCCCAAAAACAAAATCAATTTTCTTAAGTTTTGTGTGCTGCTTAAAATTTATTGTATGTCTCACAGAGGCTATGATGTATGCTTTATACGAGTACAGTGGCTTATCAAGATCAACCGATTTCCCGAACTTAAGTTTTCTCTTTTATATTGATACTACACTTGTAGGATAAACCGAGGTGTCGTAAGAGTCAACAAAAATATTGTACGGACAGTCATCATTCGTGAATAACACTATAATATACAATGCTGTCACTATACTGCTCGTGGTAACGCAATGTAGAAGAAGAATATTTTGACTCGTACCAAAATGGCGGCGTCGTGGTTCGCCACTATTTTGGTACGAGTTAGTTCGCGCGGGCGCGAAAAGTGGGCTATGGGTGTGGTCTTTGCCTACCCCTTATATGAGAAAATGGCGTGTATGTATTTAACTTATTATAAAAAAAATAGTAATCGAAAAAATTTTGTTTTAATATTAGTCATCGTTATTTCTGCAATCTGGCGATATACGAGTATCGCCATGGAATACCGAAGCTAACTGCTGATGGTGAAAGATAAGTTTTGAAAACACTGCCAATTAATAAACTAACTAGAGAAAGAAGACACTACAATAAGTAAAGGCCTGTGCAGTGGGACATTTAAAGATAGACTACTTTACTACTAATTTCAAGCTACCGTGTAGGGTATACATTGAAAAACTAGTTTTGAAAGTAGGAAATATATATATTATAAGATCAGAGTGATTTAAGGGACAACACTAATAGTAATGTATTTTGCACTTTCACAATACCATTCCATATCCTATCGTTATGAGTGTCTTCAGGAATTAAGCAAAAACAAGCGATTCGAGCAATCTACAGGCTGGGGCTCAAAAGTTTCTACAAGACGAAATGTTCTTAGATCGACGCTCTAAGAAGTCTGCTGACTCTGACCATGTTCATGATCATCCCAACATATTAAACATACAAGATTTAATAGACTACAAATCCTTGCAAAACAATACCGATTCCCGCCGAGGGTTATTCGCGAGGCTATAAGAATTAATAAAAATCCTTATTTCAATAGAGAATACAGCTGGGTACTACTACCTGCCTGGGTATGATTAGGCCGAGTTGCGTCGATCGGATCGAAATTAATAATTAAAAGCCGAAGGTAGTCCAGATTGTCCTATGACACTGTTGTCAAACACTTTATTCCTCCCGTAGCCATCGGTATTGTGGGGTAATTTTCAAAGACGTTACGATATTTTTTTAAATGTGACGCAAACCAGACTTTTTTTTCCAATAAAAATATATATACTCTACAATTGCTGCTAATATATGACATTATAGACATATGTTTACTGTAATACAGGTCACACACGCTACGAGAAATCGCTACGATTGCACAGTACGGTTTTAACGACACAGTTAAACGTATATTCCATAGTGCCTGCACACGATATGTCATAACAGTACAGTAGTTACACGCTATAAAAAACTCGGACCTGTAAATATTTGCTAATAAAATGATAACTTATTCGCATGTCAATTTGATAAAATTATTGAAGATTTTTCCAAAAAATAAGATATCTTATTTTGAATGAAAGAAAATACTTACTTTCGGTTTCTTGCAATTAACTTCATATAAGGTAAGCGTTTTAATTCATGGTTACTATACTCCTTGCTTTTAATCTACCATAGACAAGGCTCACTGCCATACATTTCAATTTCGACGACGGACGAAACTGAAGGGACATGTACATGCACGTTACGATTAAACTATACACTTTCGTTCGATAAAAATTTATCAATTAAAAATTTGCTATTGCTCCGTTCGACGTTACAGTTCCATAAAATCGTACAAAAGTTTTCTCATACGTATGTTACGATTTCCCGTTCTTGTCGTAGCGTGTGTGGACTGGACTACATAAGTAATACATTTTTTTCCAACCACTATCCCAAGCTGTCATTTATTAACTTTTGCAATAAAGACAAGGTTAGGTTGTTAAGTTCATAAGGAATCCGAACTAGGTTACAGAATTATTACAAAAGATTGTGAAATAAAAATTTCAATTGTTTAAAACACTTCGTTCAAAAAAACGTTAAAATTTCTTACTTAAAAAAGTAATTTTCCAAGAAAACATTATTGTTTACACACTTAAAAAGAGATCGGAAACAATAGAAATAAATTATTTCAACACTGTTAAGAATTCAAACCATTCAAAGCATGCAGAAGATGAACCGATGTATTGTTCTGTTAAACAAGTCTCAGTTTTATTCATCTCTATAAATAGTAGTTAACACAAAACAGAATGATATGAAAGCTTTCTATTTTTCTTTTATAATTAAAAAATATACTAACGATGTTAAATAAACATTTTGAAGTCGCAATATAAATATACATCTACGACTGATTTTGTAACTGTAGCAGGTACTTTCACTATAGGTTTTTCTGACTCCCTTTCAAGAAAACAATATTACGTAATCTGACAGATGAGTATATTCGTAATATTAAAAAATAATTCGTCTGACTTTTAATACGAGTAGTAATTTTTTTTTGGTATTTACGTTTTCATTGTTCCTTAAGACTATATTATGATTACTGTTTTGTTTGTACCACTGTTATTATTTTTAATTTATATTTAAATTTAGGCAAAAAATTCATTTAAGTTAGTAATTTTACTCTTTTATATAAGCATTTTGTGGCTGCCTTAAATAGGTTTTACTTTTAAATTTTTGTTCATAAATGTAATTGTTCAATATTCTATTGTAATAACCTCTGGCTGTCCTTAAATAAGTAAATTGTAAAAAAATTGTCGGTATAAAATGTCTCCCTTAATACTGTATCAAAATGAATTTTTGATACGCCATTTTGAAGACTAGTTTCCCTCTAATGACGAAAAATAAGTAAACGTCAATTTTTTTATTAAGAAAATATTAATAACATTGAATTAATTAATGTTATTGTAGAAAGCGCCATCTGTTGACAATCTGTTCAACGAACATGCACGACAGCTGTCGGTTGGAGTTGTTTACATTCTTTAAAGAATGTAGATGACGCCATTTGTTGATGATCACGACTACTGTGCGAAATATTCGCAGGGATCAGCTAATTAAAAAGGAACACTTTGCATGAATTTATACAAAAACTACTTATAAAAATACAGAAACCATTTCTAAGTTCACGTGATATTAATTCACTGAAAATTCGAATAAATTGCGAAAAAGCCAGTTCTCTTTCAAATATTCAAAGACAACCATTTTTTTAACAAAAACATGAAATACGGCAGGAATTTAATGATGTGAAACAAGTTGAGTCACAATAAATACGAAGCGACGCCGGTTTCGCCGGAAACATTGTCGTCACTTCATAGCAAACTTGTCAACGACTGCCCATGTTTAACGCTTTTTGTTAAGTAACAACATTTCGATGTATTTTCTTATCAACGTTAAAAATCACACCGCTTTTGAAAAATACATATTTTTAGAGATATAATATACTTCAGGCTTATCATCATCATCATTTGAGCCTATCACTAGTCCACTGCTGAACATAAGCCTCACCCATAGATGGCCACAAATGTTTGTAGCTCTCATTTTCGGGGGATTTTGCCATAGTTGCCACGCTTGGCAGGCGTATTGGCAACTACGGTTGCCAGATGCTGCTGTCCATCTTCTGGTTTTGATTTTCCCTCTTTCAACTTTTACGACACTCGCGGGATGAGATGGGGTGGTATATTCTCTTAATCTACCACACGGAAAAATTTCACACGGAGACATTTGTGTTCACCTTAGTGAGTAACCCACGTGACCGCTGATCTGTGGGTTCTCGTTTCGACAAAGCTAATATTTATACAACACACAAATGATTGGTTTTATTGAAATCATCCATACTGTATCGTAAATCGTTGGTGCATTTTAAAGATACTCGTATAAATTGTAAGTGCACAAACACCCAGTTCCGAAACAACAATCTGTAGACCGTACTAATTATTTTTCCTGTGACCCATAAACCCCTACGACCCTTAGCGCAGAAGCCAATTGATTATTCACTGTTCCAATCAAGGTTTGAATGCACTATGATTGTCCCCATTTTTCTGATACTGCATCCGACATATTCGTTACGGATTTCATTATCGCATATGCGTTACGGAATCTATATCGGATACGGAAAGGTAATGTTCAAAATTTTTTATTAAGTTTTCACACAACATTTTTGATGACTTTCTGCCTCGCCAACAAGCCGGACGGAAGATAATATATCCCTCGTCAGATTTAACAGAAAACCGAAGAGTAAAATCCGTTTTTCTACTACTATGAGAAACCCTATGATTCCGTCAAAGTTTGGGCGATACTGCAGTCGCTTGACATATCTTTGATATGCAATGTCTGTACAGTAAAGCTATGATGGCTGTCCGAGTATGAAACCCATCTAATTAGAGAAACTCTTTACTACTGCCTTTAAGCTACTGGACTGGAAATATTATAGTATTAATATCACTGGACGAATATTACGGTATTAACGTCTATGGCGAATACATGACTCATCTTGGATTTGCCGAAAATAGTCAATATGGCAGAATTGCTGAAGGACCTTACTACTACACTACTGCTATATATACATATACATAGACACTATAATCAATGACCTCAATAGTGTCAATAGCTTAAGACGAACATGCACAGGAACATGTCTAACGTCCATATTACTTCCATAGCGGTTGTAACTGGGAACACTACACTTTAAGTTTCTTTCTATGGAAGTAAGTGACGATACGAGCAAATCGTTTACCTGATGGTAAGTGAAACATCCACTGCGCTTGCCATCATGAGACATCAGTTCTTAACTCCTTTACTCTCAGTAATTCCACTAGCAATCAGTACCCGACCGAGATTTAGACCGAAACACAGTAATGGTTGGTGGAGTCCTATCATGATACAATCCTACTGTTAAACAGTTGTAGACGAATATGTACTCGTAAATCTAGGACAGATTATCCGACAAGGAAAGTTCAACTTTGACCAAGAGGTCAATAGACGGATCCTGTTCAGTATAAAATAAAACTATTTAACCAGTGAGTGTTGACACTGATTAGATACGAACTTAAACGTGATTCTTCACGGCAGGCCGCATGAGGAAGTTCAAAGACGCTCATCGAGCTATCCTCGATGTTTCTGCGAGATAGAATGAATGTGATGAAATCATGATATCCGCAGCAGATCTAAAATAACCTACATGGCCCTAAGGATCAGCAAGCTAAAGTGATCAAAGGGTCAGTTATTTAGATCGTAAAACCGATAACCATTCTTGAAAGACAAGTTCTCGAGCGGCAACCTCGTACCGGCAAACGCAGTATGGGCGACCCCCAAACTAGTCGGAGTTAAATTTGCATACTTTTGTGGGAAGTCGATGGATTATTTAAACAGATTACGGATTATTTGATCGTTTAATGCGATCTTTGTATAATAACACGATAAAGGTTTACGATGCAGATTTCACAGTGATTTCAGTTTTTTATTAGTAATATTAACTCGCTTCCTTTTTTATGAATATTGATTCTGCTTTTTTCCAGCAGTCGACTACTTCTAGACATGTGGTTACGATAAAGTGGAGTAAGAAAAAAAATATTAAGTAGTCGTAATAATATCCTATTTCTGTGTATTAAAGAGTTTTAGTCAAACTTAAACAATATTTCAAATATAAACGGTTACAATTACAAGGAGCAAAGACAGTTACGGGAATACCGACATAAACTCTGGCTCGGAACTAAAAGTAATTAAACTTTCAAGTCAACTATCTTCTGTCAACTCTACACCGTTACTAAATGTTTTTCAATTCTAATAGGAAACAAAGTGATTTTAAAAATAACTTAATCGTTTCAGTTATTATGATTTTATTGTATATAAAAAAGATACATTGCACATAAAAATCATATAATATTTGCGAAACCCTTTTTCGAACTTGCACTAAAACTTTAAGGAGTGTGTCATTGACCATATTTTCTCAAATTTTTTATTGCTATTGTCTTGCCGTGTGGTGGCGGCTTAACAGAATCTACCACCCTATATCATCCCTTGGGTGTGGTAAAAGTCGACAGTAGGAAAATACAAACTAAGAGATGGGGAGCAATATCTTCCTGGAACATCTGATTAAATAAACTGCCAAGCGCAACTGGCAAACCCGCCTGCCAAGCGAGGCTACTATGGCAAAATCACTCCTAAATGAGAGCTACAAACTTTTGTGGCAACTTTTATGGGTTTTATTACAACACTATGTTCAGCAGTGGACTAGTGATAGGCTGAAATGATGAAATGATTATTGATAATGGTGATTTTGACCTTAAAGCCTCGTGAAGAAAGTGTCAAGATCATATTGCAAGTCATAAAAGAGAAACTAACCTGTGGATTTATTTTAACTTCCATAAATACTAACTTGTTGTACAAAATGTGTGTAGGGGTCTGTGTGTGTACCATAACTGTTTTTTTTTTAATATATTTCCTAGTACTTTTATTGTTAGAGTTGTTACGTTGTTATATTGTTGTCCTGCAACTCTTCTTTTTTTATATCAAGCCGAGACGAGACGAGCAGAACGTTCATCTGATAGTAAGTGCAACGTCTGCCCATAACAAATGCTGTGTCATCCAAAACATTTATGTGTCGCACCACACTGCACCCGTCTCCTTCAGACAGCCGCTCTTAAGTCTCATAGGCCCAGTAATTACACTAGATCTTAGTGCCTTTCAGATCGAAATACAATAATATTTGAACACTACTGCCTATTGCCCGAATAACTGGCCCTGCAGTGGTACCTACCTGGATGGATTCCTGCATAGAATCCTACCATTATTCCTCTCGTTGCTCCTTTATCTTTTGCTCATAGTCAGTGTCCGTTTCGATTTTTTAGCAAAAAGCTATATTTTTTTCGCATTACGTAATTTGGGTTTTCCCTTTTACTTCTTATTCGCTCTTCCCATCCTCTTATTCAATCCTTTCCCTTTCCTCCTCATTGATGATATTTATGCTCTATGGTTGTGTATGATTAAAAAAAACATTTAAATAAAACTACTTTTACGGATTTTAACGCGTTTATTTTAAACTATTTATAAGCCGCCGTTCCTCCCGTCCTCATGTGACCATGGGTGCTGTAAAGCGCTCGAAACCTCGGATTATAAATAGTTTAAATTAAACGCGATAAAATCCGTGAAAATAGTAAGTAAGTAATATTTAAATGTAAAGCAACATAAAGTTTAATTTATGTAGTATTCGCGTAAATACAACAAACCATTAAAAAAACCTGTTACTGTGGAACGTTGTCCAAGGTGTGACTAATTTAATAGAATATCCTAGCATTTATTTCTTTATGACTAGTTATGGTTGTAGATAAAAAATATGCTACAAAAAGGTAAATTATTGATTATAATTATTATTTGCAAGATGTAAGGACAGAAAGTATTCTCTTGATGATATTCATGCTTTTTGTCTGTAGTTGTGTATGATTTAAAAACATGTCATTTTGGAACGCCGTCCCAGGGTATGACTACTTCAATTGCATATTATGGTATTTATCCCATGAGGACTTGGTTGTAGATACTAATTATCCTGGAAAAAGGCAATTTATTGATGTTTATGTACATCGCGGGGTGGACAATGACTATGCTTACTGTACCCTTTACTAAATCGAGAGCATTAACATCATCTCATATCCTCTACTGAACATACATATACTACAAATCCTGTACTGAACATACATACACTTCCCTCAAAATATTCATAAAACACTTCCCAAACCACCTGTATCCATGAACTTTCCCGCAAAACCGAGAATAATGTGACTTTTATAGATTGTATTTATTTCATTATTATTATTATAGAACTGTAAACATAATATAAACTATAGAAGCTTGGCAAAACACAGGATATTAAAAATTATACCCCGTAAAAATATAACTGTAAGTAATATTTATCTTTCTGGAAGCTTAATTAATATTTGAAGCAGCAAAAGAAAACTTTAGCACCGTTAGTCAAAAAATACAAATGGAACTTGTAAGACAGACCCACGACAATATAACGATACAGGGGGGTAAAAAGTGCCGCGAGTTGCTTTGAGAAAAGAATGTTACGGCCGTGCCCGTGTTGTTTGTCTATTCGACTTGGCTGGAGGCACTACCGTGCTCCCAGACCTACAACCAAGTTATAATGCGACAAATACCAGGATGTTCAATTAAATTATTGACACAGCGACATGTTTTTTTAATCATAACCATGACATGTTTTTTAATCATAATAAACCACAGAGAAAAGGCATGAAGATCACCGAGATAGTATTGGGAAGTCCTTACATATTGGGAAGATCAGAATCACCGGAAAAAGAGAAAAGGAAAAGGCGGAATGAATAAGAAAAAGGGAAGAGCGAAAAATAAATTAAAGGGAAAGTCAAAATTAAATAAACACAATGTCATTATATGGTTAGCGCTTGTTATATGGGTAGCGCTCTCCGCTAGCGGCGACGGTGTGTATATTTTTTTTAAATAGAAGAGCAAATCCCTTGTATCGGGTATTTAGGAAATATTTAAAACATTTTCAGTATTGTATGGTATTGGTTCTAAAAACACCTAAAAGAACCGGATTACTAAACAAACACCTTCGTTATAACGACCCTAATTAAGACAATCGCGCATTCGAATAAAACACGTAGAATTTTCTTTAAAGAATATTTTATAATATGTAGTGAACACAGAGTAAATCAATGTCTCCCGCCGCGTCTTTATGTATACGATTTTCTCAGTAACTACTGAAAGGATTTCATTCGGCGTTTCACTAATGAACAGAATGTTCAGAAAATTTATGTATGTAATTCATGGGTATTTTAAGTAGATTTGTGGCAATTTTGAATAGCTTTGAAGGCGACACAAAAAGACTGTCTACTAAGGGTAGCCCAAATTATATAAAAAAGGCAGTGCGGATAGAATAAATTTTCAATACTTACACTAAGGAGATCTATTTTGGTACGAGAATAATAAAACTTACCAAATAGAATACTTTATTTCTTCTTAGCATGTCACGGATATGACGAACTGTCGTATATCGTTACATTTGGATGATATGATTAGATTTTACATGAGTATTTCTAAACACATCGTCCCCTGTGCAGTGGTGGTAGGATTCCTATGCAGGAATCCATCTAGGTAGGTACTACCCCAGTGGTGGTAGGATTCCTGTGCAGGAATCCGTCTAGGTAGGTACCACCCCAGGGTCAGTTATTCTGCCGTGAAGCAGTAGTGTGCAAACATTACTGTGTTTCGGTCTTAAGGGCACTGTGAGCTAGCGTAATGCCTGCGCATATGAGAATAAAGAACTTATGTCTCAGGGTGGTGGGCACAGTGTGGTGTCACACAGAAATTTTCTGAATGACACAGCATTTGTTATGGCCAGACGTTGCACTTACCATCGGGTGAACGATTTGCTGGTTTTATCACTTTAGCCAATAATTAAAAAAAAAACAGCGCCAGCTGTGAAGTGCGCTCGCTTCTTCCCCACTCGCGGGCCCAATAGTTAAATTAAGTTAAATATTAAGTAATAATATGAAGTTAAGATTTTGTTTAAATGATTCTTAGAAAGATCATAAATTTACTTGGTCGGGAATATTTTATTCAAATGCATATTAATGTGTTTTAATAAATTATATATTTATTAAACATCTATCGCTTAGGAATTCAACCAAAATCAAAATGTCAAGAATAATTATATAAGTAATTTATATTAATTTATGTTTTAGGTATCATGTGTCAATTGAATTTATATTATAGATATATTAGGTGATTTAACAAGCAATAGCTAAGGAATCTATGGCAAAGATAATATGTACGTGTCTAATATTTCAAAGGCGTGTCGGTTCGAAATAGGCATGGAACAATTTGGCAAAATTCCTATCCCTAGGCAATAACTGAAGAGGTTTCCGTCAGAAATTCGTGACCTGGAACGTGTATTATACGTTTTCAAATTCGAAAAATAAAATTTATCATAATAACTGTGCACTTACATATATTCGTTATATTTTATTCGTAATAACAAAAAGGTTTTAATAATTTGTAAAAAATATAGTAATTTTCTTTAAATTACGTTTTTTTCTATAGTTTATTTGGTATTTATGATTACTTATTACTTTATTTATTATACATTATTACTTATTATTACCCCCGCAAGACAGACCGAGCGAAGTTTATACAAACGCTAGTACCTAAACTTGCGGGGCTTACTGATATCGACAGATTGGAGGGAACCAGCAAAATAGAAGAACAGGTAACGGTCCTAACAGATAATCTGATAGGAAGCTACCACAATGCATGCCCAGAAACTGACTCCGTAAGGAATCCTAGCAAGCAATTGTGGAGGGGTGAGCTAGAGCGCAAACGGAAAAAAGTCAGGAAAACTCTAAATAGGGCAATAAATACATCGACTGACGAAGACTGGGGCTCCTACAAAGAGGCCAAGTCTGAGTACAAAAAATGCATCAGGTATCGACGTACTGTGGGATGGCGTAATTTCTGCGGTAACATAGAATCCTGCGAAAAAGCAAACCGGGTTAGAAAAGTTCTGGCCAAACAAACAATCTCAGGGACCAGATACTCTTCGCAAACCCGACAACACTCACCCCTCTTCACCAGCTGAAACGCAACGCATTCTGCTGGAGACATATTTTCCAGGATGTAGACTGGTGCAGGAAGTAGACTGGCAAGAGGAAAATGTAATTCCGAATGACCAAGACTGGAAGTACGCCCAACATGTGGTAACAGATGAAAAACTTCAATGGGCCATAAGCAGTTTCCAACCCTGCAAAGCAGCAGGATCAGATGGGATCTTCCCTGCTCTTCTTCAGTGGGGGGGATCACTAATTATAAAAATACTTGCCGTAATCATGACAGCATGCCTAGCGCATAGATACGTTCCAAAAGGTTGGAGGGAAGTGAAAGTAATTTTCATCGCTAAACCGAGCAAAAGTGACTATACAAACGCCAAATCCTTCAGACCTATCTGCCTCATATCCTTTATGCTGAAAGCCCTGGAAAAACTATGTGAAAAAGAGTAAGGGAAAAGGTACTATTAAACAAACCGTTGCATAGCAATCAGCACGCTTATAGCTCAGGTAAATCAACAGAATCAGCACTCCATCGGGTAGTTACCCAGATCGAGTTAGCCCTTGATCTGTCTAGGCACCTTAATTGACATAGAAGGAGCTTTTGACAAAATCAACTTCACCAGCATAGGTAATGCCCTCGTCAAACATGATGTGGAGCCAACCTTAACGAACTGGATTATAAACGCACTTAGCAAACGTATAGTGCGTATCGCAGGTGAGAGTCAAATAGCTAGAATAGCATAAGGCTGCCCACAGGGTAGTGTGCTGTCACAGCTCCTGTGGAACCTAGTCATCAACGACCTCATCACAAAACTGAATGTAAACCATTTCTACACAATAGGGTACGCAGACGATCTAGCTATCCTAATCTCAGGAAAACAAGCTAGCATAGTTTGCGACCTTGGAAAGGCAGCGCTATTCATAGTAGAACTCTGGTGCAAGGAATACGACCTAACAGTCAACCCAAATAAAACTGAATTGATAATGTTCACCAATGAACGGGTACTGAATAAACATCATCTTCAGCAGATTATTCGGCACCGAACTACAGCTGTCATCAGAGGTAAAATACCTGGGCATCATACTGGACAGCAAACTAATCTTGAGCAACCACATTGAAAACAAAATCAAAAAAGCAGATGATTGGCAATCGCTGGGGCTTGTCACCTAAAATCATCCTGTGGCTATACAAGATGATCATTCGCCCTATGATTACTTACGGTGCAGTAGTTTGGTGGCCAAGAACTAGATTAACTACTGCTATCAACAAACTCCAAAGATGTCAGGAGCTAGCATGTATGGCCACGACGGGATGTATGAGAACCACTCCTACAGTGGCCCTAGAAGCCATGTTGGATTTACCACCGCTGCACCTATACATCCAACAGGAAGCAGCCTTGCGAGCCATAGGGCTCAAAACACTGAATTTTTGGTGTAATAACAAGATCCCACACACCAACATACTTACAGAACTGTATGCAGAAATGCCCGTTCTACAGGCTGTGTATGACAGGATCCCTAAACAATTTGTTTTTGTCAAAAAATATAAAATACAATTACACGAGGACCACCGTACTGAAGGACTGAACCCTAGGGAACTTAGAATCTTTACGGATGGTTCCAAAACAGAATCAGGTACAGGCTCTGGAACTTTTTCAGAGGACTTAAATATACAAATAAGCACACCACTCGGTGCCCACAACACAGTGTTTCAGGCGGAGTGCATGGGCATTATTCATGCAGCATCAGCGTAGCTGAAAGGAAGGTAAAGGACTACTCAATCCGAATACTCTCCGACAGCTATGGCGGTACTACTGGCCCACAAATGCAATGTCATTAACTCAGCTCATATACGAATGCTACCAGAAATTAAATAAGGTATATCAATTCAATGAAATAACCTTACAATGGATTAAGGGACACAGTGGGTCTAGAGGCAACGACGCGGCGGACGATGCCGCGTTGTTGCCTCGCCTACAAACTATGATTATAGTTTGGCGAGGAAGAATTGTGTAATATTTTTGTAATTTTTTATTGGAATAAATAATAAAATTTTATTTCTTTCTTGACGAACTTGCTCGAGGAGGCTCTTAACAAGTGTGCCGTGGGTCCAGAACCTATACTGCCACTTCCTCTCAGGTATGTTCGCTCGCTAGTCTGTAAACGCACTAGGAGCCAACATGTACAAACATGTTTTTTTTACAGAACAATCAGTAACGCCATAACTGGACATGCATCATTTAACAAACATCTGTTTACTTTAGGTGTTACAGACAGCCCTGTGTACAGAGTCTGTATGGAGACGGACGAAACGGTGGCTCATGTCCTAGATCCGAGATCGCTCCCTGAGGTCGCGGGGAACATTAAGGGTCTGCTGCGATTCCTGGAGGAGCTTGGTTGGCTCGAGTAGACTGATATTCCTGCCTACACGCAAAATTCGCGCTAGACGTGGAGTTGCGGAAACCGGCTCGTTACAATCTACAATCTACCTATTACTTTGCTCCAAAACTCTTAACTGTTTGGGCCAAAATTTATTTCTTAAATACAAAAAATATGCAACGGAAAATCAACAATTAGAAACTAATATATATGCGGATTAAAATAAATACCAATTAAAACATAATTAATTCACTGTATAAATAAAAAGTAAAAACGGCTTTATAGTAATTATAAAGTGAAACCTTGTAGTTTGCTTAAAACGTATAAAAATATAAGCTTAAACGTTCAACTTAAACTTCCATAAAACAATTTACACTTGGCCTTATCCATAGAAGTAATGTACGTTGCATTTGGTAAAACTTATTTTTGGAACTACTTTACATCCCGACTTTTTCTAGCGTCCTATTTTGTCCGAAAAAATTGGCCATTATACTCTTTTCACACGTTTTCTAGTGTACTTGGTCCCCCTTTTCTATTTTCTTCTGATTGCTTATCTACGAAAGTTGAGTAACGATTTTTCTATCGCACCCACTACTTCTTTTGATTATTTATTTACGTTATTTTGACATTAATATTAAGGAAAATGAATTAATTTATTTACGTACACATGAAGCACTGTCCCCTGTTGAAGATTTATGTAACAAGATAGTCTACAATGAAAAAAAAAAAATCTTTTTAATATTCTACACACATGTAATAAAATTCCAGAAAGTGTACCGATCATTTAAATAATAATTTCATTTACAACGAAACATAAGATTGTGCCCATCCAGATGAACACAAAAAAACAAAACTAGATGCTGTGTTATAATGCGAATGGCCAGTTAACTATTATTTAAATTGTAAATAATCTTGTGTATTATGGCAAGTGTACTCTGCAGTTCTCTGCTGGCAGCGGCCTCGCATGTCAAATCGTCGACTTCCCTTTAATATGGTTGAGGAGAGTGATGACTAGAGTAAGTTAAACTTCTAAACAGATCCCATCTGTAGGGTTTGGTCTACCGGAGTTTGCGATACACATATTTCTATTAATTTTTCGTTGTAGATTAGTTAATATTTTTTCATTGTATAAAATACTAGCTGATACCCGCGACTTTCGCCCTCGTGGATACAGGTATCTTAAATATCTCGTAGGAACTTTTTTTTATTTTCCGGGACTTAAAGATATACTTATACATTTTCTACTTAATTGGAATAGTGTAAAAAAAATATCGGTTGACAAACTAAATTTAGTTTCTAGTAACAGCCTATGACTGTCCCACTGCTGAGCATAGGCCTCGTCTCATTTCCGAGAGAGTTTTTTGGAGCTGGGAAGAATTCGCCACGCTGCTCTATTGCGGATTGGCAGACTTCATATGCATTTCGAAATATTTTTTATTTCCCAGACATGTTTACGATGTTTTTCTTTACATCGGCGGTAAAGGAAAACATCGTAAGGCACGTGTTAAATCAGCACTGAAAATTGCAATTGACAAATTTAGTGGTGCGGGCGTCGGGAATCGAACCCAGGTCACTCGCGTACTATGAAATTTAAAGCGAGCGCCTAGCCCCTTAGCTACCACGGCTTTAATTTCTAACCTCGACGAATAGATTTTTTTTTTTCAATTCATTTCACGATATGCACGAATGTTTTTAATGTGTTTATGAAATGTTTGTTTGCTTCCGAGTCCGATGAAGCTGCAGAAGCCAAAAGGCTAAACAGCGCTAACTTCTTCGAGTGTACATCTGATAAGATCCTAGATTAGTTTGGATACATGATCCGAACTAATCAGGAACTTCGATGTTTTAGGCAAATATTTTCTCTCTCTCTCCACTCCAAATTTTGTTTACTACATAAACTCTTCAATTTCCCAACTTTTTTTATCATTATCTACGCTCATTATCTGCGAACATAAAAAATGTGTTTCGTAAAAATTAAAACATCTTGAAAGTCGTAGTCAAGCTGTTACAATAGTGTTTCCATACATTGTGAAGAAATTATTATGTTATTTTGTTGGTAGTAGACAATTTTTTGATTGTCTTTAACTTTCTTTCATCTGTCATTCACTATGTTTTATAATCCACCCTTTTTATTGAAGTGTCATACATATATAGGGGTAGGCCACAGCTTTCCACTTGCTACGATCCTGACACACATCTTTAGCTTCCTCTACTTTCATTAGTGTTTTCATAGAAGCTCGTAGGTTGCGGGAAAATTTGCCCATAACAAATGCTGTGACACCGTCTATGTGCAGCACCACACTACACCCGTCATCCTTTGACATCAATTCTAAAGTCTCATATGCCCAGTAATTACACTAGCTCTCAGTGCTATTCAGAGCGGAACAACAGTACTTACGGTAATGTAATATTGCTTTATGGCAAAATAACTGGCCTTGCGGTGGCTCTTACTTAGATGGATTCCTGCATAGGATTCCTACCACTAGCAAAGACATACTTCAATCAAGTTTTCTTAGATTGATTTTTGGGCCTTCTATCATTAACATATAAAAAAAATCGGTGAAAAGTCCATTTTCTAAAAATATTACTTAAAATACATAGTTTTATGACTGAGTATGTAAGGAATTGGTTTTACCATTCACTTTAGTTATATTTCTCGCAATATGGAAGTCACATTAAGTCATAATTACTGCAATAATTCTTAGGAAGAAGTTGTTATCTTTCGTTGAAACGCTGAAAAACATACTAAATAATCGATCAAAGTTGTAATTTTTTTTAATTCAATAGGATATTACATCATCATCATCATCATTTTACAGGTCACAAAAAGTTTGTTGCTCTCATTTAGGGGGATTTTGCCACGCGTGGCAGGCGGGTCTGCCACCGCAGTTTATTCGTTCAGATGCTCCAGGTAGATGCTGCTGCCCATCTTTTGGTTTTTATTTTCCCACTGTCGACTTTTAATACACCCACGGGATGAGATAAGGTGGTAGAATCTCTTATGCCGCTACTACACATAAATGGGATATTAAAATATTTGTAGTTATAATTCTTGTTCCTTTTGATACTTCAGTCTCAAAAATATATCGAAACATTCAACGAACCAAATCAATTTTAAAAGTTCATGTTTCGAACTTTAAATTTACAAAACTAAATCTTATCTTCTAAATAAATTCAGCCGTTTTCTTTTAACATTCATAAAAGAAACTCTGTAAGGCCATAAACACTGCAATAAACTTTAGTGGCTACTTACGACTGTGAAGCCTTTCCACATAAGTATATTGCCAACTTCCTGCTGGTAGTGTCATTGCATTTTTATTTCTTATTTATCTACAGGACTTTTAGCAGTAATAAATATTTTTGTGAATTGAGAGCGCAAAGAAATTTATGTTCAATAATTGATTATTATTTCAATTATCTGCAACTTAATATTAATTATATTTAGTTTTAATCAAATGGACAAATGCAGAGTGCTTAAGTTATAGTGCAATTAACTTAAAATACTTATATTGTAAACTGATCTTACCTTTTCCTAAGCTGCGGAGCTTGTGTATAGAGTAAAGTTTCAGCCTATAAATGTCCCACTGCTGAGCACAGGCCTCCTCTCATTTCTGAGAGGGTTTTTGGAGAATCCGCCACGCTGCTCCAATGCGGGTTGGCGGACTTCACATGTCCTCGAAAATATTTCTATTCCTCGGACATGCAGGTTTCCTCACGATGTTTTCCTTCACTGCTAAGCACGTGGTAAATCAGCACTTAAAATTGTAGAACAATATTAGAGGTGCTGGCACCGGGGATCGAACCCAGGTTACTCGCGAATTATTATTGTATTGTATTGTGTATATACTTAAGAAAATAATTACGCCTACTTATTAACCTCACATTGGGTATCTTTGAACACTTTTCACAGATTTTTACCGATATTAAAATAATAAAGTATTGGTCAAAACAGGTTTAATTGGTTAATGAGTGCTGCTCTTTCATACCCAGATTAAGAATAATTTAACTAAAATTATGAATTTAATTATATTTTTAGAGAAAAAAGCGCATTAGTGACCGTTCAAAGTTATCATGATTTTTGGGTATCTTTGAACTGATTTCTTTTGGGCAGGAAAAATCGTTTATCACATGCTATTTAATTGACTTGGAACTCCTTTCGTATGCGTCTGAGTAAATCGGACCAAAAATAATAATTAAAAGCTGGAGGTACTCCGGGTGAACTATAACATCAGGACATCTGTCACCTCAGTCCTCCCGTGACCATGGGTGCTGAAAAGCAATCAAAACGTCGGGTTATAAATAGTAAAATTAATCGCGATGAAATCTATAAAATTAGTTTCATTCAAATGTGTAATGTTCGCGTAAATATAAGAAATCACTAACATCAGTTCAAACAAATAAGTCGCCCATTCCATAAACAAAATGTCATCTTCTATGAAAACATGCTGGTGTTTTCATCTTATCATAAAAGAAAATCAGCTTTTATGATAGGAATAACGTTATCTTTTTTTATAACATATGTTTAATTCCTGGTATAATACGCACATCTTCCTAAAAAAAATCTGCAATAATATTCTTTGTGCATTATTTTTTAACGCATCCAGGGAATAAACTGCCTTCGTCATTGAAGATACAAAACATACCGTCTCTGAAATCATCTGGCTGATCTTTTTCAATGTTGTTTATGTCTTTTATAATACGTATTAAATAAAAGCCCAAGAAACAATACTATGAAACCGGAATTTCTAATGAATATCTTATTTATTTTCATTTCAAACTGCAGCTTTTTATCAACGAGGAAGGTTGATAATCAGACTGCTCAAAATTCCATCGTCACCACCTTGATGGTTGGCATTAAACCACAGTGCGTTTTTCGCGGAATTTTCTGCAACGCACAAGCACTTTATGGAATGTGCTGCCACCAGCGGTTTTTCCGGACTACTCTTGTCTGTCCGGAATGTGTGCTGTGAGGTTCTATAAAAATATTTATTTAATTAAAGAAGAATGATTAATAAAATATCGTCGCTGGACATCGCCATAATCTAGCGGAGCAGGAATGGGCATCGTCATTTAAAACATGAATTAGCTGATAGTTTTTTTTTATTTTATAACACAGCATATATATGTTATTATCCTAAAAAAAGGAATTGAAAGACATAATACAAAAACTGTGTAAAAAACGAACTCGTTAAATTAGAGAGATGCAAAGAACCGGTATACCTGGAATGTATTAAATCGTTTCACTTATAAATTATCACTAACGTCCAGCGGTCACAAATGTGGATATTTTGATTTTTGTGTTTTTTCTTTTCTTTCCGAATTCCTATCAAAATAATCAAAAGGATCCTATCAAAATAACAAAATAAAAAAAGAATAAATCGTATTAAAACAAAAACAATATTTCATGTTCTTCACATTATAAAAAAAGTCCCTAAAGAGGTTAAACACTCACTCATGTAGTTAGTACATAAGTTATTTTTTTATAATAATATAAAATGTCTGGTTACCAAAGAATATTTGTTTAGTTCGATTTAAAAAAAGTATTCCGTAAAGAAAGTAAATTCAATTTATTTCCAATCTACCACTGGTCTTCACTGTTCAGTTTAAATTTTATATCTTAGTGAACAAAATTACATTTACTGTAGAATGAATGGCTAAAGATTTCTGTCAATAATGATTTCGTTTTTAATGTCATTACTAAAAAGGCTTTTAACACAAAGTTTAAATTATTGTTTCGCTTAACTCAATATTGTTGATCATCACTTATTCGTAATTGGCTATTTACAAACTATTAAAATATAAAAATCGTAAATTCGGACACCAAGTGATTGTATAATTAATAAAATATGGGGGTTATGAATAATGATCTCAGCAAGCGTCCAGATGACTAGAGTTCTATCAAATATTAATTTCAATCCTAAAGTTTCATAACCCTAGATAAAATGAAGTTTATAACTTCAGGGAGTGGACATACAATAGTTGACTAGTAAGTTTAATTACTTCACGTTGCCACAGGGGAAGTGCTGACGTCTATTCATGTCTTTGCTTGTTAATAACCAAAGCGATCACTAGATTATAACATTATGCGGTGTAGCTTCGACCAAGTTTTATATTATTATTTTATTTAAATGTAAATAAAATGATATTACCAGCAAATTTATCTGATCTTTCCTTTGGATCATTCTAAAGGTTTATTTTGTTAGGCCGGTTATAATAATTTTATTTACAAAATGTGATCATCTTAGTCAATTACATGGTCATTGTAAACTAAGCAGTTCTTTTAGGTAAATATGAATGCTCAGTAAGCCGTAGACAGTGCTTGAATACTATCTTAATTAATAACTAATCCCTATTCACTTGTACACAAATTTTATTTATTAATACCTGATACAAACAAACTTGACATCACAAACATCGACCGAAATCTCGCATGTCAATGCGTGTTTACATCATACAAGTGTACAGCTAAGTCCAGTCTTAGTGAATGTACGTCGCAATAGTTAAGCATACGTCGAATAATCACGGGAACTCTGGCCCAACAAATATCGCCTCCGTACGCACCAACGCATTGCCAAATCGCCGCAACTGCAGACGTAATGTAAGTATTAAGTATTTTTGTCATCAACACCAAATATAAGGTCAACACGGCTGTTTGCCGCGGAGCAAGTCATGAGTTCACTGCTCCTTCGAAGGGAATGGGGTCTAACGTTGTTCGGTTTATACGGCCGGCATGAGAGTCTATCCGCCACCTACAACCCTCATGAGGTCGACGTATAATGCACAGCAACCATTGCAGTTATGTGTACTATTATGAATCAGCCGGCAGGTTTGTATAAAAGCTATCAAGTACGATATGAGTAACTGACTTTGAGTATTATGTATTTTCGAGTTGGTCTATGCTAATCATTCATAGATGGTAAAGTAACTGATCCGAAGAACGCCACTTGCATCGTACGACTATCGCTGGAAAAACGCGATCACAAGGGCCACAACATAGTCCCAAAAGACATTTACACCCGCAAAACCTCCATCAACCGGAACCATAAGTCGCATCGACTCAGACATGGCTCACCCATATTACCGTCACAAGATGCAATTCTGCATTTATCAGTAAGCATCAATGGCGCTACCAGTTATCACACGGATGGCGCCTCCTCACAACGCAACAATATCAACTTTGACAATTGTTGTTAACTAAAAACACCACCAACGTAACATAGCAGCAGGCCACTAAACCTCTAGTGACATAATATCCATGACTTATAGCGCTGCAGTATTAAGACATGGGATATAAGTATCCTTGTAACACCGGAGTGACGCCAAATACCCTTTTCCTGATCCGTAAGATAACCGACATGTCATATTAAAATACACTAATATACGTTGACCACAAACGGCAGGAGTGCGAGAGGTCCACGAAAAAGTCGTATTACTACAACAGATCCGCTCTCCACCGGAACTAAGACGATATATTTTTTTATTTTACCATACCTTCTTTACAATGATTGGAACGCCGACCCCCACACTAGGCAAATGCCTGTCCTGTGAGGGAAGCAACTACGATTTCAAACTATTAACAAAAATAATCTGAGGGAAAAGCCATTGAATGAATATAGTAAACCTAATGTAGTTAACAATTTAAATTAAAAGGTTTATGGATTTAACTCTAGAAACAGGAAGTATATAATGAAATTTATAAAGGGCATATTGAGAGTCCATGAGCATGTACGAGTCTGATTGTGTGTGTGCATGTGTATGTGTGTGAGTGTGTGTGGGAATGATGATTGTATGCGTGGGCACAAGTGGAATTACCTAAAAGAATCATCGGAGGGATCAAACAGATATGTTTCAAATTGTCATTAGAAAAGTTTTCATAATGTTTTCTGACTCAGCGTATGACCATTTTAAAATAATATCTGTGAGATTGAATTTAAATTGCCTCACCGACCAATGTTTAAAAGAAGACAAGCTGACTAATAAAGGTATAATCTAAATCTTTTTCCAAAATTAGTCCTTGATGCTGGTGTAGGAACTCTAAAAATCCTCCTCTTATGCATCTCACCATAGTTGGCAGAGGTGACAACGGATTTGTGGACAGCCACTGCAACCCTCACCAGGAATAATCGTCTAACACTAAGAACCTTCGCAATTTCATAAAGATCATTAGTCGGAAATCTAATGGGTTTATTTAGAGTTACCTTTAAAACAGCTCTTTGTGCCCGTTCGAGAGTAATAAGAGTGGAAGTAGCGGAGTGACTACCCAAGCTAGAATACAATAGTTTATGACTGATTGACACTTATGATATGTCTTTCAATAAGACATATCGGTTCAAGTTTGAGATTACCGCGGAATCCTGTCTTGGTATGGAAGCTTACGCAACTCTATCTTAATAATTTCCAAGTCTATCATAATAATGCTTTTACATTAATTAATTTGCACTGTACTTTTGATAATCGCTAAATAAACCTTCTGAACTTAATTAAAGATTTTTGAATCATGTTGGGAATTTTTTTTATTTAATATACTTTACGAAATGTATTCCAATGTCTATAAATAAGATTAAACATACGAGTATTATTCGTTGCCTAAATAATTTGAAAAAAAGTTTTGGACGACATTATTAAATAATTTTATTTGTATTTTATAATATATCGTCTCAATATCATCATTGGATAGCGAACGATAGATAGCCTATTTACCGCGTCAGATTATTGATATCGTTCACGTATAATTTTAACGAAACGTGTATCGTATTCATAACACAAAGTTTCTAATGGAATATTTTTAAATATTTTTAAATTAAATGCAATAAAATTCGTAGACTTAGTTTTATTAAATGTAGAACTAGTACGGACATAAAATTAAAAATTAAACACCAAGATTTTAAAATAATTTGAATTGGGATATCATAGAACCAGCAAACGTACGTAGTAGTAACATCTAGTTGAAATAATTGGCGGGCATGATTATTAGGATAGGAGGACACTTAGCGGCAATATGAGCTCTTATAGAATCGACGTCTGCCTGATTTTTTTGGTATACTTATGTACTTATTACACATTACTGACAACAAGGAAAAGCAAAACGGTCGCTTATCAACCTACATACTTAACAATGACTTTTACCAAAAAAAATTAAGAAACTTTTGAAATTTATACTACTTATTTACTTTTTTGATATATGCATAAATATAAATTTTACTTACACCTAATTGGCACTCTAACCAACTATATTTTTTTTTGCATTTGGATAAACAAGGTTTACTACAATACTATTAAAAGTAGTCAGCAAAAGTATTTCAGGAAATAATGTAATCTGACTATAGAATATAGGCCAATCATTAAAATACATTAAGCTGGAGAACGGAAGAGTAATTAAGCTTGTTCCTCAACTGTTTCCAGGCTGACTTTGTACATACAAAATATATTTCGCTCCAAATTGTTAAACTTTTGAATGAATTTTTAACTTTATTTTAACGATGTTAGTCAAATTATTTTTGTAACTTGTAGACCTCTCTTTAAAGATTTACTAGAGTTAGCAACTCATTAAGTCTCAGTATTTTCATGTTTATCTTAAAAACAAAAGTCTTTTACCAGTTCACGCTACCAGGATGAAATACGGAACCGATATGTTGTACTGGACTGCACTCCGTACAAGGAATCCCAAAGTTGCTCAGAGAGCTTTAAAGAGTTATGAATAAGAATAAGAATAGAATAGAATAGAATAAAATTTTATTCAATATAGATTATTTACGTAATACTTATTGAAAGTCCTTTTTTGCTTTTTTATGCTTAGAGTTTTTCTGCCAAATAGAATACGCATCATTGTATACATAAAAAATATAGGTAACTAACATCATTTTGAGGATCAGAAAAAAGAAATTATACTTGCAAAACCGTGTTTTGTAGTCGTCTAGGAGATAATTCAATGTTCAGGGGGGATTGCAGTTTCTTAATATTGCTTCTACAAACAAACAATTTCATTTTTTATTACAAACAAAAAAATAGAAAAGTTGAGCCGTTTTTTTTATTGATAGAAGAATTTTCCTGTACGCATTGTTATAGGCTGTCCTAAAAATTGCTACTGCATTCTATCAAGTTCAATAGTCTTACCATATCGATATATCATACCATATTAAGTCGTCATTTGCCACATCTCGCCATATTTAGTAGAAACTCGCCATAGCTCACTAGGTATTTACTTCACCGTTATTTACCTACTGCTTCCCTTTATCGCTGCTAATCTTTGTATTCCAGCACCTGTCAATGTTAGCCTTTTTGCTGCGTTATTGTTATAAATTCTAAGGTTTCGCAGGTGTGAGCCGTGAATTATCTTTTATACTTGTAAATACATAAACAGTTTTATATGAGATATTTTTTTACTTCCGATCAATTTTTTTTTTAATTTTAATTTAATTTTATCGCATAAAAATAATTATATATAATTAATGATTAATAAGAAGTTGATGTTTCATTGTGACGCTTACAGTGTGGTGTCACACAGTTTTTTTTGGGTGTTACATTTGTTATGGTTAGACGTAGCAATACCATCAGCTATTGCAACGTCTAACCATAACAAATGCTGTATCACTATGACGTTTTGCTCGTTTGTCACTTTATCCAATAAAAAAATACAAAGTATTCTTACCATTTTGTCAGTGCGATAAAATAAATATCTATATCTTGCCGAAAATGAAACTATGTTTAGTTTTGAAGTTCAGTCTCTTTTCACATGCCTACCTGTTGAAGACTGACTAGCAGAAAACAACATGCCCATAGAATATGTACGAGTAGAATCGTTTAGGTATTGCCTAACAACTGGCTATCTATTGTGGAAGGAACAACACTACAAGCAAGTAGATGGTGTGGCGATGGGCTCTGCAGTATCTCCCGTAGTCGCCGACACATTCATGGAAGACTTTGAGGAGAAAGCCCTCTGTACTTCTCCTGTAAATCCAAGTATTCAAGCGGTAGATGTAACTTTTACAATTTTACCATCAGAAAAAGTAACTGCAATTTAGTAATTTTTAATTCAAAATAACTCAATTAACTCTGACTTTTCAATTTAAATTTGAATGAGAGACAAATAACTCTCTAACTTTTCTACATGGTTCAGTAATTTGGAATCCTAATTCCACAGACATAGAAAAAAAGACCGATACTAGCAGTTACTTAAACGGTGAATCTCAACACCATCCATCACAGTTAGCTACCGTGGGAAAATCTTTGTTTCAGGGAGCATGAGGAATCTGTGACAAGAAACACCTGACTACCGAGCTTCATAAGTTAAGCAATTTTTGCACGACAACATGTTTCGGGTCTCGCTCCTAAATCACAGGTACCGAGTGAAACCGGCTACTGTCGAGCGAGTACCTGCTGTTCTACCATATGTCAGAGGAGTCACGGACAAGACTGGCTATTTCTTGAAGCCGACTTCCATTGAACATGTTTCAAGCCGCTGAAAAAGATAAGTCAGTGGTGCTAGGTGGCGGGACGAGACTAAAGGCTGCGGTATAATCCGAACAACGTTGGATCCCATTCCCTTGAGGGAGTAGTGGACTCAAGACGTGCTATGCGGCAAACTGCCATCCTAACATTGTAATTGGTGTTGATACCATAAGCGTGACATCCTCTGCGGCAAACAGCCATCCTAACCTTATAATTGGTGTTGATGCCATAAACTTAACACTTACATTACGTTTGCAGTTGCAGCGATCTGGCAATGTGGTGGCGCGTACGGTGGCTTTATTAGTTGGGCCAGAGTGCCTGTGATTATTCGACGTGTGCCTAAACCGTGCGACGTACATTCACTAAGGCTGGATTTAACTGTATACTTGTAAGACATCAAGACTCATTGACATGCGAGACTTCGGTAAATTTTTGTGCTTACGCACTACCAAGGGGCCAAGTCCTCTTTTTGCTGGTACGCCAGTTTTGCTGCGGACTATGGTCTTTTTTCCAACTTCACGTCCCTCTTCGGAGTGAGTGCGTTGTATAAGCCGGCGCTCACTGCATACGGCAGACAGTCACGGCAGTGGTTTTGTGGAGCCGTTTGCCTTCCCCACGTAAAGTTTGATGTGTATCTTTCTGTTATTGATAGCTTGTACTGTAATAATAATAATAATAATAATAATAATACTGTTTATTTCTCCTCACAGTTTAAACTAATTATAAAAGTACATTAAAATATAACTTATCAGTAAAATATTGTTACAGTCTAGTCTATGTGAGGAGCTGGTGTCTGAGGTAGGCAAGTATACCTGTATTACAGATCACCAGGTCCTCACCCCACGGACTAAGGTTCAGGTTTACTATTTTAACTGATATGGTTAGAAAATAAAGCTAAGCTAAAATTTAATCATGAGATATTTAATGTGTGTGATGTGTCTATACTATAGTGTGTGAGTGTGTGCTCGGGCGTGTGTGTGTGTGTGTGTGTGTGTGTGTGTAAGTGTGTGTGAGTGTGTGTGTGTGTGCCTGTGTATTTGTATGTGTGCCCAAGTGTAAGAAGCTGTGATTTTCTTAAATTGAGCTAAAATTTAAGCTAGCAGATTTTCTGTAGATGCGTAATCCAATTTCTGTAGATGCGTAATTCAATAGTGTGTTAGTAGTAGATATGAGACTTGCTTCTTTGGTTTGTCAAAGCCTTTCTCTTTCTCGCCCTTTCTTCCACGCACCTTACATCATAAGTGCTAGTAGTAAGTTTAGGATTCGCCGTCTCATCTCGTAAGATGGCCGCTTGAACTACGTATATATATGTATGCACGGTTGCGCGTAAATTTATTTTATTTATGATGTGTTCGTGTTGAAACTTTAGTAATTGTAAGAAAAAGCAGATTTCCAAGGACTTGTGTGAAGTAACGTTTAAGTAAATAGAAAACGCCGGTTCCAGCATTCTATTCGTTTTCTAAATTAAATGCTACTCATAGGATTTTTATATCATGTAGTTTATTTTAGTCGTTCTGCTTTTTACAAGAATGTTTTACAAGCTTTGCATACAATAAATTACTGTACTTTTTCCCAAGTAGGATTTGGATTCTATATTGGTAAAAGTACAATGGCCACGAACTTAAAATTAGAACGGAATATGTTTAATATAAGTTAGGTTCAGAAAAAAGCACAACGTCTACCAGATGGAATTGTGACTTGCAGGCACCTACATTCTTTATAGTTTTTCTTACAATGGAGAATCATACTCAAGAAAGAATACTCGTAGGTGTTACCTATTGGGATTAAGAAGATGCCTCATCATTAAAAAGTAGCTTTACTAGATTAAGGTATCTTAAAGAAATATAATGATTTATTTTCATTATGACTAAGTTTTAGCAAAAAAACAGAACATTCATTTTAATAGACTATAAACGTGTATAACTCTAGTCTCATTTCCGGGATCCAAAATGTAACTGTATTAATTTATTTCGAAGCGCTTAAATATGAAACATATTAATTGTTTATGTTTATGATCATACATTTTTTTTATTGGCCAAAATCGCCAAATCCCGTTTTACTCTTTTTGTTTAAGAACAAATATACACCGTTTTGTAACGTTTCCTTTGCCAAAAGGCAACATTCCAGAAAACCTGTTTACGACGCGCAATTTATGCTACTTAAAAATAGGTTACTCTATTTCCCGCTGTCTAAGCAGGGGTCTCCGACATGTAACGTCTCGTAGGAGTATGTTCTTGTCACCTAAGGATATTGATTTACCTTTACGTTCAATTCAGTAGTGTACCTCGTACCCTCATGAACCAGTAATATTAGCAGTAAGTTTATTTAATTTCCTTTCGGAGCAGTAAGACAGCAATTCAGAAATAATTGTACCTACGTATTAATTAGAGAGTTCTTAGTTTGACTGCCAGCTACATCCAATATTTTGGTAATACACAAATTATTAGTTTTCGGTCATTTGCGTTTAAACCGTGTTTCTGACAGTATGTCTGGGCTTTTTTTTCAATAAATATTATCGCTTTAATTTTGAATCAGATACAGGAAGAAGTTACGTGTATCAGTACGTTACGTTTGATTTTATATGGTGACGATATTATGCAGCAACATTATATACAAAAAATTAAGTAGTTTTTTTTCGTAGAAAAAGGATTTTGTTTAATGATATTTATTCCTTAGAAGAGTCGAAGAGAAGAGCGGCCTTAGAATTCTGCCACCCCTCTCTTCCCATTGGGTGTCGTAGAAACCGACAGAGGGAAATGCCATAAAAGATCCCTGGCTACCGATAGATGGCAGAATAACCATCTCAACATTGTCGGATCTAAAATATCCAGACCGGTAACGGGACGCAACGTTACAGGTGCGAGTTGTCTGACACTGCGATCGCCAACCCGCTTGCCCAGCGTGGTGATTATGGGCACATCCTCCCAATGAATGTCAAATTCTCACAGCCCCCAGTTCCCGGTCGCCCCAATATTCCTAACCAAGGTGGCGGTTATGGTTACGATGGGGCAGGGGGTGCTAAGAAACCCCGGGTGAAGACAGGCTGCCGCAAAACATTAGACCTGGCGACGTCCAATGGACGAACTCTGCGGCAAGACGCGAACCTCTATGAACTCGAAGAAGAGCTGCATAGAATACGATGGCACGTTGTAGGGCTAAGTGAAGTCCGCAGAGAGGGGGAGGACACTTTTACTCTACAATTGGGTCATCTCCTCATGTCCATAGAGGGAGACAGCCTTTCCCAAGGCGGAGTAGGTTTTCTCGTCAACAGGGTCCTCAGTGACAGCATTCTCGAAATCTCCAGTGTGTCGACCAGAGTAGCATATCTTGTGCTTAAGCTGTCTGAGAGATGTACTCTTAATATTGTACAAGTTTATGCACCAACCTCGACACACTCGGATGAAGAAGTCGAAGCTATGTACGAAGATATAGCCAGGGCCTTACACAACACCACAAAGGCCCACTACAATGTTGTCATGGGGGACTTTAACGCCAAGGTGGGTAAACATACGGGCGTGGAATCGATTATGGGGCCGCACGAATTTGAAAGTAGGAATCACAGGGGGCAAATGCTGGTAAACTTCCTCGAACGGGAGGGGCTCTATTTGATGAACTCATTTTTTCAGAAAAAGCCCCACAGGAAGTGAACCTGGCGAAGCCCCGGCAACGTGACAAATAATGAGATTGACTTCATTATGACGGACAAAAGGCACATATTCAGAGATGTCTCAGTGATCAACAGGTTTAACACTAGAAGCGATCACCGACTGGTCCGAGGCACTGAATATTAATTTAATTCATCTAATAAGAATTTAAGCTTGAGAGAACCCGTCTAATAAAGTCCACGCTCCGACCGAATACGCTTCGTTGCAGGCTTCCAACGTTTCCAATTGGAACTAAAAATCGATACAATGCCCTGGAACCCACCGAAGACATTGACGAGGACCTTAAGAGCGTGGTTAACATCTTAAGGGATGAGGGAATCAGATTTTGTGGAAGGCAGCAGACGGGCCGAAAGTCTAAGTTCTCAGTCGAGATACTCCAGCTCATGAAGAGGAGACGTGAGGCAACAACATCTTTGCCATCAGAACAGGCGGCACTCACCAGGCTCGTAAGGAAATCTGTGCGGCGGGACCTACGACGCTCTAATGCGCTTCGTATTCGGGAGGCAATAGAGCGGAACAGAGGTCCTAAAGTTTTCTCACAGCAGCTTGGGAGAAGCCGCCTAGTTAAGTTGAAGACCGATGATGGCAAGTTCCTCACGTCGAAATGCGAAGTTCTCACTGAGATTGAAGACTACTACGGTAGACTATATGCTCCCCACAAGCAATGCTGACCCTGAAAGCGACGATCCCAGAGCCTCACTGACCCGCCACTATACCGACGAGCTGCCAGATTTATGTCTAGCAACTTAAAAATGGAAGAGCCCCAGGCAAAGACGGCGTTACAACGGAGATCTTAAAGGCAGCGGGACAACCCTTGTTAAGAGAGCTCCTTAGGATTTTCAACTCCGTCTTACAAAATGGGAGAACTCCCGGGGCGAGGAGCAGGAGCATTACAGTCCTGTTTCATAAAAAAGGAGACAGGACCCAACTTAAAAACTTTCGCCCCATCTCTCTCCTGAGTCACGTCTATAAGTTGTTCTCGAGGGTCATCACGAATCGACTTGCGCGAAAGCTTGACGACTTCCAACCTCCGGAGCAGGCCGGTTTTCGGAGAGGCTTTGGCACCATGGACCACATTTACACAGTGAGGCAGATTATACAGAAGACAAGTGAGTATAATCGGCCCCTGTGTCGGTGCATTTGTGGACTATGAGAAAGCCTTTGACTACATCGAAACTTGGGCTGTTCTGGATTCTTTGCGGCGATGCCAAATCGATTGGCGATACATCGAGGTGTTGAAATCTCTGTATAGTGCCAGTATGATGCTCGTGCAAGTACAGGGCAGTCAGACAAAACCTATCCAGATGCATCGAGGAGTAAGACAGGGGGATGTTATATCCCCGAAACTGTTTACCAATGCACTGGAGGACATTTTTAAGACGCTAGACTGGAAAGCACGGGGCATCAATATCAACGGTGAGCACATTTCGCATCTACGCTTTGCCGATGATATCGTCATCGTGGCAGAATCGCCGCAGGAATTGTAAGATATGCTAAACAGCCTAAATGACTCCTCCCGACTTGTTGGTCTGTGTATGAATCTGAACAAGACGAAAGTCATGTTCAACGACCTCGTTATACCAGCTCCAATAACCGTCAAGGGCGAAACTCTCGAAGTTGTTCAGGACTACGTCTACCTCGGGCAGATAGTGCAATCAGGTAGAAACAGCTTCGATAAAGAAGCCGATAGGAAGATACAACTAGGCTGGGCAGCGTTTGGGAAGCTACGTCAGGTTTCTCGTCGCCCATACCACAAAGCCTGAAGACGAAAGTCTTTCGAACAGTGTGTTCTGCCTATACGCACCTATGGTGCCGAAACGTGGACACTGACAGTACGACTGCTCCACAAGCTCAAAGTCACTCAGAGAGCAATGGAAAGAGCTATGCTCGGGGTTTCTCTGGTGGATAAGATTCGAAATGAAGAAATCCGCCGGAGAACTAAAGTCACCGACATAGCCTTTCAAGTTTGCAGACTGAAGCGGCAATGGGCTGGACACATCTGTCGCAGAAGCGACAACCGTTGGAGTAGGCGAATCCTGGAGTGGAGACAACGTTTAGGCAAACGTAGTGTGGGGCCTCCCTGGCTAGATGGTGCAACGATCTGCGCAAGGCGGCTGGCAGCAACTGGATGCGTGAAGCCGAAGATCGGGCTAAATGGCGCCTATTGGGAGAGGCCTATGTCCAGCAGTGGACTGCCGCAGGCTGATGATGATTCCTTTCCTTATATTGTATACACTTTAATTTTTATATCTCATACATCGTTATAGTTTATTTTATATATACTTTTTACTCAAGTACAGCATAAAGAGCCGTGGTAGCTCAGGGGCTAGGCGCTCGCTTTAAATTTCATAGTACGCGAGTGACCTGGGTTCGATTCCCGATGCCGGCACCACTAAAATTGTTAATTGCAATTTTAAGTGCTGATTTACCACGTGCTCGGCGGTGAAGGAAAACATCGTGAGGAAACCTGCATGTCTGAGAAATAAAAAATATTTCGAAGACATGTGAAGTCCGCCAACCCGCATTGGAGCAGCGTGGCGGATTCTTCCTAGCTCCAAAACCCTCTCAGAAATGAGAGGAGGCCTGTGCTCAGCAGTGGGACATTTATAGGCTGAAACTTTACTTTACTTTTTTACAGCATAAAAATGGGGAAGTCTGATATTTCGCATTGTTGATATTTGGCGTGGCTGATATTTCGATTCTTTGTGGTTGTGGCAAAATTATTAGCGCTGTAGCATTACGCTGAACCATAACATTGATTCTTATTTTTTTATTTGATTACTTTTATTTTGTATCCTACCTTTCTGTTACGTTATCTGTATTGTTATAGCGGATAATTATTTTCAATTTCGTCTACAGCTAATCTGTAATTACTATGCGTGACGATTACGGCGCAACCTTCCGACTCAAGAGAAGCCTTTGCCCGGCCGTTCATAACAGCGGCAACAACTTTTGGAAACAATGCTATCATCAAGTTCATGAACAGAAATAAATTTTGGCAAGGTACTGTAATAGTTTGTTCAACTTATGTAAATATTTAATAAATATATTTATAACTACATTTTACGTTTTATTATTATATAATCCAACCATTCAAATGATGTTTCACTATTTTTGGATTGTTTGCTAAACTTTTGAAGAACATACTGCGATATTAATTTATTTTTTTATGTTAAACAATGAAATCCGTTGAAACCGCAGATTTCTGAATAATACAATGACAACAAACGCCGCCGCAGACGGCGGCTATCTATGGTAGAGTTTATATCAATTCATAATGCCTCATTTTGAGGTGAAACACACGTGTTTGATGGCGAGACATCGTGTTCTATTTTATTTTTGAAACGATGCCCTAACAGTATTATTTCTCATGTATCGCGGGTGCGTTTTACAAACATACATTTCACATGCATAGCACAACCAGACCGAAAACCAACAAATTGTGTTTTGCACAAATGTTGGCTCCGGCTGGTATTCGAACCAAGGACTCGCGGCGTGGAAGTCAGGTATGCTAACCACTAGGCCACGAAGTCGTCTCACGTCTCGTTCTCGTCTTCAGTGGTATGTATTGACTTGTGGTTGAGGGTATCTGGTGGCGGTTTCCGTTGGCGGTATTACTTTGCTGGTGCACGCTATTGCGGGAGGGCAGGCGATGCGCAAAAAATTAAGATTAACAAATTGTCCCATCTCCGATTATATAACATTAGTATTACATCAGGCGCGGATACATTACGAGTGAGTGCCTGTGTGTTTGCACGCTTGTGTAAGTTTCTCTCTCTCTAGTCGTTCCCTCATGACTGAGGATCGTGGTCATCAACAAGTGGTCCACACTTAGAGTGAACTATTTGCTTCCATCGGCTTCTGTCCACCGCGGCCCTGACGATGGAGCTAAACCTCAGGGACCTGGAGTCTTTTATTTGGTCGGTCCATCTGGTAGGAGATCGGCCTCGGGCTCGCTTGCCATTTGTGTTCCCAACTACGATCAATTTCTCCAGGCTATCATTACCCCTTCGCATTATGTGGCCAAAATACGAAAGAATTCGTTGGTGGCATATCGTGGACAGACGGGTTTTTATCTTGAGCTGTGAGAGGATCGAAACATTTGTTCGCTTGGCCGTCCAGGGTATCCTCAACATACGCCTCCAGCACCACATCTCCAAGGCATCAATCCTCTGCTTCTCTCGAGCCCGTATCGTGTGTAAGCTTAGGGCACTACAATATGTCCTGCACAGTTGACAGCTTCCAACAGTATTCAGACGACGTCCCCGGAAGAAATCATAAAGCCGAACCGTTTCCAATTCAGTTTGCTTATCTTTACAACTTTAACTGGCGGCAGGATTTTTATGCTGTAATCCGTCTAGGCATTGACGGAATAATAAAACCTACCACTTCATCTTGTCCTGAGAGAGTCATAATAGTTAACAGTGGAAAAACGTTAAATACAGGACCACCAACCTTGACAAGCAACCTTTGACAAAATGAGAGTTACAAACTGAACAATAGCAAGTTCTATACTCTTAGCTGAAAAAACCATAAATAGAGACATAATCGCTGATAAAGCGTAGGACCGTTATTATTAATGTCAAGATTAAGTTTCGATATAAATTTAATTTTCCTTTTTGCTGTTATTTTTGTTAAAATATTTCAATAAACTCCACGAAGAACAGCTGATGCAATGATATCGGTAGCTGTAACAGATACGCGGATACGATCACACGCAATTTTGGAAGTTAACATGACATGATTAGACTATGTAAAAAATTAATTAATTACCATTTTCTTTGAAAAGTAAAAGCTGAAAACGTACAAGGCAACAATTAAAAATTATCAGATATTATAACATTCGTCAGAAATATTTCCTAATGTCATATATCATCTGATTTATCGTGTCAGACAAAATACATCAGTATAATCAGTTTACTGTCTTAACGCCACTTGTAGTTCTAAAAATGCATCAATACAAAAAGGAACAGTTGTACATTTAAACATTTTATTTCATACAAAGACGTTAAACTAGTTTATAACATAGATATAGTAGTAATCAAACTTATATGGAACAATTGAGAAATTATATAAAGTTAGCGATTTATTGTACAGGATCTTAATTTAAAACATTGGCCTACAAGTACCGAATATCGGGGTAATTTATAACGAACTACTTTGCAGAATTTATGGAGGTCGCTCTAAATTACGGTCTGAAGTAATGCCTTTGCAGCATATTGCTAAAATAAAGTTTAGAAGTACTTATTTTTTATTGTTTAACACACAATTATGTTCGTGGCAAAAACTGATTATTGTATTTATATGTCAACTAGCTGATGCCCGCGACTTTGCTCGGTCTACAGGTTTTTTTGAATATCTCGTGGTAACTATTTGATATTCCGGGATAAAAAGAACAATATGTCCGTCTCCAGGATGCAGTGTATCTCTGTGCCAAATTTCGTCAAGATCGGTTCAGCTTCATCAGTACAGGTTGAACCATGAAAAGGTAACAAGCCGACAGATGGACAGAGGGAGTTACTTTCGCATTTATAATATTAGTATGGATTTATTGAGAGCTGTAGTAGCTTAGGGTCGGGCGCTCGCTTTAATAGTACGCGAGTGATCTTAGTTCGATCACCGGTGCCGGCACGTCTAAAATTATTCTGAAATTTTATTTGGCGATTTACCACGTGGGGTGAATTACAGTATCGTAAGTAAAACCTGTATGTCTGAGTAATAAAAATATTTCGAGGACATGTGAAGTCCGCCAACCTGCATTGGAGCAGCGTCGCGGCTTCCCGGCTCCAAAGGCATCTCAGAAATGAGAGGAAGCCTGTGTTAAGCAGTGGGACATTCATAGGTTGTTCATTTTTTATTTTACTTTTAATATAATTTTTTTCTTAAAATAAAAGTATAATGATAAAGGTTTCTTAAGTATCCATTGAGAACTGTTTGATTTTACGGTATAAAAAGTGTCTCTTGTCTGTCTCCAGGATGCTATCAATCTCTGTGTCAAATTTTATCAAGATCGGTTCAGCGGTTGAGCCGTGAAAACGCAACAAACTGATAGAGGGACAGAGAGAGTTACTTTCTCATATATGATATTGGTATGAATTATTCACTATTGTTGCTAACTTTATAAAGCCAGTCAATCAGTAATACATTTGATCTGTATGCAAACAGCGTAGCGCACTTTTCTTTATGAATGTCATTTAACCAAATTTGTTAGAATATAAATTATATAATTTGGTATTGTAAATAACACATATACCAAAATTGTATTGGATAAATAACATAAAACAAGGCTTGCACTGTAAGTAACAGACTAGTGTAAGTGTAATAGCGTGCGAAATTTTGCCATCGACTTAATACAATATTTAAACAAAAATGATCATATTCAACTAAATTATATTTGAAATTCTGACTAGAGGTCTTAAATGTTACATTTGTATAAACACATAAAATAACTGAATATACAGCGCTACTTTTTAGCTTCATTTTGCAAACATGTATTACGCGCGTGAATAATCACTACACATTGCTGTAACAAAAACATGATTTCTACGAGTATCTACTGAATTGTAGAACTCCCTCGTTTTGTTAGTTTAGGTAAACCTCAGTACTGTCGGAACTTAATTTATTCCCTGTTTTCATATAGACAATCTGAAACAGTGGAAACGATTAAGGCGGTAAGCTACTATTTTAATAATATTTCTGAAATTATGACGGTAAGTGCAAGTAAGTTTTATGTTTCAAAAAATTCTTCTGATCTTTTTTCAGCCCAGCTTCTCAAAGTAATGTGTTTTGAAGCTTTTTTTTTTCAAAATATACTAAAATGATAAAAAAATGTAGAGCCTAAAGGCAGATGGTAACCATCCTTATATTACGAATAAAAATTACGCGTTCTTGATTTTTATTTAACAATTTATGTGCCTTGAAATAAAAAAGTCCTAGAAGGAACAAAGGCACTGCATATTTTACTTTTTGGCTCACCACAGTTGCAACAAGGAACTGCATAATACAAGTATCCCTTCCACCCATTAAAAACAAGCCAACACCGACGAACAAGTGCGTTACTGGTCGGTGGTTTTCGGCTTAAGGTGGTTAGTAGTGAAGTAAATATCGAATAACTAGACAAATTAAAATTTTGTCAAATGAAAAATAAAAAGAACCTAAAAACAATCAGAATACAAATAAATATAGTACAGATATGTCTTCTCTCCGTCTATCTACATACATGAATTTTAGACAGAATTGTAGATAATGGTGACAGCTTTTAAAAAATATTATTTATATAGTATATTAAAAATATTAATTTGCCTTGTAATCTACCTAAGTAGAAAATATAAAAGTAACAGAGCAGAAAAAGTATTCGCGCCCACATTATCATTCAAAATTGACGGGTCTTCTGCTCGCCTTTAGTCTACTTTTGGATACGAATGTTATGCGAGTGTCCCATTTTACTTTAAAACCAGATTTTGTTTTTATAGTAACAGCATCTAAATGTCCCACCGCTGAGCATAGGCCTCTCATTTTTGAGTGGGTTTTGCAGCCGCCACGATGCTCCAATACGGATTGGCGGGCTTCACATGTCGTCGAAATATTTTAATCCCTCAGGTAAGCAGGATTCCTTACGATATTTTCCTTCACCGCTGAGCACATGGTAAATGTGGATTTACCAGGCTACCACGGCTTTTTTTGTGGTTTTCTTTAGACATAGGTAACAGTATTCTAATTTATTTTATGTTTCAACGTTTCTTTAATATATATTTATACTTGTTTGTATATACATTAATCAAGGGATTACAAAGAGCGGACTTAATGCCCCTTTACATTTTGTCGGCCAATAGATTTTTATAGACTTCTCTTGAAGACCATGAAACCGGTTGCACTCTGAGCTGGAAATGTCTGGAACGCAATAGATGCAATAGGCTACACCGAACTAAAATGATTCGTATAATACGCAACTCTTCATTGTGATAATTTAGTTCTCGAGCAGCAAGTAAGAGCGAAGGGTAATGGGAGTTAAGTATAATTCGCGCACACGACACTGGCACTCATTAAGAGCTTTAAAATGAATTGCTGGAAACCGTATCAAGAATATTATTTAGCATTTTCTTTAAATAAAAATTAAAAATACATATACATATCAAAAAAACTACACAAATATTAAACACTAATTTGGTTTAATACAATTGCTTAACGGGAAAGGAACAATATAAGACGGGTATATGCGCAAAATCAAACTCACTCACACACAGGCGACACTATCACCTCTATCCAGTTGATAACCTCCGAAAATTTTCTTAACTTGTCGCCGTAGTCGAAAATCGACCAAAAGTTCCATTCGACAGATGCGATTGATGCATAAGCACAGACAGACGGTGGTGGCGGTGGTCGAAAGTTGACCAAAAAGACATCATTATGAATACAAGGTAATCCAAAATTATAAGTTGCTATTTGAAAATATTTTAATAAAAGGAGATTATTAAAATTTACTTTCCTTGCTTCGTAATGCAAAACAAGGCGCAGTAATCCTTATGAATATGCTAATGACAGCGTCCCAATTGAAATTCATGAAAATTATTTTCTGCAGTGCTTATAGCGTAAGCAAAAATTAAATCCCTATTGAATTATTGTTCCTAGACATTGCTTCGTTGTGGAATTTTATTGTTTTATTTAGTGTTCTTCTAATATCACCAATAAAGAATAAACTTCCAATTTTTTATATGTACAAAAACTAAAACACTTTTTGGTTTTAAAAACCGCTGAGCAAAATATGAGTTATCTAATAAGATATAATAAAAGTCAAGTCAAAAAAACTGTGTACCCTTTTTTAGGCATACGCGCAGCACGAAGTAGTGTGAGATTTGGCATAGTTTAATTTTTTTAAGGAGAAGAAGCGAGGAGTCTAAAATTTATATTATACATTGGATTTCCGCGACCGAACGCAAACGTCGCCCGCGAAACATGCTAGACGACACGGACGTCTTAGCTCTTCCTGACCACGATACCGTCAGTCACCATCCAGGCTACACTGTACACACAGTCAATAGCTCTCGTGTACTCATCAAGTGCACCGCTTAACGGAGCACATTTTAGAGAATTTAAACGACCGCCCTAAGCCTGTAGGCACAGGGGCCTTATTTTTCGATGTCGCAAAGGCATTCGACAAAGTCTGGCACGACGGCTTGTATTACAAGTTGTATCACACTAAAGTGCCAGACAGACTCGTGAACATCATACGAGCCTTCTTGTCTAACCGCCTATTTCGCTTCCGGGTAGAAGGAACGCGCTCCTCAAGCCGCCCTCTCCGAGCGGGTGTCCCTCAGGGCTCCTGCCTCTCCCCACTCCTGTTCTCGCTATACACTAGCGATATCCCTAAAGACCCGAAAGTCAATCTTGCGCTTTTCGCAGATGACACGGCCCTGTACTATTCCGCCAAGCACAAGGGCCGCATAACGATTCAACTCCACGCCACAGCCGATCGCCTAGGCGAATGGTTCCGGAAATGGAGAGTAGAGGTAAACCCCGAGAAAAGTGTAGCGATATACTTCTCAAGGGGCACACCAAAGCCCGCTAGACGATGTCACCCAAACGGCAACAATCAGCTAGGCACGATCACCCTGTTCGGACGCCTTATTCCCTGGGAAAAGAGCGTCAAATACCTCGGGGTCACTTTAGACGCAGCGATATCGTTCGCTGCACACATTAAAAAGGGGTAGGCAGAGGTAACTGACTTAGCCCACTTTTCGCCCTCGCGGGAGGCGTGACCAGTGACGATCCACGTCGCCGCCATTTTGGTACCAGTCAAATAATTCTTACTACGCATAGCGTTCCCACGAACAGTATTGTGACAGCTTGTAATACTATGGTGTTATTCTGCACGAATAGGGGCTGTCCGTACAATACCTTGATCGCCTCTTACGTCACCTCGGCAAAAAAGAGGTAGATGCTATTCTACAATTATTCTTGGCAATTAATGATAAAAAATAAGACTAACACATATTCATTTTAACGGGAAGTATGATGTATATTTCAGTTATACTTTGCGTTAAATATCCTACATTTAAAAAATATTATCCCTTCCCCCAAACCATAGATTACTACAAAAGTTTGTAGCTCTTATTTTGGGGGGATTTTGCCATAGTTGCTACGCTTGGCAGGCGAGTTGGCAACCGCAGTTTATTTATTCACATGTTCCAGGAAGATGCTGCTGCCCATCTCCTGGTTTTTCTCTCCCTCTGTCGACTTCTACGACACCGACGGGATGATACGGGGTAGTAATTTCGCTTAAGCCGCTATATTTAAAATACAACCTGCAAAATCATTCCTGCATGATTAATATGAACTGCGATAAAATGTTGTGACTATCTCTATCAACTAGAGAAAAACTTTAACTTAAGAACGCAAACTAATTACTTATATTCAGTATTGCTTGACAATTATAATTTGGATTAGTTGAAAAAAAACCTATTTTAGTTAATTAATCTAATAATAAAAAATCATCATCATCATTTTAGCCTATAACTAATCCACTGCTGAACATACGCCTCCCCAATAGATGGCCACAAAAGTTTGTCGCTCTCATATCAAAAATTTGTAGCTCTCATTTTTAGAGTAATAGATCCAAATATTGTATCAGTTTTGGCTAAACAGTATAATTTACTTTGCAACTCAAAAGGTAAAATTCTCGATTTTTGTTTTAGCAACATTCTATGTATCATGTCAAACTTGCAATTCATAATTAAGAAGAGAAAAAACAAAATATGAAAATTAGGGGTGTTGTGTATACCTTCTCCTCATTTTCATCTTATGTTTTTTTATTGGAAATAAACACTACATGATATTACTTAACTGTTTTTATTACACTCATAAGAGTTATAAACAAGCTTATATTTAAAAAAGAAATTTAGACTTTGACTTCAATAAAATTTTCAGAAATTATTTATATTAAATAGGATATACTGTTTTTGGTACACTTTTGTTTATAGTATAGTATTAATCGTTCATCAATAGTTCGATACAGCATTGTAATATTTCTGATATTTTTCATGTCTTTATTTTACGTTTTTCTTCTTACCAGTATCTCAACATAAGCTTAGGGAAGGTTTTGGTGTCACTTTAAGTTTTTGTTTAAGTTATATGAGGTGTTTTCTTTTTTTTATGCAGTCACCACAAAATATTTTCTTTCTTTCTTTCTCCATAATTTTAATGTGGTGATCAATACATTTTAGTTTTTTGGAAATCCCACTCTTCTCGATACGCAATTAATGTGTATTCGAATAAATTAGAACAAAGGAGGAGGTTCTCAATTCGCCGGAATAGTTGTTGTTCACCTTCAACATTTACAAAAACTTTTGTTGGTTAGGTCAAGGTTCGGTTGCGTAGTTTTGTTTAATTAACAAAATAGTTTGATTATGCTACTAAATTATAAAACTAATAAAAGTCTTAAGTATTTTGCTGCATGTGGGATAAAGTAAGTGATAGATACTGAGTTAATACGACCTATATCCTTGTCCCAGATCTGGCTGGTGATGTTTTGCGTTGAATTTTAATTAAAAATTATTTAAGAAAGTCGATGTCACAAATTATTCTTTCAAATATTTCTTTTACGTTCATCTCATTTCAATGTACAATATTACAGTTACTTCCGCATAAGATTAAAATGTAGGTTGAATACAAATATATTCCTTTGTAGCTATTTAGGTAAATAAAAAAGAAAGCTTGAATCGCAACGAAATAACAAAGTAAAGTTAATACTAAACACATTAATTTTATGAAGAGGACAGAAACAAAGTTGATTTGCTAAGATCCTGAAGAAACTATTAGTCAATAACGTAACGACTAGATAATACTTCGTTGTGAGGTGAATCATGTGTCATGTTCTCGACTTCCATGGTATGTGTTGCCTACTCTAGGCAGTAGTAGACTACACAGTGGCAGTTCACGGTGGTGATAGTAGTGTTCTTCTGCACGCTAATACCACCACATGTGGATGGGTACAACTAGGTAATACATACTATTTTAAACTTTGTCTGCCCTGTACTACAATGATTTCCTAAGTAACATCTGATTCTAGTAACAAATTTTATGAAATTATTAGTAGCGTAGGACTACACTTTACCTACTAATTGTTACTTTTTGAAAATAAGGAAATAATATGAAAATTAGAAGCACTCGTTCTCGATCGACTAAATTTAGTAACCATGTATCGATTCTGAATGATATTTTTAAAAGCAGTTATTAATGTCACGGTAAAACAAATTGCGTTGTCCCATAAATTAATCAAACTTTCTTTTCGTGTTTAAAGTTTATCACAGGTATCAAAAACAACAAAATTACAAAATACTGAGATCAGTTATTCAAATGTTTTTTTTTTGTTATTTATAAAACGCCTAAATATTAACTTATTTTTGGCGTTATTCAAAGTTGAAATGATTGTGATTTTGTCTAAAACTGGTAGTTTTCTTTACAGGAGCGGTGAGCTCTATCTAGCGGAAAACACGTGTTCGATAAATATGAAACTAAACTTTCGTCTAATAGCTACCGTCTCCACCGAGGAAATAATATCTCGTTAAAGTACTCGTATGCCGTTCGATTTGCTCTAAATCACACGGTCTATATATATCGTCCCACTCATTTAAACTGATTCGGTTTAGGGTAATTCGGTTTGGATTCACCCTTAAAAAACGGTTTCTAATCGTCAGCAAGTCATGGGAGTGGGTGCCCAAACACTTGACAAATTTTTGAACAATTTTAACATCAAAACAATACCTTTTTTAAGTGTATGACGGTTTTGTAAATTCAAGGCACAAACGTCAAATGGAATGAATATAATGGATGGAAGGAATGTAACTCACAGGATTTCTATGAGTTCAAACTCCTAGCACATTCACCACTTTCCAAACATTTTATTAGCTGAAATTGAACGGCAAAAAATTTTTGTTATTGTCCGGTACCGAACATTTTTGGGTGTCACTTGGCGCATGTAATGGGACTTGAAAGTATGTTATATCATGAAATTTTAGGGCTGTTTCTAAAATATTTTTCCAGTGACAAAAGCGCAATTCTGGTCTAGACCATTTATTATATTTGGTAAAGCCACCTATCGGCTGTCTAAATTTATGTTTTTTTCTATTGTAACTGCATCTATCTAACCCTTTTGCCGCACGCACCTTAGATATGTGCTAAGATTCGCCGCTTCGGCGCTAGTTTCGCAATATGGCAGCTTTACCGGAACGCGCGTTAATTTATTTTATTATTTGTGATGTGTTCGTATCGAAATTTTAGTGAGTGGAAGAGGAAGCAGCTTCAAAGGACTAGTGTGAAGTGAAATTGATGTGAGAGGATCAGCCGCCTGAGTCGCCGTGACGCCCGAACCAGCAACAAACCTAAGATAGCGTGCTTCCTATTCTCCCTAATACAAGATTACAAGATCTACTTCCAATAACCTTTAAATACAGTCCACTTAAATAAGACTCCATTTCCATCTCCGTATGGTCAGGGCGATTCGAATCTTTAGGTTCGCGCCCTACTAATTTTTTTTGCAATCAACATTCATTTATTAAGTCAATAAAGCAAATTGATGATGAAAACGGGGCATATTAGCAAACAAAATATGGAAACGTTTCATTAGTGGCGTGAGTCATTTGAAATTTTTTATTTAATTAATTATAGGAGGAAAACAAAACTCACTCGTATCAAAACTTGGCAGTCTGTCAATCAAAAATATAGGAGCTTTAATTTTGCACCGGTTTCCCGTATGAACTGAGTTATAATTTTATTTTAAATTTAATATACAACTAGAACAGTGAGAGCTTGCTTTTCGCTATAGACATAAAAATAAACCGATTTGGTTGCCTTTAAAAACGAGTTTCAATTATGTTTGTATAAAAGCATAGAAAATTTAAATAATTGGATTTAGCAGTGACTTCCCGAATAAATTAAGAAATTAAGTTGCGGATTTACTAGCCTTTTTCAACATTTGATAAATGTGGTTAATGTTTATCCGCACTCTTGACTGATGAATAAAATTTGTCAGAGTTCCCAACCTGAAACTGGCATTTGTTGAAAGCAAACATTACGTTAATAGTAACTTGGGTAATAAATGACAAACCATTGTTCCAATGCCGAAACCTTTCCACGAAAATATCAAATTGCGTAAAATTAGTTTACTTTTAGAGTTGAGAAATTTAAATAGCAAATTTATAGCTTCTTAAAATAACTAAAATAACCTTTTCTGAATACAAATATGTCATCATTATTAGCCTGCTTCACAAAGGCCTCCTATATCAGGGAGGACTTTTCGTCATCGCAACGCTTAGCAGACGCACCGGCAGGTGAACCTTTACTTTTTCAAATTAGTTTCTTGAGTCATTCAACGTGAATTTTTACAGAACACATTGAAAATCACTCACACACGTATTACGCCTACTGTAAAAATACAATGAAAAAATCCGCAATTAAATATTTTGAATTAGTCGTATATACTCAATTCTACGATTCGCGTAGTCCAGTGGATGTCTACATGCGCCAGATCCTTATAGCCAATAGTAAATTCGGTCTGCAAACTCAAAAGGTCTTAGAGTAGAAACTGTGCAACAAATCAAAATCGATTCTTGCGAACTGCCACCGGAGCCGGTTGGTATCAACGCAATGTAGATCTTCACAGCGACTGTAAAATGCCCTTAATCTCTGAACACTTCAGAGAATTATCACGGCGGTTTTTCGAAGAAGCCGCGGTTCATTCAAACCCGCTGGTGGTTAAAGCAGCAAATTACCGACCAAACAGAAACGCGACCGAACGCAAACGTCGCCCGCGAAACGTGCTAGACGACACGGACGTCTCAGATCTTCCTGACCACGATACTGTCAGTCACGATCCAGGCCACACTGTACACACAGTCAATAGCTTTAATATAACACGCACCACGATGCGCGACCGCTGTATAGAGCGGCGCGCAATAGTCAATAATGACACCGCGTACACAAGATTCACCCGTGTTCCAGGGCGGTTCTCACCGCCCAGAGTTACCGACACATAAGTCGACAGTCCGAATGGACGCACGCAGCCTCCTTCGGACGGTCATTAGACGACTTAAAATATATAAGATTTTCGAAATCGCGAAAGCACGCACCGAACGCGACACAGTCTTCTGTCAGAACTTCGAGGTTTTTGTAGGAGTTTTTTTTTTTTTATTTATGTTTGGGTCAAACCAAACCTGGCACGCGGGCCCCTAGCACGCGAGCCCCTGGCCCGCGAGCACAGTATCCGATGAAGCTGTAAAAGCCGAGAAGGCTAACAGCAATTACATCACCGAAAATATATATGCAGCACTTTATGGAATCTGCTGCCGCCGGCGGTTTTTCCGGACCGATACGACTTAGGGACCTGCAGAAAAGAGCCTATTCCTTTCTCAAAAGCCGGCAACATATCTGCTATTACTCTGGTATTGTAGATGTTCATGGGCGAATGGAAACAACGCAATGTAGATCTTCACAGCGACTGTAAAATGCCCTTAATCTCTGAACACTTCAGAGAATTATCACGGCGGTTTTTCGAAGAAGCCGCATTTCATTCAAACCCGCTGGTGGTTAAAGCAGCAAATTACCGACCAAACAGAAACGCGACCGAACGCAAACGTCGCCCGCGAAACGTGCTAGACGACACGGACGTCTCAGATCTTCCTGACCACGATACTGTCAGTCACGATCCAGGCCACACTGTACACACAGTCAATAGCTTTAATATAACACGCACCACGACGCGCGACCGCCGTAGAGAGCGGCGCGCAATAGTCAATAATCACATCGCGTACACAAGATTCACCCGTGTTCCAGGGCGGTTCCCGCCCAGAGTTACCGACACACAAGTCGACAGTCCGAATGGACGCGCGCAGCCTCCTTCGGACGGTCAGTAGACGACTTAAAATGTTTAAGATTTTCGAAATCGCGAAAGCACGCAGCGAACGCGACACAGTCCGAACTTCGAGATTTTTGTAGGAGTTTTTATTTATTTATTTATTTATGTTTGGGTCAAACCAAACCTGGCACGCGGGCCCCTGGCCCGTGAGCACAGTACCCGATGAAGCTGTAAAAGCCGAGAAGGCTAACAGCAATTACATCACCGAAAATATATATATGTGCAACAAATATACGAGTATTGTGGGGCACCTCCTGACTAGATGGGGCAACGATCTGCTCAAGACGGCTGACAGCAACAGTAACCGGATGCGCTAAGCGGTGAATTGTTATGCTATGCAAGTGGCAACTCTGTTCCGAAAAAGTAATTGTAGGACGGCCCCGAATAGATGAAGCAACGAAATATTAAATTTTGCGGGAAATTAATTGATGGTTTGGGAGAGCTAAGCACCGGATTTTATACTAAGCAGCATTAATCACTACCGCTATTACATTGTTAACGTATTCGTATATACTATACTATTATAAACATATTCTCCAAAAAAAAATATTTTAGCTACAAGTAAAATTCAATACGCTGATAATAACAATACTCAATGCATATTAATGTTCTCTGATTTAAAATAATCTTCTATGGGGATCTTTTTTTTTTGATAATCCAATCGATGGAAATAATAATATTTCCCTCGATTGGATTACCAAAAAAAAAGATGAATTATGTTATAAAAATTTTAAATTATTTAATCAAGAAAAACGTTGTAATATGGTAACGTTAAAATTATACGAAATTTTTATAACATAATTCATAAACTGTTTAAAAAATACGTTTATGTTTAATAACGATTCGTGTCAAGATACCGTTAAAAGAAATCCTTTAAACAGGGATGTTAATGTGAGCAGACTTCTCAAACATAAAGACAGTGAGTCAACGAATTTGCATATTTTTGCCTGTGTAAACAGAAGAAATTTTATAGTTTTTCTTTTAATTTTCCTGATGTTTGTATTTAACGTATACAATCTTGGAACATCTGAATCAATACATTTAATTGTGTGTTGTTTGAAAATTTGTTACATTTAACGTAATAGCGTTTTGTGCTGCTTAAAAAATCATTTTTGTTGTTGGATAAATTGGCGAGACGACCAAACATTCACCTAATGGTAAGTGCAACATCTGTCTATAACAAATGCTGTGTTACCCAGAACACCTCTGTGTGGCACTACACTGCGCCCGTCACTGCGACATATCAGGTCTTAAATCTTGTATGCCCAGTGATTACACTTGTTCTTACTTCCCTTCAGACCGAACCACAGTAATGTTTGCACACTATTGCTCCACGGCAGAATAACTGGCCTGGATTGATATCTACCTAGACGGATTCCTGCATAGAAATCCATCCACAAGTGTTTTTGTATTGAACTAAAACGATGTTGAGTAGTAGTGGTAGTCCTAAGAAAAATAACATTATATACGAGTACAAACATATAACACATTTATTTACTGTTCAATAGTATTAATAATCATAAAATCAACAATCACGAAATTAAAGTTAGCAAATAGCATTTACTTCGCAAAGGGGGTTTTGTCTGAAAAGTGTAGTGTAAGAAAAGGCGCCTAGCTCCTTCGATGTTTTGAACATGACTAGATAAATTTACATAAATAATAATATCAATATGTCACGTGAGCTACACTACAGCTAGTATTTTACTGTTATACGCAGAATTCTCACGATTTTCTCCGGAATAAGAAGAAAAAAATAAATATAGAACGAATTATTTCTTTCGTTCTATATTTATTTCTTTATTTAAGAAATGAATGATGTTTATTTCCTTTTACCTACCTTACCTTAACCTCAAGTACGATATTTTATTTGCAAGTTGAATATATGTTGGGTCTTTTAACTTTTATATATTTTGTTTGAACTGTATGGTTTTGTATTTTAATTATTTGTTGTCTGTTATTAGATTTACATTTTAGCGAGGGGTAGTCAGTAAAAAAGTAAAGTAACAGCTTATAAATGTAGCATTGCTGTTGTCTCCTCTCATTTTTGAGTGGGATTTGGAACTTGTAATAGTCCGCCATGCTGCTTCAATGCGGGTTGGCGGATTTCACATCTCGTCGAAATATTTAGGTTTTCTCACGATGTTTTCCTTCGCCGCTGAGCACATGGTGAATCAGCGCTTAAAATTGCACGACACACTTAAGTCACTTGCGTACTATGAAATTTAAGGCAAGCGCCCAGCACCTAAGCTACCACGGCCCCTTGGTTAATTTAATTTGTCATTTCAGCCTATCACAAGTTCACTGCTGAACATAGGCCTAACCCATAGATAGCCACAAAAGTACGTAGCTCTCATTTTGGAGGGATTTTGCCATTGTTACCACGCTTGGCGGGCGGGTTAGCAACCGCAGTTTATTTATTTAGATGTTTCAGGAAGATGCTGCTGCCCTTATTCCGGTTTTCGTTTTCCCTCTGTCTCTTAGGCCTCTAATTAACATACAATTAATGTCATTCTTCACACAGATTACTCAAAACCATACATACCCAGCCGTGTGGTAGCGGCCTAAGAGAATCTACCACCCCATCCCATCCCGTGGGGTACCGTAAAAGTCGACAGAGGGAAATTAAAAAACGAGGAGATGGGCAGCAGCATCTTCCTGGAACATCTGAATAAATAAACTGCGGTTGCCAATCCGCCTGCCAAGCGTGGCAACTATGGCAAAATCCCTCCAATAGGAGAGTTACTAACTTTTGTGGCTATCTATGGGGGAGGCTTATGTTTAGCAGTGGACTTGTGATAGGCTGAAACGACGACGAACGACGATACATACCCACACCTATCATTATTAAATAAACCAACTTTACAAAGCACTTTTAATAACACACCTCACTCATCGTAATTAATTGTAATCTACTCTTTGTGTTAATAATGCTAATGAAAAGTTTTCAGATAATATTGCCAAGAAAAAGGGTAGCTACCCGCCAGATCTGGGGAGGACATCTTCCTACTAGTAATATTTAAATGTTGTACATATAGTTCGCATATCAGAAACATTCATAGCGCGGTTATGGAATGTATCAAATATTCCTTGAGCTTCTCATGTGGCGACATAAATGTCGCTACATAATTAATAACCAAGTCACGGTAAAAAATTGTAATGGTGAGCAGGGGGTGCGACCGTGCTACCACCAAACACGACTGGACATTAAGCTGAGATGTCATAGGATTACCTGAAGTCCGAAGACAGGGGAGGACACGGTAACGTTCTAATCCAGCAGCTTGTTCTCCCAGCGGGAGGGCGGTCATCTGTCCCAAGGAGGTGTTGGTTTTATAGTATAATGCATTATCAACAACGTTGTTAAGATCAGAAGTGTGTCGACTCGGGTTGCGTAGCTTATACTCAGAATAACCTAACGGTATTCGCATAAGGTATGTAAGAAGGAAGGTATGTATACGCACCTACCGCGATACCTTTGATTATGAGGTGAAGGCAATGTATGTGGTGATAACACACTGACAGGACACGATATGAACGAGGCGCTCGTGGAAACTGTTCATGCGGTAGAAGCAAAGTTGTGAAAGACCCGACGCGCAAATAAGATCCAGAAACTCTCTGACCACACTCATAATTTCATGAAAGGTAAGCGTGAAATAAAATTACAGTCCTCAACTGGCAACTGAAAAGACACCCAATGTATCCAGCGAAACCTACGCAACTTCAATACAGCCCGTATTGGAAACTGCAAAACTCGTTCGACACTATTCCAATGATTCAGTCTGAGCGAGATTAGTATGGCTCTCAAACAGCGATAAAAATTTCGTAGCGCCGAGTAAAGACGGAATTACAATAAAGCTTCTGAAAGCGGGTGGAAAACCGTACCGGCTTATTAGTAGTTCTTCAGAATCATCTGGGGTGGCGCTATGCCGAGGCGTGCATGTCATGTTCTTCAAGAATGGCGATGACGCCCTATTAAATAACTATAGACAGATATCGCTCCTGTGCTGCATCTAGGTGCTGTTTTCGAGAAATTGTCTCACAAGCATACATAAACGGTTCAGTATATACCCTTCGCCAGATTGTACAGAAGGCCGAATAGTACAATCTCCCGTTATGACTGACGTATGTCTACTATGAAAAAGCCTTTGATTCCGTCGAAATTTGGACGGTGCTAGTCACTTCAGCGGTGGCGGATTGACCGTCGGTATATAGAAGTGCTGCAGTGTTTGTACAAAAAAGCTACGATGGCTATTCGAGTATAGAACATATCCGCGAAACTCTTTACCTACATTAGAATATGTATTCAAACTACTGGACTGGAAATATTATGATTGGGCAGATGGTGTTGCCAATGAAAAGGGTAGCTACATGCCAGATCGAATGGTGTGATCTGGGGAAGACGTCTACCCCCACTAGTATCATTAAGATGTTGTATATATATATAGTACACAACTCAGAAACATTCATAGCGCGATTATGGAATTGTATAAAAAATATTTCTTGAGCTTCTCATGTGGCATAGATGTGGCTACAATGGTATTAACATCAAAGGCGAATATATCACTCAGCTTCGGTTTGCCGACGACATAGTCGTTATGGCAGAATTCCTCCTAGCTTAACAAAAATATTGACGTATGAACTTATAATGCGGTGACAAAGATATCGCCAGAATTTAAATAAAATACAAATTTGAATCGAAGTCTTAGAGATAACCACTTCCACAAGTTTTAGTAGGGAGGAATGTAGTTCATGATATTTGGAAACATGTTCATATTTTCGGAGTCCAAATAAAAACCGTATACAAAGATTCTTAATGCGCTCAAGTTTATTAAGCAACTCCCCATTTCGATTGAGATAGCACGTGACAGCATAATCGAGAATCGGTAAAAGAAGTGATTGAGCTAGCACAATTTTAGTTGGTATGGGTAGGAAATTTACGGAAAATCTACGGAGGGAGCCAACCGACGCTAATGCCCTCCTACTCTCTTCCATAAAAATCAGATCATAAGAAGTCTTATTTTTTTTTATTGGATGAAGTGACGAAACGACCGAAACGTTCACCTGATGGTACGCAACGTTTGGCCATAACAAATGTTGTGTCACCTAGAACATTTCTGTGTGACACCAAACTGCGTCCGTCCGACATCAGTTCTTAAGTCTCATATACCAATACTCATCAGAAGTGACGGTGTGCTGAGATTAGATAGTTTTGATGGATTGTTGGCTTCTATCAACTCACACCAACCCTAGCAAAGACGGCTGCAATCACTCGACTACTGCAAATAATATCATCCAAAATGAAAATGTTTTCGTATATCTTATGTAGTATCTGTATGTCCAAGCAAAAGAACTAAACTTTATTTATCAAATTGATGATGTTTACTGGTGGTAAGAATACTATGCATCGTCTAGGTAGGTACCACCATAGTGCTAGTTATTCTACCGTGAAGCAGTAGTATGCAAACACGTTTCGGTTTGAAGGGCACTGACAGATAGTGTGACAACTTAGCATTGAGACTTAAGAACTGATATGTCAAGATGACAAATGGCCACACTGAAATGTTCTGGGTGATACAATATTTGTTATAACTTACTTCTTTTAACGTAATCCAAAATACTGTTGACAAAAACATAAAATAAGGTGTAATAGGCGTTATCAACATAGATATCAGGTAAAACAACACGGGCAAAAATTCAGAGATCTACCTGAACATGTTAACATTTTATGGAATTTTACCTGGATATACTTTACCAACACACAATATTGACCTCGTTCATGTTTAATTGATGGCTAGGCTAGCTGCTCATTGCCTGATACTTCAGACCTAAATGCAATATCTATGCCACGATACACTCTACCTAGACGACAATCCTGCCACTCACCACACTTACTTACAGCCTCTTAGAGTCGATCGATCGTAGTCTAACAATATTGAGGTAGATCGCCAGCAATTCAAGTTTGAGCACCCCTGCTCCAGACGAAGGCGAACATCAGGCTTTTTAAAAGCGGCCATAATTTATAAAAATTATTATTATATTAATTTTATAAAAAAAAAGTAAAGTTTCAGCCTATAAATGTCCCGGCCATGTACTGAGCACAGGCCTCCTCTCATTTCTGAGAGGGTTTTGGAGCTAGGAAGAATCCGCCACGCTGCTCCAATGCGGGTTGACGGACTTCACATGTCTTCGAAATGTTTTTTATTCCTCAGACATGCAGGTTTCCTCACGATGTTTTCCTTCACCGCCGAGCACGTGGTAAATCAGCACTTAAAATTGCAATTAACAATTTTAGTGGTGCCACTCACTCGCGTACTATGAAATTTAAAGCGAGCGCCTAGCCCCTGAGCTACCACGGCTCTTTTAATTTTCTTTAATTTTATAATTACATTAATATTAAAAAATAAGATAATTTCGAAGTTTCTTCTCTTTTCACAGGAACCTCATTCAGCACAGGTGGAAGAGAATAAACAAAGTTTTACAAACGAAGTATTGTATAAACTCGTAGTATAATAAGTTATAACTCCATAATTGTCTGTCTCCATAATTCGAAGCACTTCTCCCATTTTCTTTGTTCAAGTATTACCGTATTTTAATTTATCATCATTTAAAATATTAAAACTTATGTTAACTAATTTAATTGTTTCCATTTACTTCAAAAGATTGCCACGTATTTCCTACGTAATATTGTTGTTTGCATAAACTACAAAAGACATGAAAGTCGGCGGTACATATTCCTTAAATCGGTAAATAAAACATGCTTTCCACGGAAGAAACCTAAAACATTGGCAGCCAGAATTTATTAAGTAACCGGATTATTTTACATTTCACTGCTTATGGAATCATTTCATAACAAATGGAGCATTTTAGCGTTGCGATTGTAGGCTATTTGAGGAAGTTTAGCAGAAATAAAAGACGTTACTATCCTTGGCTTATCTGCTTTAAAATGTTTCCTTTGCTTTAACTTATCACATAATATTTTTAATTGCTTTTTCTGCTCACCACATTTCTCTGAACTAAACAAAATTCAAAACTGATATAAAACTGAAATAAAACTCAAACTCACTCAGACTGAATAAAACAGAACTGATATTCAGTGGCGATGTGTAGACCAAAATTATATTAGCCGAGTAGATGACATTGACTCTTTTCCTGAAGAGGTCTACATTTAAGTGATTTGAAAAACTGGCATCAGTAAAGATAAGAGGAAGTTCAACTATCTGGCTGTATTCAAAAGAAACACAAAGGCAGCTCATAGGTCTGGAATATTAATACGTGAATAGTTTGTACCCCATTTTAAGCATATTGCGCGCACCTTGGAGTGTGAGATTTGGCATAGCAAAAGTTTATAGGGAGAAGGAATATGTGATACAAATACTTAATGTATTGCTCAATATTTAATATAAAAGTAATGAGTGACAGTCGAATTTCGACCATTGGGCGACCACTACTATTAATGGCTATAAATAAGGTTGTCCAAAAATACCTTAAAATTATTTAATAAAAGAATAAAAGCCGAAATTTTTTTTATTTTAAGACATTACATCACAAATCGTAATGAATATTGACATCAGTCTCTATCGATGTAGTCTTAATTCCTTCATAACTAAATCAATTGTAAATGTTAAATAAAAGCTTTTTTTGCAATGGATCAAGAAAAGTAAATTGCTACCGAACAAATGGGGACAGTAGTACTGCTCCCTAAACATAACCCTTGGCTCTTCAACTTCGACATATACAGAAACCGCACAATTAGCGGAACACAAAAAAAAACATTATTTTTTATAATATTTCATAAAAGACTCGCCAGTCATGTTACATTTTTATTTAGAACATTAATTTAAAAATGGAACATTAGGCGTCAGTCATTTTTTTCATCGATTTGTTTCTGTTTCCCGGTAATACTGATTTGTTAGTGGTTATGTGTATATACTCGTATATATTTATAACTAAAAAATTTATTTTACTCATAGACTTAAAATAATAATTTTCATATATTATCTCAGTGATGTTAGTAAGCGGATTTGTTGTGGTAAGATGAAGTTTGTGGTCATCGTTTCAGTGTGTTGCACTATGACACGTCGTAAATATATTATCAATATCGAAATCTTATTAGATAAAATTGGCATTCCACCGCCATGCGCTTTGCCAGAAATTTTCTGCCACGCGTTGTGCGTGGCAGAAAATTTCTGGACAACTCAGAGTTGGACTCAGAGCTGGACAACGCAGGCAGTCTATTCACTTTGTGGAATAGACTGCCGCCAGCAGTTTTTCCGAACCGATACGACTTAGGGACCTTCAAGAAAAGAGCCTACTTCTTCCTCAAAATTCGGCAACGCATTCGGAGTTCCCCTGGTATTGCGGATGGGCGGCGGTGATCACTTACCATCAGGTGAGCCGCTTGCTCGTTTGCCCCCTCTCCTATAAAAAAAACAAAACACGTCTGTCATCTTACGGATGGCTCTTTATGCTCGTACACCAATTTTGCCGTTGATTATGGTCATTTCTAAACTTCACGTCTTTGTTCAGGACAAGCGTGTTGAATGGGTTTGTGCTAACCGCAAACGGCGTTGGTGTGCGTGTGTTGTATGTAGCCGCATTGCGAGGTTATGCCTCCCCCAATATTTTAATATATGAAACCTTTATAAATGGGAGCGGATTAATTTATATTAGTATTCAGGCACTGGCTTACGACCTCTCTAGCGTATATTTATTCTTTCAAAAAACACCTAAAATAACCAGTTACTAAACAATCACAAAATACTAACGTTCCTAACTAAGACAATCCCACATTTTAATAAATGGCCTAATGTTCTTAAGGCTATTTTAATTAATAATCTTTAGTATGATCTTAAGAAAAGGTAAATTAATTTTCCTGGTCACGAATATTTTATTTTTAATAATATTTAAAGGCAATAGTTAAAATATCAAACAAATATGACATCAATTCCAGCGTATTGTGTTGATCGTGGAATATGGATGGAGTAATCAACGATTAAAGTTTCTCTGCATTAAAATAGTAGCTTTGGCTTTAAAAAAAATACAAATATCATGAACACCGTGGCCTTAAAACTAAATAACCAAACTAAATAACGATTTAAGATATGTCAGACACGAAATACAAAGACTAGTGACAGTCCGTAGTGTTTAAGACATTAGTTATGTGTTATTTCGATAACAAACAATCATTAATCAACCTGCAATGAAAAAAGCAAATCCTATACAACTTACGAGATATCTATTTTTATCAATAAATTAAATGAAATGAAAATAATTTCTTCTTCTACTTTGTTTAATGGCTGCTCTTCAAATAATTCTGCCAATATGAAAATTATTTATTCTTCAACGTAAAAAAAATAAGTTTGTTGTCAAACGTCATTTCCTTTGCAATCTTCTACCGTCTTGTAATAAGGTTCCTTTGATGGAAAAGAATCAGGTGAAAGTAAATCAAGTTCAATAATAAATATATGAGTGTATTGCAAACTCCATCTGACCAGCCTTCACCAACAGTACACATCTATGACGCATGTGGCAGCCATCGCCCTCCTCGGCCATATTCAAGGAAAGTAGACGACCCGTCATACGACGCCGCCGCAAGCAGAGGCATTTAAGCAAACATGACATACTCAAGTCTGCTGCTTGGCACTAATAAGAAACCGCGCTTTATTTTACACAGCACACTCATAATTAAGACTATTTACAAATGTATTTTTTTCTGAAAATGTTACATCGTAATCATCATAAAATGTGTGTGACTGCTTACACAGTCGCATCGTGTAGTACGTTACTTGATTTCTCCCTGTATCAATAACTGCTATGCATCTTTATCATTGTAATAATAATTTAAATTATAATAAGCATCAGAACACAAACATTTTTTAATATAAGTTGTAAATTTAGTTTCTGTTAAATTCACTATATCTTTATAAGTATAAGGTACGTTATAAGTAGCCTCAACCTCAGCTTCTAAACACTTTACTCGTTTTTATTTCTTTATTTAAATTATCTATTCTCTATTATGACGACCGCGTGGCCTAGTGGTCAGAGTACCTGACTTCTAGGTTGCGGGTCCTGGGTTCGAATCCCAGCCGGAGCCAACATTTGTGCTAAAACACAAATTGTTGGTTTTCGGGTCTGGTTGTGTTGTGATTATCCCCGTGTTTCTGACACTGCATCCTAGCCTACCTCCGATCTTATCGCATCAGCGTTACATCGGGCGCGGTAGGTTGGGACGAGTGAGTGCCCCTGTGTTTGCGCGTACACTTGTGGCACTATAATATCTCCTGCGCAGTTGATGGCTCTCAACAGTAGTCGGCAGTTGTCGCCGTTGTCGAAATCAGCTAGGAGAACATCATCATCACATCATAGTCCAGAAACTTACAAACATAATCTTGTTTGTAGATCACTCCTATTTAAGGCACTGAAAACTGCCTGGACTGACTGGATTGACTTAATAACTGAGAACATAAATGAAGTCTCTGAATAGTATTTTGAATTGGTTCCATATAAACAATTTAGCATTAATTACCAGAAGAAAATAAATTTAATTTGCATTACCAATTATAAAAACGCTACAAAATGATAAATTGGACTTTGTTGCCTAATTTTTAATACCTTATTTTGGGAATCACATTAGATTATAAACTTCAGTGGGTCACCACATATAGATGATACCTTAGTTAATAAACTCAGTTTAGCTGCGTATGCTGTTAACAGATCCGACAAATTACAGATATATCCACTACAAGACTAGTTTACTTCAGTTATTTTCATAGCATAATGTCGTATGCTATTTTATTATAAGGACATGCGGGTGACGTAAATACAATATTTACTTTGCAGAAAAAAGCGGTTTCTAATATGCGCTCCTGTAAATGGCTAACGTTATTATTTAATTAATGTTTTAACTTTTACACGTCTGTATATTTTTAAAAACGTTATTCATGTACACAAATTTAAAACTATTCCCCAAGAGTAGTAAGAAAGATAATTTAAAATAAAAAAGTAATAGCAAAATTTAAACTTAATAGAGTATAACAAGTCTCTGATGGTTGTACACACGTATTTTGAATAAAATTCCGGAAGATGCAGTGAACTTAAAAAAACTATTATATATACTAAAAAATGTTTGTGATCTAAAGCTTCATCATCATCATCATTTAAGCCAATCACTGGCCCATTGAACTGAACATAGGCCGCCCCCATAGATTGCGACAAAGGGTTTCTCGTTTTGGGGGTATTTTGCCATAGTGGCCCCGCTTGTCACGCGGTTTTCAACCGCAGTTTTTTTATTTACATTTTCTAGGAAGATGCTGCTGCCCATCGCCTGGTTTTCATTTTGCCTCTGCCGACTTTCACGACACCCACGGGATGAGATGAGGTGGTAGATTATCTTAAGCCGCCACCACACGGCGCAAAACTTATTATATTTTTTTTAAGAAAAGACAATTATTTCCGATTATACATTACCGTTTTAAAAATGGTCTCGACGAAACGCGGGAAGGTATTAACATTTAGTGTAAGCAATTTATTGCTAGCACTTAGAAACCACTTCAGAGAATGTTTGCGTTAAGACAGACGCGAAGTAACTACTTGAGTACACCCGATTTGTCGACACATACGAGTATATACCTTATTTTACTATATTTGTATTAAATATCTCGTAATAAATCGATATAATTGTGTATACAACAAAGATGGAATATAATATGGCTGTAAAAGATCGCCTAGTTCAGGCATTAACATAGCACGAAAATATTAAGTTTCATTTATCAGGTGGGATCGTAGTTAAGTACTAGCTTATAAATAAAAAATACGCAATTAAAATTATTCTTTGTATTCCAAGAGCTCAGGAAGATTTTAATGTAAGGTTAGTTTTTTAATATTCGAGATAATTCTGAACGAATGTGGCGAGACGAGCAATTCGTTAACCTGATGTTTGTGCAACGTTTGCTTACAATGTCACAATCACAGAAACATGTGTATACATTGACGCATTGTTACACGATGCTTTATTTGTTTAATTATATTTTATTAACAAAGGGTTAATCACAACGAAATCAACGCTTTTTTAATAAAATATGCATATGCATTGAATGTTTCATAAAAAACTTTATCATCATCATCATTTCAGCCTATCACTAGTCCACTACTGAATATAGGCCGTTTCCTATTCTGTTACTATACGTATTCTACACATATTTAATATACTAACTGCCATTTCATTAACCGCTAAAGCACAGCAGTTGTAAAAAAACGAAAAACTTAATTAGATACATAAAAAGCATCAGCAATCGTTTAATAAATTTAGCGTACACGTATTTTAATTACATTGTTTGGTTAGACTGTTAGAGATGGAGAACGCTTCGGTTCATTTTATACCCCAACCAATTACAATTTTCCTACAAGCACGATTTAATTAAATAAAAAATTACGTAATTAATTTGAATTGTTCGTTAGCAATCTTGAAATAATTGAAATTGGTTGTAATTATATTTCAACGGGTACAAATATTTTACGTATCTATAATAAAATTACTTCTTCAAATATCAATAACATTTAAGATTTAATTATATTATACTTTATTTAAATGTTGAACAGAGACAGAAACAAAAAATAACTGTAAATTAATAGTTGTAACAGACATTATTAAATAATAAATCTATGTTTATTATTTAATAATCAAAAAAATATTTAATCAAAATACCGACTCCAAAATTACTTATGCGAATTTAAGATTTTCATGATTTTCTCAATTCTCATGGATTCATCAGAATTTGTCCAAATTTTTATGAGACTACCCCTGTAATAAATAAAAAATAATCATTTATGTCGGTTCGTAAATAAAGGAGTTATAGCAGAAAATACATAAAAAAATATTCAGGCAAAACGAGAACCTCCTCCTTTTTTGAAATCGGTTGCAAAATAATATATAGATCGTGAAGTAGCCAGAAAAAATGTTACAAATTTCGTTAAATAAATAATTTTGTTTGACCGTAAAGCGAAACAAATGACCAGTTGGACCGTAAAGCGAAACCGGTCGTAGCATGTGTTATCTGCACTTACCATCACGTGAACATTTTGCTCGTTTAGTCATCTTCTCCTATAAAAAAAAATTGATAACAATGAATTAACGGGAAATAAAGCTAAAATGCGTGTGATGCTTTGCCTATTCTAAAAACACCACCAACACACAGCAGCAAGCCGCTAAGACGCGAGTGACATTATATCCGTGTATCATAGCGCTGGCGTAATCAGACATGGGGTATGAATATACTTGTATCACCGGAGTGTCGCCAAAAACTATTCCTGATCCGGAAGATAACCGACGTGTCATAGTGAAATAAACTAATAAGCCCAACTACATAATACAAACGACAGGAGTGCACGATGTCCAGGATCAAGCCGTAAGACTAATATGATGACCACTTTGCTGTTTTTTATCGATTTGAGTCCACTTTTATCGCAGACTCATGTTGGTATGGAAACTTTACTTAACACCGTTGTAATCTTTTCAAGTCCCAAGTCTGCCATTATAATACTTTTAGATCTTAAAGACCTTCTTATATAATTGGTATACTTTGAGATTTTATAATGCATCTTTACTTCGGTATTGAGTCGCGATCGACCGCCACACCAGTCTTACTAATACTGTCAGTATGTGCCTCCGCCCGCTTTTTAGATAAAATTTTAAGTGATAAAATGTTATCAAACTTTGTAAATGGGTTCTACGCGTTAATATATTTTACGGAAAATTATTACCCCTAAAATTGTTAATTGCAATTTTAAGGGCTGATTTACCACGTGCTCGGCGGTAAAGGAAACCATCATGAGAAAACCTGCATGTCTGAGAAATAAAAAATATTTCGCAGTCATGTGTAGTCCGCCAACCCGCATTGGAGCAGAATGGCGGATTCTTCCTAGCTCCAAAACCCTCTCAGAAATGAGAGCCCAGGGCGGTTCTCACCGCCCAGAGTTACCGACACACAAGTCGACAGTCCGAATGGAGGACCGCAGCCTCCCTCGGACGGTCATTAGAAGACTTAAAATATTTAAGATTTTCTAAATCGCTTTATTTATTTATGTTTGGGTCAAACCAAACCTGGCACGCAGGCCCCTGGCCCGCGAGCACAGTATCCGATGAAGCTGTAAAAGCCGAGAAGGCTAACAGCAATTACATCACCGAAAATATATAGAAATGAGAGGAGGCCTGTGCTCAGCAGTGGAACATTTATAGGCTGAAATTTTACTATTTACTTTATTTATGCAAGTCACAAACAGGTTCGACTTGTAACATGTAAGAAATACTAAGTATTTTCCTCGTTATAAAATTAGTTTTTATAGAAATATTTCTATATAGTTTTATTGGAATGGTATTCAAAGTAGCAAAACAAATGACTAAATATTACAGTTCGCAGAGGTTTCACTTGAAATCTGCCATCTCTGTAAAATATTATACTCCAGTTGGATGGTGCTAAATCTACTTGTTATCCGATGTAAGTCTAAACATAGTTTTGACATTCACTTTTGAAGCTGTTGTATGTATAAATCTAAGCAAACAATTTTGTTTGTGATAGCTGCTTATGCTTTCGATTAATACACTTAATAATTAGAGAACTTTTTAATTCTTTTATTTTGAAAAACGCTTTCAGTTTTAACTCAACGCAACAATAAAAATGTACAGCGATCACAACGCGAGTCGAGGGACAACTAATCAACTGTATGTAAATTCAGGTATGTTAAATGAATGACTTGAAAAGCAGGGTTCACAGAAGTTGCTACCATAGCAAGTTCTGCAAGTTCTGTCTAAGTTGCTATCTCAGTTACTCACTTACAACAACCCATTTTACTACCTGCTCACACGTGGCATGCGGTAGGAGCCCAAATTCGAAAAACAGAAGGATTTATGCGCTTGCGCTTACGTATCGTAACTTACAGCCATAATTTTGATACTGTTTGGTTGCTTATCTCAAAATATGTCGATTTAATACTAAAAAATTTGGTTTTAACGGGCTGGATTTTGCAAAATGTCAAATACATTTTAATTTTCTTTTGAGAATATTTTTTTATTTCGAAGTAGTATTAACCTAATTTTTTGAAAGTTTTACATTATTTTTCGGTGTATAACGTTGAAGAATATTGTATCGAATCGAAAAAGACCATTTGCAGATCTGTGAAGCCGCACACTTTCAAGTTATTGATAGTTTTTCGAGAAAAGTTGAAATGGCCAAGGCTGGAAGGGGAGGGCGTAGAACACATTAGGGGGTCGTTTTAGAGTAGGGATTAGACGTAGAGTCAGTGCCTAAATTGTCTTTTAAATTTATGTTTATATATATATATATATATATATATATATATATATATATATATATATATATGTATATATATATATATATATATATATATATTCATATAATTTATATATACATACATATAATTTATACGCTACAATTCTGACGAACACCTAGCGCCCCGCTGCGATCCGATCAAGTAGTCCGAACGTCCCGTGCAGCTACCTGCGCTCCGACCCTTTTCGTAAATTAATAAACAAAGCAAGTTTAATTGCTTTGTTTATTAATTCCAACTCCTTCACGACTCCTTCACTGTTAACACACACAAACACGATCATAATTAGCAAGCGTAACTATCATTCGCGATACCGCCACCCTTCAATCTGGTTTTCCCTAAATATAATTACGATTAGAAGCGTCGTTGGAGTTTGCTCCAGTTTCTACATATACCGTAAATATAGGTGTTTTAAACGTCCTCTCGATCGAAGTAACTGATCGTGGTTTGGCCCTCACGAGAGCTTTCGAGTCAGTTACATACGCGCACAGGGTGATAGTAAAAACCATGGAGCCAACCAACCAAGGAGACTCCTTTCGGGGCCCATGCGCTAGTTACCTATAATAAAGGGTTCGGCTAAGCACCATCCGGTCTCTGCCACCTTTCAATCCGTACGAAGCTGTAAAAGCCTTCGGGCTAATAGTCATAAAATAATAGAAAACATTTTTAAATTTCTTGTACTATGGAATAGCTTATTTTTTATGTTTTAGTACTTTTTTGTAGATTTCTGAAGTTTTCTTTTAATACACTTGGCACCCACTACATCTTCCCTGCTTAACCTGAAGGTAGACTGGCAGAAAATGCTTTGTAGCATTAAGTCCGCCTTTTAGTGTGTGCAAATAAAGTTATAAATAGATAAATAAAACTATTACAAATTTTGCTTATTGGAGGCATATATAGTATATTTACTTTATTATTCAACTTCAAGGAAATAGCAAGCGGGCGCATGTAAGACTACATCGGTTCTCTTCTACAAACGCGGTTCTCGCTTAGTGTAAGCCTTTCAGATTCAACTTAAGTCCTTCGTTTTATTTATATGTTTTCTTTTGAGCTTTATACTTACGGGGCTTTCATACATGAAATGTTTGGAAATAAATTTTTACTTTTAGATTAGTGTATCGAATGTACATATTTTTAAAAACCGTGTGGAGAAATTAATTATGAAGGTTATGTGCCGATACTTGATAAAATGTCTTTTAACTCAGACTTCTCACTCAAGATCGTAAATGTACACAACACTACGATTTGTTTCGCGCCGCAAAATCACAAAAATTCTCCGTGACCGTGGGTGCTGTAAAGTACTCGAAACGTCGGGTTATAAATAGTTAAAAAATTAAACGCGATAAAATCCGTAAAAGTAGTTTTATTAAAAATATTTTTTTACTTTAATTTATTCAATGATCTTAAGATTTTGCTATTTAATATGAGTCCTGGTATGTTTCTATAAAGTTGCACACCATCAAACAATACAAAGTCGTAAACAAACCTAATTTTTAAACGGATAATTAATTATTCTTCTGTCATTATCATTTTACATACTATTGGCAACATTACGTAAAATAATCTACATATGTCGTACTATTATTGATTAGGAGTAGAGTATAACAATAATTTAAGTAATTTGTATATAAATAATGATACTATAATGTGTGTCAACAATTATAAATCAATAATTTGATAGTATGAGGTGTTGTAATGAATACTGTAGTTGCGTTGTATAAAGATCCGTTGTAATTGGATAATATTAAGTGTTTCTAAGTATTCATCAACTTTTCTTGACCATGAGTGAGACAGTCACACACACATCATCTGTAAAATCTGTAGTAAAGTAAAAGTAAAGTTTCAGCCTATAATTCACAGCTGAATCTCAATTCACTGCTGAGCACAGGCCTCCTCTCATTTCTGAGAGGATTTTGGAGCTAGGAAGAATCCGCAACGCTCCTATGCGGGTTGGCGGACTGCACATGTCTTCGAAATATGTTTTTTTTTCTCAGATATGCAGGTTTCCTCACGATGTTTTCCTTCACCGCCTAGCACGTGGTAAATCAGCCCTTAAAATTGCAATTAACAATTTGAGTGGTGCCGGCACCGGGAAACGAACCCAGATCGCTCGCTTACTATGAAATTTAAAGCGAGCGCCTAGCCCCTGAGCTACCATTATATTTGATGTGATGTGATTGTATGTGATACTTTGATAGTATGCTGGGGCTTCCATATGATCATAATATATGCATCGGCTTCCCTGCTCTCAAAAATTACGTACTGTTTGATTATAAGTTATACTTCAGGGTTTGCTATCAATATTGTGTTCACAATCTACATTAAGTTAAATGGTCATTATGACACAGAAATTTTGTTTCATTTTTACGAATGAAGTATCAACACATGTTATAAATACCAGACAATAAGTAAATGTAGATCACTTGGATTACCGCTTAATAAAATATTAATTTTATTTAACTGTCATACTGTGTAATTCCGCAAATTATTTTATGTTAATCATTTTAGGTTTACTTAATTTACGAGTATCAATACAATAATCAGCCAAACAGTAGTTCCAAGTAACATAATTTGTAATTTAGAAATAAAATTTGACTCATGAAAAATCTATGTTTCAGACCTAAATAAATGAAGATTTTAAACACAGGCATATTCCACTTAACAATCTAAGCTTTTTAGAATTTATTTTGTTCTATTAACATATGGTCACAGCAACAACTAAAACGGAATATTGTTTTACTGATTACGTTAGTGGGAAATAGCTTTTATTCTTGAAATATTTTGAAGGATTTTCCAGGATTTTCCAGGCTGGCTTAAGTGTAATACCGAATGCAATCTCCGCTTCAGCAATCCACTATATCCATCCATATAACATTAAAACGTTAACTCGGTCTGAAATCAGGTAATATTTGAAAAGTGTATAATATATAGCTATCATTAAAAAACACAGCTTCTAAAGTGTCACTAAAATTTTGGGTAAAGTGCACAGTATACATATTTAAAGCCCTTATTAATTCCAAAATCCAGACCGGTTCGAAAAATAAGTCTTCTGTGCAAAATCAGCAAGAAACTAATTTAGGTGCTTTGTTATAGCTACCACCTGTAAAGAAGTTCAGGTAGGTACTCGGTGAAATAACGTACAAACACTGTGCGTAAAAAAGTTTGGAAAAGTTTGGAAAATCCAAAAGTCCACGTCTCATGACGCTCATTTATCTCTTAAGAAAAAAAAATAGTGTTGAGGCTCAAATATTTCGAATCATTTCCATTTCAGATGAAAACAATAAGATTTTTTTTTCTTACTAACCACGAGCGCTAGACTTTTGATATGAAATAGGAAACCAGTAGATAAAATTCATGACGCGACAAAAAAACCCGGTCTCGATACGTCAATTTTTTCGGGAGTTATCGTGACCACAACCCTAAAATTATCAGGACGTCCACGTCAAATTTCTGTTTTGTTTCAAAGTACCATATTAGATGATTTTTCAAATTAATTTTAATGAATTAATTAGTTTTTTCGTGATATGAGTCTATTCAAATATGCATATAAGTGCAATATAATTGTGATAGAGGCATTTGAAGACCGCCGAATCGCTTGACCTTGGCATGTCGGGTTGAAAGCACTATATCACGCCGCTTCGCGCCTTGAGACGTGCAATATATTTAAAAAATCAATAAATTTATTTGGACGACCTGGCCGTATTAAGAAATGGGTTGGTGGTAATTAATGTTTTCAAAAACGGACTAAGAATACTATTTTTAAACTAAGGCTTTGCCTAGAATTGAGACTAAAAGTGATTGCGTGTTAGTAGACATGAATGAAATAAAAAAGTAACAGTAAAGTAACAGCCTATAAACATACCACTGTTAGTTTCTCAAATTAATGTTGTACAATTATTTTTTGTAACATATATTTCATGTTAGCAAAATAAAAATAAGGCAAACATTGATATCTTTTTAGCACGTAGTTTCTTTTAAAAATAATAATTTTTCTGCCCTTCACTTTATAAAGCGTCAACTTCGCGGTCGGTATGTTACAGGCAAACGACACCAACAAATCCACTCTAAGTAAAGTTAGACCACTTGGCTCGCTTTAACTTCATATACGAGTATGTCAGTTTTTTAAAGGCTAGATTTTGCTTGTCTATTTCTTCCAACATGTTTTCCACTGTCAGTTATTCCATTATTCTTATACATTAACTTTTTTATATCATATGAAAAGTGTTTGTAAAATTTTAGACTTAAAAATTGCATTTTTAAGTCTAAAATTTACTTATAAACGGATAAAATAAATCATCTGAAAGAAATCTTCTTCTTGTTCTATCTTATCTTATCTTTTTCTTCTATGTATTTGCCGCATGTATGAAATCATCATTTTAGAACGGCCGTTTAGATGAGTTTTGTTTTGTTGTTTTCGTAATTGTCAGGACAAGGTTTGTGAGAAAAAAAAAACTTTAATTTTCTTAAAATTTCTAAAACAAAAATTTAATTTCAATAGACTCGCGAATCATCCTTCCATTCCAGCAGGAATCGGTGTTCTTTTGCAAGGATTTGTGGTTTATAAATGTATAAATCTAATGTAATGGTTGGGATGATCCAGAACATGGTCACAGACTGCAGCCTTCCTAGAACGACGATGCTTCACGTCAGCTATATGTTCTTTTACGCGGGTTTTATTGTTTGGCCTATGTAAGGGAGACCACATTCACAATCTAGCTTGTACACTCCTGCATCTTGTAGAGGGTTATACTAGATGTTACACTTGAAAGATGGTAAAAACTGACTTATCTTCTAGACTAGGCTTGAAGAATGTTTTTATAGAAGCCCGCTTCAAGATATAGCCAATCTAGTCGGTGACTCCTCTAACATAAGGGACATAAGAACAGCAACAGCACACAATTGCTCGTAAAACCGATAACTGTTGGGAAAGAAATGTTCTCGAGTGGCAACCTCGTACTGGCCCACTATACGGAGCGACGACCTGTACGGTTTTGCGGGATGTTGAGAAATGCAGGTGGCTCAAGACCGTGTTTTGTGACAATCTATGGGGTAGGCCTATGAACAGTAGTGGACTATGATAGACTGAAATAATGATGATGATGAGAAAACATTTGAAGCTATCTAGCAAGAGTGTGTGTCGATGCCACTTAAATCTTGGTGATTATTCCACATGATCTCAGTGTTGTGATTAACGAGAAAATAAGTTCATAATGACCCCATCATTGCCACTAGATATACTTGTAAATATTTCTAAATAACATTACTTAAGATTTCTATCGAAAATGTGAGCAGTGTCAATGAACTTTTAGCTGCATAGGAAGTTCGGTGCACGGCGGTAACGGTTCGTCGAAAATGTTTATCAAGGTCTATCTTATGACACACTTAGATACACTATTGACAAAATAGACACGATGGAGTAAAATAAGTGTAGAAAGCTCTCAAATTTAGTTAAAATATTTGAAAAAACTTACGATAAAGAAATAATTGAAGTCATTGTGTTTGGTAACATTTCGTATGCCAATCAGATAAATATATAGGCATAATTGTTCACTAGATTCGTTCGACCTAAAGAAACTATCATAGTACTTTGGTACTCTCTGAATACAACAAACTGTCTTGTAAAGCCTTCTATCGTAGGAATCCTATGCAGCAATCCGTCTAGGTTACCAGCCCAGGGACAATTATTCTGGCGTGAAGCAAATGTGGTGTGAAAACATTACTGTGTTTCGGGTTGAAAGGCACTGTGAGCTAGTGTAATCACGGGCATATGAGACTTAAGAACTGACGTCTCAGAGTGATGGGCGCAGTGCGGTATCACACAGAAATGTTCTGGGTGACACAACATTTGCTATGGGCAGACGTTGCACTTACCATCAGGTGAACGCTCGTTTCATTATCAAATAAAACATTACAAAAAATTGGTTTTACATACATACATAGAGACATGCCTTTTCGAAATAATGAATAATAATCATTTCAGTGAAGCTGCCGCACAATGTGAAGATATTCACATTCAAGCCAATGCAATAGATAATATTAATACATGATAATTGTTTCGTATGCACAGAATTGACCCGACTAAGTGAGTGAATATATCTATCCACGCAGGAATTCAAGCTGAAGTTAATGGCAATGGTAGTCTATGGTTTGTCGTGCCCTTTCTTGACCATTCTGCCACATTTGCACCATGAATTACCATATTTCCTTCATTGATTTTAAATCGTGTACTTACGGTGAATTCATAATATGACGCAATCAGTTAGTCGTTTGTCGTATTTGTTGGGTAACTATTGTGCGTGAACTGTGTCTTAAGACGTAAGTAGCTATAGATGGAATAAAAGAAAAGTAAAGTACCTAACAGCTTATAAACGTCCCTTAAATGAATGAAATAATTATTTTAATAACATAATTTTTATGCTCCTAAAAATGTAATCACCGCTAAAATTTGTATCCCGTTACCACATAAAATCTTTCACAATTTTTTTTGTAACTTCATACATACATACTGTCACGCCTTTCTCCTATATGATGGGTACGCAAAAACCACACAAGTAGCTCACTTTTCGCCGTCACGGGAAACGAGACGTGACGAGTAGCGAACCACGTCGCCCGAACCTCGTCGCCCGAACCTCATAAAGCATCAAACTCGCAGTCGGTATGATAAAGGCAGACGTCATGAACAAATCTTCTCTTGAAAACACTTTTACTAATTATAGATTATTTGTACTAAATTAATAAAGTGAACTTTCGAACGGAATCGTATTGACTATTAATAAAAAACTCTGAGCCAAACTCTAGTTGTTCAGGAACAGTATTACTACTTAAATACAAAAAATGTAATCAATACGATAGTCACATTTCTTATACTATAAGTAATACACTCGGCGTCAAAAAAATCGCACATCCGAAAAAAATAATTTAAATACTATTTTAACACAACAGGTCAATGGCAATGTTGTGGTTTGAGAGTATCATTCGAAAGGTAATTTCATTAGCTTTCAGGAATTTTAATTGAATTTTACTTTTATAACGAGACGAAAGAGAAATTAAAGAAAAAGACAGGGTATGTACAAATTTGCAAATTAATAATTAAAAAAAAAAACTTAATAAATACAAATAAATACAAAGTTCTTGAAACCTAGTGTTACCCCCCCTTGCCTTGATAACGGCTTCCATGCGATCTTTCATGGACCTTACAAGGATCGCAACAGCCTCTTGGGGTATTTGTTCCCACTCTTCAAGTACCGCATCTTGGAGCTCTTGAAGAGTGGCTGGAGCTGGATCTCGAGCTCGCACGCGCCGTTTTAGGAGTTAATCCCAGAGATGTTCTATTGGGTTAAGGTCTGGACTTCGTGCTGGCCAATGCATAACAGGGATATCGAGCTCCTGTAAATAATCCCGTACAATAGCCGCGGTGTGGCAACGAGCATTATCATGCATTAACATGAATCCATCACCGATATAACCAGCATACGGGACCACATGTTCCTCCAGGATTTCAGTTATGTACCGACCAGCATTAAATGACCCTTGCCCACGGCCACCCCGAGTCCGGGAAACGCACACAAGTTCCGTTTTCTCGTCGACGGAAATGCCGCCCCAAAACATACACGAGCCACCCCCGTATTCGACGGATTCTTCGAAGCAGGGTTGTGTGAATCTCTCCCCCTGTCTTCTGTAGACCCTTCTACGTCTGTCATTGCAGAAGAGACAGACCCTCGTCTCATCAGAGAAGAGTACGGTCCGCCACTGTTCTAGAGTCCACTCGCAATGATTGCGAGCAAACTCTAGACGATCTCTGTGATGCTGTGCAGGAAGTTTTGGACCTTTAGCAGGTCTATGGGCTGATAAACTCTTTTCGTGTAACCTTCTTCTTATCGTAGAAACACTCACAGATGTTCTCCGAGTTGATCGAAGCTGTTGTTGCAACTCAACAGCATTTGTAAAACGTTTTCGTAAAGATGTCGTAACGATGAAACGGTCATCTCTTTCTGATGTGCACCGTTTTCTTCCAGATCCCGGTTTTCTAACATAACCACCAGTCTGCTGAAAACGTTGGAATACCCGTCGAACTGAAAAACGGGACAGGTTCAACTGTCGAGCAACGTCACACTGCCGCATCCCCGACTGCAATAGGGCAATCACTTGAGCGGCTTCTTCAGAGCTGGTGTCCATCTTTACTTGTTCTTACTTGGGTTACTTGTTCACGTGTGTTCACTGCAAAGTCTAAATTACGACTGGCCCATATTTCATCCAGATCGACCCTTTTATACCCTTTTTAGGTGGTGTAACTAGCGTCCTTACTAACGAGCATTTGACAGTGTTTATTTTTAATGCTCTATAATGATAAATGTTTTAATGATTTCATGATTTTTTTATTAATAATGTAAAGCTATTCAAATACCCATTTCAAACATACCAATATTTATATAAATATAATTCGTTTCTAGCCATTACAGCCATTTTTCGCGCAAACTCAGAGAGGTGCGATTTTTGTGACGCTGAGTGTAATACTGTTGTTGTACAATAGACATACAAACACAATGTATATTTAACAGAATCAGGCGTTACTTTGCAGAAATCCATATTAATACAGAAAAAAAATTGGCTAAGATCTGCATGCAAAATATAAAATAGTGTATGTTACCTAGTTTTCGAAGAGAACGCTTGACCAGAAATAGCGTGCACAAGAAAACTAACATCATCACCGGGAACCGACACGGTCTCGTGTTCTGGATTTCAGCGGTGTGAATTACCGTGTGGTAGCGGCCTAAGAGAATCTACCACCCCATCTCATCCCGTGGGTGTCGTAAAAGTCGACAGAGGGAAAATGTAAACCAGGAGATGGGCAGCAGCATCTTTCTGGAACATCTGAATAAATAAACTGCGGTTGCCAACCCGTCTGCCAAGCGTGGCAACTATGGCAAAATCCCCCCAAAACGAGAGCTACAAACTTTTGTGGCAATCTATGGGGGAGGCCTATGTTCAGCAGTGGACTATTGATAGGCTGAAACGACGACGAATTACCTAGTGGTAGTGTTGTAGTGATGGAAGATATCTGTTTAACTAAACGTATTACAAATTATTTAAAAAATTATTACTTATTATTATTATTACAAATTAATGTAAAATAATTATTATGTTGACAATGACATAAACCTGACAAAATGTTAACAAACAATTGCCACGTTGTACAGGTTGCCCTCCTTGCCAGACAAAACAATTTTATTAGATGAAATAATGTTTACTACAGTGAATATATATATATATATATATATTCAGCCGGGGTAGCTCAGGGGCTCGGCGCTCGCTTTAAATTTCATAGTACGCGAGTGACCTGGGTTCGATTCCCGGTGCCGGCACCACTACAATTGTTAATTGCAATTTTAAGTGCTGATTTACCTTTGTTCTACATTTTTAAGTACTATATTACCTGGTGCTTAGAGGTTAAGGAAAAAATTATGAGGATACCTGGATGCCTGCGGAATAAAATATTTCGAGGACATATGAAGTCCAACAACCCACACTAGAATGGCGTGGCGGAGCAATCCTACCCAGCTCCAAAGTCATCTCAAAAAGGAGAGAAGGCATAGCTTGAAAGTGGGAAATTTATAGGCGTGACTTTAGATATAAAAGAAATTAAATAATAATTGCCTAAATATAACATAAAAAAATATATCATAATTTTTTTAAATTTTTATGGATATAATTTTGTATCAATTATCAATATAACACTATATATATAAGAATATACTATATGTAAATAAAAACGAAAATCCATATGAACAATTTATGACTGTAAACACCCACGATACAGAAGATATTCTAGTGTAGTGCGAAGGAAAAAACCTACATATGCAGCAAAAGTAAGATCATCGGTTTTATATATGATTTGTTATCTTTCAAAATTCCGGAAGTAATCCCTGGAATTAACTATTGTTAGGTGCTATTCTAATGTATTCGAAAAAAGAGATTTCAGACAAGTGTAGCCTGAAAATTAAGAGTTGCCAATAACACCCGTGCGGTGTGGTGGAACACTAATTTTAAAATTGGATGAAAAACGGAGTACCCTATCATATTTATGAAATTTAAAGTTTATAGAAGTTTTTTTGTATAAATACATACTGCTGAAGTGACTCAAAATGTTTGTAAAAAACAAAACCGTTAAAACATCTGTATTTTTGCTGTTATAGCGTTGAGGAATGCTACAAAGCTTCCATTTGTATATTATCTAACGCTACAAATCAAGCGTTCCGCCGCCAAGGGAAAATAAAATTGAGATACGGTACGCATTATTCCGTAAAAATATATCATCTTGATGTTACCGGTACGGGGATATTGCGACTATATAAATCTATTTCATATTCAAACAATAAATTTATATTTTTACTTTGTCACACCTTTTTTTTAAATTGAGACAATTTTATAATTATAATATCAAAGTTGATGAAATGGAATTACATCATTGTAATTCCATTTCATCAATAAGACCTCATGGTCTTATATATCGGTTTGTTCCAAAAATGTTTTAAGAAAAACCAAATTTTTTAATTTTTTTCTTTATTAAACACTACGACTACTACTTCGATAGCACGATTACCCCAAAGTGGATCTTGGTCTCCTACAACAAACGACGCCATTTCTCTTTTAATTGCGCAACCTGCTTCCAGTTAGCCACCTGGAGTCCGGACAGATGTTTCTCTTTCGTCAGACAAACGATATGTGGGAGTTGAAGCATGTACATTTTTACATTAACAGTCTGGTTTTAATTTATGCAAGTATATCTTATCCCGTTATGAAGTATTCTGGTTTTTTAAATAATTATAATCAACTGGCGGACCCGACAGACGTTGTCCTGCCCGAACGTTGGGTTGCATGCTATTAACAGGTTCAGCAAACGATTTTTCGATATTCGAAGTATCGATAAACTATATTCTGAGTGAGTTTTGTAATTTTCTAAGAACTCTATCGCAGCTAGGTGGCGGGTCCAATTCAGAATCTAAACCATCCACGGAACCACACACAAATACACACAAAAAAAATCTTCAACTTCGGTCCAGACTTTTACGAGTTCACTGTGTCACGCACAGAAGAATTATAAATATAAAGATAAATATAGATAAATTAATATAGATAAATTTCTTTAAGATTTATATTTTAGTTTTTAAATAACTTCATTTTATTTAGACGTTTACATTAATCAAAATTAAGATTTTATTATACAACTTTAAACGTGAAAGTAAAAGCGCAATTATTTCAAAGTAACAAATACACCTCAAACAAAATCTTAGTATGTTTGTGCTTTTGTCATTAAAATGGTGTTACTTTTCTATTGAGGTATATGTGTTTTATTGTTTTTTTTTATTTAAATGAATAAGTCAATATAGTTGTCAGATACTTTGTATCCACTGATATACGAGTTATTTTTTAAAATTAATTGTACATTAATTTCCTATTTAAACTAATAACATATAAGAAAAAGGTACACATGTAACGCCAGCATATGGTTTGTAATTTACGTTTAGGACAGACTTTGATCATGTCATCCATTAGTGAATTGGTTACTGTATTGCCGCAAGTACTCGACTGCTACTCTGTACAAAGATACGATAAATCAACAACGATACAAAAAACGATTCTTGTCTACTCGGATAAAGGTAGATGTTTTCATAAATGAAGATAATGAATGGGCTTCTATTTCTTGTTGAGCTACAATGTAACGTTTAATACTAACAAATAAAATTATCTCCGATCCGCTGCAACGGCGAGAAGGCTCGTTACTTGAAAGTGTACATTTTATAGCGACATCAAAAAGATCTTTAACATTTACAACATACCGTTAACATGATACATTTTTTCTACATTAATTTTCTTTTCAGCTTTTTTGCGTTTCCTTTAGTGTAGTCTTTTCTTCATCATTTTAACATTTACGTAAACTAATTAAATGTAAGACATAATACTTACCATGCATGTTATATAAACCGATTTCTTCTTTACTCTGTATATATTTTCTATAATAATCGTAAGCATCAGTCATCATCATCATTTGAGCCTATCACTGGTCCACTGCTGAACATAGGCCAAGCATTTATACATATTAACACGAGGAATAAAAAATTAAATTAAAGAGATACCAAATCATAACGTATCCTAATGCAAAACATATTAATATTTTTTTCTAATAGTATTATGAGTCTTTGTAACTATTCTCTTGTTTAAATATGTACGACTGAAATTACCTTCAAATGTTTGTAAACTCATGAAGTACTGAGATCTAAAGCTCATTAATTGGAACGCCTCCTGTCCCTTATGTACTGGTATGTGTATAATAAAAATACATAATTAATCACTCTCAAATATGACTTGTAAAGTTGTTAGTAGCTTGGATTGTATGTAAATACATATTTCAGTGACAATTAGTATGAGTCTTAACTAGTAAAAATATTTTTTTATTTTTACATTAAACAACACATAACTGGTTAATTACTTCTGTGCTGATATTTTGCTATACGTCCATTGAATATGTCTAGTGACTAATTAATGAGCATGACATACCCAAAAACAAAAATATATTTGCTTCTATTGTTTTTGACTATTTAATCTAATATCATCATGTATATTTATTATCTGTTTTTTTTTTATTTTAAAAAGTATAACATTTTCCAAACACTGAACATACTTGAACATACATAGTTACATTATTTTATTCAGTGAACTCTACGTTTTATTCTCTACGTGATAATATCATAAAAATACTACAGGCAAATAAGCAGATTGTGCCCAGCTTAAAGGTTCGGTCAAACAGCGGTCGGGGCGGAACGGCGCCGCGACGCTGACGGGACGGCGACGCGATATGGATGTCACACTGGCGGCGTGACGGTCGCGTCAGCGTCCGATCCAACGATTTTTCGAGCATTTTTTTCCTATTTATTCCCAAATTGTCGATTTTAGACCAGCATTTTTATATTGCAGTGCTTTACAAAAGAATGTGGCCTGGAACAATTCAATGAGCTTTTCCACTTCTTCGTTGATAATTTTTGAAATTAAATACAAAGCTGACGTCCTGTCGGGCGCGACGTGCACCATCCCGCTCTCTGTTTGACTACTACTTGAATACATATAGAACACAAAACGGCGCGTCGCGCCGATCGCGACGGTGCAGTGTGTGCAGTTAGCGACTGCTCACATCGCGCCAGCGTCGCGTCGCCGTCCCGCCCCGTCCGCTGTCTGACCGAACCATAAAAGTTATATCAGCAAAAACGTTAAGGATATATAAGCTATAAATTAAGTTAAAGAAAAAAATCAAACTATGAAAAAGTATTTAAATTTGCTTTTTGACCGACGAAAAACAAGAGGAAGTTCGCAAAAGTAAAGTAAAGTAAAGTTTCAGCCTATAAATGTCCCACTGCTGAGCACAGGCCTCCTCTCATTTCTGAGAGGGTTTTGGAGCTAGGAAGAATCGGCCACGCTGCTCCATTGCGGGTTGGCGGACTTCACATGCCCTCGAAATATTTCTATTCCTCAGACATGCAGGTTTCCTCACGATGTTTTCCTCCACCGCTAAGCACGTGGTAAATCAGCACTTAAAATTGTAGATATTAGAGGTGTCGGCACCGGGGATCGAACCCAGGTTACTCGCTTACTATGAAACTAAAGGCGAGCACCAGGCCCCTGAGCTACCACAGCTAGTTCGCAAGTCGACGCGTAATTTTTTTAATGTATGATACGCTAACTTTTTCTGGTAATATTATACGAGAACAGTATGTAAGTGAACAACACCAAGAATCTTAAATATGGATATATCAGATCTACATACTTTAAATCAAAGAGAATACAATAGTTCCTTTCATCTTTAAATAAGTGCAATCATTCACCACATATATTAGTGAATCATAAAATTCTGCTAAAACTGATATAGGTGGCATTAAATATAGAAGCAATAGTAATTAAAACACATTTTGCTTGCTAAAATAGTATTACACTCGACCATATTTTCGATCATAATTCAGTCTTGTACATTGTACGGAAAAAACATATTTTTTTCTAATATATTAACGTAATACTAGCTAAGCTGTGCGAATAATTCGCACAGTATCGTGATCATGAACAGATGGCGCCATCTACATCCTTTAAAAAATAAAAACAACTCCACGTGACAGCTATCGTGCATGTTAGTTGAACAGATTTTCAACAGATGGCGCTTTCTACATTGAATCAATTAATTCAATATATTTTTTAAAAATTAACGAAAACATTTATTTTAATCCATTTTCTTATTTTTCATCATTAGAGAAACAAAATGTCCAAAAAGGCGTATCAAAACAATATTTTTGATACAGTATTAAGAGATATATTTTTTATTGACGAAAAACTTTTTTCCTATATAAGGGGTAGGCAGAGGTCACTAACATAGCATTTTGGCCCTTGCGAGAAACGAGACGTGACGGCTGGCAAACCACGTCGCCGCCATGTCGGTGCGAGTCAAAGAATTATTACTCCCCATTGCTTTCTCACGAACAGTATTCGTATAGTGACAGCATTGCATATTATGGTGTTATTCTGCACGAATAAAGGCTGTCCATAGAATACCTTCGACGCCTCTTACGACACCTCGGTAGGTAAGAGGCAGGTGCATTAGGTGCTAATATTCTTTCACGTAGAAAGAAACACGTAGAATACTAAAATATCTCTTTTCTCGTTGTTTATGGATCCTCGCTTATGGGCCAGAGAAAATATCTAATTTGTCAATGAATGACTCATTCCTGACAGGTATTTAACTTTTGTAAGAACTTCTAGAAAGCCACAACATATTATTTAGGGTAAATTTTAAAAATGTCCAACGTAGGTCAGGTCATGCAATAATTCGTAAACTTCATATATGATTATCCGATATATAAGATTCATGCATTTAAAGAGGAATTTAAAAAGCAAATTAAACCTCTGTTTCACGATATGGTGCCTGACTGCGTTTTTAAAAATATATTCTTAAGAAATTTTAACACATGAGCAATTTTTTTTAAATTTGCCATTACAAATTAACTTAACAAAAATATAACCTTAGGAAAAATTTTAGAAGCAGTAAGAACAGGAGTAATAGTACCACTACCGTAGCTACAATGGTAGTAGTAATGACAGCGGTATCTTCAGCAGCAGTAGTAGCAGGTAACAATGATATTGATGGTGGTAATAATAATAGTGGCAGTAGTTGCAATTCAAGGCAATCCTTGATCTCTTATTGGGTATTGTCTTTACTTGCTACTACTACTACTGTTGTAGTTAATATCTTACCATCGTATCCAATATTACTATTATTATCATAATTTTGATAAATCAATAAATATAAATAATTTCAGCCCATCTTAAGTCCCCTGGAAAACATGGGCTGTACTCTAAAGATGTACTTCTTAAATTTGCTTTAATTTTACATAATTTACACAATACAATAATTTCAAATAAAATTTCCGAGTACACTAGCTAGTTTCTTTGTACTATAGTTCTCGTTAATGCTTAAACTCGTAATACAGAATGTAAGTAAAGCAATAACGTCAAGATTCTACTAGATCTTATTAGGAAATTAATGACGAGAAACTTTAGCTTTGTTCCTATTATGCATAAGATTTTCCGAATAATCAAAACGAGCTCCAAAATATTATTAGCTCAATATGTAATTGCAAACCACTATCACTAACACTGATATATTTTATGTTATATAATATGTATAAGTCAATAAAAAATCAATTGAGGTTTACAAATAACGCATGGCGACTGAAATTATATTTTATTCCGATATTATAGCAATCTGTTTCACAGTTTCGATGATTTTGATATTTTAAAATATTTTTCCCCAGTGGCATACATTGAAATGGATATAAGCGTGCACCCCTCTATTTGTCGATTAAAAATATAGCAGTCTTTATAGAGTCAGTTTTGCGACTATAATCACCTCTCATGTATAGAAGGTACTTAAAAGTAAATTGATGCCGTTTAATTTTCTTACAATTTAGATATACATCTAAAATTATTAAATAAATAAAAATTTGACAAATTGATTACTTAAAGAAATTAAAAAAAATTGCGGAAATGTAAGGTTAACGATTTTTAAAGAAACTTTAAATCCACGTCCTGTCCTGTATTGTATCGTGAATTCTGTCGTTTTCAATTCAATACATTTGTAACATTATTGTGTGTCGTAAAACCCGCTTAAGTAGAAAAGTAAATATAACTTAAAGAAAATACTTTAAGAATACTCCCAAGTTCTGTTAACTTAATACTTGTACTTGATAAAAGAGATTATAGTTAAGCTAGTAATAAATATTTAATTGTAATCAAAGTCGATATTAGGACTTATATTGTTTCACCCTACAACGAGGCATTGCCAAGTGTAGTTTTACACTTCGTATTTACACTTGATAATGCCTCTTAATATTAACGTATTGAGAATGTACTTAAATGAACATTATATTATATTCATGCAACTTGGTCCCAGAAATACCGTCACAGCCTGCTAAAAAAAAAGTTAGACTCCGAAACACACATTTGTGGGCCACTTATTTCAAAATTCCTACAAATGCTCCACTAAGGCCTGGTTTTTTCTTGAAAAACCTGTGTGTATTTCCTGAAACTTTCTCAATTTTAATAGCCTAATAAGCTGACGTACATATATAGGACGATATAATAGATATATAACTCTAACATAATACAAACACGAAGTAGCAGCATAATACTGTTGCGGTTCAATTACTGTCTACGGAGCATTCCGTCATAAAACCTAAAAGTTAAAAGGAAGGTGCATAGGGTGACTATGCACCTTCCTTTTAACTTTTAATTGAGGATGGACGTGGGACTACGGGCTGCAGTGACCTCTAACCAAAAGCGAAACTGCATCCTCGTTTGTCACAATTACTTACAAAAAAAACTTTAATCTTAACATCATTCTCGAGAGTATGAAATCAGATTATTATAGGATTATGGTACGACAGACTTACGAATGTGATTAACTTATTCCATTTTTACTAAAACCACAGGCTGCAATAATATATATGTTTTAAATATTGTTAGAAATATTAAAACGTAATTTTAAAGGATCAACCACAAAGCCCAGACACAAAGTAGTGACAGAATAGGTGAAAGTTTCACGCTTAACTATTCATATTCCTTCTCGTAATAACCTTATTATTTAATATTCTAAATAGTAAAAAGGCAATATATTTACCTATTAAAAATCGTAACTAATGTCTGAATTTTAAGATGGGATGATATTAACTCTTATCAGTTGTGGGTTCTCCACTGATACTGAAAATAATTAATTAATGAAATTCGTAATTCGACGTCACACTTAGTACGAAATATTCAGCCCGCTAACCAAAAATTTTAGTGTTACTCAAGTATTGGCTTCAGTTGGCATTGGAGCCAAGGACCTTCAAATCAGTAGTCAGGTACTCCAACCACTAATCCACGGGGTAGTCACTAAATCATCTGCTTATAACTGTACTGCCATTATTATACACAAATAGATAGGAAATAGATAGGACCCAAAAAGATTGAATCCTTTACAATCATTCCTTTGACAGAATCAGAATCAGAGTTCAAAAGAGTAATCACAATATGTAAATACTGATTTATGTTTAAAAGAAATCTGATTCATCATCATCATTTCAGCGTATCACTAGTCCTTTGATGAACATGGACCTCCCCCATAGATTGTCACAAAAGTCTGTGGCTCTCATTTTGGGCAGATTTTGCCATAGCCGACACGATTGGCAGGCAGGTTGGTAACCGCTTTTATTTATTCAGATGTTTCAGGAAGATTCTGCTGGCCATCTTCTGGTTTTCATTTTCCCTCTGTCGACTTTTACTAAGCCAACGGGGTGAGATGGGATGGTAAATTCATTTAAACTTCAACCACATGACAAGAATTCAGATTACTTAAAACATTGATCCGTAAAACTAATTTTACAGATTTTATCGCGTTTCATCATCATCCTCTTTTAATTATTAATAACCCTTCGCTTCGTGCGCTTTACAGCACTCATGGTTACGGGAGGACTGAAGTGTTAGACGTTCTGATGTCATAGTTAATCTTGCTTTTAACAATATTTTTTTGGTCCGATCTACGCTAAATGAGTCACAGTGTCTTGAAGTCTTGCAGTGGTATGTTTGATTTTTGATTTAATTTAATTAAATATGGGATCTCAAGCCGATGGTAGTACCCAACCATCTTCTCTATAGAAAATAGGGTTTTTTTTATTTCAATAGCCTCACGAGATATTATTGGTAGGAATCGGTGTTCTTTTGCAATTATTTGTGGTGTATCAAATCTAATATAATGGTTGGAATGATTGATAACATGGTCACAAACTCATTAGTTCTTGTAAAAAAAAACAATTTCACTGATTAAAAATTACATTTATAAAGAAATGTAATCATTATCAAACCCATATGTAATGGGTTATTTATTAAAGTCTCAGCACTAAATCTTAGTGTTTAATTTAAAATGATTGCCTTTGGGTTTTATACATACATACAGTCGTACCCTTTTCCCGTATAATGGGTAGGCAGAGGATACTCACGTAGCCCACTTTTCGCCCTCACGGAAAACGAGACAAATCTTGGATTAACGCACTGTTTTCAAATGTATGTTTTATTAATGCTCTCAAGATTTGTAAGTTGTTGTTCCCAATGACAGGGTATCGTTTAGAGCAAGCGCTACATTGTCTAAGAATGAGGTCAATTTCAAGAGTGCGGTCCAAAGGGTTCAGAACTGGGTATTTATTTTTGATAAACGTAAACAGGGAAACGCATCACATATTAAAAAAATCTCTTAATATACTTTGGGTGATTCTTTGATTGAGGGTCTTGATGATAATGTCTGATGATTCGCGAATGTCTTATCAGAAATTTACTTTTGCCCCGTCAGTTTTTTTTTAATTTTATTTGAGGAGTTCAGATTTTTACTGGTGGTAGGATTCCTATGCAGGAATCCGTCTAGGTAGGTACCACCCCAGGGCCAGTTATTCTGCCGTGAAGCAGTAGTGTGCAAACATTACTGTGTTTCGGTTTGAAGGGCACTGTGAGCTGGCGTAATCACTGGGCATATGAGACTTAAGACCTTATGTCGCAGGGTGATGGGCACAGTGTGGTGTCACACAGAAATTTCCTGGGTGACATTGCATTTGTTATGGGCTGACGTTGCACTTACAATCAGGTGAACGTTTTGCTCGTTTCATCACATTATCCAATAAAAAAAAAATACAGCTATGACTTAGTTTACAGGGTTTCTTACAGAGCACTCTCACCCTAAACTTTTCCGGATTTCAACAAAAGAAATATTAGTGTATCTTCGAGAGTTACCTTTGAAACATACGGCAGATATCTATGTACCGCTTTGAAAATATATACTTTGTGCAACTGGCATTCTTTATTATAATTTAATAGTATCCATAAAAATAATGTTTAAAAAGGCGGGAAATCGTTATCTCCTAGACTGACACAACTGGCAACTTAGTGTGACTCGAAGATAGTTATCCAGAGGCCTGGAATACCACCTGCGGATATATGAAGCGTAAACCTGGCCACAGCATTCTTCCTCTACCACGACTATAATATACAACTTAGAGGTGTTGATTCTACCATCAGATTTTGTCGCTTTTCCACATAACTCTTTCTAAGCAGTTGTAGGAAAACTCTAGTTCATCATTCATGTTATATTTTAATCGGTATAATATCTGAATATATGCAAAAGCATATAGAGCATAACGTCAGAAATAAAGCAGCCGCTCTTATTTTGCTAGGTTGAAGATCGGAATATGTTAATACGTAGACGGACAGATACTCTTATTATTTGGATACAATTATTGGTTAAAACTAAACGTATCAAAGTAAATAACCATTTAGCAAACCATTTTAGAACAGAGAGAATATTTGCGAGGTTAACTAATAAAATTAATCACAAATAAATGCTGAACGGGCAACTGGCTACTTCGATAATTCAATTAGCTACTACCAATTTCCTGCCATACCAATGTTAAATCAATACGAGTCTCTTGTTAGTTTCACAACTCGTTTTTGAATGGTTGGGTTTCTTGGCGCAGAATTTAATATATGTTAATTTATGTAAACTATGTTAATACTAGATTAGTGAAGAATAAATTTAAATACATTGCATAAATGAAGATATTAACGATATTTTGAAAATTAATTGTTTCCTCTTCAATAATTATAATATTATATAATAATTATTATAATGTTATATTTTAATATTAATTTAAATAATTATATTTAAGTAGTATATGTATTAAGAAATGTGAGGAGGCCTGTTCTCAGTAGAGGGACATTTATAGGCTGAAACTTTTTTTTATATGCACACATAATAAAATAATGGCTATTAATTATTAAAAAAATAAAATATAATTATTGAGTTTACAGAGTTAGAAAATGATAACTGTCAAGGCATAGTATGGTAATATATAATTATTTCTCATTTAGCATTATTTAAACAATTAGGTCTTACGCGATGGTTCACAACCAAATTTCTTCAAGGATAAACTTTTTACTTTGTCCAGACGCTTTTCTCTCTACTTCCATTTCTTAATCTCAATTACATCAAAAGTGTCTTCCTTCCTTATTACTTTTGGAAGGTTTTTATACACAACTATTTTATAATTGTCATGGGAAAACGTTTTACAGAGTAATCAGTCACTACAGTTACGTAATCTGTGGCTAAGTTCTAAGTGGACGGTCATTTAAGATTATTTATCCTTAAGACTATGTTAATTACTCTGGTTGAGCTGTGGATATTGTAGCTGTATCTTGCACAGAGAACACTGAATCAAGCATGAACAAGGACAACATTTCAGTGAGAAACTGAGCTCACTGCAGAAAGATATATACATTCTTACAATCACGCCTTTTCCCATATAAGGAGTAGGCAGAGACCACACAAGTAGACCATTTTGCGCACCCGCGGAAAGCTTTACGTGACGGGTGGCGAACCACGTCACCGGAGAATGTTAAAGGCATTCAGAAGTCAAGACAAGACACAAGATAGGCCACGTCTCACTTCCATACAGAAGTAAGGGTCGGATAACGGTCTTATACGAGTATATCTAGATTCAAAGGTACCCACCCGCTGGACACTGGTAATTATTGTTAGCTGCCGCCATTTGGACCACGCTAATTCGGGCATTATTAATCAAGTGTCGTAATCGACTTCTCGCGACCTATGTAGTACGGATCCCAGTTATTTGACGCTTTTCGTCATAACGGCGACCTGTTATTGGAATAGTACTTGTATCGCCAACAGAGGGACAGTAAATATAAAAAAAAATCGAGATTTAGTCGAGTATTTCTCACGAAGTGCTAAGTATACGTGTTTTTCTGTTTAAATACGAAGGCAATCATTTAATTAGTTATTTTAGAACCCATTAAATGATACATGCATTGTGATTTTACGATTAATTTTAAAATCAAGAAGTACTAATTTAAGGTTAACACTTCAAAAATTACAAATTTAAAATTACTAGATTAATTGAAAATAAAACATATATTATATGTTATTTATACAAAAAAAAATGCGCATTCTTAAGATCAGATCAGAGAAGTCGAAATCACATTCAAAAAAGTACAACATAATTTATACAAGACAATATTTATTTAAAATTTTAAAGAATTATACACATTAGATTACAAATGTTATTAAATTACTTCATTACACTGTTATAGTAGGGTGATTCCATACCCATTATAATAATGTGCTGGTAGCTTTCTAAGATAATCTACCAGCCCAACATATCCCGTGGGTGTCGTAAAAGTCGACAACGGGAAAACATAAATCAGAAGATGGCCTGCGAGCAGCGTCTTCCTGGATCATCTGAATAAATAAATAGTAGTGCGGCCAACCCATCTGCCAAGTATGGCAACTATGACAATATCCCCCAAAATGAGAACTCAAACTGTTGTGGCAATCTATGGCGGAGGCCTATGTTCAGCAGTGGACTAGTGATAGGCTGATAAGATGATTAAGATTTCTATAATTTGCATGCGGATCTTAGCAAAGTAACTTACCTTCCTTCATTATAATGGATTTCCGCAAAGTAACGCCTGATTCTATTAACTATATTCTATATTTTTTTCGCCTGGTTGTGGTATAAATATATAAATGCATAGATAATTATGTAAGATACAATAAAATAAATAAGATATAATGAGCTATATACAAAACATTATAAAATACAATATAATATATCAATAAAGCCCCAACTAAACGGAAGCGTTCGGCAGGGGAGGCCAAGACTGATAAGGAGGAAAGTACAAGAAACCGGAGGATGATGCGTGCGGTATCGAGGAGCACCGCCTTCTGCATTTGAGGACGGAACCCAAAATTTCACTGGGGATCCCATGTTTAAACTAACTTGACTAGACTAGACTAGAATGACTTAGTTCTACAGCATATACTATAAAGAAATTAGAAGTCTGACCTATACAGAAACAGCTGCATTAGTTTGTTTTAGTTGTAGCCATAAGTTTATGTATTTTACTCAGGTGACTACTGTAAAAACTAATTGTGAAAAATCAGTGTAATTGTGAATCATTGACTAAGGATTAATGAAATATATAGAGCAAGGTTTTGGATTTGTTCATTCAAAACTTTTTTTATTGTTTCACAAAATCAATAATTTTCATCGACTTTGTTTACTGTAACATCGATATAAGACATAAAGTTAAGCATGTCCAGAAACTAACTAATCCATACTAATATTATAAATGTGAAAGTAACTCTCCCTGTCCCTCGGTCTGGTTGTTATCTTTTCACGTTTCAACCGCTGGACCCATCCTTGACGAAATTTGACACAGAGATAGTTTGCATTCATTGGGGACGGACATAGAGTACTTTTTATCCTGGAAAATCAAATAGTGCCAGGGGATATTTAAAAAACCTAAATCCACGCGGACGAAGTCGCGCGCATCAGCTAGCAATAAATATATCCCCAATTGGCATTTAGTCGATAATATTATTTTTTAACAATTTTTGCTTTGAAGGATTTTTGCTACTCCGTCCAATTCGGGAACGCTCTAGATTTCAAAGTTTTTGTTACTTATTGATTGAAAGTATTGAAATGGTGTTAAAAAATAAAGGTTTAATTTCCGCCAAAGCAACATTTAAACCATTCCCATACCTTATGGATCTGCTCTTTTTGGAGAGGTATAAAGTTTATACGGTACATGGTTAATCGTAACGCGTGTAATAAATGAAAGGAGCCAAACATCTAAATTTTCTGCAGCTCGTTTTAAAACTTTAGACAAAGGTTAAACGTGGTAAAATGCATCGCGTCTTGATTTTGTTACTTTCGTGGTTTGCACAATGTTTATTACCTACTATTCTTTAGTTTGTTTAGTTGATCAAACAAAATTAGACACAGACAAAATTTGTGCTTGAAATATATTTGTAATTAAGTAATTTCAACTCTGTGTTAAAAAAAAATTTTCGTGCATCTGTATGCAATGAATTTGAACAATAATAAAATTAAACATATCTATTAACATATATTTATTTTTAGAGTTATGCTAATACCAAATACCTTAATTTGGCTAAGACGACATCACGAAAATCAAGTCAGTAAAAGTACAATCTAGTTACATGTATGAAGCCATAAACAAGTCTGTGTGGCTGAAACACCTTACTATCATTTGTTAAAACATTACCGTGTTTCGCTCTGAAGGGCACAGAGAGCTAGTTTAATTTCTGGGCATATGAGACTTGATATGGCAAATGAACTGATGCCTCAGGGGCGCAATGTGGTGCCACATAGAAATGTTCTGGCCGAACGTTTTGCTCGTGTCGTTATATTAACCCATACAACATTTATTTAAAGAATACTGAAATATTACTAACATTCCTGTTTATCACGGAAAATCATCAAATCAAACTTAAAAGCTTGTACTATGAGGTAGTTAACGACAATAGTCGAACGGCAGCCTCGATCCAGCGATGTCATGTTTCACGGCCCGTACCCTAAACCATTAGAATATGAAAACCTTACCTTTCATCGGGTGACGAAAGGTCGAAACAAGTTAATTACAAATGAATACCTAATTTTTCTCAATTATATTTTGTACTACATTACATTTTGATGGCAACTTAAGGTAGTTAACAAATAACTATTGGCGGACCTCAATTTTAGTTGATCTGGTCTACTTTTCCTGTAATAAAATAGGATGCTCAACGTACTCTTGATCCTTTCTTTCATTTATTTTATATAGAAATTAATAAATAAATTATAAAGCACCTTTGGCTGTTCTTTTAAATTTTTTTTTAATAATTTTTTAAGGTATTTTTCTTTTCGTCTTCAATTTCTTTGTCATTTTCTTTATGACTTCTACTTAATTTAGGTTTGTTTAAACCTCTAATAAACGTCAAAATCTACCACAGTTTCGGCAAATTTGAACCCTAGAGATAAAAGGCAGAAACAATGTAAAATCAAAAAAGAATGAGGGCTTTCATTAATTAAAAAAAATACGTATATGTACGTAAATAAATAAATACGTATATAAATAAAAAAGTAAAAAGTGGATTCAAGTGAAAAGTGGGCTCATACGAGTTCAATTGTGTCAACCTCGGTTTTATTATAGAAACTGATTGTAAATAATTGTTGATAGAGGATTAAAGTATTTCTTAAAATGTATTGTGTGGTATAGAATAGAGGTTTTTTTTAAAGTAACTTGTTTTCATAATACTTACTGCAAGCCATTTTTGCTCTACTTCTGCTCTAAAATAAAAATGACTCGGCAAAAGAAACAGGTCTCAGTACTAAAATAAAAAAAACCTTAGTTTTTTAATTTGATGACAATATTTTCCGATTTTCAATCATAGTATTTTATTAAGAATACACATTGCTGACATCACTTCGCAGTGATCACTTCATTCTTAGATAACATTTACAACCACGTCTTGCCTAATACCATCTTTCTTTTCTTGGATATGTATCCCACATGGTGGGCAGGACCTGACCCCCCCAGGTTCTGTCTATTTCGTTCTATACTCGACATCTATTTGGAAAACTCGCATGGCACCCTCTTGCTTAATATCTCTTTTTACGAAGTCTATGTTTAAAGAAGAAATAACATATTAAAAGGGTCGATCTTAAACTCTATACGCTTTAAAGAATTTGGTTCCTGTAAGAATGAACTACTATGTGATTTAATGATTTCTTGTATTTACGCGAATACTACACATTTAAATAAAACTAGATTTTAGGGATTTAATCGCGTATAATTTTTAATTTATAGCCCGCCGTTTCGAGTGCTTTACAGCACCCATGGTCACGGGAGAACTGAGGTGACAGATGTCCTGATGTCATAGTTAACCCAGGGTACCTTCAGATTTTAATTATTATTTTTAGTCTAATCTACGCAGAAAGAATTTACTGTGTCTTAAAGTCTTGCAGTGGTAGGCTGGATTTTTGATTTTTTTTTTAATAATAGGATCCCAAGCCGGTCGTAGTACCCAACCACCTTTCCTATTGAAATAAGGATGTTTTTTAATTTCAATATACAAAACAATAGGTGTTCTTTTGCAAGGATCTGTGGTCTATCAAATCTGATGTAATGGTTAGGACGATCCAAAACATGGTCACAGACTGCAGACTTTGTAGAGCGTCAATGCTTCACATCAGCGATAACATGTTCTTTAACACGTGTTTTCAAGACAAAGTAAGCTCTTTTTGCGTAGATCGAAATAAAAATAATAATTGATATCTGTAGGTACCCGGGGTTAACTATGACATCAGGACATCTGTCGTCACCTCTATCGTCCCGTGACCATGGGTGCTGTAAAGCGCGCAAAACGACGGGTTATAAATTGTACATTATATGCGTAAATATCCGTAAAATTTAGTTTTATTTAAATACTCTGTTATTTGTTATAGCTTGCGTTTATTCCATGTATTTACGCAGATATTTGCATTTATACAGATCAAATTTAAAATATCAGTTCCTTTATACTAGGTGTCTAAATCTAATTTATGGTCATCCATCCATGGTGATTATGGTCTTCTTTTACAAAACACAAATAGTTTGCACCAGTTGCATTGCCCTTTAACAAAATGCCGTAAGGATATGGAAATAACTAAAACAAACTAATGCAAAAAAAATTACATTGATCAGACTTCTAATCTTCGTTATAGTATATGATGCAGAACTAAGACTCTAGTTAGCTTAAACATAGGAGCCCTAATGTCGTTTTCCCTTGAAACTTATTTCAAGAAATCTTTACCATTTAAAAATATGCTGATATCTAAATATTAACATTCAATGTTGTAATTTATTATTTTTTTGAGCTGAGAGGAAAATTATTAACACTAACCTACGAGTAAGTATTTACGATAAACTCTAAAAAAGTTTGTTTCTTAACTCAATATCGATTATTTACTATGTTACTCTTTATAAATCTTTAAATTATCTTTGACTTATTTACGTTTTTCCGACAGAAATAAGTTACTGTTTTAAAATATGCCGTTAATAATATTAACCAAAAAATAAATTGAGATAAAATTAAAAAAATGCTATCAACGTAGTCCTCCGTAAAAATCTATTACAAAAAAGGTATATTTTTGAACTATTTATGCAATATGTGCCGTACATCAACAAGTTGTTACAACTGGTGGACAAACGAAATTCATTTATTATGTAAGTTTTATTAAGTAGATGTTTTTATTTGCGAAAGTATTACGCTGTAAGACTTTGCACTTGCCATCAGGTGGACGTTTTGCTGGTCTCGTCACTATGCAATAAAAAAAATTGTTAGTCATAACGGTTAAACAGAAAGACCACCAGCGTCTTCGTTCGCGTGAACAAAGTTATTATAGCTTCTGACAATTTTTCTTCTACTATACTATAGATGCGTTCGGTTGAATATCCTCGTTGTAGTTGGTCCAAGAGCTGTAATTTATAATTTATTTAAACATCATGTCAATATGCAGTGTCCGCACGCATAATAGAGTCCGCACGCTGCAGCAATGCAGGATGGATGCTTATTTATGATTATTGGTACGATAATATTACGAACGTTTTTAAAATTAATAATGCAAAACTGACTACGATATTGTTTTTTTTTTAATTTTGTTTTTAAAAGTATATTTTTTGCTGTTTACGTAATTGATTGCTGTTATTATTTGAAGAAATATAAGCCGCATAAGCCGCCCGATGACCGCGTGGATCGTGGGTTCGATTCCCAGCCGGAGTCAATATTTGTGCAAAATGCGTATCAACCATAATCATAACCAAAAAAAAAATACAAAACTGCTATAACATCATATTTACTATTTACTTTTTACCACCTTCTGTTTGTCCATACCAGTATAACATGAGACTTTTCAAGACTGGAGTTAATAGGTATCTTCTAGTTTAAGATCTTAGACTTAACGCCGCTTCCCACTGTACGGGATCCCGGTCAATGTCGATCTATTCACAATATAAAAACACCCTTCAAATATAAGGATAAAAACTTTGGCCCGCAAACACACAATAATGTCTAACTTGAAAATCATGCGATGTCATTGCGTTAACTTCGTTGGCAAACCTTAACTATATAGAAACGAAATGAATGCCTTTCCAAAACCCCCATAAACCCTTTTTACTACTATGTTAACAAAATAACATTCGACCGTATTCAGTAACTTTTTTCCATGTGGTAGAATTTCCATCTAATTTATTTAAGGAAGCGTCCATCTTATATAAATTATTTTCTATGTTATAAAAGATTGAATGATTGAACATATAATCTATATTTGTAGTAAACTTTTTCTACTAACTTCTTATTAAAAAAATATATGCAACTTAAGTATAGACCGTGTAACCTTAAAATCGAATGACACTAATTAGAAAATTATTCTACAAGAACTTAACTATCATAAACGTGACTAAATTTTTTATAAAGAAATTAGTATTACTATACTAATTCCATACTATACTAATTCGACTACTGTGTATCTATTTAGGCTAGCAAAAGATACTTGAATTAACTGTGATCCATTTATTCTTATATTTAGACTTCATTATATAGACTTAATTTATAGATCTAGTCTTACGTTTAACTTTTGTCGATGTAATATTTTGATAGAAAATATATTTTATTGATAGTTCTTGTACTATACAGTTGGTAAACGTGAGATATTATCAGCTAGATATTTAAAAAAATGTCTGAGACGAAACAGTTGTTCTGTAATTTATATGCAAAATAAAATGACGTAATGTAGCTATTCCTCGTGCGTGGAAGAAAATTCCTCGAAAAGCGCACAGTGGTGGGATGCCACCCATCGAGGTTATATGGATGGAATTTAATGCTTTGCCGCGATGTACGATGGTGAAATTCAGCGGCTGGTATGATTCTTAAGTATATACGATAAAAAACGCAAAGAGACGCAACGTCTCTTCGCAAATCCAGTGGATCAAGCAGAGCGGAAAGAACCTGGTCGTTGACAATTCGAGCCGCTCTATGCTGGATGCGGTCAAATACAAGGAGCTGGCACTGGGGTGCCCCCACCCAGAGATGGGAACAGTATTCCATGTGTGGCCGAACTTGCGTCTTGCATGCGGTGGGCCGGCATGAAATACTGTCCCGTCTCCTGAGCACGCCAAGTTTTTTAGAAGCCAAATTGGCCATCCCTTCCAAGTGACCGCGAAACTGAGCGTCACTCGATATGTTTAGGCCAAGGATTCCGATACTGGCTGAGGCAACGAGGGGAGTGCTTCCAAGACAAGGTGATACGACGAAGGGTTTCTTTTTAGCGGTAAACGCGCAAACCTGTGTCTTATTTGGGTTAAACTAGACTAAATTTAGCCGGCCCCAGTCCGAGATTTTGTCTAACAAAATCTCGACTTCAGACACAAGTTTGTTCCGGCACTCGTCGACGTATATTATGGCATTGAAAAAAGAAAGACCGAAAAGAGTTTCTTCCCGGTCCTTCTCTGAGAAGGTCATTTTTTGAACCGGTGTAGATTTTGACGTTCATAAGAGCTTTAAACAAGCCTAAATTGAATAAAGAAATTTTGACTTTGAAATTTCCTCTCATATATCACGTCAATTCCCATTTTTTTTTAGTTAAACACAAACGTGAGTATATGAAATAATGAAGCTGAAAAATTTAAAGTACGCTCTAATTAAATTTGGATTACATTTATGTGATTGTATCACTACTGACTTATACGCTAAGCGTGTTTCATTTTCAGTTTAACTTACCTCACACAAGTAGGCAAAAAGTATTATTGTGGCGGCTGACTGTCGTAGACTCAATATCACTTGATAATGTCTCGTTTTGAGGTGAAACACGTATCGTGTTCTCGACTTTAGTGGTAAGTATTTCCTAGTAGTAGTGTTGTAGTGGCGGAGGACATGTGGTGGCGGCTCCCGGTGGTGGAATTAGTTTACTTGTGCACGCTTTTGAGGAAGGGCGGGCTTTGCTCTTCAAAAACTAGGTAATACACACTATTTTAAAATGTGCATGCGGATCTTAGCAAAATTACTTTCTTTCCTTTATTGTAATTGATTTCCACAAAGTAACGCCCGATTCTATTAACTGTTATTGTGTCATTGAAGTCTACAAAATATATACATCTTTGATGAAAGGAATCAGCGTTCGAAAACACTCTCAGGCTGAAATCACTCGGATTCCAGCCGAAGTCAATATTGGTTTTGTTAACGATTTTCTGGTCAGGTGGAAATGACTATTAATTTACTATTCATCTACTTATTTCTCAGATCGTATTGCTAATGCTTAAAATAAAATAAAAAAGACTTATCAGCTCGGCACCGACTCGCCATCGGTCGATGGCATCAACCGTACACGTAACACGTAACCGGAATGGTTCGCTGGCTGGGCGAAACGCCGCGCTTAAGAGATAGTATTATTAGAGAGTATTAAGTTGAATCGCAAATATGTATATATTTAAATGGTACAAATATAAATATAATAATACGATGTAGTACAAATAAAAAATTAGCGAAGCATAATCACTGATTTTGAGCCTTAACTCAATAATGCGATCAATCGTACGAGACCGAAAACTTCCTCTGCAATTCAAGTATTCTCAAAGGGTTTACAAAATTTATCGACATCACTTCGGTGGACTCCATTTGACATTCGATTTAAAAATCAAGTGTTTGTTCGGCTGTCGATCGAGATTAGATTTATTTTGACTGAAAGCCATAAACTTTTTAACGTTAGTATATTTTTTATGTTCAGTTACAGTCTTAGCTGAGTCAAAGCTGCCATGAATGAAAACCATTAAACTTTCCGATCGGAAAATAATGTTACTACATAAGTTTTTTTATTATTTATTTCTAAGCCATCGCTTAACTACGATCCCACCTGATGGTAAGTGGCGATGTAGTTTTTTTTTATTGTACAAAGTGATGAAACGAGCAAAACGTTCACCTGGTGGTAAGTGCATAACAAATGCTGTGTCACCCAAAACATTTCTGTGTGACACCTCACTGTGTCCATCACCCTGAGACATCAGTTCTTAAGTCTCATATGTCCAGTTATTACGCTAGCTCACAGTGCCCTTCAAACCGAAACACAGTAATGTTTGCACACTACTGCTTCACTGCAGAGTAGCTGGCCCTGGGGTGGTACCTACTGTTAGCATCTGTCTGGCAACCCTTCTTTATTTATTACTTACCTACCTACTTACTTATTTGTAAAACTTGTCACTCATTTGGATTGTATAAAAGTAGGGATTTGATATAGAGAGAAACTAACACGCTCGTTAGGCATGCTTTGAGCGTTGGACGAAGCAACTTGTGCCTAATAAAGTGAAGTTATAAATTGAGTAGTGTGTTTGGAAGATTAAACTGTAAGTATATGTGAACTCTTTTGCTACGAATATTTGCATTTCTTGTGATTCAAATAGGATATTGAAATTATAAAGTGTTTATTTTGAGATGTTCGACTTTAATTATTACAAGAATTCCCTTTTTTGAACTGACGATAACACTACCTAGACGGATTACTGCATAGCGCACTAGCTAAGAAAAAGCCCACTACACTTTACAGGAGTTAAGAGGGAAGGAGGATGACCCAACGACACGATCAGAATTAGTGCGCCTATTAGAGCTTGATTTGGAGACTGCGGGAACGCCTGAACCCCACCGGCATTGAGTCCTCTTACCCGGTCATTATTCGGCACGATGGAGGCATCCTAGGAATTATGGTTAATGTCATTCCCGAACACGACTAAAGTGTCTTTCTTTTATTTTCCTCAACAATGGTTTTCAAAATAAACATTAAGTACACATTTAGTTGTCAATTTTAATAACATATTTTTAATATATTAATATGTAACATAATCTTCCATTTACGAGAAAGCCTGAAAAAAATACGAAAATATTGTGAACTCTAAATGATTGAAAAAGCTATCTTCGTATGCCAAGAAGACGCTTAGAGTTAATCATTGGCTACGTTTTCCTTTTTTATCCACAATCCTTTTTTACGGTGACTTCTTATAGAGTTAGATCTTACTTAAATGTAAATCCAAAAAACAGTCTTTAAATGGACTATTTATTTCAAAAAAGTAATTTTTTTAATAGGGTTTCTTTGTCGACTTATCTCTCTTCTTATATCGAAAAATTAGCAAGATACTATACAGATCCATACCCAACATCCGTCAACCTCAACTTACCCCTGGCCATGTCCCTAGTGGTACGCTGGTTAACGTGGCTCAAACCATAATGTTGTGTCAGGATCAATATTTTGAAAGATTTTTTACTGTCTGAAATGAATAACATTATCAAGTAGCAGTCTGTTGTGTTAATGCTTTAATTAAACGTACTGTAGAATATTCATATGTCGGAGATATTTTTTCTCTCTTTCTTTTACTTAAGATAAGTAGAAAGAACAAAAAAGTCAATGTTGACGTCGATGATTTTGAAACTGACATCCAAATGCAAACCGTAAATAATGTCAATACTAGGGATTGTACTGTAATAATGAAGATGCTAAAGACAGATAGATAGAGGTTTAATCGTGTTTAGAAATTTACTAGTGCTACTTACGAATTTAAGAGCGGTATTATTTAACGGCCTGAGATATCTTTTTACTGAAGAATATCCGCCAAATAATGGCCTGGGTTAAAAATGTAAACCAACCTATCTGCAAATGTTATTAGTTTAAAATACCATGTCATGTGAAAGTACAATGGACGTAAGGAAAGTCGTTATTAATTATAATAAAGAAGGTCCGTAAACTTTTCACTAAAATAGATATTCTACATTATCATATCTTAGAAAAATCAAGGTAATATTTTTTTATACTTCGACAATAACACCGATATTTAATAAAAAAATATTTAAGAAAACATTTTTTAAAGCAAAATATAAATCAAAAAGTAGAAGAAAAAATTGGGCCAAACTATTTCCTTTATAAAATGTTAATCGTCGTGTACTACCCCTACCACCACTATAGGGAGCCGTGGTAGCTCAGGAGCCGGGCGCTCGCTTTAAATTTCGTAGTACAGGTCACTCGACCAATGTTCGATCCCTGGTGCCAGCACCTCTAAAATTTTTCTGAAATTTTAAGTGACTGATTAACCATACTCAGCAGTAAATGAAAACATCGTAAGGAAACTTGCATGTCTAAAGAATAAAATTATTTCGATGATATGTTAAATCCGCCAACCCGCATTGGAGCAGCGTGGCGGACTCTTCTCGGTTCCAAAACCCTGATAAATGAGAGTTAGCCTGTGCTGGTGGTCATTTATACGCTGTAACTTTACTACTATTAGACAGAGTGAATACTGGATACAGGAGAACTCTTATTAAAAGAACAAAATTTAAAATGGGGCACTACCACGGCGGTGAAGGAAAACATCGTGAGGAAACCTGCATGTCTGAGAAATAAAAATTTCGAAGACATGTGAAGACCGCCAACCCGCATTAGAGCAGCGTGGCGGATTCTTCCTAGCTCCAAAACCCTCTCAGAAATGAGAGGAGGCCTGTGCTCAGCAGTGGGACATTTATAGGCTGAAACTTTACTTTTACTTTTTACTACTACTTTATTATGATTTAGTAGAGTGTGGTTCTGTCCCACTTACGACATAGCATGCAGAGTGCCTCGTACACGTTGTATCACAAAAGTTTGAACTTTTTCGTAATTGTAAAAGTCATACTTATAGGTTTTCAGGTAGTTTAATATAAGTTTTGAAAACTTCATAATCTAAGTATAAAATATATACTACAGTACACATTATAAACTTTCGAAAAGAACTGCTTATGTCTACTTTTAAAGATTCATAAAAAAATATCAACCCCATGAACAAAAGGAGAAAACAGAAAATCTACATACATTTTGGTGATTTCTGGAAATTGTATAAGTTTACGAATAAAATTACCAAAGAAATAAACTATATAATAAAATCATGAACAAAGTAGACTCTTATAAAACATTCTCACTTTACTTTAGTTAAATACGTATTACAATTGTATAATTTAACTAACAATTATGTAGGAGCGACTAATTTGTGCAACGTTGTAAAGTGGACTACGTAATTACGATACAAAGTTTACATAAAGGACATTATTCATAATTTGCATGTCCCCGGGTAATGTTTGAGTATGATGTGTATTTTCTATGAGCGTAATAATAAACGCTCATAGAAAATATTTCAACATATTTGTTAATTATATTATATTAAAGAAGTGTTAGTTATGTGCAATAATTCCAAAACGGAAACGACGTAGAAGTAAACTCAGTGCAAGACAGTTTTTAGCTTGATGGACCAACGATTAGTCTAATTGTGCGAGAGGTTGAATAATTATGGGTCATGGTACAGGCTTGCAGGGGGCTGCGATTATAATCTATAATTGCGAAATATATGACATCTTAGAACAACATTGCTTAAAATAGAACTAAACATCCTTGTCTTATCTAAGTTGGGTGCCGAAACTAAATCTTCCCGAAAACGAATTAGAAGTAATAAATAACTTACAGTACAGACCGCAAATAAAAAAAAAAATGCAAATATAATGCTACGGTAGTAATGGATACGTCACCTTATGATTTACACAAACACAAGAATTTTGTCGGACGTAAGAAAATAGTTTTACGACGGTTACGTTGTAGATTTATTTTTAATCCGTTTAGCGTAGCAAACCGAGAACAGAGTTAAGGGACCCATGATAATGCTTCCTTGCACATTTACGTAAGAAAAAAGACGGTTATTCATTATTAATCTTGTACATCTACTCCTGATCATCTACCTAAAAGTCTTAAATTATGTCTCTGTATTTCCTTTTTTCTCCCCATAGTCAAAGATTTATTTTCGGGCCCAGAGAAATAACAACCGATGAAGACGAGACCTTAGAAAAGATAAAGGATCACTCGAACATGTAAATGTAACAGAGTTGGTTTAACAGGATAAAAATTTGTATTTAAAAAAATGGAAAGCCAATAATTTCATTCTAAAGTAAAAATTTTGTTTGTTTTACAACATGTATAGTAAAATACATATCTATGCTAATTTCTAAAATCCAGGAAAATACAAAGAACTCGACAGCAATGCATAGGGGAAATAAGCTCCATAAACGCCCTTAAACTAGATTGCAGTACATTACTAGTGTTCCATCTCGACCCGAACGTTCAAATTCGCATCCACATAAAACCCACAATTGACACAACTACTATAACAGTTTGGATAACATGAATAACAGTGAAACAGAGTAAAATATTATAGTCCATGGTTTACACGATACAGTTTTATTACAAATGTTAGAAAGCTTTGTAAGTGTTGGCAATTAGGCTTTCATTTAAGCGGATGGAAAAATATTGACGTTTTGGTTAGCAAAAAAATGTGTTTTTTTTTTGCACAAAGTGGGTATGGAGCCGTCGGTCATATTCCAGACACTTCAAAAGTTTGGTATCAGCCGTATGTTCGTATATCGTACTATCAACAGATACAACAACACTTCCTCTGTCGAAGACCAGAAAAGATCGGGGCGGCCGCGTGCTGTTAGAACTACAAAGGCTGTTAATGCTGTTAAAGCCAGAATTCGTCGAAACCCCATTAGGAAGCAAAAATTCTTATCGCGAGAAATGAAGATTCCCGATAAGACTCTGTCGCGTATTATAAAACAAGACCTGAAGCTCGGTGCTTATCGCCGATATACAGGACATACCCTAAATCAATCTTTACAATTAAAGAGAGTGGATCGATCAAAACGCCTTCTGTCGCGATACGCAGGTGAATGGCACAGAAATATTCTCTTTACCGATGAAAAAAATTTCACGATTGAAGGACACTACAATAAGCAAAATGATAAAGTGTACGCTCACAGTTCTAAAGAAGCTGCTCAAGTGGTCGGAAAGGTACAACGTGGTCATCATCCTGCGTCAGTGATGGTCTGGTGGGTCGTGTCTTATCAAGGAGTCACAAAACTACATTTTTCATATTCATCATATCATTATCAAGATACAGACTTGGATCACGTTGTGAAACCTCTCAGCAATACACTTGTTAAAATATACCGTGGCATTTCCAGCAGGACTCTGCACCTGGTCACAAGGCACGAACTACCCAAGCCTGGCTTGAAACCAACGTTCCGGACTTTATAAGAGCTGAAGACTGGCCCTCATCTAGCCCAGACCTCAACACTTTAGACTTCAAATTATGGTCAGTTTTAGGGGACATGGCCTGCTCTAAACGACACGGTGACATTGAGTCTCTTAAAAAATCTTAGGAGCAAGCAGTGGCGAAATTTCCCTTGGTAACAGTGCGTAAATCCATAGTGGTGTCCATGGTGGCAGATTAAAGGCCTGCATAAAAGCCAAAGGTGGCAATTTCGAATAGAATATTTTTTTGTTTTTGCTGAGACTAATAAATATGTAGGTATAAATTTTAATAGTATTACATTATTCGGCTTTTACAGTTTCATCGGATACTGTGCTCGCGGGCCAGGGGCCCGCGTGCCAGGTTTGGTTTGACCCAAACATAAATAAATAAATAAATAAATAAAAACTCCTACAAAAACGTCGAAATGCGGACTGTGTCGCGTTCGCTGCGTGCTTTCGCGATCTCGAAAATCTTAAATATTTTAAGTCATCTAATGACCGTCCGAGGGAGGCTACGGGCGTCCATTCGGACTGTCGACTTGTGTGTCGGTAACTCTGGGCGGTGGGAACCGCCCTGGAACACGGGTGAATCGTGTGTACGCGGTGTGACTATTGACTATTGCGCGCCGCTCTCTACGGCGGTCGCGCGTCGTGGTGCGTGTTATATTAAAGCTATTGACTGTGTGTACAGTGTAGCCTGGATCGTGCGTTCGGTCGCGTTTCTGTTTGGTGCCACCTTACCAAACAGAAACGCGACCGACAGAGCTGAGGGCGCTTAGTCGAAACCTTTATTTTTGGATGACTGGCGCAAGGGCCCCCGAGAGGGGACCTCGGCTTGGACCGTTATCCTGTTCGCGAGAGTAACTGACTCGAGGGTGCCCAAGAGGGCCGGCCTCGGCTCGGTCAGTTACTTCACTGTAAAGGAGAGAAAGTTAATTTGCTAAGATCCACATGCAAAATGTAAAATGGTGTGTATTACCTAGTTTTGAAGAGTACCGCCCGCCCTCCCTCAACAGCGTGCACTAGAAAACCAATACCGCCACCGGGAGCCGCCACCAGATACCATCCACCACTACAACACTACCACTAGGCAATACACACCACTGAAGTCGAGAACACGACAAGTGTTTCACCTCAAAACGAGGCATTATTAAGTGATATTGACTCTACGACTGTCAACCGCCGAGATGGTTCGATGGACGATTTTACATTTTGCATGCGGATCTTAGCAAATTAACTTTCTCTCCTTTACTATAATGGATTTCCGCAAAGTAACGCCTGATTCTATTAACTATACCTCATTGTTACAATTATCATGATTATTATTAGCTAAGTTTACCACCAATTCGGAATGCGTGGTAGGGGAAAAACCGGCCTGAGGGGAAAAGCGGCGGTATCGCGGATAACTTTGTCTGATATGCCCTCGCCGACGGCGGGGTGGTATGATGGTGATTGTGTTGTGTGTGTGTTTCGTGCTGAGTAGAGCGCTTGGGCCCTAGTAGTCGCGTCGTCGGTGTCCTCGAGGACGTGCCTCGGTCTTCTTTTTCCGCGAGTCGAATTTTGGTGTATCGCAAGGGGTTGTATGTGGCGGCACTTACAACCAGTGGCTTGGGGTGCGTGGCGGCAGAGTCGAAGTATCGGCGAGAGGCCAACTATAGATATTGGGCTATGGGAAGCACTAAATCGATATGAAGATTAGCATTACGCACGAACCACGGTGCCTCCGTGGCTTTACGCATGAATAGATTTTGTAGAACCTGAAGTCTGTGAATTTGACGCGGGGAGGCATGCGCAAATACGGGGCTTCCGTATGTCATAATTGGCCGAATACAGGCTTTGTACAATGTAATTTTTTTACGTAGGGACAATTTACTATTTTTATTTAATATCGGATGAAAGCTTCTTTGTTTACGAACCTATTTTAATGGATCGTTTAAAGGGGTGGTACCATAAAAATTTGGTCTAGTTCTGATGATGGGATCCATGAGAAAATCATCAAACTCTTAAATTCACATAAGCATGTTTAAAGCCGCTGCGACGAAGTTGGTTTTTTGATTAAATAATTCGTCATCATTATCATCATCATTTCAGCGTATCACTAGTTCACTGCTGAACATAGGCCTCCCCCATAGATTGATACAAACGTTTTTAGCTCTCATCTGAGGGGAATTTTCCATGGTTGCCACGCTTTGCAGGCGGGTTGGCAACCGCAGTTTATATGTTCTGATGTTCCAGGAAGATGCTGCTGCTCATCTTCAGGTTTTAATTTTCCCTCTGTCGACTTTTACGACACCCACGGGATGAGATGGGGTGGTAGATTCTCTTAAGCCGCTTAAATAATTATTATTCTTAAAAAAATTGGCAAAAAAGTTATTTAAAAAAAACTGTAGAAATTAGGGGCTATGCGGATGGACGTGTTACGCGCAGCTTTAATTTGCATTTTGGTCATTACTGTTTTAATTTCTGGCAGTTTAAATATTTCGTTTGAACGATGAAGATACTAAACCGATTTAAAAAAAATTGCATTAGATGGCCCGTTTATTGAATAAAGTTTAAGGCTAGGACACTTTGTGATCTTAATGAAGTGCACGCTGAGAACCCAACATTTTCGAAAAGGACCGAACTGTGAATGCTCAAGTCAGTCAGGTACCATGCCGTACGGCGCAATTATGTGGTCGGCTTATTACAGGCAGGTTAAATTGCGAGGTACAGCTTGTTTAATTATATAGCTAATCTCAAATATTCAATAAGAAAAGAATGTCTATGATTTTTCTACTAACCGATTGTGTAAATTGACAGACGAAGTAATCATTTTGTATCGTGACTATTTATTTAGCAATCACATGATATATCAAGCTGACTGAATATTTGTTATTTAACCATTTTTTCTTGCATAATAAATATAATAATGGCATATCATTTAATTACTTCTCTTAATCTTACTACTATAATAAGATGGAGAGTTAGTAAGTTTAAGCGCGCTAGTCTCCAGAAAATTATTTTTGCATTACATAGCATTATCCTTATTAATCTATACCAATATTTTAAGTGCGAAAGTAACTCTCTCTTTCGCTTTTATAATATCAGTATAGATTAATCTTGTTACCTTTTCACGGTTCAACCGTTGAAGTGATCTTGACGAAATTTAGCACATAGATTGCATCCTGTAGACGGACATCGGATATTTTTTAATCCGATATCAAATAGTTCCCACGGGGAAAAAAAAACCTAAATGCACGCGGTCGAAGTCGCGGGCATCAGCTAGTCGGCTAAAAAACTTTTAGTACGGCTTGTAGGGGCCGTATGCTGAGAACCGAACATTACCGAGAATGACCGCACGTACGGCGAAGTCATCTGAAAAAAAATCTGTGTTCTAAACGTACCTACATTACCTACATAACATTTATTGGACCAAGTTCCCAAAGCACAATATTTATATTACTTATTGTCGATTTATTAGAATAATTAAGTTATCGTATTCTAAAAAAAAAAAAAAAAATTGCTGTGTGGTAGCGGCTTAAGAGAATCTACCACCCCATCTCATCCCGTGGGTGTCGTAAAAGTCGTCACAGGGAAAATGAAAACTAGGACATGGGCAGCAGCATTTTCCTGAAACATCTAAATAAATAAACTGCGGTTGCCAACCCGCCTGCCAAGCGTGGCAACTATGGCAAAATCCTCCCAAAATGGGAGCTACAAACTTTTGTGGCGATCTATGGGGGAGGCCTATGTTCAGCAGTGGACTAATGATAGGCTGAAATGATGATGATGATGATGATGATGATGATTCTAAAAAATGTGCTGTCGTAGCGCAGGAGCCGGGCACTCGCCTTTATTTTCTTAGCAAGCGAGTGACCTGAATTTAATCCCCGGTGTCGGCACCACTATGAAATGTTCTGCAAATTTAGGTGCGGTGAAGGAAAACATCCGGAGGAAACCTGCATGTCTGAGGAATAAAAATATTTCAACGACATGTGGAGTAGCGTGGCGGACACTTCGCAGCCCCAAAACCCTCTCAGAAATGAGATGAGGCTTGTGCTTAGCAGTGGGACATTAGTCTTCATACACAAAAATAAGGTGATTATTTTAGTATTACTGACCATTAAACATAAAACGTGTGGTGTCAGAGAATCTGCCACCCGTGTATACCGTAAAATTAAACTAAGAGAACTGCCAGGAAAATCTCGTAACCCTGATTGATGACGGAATGACTGTCTCCATTACATTTTAATTTATCCAAACCGATGACTGCACCTAATATGTTTTTTTTCCTTATTTTGTAGACTACTAAAACATGCAAAAAATTAATATAGTCAGGTAGATATTACTTTTCGGAAATCATAACAGTTGTACATGCGCATGCAAAATAAAATTAAAATGGTGTATGTATTAGAAAAATCATCATGTGTTATTCATGGTCAGGCAGCTTTCTTCGCGATTCTGGCACCGGAGGGAGGAGGCAGTTTTAGGGCATAAAATGAATATTAAAATATGTATGTTTTAATTTTAAGCAATAAGATCGGAAGTAGATTAGGATGCAGTGTCAGACCATCAATCACAACTTGATCATACCCAAAAACAAACAATTTGTGTTTTTACAAAAAATACTGCAGCTAGGATTCGTACCGAGGACCCGCGGCGCAATATTTTTTACACAAGGCCTTCGCGGCCATCGCATTTTTCGCCGCCTTCTTTTTCGTGAAGTCATTCTGCAAGTATACATTTTTTACGTTCCTGAGAGTATGAAAAAAAAAGATTGAATAAAATTCAGTTCGATGATTAATAACGTTAAGTGGTGTAAGTTTTATTCTTACTTAAATCCAGTATCAAAGATACGAGAATAGTCAAATCGGGAACAATTTACTTGGAAAAGGCCTAAACGCAGGACTACGGCCACAAAGGGCAGACACCTGACGCCTGAATCTCGCAGGAATGTAACGTTATTACTGTTATTAATATTGAAAATTCGTAATAATAATCGTCCTTATACTAATCACACTAAGTTGCTAATAGAACTTACTCATAAAATGTATTTTTTCTATAATAATACTGTAGGACAAAAATTATCGATCAGAAGTTCGAGGCGTTCGAGATATCGTACACAACTGCGAAATATGTACTTAATCTTGTAGCGCGGCAGCGCAATCACACTTCGGCAATATCAGACAACGATAGATTGCCCGTGCCAGAGTGTTAACGCTTTCTAGTGTCCTACTAGACTTACACCCCAATTGTCACGTTATGGCGTAATTCCTTGTAAATTTCCTTTCAAAGCTAATCGTTATTTATTTTTCTATTATTGCTTATTTACTTCAAATACCAAATCAGTAAGACTTTAAACGGTTCATTTTCACACACAACACTAAGTACTCCTTATTTTTAGTTTAGTCTTACGTGAAGTACAATGAGAGCTTTACAGAACTTTTCTACTTTATTGAATGAATAGTTCATTCCTATTTTAATAATTATTGTTACTAAGATAATTTATTTTATCTCATTTGTTTGATTGCATTGTGGCTGGTGTAATTACTTGCATAGCCAAAGTCGCTATGTTCCCTGGACCTTAATAGTTGTTAAACAATAAGTTGAGACAAAATACGTAAGTAAATTACTAACGTGTTTTCTCTCAACTTGTTTCATTTTAATTTTTTTTTAATTATTATCTCTGATTCCGGTAATAAATATGATACATACATACAGTATACTCGTATAATATTTATTAAATTTGCATAGAAATTGATCAATATGATCCCAATTGGATCCAAGGAGGTCGCGTTAGCAATAAAACTAATCAATATACGTGATCAATAGTTTACTGCTACGATTAAGATTAATTTGTTACAAAAGGTCGTTGACCTTATACATCCGAAACAAGCGAAACCATATCGCGATGTAAAAAGCCACAGCGCCATCTATATTACAAATTTCTAATACAAATCTAAAAATATACCTTTCTACGTTATACATAGCCGCCCCCAAGGACAAGGTTTAACTTGTCCTTTTAAATGAGTTTGACAAAACAAAAAAATGTGCCCACCCTAAATAATAAATAAATTTAACACAAAAAAAACAATATATTTTTACAACATCTGTTGGCTGATGAAAGTAGAGACTAAACATAAATGAAACCAATATAAAAAATGTACTTAAGACTAACAGTTTTATTCTTCCTTCATTCTGCTACAGGTAGAATGCATAACTTTGAGGTTGGACGCTTAATTAAAGAATTTCTTGTTTTAAACGTGACTCTAGTAATACTATCAGCCCCAGGATGTTTTGCATGTTGTTACATTCTTTCGATAAATTTTCATTTCTTGCCAATTTTCTTTCTAAAGCAAAAAATCTTTTCAAAGCTATGTCTCTAGATTTACCCTCTACACATTTAGGTTTATCACTTCGAAATGGAAGTCTAACAACATATCTGCCTTCAGCGTCTCATTGTGTAGTTTTTACAAAAAACTCCTCGCACCTCACCTCTTCCTCGGTAAGTATCCTTTCAGACTAAGCAGGCTCATTTTCAATTTCACAAAACCTTTTTAATAAATTATTTTCTTCTGTTTCAGCAAGCATCACAACGACTCTAGAAGACGTAGAAGAACTAACCAAACCTGAAACAATCCAACCTAATGAAGTTGATTGAGCTACAACGAATCCAGAAGGATCTTATAAAATTCCACCCTTCAATATTTGACTGTAAACCTCAGCACCTAATAAAATATCGATTTTATTTGATCTGAAATATTGAGGGTGAGCTAACTTGATCTGATGGCTTTTTAACCATTCCATGTCTTTTACTTTCCGTCCCGGAAGAATAGGAGTAATTGATGTCAAAACATGAGCTTTGACTTATATTTCAATACTGGGTTCTACAAGAGATTTTAACTTTAGCTGCACAACTGAACTGGATTTTACAGTTTTACTTCCACCCAAACCGGATACCTGGCTTTTAACAGGAATTTTCTTGAATTTCAATAATTGAACTATTGCTTCCGTCACAAAAGAAGCTTGAAACCCTTGATCTAGTAAAGCCCTTAGTGTATGAATACCTCCATTTTTTCCTTCAGTGTTAACTAATGCAGTCGCTAATAAAACCGATTGATGTGGGATAGCGGCCGTTAAAACTATTAATTCTTGTACATCTCTTTTCTCTGTCGGCTCGCTAGACATTGCTATGTTACTATTTGGTGCAATTTTCGGATGCAACAAAGAGTGGTGATGCCGTTTACAAACTTGACACTACAGGATTTCGGCAGAATTTGGCCGCATGATTAGAACCCAAACAGTTAAAGCAAATACCATTACTTCTCACAAATTCTCGCCGAGATTCACTATCCAGATCAATAAACTTTTTGCAAGAAGACAGTTTATGATTTCCCTTACAAACTGTACATTGAAGATCTTGTGATGCACCAGTAATATGTAAACTCCGCTGCTTACTAGCGTAAAGTTGTTGAGACTTGGAAACAACTCTGTTATCCACAAATTCGAGAGCTCTAAATCTATTGGTTATAAATTCTTGAAATTGACTAAAAGTCGGCAATTTATCCGACGGAATATTACTTGCCACGTTTAATTCCCATTGTTTACGCGACTCACTATCCAACTTCAAATTTAATATGTGTATAACAATTATATCCCAAGTTGAAATATCAATATTTAGATTTTTTAATGCATTAAAACAGTCTGTCGACGTGTCAATCAACTCTTTCAGATAAACAGCGGACTCAACGATTGCACTTTTTTGACTTAAAAACCTCTGTAAAATACATTGTGAAAGATACTTTTTATTGTTAAACCTTGCATCTAACATAGACCAACATCTTTCATAATTACTTTCCGCTATCGGAATATTACGTAACAATTGTTCTGCTTCTCCGGACAGATAACCTTTTAAAAAATGTAACTTTTGAACCTTATCCAAAGTTTTGTTATTATGAATCATGGATGTGAATAAATCTCTAAACGATATCCATTCCGTGTACTTTCCAGAGAAAACTAGAATACTAATTTTAGGCAATTTCATTACGTTTTTTGATACGTCCGAATCTGAATGAGTGAATTGACCGTGCTTAGTAGTAACTTTTTCTACACTCTTAAAACTTAACAAATCTATTTTTAAATTACTTTTATAATTTATTTAACTCTCTTCAGTTAATTCTTAAACATCCGTCGTAATGTAACTAGATTTATTAAGGTCTTTTGACTCTGCTGTCTGTATCAATTCCTTATGACCGTTCAAAAACTTTTCCCATACTTGCTCAAGAGCATATAACCTACTTTGAATGTATTCAGCACTTAGTCTATCTTTGGAACACTTTTTGTAATTAACATATGCTTTCTGAATTCGATGTGATGCATCATTTTGAAAATTTACTGAAGACTCCATAATTTACTAAATTACACTTTAAAATTACTAGTATTATATTTTTCAATCGCTATTCTATAAACACGTTAAAATTTCACAAAATATTCTAAGTCTAAATTAAAACAAACTACTCTAATTGAATTTGGGCATAGGTTCCCCGTCTCAACCGTTTTAAAGAAACTATTCTAAGTTCTAACACTACTTTACAAATTATAATTACTAACTAATACACTAAATCAAGAATAAACTTTGAAAGTTAAATTTACTTTAAAACTACAGTTGAAATTCCTTTGACTAATTACAGCTACTTCGATAAGCGTTACAAATTTAAAATAACGTACGGTTCATAATCCACTGCACTTCTCTTTCACTTTTATATATTTTTTGCTTACTTTACTTGTGTGCTTCCTTCCTCTGATCTTGGGGACTCCTCGACGCAGTACCTATTGTCATCAGCGACCTCCTTGGCTCCATCCTTTTCTTTCGCTGCCTACTTCATTCACCACACGCCTCCTAATAAATGCTCCTTCCAGTGCGGGAATGGTGTAATTCAAAACGGAATTACGTAAAGCGACACCTGCCGTGATTTGGCTCGAAGGACCAATGATCAATATGATCCCAATTATATCCTAGGAGGTCGCGTTAGCAATAAAACTATGTATACCTGATCAATCGTTTAATGCTACGATTAAGATTAATTTGTTACAAAAGGTCATTGACCTTATTCATCCGAAACAAGCGAAACCATATCGCGATGTAAAAAGCCACAGCGCCATCTATATTACAAACTTCTAATACAAATCTAAAAAGATACCTTTCTACGTTATACAGAAATTTCAACAAATATTAAATTCAGATGCAATTTCTTTAGATGGTTTTGACGAACCGAACGTCATGACGTCGGTGGGACAGGTTAGTGCTTCCGTGTTTGCGTTTATATTGTCGACACATTTGATCTTGTCTGGCTTTTATATATTTTTTTATCGTTTAATAATTATAATTTTTAATTATTGAAAATTATTTAATTTTATTAAATTATTTTTAAATTATTTATTTTTATAATTATAAAATTATTTAATTATTAAATTTATAATTTTTTGAATCAACATAACACGCGTATATTTCTTGACGGTTGCTGTTAACTTACAAAATGGAGTAATGGGTTAAAATAAACCAAGATATCGGTCGTATGTTTGTGTATCGCACCGTAAACAAGTAAACCAACATTTTCTTTGTCTAAAGCCAGAAAAGTTCTGGCCGACCACTTTCAACGACAACTACATAATCTGTAAATATGTCAGAGCCATAATTCGCCGAAATAAGAAAACAAGAAATGTATTCGTAACAAAAATTCCCACTGGGATCCTTTCGCAAATAGTCTAAAAGAGTTGAGGTAAAATGCTCACTGACAGTACACATCCACTCAAAAGTCAGTCCAATGAAAGAAATAATCTCTTTCACGACAGGGACTGATTTATTCCCAATATGCTGGTGGAAGACACGAATATCTTTCCTGAGGAGATTTTTTGGACGATTGAATAAGAAGAAAACTAATGGTTTATTTTCAATCTGTATAGAAATACCGTAATAAACTTTTGTTAGAGAAGGTGTAGGGCAACTGTTTGACTATATTTAGTTGCCAATTCTGAAAGTTAAATTTGTTTTCTTCTTAAACATACATGAATAATTCTAAATTAAGGCCGCTCGGGTAGAGAAATGTAAACTTAAAGAAATTTTATCCAACTACACTCAGCGTCACAAAAATCGCACCTCTCTGAGTTTGCGCGAAAAATGGCTGGAATGGCTAGAAACGAATTATATTTATATAAATATTGGTATGTTTGAAATGGGTATTTGAATAGCTTTACATTATTAATAAAAAAAATCATGAAATCATTAAAACATTTATCATTATAGAGCGTCAAAAATAAACATTGTCAAATGCTTGTTAGTAAGGACGCTAGTTACACCACCTAAAAAGGGTATAAAAGGGTTAATCTGGATGAAATATGGGCCAGTCGTAATTTAGACTTTGCAGTGAACACACGTGAACAAGTAACCCAAGTAAGAACAAGTAAAGATGGACACCAGCTCTGAAGAAGCCGCTCAAGTGATTTCCCTATTGCAGTCGGGGATGCGGCAGTGTGACGTTGCTCGACAGTTGAACCTGTCCCGTTTTTCAGTTCGACGGGTGTTCCAACGTTTTCAGCAGACTGGTGGTTATGTTAGAAAACCGGGATCTGGAAGAAAACGGTGCACATCAGAAAGAGATGACCGTTTCATCGTTACGACATCTTTACGAAACCATTTTACAAATGCTGTTGAGTTGCAATAACAGCTTCGATCAACTCGGAGAACATCTGTGAGTGTTTCTACGATAAGAAGAAGGTTACACAAAAAGAGTTTAACAGCCCATAGACCTGCTAAAGGTCCAAAACTTACTGCACAGCATCGCAGAGATCGCCTAGAGTTTGCTCGCAATCATTGCGAGTGGACTCTAGAACAGTGGCGGACCGTACTCTTCTCTGATGAGACGAGGGTCTGTCTCTTCTGCAATGACAGGCGTAGAAGGGTCTACAGAAGACAGGGGGAGAGGTTCACACAACCCTGCTTCGAAGAATCCGTCGAATACGGGGGTGGCTCGTGTATGTTTTGGGGCGGCATTTCCGTCGACGGGAAAACGGAACTTGTGTGCGTTTCCCGGACTCGGGGTGGCCGTGGGCAAGGGTCATTAAATGCTGGTCGGTACATTACTGAAATCCTGGAGGAACATGTGATCCCGTATGCTGGTTATGTCGGTGATGGATTCATGTTAATGCATGATAATGCTCGTTGCCACACCGCGGCTATTGTACGGGATTATTTACAGGAGGTCGATATCCCTGTTATGCATTGGCCAGCACTAAGTCCAGACCTTAAACCAATAGAACATCTCTGGGATGACCTAAAACGGCGCGTGCGAGCTCGAGATCCAGCTCCAGCCACTCTTCAAGAGCTCCAAGATGCGGTACTTGAAGAGTGGGAACAAATACCCCAAGAGGCTGTTGCGATCCTTGTAAGGTCCATGAAAGATCGCATGGAAGCCGTTATCAAGGCAAGGGGGGGTAACACTAGGTTTTAAGAACTTTTTTTGTATTTATTAAGTTTTTTTTTAAATTATTAATTTGCAAATTTGTACATACCCAGTCTTTTTCTTTAATTTCTCTTTCGTCTCGTTATAAAAGTAAAATTCAATTAAAATTCCTGAAAGCTCATGAAATTACCTTTCGAATGATACCCTCAAACCACAACATTGCCATTGGCCTGTTGTGTTAAAACAGTATTTTAAAAAATTATTTTTTTCGGATCACGGGAGTGAAAGGTTGACTACTTGTGTGGCCTCTGCCTACCCTTTATATGGTAATGAGGCGTGACTGTATGTATGTATGTTTTTAAACGACTCGAAAAAAAGGAGGAGGTTCTCAAAAGCCCTAATCTTTTTATTTGCTTTCAGCGATAAATCTTTACGACGTGGACCGATAGGTAATATCTTAGGGGTGGTCCCATATAACTATGGTTATGTTTTGATGATGGGTTGTACAAGAAAATCATCAAAATATTTAATTTGCAGAGGCATATGGATGATTTCAACTAGTTTTTTTAACTTCATTATTACATAACGCACTGTTTAAGATATCAATGATGAGGTACATATTAGTTTTTATAGAAGAGGCGACAGGAGCAAACGGATCCCTTGATGATAAAAGATCACCACCGCCCATGAGCATTTGCAATGCCAGATTAATCACGGGTGCGTTGCCTGCCATTGAGAAAGGAATAGGCTCTTTGCTTGAAAGTCCCTTAGACATATCGGTCCGGAAAGGCGCTCGCCGTAGCAATACATTGTAGTTAAATCAACATCATTATCATCATTTCAGCCCGTCACAAGTCTACTGCTGCACATAGCCCTCCCCCATAGATTGCCAAAAAACGTAATTAAATATGGTACTATTAAACGTTATGATTTAGTTAATAATATTTATTTAAGTATTTAATACGCAAGTCACGCAAGAGCACGTTATACAACGTGACATTACGAACGAACTCGTACATATGTCAATTAAGACAGGAGAGATCGAGAAAGGCCTGGCATACGCAATCTATCGTTCTCTTATATTACTAAAACGTGATTGCGGTACTATACGATAAAATACTTTGCAGTCATATACAATATCTCGAATGAATACCGTCTCGTTAACATTTTACCGCCCAGTGCTGCTCAATGCAGAACTGTATATTTGTTTAAGATTTGCTGAAAATAGAGAAATGGTGTACATGCGTTCTGTCGATACTAGTATTGCGATTTGGAACTGGCTTTTGATATGAATTGAATTTGATTGATTGAAATGACATGTTATCTTTTTTATTTTTCAGCGTAAGAAATATACATTTTGTTTGTCTATAGTCATTTTTTACAATATAACACTTTTCGTAATGAGGTTCGTGTAACGAAGAAGAAACAGGCGAAATAAACTCCGCAAGTATCCTGTTTTGTAATTATTTCTAATTAAAAAAAATATCCATACTAACATTATAAATGCGAAAGTAACTCTCACTGTCCCTCTGTATGTTTGTTACCTTTTCACGACTAAACGGCTGAACGGATATCGATGACCCTTGACAAGGCAATACCATGTATCATGAGAAAGGACATAGAGTACTTTTTTCAGGAGATATTGGCCTTTGTTTTCTTAAAATTCTGGAAAATAGCTCGTTTTGCTATGCGCAGTTGCCACTCGGTCCGCCGATTTACACCAAAAATGCGGTGTTGCTGCTTTGCTGTACTAGGCAGATCCGAGCCGTGTACGCTTCGTTATTGTAGCTCTCGCTCTTGCAAGCGGGTGTGGGAGTGCGGAAGGTGGATATCGTTAAGTATAACACCCAGAACGGGCAGACAGTGAGGGGCAGACTATGATGTTGAGATACGAGTATATTAAAATTTTCGCATATCTGTAACTACGCTTACCCGAAAGGGCAGACGACCGTCCCGGACGCGTGCTAGCAACGAAATATTTTCTTGCATATTTCAGCTGTAGTGTTTTGCTCAACGATCTCTAAATTGTATTATAACATTTAAGTATTAAATATTTATATTTATTGCAGATGCAAGGAACTAGATGTACGTTTGTGTATTGTATGTTTGTGATTTGTATGTGTGAGTAGTACGTAAATATTTTTTATAGTGTGTTATCTTCTACCTACTTACAAAAAAGGTTTTTGAAAGTTTAGCTATTTTGAAAGTAGTTACTTACCTATGAACAGCATAAGTTCTTACAGATTTATTTTATGGGAGATGTAAATACCAAAGCAGGTGTCAAAATATTGAAGACGTTGAAAGAGAAACTGTACTAAAAATACAAAGAATGTCGAGTGAAAATTATAAAGTAGTGGTGCAACCAGATCGTATACCTCGTATAAATGAAGTCGCAGCCGTGGTCGCAGGCGAACAGTTTGGATCGCGCGATATTGTTTTACATAACCGTGATAATAGGTTAACCAGGGTGGCTGATACGCAAAGATATTACGACGCGTTACAATATCCGTTAATATTTAGCAAAGGCCAGGCAGGTTATCACTTTGAAATACCGCAAGTCAACCCGGTGACAGGCCCCCTCTGCCAAACAAAAAGGTATCCTGTATGGACTATTACGCCTTCTCCATGATGATACGTAACAATGATTTTAATATAATACCACGATGCAGACAATTAGCCAGTCAGTTTTACGTCGATATGTTTGTGAAAGTTGAATGTGAATGACTGCGATTTATAGTATTAAATCAAAGTAAGCTCAGGGCGGAAAACTACATTCACCTGCGAAATGCTGTAGCAAATGACGCAAACGTAATCCCTAATGATTAAGGTAAAATGGTTATTTTACCGTCGTCATTAGTGAATAGCCCAAGATACCTGCAGGAATATACTCAAGACGCCTTCACTTGCGTGCGTACGTATGGTGGTCCTGACTCATTTGTTACTTCCACATGCAACCCAGCATGGAAAGAACGAATTAATGCAGGGAAAAAAGCTGTGGATAGGCATGATATAACTACTAGGGTATTAAATTGAAAGTTTAAAAATTAATGTCAGTAATAGCTAAAGAGAAAACATATGGTGAAGTATTATGCTGATGTACTCCATAAAGTCGCAAAAGCGAGGTTTACCTCATATACAAATTTTGCTATGGTTGAAAAACAAAGTGAGACCTAATCAAATTGATAATATTATCTGCGCTGAAATTCCAGATCTATGCACTGACAAGGAACTTCATGATGTCATAGTTAACAATATGATTCACGGCCTATGTGGTTCTTTGAATCGCCAATCACCATGCATGAAAAACGGGAAATGTACTAAGAAATTTCCACGTCAACTGCACACAGAGACGATATCCACAATGAAAACGGATACCTACTGTATCGACGAAAGTCGCCAGCAAACGGAGGTCAAACGACATCGGTGAAAATTCGAAATGGTACTGACGTTACGGTCGATAATAGTTCGGTGGTTCCTTATTCCCCAATTTTGTCAAAAACGTTCGGTGCTCACATAAAAGTAAAGGCATTTAGTTCAGTACGTACAATAAAATACATTTGTAAATATATTTAAAAGGTACCGACCAAGCTACTTTTAACTTTAGAAACACGGAGCACACAAATCTTTTAAATGAAATACACACATATCAGTCTGGCCGCTATGTCAGTAGAAATGAAGCTGTGTGAAGGCTGTCATTTCCGTTACATGAAGGGCACCCCGCTGTAATAGATCTCAGTGGACATTTAGAGAATGGTCAACGGATGTATTTTACAAAAGATAATTTCCGTGAGCGGCTGTCCACTTCGCAAAATACCACACTCACCGCATTTATCAAACTCTGCTCTACGGATGACTTTGCTAAAGCTCTTCTTTGTGTTTAAGTACCCAGGTATTACCCCTGGAAACAAACCAGAAAGGAATGGAAACGTAGAGTTCAGGGAACTTCGGTAGACAACTGGCCAAGTGTCAAAATGAGCGATATATTAGGGAGATAGGTATATACAGTACCTGTCACCAGCATGGAATGCTTTTGTGTAAGAATACTGCTACACCACTTGCGGGGTCCAACCTCCTCCCACGATCTTAAAAAACATAATGAGCAGATAATGTCTACTTTCAGAAAGCCATGCGGAGCCAAAGCATTATTAGAAAACGACAACCACTGAAAGAGAGAATCGGCTGCTAAAGTGAGAGAGCTTGTTGCTATATTAATAGCAACCTGTGGGCTATCAAATTCACTACAAATATGGAAAATATACAAGAACGATATGGCGGATGATATTTTGCATAGATTGCAAGAATTAAATCCAAATATCGAATAGAATGATTTGGTTTACAACTAATCACTAACCAAAGTGGAAGACCAAGTAATGAATATGACTAGAAAAGATTTATCCAGTTTCGGGATGGATAAATCACATCGAACTGGGGAGATAAGCAGTAATTTAGCACGACAGCTGAATTATGATGCCGTCGCTCTGCAGCACCAACTAGGAAAGAATATTCCACTTCTGAACCCAGCACAGAAAATGGTCTACAGTAAAATTTTGGTGCAGATCGAAAGTGGAGAAGGTGGATTGTTTTTTTTTTTCGATGCCCCGGGAGGGACAAGGAAAACTTTTCTTCTGAATATGCTCTTAGCTTAATTACGAAATGCCAAAGGGGTTGCAATTGCAGTAGCGTCCTCTGGGATTGCCGCCATGCTCGATAGTGGACGAACAGCGCATTCAGTTCTTAAGCTTCCACTGAACTTAACTCATGAAGACCACACCAATCTGTAATTTGTAGATCTGGTACTGTTGCTAGCTGGCGACTTTAGACACATATTACCTCTCATACCAAAAGGTACGCCAGCTGATGAAATTAAACCATCTTTAAAGACTTCCACATTGTGGCAGATTGTAAAAAAGTCAATTACACAAATGATACAGAGACAGGAAACTATGCGGCTGACCTTCTCAAAATCGGGGAAGATAAAATTGCAACTGACACAAATGGTCTGATAACATTAGGTAGCAAATTTTGTAATATTGTTCATACAGCAGATGATCTTTTAAATCGAGTTTATTCAGGGCTACTAACTAATGTGTAGGACAAAGATTGGTTATGTGAAAGAGCAATTTTAGAGCCATCGAATAAAATTGTTGGGCAGATAAATTAAAAAATTATGTCTCGAGTGGAAGGAGACTTTGTGGTATACCTTTCGGTAGATAGTGTTATGGACACAGAGCAAGTCACCATATATCCCATAGAGTTTCTTAACTCCTTGGAACTGTCATGAGTGCCGTCTTATAGGTTATAGTTAAAAGTTGGTGTTCCGGCACTGCTGATGAGAAATCTCGATGCACCGAGACTTTGCAATGGCACCAGACTTCAAGTGACTCAACTGGGACGAAACATCATTAGCGCAGTCATAATGACTGGAATGGCAAAGGGAGGAACTATTATGATTTTCCGAATCTCAATTATTCCAACAGAACTGCCCTTCCAGTTTAAATGGCTACAGTTTCCACTAATCAATCTTTGCTGTGACTATTAATAACGCACAGGGGCAGACGCTAAAATTAACAGGTGTTCATTTGGGAAAGACGTGGATCTCACACGGACAACAGTACGTAGCTTGTTCTCGAGTCTCTATCGCATAAAACTTAGATATTTTGGCAAAGGATGGCCAAAACCCAAAACATGGTATACAAAACGGTTTTGGTATAAGTTTATTGTGGGATGTGTGGTAACTTAACAAGTCCACGCGAACCAAGTCGCGGGTAAGAGCTAGTAATTAATAAATTTAAATAGAATAGTCTCTCTAAAATAGCCTCCATGAAAAAAATTCAAACCAGACATAGAATAAAAACCAAGCTGATTTTATAGTGCTGTATAAGTTCGGGAGGGGATAAGGGGGAGTTAGGGAGGGGTTCGGACCGCCGATTTGTGGATCCTGGTTCCAATACATGCGAGAATATACAATGTTAGTCTTGATTTAATTCAAAGCAGTTTCAAGCTTTTATTGACATTAAAAACTATCACCGGACGACTGTCGATGAAGAAAAATCTTATCTTCTTAAGAGCTTGACCTTCAGAAGAGCAGGAATAAACATCTTTTGTCGTTATTTTTTTTTTAGTTTCATTATATATATTGAAACTGCTTATTACAATATCACATTACCGACTTTGCCATATTGACGTCATTATTTTATTACTAGATATGTACTTTGCTAATGTAGTGTAAGAAAACAAAATCCTGCTAGTAGTTTGTTGTCATTGTCGCAGTGGGATAATGACCTCTAACAAGAACTAATCTATATATATAATTTCTCAAAGGTGTTTTTGTCGGTATTAATCATCTCGCTTAATATTTTAGGTGGCGTTCTCTGCTCATGATCACGACTTATTCGCACGGGTTAGCTAGTAGCACTTATATCTACAACCTATGCTTCGTATCGCTTGATCACATATGTCATGTGCTTATACGAGTAGTGCTCGCTGCGAGTCTTTGTGATTCTGAAGTTAGCAATAAGTCGCTGTTTAAGTTAGAGTTCATTCTACTCACGACATTGAATTTCAATCGAAACAATGTGGCTCGGGTCAGATACTGCGATATACGAGTACCTATGCACTTTTTAACATTCATAGTTGTATACAATGTTACTTAACCGTATGTATATCCTAGTTAATAATTGAAGTGAGTACTCCAATTTTTTCATTCGTTACACAAGCATCAGAAATAGTTATTTGCTAGTTTCTGTTACAATTCCTATCTTGGTTTAAAGAATAATAAACATAGCATAAACTGTCACTGTGCGTATCTCAGGTGCACATAAACAATGAGAGCTATTAGCAACAATAATAATCAACTTACCTACTTAATTTTTACAAGGTTGCCGACAAAATAATCTACGCTACTCTGTATCCAAGCAACGGCTCAAAATAAAGTTGCTTGATACACAACGCGCCTTTAAAATGTATTTCGATTACTTTAACATGGCATCACTTTTCCCAGTTCCAAATCATCCGCTATTTTAGTAATTTTTTTATAACTGGTACTTATAATTTGTAACTATAACTACACTGACTTTATTCGTTTTCGAAATGATAAAAAATTCGCGATATTTGTAAGAGTATGATTTGCTACGAGAAGAGTCTACAAACGTCAAAGAGAACAGTAAAGTAAACAGTCGCATGTATTTTTAAATATTTATTTTATTATAATAAATTTAAGGTCGGACTGCGTCAGAGAAATGGATAAAAGAGTAAACACACACGTAAGTAGCCAGGGATGAATGTATAAACAGTTTAATAATTATCCGATCTGTTACTAGAAATTAAATATATTTAACATGGTATAGATAAATTACCGTTAAAGTCTTATATATTCGAATTCAGAAAACATAATTATACCATGCAAAACAAACAAACTTTATCATTCATCATACCAAAAATACCAGTTGTAAGAAATTTGTTAAAAAATAAGAAAATCTTATTAATTAAATCAACTACTTCAAATATACTACAACTATATAAAAATCAACATATTCCATTTTTTCTTTATATTTTTACACACTTCTCAGAAGTTTGACAAATGTCGACGGCAAGCTCACTGTCAATTGCTCTCAAAATATATTTTTTTATATATTATAAAGTGACGTCTCGTTCCCCACGGATCGGAAAAGTGGGCTACGTGTGTGCCTATCACTTTATATGGTAAAAAGGCGTGAAAATATAAGAATTGCGACCTGCAGTACAGATTCATACGTTGAAGCTGATATTGAAATAACGAATAAGATTAGGTTTTTCTGAAAGCTGTAATATTCTTTAACGAGGCTTAGCAGCAGATCACGAAATTACTCATTTGCGAATCGATGTGAAATGAAACGAGACATGGTTGCACAAAGCGACGGCAATGCATTCGTCCGTTATTAAATCACTGCAATTATATATGCATACTCTGACGAAGAGCAAAACGGATGGATGAAAAATATTTCAACAGATTTTAGATTGAACATTCTTTAGAATAATCACCGCAGTGTATTTGTAATCAGTCACATTAACAGACACATGCGCAAAAACATATCCACAATCTATTTCAAATATGTTTTTTGGCTCCAAAATAGTTAACGGTAATAAGTTTAACGTTCAAAACTATTATTGCGTTTATAGTTATGCTTATGTAGTATACTAATTATGCAACAACATTTTTTTCATATCTCTGTTTTTCAATTCTTTTCCTATTTTCGGATTTTGACATCCTATGCTTGTTATATTTTGGTCTTTGGTTTCGCTTTGGTCTAAATGGCAGACGCCACGGGGCCAAGGCAGATTTGGTTTGCGGCTTAGCCGTTCACGTATCGGAATACCATCACTCCCCCCGCTGCCCCACCACTAACCACATCAGCGGTACTCCAACCAGCCACCGACTATTTCTTATACGAATCTATTTATTAGGCTAGAGTACCCATGACTATTATTCGGTATATTCCTAAACATTACGTGGACTAATTATATAACATTTGCTCGTGGAGTAGTGGCATAACAAAATCTTCCACCTTACTTTATCTTATGGGTATCGAAAGAGTCTACTTAGGATTATACTGTATAACTTCTTCCGCGGCATCTGATATTATGATTACTAACCCGCCCACTAAGAATAGTGATTATAGCAAATCTTCCCGTCTTGGAGAGGCCTATGACTTGTGATATTTGGTTGGCTGTTTGCCCCACAATGGGTTTTCACCTTGTCGTGGCGGGGGGAGGGAGGCTTAGTAATCGTGGCTTGTTCATCCACGATGAAGCTAAGAGGGGTCCACATGGTCGGCAATTGGCATCGGGCTGGCCCGGGGAGGCCGCTCCGAGTGGGCTTCGCAAGCCCCCTTTGCCCCAGCACTAGTCACCTTGCCCTCCGCAGCCGATATGGAGTCACGGGAAAGATTGAAGTAAAGAAAAACAAAAAAATTGATTGAAGAAAAGCTTAGGTATTGAGGTTCGCCTTTCTCCCTTTGGCGGAGCAACACCGTCAATGAGTTTGTGGAGGGTATACAGAGGAAAAGGAATGTCGGTATTACGTTGCGCCGCTCTCCCTATCGTCCGCGACCGAAATGTGGTCGGCGGCAAAGTCACAGACGAGATTTGCCTTTGGGGCCGGGAAAACTGGTGCTTCTTAGTGACTGTTATCCTGGCCCGCTTCTATGTGGCGGACTCGGGGAGGATCGTTACGCACACAGACGGCAGCTGTGTCAGAAGGCACGTCGTGTATTCCGGGGCGCCTTGCTGGGAAGGAGAGAGGGGAGGAGCTGTCCTCTCCCGAGGAGGGGCCGCCGCTTGTACGCCGCCGGCGCCGCCGTGAAGCCGCGAATGTATGCATAAGCGTTCCCGTGACCCTGTCCCCGCGAAAACGGGTATGCGTTAGGCATTTCCCCATGAAAAAATGGTTAGTTGTTTGATATCAACCTAACATTTTTTTAATGTAAGACGGTGATACACCTTTTAAATATTGTAAACCCTTTAGAAGCGGGAAGATGTACTAAATAAAATAAGTATTTAGAAGTTTGACGAAAATTCACAACGATCTTCAAAGTTCTTAGATTAAATACATATCTATTTATTACTTAAGTTACATAGTATTTTTATTAACAGTTTTCTCTGTATTTTTATACTCGTAAGAGCGAATAAACATTTCAAAATCTAAAGTGGATTTTACCGCCTTTTTGTATTTTCGTTGAATAAGATAAAATTCTGTAAAGAAAATGTTGAGGTTTAAGAGCTTTGACGCTCTACTTTGATGCAGCGGAAGCACATTCTCGTCTCGCTTACAGTTTCCAGCTAACACTTTTCTTGCAAATAAATCTACCAATCGTTTTTTTTTTATAATATTATATGGGTTAGCAATAATAAATTAATAAATGAACGGTAAAAAATATTCATGAATTAAATGATAATGGACACTTTATTTGGTCAGAATTTATAAGTTCAATAGTGTAATGAAGTGGTATATTTTATGTACAATCTACATGAATATAAAAAGGAACATTGTCTTTGTAAGATGACGGACAGTTTATTTGTAAATCTTACATTATTGATTTTATTACGAGAGCAGTACTAAAAAAGGCGCTTAATAATTGGCGCTTGATAATTTTGCCAGTACTTTCTTAGTGTCCTACTTTTACGAACGCACGCGAGAAATCAAGGAAAGGAATATGTATGTGCAAGTGACTGATACTATGTTGTATACAGAGCGTTTAATACACAATATTATATTATAGAAGAAGACAGTATTTGCAGCAGATAATTAAGGCCGAAACAAAGTTAACATTATGAAAGTGTAAATTCCATCAAACTTAACGTTTTACTTACTTACATGTATTCAATAGAAATAAAGTTGATTTGCTAAGATCGACGCCAAATTTAAAGTGACGTATTGTAAAAAATCTGCTTTGAAAAAACAATACTTGCTCTCCCACAATGGCGTGTATATGTCAATTACTACCAATACCTACTACTACAAAAATAATACACAGCAACTCAATGTACTGACAACCATCGAAAACTAGGCGGTTACCGTAGGGTACACATGTCACTTGACTGGGCCTCATTTTGTATGTGCTAGATTATCATGTAATATAACATTTTAAGGTAGTTGCCAGCAAAGTACAGTAACTAATTTGCCGCCAACACTATGACAAAATCATACGTTTAAACTGAATTCAATATAAGCGCACCTTTATTAAATTATAAATTTTTTAACAAAAATAATTGTCTTTGTTACAGGTTGTCTTTGTTGGAAGCCGTGTAGTGGCGGCTCGATAAAAGAATACTAACACTGCATCTCGTAAAAGGCGAGTAAGGAATTAAACTGCACTGTGCACCCAACAGCGTATGATGGCGATGGGCTCACTACCTATCAAACCAAGTGCATTATATTGTTTTGGTAAAACGTGGATTGTGGCAGTCATCTGTTTTTGCAGTGAGTGCCCAGTCTCTGACTACCCCTTATGGGATACAGTCGTGATCTTTTGCATGTATATATGTTGTTACACGTATTTAAACTCTTAAAATGAAGAAAAACATTGTGAGGGAACCTGCATTTCTGAGGAGATGTGAAGTCCGCATACCCCAACGATATAAGTCGATATCCAATCCGCATTAAAGTAGCGTAGTAGCACTCTTAAAAAATAAGAGGAGGTATTTGCTCAGCAGTGGGACATTTAAAGGCTGTTACTTTACTTTTTTTCAGTTGTCTAAAACAAAATATATCTACTTCTTTACTGAGTTCATGGTATATCTACAAAGAAGAAGCACTCATCTAGGTTTTGATACTCTATGGTTCAATCGGATCAGGCGGTACTTGGCGGAAATCCATTATAATGAAAGAACGAAAATTAATTTGCAAAGATCCGGATTAATATATAACATTGTGTATTTTCTTTTTAAATTTTGCATGCGGATCTTTACAAATTAACTTTCTTTCCTTAACTGTATGATTATTTTTAGTCCCACTGACCAGAATTTAGTCACACCAGCCAACTAGAAGCAGCTAAAACAGTCTAAATAACTGAGAAACTAACGAAATGAGGAATTCGAAGCAACTGAAAACAGTAAAAGTAACTGGGAAACTAACATTGGGACCATTATTGTACAAGTAAAAAAAGTAAAGTAAAGTTTCAGCGTATAAATGTTCCACTGCTGAGCACAGGCTTCCTCTCATTTCTGAGAGGGTTTTGGAGCTAGGAAGAGTCCGCCACGCTGCTCCAATGCGGGTTGGCGGACTTCACATGTCTTCGAAATATTTTTTATTTCTCAGACATGCAGGTTTCCTCACGATGTTTTCCTTCACCACCGAGCATGTGGTAAATCAGCACTTAAAATTGCAATTAACAATTTTAGTGGTGCCGGCACCGGGTTCGAACCCAGGTCACTCGCATACTACGAAATTTAAAGCGAGCGCCTAGCCCCTCAGCTACCACGGCTTGTACAAGTAGATATCGTTAATGTTAACTAAAATACAATAATACTCACGAAAATTTCTTGATCTGCTATAAATGATAAATATCAAAAACGCAAACAAAGGACGCTATGAAAAAATCACATCTGCTTGAATTTATCCAATTAAAAATATCCATCCTCAATTATCACCATTCCCATAACATTTGGTCTAAATATTTTGGCACTTCAGCAAAAATATATATCTACATTATCTTAAGCTACAAATCACAACGGACGTACCGCCCAAGGGAAATGAAAATTGAAATACAGCAAGCGTTGGAGTATATTATTGAAATTTCATCGGTTTATCCACCATATTTGTATTATATTACTTATTTTATAAAATTAAGCCAGGCGTTACTAAGTGTTTAATAGTTTTTATGTATTTTAGAAGAACTTTTCCGAATTTTATAGAAGTTATTGAAACATAATTATTGCTTCATGAAATAAGCGCTATTGCGGATTTTTCGGAATAGTCAAATATATGTATGTTTTCATTGTTCTCTTTTTCAATTTATTATGTTTACGGAAGACGCTGCCTTGAATAATTCCCTTGGTTGCCTTAAAATTGAGTGGCAGATTGTTTATGTTGAAACCACACGACAACAATATATCACGAGTTCGAAAAGAATATTTATTTAAGACTAAATTTAATCAAATGTCTGTCAAAACATTTCAAAACAATAACAAAGTAAAAGGAAGAAAATTAAATAACTTTGCCTTTTATTAGTTTATTACTACATTAACAGTTAAAATTCGTTTTACTTAAAACTTACTGTGATTAAATATGCGTATGAATATTTTTTTTTATTTAAACCCTATACTATCTAAATAACTATGTCAAAACGGATAAAAGTGTAAGCTAAATTAATCTTAGAATTATCTTAAAATTAGATAGATATTTATTTGTTATATATATTAAAATAAGAAAAATCAACATTTTTACTTATAATTAAAAATACTATTTAAAAAACATATTCTAGTAACAATCACACTATAATAATGCAAGTTACGACTTTAAATTTACAAAACTTCTTTCTTACAGCATGGAGCCATTCGCGGACCTCAGGTTTTTCTAAAACTTCTCATCAACTCAGGCACTCTCTCTCACAACGCCGTATCATTGTTATTTCAATTTATCGTATACGAACTAGCCAGTAAGTTGTGATGAGACAAATAAAGTGATTTTTATTATTATTATTATTATTCTAATTTGAAGTTCATATTTCATAAGAAGTGTACTGAATTTATTTCAACTTTTACTTATGAGTTGCACATTTCTCTAAATTGTGCACCTTATTTGTGATTTTATTTTATCGCTCAACTATGTAGCTTGATTAGTTTACTTCCGATATAGTCAACTTACGTCACATAAGTATTAAAATTAAAATTAAAAAGTTTGTAATTTTCAACACATATATGATTTCAACTTTTTTGCTTAGACCCCCGCCCACTATATAATAAATGGGTAATTTAGCCTTTAATAATTTAATACATTTTTTTATAATTTATAATAACGCCTTTATGATAACAATGATATACATTTCTACAAAAAATTATCATAAAATGTAAAATGTATAGTTTTATTTAAAGTAGTAAGCAGTTATTCTGGTTTCCTCGGAAAAAAAGCCAGCGCGTCAAAGGCCCGCGAGTAAGGACTGGATTTTTTGGCTATTGTTACACTAAACCTGATGAATCAAAGTCGAATCGAACCAATGTTAATGTAACGAATGTTTTGATTATGAATAAAATGTGACGAATATTAATAATATTAGTAATGGATGAATTAAATTTTTAGCAAAAAATATATTCGGCATAAAATAAAAAAGAATTCGTTGATATTTAAGGCACCCTGCACGGTATCGGAAAGAATCGCATTTCTGCGAGCTTTATCCAATGCAGTAATAAAGAGATTTCGGAAGGACGTGACTACCCGTCGACTTACTCAAATGGGATGACACTTTTTTGCGGTCTATTGGGAATTTGATTGAAATACTTTGTCTTTTAAGACAAAATATTATAAGTTCGTATTACAACATTATTCTGGTATTTGTCTTAGTTGTAAGGATATTTAAAAACAATTTCCTAAGAAGTATTAAGAACCAACTAAGAAATTTTATTTAAAATTTCGCACTAACCTCAAAACCAACTTGGATCGAACCTTCGTCTATGCACATTTTGACGTGACACTTTTTATTTATTTATTTCAAAATACAACTATTATTCGAGGATAGCTTAATACAAAAGTATTTAAGTTTATTTATTATGGAAATAAAGTATAAACATTATTTAGTTTTTGAGTTCTTTCACTAAACAATACATTAAATCAATGTTTTCGGTAACTATATTAAGTGAGCGCTAAGTACGTGTTAAAGGTATTTCGGACAATAGGTAAGTTCTAGCGCAGGGCACTGCGAACAGACACGGTCGCCGCCGCCTCTGCACATCCGGTACACAAGGCTCAATCGCTCTAAAATACCCTGATTTGATAGCTGCCCGCGTGAAACTTACATTATACCTATATAATATGAGAGTGCCAAATCCCTTCTTGTTTTCAATTTCTTGTATCTAACCATGCCCAAAATTAACCAGGAGGGATACATCCTCCCCATATAATCTGAGCTATCTCATAAATTTATTCTAAGTCTCATGAGGAGCCCATACAAACTGCATTGGTTTCAAATTCACGTCGTACAAGTACATCACATATATACAGTATTCCTATAGCTGTTAAATCTGTGAAGCCTCCGGCTTGACGAAGTACAAAACCTAGAGTCCTATAGACGTATTTTCATTTCTCGGTGATATGATTTCGAAACACAAATCGGAAATCAGTCGCACCCCCAAATCTCTAACTAATTCTGTCCGCATAAACGTTTTACTACCGGTTAGTCGGTAGTCTTAGTGAAGCGGTGCTCTTAATCTTCTGAACGTTATTACAGAGCATTTGATGACATCAAACGGTAACATTTCTTTCTCTCTATTCAACCACCTTGTTCACACCCTCTTGCAATCGTTTACAATCACTAGTATCATTAACCGGTACTAGTAATTTGAGATCGTTGGCGAACAAACACCGCGCCTCCTTCACTACTTCTGGTAGATCATTTATCATAATAATAAATTCCAACGGTCCCAGGCCAGCCTTGGTTCACCCCTGTTCCAGTGCAATACGGCTCAGATTTACCGCCCAAATATTCTACATGCTGCTGTCTATCTCTCACGTAGCTCATAAAGAGCTGAAGTAGTTTAGTGCTACAACCCGCTGTCACCAACATTGTCACTAATATGTCGTTATCAATAGGCTCAAAAGCTTTTTTCAAATCAAATAAGGCGGTAACCACCTACACTCCTGCGTCTACACTAGAGATTACGTAAGCCATCGCGTTCAGTAAGTTGCTAGTGGAGCTGGGCACGTGTATGATCCCGTGAATTTTGAACCGACACCCGTTCCTGGCTGTTTTGCTGTATTGCCGACTCAAATACTTGAGCCGGTATAGAGAGAATTACAATGGTACTACTTTTGTTATTGATTACTATTACTTTGTACACATTGAACATATTATATATTTATGGCACCTTTACGGCTTCTAGTATTCTCGAAAAGTCCATCCTTTATATTATCTAAAAAGCCGTAAGCCCGCAACAGAACCCTAAATGTTACATATGAAACTCATATTTCCGATTAAAGATTGTATCCCTGATATACAATGACCGTAATATTTAACGACTACCTATCTTCGCAACGATTCCACTGCGGTTATTTTATTATATAGCATAACATTTAGTGTAAATAAATGTCCAATCTCTCATATTTAATGAAATCAGCTCTTTTTGTTGTAAGGATGTGTAAGGAATGCTTATATCACTCTGGTAATATTACTCGACATGTTACTATTACATTACATAATACGCGCCGATGGTCAGTATCACACATCACTCCTGTGCTACAAGTGAACATGACAGGCAACGTGTTGCTTCCCGGTTACCCGTTCCCGGTTTAAGTAATCTTAGTCTGTCATTTTTTCAAGATGGTTACAATGCCACCAATTGGTAACCATTTTAGTGGCGACCCACTGAATGATACAGGGTTAAAACATCTGTTGTATAATGCAAACGTGTGGAATCGTATAACTCTTACTATAACACCGTAGGTTTTTTTATAGAAGAGGGGGGAAACTAGCAAGCGGCTCACCTGATGCATTGCCGACCTTTGCAAAAGGAGTAAGCTATGTATATCAAGACTTTAATCAATAATAAAAACGTTTCATTACAAAATTAATTCAAAAGTGATCGATTTCAAAACATGGCGACTATTTCCGAATATTGTCTAATGCAGGAGATATTGTGCACAAGTGTATACGCAAAATATTAAAAAAATATAGTGACACACTCATCTACCCGCGCCCGATATTACGCCATGCGATAAGATCGGAGGTAAGCTAAGCGACACTTCTCAAAATTCCGTCATCATCACCTTGATGGTGGGCATTTCACCACAGTGCGTTATAAACGGAATTTTCTACCACGCACGACCACTTTGTGGAATCTGCAGCCGCTAACGGTTCCTCGGGACAGGTACGACTTCGGTACCTTTTTTTTTATAGAAGAGTGGGAAGCGAGGAAGCGGCTCACCTGATGGTAAGTGATCACCGCTGCCCAGTCAAGAAAAGAGCCTACTCCTTTCTCAAAGGCCGGCAAACTCGCAATTTATCTTGTATTATAGATACTAGAGGAATTGTGGGCATCACGTTGCATTACACTCAGTAATAAAATGAGGCGATGATTTCTATGCAGGAATTCGTCCAGGTAGGGCCCGTTAATCTGTCGTAAAGCAGTAGTATGCAAAACTTGAAGGGCACTGAGAGCTAGTGTAATTACTGAGCAAATGAGACTTAAGAACTGATGTCTCTGGGTGATGGGCGCAGCGTCGTGGGACACAAAAATGTTCTGAGTGACACAGCATTTGTTATGAGCAGACGGTACACTTACTATAATGTGAACATCATGTTCGAGTCGTCACTTTCTTCTACAAAAAAAAAATACATTGTAAAGTGAGAGATACTCGTAAGTTAGAGGCTATTTCTAGCTTTCATAATTGTACATGATCTATACAATAAAGTGTCGATTGTAGTTTTACCGTTAATTATAGTGTTATGTGACTACTGTTTAGAGAAAATGGCTTACACCATAATTAAGGATCATAAGAGCTTAAATTTGAGCCGTGGTAGCTCAGTGGCCAGGCTCTCGCTTTAATTTTCATAGTACGCGAGTAACCTGAGTTCGATACCCGATGCCAAAACCTCTAAAATTATTATATGTCACTGTTGTGTAAAATTGCTGATTTACCACGTGTTCAGTGGTTAAGGACAACATCGTAAGGAAACCTGTATATCTGAAGGGTTAAAATATTTCGTGGACATGTGAACTCCGCTAACCCGCATTGGAGCAGCGTGACAGACTCTTCCCGGCTCTAATACTCTCTCAGAAATGAGCCTGCAGCATGGAACATTTATAGGCTGTTACTTTACTTTACAACTTATTTTGCAGAATGTACAATACTTCAATGATTCAGTATACTTATAGATATTACCAGTCATAAAAGTATAGTATAAATAAATATTGCATCCTCAAACAAAAGCAAGTTCTCCATAAAAAAGATTATATCTCCGTCATGTCATTTATCCCGACCGGTTGTCGTTGTGTTTTATGGAAAATAAATAGTGCCTTGAGCTCCTTCATTATCCCAAAAGTAAATTCAAACCTTAGTAAGAGAGCTTCCCGAACATAATTTATCTTTTGTGTAGTATTTGTTATTATTGATTTGTTGGTTAACTTGACTGATAAGTGAACAGAGTAACAGATCACTATTTCAATTAAATTAGCAATATTTAGTTATAATTTATTAAAAAATATTTATTTCGATAACCAAGTTTAGTCCTCTGTGAGAGAAATATAACTTACATCTAATTAAAATAATTTTGTTTTCTTAGTTCACTTTCATCGTAATAGAATTTGACATTTAATGATAAGATCGTTTTACAAATACTCGTACAGTAAAACCGCATCTACGTATTTTATAAATGTAACGAGACTGAAAGCCTCGTTCTACGCGGGGTAGTTGGCTCGGCGGAAATTGAACATTTAAGACACCACCAACAAATGAAAACAGTTTCTAATGACCGGGCGCAAAATTTCTTCTAACTCGAAAGCAAACAAAAAATATAGAAAACCAAAACCTCTTTCCCGATTCTTTATGTTAATGGAAGTTATTTACGAGACGGGCAAATTGTTCACCTGATCATAGCATATAGTTGCTGTCACCTATAACTAAGCGGTCAAAACTCCCGTACCATATTGCGTTCTTCACTATTTGCCCTGACACTGCTACAATATCCTTAAAACCAAAATATAGAGATTTTTGCACACTGTTGCTTCACGTTAGAATTACTTACACTGTAATGTCAGTGTGAGATTTGTGATAAATATTATACTGATAAAAAACGTTTTAGGAAATTGTTGATAATTTTATTGAAAACCATTCCAGTAGTATATTTATATGCAATTATTTATGATTTAAATCCGTGATATTTTTACTTTTATACGAATTTTCCGTTTTGAATAGTCAGCAAAAGAAAATGTTGAAAAAACAAGTCTTTCGAAAAATAGTGAAATAACTAAATTAGGTACACGAATCCTTAGACCCGTGAAAGAAAGCAGTCTCAGGTGTGAGTTTTCTCAACTTGATAGTAGCACCAGCTTCGAATTACACCAAAAATATTTTCTGTATATATTATATAATTTTCAAACTATTTATTGTATATACAAAGACTAGAAGATACAAGGTAGCTTCCCTAAACCTGTCTTACTAGGATCCATATTATTTTCTTTAAAACTTTGGCTCTTTTGTTTTGCAAACAATGTCGTAATTAAAGGATAGGGAAGAAATTAGTGCAGATACATAAAACCAATTCAGATGACTGATGTTAGAGCGCGTAAATAGACAATTTGGCAAAAGAGAAGGCGATGCGGAAATGGTGTCAAGTTTTAAGTGCAGTCCGATAGATTTCGCAATATAAGCAAACAAGCGACCACGTACAATGTATAATGACCAAATACGTAATAATTATAAGAATAATGAAGTTACCGTTTTACGTGCCATTACCTGCGTAGACTGTCGTAATCATCAGGTGCCATCTTAATATTGAAGTTTAGAGGTCAGTAAGCGAAACTACTTGCGATTCCATGCTGCGTTCTTTAGATGGCAGTAACCTAATCCAGTCCATACTTTAATGGCATTCAGCTATTTATGTCTCTTTCGTCCTGGGCTTCTGTTGTGTTACTGTGGGAATTCGTAGAGGAATCCTCTTTGGGTGTCTCCGAAGAAGGTAACTCATGAATGTACGAGTAGACCTCAGCTCTCTTTTGGGGTTCGCTCTTTCAAGTACAAGGTACGTTTGAGGTGAAACTTGTCCAGGGAAGTATGAGCAGCGTTTCAAACGCCTGTAACCAGTCACAAATTTCTTTTAAAAAGACCCACGTATCACATGCCTATAAGTGCGTGGAATAGACATGGAATTTTATAGTGCGGTTTCTTTGGTCAAATTAAATTTTAGGATCTTATAGAACTTTGGACATTTTATAGAACGCTGATTTTTCTTATAAAATTCTGCATTCCAATTCTTCTAAGCGAAACAAGTTAGGCTTGAGTTTAAATTTAGTTCCATTTTTAATTGGTTGGCCATGTAGCTGTAGACAAGGCTGGACTCGGCTAATTTTGGCAATGACACGGAAACTATAAGAGCTAATTTATATTGAATGTATGTAGATAGTTTACTACCAGTTTAACTGTTTGGGAATATTTCAAAACATTCCAATTACATATTTTGACATAAGTTTTAGTGAAAATTGGCATGTTCTTTAAATACAGTAATTAAAATTAAAATTGATACAAATATTTATATAATATCTTTCTATTATTCTAATATAGCGACATCAGTGTTATAAATTGAATTCTGTTAGTTTCTAGCACATTTGGCTTCATGCTACGATACGATGAATAATAAGATTTATTTTTATTTTGTTTGATAGAAATTTGGGAAATAAAAACAATAACTCTCACATACCCTTACACTAGAGCTTAATTAATTATCCACATTCCATCTTGCCCAACAATTCCCACTATCGAATTTGTATTCAAATAAAACCAACGGCCTCTGCTCTTTGTTTCGTTGAATTGAATTATCCCAAAAGGATCTGGAGTTATGTGATTTCTAAAGTAGTTAGATGTTTAGGGGCGTAACTTTAGTTGTATATGAATAATTAAGAAGGCACCTAAAGTAATGATGCCCTACAAAGTATTTAACTTTGAAATAAAAAGAAATGTGTATTTATGATCATTTCAGGACATCGTTTCTTATTTGTAAAGATCATTTTAGACAATGGAAATCCGTTTACAACAATACTACGCTGTGATTAATTGCATTATATTTATCTCTTGAGTGTATTCTTTTCTTTTCACGTTTTGAAATGTTACGGGTTAATGGAGTGGTCGCTGTCAAGCGGAATTCCAGTTGTCTTAAGTTATTTTGTAATAATTTTTAAAGGATCAAAATATATGTCAGTAAGAATTTCACAGCTCATTGCTTTCTTTATTAGGTTCTATATTTCGATAAATCGTTATAAATACACTATGACATTTTTTGAAATAATTTTTATATTCTTTCGGAATATAAATTATAAAATTGATTCTAAGGTAATTAGATAATACGTACGTAATGTATTGTATAGGAAATCTTCAATTATATTATATGTATTATAATTTTATTACATTATATATATTATAATTTTATTATATTATAATATATTGTAATTTTTATACAAATAAAAGTACAAAAAGTAGCTCTGTAGGTCTCCCACACTAAGGAAAATTGTGTTTGTAGCGGACAACAACTGATAACAAAACCGCGAGAAAGCACAGTACATCTCGAGCGTCGCAGTGTTCCTATTTTAACTATCCATTCTGGCGAGGGCGCGACTAGATCGGTTGTTGAATGTAATGAGCATATCATTGCATCTTTTCTTTTCGAAAACGTATGATCCCCAATTCCAAAAAAATATGTTCTAGAAAACTTCATTAGCTAAAACAATGTTAAAATGTATTTTAGTACCCGAATAACCCACAGTAAGCAAGCCTATCCAGTCGGCGCCTAATTATTTATCGGTTCTACGAGCTAAATGGCCGGCTCATTGCCTCTTTAGGATGCTGATTCTTAGAACTATACCTGTGATAGTAAGTTTACTGCGGATATCGTCACTACAGATTCTATCTCGTAGAGAAGTGCGGAGAATAGCACAGCCTTTTTCACAGCACTTTAAGCTTGCTTATGCGGCCTCTCAGTTGCCATATGTCATCACTAGTACACACTGGCTAGAGTTTTGGGTTTTTCAAAGAGTACTTAGGTTTTATTCTATAAGTGAAGTCAATTTGTGTTTTGTCTTATTATACACCTTATAATTCGTATCATCTAACAAGCACTTGTTGAGGCCAAATGAAAGGCGATTGTGATGATCATCTATGAGGTACACGCGAGTAATAGAGATTGGTATATATTGTTATATTGTGGTACCGTGTGGTGGTGGTTTAAGAGAATATTGTGGAATCGCGCGGTGGCGGTTTAAGAGAATCTAGCACCACATCTCATCCCGTGGTTGTCGTAAAAGTCGACAGAGGGAAAATGAAAACCAGGAGATGTGCAGCAGCATCTTCCTAGAACATCCGAATAAAAAATCTGCGGTTGCCAACCCGCCTGCCAAGCAACTATGGCAAAATCCCCCAATATTGAGAGCTACAAACTTTGCCATTGCCACAACAATCTACGGAGGAAGCCTGTGTTCAACAGCAGACTATTAATAGGTTGAAATGATGATGATGATGTTGTATATATTATTTTCCCGTCTATATGTTCCATCAAAATCAATTAACGCAAAGATGTGCAAGTACGCCGCTATTTAAATTATGAAATATATATAAAAAGAATCTCAAAGAATTTGTTTCAAGAATGTTGAAACGCTTAAAAACTTTTTAATTTTCCTTTCTCCGTATAACATTAAGCAAAAAATTTGTACAAAAAATTTTACAAAAGTTCTTTTAAAAACTTTCACCCACAGTCATACATTCAAGTCTATTTAACAAAGTGTAACTTGTTTTGATCGTGATTACCTTCTTAATGTTAACTAAATTTGGGGTATGCATCAATTTAAATATGCATATATATATCGCCGCAGTGTTTTGTGTAGTGAGTGAAGATGGCTGCAACCTGAATTTTGTAAAAGGACCTTCCATCATAGACCTCATAGGCAAAATCCATTATTTTCATTCGTCATCAAAAATGTACGTAGTCTCGTAGAGTTGATTTCTCATTTATATTAATGACTTTACTTATCAAGTAAGAGTAAACCATTATTTTAATATTTGCTCATGATATATCTTTATTTTTTATAATACGTCGACTGTTTTTATATGACGAAGTTAATAATGCTATTTAATAAAGTAAAATAAAATATTATGAGCAGGAAACATTTTTGCTATTTCTAAAGGTTTATTTTGTTAGGCCGGTTATAATAATTTTATTTATAAAATGTGATCGTCTTAGTTAGGACCGTTAATTACGTTGTGTTTGTTAAAATCAGTTCTTTTAGGTGTTTCTTGGAAATATGAATTCTCACCAGAGAAGCTACAAGTTGTAGTTCTCGAATACTATCTTAATAACTCTCATTTGTATAGGGTTCACAACGTTAATTTATTCGTGCTTGACACATAGGAAATTATTTTCCGCACGTGTAACAGGTTCAAATTATATATATTAAATATCCGATACAAGGTATACGCTCCTCAACATTTTATTTAAAAAATGTGGGGACGGCACACGGCTCCACAAAACCCGCAGTGGGCGGTGAGTGCCGGCCCATACAATGCCCCCTAGAAAGACGTAAAGTTGGAAAAAGGACCGTAGTCCACAGCAAAACTGGTGTACCAGTAAAGAGCGCTTGGCCCCATGTTAATGCGTAAGCACAAACATCGACCGAAGTTTCGCATGTCTATGCGTGTTTACGTCTTACAAGTACACAACGAAATCCAATCTTAGCTCTCAACCGCATGACGTCGACGTATAACGCTCCAGCGACCATTGCAATGATGTATATAGCCTTTTTAATAATTATAAATCAGCCATCAGGGAGGTTTGTATAATAAGAGCCATCAGGTAGGAAATGAGTAACTGACGTTGAGTATCATTTTCGACCGAGCTTGTCTCACCCACCAACAAGTTTCCATTATTCATTCATTGGTGTAAAAGTAACCTAGAGTGTTATTTAATATTGTTGTTATATAAAACATTGGAGCGCAGACAGCCTGCATGTCCTCGTCACGAAGGGGTAAAACTAAACGCAGACTTTGGTAAAACTAATACGGCGTGGGCCAAACCAAGATGCAGGACGCAACCATTGTGACTGCCAAAATGTCCAAGCAATCACCGCAAAGACGCAATGCAGTAGAACGCAACTTGAACGCAAACGCCATCACAAGGGCCTACATGTAATCTCAGCAGACATTTTCATCCTCCATCAACCTGAAAAACCTCCTTGAAACAGAACCATTAGCATCGACGCACATGCTGTTCACTCATATAAACGCCTCAAGATACAATACTGCATAAATCAATAAGCATCTATGAGATAATATCCATTCATCATAGCGCTGCAACATTAAGACACGGGGTATGAGTATGCTTGTAACACCGGAGTACCGCCAAACACACTCTTACTGATCTGTAAGATAACCGACGTCTCATAGTAAAATACACTAAGACGTCGACCACAAAGGGCAAGAGTGCGCGATATCTACAAGAAAGTCGTATTACTACAAAAGACCCTTATCGCTGGCACTAGGATGATATGTCTTTCAATAAGATATAGCGGTTCGAGTCTACGTTTAACGCGGACTCCTGTTTCCATATGGAAGCCAGCGCAGCTCTGTTTTTTTTAAGTCCGAAGTCTATCATAATAATGCTTTTACAGCTTTGAGGCCTTCTATATAATTGATTTATTACCATAGACCTTACTAACATACATACATACATACATAAGATCACGACTTTATCTCATAAAGGGTAGTCAGAGACTGGGCACTATCTGCAAAAACAGATGACTGCTACAATCCACGTTTCACCAAAACACTTGGTGTGATAGGTGGTGAGCCCATCACCACCATGCGCTGTTGGGAGCACAGTTCAGTTTAATTCCTTACTCGCCTTTTACGACATCCATTGGATGAGATGGAGTGGTAGTATTCTTTTAACGATTTCTATAATATAAGGTCTTATGGTATTTTGCTTTAAAGCTTGCAACTAAAGTAGAAGTAGGTTTTTATAATATTGACTCTAAAATGTCTCTTAGAAATAAATTTTATTAATATCTTAATTTTGTCCTCTCTATGTATGTTTATGAAAACATTATGTATGTACAAAAGAACTAAAACAAAATCTAAAATATTTTATTTCTTTATCAGATCCAGATGATAACAATAATGTTCCTATCCCAATATGTACAAAAATACCTATAACGTGTTGGCTCAAACATATGTAGGGGAGACCAAGGCAAAATCATTTAGATTAGGGTCCAGGGCTGTAGGTCATTCATTTTGAAATGCAAATATGTCAAATCAACATACAAAACCTCTTCTTATTCCGGTATTGCCCTTTCACATGGACAAACCCGTATACTATATACGATACTGCCCCAGAAGTTATAATACTACAGATAAGAAATTATTCAACTCATTTAACCCTGTACAGCCTTCATAAGCCCAACCTTCACAACCCGCACATTGCGCCGCACCTTTATCCATGCGGTTGGCTATCCTATTCTTCACAGCAGAACCAGAAAATGTTATCATAAGTGCTTACATTTTATTTTTTGATTTTTATTTTCGGTCCACACACTGAAAATAAAAATCCAGCCCTAGTTAAGGTTTCTTCTTTTTTTAAAGTTTTTTAACTTATTTTTTATTTGTTTTTAAATTATTTTTCATCTGCGTTCAACGGTTGCGCTTTTTCGTTTCATTTTGGTAACTGGCATAATATCCGCTGGAGATGGAATAAGATTTTTTTTTATTATATAAAGTGATGAAACGAGCAAAACGTTCACCTGATGGTAAGTGCAACGTCTGCCCATAACAAATGCAGTGTCACCTAGAACATTTCTGTGTCACACCTCACTGTGCCAATCACCCTGAGACATCAGTTCCGCAGCAAACCGAAACCCAGTAATGTTTGCACACTACTGCTTCACTGCAGAATAACTGGTCCAGGGGTGGTACCTACCTACACGGATTACGGCATAGGAATCCTACCACACTACCTATTACACAATATAGTACAAATTGATGGCGTTTGTTTAACGAGAGGCTCAGGTTCATGTAGGAGTTGATGGCACCGGATCATAGATTGACACGGCAAAATTTTAGGTGAAAAATTTGTTTCCCCGAACACGTTCCGGTTTATCACGGCGTTTGTATCGTAGCCGCCTTGAGGGCTGAAATTGTGAAACTAGAGAAGGCAGTCAGGAACCAGTAGTCAGGATTATTTCATAGCCACATATTCACCTCTTGGGTTTTGCACGTGCACACTGGTCTCACGACAATTACATCTATTAGTTTTAACTTGTGGGTGCAGTGAGTTGGAAAGCTCAAGAGTATTATACCAATCCCTGGTCTTTTGAATTAATGGAAGATTATTTACGCGAGTCTCGTGACCATCGCACAAAAGTTTCAGCCATTCTTCAAAAATTTCATTCTGTATCCAAACACTTGTTCCAGGTGGAGCATCATCGAGGAGTTCTGCGTTAATTCAAAGACGGGGAAATATCAGTAGTGGAGGAACATAGTTTAAATATAAATTCGACTAAAACTTTGGTCAATATTATTCGCTTCTTCAAACTAAAACACTTAACGACGCAGAACGAAAAATGACACCAAACCACCGTCTTTCTACAAGCAAGACATGTTTAACTAGGCTCTGTTCTGGTAAAGACGAGTAATCCGTTAAAAAGGTACCTTTATGTATTAAAAAGACTAAATCTTGGTTATTGACTCGATTTTGTAACCCATACTTCCATCATGTACGGGCCGAACAGCTATTCTTATGTTTCCTGAGTCCCACGTTTGTATAGCAGTATAATTACGCGACATCTTAGTAACATATATAATAATTAAAATAAAGTTAGTGTATCTGGGTCTAAATCGTATATTGGACGGTTTTACCCCGTACGGTTGTGAATAAACATATAGAGAAGCTCTGTGTATAAACATATTGCATACTATTTGTTATATATGCAAATCAATCTTGGTATTTTTACATGGTTGGGAGCATTTTCATATACACGTAAACAGCACTAGTGATGCTTAAACTCTCAAGACAAGAAAATCAAGATTACGGAAAAACAATAAAACTAAATATTTTTATAATGCTGCTATAGTTGAGATTCACCGTTTAAATATCTGTTAGTATGGGTCTTATTATAGTTTATATAGTATTAGTTTATATCTTGAAGCGGGCTTCCATAAAAACATACTTCAAGCCGCCGAAAGTCAGTTTTTACCATCTGTCAAGTGTAAGATACCTCTACAAGATGCAGGAGTATACAAGCTAGGTTGTGAATGTGGTCTCTCTTACATAGGCCACACAAAAAGATCGATAAAAACCTGCGTGTAAGAACATATAGCTGACGTGAAGCATCGTCGTTCTAGGAAGTCTGCAGTCCTTCACCATGTTCTATATCATCCCAACCGTTACATCAGATTTGATAAACCACAAATCCTTGCAAAAGAACATCGATTCCTGCCAAGGATGATTCGCGAAGCTATTGAAATTAAATAACATCCTTATTTCAATAGAGAAGATGGTTGGGTATTACCACCGGCTTGGGATTCAATAATAAATAAAAATAATCAAAAACCAAACATACCTCTGTCAGACTTCAAGCCACAGTTAGCTCTTTCTGCGTAGATCGGACCAAAAAGAATAATTAAAAGCTGAAGGTACCCCGGGTTAACTATGACAACAGGGCATCTGTCACCTCAGTCCTCCCGTGACCATGGGTGCTGTAAAGCACTCGAAACGTCGGGTTATAAATAGTAAAAATGAAACGCGACAAAATCCGGAAAATTAGTTTAATTTAAATTATTGGCATCGTTAAACATCACAAACTAAACAACTCAAAAACGAAAAAATCTGTATATATGTATATGTCTATTGACTGCTACATATATGTAGTATAGCATAGACATAAAACATATTATATCAGCATGTAATAAATTAATGACAGAAGTTAGTCTTAATCTGTAACTTTAGCCGAGGTGTCTGTCTAAAATAACACCAATATGTCAAATTGGAATACGAACGAACGATTTGGCAACATTCCCATTTCCCGAGCAATAACTGAAGTAGCCTCTAACGGAAAATGGTATTGGTTAACCTATGATTTTATATTTTAAAGAGATATATTTATGAACTAATTCTTTATCTATTCCTTGGCAAGTTTTGATGACTGATAACATCGTTTAAGAAATTAATGGTTTATAACTTTTTTTTTATGGGAGTGCAGTATTATCACACATACCCGCTCCCGTGGGGGCAAGGACAGGATATGGCGGACTTACACCCAATAAAACCCCATGGTGTCCCATCTTTTCCGCATGTTGGCAGGGCAACTGGAACTCACGCACACATCCACAAATCGACCGGCGCAAGCCAACGTCGACGGCTCTTCTTCGGGACAGGCCAATTCCACCCCCTTACCCTCCTAGCAAGAAGCAACTCCGCTGTGGTTCCGCCGCCGACCACACTTCGACCGCGGTGGATAGAGAAAACGGAGCCCCATCAGTACCGCATATTTATCGATTAATAATAATTGTTTATTACTGTTTTTGCACTGAGTGCCCAGTCTCTGTCTACCCCATATGGGATACAGTCGTGATCTTATGTATGTATTTATGTTTATTACTGAGCAATTATTTTACAGTGAGTAATATTTCAAGTTTATTTACTTTTGTTTATTGAAACTTATATATATATATATATATTAGTTGTATATATTAGTTTCAATAAACAAAACCCATATATATATAAATGGGTTTTACTTCTGTCACGTGTACTGAACTGCACGTGCTCTTCAACGCTTTATGAATAGCGATAACTTTTCAGTTCATCGATACATGAAAACGTTACCAAGAAATAAGATTATTTTGCGTCACGCACTCACGTATGGAGCACTCAAATATTTCGAAAACCTATAAAAATATTATGTATATAACTTTATTTGTTTATAAGTGTTTAAATGCTCAAGTATTGTTTGGCAACTGTAAGTATATTGAAAAGTTTCTGTTAGCATGTAATTTATTGTTATTCTATTTGCTTAAGATAGTTTTTACTGTAGCTTCTACTTCGCCGGAAAATTGGCCACATCATTGGAACAACGGCGTCATTCCTTATGCTTTCAACTTTTACTCACCAAGTAAGTTACGAAAAGTATTCCTTAAAAAAACGTAAAAGTTAGTCCTTTACATTGTTATTATATAACTAATATAATCAAAATAATCAACATATATTGCTATATATTTGCTGTACAACAGCTAATATTTCAATATTAGCAATAATAAAATATTCGTGAACAGAAAAATTATTTTATTTCCTAAGGATTCTAAAACTTATAATATAATAACCTGTTTATTATAATATAATTGTAATGCGTAATCGTCTTAGTTAGGATAATTTTTTTTATTAACGTTGTGTTTGTTTAGAAAATAATTATTTTAGTTGTTTCTTAAAAGAATGTATTTAGTAATCGTGAGTCGTTGACAGTCCCCGAACACTATCAAATTAGAGTACGTCATGAGTCCACCGTAGCATCAAGATTCTCTTTTCATCAGCTACCATCCGCATGAGGTTAAAGTATTATGCTTATATACTTTTTTGAAAAATTTTCATAGTTTGAATTTTATTAGGAGAAAAAAAATGGTTATTTTTTAGATTACTAGTTAACTAATTTTACAAAATATTTTGTTTAGGTCCTAAACGTTTGATTAGCCTCGTCCAAAAAGGACACAGTTATATTGAACAACGATCTTGTTTAAAATTTCAAGAATATGACCCCAGGGAATTAGCAAAGTTGAAGAATTTTACTTACCTCTACTACAGTTATTCGGGTGTATTGGAAAATTGTTGTCTTCGTTTCTTTATGAAACAATATGGACGGAGGGTAAGTTTCATTATAATTTAATAATAAACCTTATAAATGCCTTTGTAAACATTGAGTGGAAAGTGTGTGTGAAGTAAGAATAATAAAAGTAAATTAGTAGCTAGTTATCCATTCATCACATCTTGCACCTGGGCCTAACATTACAACATGTTGATCAGTAACTTAAGATATGTATGAATAACATCCTGTTATGCCTAAGAACCTTACACCAAATTCTTAGTCAGCAAAGACAAGACACTTTGTTTTGCAGCATCGCATTGCACTGCGTGCGGGCGACGCTTACTAACTATAACTTGTTTGTACATGAGGCTCTGTTACATTAAGGCTTAACGGTAATCCGAAGCCAGATTCTGACCAATCATAATATGAGAGGATGGAACCAGCGTCGCCCGCACGCAGTGCAATGCGATGTTGCAAAACAAAGTGTCTTATCTTGCTGACTAAGAATTTGGTGTATAAGGTTTTTAGCTATAACAGGATATTATTCATGTCTTAAATAATACAATGTCTTAAGTTACTAATCAACGCAAATCTAAACAAAGCAAAACGTGAAATGCACAGACCCGTAACTGGCAGCAGCGTATGAGGTGCAAGATATCTGGTACTGCCATCACCAATCCGCCAGCCAAGTGTGATTATTATGGCAAATCCTTCCTACCTAAAAAAGACCTACATCCTGCAGGGGACTGTTGACAGGCTTATGAAAAAAAAGAACAAACTGACAATTAAATTACTGCTAACTGTACGGTTCAAATTCTAGCGGAGAGCAACATTTGTTAAATGTGCTATCTCTAACATTATATCCGACCTTTCATGAGGTCTTATCGCATACGTACAATATCTTATACGGCAAGATGAAAACCAAGTAGCGCCTTTGTAATGTAAACTTTTGGTTATGAAAGGAATTCAGTAAATTTGAATATAAATAATGTTGTATATTACCTAGTTTTTGAAGAGCACCGCCCGCTCATTCACATTACACCACGCACGATAATGCCTTTATACGCATTATCAATTGATAACAAAGAAAGACTGAATTTGATTTGTTTTTCACACCGACGTTCACCTGATGGTAAGTGCAACATTTGCCCATAACAAATGCTGCGTCACCCAGAATAATCTGTGTGACACCTCACTGCGCCCGTCACCCTGAGACATCAGTTCTTAAGTCTCATATGCCCAGTGATTACGCTAGCTCTCAGGGCCCTTCAAACCGAAACACAGTAATGTTTGAACACTACAGCTTCATGGCAGAATAACTGGCTCTGGGGTGTTACCTACTTAGACGGGTTCCTGTATAGGAATCCTACCACCAGTAAATTTATTTAATTATAAAGATTTGTAGTAAATGAAAAACGAGGCGCCACCCGTCAAGTCTCGTTTCCCGCGAAAGCGAAAAGTGGGCTACATGAATGGCCTCTGCCTACCCTTTATATGGGAAAAAGGTTAGGTACGGAGGTTAACCGTATGTTTGTTTTTTTTATTCGGAAGTTGTCGCGGTGGTCGAAAACCGGCCAGGAAAATAACGTGATAAATTCCTTTATGAACACAAGTGTGTCGGAAGATTTCATATTAATCTCATAAGATTAGTATTGACAGAAGAATTATGTCCTCGTGTTGCATTTGTGAAATCAGCAGCTTTTATAGTCTACTGCAGAACGTAGGTCTCCAGTATGTGTGATCAGTGTATTGAACTAATGAGTTGAAAGTCTTAGCACATAGCATATTAGTTTTTTCGGGCCGACTCTACTCATTTTAGGTACTCTTCAGCGCTCCATTGTATATGGAAAAGAGAAGAACTGTACGCTGTTCACGCTGACAGTGTAGGATTTGATTTTTTTTTTCGGTGAAGTGATCGCTGTTAGCCTTTTGGCTTTTACAGCTTCATCGGATGCGGATTTGATTGCAGAAGCGCTCTAGACCATCTGTAATATGCCGCGCTTCTTGTACGTAACAAAAACGTAGTAAAAAGTTTAAATTAGAATTTATTCATTATGAATCGTTACATATTATGAATTTATTACTATTCTATATTACTATAATTATCCATTATGAAGTAAATAATGAATTTTAAGCGTTTTTAAAATTTATTCAGCTTTAATTTAGTTATAGTTGCTTCTAAAATTAAGGTCGCCGCCACAATTTTTCTGCCTCTCAAATTGTACCCGGGCCCTGCGGGCCTCAGCCTAAATCTGCTCCTGCTGACTCTTTTTACATTAAAATATACTCTGAGCAGATGATGCTTTCTGCCAATAATCTAGACTAGACGAACTACCTAGGCAAAAAGGTTATAATTCTAATTTTAAAAGAACAAAATGTAGACTACGGTATAAATTTTGCCTAACATACATACATACAATTTTACTGTAGATGTGGATTTTGCATTGTAAATAGTACGGCGGATTTTCTGATTAACACAGAAGTTTCTTCCCGTTTCGTTACTTAACATTCCAGTCGAAAATTCATTTAAAGAAATGACTAAGATATCAAGTAACGCCATGTTTTTTTTTCAGTTACTGATTATAACTCCGCTTTGCACACTTCCCGCAGAAGTAGCTCATACCACAATGCATGGAATAGGTCTTCATCACAAAAAACACCGGGCTTTTTTAGAATCCAGCATTAAAGCAGTTATGTTTTCGAGGAGTTGCAAATATAAAAATCTGAAGTTAAATATTTTTGACAACAGAATGATAAACGTTAGTTATGCGAATGGAAACTGGTAGAGTTGTTATTTTATTTAATACGTTATCCTTTATAAAATAGGGAACCGCCTTGCACTGCGTTAGCCGATGTTGTAATTTAAGAACATTTAATCTTACTGTGGTTTATATACTCAGGCGGGTCTTTGCAGAAATACATTACAGTGTAGGAAAATGTAGGTGACATCTTTGGTTGTGTGTATTTCTTGGTGACAGTATTGAGCAAATGGGGCCAAAATTGGCTCATGCACAGTATTACGAAACAGAACATGATGCTCTTTAACAACTGGGTAATAATGACCCTTTATTTCATTTTGCATATTGAACTTAAAATAATACAGTTTTAAGACAAACAACAATGTAATGGAATGTTACCATCACCGAAAATATATATACAGCGAGATTATTAAATTAACAGTAGAAATAATGTTAGTACTTGTAAAGTTATTCTACTTTTAAAACACATAAGGTTTATTTTAACATAAAAGAACTCAAACATTAACACTGACGGTACGGATTGTCAACTAATTTATAAGGGCGTAGTATGTTACGGGAAAAGCTATAAATGTAGATTATTTCAAAGATCGTATGTTACGCATTGTAATATAAGATAAAATAAATGTATTATAAGATAGACGCATATGTTTGCGGATGCCAATGCGTAAAAAATTGCAGGCAATGACTGCGACTTACGCTAGGAGCCGAAAACTGACACAATACCGTGCCTTGGAAGAGGTGTATGTCCAACTGTGACTGCAGTTGTGTTATATAGCATTTCAATTTTCGTTCTCGTTATGGAATATATTTCATTTATGCTTAAGACAAAAAAAGACAAGGAAAGTTCTTAAAACGCGTCTATTGTACATACTAAAAGAACTTAGGACCATACTAAAAGAACTCAGGACCAAAATGTAGGAAGATATATCTATAAAAATTACAACTGCGCGAGTGTAATGACAAATTATAAATAGTTTTTAAACAACATCCCATTACTTATCGGCGACTTTATACTGACTAAAAACAAAATTAAGTCAAAAAAACACTGTCAAACTTTATACTTGACAAAGCTTCCTTTATTCATCTTTAAACTTTACGAATAATTCTACACTAAATACCTAATGAGGTATGGTATGAGGGCTGTACTGTACAATGGCCCACCAAATGTGGTAGGCCATTTTACAGTAGCGCTCCCTCAAACTGTATAGTTTTCATACCATAATTAATTAGTACTAGGTTTTGATAATTGTAATTTATGCTTGTTTCGTGTACCGTATTTATGTTTCTTGTATTCTGTCAAGCAGTATTCTTTAAACATTACTATGTTTTAGTTTAAAAAGCGCTGAGAAGTGGTGTAATCACAGGGCAACAAAGACCTTATAACTGATATCTCAGGAAGACGAGCGCAGTATGGTGCTTTATAGTAATGTTCTGGGTGACATAGCATTTGTTATCGACATACGTTACACGTAACCTTCGGGAGAACAATTTCCTCGTCTCGTCATATTTTTCTATAAACAATTTAAAGTAAAAAACTTTAGTAATTTATAGTTAATGTAACCAAACGTACATTTTATTTGTATCATCATTCTTCAGAAATCCTATTTTATAGACATTTATATAACCCTGACCTGATAACCTATTTAAAAACGATAACCAAGCAAAGAGTATTACTTAGCAACTACATATATGATCCTATAATCCTGATTGGAGACAAAAGTCACGTGCTAACTTTCAAAGGAACAGAACTCGAAAGGAAACTTTCCTACACCTGTCGACCAAGCATTAAGCTTGTAGGTTCACTTAAGATGCTGGCAACATACATTCTCAAGCACGTCACGCTTGAAGAGGGTTTAAGCATTATGTCGTTGGCAAGGGCATGCAAATTAGTCTACGACAATATACATATTTAGTACAAAAATATTGAACACGTGGTTTCTTTGTCTTTTATGAAACAACACTGTTTTATCTTATATGTAATACGCTTAAATTTAATGAAGTTTTGAAATAAGGTGAAGTTAAATAGAAATCCGTTTGGTGTTTACGCTATGAATATAAATAATATGAGCGTAATAATACACTATAACGTTTTGGGTTCAGAGCCCCTATGTCCCACGTTATTCAGCAATACAACGAATTCGTCTATACAAGAATTATTTCATGTATTTTATCAACTTAATATAGTATTCATAGTATGTACGTCGTAGTTACTTGTATAATATATTCTCTTTACTTGTTCTTAATTGTATTCCCCTCAAAAAAGGCCTCCTGTGCGCGGACTACTTCCGTAACTCTTTTTACGTTTGGCATCTTTTTTTATTTCTTTTTTTTTATTTCATAAAAGTGACGGAACGAGCAAAACGTTCACCTGATGGTAAGTGCAACGTCTGCCCATAACAAATGCTGTGCCACCCAGAAAAATTCTGTGTGACACCACACTGTACCCATCACCCTGAGACATAGGTTCTTAAGTCTTATTTGCCCAGTGATTACGCTAGCTCACAGTGCCCGTCAAACCGAAACACAGTAATGCACACTACTGCTTCACGGTAGAATAACTGGCCCTGGGGTGGTACCTACCTAGACGGACTCCTGCATAGGAATCCTACCACCATTGATATTCAGTATAACAAGTTAGGCAATAAATGGAGCTAGAGTTCTTGCCATAAGCCACGTGTAGAAGCCCTAAATTTTCAAAGCGTGTTTTCACTTATCAATATTATAAGAGGATCGCTTCAAAGTGATGACTGTTAGTAAAATACGCATAATTTTGGTGTCTAGAAGAAGTGTAGGTATAATACACAAAGTTGGGTTTCGACTTGAAGTTTAATAATTATTTAGTATTTTCGTTCCTGCAAGATTAAAACATAAACAATAGTAGTCGTAAATATACAATAGATGTACTTGCAAAAAAGCAACAACTAAATGGAAATACATTATTATTCTACAAAGAATCACATTGTACGTGCGTGGAACCTGTACGTGACTCTCAGTAAGTGAGATACAAAATGTTTAAAAAAATTATTACAATAGAAGCAATATATGTATGTATGTGCATGTATTATGTTTAAGATTAAGTGTAACTTCCAGTATTTTATATTGATATAGTTACCTAATGGATGTTTTACACACATTCACACACAAAGTCACGCCTTTATCCCATATAGAGGGGTAGGCAGAAGCCACTCATGTAGCCTACTTTTCGTGAGAAACGAGAAGTGACGAGTGTCGAACCATGTCGCCGCCATTAAAGGTGCAAAATTAAGCCATAAAGGCGCGTGCAAAATTAGATTAATGTATTATATAACTTCAGGAGAAAATTACTGACATAGAAACTGTTATAGTTTTGCAAGTTGTAGCTTTAGAGTTATTTATAATTTTAGTCTAAAAGTATGTCCTAGAGATAAATATAAAAAAAATATCCTGACCATGGCCATTCAATATGAATTCTAAAATATTATATATATGTACAAGAATGTCTTTGTGTATAACAATTTTATTCTTTTTATTTAAAAAGATGTTTATTTTGTAAACATATAAGTGTTTACGAAATAAACATCACATTTCTGTTTGCTGAAACAAAGTGTCATTACTCATTCATAGGGCTTTAACAATAAAATCCCAAAGAATGCGCAGTCTTTCTATCAACATTTCGTTATGAAATTATTTAAAATTCTGCTATATGATAGTAATAAATGTATATAAAGTATTGAAAAAAATGGTTATTATAAGATTAGCAGGTAAAGAGATAAGCTGACAGATATACAGAAATAGAGTAAGTGATTAATGTTAGAGGAATTCTATTAATACTTTTACAAAAAGTCGTAGCAAAATGATCAGACGACCTGAGAATCTTCAATATTGACTGCGATATTTAATGTTAGTTACGTAACATGCGAGTACGTGCCAATATAATTGGACAGATGACAAGCGTTAGTCTGTCAGTTATACATAATGTAGTTATTATGAAGATAAATTATAACAAGCATCCTTTCAAATATGCGCTTTTAATTACATCTACAATACCAGAGGAATAGCAGATGCGTTGTTGGCCTTTGAGAAAGTACTTAATAGACTCTTTTCTTGAAGGTCCATAAGTCGTATCGGCCTGGAAAAATCGCTGGCGGCAGCATATTCCAAAAAGAGCTTGTGCGTGGTAAAAAATTCCGCGAAAAACGCACTGTGGTGGAATGCCAACCATCAAGGTGGTGACGGTGGAATTTTGAGCTGTGCCGCCATGAGAAACGTGCGATGGTATAAATCAGCGGCGGGAATTAATCCCAACAATTCCCCGTAGATCCTATAAAAAAGCGAAGAGATGCAACATCTCAACGCAAAGCCACTAGATTAAGCCGATCAGATAAAACATGGTCGCCTCGCGCCGCTCTTTGTTGAATGCGGTGAAACGGCGGTGGTAGGATTTCCTTTCGTTTACAGAATTCCTATACAGGACTCCGTCTAGGTAGGTACCACCCCAGTGCCAGTTATTCTGCCGTGAAGCAGTAGTGTGCAAACATTACTGTGTTTTGGTTCGTAGGGCACTGAGAGCTAGCGTAATCACTGGGCAAATGAGACTTAAGAACTGATGTCTCTGAGTGAAGAGCGCTGTGGTGTCACACAGAAAAGTTCTGGATCTCACAGCATTTGTTATGGGTAAACGTTGCACTTACCATCAAGTGAACGTTTTGCTCGTTACGTCACTTCATTAAATAAAAAAAATGGAAGAAGCTGGCACTGGTTCGCCCAGAGTTAAGAACAGTACTCCATGTGTGGCCGAATTTGCGCATTAAAAAGTTGCAAGCGTTGGGCTGGCATGAAGTACTCTACTGACCACGCCAAGCTTTTTAGAAACAAATTTGGTCTTTCCTTCCAGGTGACCGCGAAACCAAACGTCACTCGATATGTCAACGCCAAGGATATCGATACTAGCTGAGGCAACTAGGGGAGTGCTCTCAAAATGAGGTGATACGACAAAGGATTTATTTTTAGCTTTTTAGAGTTGAACTAAACAAAATTTAGCTGCAACTTATTCAAGCTAACTACTGCCAGGGCTTCCCTCTTGCTCTCGACTGCTTCCGCCCATCGATGAATAAGATACACGAGCAGATTACCAGCTGAGCGACCCCGACGAAAGCCGTACTGGCGGTCAATAATCAGCTGGTGCTCCTCTAAGTACCTCAAGAGCTGGCAGTTCATAATCGACCCACTCGACTTGATGATATCTAAGGAGACTAGTGCTTTGTGCACTGAGCTTTGCCAGAATCTGATGTCTGGCACAGACCACTCACACCGCGGGACGGTCGGCGGTGAGTTCCCTCTGTCGTCAAGAGTCGAGTTAGATGCAAAAAGAGAGCCTAGAAGATCGGCTTTCTCCTTTGCATCATGGTCCAGAGAATTGTGCTCCCTGTGCAAAAATGGAAGTTATGGCTGACAGAAATTCCCTTTGACTGCCTTGGCAAGAGACCAGAACGCACGGGTTCCCGAAAGAAAGCGAGCTAGGCGAGCTTAAATTCCGAAACGCCGATGCATAAGCCCAGGCCTGCTAACACTGCTGCTGCAAGATGACATTCTGCAGGTGCCACCAAACCAAAACTGGGATCTACCAACAATGGGCACCACAGAGGATGGAAAGAAGAGTTCCATTCCCTGAAGTATCACATCAGCAATAGAATTGGCAATGATGTCAAGATCATCTAGCGAGAAGCAAACCCGACCCTATGGGTAGAATGCAAAGAAAGACCGCATCCCATCCCAATCCACCGACATGTTATGCCAGACACGGCGGGAGCCTGTAAATCGCGATCGCAATAGGCACATGATAGGCACTGTAGTCCGAATCAGACAGTGGTCCGAAGATCCTAGAGCGGCATCTACGGATACAAGATATCTGTCTGGGTGAGAAAACAGCAGAAGGTCAGCAGGGAAGGTGTATGATCCTCTACATCTGGAACACGCGTGGGCGAAGTAACCAGTTGTGTCAGATCATATACCAGGGCAAAGTCATAGACAGATCTCCCCGCATGATCGGTGGTACGAGATTGTAGCCATTCGGCGTGGTGGGCTTTCTAACCACTAACACGATCTCTGCGGATGAGATCTGCTCTAGCACGGAATCTGCAGCCATTTGGATGTGATCGATGAGTCGGTCAATCTCGGTATTTTTGCTGTGGGACCTATAAAGGCAGCTTTAGGCGCAAGGATGGTCGTCGTCTGGCTATGCGCAGCCAAAGTGTAGTCTTGAAGGTATCTACCTTCAAGACTCTCGAGGCGTTAAGAACATATATACCTCTCTGACGTATAGACAAACCCCGGCTCGTGGCACAAAGTAGTGTTTAAGTTTGTACTCCCGGGTAGGAAAAATAAGAGGTATCCGCCGCAGAGGATATCTGCGTCTCGTTAAGAAAAACAAGGCCGGCTTCGTCGTCTCCGGACGGCAGTGGTCAGCATCTAGATTGGAATGTAGTCCTCTGTTATTGCAGAAATCCAGGGCGAGCGTGGTGAGGGATGCCGTAGTTTTTTTGCTTCGTCAGCTCCGAGTAACCCCCTGGGGTATTTTTTATTACCGCTACCATGTTTAGAAGGAGGAGGGTGGTTAGACCTCTGGTTACCTGCACTCACCAGACGAAATACAGAAGTTTGTTAAACATCTACTTTAAGCCGGTATTCTGTGAGGTCGTGGTACTTCCCCGGCCGAACCGGCCTATTCATGCAACAACAAAAGCTGATGCGTGGCTCTACCACTGTACAAATTAATATCTGAATAAATAAACTGGGGTCGCCAACCCGCCTGTCAACTATGATAAAGTCCCCCCAAAATGAGAGCAGCAGTAAACTAGTAATAGGCTGAAATGATGATGATAAAATTATAGCGCAAGTTAATTTGACGAAAGAACCGAAAGTTAAATGTCTTTCTTGCCTTTGGAAGTTTCTCCATATTTTTATTTTTAATTTACGGTGAAAGTTATCGACAATGCATAAAATTTGTGTTTTTTTTAACAATAGCTTAAATAATCAGTAATAATAAAAACTTTCAATAAGCCTTATTTGTACGGTAAAGAGCTCGCTACAACTTCTTTCTCGACCACGGTAGTAAATGCTAAAAGTATCTATGAACCACAGTCAAGACCAGTAATCATCAATAATATACAAAAAAATTGCAGCTGCTACCCAAGTACTTATACAATAAGATACTTTTAAAAGTCAAATGATGCCAAATACTTATGCCCGTCACGCGTACAAAAAGGATAAGCATTTGCGACGACTATAAGGGCATGCAAATTGGAGGACGGCTGCAAATGTTGCCAGTCTCCAAAGTTTTGAAGCAAGACACGTTCTTTTTTCTTTTGTAAATAAACGTTTATTTTTTTTATTATTGATTATTATTACGACGTTTAAGAATTCATAACTCCATCTCGCCCCGTTGTTAAGGTTAAACTAGACAAGGATAAATTATGAAAACTGACTTGACTTCCGACGTATAGAGGAATATCAGAAATTGGTTATATTAATAGGTTTTGGCACGCTTTGATTTAAACTATAGATTTTCTTTTACATTTCAAACGAACAAACTATTTTGAACAGAGTAATCTGAGTATTAGAACATTATTTTAACTATTTATATGGCATATTCCTATATTGTAATAAAAATATGTCATATTGCTTTACATTACTGCAATATTTTACAGTTTCTCTGATTTCCAATTTACTTTTTTCGTTTTGGATAAATGTTTAATAGTTACTAATAATTATTTTACGACCGCGTGGTCTTGTGGTTAGAGCACCTGACAACCACGCTTCCACGCCACTGTTGGCATTAAAAGTTTAGTATCATTATTTAAATGTCTTCAAATAAATTAAATTTAAGTGTCTGTTTGTAATAACAAAATAGCAGCTTTTTACTCAATTCTTATGAAAGTATATACAGTACTTATAAGAAAAAAACATTTTTTAAAATTTTTGAAATATTCGTAGTACCGGTCAAATAGTAAAGTTTTAATTCTTAGGGGAGTTCTACAAAATTTATAGGCATCACTCGACTAGAGCCAGATTGACATATGGATTTAGAACGTAACGTTTGCTCCGCCAGCGACAGTTTTATAGTAGCTAGCCTTCAGAAAACTTTCCTGTAAAATTACTATTATCCAACATACAATGTATGACAATTATCATAATTAGAAATACAAGACGTCTATATATTAGCTGCCCTAAGACATATTTAAATAAAGGTTAGCCCTTGGGTCAAAATCAACATAATAAAGTATCCCTATTGTGTACCGTTATATATGTAGTACCAACAGTGTTTTTTTGCTGGTTATTGTTTCACCTTTAAATAATTAAGGTAACAATGGTTGGACCCTAATCCTACCCGTAACGTGGTGAAGTGTGGCATATGCAGTATTCTCAACAATGTGATATTCAATAAATATATTATTATTTTCAGTTCGGTGATGTATACGCTTAATTAAAAAAATAAGAGTTTTAAGAATTGCAATATTTTTTCTTTATATAAAGAAGAACACAGATATTCAATATCTATTCCGTTATTAACAGATTACAAAAGCTAAAAATGGTTTGGAAAAATCCTGGACCACCTACATTCACAGACTTTGCCCAAAATTAGACTGTCCGTGATCAAAGATATGTAACATCGTCGGGAGAGCTTCGTCCAACAGTGCACTATTTACAGGATAATGAAGATGACGCTTTTGATTATATTCAATAAAAATATTATCTTCAGAGATCCTTGGTCTTTTGTTTTCATACCTTAAATTATTTTTTAAACAAAACTAACTAGAATAATAAAGATTTTATTTACTTTTGTATATCTAACGCCATCAATAACTATCCAAAAAACTTAAAACACTATCCTAAATGTTTAGTTATAATATGTGTTCGTAGCTTAAAATCCAAAAGAAAAACGTGTACATAGCCGACTATCATTCTTAAATTATACACACTCTAAAAATAATTATAAAATCAATTTTCATATACTTTTCTTATTCAATATGAGTATAAAATATCAGAACTTGCGACTAAGCGCTTTGTTTAAATTACTGTCACGTTTTAACACTACAATACCTGAATATAGATATTGTTCGACAAATAGATATTTTTCTTTTCAAAAATTTCTAATACTCTGGAGAATAATTTCTAGGTCGGTTCTACAAAAATATCTCTATGGCCTAATCTGTACTCTGGGTTCAGCTTTGTAATTGAGTGTACACATACGACGAAAAGTCTATTTTTCAAAACACATAAAGACTACAACAAATTGCTGCTGCATCCTTACAAATTCCCATATTGATTAAATATTTCAAAAATCCTTTAAGTGCATAGTTTAACTTGTTTCATTATATCATGTTAACATGCTTAACATCGTTTAACTGGTACTCATAAAATTAAGAGAATTAATGAACACGTCAGTTATGTTTTTTAACCAGTTAATTATAAACATAGGGACCCCTTTTTCAAAACATTAATAAATCTCGTAATTGTTTAAAATATAAATGAACGGCAACGTACAACAAAGAACATTTTTGAAGAAAAAAAAACTATAAATTTAACCCCGACAATAATTCTCTTATAGCATAGGATTCATTGAGTGGAAATGACAGAACAGACTAAAACTAGTGCGTTTGAAAAAAAAGTGATTGAAGTATTTGTGTACGGTTAAAAGTGTAGTGAATTTCATAAATTCACTGAGCCGAGTGTTGAATTTATATTTGTATAACAGTAAAGATAGTTCTATAGAACAAGGTACCTTTTACTTACACCCTACAAAGTCTAGACGACCAGAAAGAACATATTAAAGACTTTTCGAAATCGCGAAAGCACGCAGCGAACGCGACACAGTCCGAACTTCGAGGGTTTTGTAGGAGTTTTTATTTATTTATTTATGTTTGGGTCAAACCAAACCTGGCACACGGGCTCCTGGCCCGCGAGCACAGTATCCGATGAAGCTGTAAAAGCCGAGAAGGCTAACAGCAATTACATCACCGAAAATATATTAAAGACTAAAACTTAAAGTTAAGGTTGTAATTATTAGCTGGGTGAACTAAATTTAGACTAAAGGCTTTGTTTCGTGTTCAGTGGCGAACTCTTTGAACGTTTCAACTCGTTCCTTTTAATACTCTTCTTAGAGAGGTTCGTTATTTTTTGAAGGAATCGGATATGAATTCATATACCCGTAACCGTACCGAACTAATAATATACCCGTCATCCTGTCGTCGTCACTTCTGAGGGCCAATACCTCGTTGCCGGTAATTCGGTCTCTGTTTCTGACCACTCGAACTCGAACGAAATACAGCAGCGTGATGCTGTGACTTTTCGCTTGTACGTTGTGAGAGCATAGCCACTTTGGTTGAACTGAGTCACTGATCAGTTACAGTTTTTCATACATTGCATTGTTTCAGAAATTTACTAGCTATTAAAATTAAGATTATTTACAATACATACAATCTGATATGATGGTTCAGACGATCCTGAACATAGTCACAGACTGCAGACTTCTTAGACCATCGATACTTCACTTCATGTATATGTTTTTACTTGAGTCTTGATAGATTATTTTGTTTGCCCTAAGTAAGAGAGTACTATATTCTCAATTCAACTTATAAAGTCATGTTTCTCATGGAGAGAACAACCGGCAGTCTTATTGTTCTTAAAGCGATTGCTACTAGAAGATCTTTGCGTTGAGAACAAAAAATTTTCTGTATGTAGTTACAACTTTCATTAGAAATTTCATACTTTATAGTAGTTTATACGTCGCCCACAACAAAGTACTCGTATTACATATCGAATGAAAATTTCGTGTGATGTTACAAGAAATAAAAAACTTGATAGGCGTGTAATCGTCAAATATTCACACACTTATTAACACACGTTTCACACTCAGCAATTAATCAAAAAATATTGCCAAATTTTTTGCAAATAGGAACACTGAGTTTATCGAAAACCGTCAGACGGAGGAGCGCTCGGGTGGCGGGAAATCATGCAACTTTAATCACGGTTCATTGGGACAATAGCGTGCATTATGTGTTAAACAATTTTACAAAAACGTCGTAACGTTGGTTACTGTACGTTTTCGTTAAAGTTCCGTAAGTAATAATCCAGAATCATCTACGCGTCAGTTCGGTGACTCTGGCAATACCAAGAACTAGTCTACGGCAAATTTTGCATGTGGACCTCAGACTCCACCCATAAAATCTTCTGCATCAATTGCAGGAGATGAAACCACGCTCACGTTCAATGTAAATTATTGGCTGACACTATGCTAGTTCGATTCTCTAGCCTTGAAAACAGACGAGGACAACTGTCGCTACTGAAGCGCTGCGCTGAAGCAAGGAAAACCCTCGTTTTAAACTCCAAAATCCACTTTATTTACCTAAAACGACAGTGTGGCAGCGGCATAAGAGAATCTACCATCCCATCTCATCGTGACCGTGGGTGTCGTAAAAGTCGACAGAAGGAAATGAAAACCAGGAGATGGGCAGCAGCGTCTTCCTAGAACATCAAAATAAACAAACTGCGGTTGCCAACCCGGCTGCAAGCGTGGCAACTATGGCAAATCCCCCTCAAAATGAGAGTTGCAACACAACGGTCCCTAGTCTCTGGCGGCTCCGCTAGTCCTGGCTACGGTAGCGGTCATGGTAACGGCGGGGCAGGGGGTGCGAAGAATCTCCGGAGGAGGAGATCTTGCTACCACCACCGACGACTGGACCTAGCAACATTCAACGCACGCACGCTGAGGACCGACGAGAAGATCTTGTAGCTGAAAGAGGAAGTAAGCAAGTTACGTTGGGAGCCCTTCACTTCAGATAACCCTATTATTATAGGGTTATCTGAAGTCCGAAGACAGGGGTAGGACACGGTGATCCTTGAATCCGGTAACTTGTTCTACCACCGGGAGGGCGACCATCTGTCCCAAGGAGGTGTCGAGTTTATCGTCCACAGGTCTCTCATTAACAACGTTGTCAAGATCGGGAGTGTGTCGACTAGGGTTGCGTACCTTATACTCAGAATAACCAAACGGTATTCGCTGAAGGTCACACAGGTATACGCACCTACCTCGGCACATCCTGATGGTGAGGTGGAGGTAATGTATGAGGACATATCAAGAGCCATTCATTCCTCCAAAACTCACTACACGGTGTTGATGGGAGACTTTAACGCGAAGCTGGGCATCAAAAAAGACCTATGCGCTGGTAGTGGGGCAATTTGGAATAGGGCAACGGAACTAAAGGGGCCAACAGCTGATCGACTTTATGGAGAAGTAGGGACTCTTTATGATGAACTCCTTCTTTATGATGTCTTTGTGATCGCTAGGGTGAAAACCAGCAGTGATCACCGAATGGTAAGAGGCACATTGAACCAGAACGTAAAGCTGGAGAGGTCGCGGCTGGTGAAGTCCACGCTCCGTCTATCTCGTGCCCTTCCTTATCCAGAACCCCGAAAGCTTGAATTGCAAAATAGTTTTCAGTGCCTGGAATATTGCGTTACAGTGGACGATATGAACGAAAGGCTCGTGGAAACTGTCCATGCGGTGGGGGCAAAGTTTTAAAAAGATCCAAAAACTCTCCGACCACACTCTCAATGTCATGGAGGCTAGGCGAGAAATAAGGCTGCAGTCCTCAACTGATGCGTCAGCATATCGGCAACTGAACAGACAGGTCTCCAAATGTATGCGGCGAGACCTTCGCAACTTCAATACAGCTCGTATTGAGGAAGCGATAGAGCGAAACCAAGGCTCCAAGGTTTTTGCCAGGGATCTGTCTGCCGGAAAGAGCCAACTGACTAAGTTGAGGACCGAAAGCGGTGTCGTCATTTGCGCTAGAGCAGAGATTTTGAGTGAGATCATGAAATTTTATGGACAGTGATGTGTACAGCATCGTCGTTGGAGGCACACTGGTGTGGGTAACGACCCAACAGCAAATCTCGTCCGACACTATTCCGATGATATCCCGGATGTCAGTCTGAGCGAGCGAGATATTTAATAATAAGCGATTTAATTCCGTCATCCGGGGCGGCGCAACGCCGGAAGCGTGGAGTAGAAGCGTGGTTGTCCTGTTCTTCAAGAAGGGCGATAACGCCCTCTTGAAGAACTATAGACCGATATCGCTTCTAAGCCGCGTCTACGTGCTGTTTTCGAGAGTCATAACGAATCTTCTCGCAAGCAGACTTGATCACTTCCAGCCTCCCGAACAAGCCGGATTCCGAAAAGCCTATGGTACCATAGACCACATACATACCCTTCGCCAGATTGTACAAAAGACTGAAGGTATTTGAAAATAATGAAGGTAATAACGTAACTGTGAATTCAGCGGAATACTTGAAAAGGTTGCGAGAGTCTTTGATGCCACAGTTACTTGAATTAGAAGGATACAACAGCAGGAGTTGGATGCCATAAGATGGAGCAACATGCTATAAGTCAAACGTGACTTTACCGGTAGACAAAGAAATGTTTCCGAACAAATTGATTTCTCACAGACGTAATATTCCATGGCCTCCGAGCAGCCCGGTCCTTACTACTTGCGATTTTTTCTTGTGGGGATACCTGAAAAGTTATGTATCTTAATAAACCGATGACAATATCCCAATTCAAACAGAACATCCACGAGGAGACAGCCGCGATCCCTCACAGCATGTGTTAGCGAGTTTTACAAAATTTGCTTATTTATTTGAAAGACACGCGCGTGACGGGGCACATCACGCTGGCGTCATTTTTTAAAATATAAATTGCATCAGGGGTTTGTTACGTTGAATTCCTATTCATGTTTCAGATGTGTACAGGTTTTTGATAAAACGAAACGTGCTGATAAAATAAGGTGTGTTCAAAACCGTTGTCACTTTTACACAATTAATTAATTTCACTTTGTCACAATTAATTAATTTATTATTTATCCCCGCTTTTATAAAATAACTTAATAGTAACAACTCGTAGTCATTGAAGTAGTAGTTAAACTCTCCTGTAATCAACTATTTTTTAACATAGTGTAGTTTTTTTTTTCGTCATAGTTAGACAGCTATATAGTCTAAATATGGCCTGAAAATGTCTTTAGACGATTGTAAAGCAGACTATAAATTAATGTTTGTTAAATCATATTGAAGCTAACCCAGATTTATTATAAAATCCGCAGAAACAGGGTCGCGGCTAAACTAAAAATACAATACAATGTTTCTCTTGAAAATTATTATGTGCAACATATTCACGAACAAAAATGGATAACCAAGACCAAATCCACGGATAAGTGTGATTTTAGTAGAACATTAAATGTAGGCTACATCAAGGCCATCGTTTGCTAATAACGTTTGTCAAATATTTGAATATAACAGCCTTTGTACCAGTACATAAAGAAACGTAATACTAACTCATCCACTCCTAAAATACAAAAATATTTACTGTGTGCAATAAAGTTACAAATTGAGGCAAAGCTTTTGAGATTTTTTCTCTCATATGTTAAAAAAAATTATTTTATCATCATTGCACTTACACATTTTATTGATATACATAGAAATTATCATTAGCAGGCCTTAAACATGTAACAGTTTACTGATTTTTATTCCATTTAAATAGTTTAAAAAAATAGTAAAAAAAATATTAAAAATTAGCTTTTATCATTAGCTTAGTCTATAATCCGTCTATATAGGTGGCATGGTCCATTCTGTCGTTAAACAGTAGTGTGCAAACTTTTCGATCTTAAGGGCACTGAGAGTTACTGTAATCACAGGGCATATAGAGACTTAAACACTGATGTCTCAGTGTGACGAGCGCAGTGTCGTGCCACACAGAAATGTTCTGGGTGACAGCATGTGTTATGGACAGACGTTGCACTTTTTTTTTATTGTATAAAGTGATGAAACGAGCAAAACGTTCACCTGATGGTAAGTGCAACGTCTGCCGATAACAAATGCTGTGTCACCCAGAAAATTTCTGTGTGACACCACATTGTGCCCATCACCGTGAGACATAAGTTCTTAAGTCTGATATGCCCAGAGATTACGCTAGCTCACAGTGCCCTTCAAACTGAAACCCAGTAATGTTTGCACACTCCTGCTTCACGGCAGAATAACTGGCTCTGGGGTGGTACCTACCAAGACCGATTGCTGCATAGGAATCCTACCACTAGCCAAGCCTTGCCATCAAGTGAACGTTTTATTTGCCTCTTCACTTAATTCAATATAAAATATCTATTACCGATTGTTCATAGAGTGTTTGCGTGACTCTAACCTCCATAGCTGTATTAGAAAATTCGAAAGCAGCGCAGTCTTCCGAACAGAGAGTCCCCCAGGAGAAATTTGCGGTAGGATTAGTACTTTACCAAAGTTCTTGCTAGCACGTCAAAAAGATCTTGTAGTGTAGTCTATTGTACGACCGTACGGCATTCACACTGGAACAGATTCTTTGATGATTTCATGCTTGTTCAATTTATGTCTGGCAATTGAACAGTTCTCAGAATGACGTGGATATGAGTTTTAGCGAGTGTCCTTTTACAACCTTAGCATATGTATATGCTATTAAGAATATTTATTCGCGCATTCAATAATTTTATTTTTATAATTATCCTATATTCAGTGCATATGTTTATAATTATGAACAAACATTTCAAAAAGAAATATTTTAAATTTTTGCTTCAACATGTATTGTCAGGCAGTTTGTTCTTTCTATGGCCATTTTATAACAAATTCGAGATACATAAAAATCCATATCAAAATCATCATCATCATCATCATCATTTCAGCCTATTACAGTCCACTGTTGAACATAGGCCTTCCCCATAGAATGCCACAAAACACGGTCCTGAGCCTCCTGCATCCATCGACTTCCCGCAAAACTGTGCAGGTCGTCGCCCCATCTAGTGGGGGGTTGCCACTCGAGAACCATTCTTCCCCAATGGTTATCGGTTCTACGAGCTATATGGCCGGCCCGTTGCCACTTAAGCTTGCTAATCCTTATCAAAAGCATGCTCGAGGACAAATAGTAAAAAAGCAGTCCTAAACCTGCCTGCTGTAACATTTCAATTACATTTGTTTTATTCCTTAAAACTTTATATTCTTCTTCAACGTTAAATGTAAATCCTTCAAAACTTTGTTTAAGTCTCGAACCGAACGTTTTACTGCTACAAGCTATTAAATAACGACCAAGAGCAACTACCATATTTTTAATTACTTTAATATTTACGTTATCTTTTAGTTTTAGAAGATCCGGAGCTTGAAGCCAAGTGTAAAAAGATCATTTTAATCATTTAGTTTTTATTAATTATTTTCGCCAGCATTAACATAGTTTTTACTGTAACACAGGTGTAATAATAAAGATTACATCGTAGTTAATACGGTTGCACGTCGAGTCTTAACAATTTTTGAGGTTAAGCAAAGGTTTCACGGTCATTCGTAGAATGAATTCAGTTAACAATGGAGAAGCTTTAGTTTTAAAGTCTCTTTGTATTTCGGAGGGCGTGATAAGCCGTTGTTCCTACCTACCTTTACTAGATCATGTTACTCAATACGTAATGTTGAGGTACTTATAACTACCAACCTACTTGGCTGCTATCCAACCTGGCTAAATAGATAAATTCAGAACTGCCCCTAAATAAATATGTCTTAACAATCTTAGCATATCACGTGCAGTATCGCACACATAAATAACTGTGTTGGAAAGATAATTTATCTATTTCGGAAATCTAATTTATCTTGTAAAGTGTTCTTATTTAAGCCCACTCCAAGATAAGCTTATCTTGTGTTTACCAAGTTATTGAGGTCTCTCTTACAAGGAGCAACAAAAATGTTATCAAAACACGCGTAAAAGTGCGCAGCTGACGTGATGCATAATTTGTCTTATAGTCTGCTGTCTGTGACCATATTCAGGATCATCCGAACCCTTGTTAGAATTAATAGACGAGAAACCTTTGCAAAGACACATCCACACCAGCCATGGATGATAAGCAATTATTTTTAAACGAAGCTGCACATTAGGAGTTCTTGTATATCGTTGCTCCGTTTTATAGATATAAATTTCACAGGCACAAATTATTTATAAGCCATATAAATATTTCTCCGGTGCTTTAAGCAAACCCGCGACAGTTTTGTTACATTAAACCGTCTGGAGTACAAATGATAGAAAAAGAAAATCTTTCTTTGAACATACTGGATATACATAATTGAGTGAAAAGAAAGGAAATCATAACTATTTCAGTTTGACACCAGTTTTGCTGGTCATTATTGTTTATATTTTGGTTCGCGAATAAACCATGAAAATGTCTGAATAAAATACTTATTTTGTAAGGGTTGACAATATTACATTCCTCCTTCTTTAGAGAACAATAGCTTTCCTCAACCGTATCTTAATTATCATTTCCTAGTGATGGAGCATCCGTTGTGATTTGTGTTACAAAGATAACATTCAGAACAATAGCTCCAGGGACACTCGAACCCCACATTAACGCAGAATCTAGAAATGACGTCATTTGGGGCTTTGATTGAATGTCATAAAAAAATTATTTATTTAGCTTTTTTCAATGTTCTGTTATTGAAAAAATATTATTTACGACATCTAGAGAACCCTTGCTCGAGTGTCGGGCCTAGTCCGAAAAATTAAATTACTGTAAGGCGACATAAGAGAATCTACTACCCGTCTCATGACGGTATCTTATGAAGGTAATAAGTAGTCCAAGAGAAAAACAGAAAATTTTTGTGGGCTTTCAAATATACCGAAAAAGCCATTACGAGTTTTAAAAAAAAGCAAAGTATCTCTCACTTTTGAGAGAGTTTTGGAACCGGGTATAGTTCGCCACGCTGCTCCAACGCAGTTTGTCAGACTTTACATGTCCTCGAATAATTTTAGAGGTACCGGCACAGGGGATCGAACTCTAGATCTACTATGAAATTTATGGAAAACACACGGCCCTTGAGCTACCACGACTATGCCAGGCCTAAATAATCAAGGCCGGTGACGGTGAAGTATTTGAGTTTCGACGATTCTGGTACGACGGTCGCTACAGTCTGCCAAGCCTGATTATTACGGCATATCCTCACAACAGGGGACAAGCTAGTCGCAAGCGACTAACTTGGTAAAGTGCATAAATGTTATCTCATAATAATATAATATTATTTCATTACAAGCAATTCCAAGCAATGTTATCCAAATATTTGATTGATGATTGATAATATTTATTTATTAATTTCTTTCAAGTAAATAAAACTCTTTTGAACCATTAATATTACCAAAAAAAGTGTAACAACTCAAATCGCGTGTATACAAAATATAACAGAGAAAAAATGACGAAAACCTAGATTTAACGAAAAGATACCAAAAGTTTACAAGCCTTTTATAGCGTTGCTCAGACTAAAAGCGTATTATTGTAATCGCTGTCTTATTTATAGCTTCTACTAAACTGTATGTTTCTACAGGAAATTACGATATAATATGAGCTTTTAACAAAATTTAATTAGATAAATGTAGATAATATGATGTTCTCCTAGCCGATTTCGACCACGGCGACAACTTCCGACTACTGTCAAGAGCCATCAACTGCGCAGGAGATATTATAGTGCCACAAGTGTACGCGCAAACACAGAGGCACTCACTTGTCCCAACCTACCCGCGCCCGATGTAACGCTGATCGGAGGTAGGCTAGGATGCAGTGTCAGAAACACGGAGTCAATCACAACACAACCAGACCCGAAAACCAACAATTTATGTTTTAGCACAAATATTGGCTCCGGCTGAGATTCGAACCCAGGACTGACTTCTAAGCCGCGGGGGCTTAGAAGTCATGTACTCTGACCACTAGGCCACGCTGTCGTCAACGCGTAGATAATATAGTATATGTTTAACCACATAAAAATAAAATGACAAAAACAAAATCATATTTTCTTATGAGTTTCCATTATAACGACATAACTACCTCGTAATACAGAAAGAAATGACGCTGAAGAATCCAGTACGATACTGTGGAATACTAATCTTTAGACTATTTGAAGAACGAGGAATTCTATCATAAGTCGAATAACGAAATTGGACGTTATCCTTAAGATAAGCTGATAGGTGTCCGGCAGAGTAGAATAGCACTTATTTCTTTCCTACCGAGGTGTCGTAAGAGGCGACGAAGGTATTTTACGGACAGTCTTTACTCGTGCAGAATAACAAAATAATATGCAAGGATGTCACTATATGAAAAAGGAGTAAGATTTTTTTTGACTGGCAACAAAATGGCGGCATCGCGATTCGCCACCGCCACATCTCGTCTCCCGCGGGGGCGAAAAAGTGGACTACGTGTGTGGTCTCTACCTACCTCTTATTTGGGAAAAAGGCGTGATTGTATGTATGCATTTAAGATAAGGGATTAGGATTACATTATTGTAACCTATATAGAAATGAAACTCATAAAATTATACCCTGATGAGTTATGATCGCAAAAGCATTCTTGAATATATGATAAACTTTCAATAGAGAGTTCAATAGAGAGAGACAAATTACATAGCATAAACTAAAAGTAGCATGACACGCATTTATATTTGATATTTCCAATTTGGTGACAACCGCGTGGTCAGAGTACTCTAACTCCTACGCCGCGGGTCCTTACCATATACCATCTGGTGAGCCACTGTCTCGTTTGCCCTATCTTCTGAAAAAACGCCGTAATAGAAATACATAACGTATAGTGAAATAATACTTTTAATGTTGTCCCTACTAACTATAACAACATTTTCCGCAACACTTTTCGAATACTTGTGAGAGTTCGTTGAAATTAATAGACATCACTTGGATGAACTTGAATATTCAAAGAGTTTCCGTCCGGGCTGTTTATACACTTCAGTATTTAATAAACGTTTTCGCCAATAAGAAATTGACTTAATGCCCATGAAACTTTTTATTTATTTATTTAGGTAATCATACAGCGTTATGTACACAGTACTTACAAAACATGATATTTAACATAGCCCATAGAGATTACACGATTTATAAACCCATTTTTAAACCCCGCAGACCCCGCATCCTGTTATCATTATTTGTGCGAGACTTTATGTCTGTGTGGGTGTGTTAGTGCGTGTATGTGCGTGTGAATGTGTGTGACTGTGCGTGGGTGGATACCTGCGTGTCTGTGTGTGAGTCTGTGTTTATGTCAATGCATGTATATATATCCATGAAATGTTATACCCTGTTTTTATTTGAAACTTCATGTTTCAAAACACAAATTATTGGTTTCCGGGTCGGGTTGTGTTGTCCATGTGAAATATATGTCTGTAAAACGCACCCACAATACTGGAGAAATCCAACTGTGTGGCTTTAAAACAAGTTTCTTGTTTGATTCGATAATTTTTTCATGTTTTTTCATGTTTGATCAGTGATCACTGATGCTGAGATCAGTGAGATCAAATAGTCTTAGGGTGTTCAAGAGCACTCCGTACATATGCAAAGTAGAAAGACTTAAAAAATGCGCTCAAGGAACTACAAACACGCTTGATGATTCCAAATTACTTTTAGGCTTTATTCGCAACACTGTCAATATGCTCTCCATACGTTAGTTGGGAGTCTAATCTAATGCCAAGATCTTTAACGGAAGGTACACTTTTTATTAAATTGTGGTCAATAACATATTTATAATCTATAAAATGTTTGTTTCGTGTGAAAGTTATTATTTCCCACTATTGATTGTAATTCTGTTGTTTTTGTAATAATTTACTAGATTTATTAGATCGTTTTGAATTAGAACACAATAATGATTTGATCTTATTTAAAGATAGATTTTTTTTCATCAGCGAACATTAAGTTCTTCGAATGAAGGAGGCAGTCATTTATATCAAATCTGCATTATAAAGCAAAGATCCGAGTATCGCACTGTGACGGACGCTAGAAGTCACAGAAACGAAATCTGCCTTCTCTTACTAATATATATGGTTATCTGTGGAAATCACCACAAATACCTAAAATGCAATGGTAGATCTTTTGCACATAGGATCATTTTTGTTCATTTGGTATTGATCTGTAAATTATAGGGCTGATACGTAAAAAATTAGTCCTCAACTCTTATGTATAAATAAGTATTATTAAGGCCTCTTTTCATTTACTATGAAATGTTCTTTAGATGTTTGCTGACATATTAAAAATAGGTAAAAGTGTGTGTTGGCTCAGTTTGATAAATTAACTGGAATTACACAAGTATTCACAAGAAAGCTCAGCGGAAATTATAGACATCACTGAAATATTTACAGAATATCAATCTACGAGTAGATACCACTATCCTTAGTATATAATAAATATTTTATAATAGATATTTTCGGTCAGTGTTCAGCGTGGTAAACAGAATTACATTAGTAGTTATTATATTAGTATCTAGCAATATTTATTTTCACATCACGGCTCACGGATCACGGCTGTCTCTGACAGATATTGATAGTGTTTCAGCTATATCAATTGACAACTTGATAGTTGTGGCAGTAGGGTTGCCCACTAGTCTAGTGAGAACCTAATCTAAGAAAAGTCTTTTTTGTAGATTGTGAATCTCTGATGGCACTCAGGAGAAATAAATATAAAAATACGACGGGTTTTCTTCTTAATTATGTTAGTAGTTAAATATTAAATGTTAACTTCTTGGGTATAAACATTTAGCTTATTATTAAATTTAAAACACTGATCTGCTATTTGCACTAGTGCTAAAGATTTTCAGCCAAAAACCTTCATATAAAAAAGTCATCCTTAACGCAGCACAGGGGCTAGGCGCTTTCTTTAAATTTATCGCGTACTATGATAGAACTGGGTTCGATTCCCGGTGCCGGCACTACTAAAATTGTTAATTGCAATTTTAAGTGTTTATTCACCACGTGCTCGGCGGTGAAGGATAACATCGTGAGGAAACCTGCATGTCTGAAAAATAAAAATATATTTCGAAGATGTGCAGTCCGCCAACACGCTTACGCACGTTTTATGTTATCACTGCTTACTTACTGGGATGCAATTCCTTTATTTATTTATTTTAAATATTGTGACACCTACAATGTCTTCTCTATCGTAGCGTATCCGGAGCAACTATCTTTAAGGCCATACCTATATTTGATTCGTGTAGGTCTAGTCAGTAGTAGTAGGTCAGTTATATTTTTTTCAAAATAGTAGTCTATTTAATATAGATAAAACAAAGCCACATCTTGCAGATTCCTCGAACGAGATAAAGTTATTTTAAACATTTATGAAGAAAGCTAGGGCTTAATTATATATTTGATACTTAATATTTTAAATTAATATCGTTATAAGAAATAAGCTCTATATTTATTTATAAACCAAATACTGAAAAAAAAAAAAAATACTAGCTCTAAATATTTTGTCATATAACAAGAACAGAATTGACCTATTCAAACACAATGTAAAGTCAAAATCCAAGGTTTCTTTTACCTTGAATGACCCTGACAGAAGCTTTAACACCTTATTCTATACAATTTCTAATGAATATAATAAAGTGTTCACTAAAGGAAAGGTAGTAAAAATTCGAAAAAAATTATGCTTTAGTGAGTGGGCAACCAAAGGTATTAGAAAGAGTAGAGACAATTTATATGATCTCTATGCTAAAATATCACTTACAGCTAATATAAAATTTCACCAGTATGTTAAAAAGTACTCAAAAATCTTATAAAGTGTCTGTATGAAAGCTAAAGCTGATTGCTGCTGTTAAGCAATAAAATTAAACTTACTTGTAATAAAATAAAAGCCACGTGGAATATTATTAATTTAGAAACTGGCAGGCTTAATACAAGAAAGGAAGACTGCTTTAAATATTAATGGCAATGTAGTTAAAGATAAATATAAAGTTGCAAATGAGTTTCTTAAGGTTTTTTCAAATATACATATATTTCAATAAACTACTAAAACTACTAAACATTTACAGTCTAGTCCTGTAGTTGCGGAGTCATTCCTAAGAGAATATGTAAACATTAACATTCCTAACTTTCAATTTAATCACATTAGCTCTGCAGATATTGTAAAAGCATTTGGAAACTAAATCAAAAGAAAACAGAAAATCTTTGAGGGTTTTCGGTCTGCGTAATAGATATAATGATTAACTATATAGCCCCAATATTGGCGATGATTTTTAATATCTGTGTTGTCTTCCCTGATCTGATGAAACATAGTAAAGTTGTACCAGTTTTTAAATCGGGTAGTAGATAAATTCCTACAAATTACCGTCCCATTTCTGTGTTGCCTGCATTATGTAAAACATTTGAAAAAAATATGCTAGAGCAATTGCTCGTTCATTTTAGTATACATAGAATTTTAAACGACAATCAATTTGGCTTTACAAAAGGAAGGTCAACGACTGATGCCGGTATTCAACTAGTCACACATGTTCTCCAGGCCTGGGAAGATGTTCATGACTCTATCGGTGTGTTTTGTGATCTCTGTAAGGCATTTGACTGTGTAGAGCATAAAAATTTAATTCGGAAACATAATATGTACTACGGCATTTGTGAAGCCTCACTCAATCCTTTATTATCGTATTTAACAAATCAAGAGCAAAGGGTAGCGATTAACGGTGTTATATCGTCAGGATGTCCAGTAAAAATGGGTGTTCCTCAGGGATCGATCCTTAATCCATTTCTAAGTTTACATTAATGATCTTCCTCATTTGGCACAAAATATGTCTGAGGTAGTTCTGTTTGCTGATGATACCTCATTGTTGTTTAAAGTTAACAGAAATGATTTGACGCTGGAACAGCCCAATAAAACTCTAGATATTGTTTCCAAATCGTTTGCGGCAAATAATTTACTTTTAAATGCGGGTAAACAAAATGTCTACACTTTGGAATGTCCAAGTCGGCACATAATATTAATATTAAGTAAGAGAATTCTAACCTTTCTTTTGAAAATTTAACTTTATTTCTTGGAATCGCTATTGATTCCAAGCTACAATGGGGAGCACATATTGAAAAAATGGCTTCTAAATTAAGTTCTGCTATTTTGCATACTTCCACAGTATTATGTCATATAGCGTATTACTGTGGGGATCCGCGGCCGGTCTAGAAACAATATTAATTTTGAAAAAACAAGCATTTCGGGCAATATATAACTTAGAATCTCGCGAGTCGCTACGAGAACTATTCAAGGACACTAATATTTTGACACTTCCGTCTTTGTATATTTATGAAAATATAATTTACGTACGGAAACACATGTACTTATTTAATAAAAAAATGACAACTGTAGAATGGACCGAGGTGACACGCTTGAGGTTCCTGTGTTTAGGTTGGCCAAAACTAGAAAAATATTTTCTTAGTAGAGAGGACAGAGATGTGAGGAACAAACTTTTACACTGCACTTGCAATTCCCCTGGCTACCAAAATACTTAGCTATTGAAATTAAATAATATAATTATTGTATACATGACATTATGTAATATGGCATTGAAAAATAAGAAAAAGACCCCAGAGTTTCTTGCTGGTTCTTCTCTGAGAAGGTCTTATTTTTTGGACCGGTGAAGATTTTGACATTCATAAGAGCTTTATACAAGCCTAAAGTGAATAAAGAAATTTTGACTTTGACTTTGAACATATAAAAGCAGAAATTGTCGAAACAAAAATTTACACAGACAGAAATAATTTGTCCCTTGTGGATATTTGACCGTCAATAAGATTAGTTCATTAGACAAAAATTCTAACCAATTTTTTAAACATTCGTGATAAAGTCACTGCTACTTCATTTAATCTAGGTATAATACGAGTATCAATAGGTAAAACCATGGTAGGCTGTTTTCTGTATTTTCCTAAATATCATGAGAGAGACATCACCAGAGAATATGAAATTATTTATTCTTCAACGTAAGAAATATAAATTTCGTTTGTCAAACGTCATTTTTTACAATCTACCACCGTTTCGTACTGAAGTTCCTATGACGGAGAAGAAACAGGCGAAAGAAACTGCGTAGTTATCCTCTATTTTGTTAATTTTATTATCTTTGTGAAAAGTACATTATAAATAAATTTATAATTTTTATATTATTTATAATTTACAAAGAACAGTCTCATAGAAAACCAAAGCACGCTCCATGACGCTCCAAACAAATGATAACATTGCGAATTCGAGCAGACCAGCCTCAACCTATGCACCTGTTCACAAGTATGACGAATGTGGCAGCCTATACGTAACCTGTTTATAAACTATTCAAGCTACTGGCTAAGTCTTTCGGGACTGCAGGAGGAACAGACTAAGCGTTTTTAGTTTGCAGACTGGTCATATCTGTAAAAGAAAGGAAATTCTGAAATTTCGGTCTTATACAAAAATGTTTAAGGTAAGAACGTGGATTTTATTAGATGGTGACTATATAATGTTACAAACAGGCTTAAAGTGCCTCTTACCATTCGGTAATGTCGGCGAGCTTTTACCCTAGTGATCATGTATACAACAATTTGACAGTTGTTACTTGGACATAATTAATCAACTTCCTTGTTATGAATCACCTTGGCAAATCCAGATCGACTTCTATGAGACCTTACGCGACACTTCTTACACTTCTTAATACTTCTGTATTAAGAAGTGTCTTCTTCTATACAATATCAACCAATACTTGAAAGTACAGAGCATTTTTACTGGTGGTAGTCCGTCTAGGTAGGTACCACCCCAGTGCCAGTTATTCTGCTGTGAAGCAGTAGTGTGCAAACATTACTGTGTTTCGGTTTGAACGGGCACTGAGAACTAGCGTAATCACTGGGCATATGAGACTTAAGAACTGATGTCTCAGGGTGCTGGGCACAGTGAGGTATCACACAGAAATGTTCTGGATGACACAGCATTTGTTATGGGCAGACGTTGCACTTATCATCAGGTGAACGTTTTTCTCGTTTCATCACTTTATGCATTAAAAAAAAGCATTTTAACATTATTTACAGAATGAAGAAATATTTCGTACTATATAATAACTTTCGAATTACTTATTAGTTTCCAGAATCAGAAATTATTTACAATTGTATAATTCACAGTCATGAACATATTTATTTTAATAAAAGAGATACATGGTACTCTACAAAGCAAAGAAAAGCAAATTAATGTAGATAAGATGAAAGTAATGGTTTTGATAGAAAAGAAAGTATGACGGATTGCAGAGTTCTGATTGAAGAAGAAAGAGTGGAATAAGTGAAAAAGCTTGTATACTTAGGTTCAAAATTTGGAGATTTAGATATTGAGCGAAAAGTTGGAGCAGGAAATCAAGCGTTTGGCCCTGCATAACTTTTTATGTAGCCAGAACGTATATAAAAACGCTCGACTGGCTGTACATAGAGGAGGATAGGTCCCCACACATGTCTGGTAGTGAATGTTGTGTCTGGCTGAGAGATTTGTGAGGCGAGTATGAATTGGTAAGCCGGTAAGGGTCGACGTAGGCAAACGTATCACGATATATAGAGTGAGAGATATATGTTTTTTTAAGGAAAGCCCACGTGAAAAGTACTCGCAATCGACGAGATTGTATGAAAACACTAATGAAAGTAGAAGAAGCGAAAAAGGTGTGTCAGAATCGTACCTAGTGGAAAGATGTGGTCTCTGCCCACCCCAATGGAAAAAAGGCGTAACTCTATGTATGTATAAATTAATTAGTCTAATACTAATTTTTCATAATCTAGAGCCGCTATTTATCTACAGGTAATCTATAGATAATATCAGATATAACAGAGAAGATATAGGCAAATAAAAATGCCGCCATTATTTTAACAGAACAAATAATAGTTAAAACATACTCGTATTTACTACTTTCTATTATGTTACGTGTGTTGAGTGTTGCCAGTTACAGAAGTCTACCGGTAGAAAAATCTGTGCGAGAAACTCTTACCTCCTACTGGACCTACGACTGTGGGTCGTTTTCCTGGATGAATAATTAGAGGGGTGGCAAACATTCCTCATATTTACCACATTTACCACACTTGACATAATTACCGGTTGGTAACTATAATTTACGTAAGTTCTTTAGCGCTGAAATTTCTGAAATATATAGTCCTTTATTTAACTCGATCTTCTTCAGTGCAGAAATAAAACAATGCTATTGAATATTAATATACAAAAACCCAACATACAAAGTTCCATATAAAAATCACTTCAAAAAGCGTCCTCGATCGATCAAAACATAAAAACGATCACAAATTCAGATTTAATAAATATAAATTGTATCTTATGTTTTTTAAATTAGTTAAACGCAACGAAATTTTATTAAATAATGAGCGCATAATGCACTCTTTTATGGGGATAATTTTGAGTCGCTGTCTATGTATTTTTTGTATGTCAATGTTATTGAAAGATATTTTCAAATTCTTTAATTTTCATTTTAAATATAAAGTTGACTGTATTTTAATGGTTTTATATTCATATCTAAGCGACCCAACGCATGATTTATACCGGTATCTAATTTAGAAATGGTAATACAACGGAATATTAGCATACAAATCATTTTGTTTTTATCTGTATTGTTTTGATTATCAGTTCATTGTATTTAACTTATAATGAACTTATATATTTTTTTTGTTGTCCGTGTCCGATTCGATTTCTGTTTAAAATGCATACTGTAATATTTCAATGATATCTATGTTAGAATATAGGTAGGTAAAATATTAAGGTTTAACACCTTAATATTTTAACCGGTAAACGTAAATTCTTCAAAATTTTATTTAAGTTCGAACCGAAGGTCTTACTACCAACCATTAAAGAATTGTACAAAAGCTGCTACTAAGATACTTCGAATTACTGTAATATTAACTAATCTTTTAAAAAATTATATTGAAGCCGAGTGTAAGAAGATCATGTCAATCATCACCACTATCATAATTGTAGCCCATCACAAGTCCACTACTGAAAATAGGCCTCCCCCATAAAGTGCTACAAAATGTTAATGTCAATCTTTTAATTTTAATTAATTATTCATATTTACTTTGTTGTTTTTACTGTATTACAAGTGTAGTAATTAAGATAACACCCCCTTTAATATATATGCACGTCGAAACTTTTAAATATTTTTGAGGTAAGCTAAGGTTTTCTCGGTCTTTCATAGAATGAATACAGTTAACTATGAGAAGATTTAATTTTAAAGTGTCACTGTATTTCAGTGAACTTGTTAAGCCGTTGATCCGGACTACTCTTATGAGATCATGTTACTCAATAAATCGTATTCGGGGTCCTTATTAGTGAGTTAAAAACTAAAACAACCTACTTAGCTGCTGATCCATTAATAAATCTGTCTTAATATTCTTAGTAGTACAGATTCAGTATCGCATAAATGAGTTACGACCGGTTAGCACAGTGGTCACAGTACCTGACTTCTAAGCTCCGGTTGGGATCCTGGGTTCGAATCCCAGCCGGAGCTAAAAATTATGTTAACACACAAATTGTTGGTTTCGGGTTTGGTTGTGTTGTGATTGTCCCCGTGTTTCTGTCACTGCATCCTAGTCTACCTCCGATCTTATCGCATCAGCGTTACATCGGTCGCGGGTAGGTTGGGATGAGTGAGTGCCTCTGTATTTGTGCGTACACTTGTGGCACTATAATATTTCCTGCGCAGTTGACAGCTCTCAAAAATATTCGAAAGTCGTCGCCGTTGTCGAAATCGGCCAGGAGAATATCATCATCATCATTAGTTTGTACCTATTTTTTAGTCTGTACCTAACTGTATTGGCTTGTAAAGTGTTCTTATGGAAGCCAGCTTCAAGATAAGCTAATTTTGTGTTTTGTCAAGTTATTGTGGATTGTCTTGCAAAGGGAAAACAAAAAGATTTATTACAATACAGGTAAAAGAACACATAGCTAACGTGAAGCATCGGCAATCTAACTCTAATCCCTAAATCAAAATTTTTTGCGGACAAATCCTTGAATTAATAACACCGCTTCCAATCATTAAAAAAGGCCAATTGCAATAGAGAAGATGACTGGATACTACTATCGGCTTAAGATCCTAATCAAAAAGATCAAATTATATCCAAAGCCAAGAATAGCACTGTATTCAAGAGACTGTAAGCACGTTTTGCAGAGATCGGACTAAAACAAATAATAAAACTGAACGTAGCCCGAATCAACTATGATATCAGAGCGTAAATTGCTCGAAACGTCAGGAAATAAATATTTTAAATTAACGCAATAAAATCAGTGAAATTAAGTTTTTTTATAAGTGTTACTTTAATAAAACTATATTTTATTACCCTGTATCATCATTACAAACAGTCTTAGCTAATTCCATCGAATATTTATGTTATGGAAAGATTAATATCATAATTCGTGGTAAATATTTTAAGCCTTAAACGTACTTCTGTTGTACCAATCAGTTGGTACAGCAAGCAAGTTGATCTTTGTTTTTGAAGAAATACTTATAGATACTTATCGAAACAAAACGTCAAAATCAGAACATGTCATGTTAGATTTTTTTTTATATTTTTAAATATTTTGGATAAATTATTTGGTATATGGATAATTATCAAAACAAAATAGAAATAGATGTTTTAAAATGGTAACAATTTTTTAATCGACCATTCGTTTTCTCTCTTCTGCAGTGGTTTCCATCCGGGAGACCACGCAGGTATCGGACCACGAGGTCTTCCCCTTTGCCCGGGCTGCCTCGCGGGGGACACGGTTCCCCCGATGATAGATGCGGTTTCAGCGGCGTTATGGGCTTGTCCTGCGTCATGCAACTTTATATGTCATGTTTCAAAACGGACTAAAAGTATGAACTTAGTTTATAATCAATTGCAAAATATGTACCAACAGACAAACAAACAGACAGGCAGAAAAGAAAGCAAGTTAATAATAAATTTTCATCCAGTTCTAAGCTATGTTTCAAGCCTCGGAAGTTAGTTTAAAATCAATCATTAATTTCGACACTTTACCGTTCCCTGAATAACATCTAAAATCATTGCTTCAGTGCTAGATCCGTAAGTTAAGAGAAGAAGCAAAGCTGCTTAAAGCGTTAAATGCCACACAAAAAGGCAAAGTAAATACATGTTATTTTGAATCCAAAAATCAATGTTTTATTGATAACCAATAAAACATTGATTATTGGATTCAAAATGTTGTTGGTTCTTGGGCGAACTTTGTATGGGAGCTGAGCAATGTCTTTTGACCCGAACAGCCATACACGAAAGCGAGTTAATAAAAACGTGGTAAAATGCTTTGTAACCAAAGTTAGACTTTTGAGTAAATAACCACTTTAGATTGAATAAAAAAATATGTTGAATGAGTAGAAGTACAATATTATCAGAAAAAAGGTAGCTTTAAAAGATTTACGGAATATTCAAATAATATTAAATACAAGTGACTGTTTCACATAAATATCAGTCAAACCATGTGCAACGGACAGGCACTTTATACTAAACTACGAGTTTCGCTTTATACCGAAATTACCCGATCCATTCCACAGCATAGTACTAATTACTTACTCTTGGATCTTGGTTAATTAATATGTGTATACACATGTAGATATAGTAAATTTTGTCACTGGTACGAGTGTCTTTACTTTATTGTGCGGTTTCATTCCCGAAAGTTGCCTTAAGATGAGTCCAGGTTTTCGAATGTATTGATTTATATAACTGCTAAACAAGTATCTTTAGTTTTTAATAATTACAAGTATGTTTTGTCTTTAAAATCAAAATAATTATATCGTAGTGTCGCTATCAAGTCCTGTTTGTTCGTGATATTCGGAAAACATATATTTTATATATGGGTAACACCAAATACTGACAATTACATTATTTATTCATACATAAAATGATAATTTTATTCATTATTTTTATCGATTTTATCGACGAAGTTATTGTAAGCTTCTATAAGCTACTATAAAAAATTGGAATTGAGTTAATTTGATTTGTATTTTTACCTACAATGCGCACTTTAATTTAGTTTAATTACGTCACATATTAGCACTTTTAGCTATTATGGTGTTATTTTTGGTCGTTTGGTGTTATATAATAATGCACGCTGTGAGTTTGATAAGCAAATATATGTAACAGTTGGATTATGCTTATTTTTTATTCATATATGAACCTCTAGATGAAATCAGAATTTAAGTTGGATCAGAGAATAATTAATTTTACATTAGTCAAAAACGGTAAAACGACCAAATAACTGAAAGCTAAATTATTGGTGACTGAAACTATAAGATATTTTTATTATAATTTTGTTAAGGGGCCCTTGTGCTATGATATGCTCAGCGTTGACATCACTTGTAGTTATTTATTAATATTAAGTTTGAAATAAATGGTTAAACTTCAAAATTAAGATATGAGAAATGCACTTCAGAGAAAAGTTATCAACAACTATATTGGTTACACAGGAAGATAATGACTGTTGGGTGGTATATCATCTTCATCATCATCATTTCAGCCTATTACAAGTCCACTGCTGAACATAGGCCTCCCCCATAGATTGCCACAAAAGTTTGTAGCACTAATTTTGGGGGGATGTTGCCATAGTTGCCACGCTTGGTAGGCAGGTTCGCAACCTCAATTAATTTATTCAGATGTTCCAAGTAGATGCTGCTGCCCATCCCCTGGTTTTCATTTTCCCTCTGTTGACGTTTACGACACCCACGGGATGAGATGGGGTGGTAGATTTTCTTAAGCCGGGGTGGTATAATTCACTAAGAATTCCTGTGATCTGGTACATTGATAATAGTTAACAACTACTCGTACTATTAGCGATGGCGAAATTGGCAGAAAAATAGCTTGTCTCATCCACCATTTTTTTAACTACTACTGATTCACGAAACCATTCGTAAACCTTCGCACTTACCAGATTAGCCGTCAACCACCAACCGTTTACTACCTCTTTTAGGATTCAGACAACCTTCTGCAAGACAAAAAAATGATACCGGAAAACAGTAAAAATGCCTTTAAGTTTCCCAAATGACAAAAAAAAAGGCATAAAAGTATAGACAAAATGGGCGAAATTAATATTTCTTTCCTTGAACATTTTGTTCTCATATTTTCCATGTACAAAACCATAATTGCATACCCTAATATACGCAAAAAATTCCACCAGACTCCTAGTCAGGAATAATATAATTTTTGCTATATCACATAGTATTAATAATGCTAAACACTTTATAGGCCAATTTAATAACCTCTAGTAAAGAGAATTTAGATCCAGATAAAGTTCTCCTTATTAGGGGTTATTAAGTTTCTATTGGCCCTATTGTGGTGTGCCAAAGGAAATTTAATAACTCCCTAACAAAATTTAAACGAGCTACTTTATGGGGTTCCCTCAAATTAACCTTTTCGGCATGATCAGCATACTAAGCAAGTGGTACTCCACAAATTGGATGTAGGTAAAAAACCATTTCGTTCATAAGCGTATCGCATCTATCACCATTTCACCTGTTTCTTTTATGAAATTAAAGAGGACATTCGAACCAGCAGACTGCCTGAATGTAAGTGGTTACTTATAACGTAGAGTCCAGATATAGGCGTATAGTCATCCGTGAGGACTATGTGGCTGAGGACCTCGTTGCTAGTAATTGTGACTCGAGTGTCACACTCCCACTTAACTATATGAAGCGAGCACTCGTGTCACAGTGTCAGGGTTAAAGTTATAATTTTTAAGAAATTAAAAAATCCAAAAACATATATTTTTAATCTACATACATATACTAGTATAAATCATTTAATATATTTGTACAAAAGCGAAACCAACAAAACATCAGTATTTGTTCTTATAGTGTTGAGAAATGCTACAAAGCTTCCATTTGTATATTATCTAACGCTACAAATCAAGCGTCCCGTCGCCAAGGGAAAAAGAAAATTGAGATACGGCGGGCATTATTCCGTGAAAATATCATCTTGATTTTGGCGACACGCAGATATTGCGACTTTAGAAAGCTATTTTAAAATCAAAATAATTAATCTAAAGATTTATTGTTATTTTACTCTATCGCTTCTCTTGCTTTTTGTGCCGTGATAACAATTACAAGACTTATATATTATTATAAAGAAATGGAATGATCGTGAATTCTTCTTGTGAGTATCGCATCAGTACAATATGCAAAATGTGTGAAAATGTAGTGGTTATATATTTATAAATATACACCGGTTACCAGTTTTGAATGAAACTACATTATTTATTTTAAGTCCGTTTTATTTTGAAACTTAGAATACCTTTTCATTAGAAAAAGTTGCATGTGTATAATTTTCTCACAAACCCGAGGTCATAGTAAATTTGTTAAATAAGATTAACACATTTAGTGATGTCGTATCGTATCGTAACTCATACTAAAATATATTTTGAGCGCATGTTGTAGGTCATTCGTACACCCCAAAATGGCATAGCCGGGTCTTTTTCAAGAGGGTATATTGCGGACACGTAAGGATATTTTAATAGTTATACTTTTTTGTGAGTGCTGGTTGAGTTTTCAATTAATTGCACTTGAAATAAACTCGGTTCTTCTATGGGTTTCATAATAACTCACTTTGATATTACCATACATCTCTAGTCTAGATGTAGTTCTGACAGCAACTGCCACTGTAAAAGCTCTGTGCGACACTTATTCATGAGACGCTTCAGTACATTTTGTGATTTCAGAAATTGTGCCTTAAAACAAAAAAGCGGTTGAAGGGAACTTGCGGAGTAAAGGACGATCTGAGGCGGAACTTAGTCTACGTTTCAGTGCTAGTCAGAATTTTACGCAGCACGGTCGCTTTTATATAAAGGTTCTCGTAGCTTCCTTCTCGTAACATTTCTGGGTTCTATTGGTGTGGGTAATTCACCAATTCTGGATCGTGGTTATTCCCTCTCTCTCGAAGATGTTAACCTAATTTTGCTTTTGCTGCTGCAATGGACCCTATACTCCTTTCTCAACCCTTAGCTTACATAGCTTTAATCCATCCTCCTCACATTCCTGTCTTTCTTTTCTCTCCTGTGAATCAGGATTAGATTAAAAATACTATTCCGGCAATTAAATCCAAGGCTGTGAGTTGCGATGATGTCAGTAGATTCATGATTTTCGACATAATAGAGTACATTATCCCTGCAGTCACTCACATAATTAACTATTCTCTAGACTCAGGTGAGTATCCAACTCTGTGAAAAAAGGCCTATGTACGACCCCGAAGTACCTAATCCTATACTTCCTAATATTTTTCGCCCCCTTTCCTTCTTGTCTTTTCTTTCTAAAGTCCTGGAAACCTGTTTTCATAAGCAAATTTCCTTATTCATACATAAACATAACCTACTGAGTCCTTATCAGTCTGGTTTTTACCCCGGTCACAGCACCACTACTGCATTACTTAATATTACAAATGATATTAGAGAAGGGATGGAAAATATGAAAGTTAGTGATGGTGCTCGTGGACTTTTATAATGCTTTTAAAACAGTCGAAAACGATATACTCCTAGCTGTTCTTTCCCATCTTCGATTCGCTCCCTCAGTCTTAGAGTTGTTCTCTGCTTATCTTCGCGTGCGTCAACAATCCTTCCATGTGGGGCAAAATACCTCTCAGTGGTGTGATCTCGTTTTGGGCGTACCGCAAGATGGAATACTTTCTCCCATAATCTTCTCAGATTTTATTAACTCTATCACATCTAGTAGTAGTAGTATCTTTGGAGTCTCTGGCAATACTACGAAATGCCAAGCAATGCTTGTTGGTAGCTCAAGAATGTTAGGTAAAATTGACTTCGACGCTTTGCCTTTCGTCTATTATAATAATAATGTGATACCTTTTACTAGCTCAGTAAAGAATCTTGGGCTGAATATTGATAACAATATGAACTGGGGTAGACATGTTACCGAAATCAGCCGTAAAGTTTCAGCCAAATTGCGATTACTCTACAGTTTAAAAATTTCCTTCCTTTTAAGACCAAGCTCATGCATGTGCAAACGCTTATTGTACCGATTTTTGATTATGCAGGCGTGTGTTACATAGACTTGAACAATGACCTTCTTAACAAGCTAAAGCGTGTTTTCAACAAATGCATCAGATACGTTTTTAATCTTCGAAAGGATGACCATATCTCTTATTATCGAACTCGCCTTAACTGGCACTATCAGACAGAGGCGTAATTCTAGAATTTTACTTATTCTCATCTCTATTTTAAATGATCCACCCGATCTTTTACCCATGATAGGGTTCTTCATTCCTCATCTAACCTTAAGATTAGTATTCCACAACACTTCACCGATTTCTGTGGTAACTCGTTTGTAATACAGGCTATACTTCTCTGGAACTCCTTACCCGAAGACATTAGGAAGGTTTCTGTCATTTAAAGGATTAATTCGAGAACGTTTTTAAAAACATCATGTAAGTCATTCTGTAATATGTATGTATATATGTATATATCAATTTTACGTGTATGTATATTTAAGTGTATATTTGATTTTAAATATAATTATTATTGATTAGATATATTTATATACTCGTATATTTATATACATTAGTGTAATGATTTTATTAGTAAGTATTTAAAATAATTGAATTTGCACATTGTAAAGCACCTATAACAATATCTCTCTATGACTTGGGTTGACTGGGAAAGAATGTCAAAATGAATTAAGTCCGCCCTTTGTAATCCTTTTGTAATTTAAAATAAGGTGTGTATTCACCTTATAAAGAATAAATAAATAAATAATTAATTATCCTAACCCATCTACGATATTTTGTGCCGCTTTCCGGACATAAATTGTTAAATTGTTAAGTACATAGTTATCTTCCCTAAATTCAGTGCATCCGCTCCGGGAACCTAATTTATCATCAAAGAAAATGGCTTCCGTTAATTATGACGTATTCATGTTTTATACGACGTTTTAATTTTAAAAGTTGTATACAAGTAGGTGTGAATAACGAGCACACAGTCACAACAACCTTTGCACACTACTGATTCACGACAGAATGAGTTGCCCCACGATAGTGCCTACCTAGACGGATTCCTACATAAGAATCCTACCACCAGTAAAAGTCTGTCTTCTTATCAAAATTCGTCTTCATACCTTAGGACCAAGATGTTTTGCCTCATTACCAGTATTCATCACTCAGATACGAAACTAAAAATTTTATGCTATTACTTTACTTTGGTAATTTAGGAAATATTCTGCTTAGTCCTTTTTTGACTAAGCCCAACTGTTATTGATCTACATCTAGTATGAAGCTGAAGCGTATCTTTATGTTGTTATATCACAGTGAATATTTCAAGGTATATCAGAGCAGGAAAAATAACACAATGTGATTGTAAAATTGGTTGATTCACCAATTTTACAAGGACATTGTGTTATTTTTCTAGTGAAATTCTCGTATTCTTTAAAAATATTTTTTAAAACGATGAAATTTTAATGTGTGTAAGTTGTTGCTTATAAGCTGACACAGATGTTATTAATTGGAATTGTAACAGAAAAAATAAAAAATATAGAAATACATTGTCTATAATGCAAATGCATGTATCTCGTAATTTGCAACTCAGGACAGAGTTGTGATCATGTCATCCGTTAGTATATTCGTTACCACATTGCTGTAAATACCCGGCTAACACTGTCTTAACCTAAATCACTGTTAATATTGACCATTAATTTACTCGAATTCTTGGCTTTTCCTTGACTTCATTCCGGAAATTTCTCTACTTTGATCAGTTATAAATATGACAAAAAACCGACGATACTGGTATTTATTGCAAGTGTCAAAGAGACCAATGGCCCAACCCGCATGAATTGCATTAAGAATGCTTTCCTCCTACGCACATATGATTGTGCGTAGGATACTCATCTAAGCTAGTTTTTGCATTTCCGATGAGTCATAAAAGCGAGGCAACTCAAGTCGGTGTAGTTTTCGCCTTTCGCCCTTTCGTTAAATCTATGTCATGACAATCATGTTCTGACAAATAGACATACTATTTTAGGTATTTAAATTGAGTATAATGCTTTAGAAGGGAAGACTGTAGCAAAACGTACTGTGCCATATTAGCATCTTTCAATGAACACCGCTTACATTGCGTGTCTTACATTGGGGTATCCTATACATTATTTTTCTTAAATGCAGTCTCTACTCCAGAACTGTCTATTCCAATGGTCTCTTCAGTATACAATATTATAAGACTATGTTAGTTCTCCGGCGTATCTCTTCAATAGTCGTGTCGGCGCAAGGACTGTCAAAACTTACAGGCTAACTCAACACGCATAATCTAAATTATTATGTAATACTTAAACTACGATATTCTTTGTTTTAAATCTGAAATTAACAAAAATTATTCAAAAGATTTTGATAAAAATAGAAGGTTACTAATTTATTAGGTGTTTCATAAATAATTGCTTTTAAATAACGAAGCGAAATGTTGAAAGGAACAGGTTAGCCCTTTTAACGGTATTACAATAGGATGTGACAATTCCATTAAAAGCAGCAGCCCTGCCAAGGTAATTTTTGGTGATTCTAGACCTAAAAGTGTGCTTGATCTTTATTAGAGACCGTGCGATTAGCTTTGGTACCGCCAATCTTACTCGGCTTAATAAATTTGAGCAAACAATGTTAGTTTCAATACTAAGGTATAATATTACTTAGTGATTCGTAAAATCTTAACGTATCATATTTTCGAATATGTATAGATATAATTTTCTTGCAACAATTTAGTCTAGCCGGTTCAAAAAACTTACTTGAATTCTTCAAATTAAACACTTAATTATATTACTTTATTATTACATTTATTCGTAAATACTTTTTGATATTGTACCATTTCACAATTGCTTATATACTACATTTAATACGAGTATATAAGCAATTGTGAAATGAACCATTTAAATACAATTGGGAAGGTCTGAAAATAGCAAAATGATGTCTCTAAAGTAAACTATTAAAATTAATCACAAATAAATGCTGAACTGACAACTCGCTAGTTCGATAATTCAATTACCTACTGCCAATTTGCTGCCACTACAATGTTAAACCAGGTCTCTGTCTATTTTACAACTCGCTTTTGATTTCAGAGTAGGGTTTCTAAAGCATATTATTTAATATTTGTAATTTAGTGTAAACGATGTTAGCACAAGATTTGTGAAGTATAATCTTCATATTAGATGATAGCCGTCTATTCACTTCTCTTTAAATTATATTTTTTTACATCCAAAATACCAGTACTTATATACATTGGTTATAGATGGCGAAAAAAGGGCACGTACAAATAGTTATAAATATAGAATATATATATATGAAACTTAAAAATATAACTGTCGATTTCTTTTATTTAAATATAACTGTCGATATAATAATATATAATTAATTACTATCTAAGCATTCATACATACATATAGTCACGCCTTTTTCCCATATAAAGGTTAGGCAGAGTCCACAAACGTAGCGTGGCTATCAAAACAAATAAATAATATGGAAGTTAAGATTTTTCTTAATTTCATATGATAATTTGCAGGACACCAAAGCTTAAATATCCGTTTTTATAAATTTTGTCTGTCAGTCTGTTTGTCCCGGACAATCTCAAAACGGCTGAATTGATTTTGACGGACTTTCATTGGCAGGTAGAGGACTTTTCAAAGAGTAATGTAAGCTACTTTTTATTTCGGAGTTATTAAGGGCTCCTGCGTAAAATCTGGAAAATCGTAGAAATTAGGGGCTATGCGAAAGGGCGTGTTACGTATATTATTTTTTTTGGTTATAGCAGTTTGAATATTTCTCTTGATAACTTAATACGTGGTTGAGAAAATTCGTTGTTCTAATTTAACGTCTTCACCTTATGTATACAAACAAGTAAAATTTATGTGTCTGTCTGATTTCGCAATTAAGACTTTTTCTTAATCAAATATCGTAATTTGGTGAACAAACAAAACTCTAACACGCATTTTTAAAATGTTTGTCAGAGCTAATATCCAAAACAGCTGAATCGATGTTGATGGGGCTTTTATTGGCAAAAACTTTTCAGGGATTAATCTAAGCTACTTTTATTTCGGGAATTTTAGGCTTCTTGCGTAAAACCTAAAATACTGTAGATATTAGGGGATACGCGAAATAATGCGAGGCTTTAACTTGCATTATAGTCATTATTATTTTCGTACATGGCAGTTAAAAATATTTCTCGGAACATCTTAATAAGTGTAATGATTTCTTATATTTACGCGAACACTACACATTTAAATGAAACTAATTTTACGGATTTTATCGCGTTTAATTTTTACTATTTATAACCCGACGTTTCGAGTGCTTTACAGCACCCATGGTCACGGGGGGACTGAGGTGCCAGATGTCGCGTTAGAACGCGCTAATCTGAAGAAATAATAATCCAATTTGAATAGATATTTTTGCATTTTATACCCCGTTTATTGAGAAAGTATAATACTTTAAGCAATGGCCTTAAATACTGTAAATGCACAGGTCAACAACGTGCAACCTTATCGCACGGAGTAGTCATGTGGTCGGATTATTTTACGCGGGTGAATCCGCTAGGCACAGTTAGTATTATATATATCGCCACATGAGAAGCTCAAGAAATATTTCACACATTCCCTAATCGCGCTGTGAAAGTTTCTGTGATGCGAACTATATATACGACATCTAAATATTACTAGAAGGAGGAGACGTCCAGATCCGGTCCAGACCAGATCAGACCACCCGATGTGGCGGGTAGCTACCCTTTTCCTTGGCAATATCATCCGCCAAATGAGGTATAATTCCTATGCAGGGATCCGTCTAGGTTAGTACCACCGCATTATTCTCCCGTTAAGCAGTAGTGTGGAAACATTGTGTTACGATCTGAAGGGCACTGTTAGCAGACACCTTTCACCACTACAACACTACCACTAGGCATTGAAGTCGAGAACACAACATGTGTTTTACCTCAAAACAAAGTTTATCAAGTTATATTGACTCTACGACAGACAGCCGCCGAGTGAGCTGCGCGGTAGAGTTGCGTATTTAAACTCGGTTAAGGTAGTGATTCAAGCCGGTTATGTACAGTGTAAAGACCGGTTGGATATAAGGAGGATAATACGATAACGTCATCGCGATAACGACTGGTTAGTCACACAATCCACCGCCCGAATTACTTAAGCAGCCGTCTAATATATAATTTCGGTGATGTAATTGCAGCCGTCTGTGGCCGTATTACAGCGAACGACTACTTCAAGTAGATTTAAACTTTAGGTAATAGATTTCAAGATTTACCAGTTGTGAATTTGATACTTTCGTTTATTCATTCGCATTGTAATGATATTATTTAAAACGTTTATTATTTCTTAATGTTCTATCCCACGCATCCAAAGCCCCTTGTCAGAAACATCTGATCTTATCATCATAAGCTCCGTTGCATCACTACAAACAAGCTTACAAACTTTGTTTTTAACGTTACAAACCCTTCTCAGTGAATTGCTTTGAATGCAACGGAAATGTCGATACGCCTAAGAGTCCTCGCTATTCTCTGAGATTCAGAACCTAAATATGTCACACTACTGACATATCCAATAACTCTTTTCATAAATAGAATTAGTAACCAAACCGAAAATATTCTGTTTCATACAAAAGGAATTCAAAGTTCAAAAATATCATTTATACGTTTAGACGTTTCCGCGTAGACGACTTTTATTGAAATTATCTGCGAAGAAATATATGTATAGATATAAATGAATATCTTTAATTTTAGAAATGAGTTCTAAACTATTTAAAAAATAAAACTGGACTTAGTCCGAATTATGAATATGCGAATTATTTATAATAATAAGAATGCTAATAAACGTAGGACGAATTCCGTATAGATTTTAAACGTCAGATGCAAACTTTTTAGTTGGATCGTACAGTAACGCCAGTATATTCTCCTTGAACTTAAACTTGTCATTGGAAGAAATTAGCTTCTAAGATACAGGCCAGGCCTAGTTAAGAAGGCAGAGCGAAATTTTTTTAGAAAAATTATTAATATAGAACCTAGAATAAGACCTTACTCTAAATTGATTTTCTCAAAATAAAGTTATTATTATTATTATAACTCTTTCGACAAAAATTTACAAACTAACCAGAAAGCAAAACAAAAATTAAATAAACATAATTAATTTTTTTTCATGTTTATTTTAGAGATTAAAAAAAACTTAGATTTAAAGTTTCATGTAAATTAGTTTTTTGAATAATATAGTTTTATATAGTGAAATTTCAAAATAATGAGGACTGGAAACAAAAAATAAAATTTTCACTTTAAATATGAGGTTTGAGGCTGTTAGTGGTAACGGCATACTTGCATTTCTTTTCTACATATTATGTATTCGTAAGTTAAAAGTCCGGTCCGGCTACTTTCAGCTTTTAATTTTTAATTTCGGTTCAATTGACGCAAAATGAGCTTACAGTGTCTAGAAGTCTTGGAATGGTCTTGGATTGGAATTGGATTTAGTTTTATTAATAGGATCCTTAGTTCGTGTGTAACCAGCCATTTTCTCTATTAAAATTACGATATTTTTTTTAATGTCAATGGCCTCGTGATTAATTCTTAGCAGGAACCTGTGTTGTTTTGGCAAGTATTTGTCCACTGTCAAATTTCATATAGCGATAAGGACGATACTGAACATATCGTCCTTGTCGCTATATGAAATAGGACAGTTTGGGAAACTGCAGACTTCTTAATGCGTCTATGCTTCACGGCAACTGTTTTCTTTTACGCGTGATTTAATTGATTTTCTTGTTTGCAGTGTTTCTTTAAAAAATTGTAGATGACGCCACGATTGTCTAGTGATTTATAATAAATAGTAATAATCGAAGTAATAAATACATTATTACTTCGATTATTTATCCCATATAAGGAATAGGCAGAGGCCACTCAATTAGCCCACTTTTCGTCCCCATGGTGAACAAGACGTGACGAATGGCGAACCACGTTGCCGCCATTTTGGTATTCGTACCCACGAGCAGTATAGTGACAATATTGCATATAATGGCATCATTCTGCACGAATAAAGGATGAACGTACAATACCTTAGTCGCCTCTCACGACACCACGGTAGGAAAGAGGTAGGTACTATTCTACTCTGCCGGACACGTATCGGCGTTCGAAGTAATACGTCAAATGTTATTTAAAACTTTCCTCGGTAAATTAATTTTAGATTTGATTTTGCAACAAATGTTTAAAATAAATAACATGAAAAACGTATGTTAAATAAAGCATGTTGTTATAAGTCCTCAGAGCACACAATGCAAGGTTTTAATGTCTCTCCCTTTGTTAGGATATTTTAAACTCGCAGAACGCTAATCGAATTTTCGTGTAATTTTATGTAACGGAGAGATCATTGTTGGACAGAGTTTGACACTTTTACACATTTCAATGTTAATAATGGCCTACAAAGTTGTAATGAATATAACCAAAAAAAAATGTTCGAGAAAGTGTGACAAATTATCATCGGGTACTCGCGTCTTCTAATCAATCGTCAAAACTTTCCAAGATAGCTTTTTTCGGTCACTGCTCTTCCATTTGTAATCAGAAAACATGAATCGTTAGCTTACTCTAAAAGAGATTTTTCAGAGTGAACTCTGTCCCTAAAACTTAAAAATGGCGAGCTCACTGATTCGTTGAAATACATTATTAAATTCATTTATTTTCTGTGAAATATAGTTTGTAACGTAAATCGCCATACTATTTATACAACTGTCTACTGGTAAAAAACAGATGTTTCTACAGTCACGTGCCATGTTCTGGCGCGAGTGCAGGGTATCTACAGTATCTAAGCGACAGTGTACGGCACATGGCAGCGTGCGTTCGGGAAACCTGCTCACTTTTTATGATTTTTTATTTTTTTTATTATTTAAAATATATGAAACAGATGAATTTAAAGAAAATTGAGACTTATCCGAGAATAACCACGATATCATTAAATTTTTCTGAGGCTCGAATGCCACCCATACAACATTTTTCAGTACTATAATAGCGTGGGAATTTACAAAAATGCCTTCTAATTTCCTTATCTTTATTTTACTCTCAAAAATAAGAAAGCATTTTAATGCTAACGTAATTTGGTAGAGGTGCTCACCGAGCCGCCGGCCGTGGTCAAGGACGAACTGGACGATTACGTTTTCTCAAACGAAATAAGTATTGCCAACTTCAACTTATATCTGGATTCATTATTTTCTTTCTAATTACCTTTCAGTAATTTGAATGTCATTTTTTAGCTACTAGTTAAGTAACTTTTATTTTTATACAACAATTGACTTAAATATACGATAAACTAACGTTCGGAAACTTGTGAGAAGGCAGGCAAGGAGTCGATGACGATGTGTATATGCCGCAAAAAATTTTGCGCAGTACTTCTTTCCCCATTTTACAAGGGTTCAGTTGTACTGTCGCCTTAATTGTTATTTACAAATTATTAATTTCTCACAATATTTTACAATTCATTCGAAGTAAAACACTTAACGAACGCTTGCCTTTACATGCCAAATACATTACCTACACCTGCAAGCGCTGAAACACAACTTAACCAGGTTATCGTTACTACCCTTTTTATATTGCTGTTGTACAGGACAAGCAGCCAATACCATTACTTCTAACCACTCAATATCAATCTTAATATAATAACAGTTCCCTAGTGACGCATAGAATGACGATTACTTGGCAATTGATTTATGAAAGCGTTATTTAAAATAATGATACAGGGCACCCCATAAATATTTCGATAACAAAATAGGCTGATTTGATAAAATAATTTACAACGTGACGAATTAATTAATACTACGGTGTTAAGTGGTCTTTTTCACAGCGACACCTCAAGATGCCGTTACAAATCTTTGAAACCTGATGAATGATTTACAAATAAACCATACTCGTGTGTTAAAATAATTTAAAAGGCGGAAAGGGAGTTAAGACTATGTTTGTAGAATGCGATTTCTCAGCGACACCTCTAAACAAAAGTGGCCAATACAAGGCTATTTTTTTTTTATTGTAGAAAGTGACGAAACGAGCAAAACGTTCACCTGATGGTAAGTGCAACGTCCGCCCAAAACAAATGCTGTGTCACCCAGAATATTTCTGTGTGATACCACGCTGTGCCCGTCACCCTGAGACATCAGTTCTTAAGTCTCAAATGCCCAGTGATTACGCTAGCTCACAGTGCCCTTCAAACCGAAACACAGTAATGCTTACACACTACTGAATTAATGCCAAAGGCATACTAAAGTCAGGAAAATATTTAAATGGTGATGGAGGAATTAAAACCACGTCGGTAGAAAGTGCTATCATGGCGCTATATATAAACGTGGTGACTTTTCTTTCCGTCACAGAAAAATTAGAGTGTGATAGGTAGGGAAACCTATACGAGTACACGGTATTATTAATTTACTATCTTTGAATTCACTAGAGTCCCTTATAACTAACAAACTGACTAAGTGTCAAACTTAGCGTACTAAGAATTTCGATCACCTACACACGCCCAAGTATTCAGATATTTTTTTATTATTCATGCGAGATAATATACCAAATTAAGCTTTAAATATGCCAAAACGACAACACTGCGCGGACTACATTTGCATGTAGAGACGCGACGGGCGGACTTATTCAGTTCAGTTTCGCAACTCGCCCCATTAAAGAAATCCATTTTGTCGCTCTTCGGTTACAAAACTTTCGTGACGCAAATTACTCTGTAGGAAGTGTATTACAGTAAGAGAACTAGTGTTACAAATTTATGCTGTTACTATTTATGTTCATGCTGCAGTGCTGACGCTTTTGAACATGTAAGTAAAGAGTCACACAGTGTGTCAGGAAACGTTAAAGAAACTGAAACATAATGTATTACATTGAGCTGGTTTGTATATGAAGTAAGGAGGAAGATGTGGTGTTTATGTCTGTAAACGCACTCACGATACAGAATAAATCCTAGTCCAGCGCATCTTTTGAGGTCTTAATAAACAAACAAATGTAAACATAATTAAGAGAACCGGGGTCAAATCCAGGTCACCAGCGTACTATGTGAATCAAAAAAGAGCGCCCAGCCCCTGGGCTACCACGACTCCTTTGAAAAAAAAGGATTTTGATGCCGAACTGCGAATGACGACCGTGTGGTCTAGTGATCAGAGTTCAGGGATCAGGAACTGATTTCTAACTTTAACGATTGCAAAAAGTTTGAATCTGCGTATATATTAGTTGTGCACAAAAAAAACTTTCATATAGGATGGAAAACCGCACCATCGACCGTCAATTGTATTAATTGTAATAATTGTATTTGTAACGTATGCGTGCACCGTTCATCCGATTGAGTTAAAACTTTGTACAGTTATGTTTACGTTAGTTAACTTTGTGCAGTCAGGCCTCAATCCGTTGTTCGTTACACAAAATCTTGAATTAGGGCCGACTACATTTAATCCAATTCAACCCTATGAATGAAATTCAACCCGTTTTATAGCGCAAACCTATGTCAGGTTTTCGCGTTTAACACAAAAAAACCTTTGTCGCGTCTCCTTATTTCGTGAGGAATCCCCTTGCCTCAGCCAGTATCGGAATTCTTGGTATTGCCATATCGAGTGATGTTCAGTTCCGGGGTCACCTCGAGGGGAAGGCCAAACTGGCCTCTGAAAAGCTTGTCGTGCTCAGTAGTGAGGGACAGTATTTCATGCCGGCCCACCGCTTACGGCTTTACAATGTTCGGCCCCACATGGAATACTGTTCTCATCTCTAGGCAAGGGCAGCCCAGTACCAGCTCTTTCCATTTCACCGCATTCAACGAAAAGCGGCTCGAATCGTTGACGACCAGGTACTTTTTGATTGACTTGATACACTGGCCTTGCGAAGAGATGTTGATCCTCTTTACATGTTTTATCGCATATACCACGGGGAGTGTCTCGAGGAATTGTTCGGATTAATTCCAGCCGCCGAATTCCAGTATCTCACCCTGCATCATAATTTAAAATTCCATCCACATCATCTTGATGATTGGCATTTCACCACAGTGCGTTTTTGAAGGAATTTTCTGCCATACGACCTCTTTATGCAATTTGCTGCCGGCAGCGACTTAGGGACCTTTAAAAAAGGGCCTTTTTCTATCTATAAGACTGACAACTGCAGACAACGCACTAGTTACGAGTTGACGTACGTAACGCCAGAGTTAGGCAATTATTATCCGACCTATTTAAAGTGCTCTGCATATCTTCTACTGCTAATACAAAGTGTGATACTTGTGCAATAACTCTCCTTACAAAGTGCAAATTATTGCACCGCGCTGTTGTGATTCATTGCTGTATCAACTCACGGCGGGTTGCTGTGCATACATTAATACGCGGACAGAGAACAGTGCAACTGAATTATGAATAGCACCTTTAATCAAGCTGATGGCAATATGCAGACGAGCACAGCCGAAGTAAGTTGTGTTTCTATGATTTGTCAAGATTCCCCTCTCCTAGCTAAGCAATCACCGCCAGAGTATATTACTTATCGTAAGCCGCGTACTGGAGATTCCCAGATCATCGGTACAACAGAGTTCAATATCTTTCAAGACAAGATCCTGAGTGTTATGGAAAACTGGTTTTCTAAGCAAGATGAAAAAATATCTGTCTTTCTCAGTGAATTTAATGAAATTATCAAGTTTATTAGTGCTAAATATGATGACCTACACAAGACGTCCTTAAGCTTAAATGATCGGTTGTCCGATTTAGAAAATAAAGTCAGCTCGATGGAAGATAAGGACTCGAAAATTACCCAACTAGAGTCAGATATCGAAAATATGGAGCAACAATCTCGTGTATGCAACTTTGAAATCAACAATTTGCCTGAGAAGCGCAACGAAAATTTAATCTCTGTTATTGGAAACATTGCTGCTACAATTAAATATGACATCGCATCCAATAACATTGTTGCTATTCATCGTGTGCCACACGCAAACGCCGCCAATGCGGATCCCAAAAATGTAATTGTCAAATTTAGTACTCGAGTCGTTCGAGATAGCTTTTTGTCGGCATACCGCCAGGCTAAGGGACTTACCACTGATCAGCTTGGCATTGGCGGACCGAAGCGCAAAATATACATAAATGAGCATCTGACTTTTCACAATAAGATGTTGTTTCGAGAGACTCGTGAAGCTGCTAAGAAAAACAATTTTCCGGTTCGTGTGGATCAAACATGGTAATATACTCGTCCGTGAAAAAGAAACATCACCAGTTTTCGCCGTTCGCTCGAATATTGATTTACTTAAAATTCAATATAAAATTTATTTTTTAACATAACTATCTGTTATTATAAAGATTGTTTTATATTTATATTATCATATATCTTACGTGATATTAATCCTATTATGACTTTGTTATTACTAGAATACTTTTTACGTGATCTCATTGATTTGTTCGTATGCGGTCTCTGCCGTACGTATTGCACTATGTGTTGTTTATGACATATCGAACACTTCTCATTAGCAACAAGCAGTACACATTTAATTTTTACCCTCTATTTCTTGTATTTTTGTAAGATAATTTTATATTATTCGTATAACGCGTACTCAAATGTTTTGTTTTTACATATATTTATTATATTAATTTACAGTCAAATAAGTTCTTATTATATAATATTTAAAAATAGTTTTACTAAAGTTGTTACACATTTGCTACATTTAATATCTTATAGACATTATCGCACTACTCTTTTGCATAGGTTTTTTTTTTATTTTTATAAATGGCTTCGCTAAATGATGGAAACCTCTCATTATATTATCAGAACTGTCGAGGGCTGAGAACAAAGTTGAACACTGTTTACATGAATATATTGTCTGAATCGTATGATTTAATTGTCCTTACAGAAACTTATTCTAGTCCTGCTGCGGATAACATCGTTGCGGATTTTATCTCGCAGAGAAACTCCGAGCATAGCCCTTTCCATAGCTCGCTGCGCGACTCTGAGCTTCCTCATGCGGCCTGCAGTGAAGGACCACGTTTCGGTCCCGTAAGTCATCACTGGCAACACGCACTGGTTGTATACTTTTGTTTTCAGGCATTGAGGTATACTCGACGAGAAGATGTGACGCAATTTCCCGAACGCTGCCCAGCCGAGTTGGATCCGTCGACGCAGTTTGTGGCAATCTATGGGGGAGGCCTATGTTCAACAGTGGACTGTAATAGGCTGAAATGATGATGATGATGATGACAGAAACTTGGTTGATAATGGTTGCTAATAGTGAATTGATTGATACCCGTTACAATGTGTTTCGTTGCGATCGCGATCGGGCTGCTTGTGGTAAGTTTGACGGTGGTGGAGCGCTTGTAGCCGCAAAAAGGGATCTCCGTGCAAATCGGATATTTTTAAGTACATCACACGCTGGATAATGGATAACAACGTTTTAGCAAGTGTTGATTATATAATGTTGGAATTTCCGGCTAAAAAAACTTACGAAATATTATTGCCGCTTTCTATATTCCACCTCAACAACCTACAGAAGTGTATAAGTCACTTCTGAGACCACTTCAAAATATTTTGTTGAACGATATTATTGAGAAATTTTACATATTGGGTGATTTTAATGTCTCGTCGATAGACTGGCTATACTATCTCTCTTAGAAAATCAATTATCCCCGATTGGTAAATATATAGTTAATTTTCTTAACCTAATAGGTGGTTATCAACTGAATAACATAAAAAATCATCAGAGCAACGTACTCGATTTATTTATCACAAACGATTTCGGATATAATAATCACCTGTGCTCATCTCCATCATTAGAGCTGGTTCCCTCTGATTCTTTTCATCCGCCATTTTACATTTTTCATTTTTCATTTCTCACGACCATTAATTCACATTTAAAAATAAAAATAATGCTTGGATAAAGTGGAAAAAATATAAGTCTTCCTCGGACTATGAAACCTTTTCTATGTATCGCGCTCGATTTAAAGCCGAAAGTACAAATTGCTTTCGTAGATACATCAACACAATAGAAGAAGGTGTACGAAGAGATGTGAAGACATTTTGGCGGTATTTCAATAGTCGTAAAGATAGCAATAGTATACCTGAGACAATGAGATATGGCCAGGAAATAACTAACCAACCAGAAGTTGCCTGCAATTTATTCTCTCAATTCTTTGAATCTGTATTTGAACCATCTTCTATAGGTGCTGATCATAATATACCTAACACGGCCCACATTGGGTCTGAAATTTCCCCAGATATAAATATAACTTCAATTGAGTTTACGGTCGAAATGGTGCGCACTGTCCTTAAATCATTAGATGTCTGTAAGGGATCTGTGCCAGACGGAATACCTCCTTTCTTTCTTAAACATACAGCAGAAACAATCAGTATTCCTTTAACTATTCTATATAATAAATGCATTAGCGAAGGCACTTTTTCTGCTGTCTGGAAAACTGCTAATGTTATACCTATACATAAAGACGGATCTAAACATGATGTTGAGAATTATCGTCCAATATCGCTGTTATCTGCGATGTCGAAAGTCTTCGAAAGACCAGTGCATAATTATGTTTACCCTACTCTTCGTAATGTAATTATACCGCAACAACACGGTTTTGTTAAAAAACGTTCAACAGTAAGTAATCTTTTAGTGTACACAACATACCTATTTGAACATATGGACAAAGGTATTCAAGTGGACTCTATATACACGGACTTTCGTAAAGCGTTCGATAAAGTGGATCACAGCATATTGCTTCAGAAAATTGCCTATAATGGAATCAGGGTGATTTGTTGAGGTGGTTTCAGTCTTATGTGTCCAACAGAACGCAAAAAGTAGTTGTACATGGTTATTCGTCCTGCTTGACAACCGTAACGTCTGGTGTACTCCAGGGCTCAATTCTCGGTCCATTTTTGTTCATTATATATATTAATGATATCTATACTTGCTTCCATCATAGTAACTTTCTACTTTACGCAGATGACTTAGAAGTCTACTTACCTATTCTCAGCATTGAAGACTGCCAGAGGCTACAAAGCGATCTTGACCGTTTAGCTATCTACTGCAATATTAATTAACTACATCTGAGTATCAATAAATGTAATAGTATAACCTTCACGAAAAAGCATAATATAATTAGTTTAACTTATGCCATTAATGATGCTGAGTTGATTAGTGTTAGAGTAATTAAGGACTTAGGCGTTATTTTAGACTCGAAACTCCGCCTTGGCAACCACGTTGACTATATTACAGATAAGGCTTTTCGAACATTAGGTTTTGTAATCAGATCTACAAAAGACTTCAATCGGCCTTTGTCACATCTAATTTTGTTTAATTCCTTGGTAAGACCGATTATTGAGTATGCTTCAACAGTTTGGAGTCCATTTTATGATAAATATAGTAACCAAATTGAACGTATTCAGCGCAAATTCTTAAAGACTGTTTACTATAGATGGCATCATAACTCTTTTCTTTCCTATTCCCAACACCTAGAAAGGTTCTAACTTCTTTATCTGCATAAGAGAAGAATACTCTCTGGTGCATTATATTTATACTGAATGTGTCATAACCATATTGACTGTATTTATCTTAATAATGAACTTTATTATCGTATCCCTAGTGATTCTCAGCGTATCCGGCATAAGTACGCTCATAAACTGTTCTATACTAAAAATTGTCGAACTAATGCCGGACTGCGCTCCCCGTTGCGACGCATGGTGCAATCGTACAATGACTATTTTACTGATATAGATATTTTTGTTGCCACTCCCTTTTGTTATAAAAAAGAAATAAAAAATTGTTTAAAAAATAAAATATAAAAACGTAATGTAATTATTCTACGAAAAAGTATTAAGTGTAATTAAACTAGCTGATGCCCGTGACTTCGTACGAGAGTCACTTTCGCATGTATAATATTAGTGGATGGATGTGAAACTCGTTACGTGCAACTCTTAGTATTTAATATGTGGTATATGGTGTTGAATGTGCATAAACTTATTTTGTATTTATTTTAATACGTGTTAAAATATACATTTGTACATTTGTTTGTATACCTTAATAAAAGAAAATAAAAAAAACGCACCCGTAATTTAACTGGTATTGAGGATGTTCATGGGAGTCAGTGATCACTTACCATCAGATGAGCCTGAGATTTTCCCCTCTTCTATAAAAAAATACTACAAATTGCCAATTAATTAAATTTATTATATTGTTAATTTTCATTCATTGAAAATAAAATATAGCGTCCCATTTCGAACCGTCGAAGCGTGTAATTAAGAATTTTATAAAAGTAAGTAGATACTAGGCCTGAATAAAATACGCTAAGTTCGTTTATTTCAGCGGCCTCACGAGAGTAATATTTTTCAGAGTAAATTTCATTTTCACTTCGTAAGATAATGAAAAGGGAGTTACGAGACCATTATCTTTGTATCTATTATTATTGGATGCAAACAATAGCAGACGACCGCTTATTGGTCAGAGTACCTGACTTCTACGTTGCGAGTTCACAGTTCGAATCACAGCCAGAAACAACGTTTATGCGAAAACGTAAATGGTCGGTTTTCGTGTCAGGTTGTTTTGTGCATGTGAAAATTATGTCTCTACAACGCACACACGAGACAGTAGAAATCCTACTGTGATGGTATTTATAAAAAAATGCCTAAAAATAAAAGTTACTTACTTAATATAGGTATTTTTGCATTACATGTGTAAAATTTATTTTAATATAATTTAAGGTTTTAAATTATTATTTATTTTATTGGTCGTGCGATTCCAACTCTGGTTACTGTCGTACGAGACTGCGTGGCCTTGTGGTCAAAGTATCTGACTAGTGCTCTGCGAGTCCTGTGTTTGAATCCCAGACACAAATGTTTGCTTTTCGAATAAGGTTGTGTTGTGATTATCCCCATATCTCTGACACTGAATCTAAAACTGACTCCGACCTCATAGCATAAGCGTTACATCGGGCGCGGGTAAGTTGTGACGAAAGTTATTTTGTGTCTGTGCGTACACTTGTGACACTATTATTTCTCCTGCGCAGTTGATAGCTTCCGACGGGAGTTCATTAATCTCAGACGTTATACGTCTGAGATTAATAAACTCCAATTTTTACTGCAGCAGCATGAATATAACATACGCACGAGTATATCATTTTGGCTTCTCATATCAGCTGAACCTCTATTTAGTTATATAAGTTTGGAGTCCATATTACATTATATTATATTACAATTTGGAGGTAGTCGATCAAGTCACCGAGTTCAGTACGCTGGTTTACAGGTGTCACGATAACCCCGAAAGCAGCTGTTGACATTCTCATAACCAATGCTCAAATGCACACAATGCACAAAAAAAACGCAATTAGTAAAATTGCGTTTTTTTTTGTTTTATTTTTACTATTTTAGTGTTTTATGTTTTCGATCCTAGCTTTATTAAACATACTGTAAATAATAAATGACATATAGCAAATTTTGTATCCTTTAGTAAATGTTTTCTATGCATTTTTGTATCTGAATATTAATTTTTAAATGTGCCTTTTTAACTGTGCAAACCACGTGACAGGAACAGGAGCACATTAGTGCTATTGATGCCATTCGCATCGATAGGTACGAACGACTATTTCTTTTTAAGGTTTCTAAAGGTGTTTTGAACGTTTTTATAACCGATTGTCTTCATGTAGCGTTATTTGTATTTTAATAACTATTATTCTTTCTACACAGTGAAAATAATTACAACGCCGGTCTGCTTCGGTTCCTTAACCTCTCGCGAAAAACAGTTCCAAAAAATATCCTTTTTTTTTATTTGTTTAAAGTGACGGAACGAGCAAAACGTTCACCTTATGGTAAGTGCAACGTCTGCCCATGACAAATGCTGTGTCACCCAGAACAGTGTGACACCACAATGCGCCCGTCACCCTGAGACATCAGTTCTTAAGTCTCATATGCCCAGTGATTACGCTAGCTCTCAGTGCCCTTCAAACCAAAACACAGTAATGTTTGCACACTACTGCTTCACGGCAGAATAACTGACCCTGGGGTGGTACCTACGTAGACAGATTCCTGCATAGGAATCCTACCACCAGTGAGATCGTACAGTAAATGTCGAGAGATATTGGACTTTTTTAATTTTTATAGGACTGATGGTCACTGTTAGCCCGAAGGCTTTTACAGTTTCGCCGGATTGAAAGGTGGCATAGCGCTGAGAGCGCTCAGCCGAAACCTTTATTTATGGATGACTGTCGCAAGGGCCCCCGAGAGGGGACCTCGGCTTGGACCGTCATTCTGTTCGCGAGAGTAACAGACTCGAGGGTGCCCAAGGGGGCTTCGCTAAATGATGGAAACCTCTCATTATATTATCAGAACTGTCGAGGGCTGAGAACAAAGTTGAACACTGTTTACATGAATATATTGTCTGAATCGTATGATTTAATTGTCCTTACAGAAACTTATTCTAGTCCTGCTGCGGATAACATCGTTGCGGATTTTATCTCGCAGAGAAACTCCGAGCATAGCCCTTTCCATAGCTCGCTGCGCGACTCTGAGCTTCCTCATGCGGCCTGCAGTGAAGGACCACGTTTCGGTTCCGTAAGTCATCACTGGCAACACGCACTGGTTGTATACTTTTGTTTTCAGGCATTGAGGTATACTCGACGAGAAGATGTGACGCAATTTCCCGAACGCTGCCCAGCCGAGTTGGATCCGTCGACGCAGTTTGTGGCAATCTATGGGGGAGGCCTATGTTCAACAGTGGACTGTAATAGGCTGAAATGATGATGATGATGATGACAGAAACTTGGTTGATAATGGTTGCTAATAGTGAATTGATTGATACCCGTTACAATGTGTTTCGTTGCGATCGCGATCGGGCTGCTTGTGGTAAGTTTGACGGTGGTGGAGCGCTTGTAGCCGCAAAAAGGGATCTCCGTGCAAATCGGATATTTTTAAGTACATCACACGCTGGATAATGGATAACAACGTTTTAGCAAGTGTTGATTATATAATGTTGGAATTTCCGGCTAAAAAAACTTACGAAATATTATTGCCGCTTTCTATATTCCACCTCAACAACCTACAGAAGTGTATAAGTCACTTCTGAGACCACTTCAAAATATTTTGTTGAACGATATTATTGAGAAATTTTACATATTGGGTGATTTTAATGTCTCGTCGATAGACTGGCTATACTATCTCTCTTAGAAAATCAATTATCCCCGATTGGTAAATATATAGTTAATTTTCTTAACCTAATAGGTGGTTATCAACTGAATAACATAAAAAATCATCAGAGCAACGTACTCGATTTATTTATCACAAACGATTTCGGATATAATAATCACCTGTGCTCATCTCCATCATTAGAGCTGGTTCCCTCTGATTCTTTTCATCCGCCATTTTACATTTTTCATTTTTCATTTCTCACGACCATTAATTCACATTTAAAAATAAAAATAATGCTTGGATAAAGTGGAAAAAATATAAGTCTTCCTCGGACTATGAAACCTTTTCTATGTATCGCGCTCGATTTAAAGCCGAAAGTACAAATTGCTTTCGTAGATACATCAACACAATAGAAGAAGGTGTACGAAGAGATGTGAAGACATTTTGGCGGTATTTCAATAGTCGTAAAGATAGCAATAGTATACCTGAGACAATGAGATATGGCCAGGAAATAACTAACCAACCAGAAGTTGCCTGCAATTTATTCTCTCAATTCTTTGAATCTGTATTTGAACCATCTTCTATAGGTGCTGATCATAATATACCTAACACGGCCCACATTGGGTCTGAAATTTCCCCAGATATAAATATAACTTCAATTGAGTTTACGGTCGAAATGGTGCGCACTGTCCTTAAATCATTAGATGTCTGTAAGGGATCTGTGCCAGACGGAATACCTCCTTTCTTTCTTAAACATACAGCAGAAACAATCAGTATTCCTTTAACTATTCTATATAATAAATGCATTAGCGAAGGCACTTTTTCTGCTGTCTGGAAAACTGCTAATGTTATACCTATACATAAAGACGGATCTAAACATGATGTTGAGAATTATCGTCCAATATCGCTGTTATCTGCGATGTCGAAAGTCTTCGAAAGACCAGTGCATAATTATGTTTACCCTACTCTTCGTAATGTAATTATACCGCAACAACACGGTTTTGTTAAAAAACGTTCAACAGTAAGTAATCTTTTAGTGTACACAACATACCTATTTGAACATATGGACAAAGGTATTCAAGTGGACTCTATATACACGGACTTTCGTAAAGCGTTCGATAAAGTGGATCACAGCATATTGCTTCAGAAAATTGCCTATAATGGAATCAGGGTGATTTGTTGAGGTGGTTTCAGTCTTATATGTCCAACAGAACGCAAAAAGTAGTTGTACATGGTTATTCGTCCTGCTTGACAACCGTAACGTCTGGTGTACTCCAGGGCTCAATTCTCGGTCCATTTTTGTTCATTATATATATTAATGATATCTATACTTGCTTCCATCATAGTAACTTTCTACTTTACGCAGATGACTTAGAAGTCTACTTACCTATTCTCAGCATTGAAGACTGCCAGAGGCTACAAAGCGATCTTGCTATCTACTGCAATATTAATTAACTACATCTGAGTATCAATAAATGTAATAGTATAACCTTCACGAAAAAGCATAATATAATTAGTTTAACTTATGCCATTAATGATGCTGAGTTGATTAGTGTTAGAGTAATTAAGGACTTAGGCGTTATTTTAGACTCGAAACTCCGCCTTGGCAACCACGTTGACTATATTACAGATAAGGCTTTTCGAACATTAGGTTTTGTAATCAGATCTACAAAAGACTTCAATCGGCCTTTGTCACATCTAATTTTGTTTAATTCCTTGGTAAGACCGATTATTGAGTATGCTTCAACAGTTTGGAGTCCATTTTATGATAAATATAGTAACCAAATTGAACGTATTCAGCGCAAATTCTTAAAGACTGTTTACTATAGATGGCATCATAACTCTTTTCTTTCCTATTCCCAACACCTAGAAAGGTTCTAACTTCTTTATCTGCATAAGAGAAGAATACTCTCTGGTGCATTATATTTATACTGAATGTGTCATAACCATATTGACTGTATTTATCTTAATAATGAACTTTATTATCGTATCCCTAGTGATTCTCAGCGTATCCGGCATAAGTACGCTCATAAACTGTTCTATACTAAAAATTGTCGAACTAATGCCGGACTGCGCTCCCCGTTGCGACGCATGGTGCAATCGTACAATGACTATTTTACTGATATAGATATTTTTGTTGCCACTCCCTTTTGTTATAAAAAAGAAATAAAAAATTGTTTAAAAAATAAAATATAAAAACGTAATGTAATTATTCTACGAAAAAGTATTAAGTGTAATTAAACTAGCTGATGCCCGTGACTTCGTACGAGAGTCACTTTCGCATGTATAATATTAGTGGATGGATGTGAAACTCGTTACGTGCAACTCTTAGTATTTAATATGTGGTATATGGTGTTGAATGTGCATAAACTTATTTTGTATTTATTTTAATACGTGTTAAAATATACATTTGTACATTTGTTTGTATACCTTAATAAAAGAAAATAAAAAAAACGCACCCGTAATTTAACTGGTATTGAGGATGTTCATGGGAGTCAGTGATCACTTACCATCAGATGAGCCTGAGATTTTCCCCTCTTCTATAAAAAAATACTACAAATTGCCAATTAATTAAATTTATTATATTGTTAATTTTCATTCATTGAAAATAAAATATAGCGTCCCATTTCGAACCGTCGAAGCGTGTAATTAAGAATTTTATAAAAGTAAGTAGATACTAGGCCTGAATAAAATACGCTAAGTTCGTTTATTTCAGCGGCCTCACGAGAGTAATATTTTTCAGAGTAAATTTCATTTTCACTTCGTAAGATAATGAAAAGGGAGTTACGAGACCATTATCTTTGTATCTATTATTATTGGATGCAAACAATAGCAGACGACCGCTTATTGGTCAGAGTACCTGACTTCTACGTTGCGAGTTCACAGTTCGAATCACAGCCAGAAACAACGTTTATGCGAAAACGTAAATGGTCGGTTTTCGTGTCAGGTTGTTTTGTGCATGTGAAAATTATGTCTCTACAACGCACACACGAGACAGTAGAAATCCTACTGTGATGGTATTTATAAAAAAATGCCTAAAAATAAAAGTTACTTACTTAATATAGGTATTTTTGCATTACATGTGTAAAATTTATTTTAATATAATTTAAGGTTTTAAATTATTATTTATTTTATTGGTCGTGCGATTCCAACTCTGGTTACTGTCGTACGAGACTGCGTGGCCTTGTGGTCAAAGTATCTGACTAGTGCTCTGCGAGTCCTGTGTTTGAATCCCAGACACAAATGTTTGCTTTTCGAATAAGGTTGTGTTGTGATTATCCCCATATCTCTGACACTGAATCTAAAACTGACTCCGACCTCATAGCATAAGCGTTACATCGGGCGCGGGTAAGTTGTGACGAAAGTTATTTTGTGTCTGTGCGTACACTTGTGACACTATTATTTCTCCTGCGCAGTTGATAGCTTCCGACGGGAGTTCATTAATCTCAGACGTTATACGTCTGAGATTAACAAACTCCAATTTTTACTGCAGCAGCATGAATATAACATACGCACGAGTATATCATTTTGGCTTCTCATATCAGCTGAACCTCTATTAAGTTATATAAGTTTGGAGTCCATATTACATTATATTATATTACAATTTGGAGGTAGTCGATCAAGTCACCGAGTTCAGTACGCTGGTTTACAGGTGTCACGATAACCCCGAAAGCAGCTGTTGACATTCTCATAACCAATGCTCAAATGCACACAATGCACAAAAAAAAACGCAATTAGTAAAATTGCGTTTTTTTTTGTTTTTTTTTTTTACTATTTTAGTGTTTTATGTTTTCGATCCTAGCTTTATTAAACATACTGTAAATAATAAATGACATATAGCAAATTTTGTATCCTTTAGTAAATGTTTTCTATGCATTTTTGTATCTGAATATGAATTTTTAAATGTGCCTTTGTGCATTAGTGCTATTGATGCCATTCGCATCGATAGGTACGAACGACTATTTCTTTTTAAGGTTTCTAAAGGTGTTTTGAACGTTTTTATAACCGATTGTCTTCATGTAGCGTTATTTGTATTTTAATAACTATTATTCTTTCTACACAGTGAAAATAATTACAACGCCGGTCTGCTTCGGTTCCTTAACCTCTCGCGAAAAACAGTTCCAAAAAATATCCTTTTTTTTTATTTGTTTAAAGTGACGGAACGAGCAAAACGTTCACCTTATGGTAAGTGCAACGTCTGCCCATGACAAATGCTGTGTCACCCAGAACAGTGTGACACCACAATGCGCCCGTCACCCTGAGACATCAGTTCTTAAGTCTCATATGCCCAGTGATTACGCTAGCTCTCAGTGCCCTTCAAACCAAAACACAGTAATGTTTGCACACTACTGCTTCACGGCAGAATAACTGACCCTGGGGTGGTACCTACGTAGACAGATTCCTGCATAGGAATCCTACCACCAGTGAGATCGTACAGTAAATGTCGAGAGATATTGGACTTTTTTAATTTTTATAGGACTGATGGTCACTGTTAGCCCGAAGGCTTTTACAGTTTCGCCGGATTGAAAGGTGGCATAGCGCTGAGAGCGCTCAGCCGAAACCTTTATTTATGGATGACTGTCGCAAGGGCCCCCGAGAGGGGACCTCGGCTTGGACCGTCATTCTGTTCGCGAGAGTAACAGACTCGAGGGTGCCCAAGGGGGCCGGCCTCGGCTCGGTCAGTTACTGCAATCGGGAGAGCAGTATTACTACTACTATCATTACTAATACCATGATTATTATTGGATAAGTTTACCACCAATTCGGAATGCGTTTCCGCTGGAGAAGAAATGGCGCAAGAAACTCCAGCGACGCTTCTGTTTATGACACTACTGCTAAGGGAGAACCGGCCTGAGATGCGGCGGTATCGCGAATAACTTTGTCTGATATGCCCCCGCCGTCGGCGTGGTATATGGTGCGTGTATGTATGGTGGTGGTAGCGGTATGATGGTGCTAATGTGTGTTTGTGTAGTGTTGAGTAGAGTAGAGCGCTTGGGCCCTAGTGGTCGCGTCGTCAGGGTCCTCGAGGACGTGCCTCGGTCTCCTTTTTCTGCGGGTCGACTTTTGGTGTATCGCGAGGGGGTTGTATGTGGCGGCACTGACAATCAGTGGTTTGGGTTGCGTGGCGGCAGAGTCGAAGTATCGGCGAGAGACAAACTTTAGATATTGGGCTATGCTAGGAAGCCCTAAAACGATATGAAGGTTAGCATTACGCACGAACCACGGTGCTCCCGTGGCTTTACGCATGAATCGATTTTGTATTACCTGAAGTCGGTGAATTTGACGCGGGGAGGCATGCGCAAATACGGGGCTTGCGTATGTCATAATTGGCCGAATACAGGTTTTGTAAAGTGTAATATTATTACGTAGCGACATTTTGCTATTTTTATTTAGTAACGGATGTAAGGCCGAGGACGTACGCCGCTCGGTTCCTTACTCGGTTAATATGTGGACCGAAGCTGAGTCTCGAGTCTAATAGGACGCCTCAGTATTTGACTGTCTTTTCCCAGGGGATTGGACGATCGAACAACTCTATGGTGGGGAGATGCGGCGTCATGCGCCGCGAGAAGTACATGGCTGCACTTTTAATGGGGTTGACCTCGATCCTCCATTTCCGAAACCAGTTCCCGTGGGTTCGGGCTGCGGATTGGAGGCGTTTAGAGATAGTGTCTGGATTACGTCCAGACACATAGAGGCAGGTATCATCTGCGAAGAGGGCGAGTTCGACGCCGCTGGTGTGCGGTATGTCGTTCGTGAAAAGGGTGTAGAGCACGGGACCTAGGACTGAGCCTTGTGGTACGCCGGCTAAGATGGGATGTGATTCGGATCGCACCCCCTCGACGCGGTAGCGGAAGGTTCGACTGCGTAAGAAATCTCGTATGATGAGTACGAGGCGATCTGGCACACCGAGTCCATATAACTTGTATGAGCTCGTTGTGCTAGACCTTGTCGAACGCTTTCGCCACGTCGAAGAAGAGCGCTCCGGTATGAAGCGGGATTGAATGTGCTCCGTTATGCGGTGCACTTGCTGGGTACATGAGTGTTTGGCACGGAATCCAAACTGCTCGTGGAAACTGCTCGTTACAGGGCCGAAATTGGCCATTTTCATTCAGTCCATCAATACAATAATAAGTCGGAATATTAGTTCTAAAGATAATTTCACCATTAATAAAGCACAGATTGAAACCTCTATTTAGTTCATGAATGTCCATAATTGTAATTTTATTCCTTGAATATCCAGTTAAAAAGTATCTTATATTGATCTCCATAATACACGCTATATGTAACATTAACATGAATTGTGTTTTCATCGGAATTGGGATAACTGAATTTTTGTGAAATTTTAGTAAGAATATTAGTAAGGTTTCCCGAAATATCTATCGGGACTCCGAAATAAAATGAATTCTGTTTTTTTTTTGGTACTAGCTATATGTACGCAAAGAAATATGGAAATCGGTTGACCCGAAAGTCCGTGATATACGACGAGTTACGAAATACGAATAAGAATGTGTATACATATTTATAATAATATAAATTGCTTAAATACTCAAAATCAAATAATTAGTTTTTATTAGACTAATAATTTAAACGAAATGAACACGGTTTCGTTGAGGATTGTACTTTTGGCAGAGCAGACAACATTAATATTTCATAGATTTTAATTTTTTTTTTATTCTATTTTGTATCTTTTGTTATAGTTTACAATAAAGTTATATTAAATTGTAATAAACTAAATTAAATTAAATTGATGTCAACTTGTATTTACCATTGTAATATTTACTCAGTTTTACTGACTATTTACTCAGATCACAGGTTTTTAATTTTTTTTATTGGAGAAAGTATCGAGACAAGTAAAACGTTGACCTGATGGTAAGTGCAACACCCTCACAAAGCAAATGCTGTGTCACCCAGAACATTTCTGTGTGACACCACACTGCGCCCTTCATCCTGTGAGACATCAGTTTTTAAGTTCGTATGCCCAGATTACACTAGCTCTCAGTGTCCTTCAGACCGAAACACAGTAATGTTCGCACAATACTCCATAGCGGCAGAATACTGAATACCATACCTAGACAGATTATAGACTAGGCAAATGATGAAAACTGATATTTCATATTTTATTTACATTTCTTTTGTAACTCTTCAAATGTAACGCTTTTATTAATTATAACAACAACTAAATACAGTGCACGTAAGAATGTAAGATCTTTTTTTTAACAAGTATATGATTTAATTTGTTTCTTAAATATATATCTAGAACTTCTTCTTCTTCTTCTTAGCTATTATCCCGGCTATAGCCAGGGCCAGCTTTCCTGCATAATCGGCTCCCTTTTGCCCAGTCTTGAGCATCTTCCTCAGTCATTTTGTTGGAAGGCATGTCGTTTTTTACGACATCTAACCAACGCAGTTTAGGCCTAACACGCGGCCGCGAACCCGAAATTTAAAAGGCCAGACACATATTCCCTACGTACTCCTGCGGTCTGCGGAGTACGTGCCCGTACCACCTTAAACGACTTTCCTGCAGTTAATCAGAAATGTCACGTACACCAAGGCTGCCGCGGATGTAGATGTTACGAATTCGATCGCAACGAGTTGCAACACACATCCAACGGAGCATCTACATTTCGGTGACAAAAAAACTAAAAACATAAGCGTCCAAAAATTTTAATTTAAAAACGAAAAATTGTTTTTGCTTTTGCGCTAACAATTACTGCTAAAATACGTACTGCCATTAATAAAACATTTCATTGTTAACCTCAAGATATCACTGTGGTGGAAATTAACCAGAAAGGCTTTATTATCGTCAGGTAATTTCAATAAATATAAAATTATCATGTTAACTTAACACAATAAAAGCAGACTTCGATTATTTATTTCAATCCTACATTGAAATTGAGTAGTATTACACTCTCTTAACAAAGATATATTTCAGCAGTTCATTTGTAGTCAGAGCACGTAAGGTCCAGCGGCAAGTGTTTAGTTTAAATCAGTATTAGTAATGAAGTCTAGAAGCAAATAAGAACTACATTTTGATGACTCCTATCATTATCTAACATTTAAATTATAACGTATTTTAATTATTAAGACACATAATATAATGTCCTTTTAGCCGTATTGCGACCATGACTACAGCTTCTGAATGCTGTTATAAGGTAACAACTGCACAGGAAATATTACAGAAGCGTTTGCGAGGAAATATTACAGTTCCACACTTGGAAGCACGCAGAGGCACTTACTCATCATAACCTACCCACGCCCGATGCACTCATGGGATAAGGCCGAAAGGTACACTAAAATATAATTTCAGACATTCGTGGACAACACAATCAAACACAAAAATGAATCGATCTTCATATAGTATATCATATCAGTAAACATAGGTTAATAAAAATAAATAACTTTACAATTTCTAAATGTTTTATTAGCAAAGACTTTGAACGCCACATTGACACATTCCTCAAGAAAAATAATTTTGGAAGCTTAACATTGTTTAGGTTATGTAAAGCGTCGGCTACTTCGAGAGATTGATGGAAGTGGAATGTACCGTTGGATGGTTGGCTGTTGGCTGTTTTTTGTAGTAAAATATTTGAATGATAGTTAGTAATAGTAAGATGAAGTTTTAACGACAACAGAAATAATACTGAAAAGTGGTAACTTAAAACAAATCCAAAGAAATATTCTTTAAATAAAGAACTTTCGTGATACGAATTTCCATAAAAAGTGTTCGATCCTACAGTCTTAATTGTTTAAAAACTGACTCGTTCTGATAAAAGAGGTCACATAAAAGGTTTTTTGGGCAAATGGTATTAAGGCGCGGCATTCCAGCAAAGTGTTGGTCGTATTTACAGTAATGCCGCTGTTAATGACGTCATCCGTACCAGCCAGTCCTTTTCCAAAACACAACTAGCCAGTTGGAATAATTAGACATGCCACTTCGGTTAACACTGACGGCTTTGCAAGTTTTGGTGAACACATGAAGGGCAGGCGCTACGGCAGCAATGGCATTAGGTTAGCAAAGGTATTAGTCGTTAGTTGTTACATTCTCTCTGACACTACAGTTCTTGCAATGCCGTTCATGGTAGCACAGTAGTTTATTTTATATAGATACATTACTACAACATAAGTTCAAATAAAAAGAGAAGAAGCTTTGAAGAGTTTTATAAAAAAATTAAATACATCCATTTATACACTATCTTATTAAAATTAAATTAAGATTAATAATAAATTATCATTAACATTAATACGGAATCATACCAGCTGCTGAATTTCACCATCGTATATCGTGGCAAAGCACCAAATTCCATCCACATCACCTCGATTGTTGGCATTCCACCACTGTGCGCTTTTCAAGGAATTTTCTTCAACGCACGATCACTTAACATCAGGTAAGCCGCTTGCTCGTTTGCTCCCTCTTCTATAAAAAAAAATTAAGACTTCTGTCGTAACTTAACGTACATAGCGGTAACTATTCAAGATCTAAATCAACGCCGTGTAAAATTTAATGTTTATTTCATCGCTTGTTTTTACATAAGCAGTATTAAATTTGGTACACCTCTTTTGATACGCTTGCAAGAAAACACGTGTGCCAAAAATTATAAAATTTTATGACATGACATGGTGAGTATGTCGTTGATAAATTGAAGGTGAGTGATGTTAAATTGACGTTAAAACCGCATAATTTGAAGTCCAATAACTTGAAAATTCAACTTCAACAGCTATGAAGAGTTTTGGAAATACGATATAAAGTCCAAACCTTACACTTTTCTGAATAAGTTCTACTGAAAGTAAAACAGGATACCAAAAGCAGGCATAGCAATAGATTGTACCTACTCTTCTCTACTGTGCAATCTGGTAAACCGACTTATTCGCAAGAATGAAAGTTGCCCATTTATATGCAATAGCATGGCTGTACTACGATTGTAGTGTTCTGAGAGATACACAAATACGAAACAGATAAATTTTAGGCCAAGTCCTTATCTCCTCTCAAATATTTGTTCTTCTTCACAATTTAGTATTTTTTTTATTCTATAATGATGTTATCGCACTCCAGCCCACTTACACAAAGTTAAATTTTCGTTACAGTTCTAAAATCATGGTTGAAGAACTCGTTATCGACTGACTAAAGAAAAGTTTCAATAAATCAAATTGAAACGCAAAGTACCTGTCGAAGCGTAAATTAAGTTCTATCAATTAGAGGTAAAATAAACAGCGACAAATTTATTAACGTTCATTTCGTTTGTGTTATTGGTTACGATGTTGGTCTTTATGATTACGGCTAAAGTGATCTTCGATTCTCATTAAAATTAAGCATCAATTTGCGCAGTTATTAATGAATAAATAACCGCATTAATATGACAGCCTTTATCTTAATACGAGTATATGCAACAACAGTATCTTGGTTATCACTGAAAAACCATTAATCTTTAAATTATATCAGAGATATTTTGAATGACCTTATTCAAAATATTTGAGTTAACCCAGTGAACTGTCTCTGTAATAGAATACAAAGCTTATTATATTCTTATTACTTTGTGAGGAAACTATTTTCTTTGGTCTTTGCTTTGCTCTCTTGGTTATATGCACTGAGGCCAAAACATTTTATATAAAAAACGTTTCCTATTTAACTTTTGCACTGTAAACTAACTATGCCTTGAATGAATTCTAGTAATGTCTATTGAGTGTGGAATAAAATACTGTAAGATATATTATAGCAATGAAATAATTAATAGAACCATGCTTTATTTAAAAAAATAGTACGGTAAGAATAACAGAGTCTAAGATCTAAAATGTGTAGTTGCAATGCAAATGCGCATGTTTTCAAATTTATTGGTAGGTATTTGTTAGGAACTTACGCTTGTATTCCTAAGTTTCTAGTCTAAAACGTATCGATTCCATGTCGACGGTACTGCGGCTTATTTGATCTACCGTCATACCGTCATGGAAGTCCATGTCTTCTGTATATTGATTATTTATTTTATTTTATTTTATTTACACTTTATTGTTTCCCCTTAAAGGATACAATGGGCGGACTTAATGCCAGTTGGCATTCTCTGCCAGACAACCCAAGGCGTAGCGAAACAATGTGGCAGGTGTAAAACTTAAAAAAACTAAAAATTACATTTTAAAGACTACTGATAAATATGATAAATATTAAATACAATATAAAATACTCAAAATACATATAAATAAATACATATCAATATATAATTATGATAAATAAACAATAATACATAACTATGTACATATAAACTAACATACATACACACATACATATACATAAATATACGTGGTGGTTCGACATAAATTTGAAAAAAAAAAACAGTCCACAAACAATTTTAAATTAAATCTTTAAAATAATGCTCCCGTACTAACCTCTTAAAACTGATCTTATTTTGGGCTTTTTTAATGTCATCGGGCAAGGAGTTCCAGAGCAGTGCAGCCTGAACGATAAATGAGTTACCAACGAATTTGGAGAAGTGTTGAGGAATTGCAATCGTATAATTTGAAGCGGAACGAAGAACTCTTTCATGAGTTAAAGAAACGTATTGAAATTTGTCCTGAAGATAAGTAGGAGAAGTGGAATCATTTAAGATGGAGTAGAGAATATAGAGAATTCTAGAGTTGCGCCTCTGTTTGATAGTGAGCCATTTAAGGCGAGACCGATATTCAGAAATATGGTCATACTTGCGGAGACCGAAGACAAACCGGATACAGTTATTAAGAAGGCGCTCTAGTTTATTAAGCAGCACTTGGTTCAAATCTGGATAACATACATGAGCATAATCAATCATGGGTATAACAAGTGATTGCACAAGCATAAGCTTGGTCTGAAAATTGAGAAAGTTTCTCAGACGGTAGAGGGATTGTAAGGTGGCAGTGACTCTCCGGCTTATATGGGTGACGTGTGTCCCCCAGGTTAACAAGTTGTCCATGTACAACCCGAGATTCCGTACCGAGGTTGAGAACGGGATCAATACTCTGTTATAATGTACTGAGGGTAAGCCAGTTATATCAATTTTGCCTAACAATCTCGAGCTACCTACAAGAATTGCTTGGCATTTATTCGCGTTAACAGATACTCCAAAACGCGACGACCAGTCAGATACGGCTATCAAACAGGTATTCAGTCTGGCAATCGCGCTATGGAGATCGTCAATACTGGAATGCACATACATTTGTAGATCGTCAGCATACAGATGGTACGAACAATCGAAAATCGAGGTGATAGAGTTTATGAAAACTGAAAATAATATTGGAGATAGTATACCGCCTTGCGGGACGCCAGATCTCAGATCAACCCACCATTAAACCCATTATTAAAGTGTGGTGACGGCTTAACAAAAACCTACCACCCCATCTCATTCCACGGGTGTCCTAAAAGTCGACAGAGGTAATATAAAAACCAGGTGATAGACAGCAACATCTTTCTGAAACATCTGAATAAATAAACTACCTTTGCCAACCCGTCTGCCAAGCTTGGCAACTATGGTGAAATCCCTCCAAAATAACAGTTACAAACTTGTGGCAATCTATGGTGGAGGCCTAAGTTTAGCAGTGAACTAGCGATAGGCTTAAATGATGATGATGATGTCTAGTTTTATACGCCAGAGGAACTTCGTAAATCTCACTCTATCTCGCACTATAATTCAGAGTATTGACCTTCCTGTCTTTCTTTTAGTAACTTTGGGCTATGCGAGTTAGTGGCTTTGTGAGGACATCCAAGTCTCATTAAAACACGATTTTTGAGGTCGATTAACATCTTATTCTTAACAATTCTTAAACGAAATACTGAAGTCGTTTTTATTTTATTCGCTCTTACCATAAGTCCGTTTTTAATGGTTTTGCCATCAATAGATATGTTGTTATGCAATTTGAATTATCCGCTCCTATTTCAAGAAATACCATCCGTGTGAGATGTGTCCAATAAGTGAAGTCAACATTCTTGTTTGTTAATATCCTAAGAACACAGGCGTTATAAAGTATATTTAACAAAATCACTTATATATCGACTTGTCGCCAATAGTAGGGAAGTTACTATATAAAAATGTATAATCATATAATAAATTTCTCTCAGCAAGCTCCGGCAAAGAGATAACATTTACAATGTAGGTTTTTTTTATTCGTCTAATCCGTCCGAATTTGACTAAGTAAGGTACAAGGTTAAGGTATAGTTAATAATTTTTTTATCGTAATTAACAAATGTGACTACGAATAATTAGTTTTGTTTCTTACACTTTTCTAAAAGTTTTCTTAAACTTTTCTTAGGTAATCAAGTAATCTTTTGTACACAGAGACAGAATCTGCAGCTGTTTAAGTACAGATCTGCCGTGCTATTTTAAGGACTCTCGGAATATTTGGACCGTGTTCTGTGATCTAAAGTAAAGCTGATACTGCTGTAAACCAATTTTCAAATGCCCTCAACGGTTTATAATAGCTATTCTAATATATTTAACGGAAAAATGTGTTCTTTTTTTTTTAAATTTGTGCTAATAAAGCAATCATCATAATACATATACATTACACAACACTTTTGATGAAAGCTCTAATCGAAATAAATAAAAAAACTGGAGGACGTAACTCAGAGATATTTTTTATTTATTATTTACTACCTGATGCCCGCGACGTCGTCCGCGTGGATATAGGTTTAGTATCCCTTGGGAACTTTTTGGTTCTCCGGGAAGCTATCTCTGTGACAAATTTTGTCAAGATCGGTTCAGCGGTTGAGCCGTGATAAGGTTTAACAAACAGAGAAAGTTACTTTCGCATTTGTAATATTAATATGAATACATAAGATAATATGCATATACACATATGAGGTTATATTAATATAGAAAACCTTAATGTGATAAATTTATGAAAATGTGTACCTTTTCTATCCTAATATTTTTACTATAACAATGAACCTAAATAAAATAATTGAAATAAAAATATACACATATATATTATACTAAATGTGCATTTCCTACCAGATCAGATGATTACTGGAAATCATTTACATTGTCTCCAGTATCATATACATAGTAAATAAGTAATTTCGGAAGTACAACTTCACATACTCAGTCCTTGCTTTTCACATTGCAGTGAAAAAGTGATAAATATTTATTTAACAGCAGTACAAAAAAGAGAACTGTAATAACAACTGTAATAAAACAGACACGAAACTTATTTAAAGCTTACTAATTTATTACAAGCATTTCCCGCGGTTTCGGCTGGGTATACAGGCAGTTTTACGACTTATTTCGTCAAATACTACCAAAAAAATTATATTTAACTTTTATTAGTGTTGTTAGTCAAGTAGTAGTAATGATAATAACCAAACTAAAACAAATTACTTCTAAGATTACCTCACTCACTGTGTGGCCGGTTTTACAATCATAAACTATCGCATCGATAAAACTTTTGCTAACGCTATAGGACAAATAACAAAAGTAGTTTAAATCTAATGTAAAACTTAATCACAACTCAATCCTAACAAAAAACTGGCATAAAAACAATAAACCTATTTTGTTAAATCGAAGTAGACGTCCATTCATCTGATATAACTTAGACTAAGAGGAAGTATTCAATCAACCAAACAAAAATTGTTCCGGTGAAACATAGACTTGTTTATTACTAGTAGTTAAAGTACTAAGTGCCCTGTGAAGTATATTGTTATAACTGATATTTTATTGCTACAACCGAAAATCGGCCACGAAACTGTGGATTCGAGGACTTAAATGTGTGACGACCAATTATTAATCATTATTAAATCATATTATTTTTAATAATTAATAATATTAAGCATAATAAACACCAATTATTGATAAAAAATTATACACAACATATTTTTATATACGAAATTAGAGTAATATTCTTAATGAATGTTGAATTTATAAATTGCTAAAAAATGTTATAATACCTAGTAAAATATTGATTGATGGGGATAAAATAATATATTCTGTGACATTTCTTAGAATATCTTATAAGAATAATAATTGTAATTGTGGAAAATCCTTGGCAAAGGAATATCCGACGCAAAGCAATTTAAGCATTCGACATGAATACAAAGAAAACAATATCTGACCTTATTCTCACATATAACTTCCTTCCACATGAAGAAACACAATCTATGCCATTTCAATTCTGCTTACATTTTCGTGTAAAAAACAAAATTGTTGTTAACTGTAAGGAAATATTTCCATTTTATTATTACCTATTATTTTCCGGTAAAATCGGTAAGCTTAAACAATTGTGGGAACATTCTGAAAGGCATGTGTGTGAGTAGACTCTTTTATTGAAGGCCCCCTAAGTAATATCAGTGGCATATTTCACAGTGGTCGAATGGGGCAGAGTTTTTTTTCAAATTTCTTGAAATCGGAAGCGGAATGCCATCCATTAAGATGGCTGATTTAATCAGATCAGGAATGTGCTCTACCGAGTACATCTAAGTCATATGAAAAACCGACTTATTCGCAAGAATGAAAGTTGCCCATTTATATGCAATAGCATGGCTGTACTACGATTGTAGTGTTCTGAGAGATACACAAATACGAAACAGATAAATTTTAGGCCAAGTCCTTATCTCCTCTCAAATATTTGTTCTTCTTCACAATTTAGTATTTTTTTTATTCTATAATGATGTTATCGCACTCCAGCCCACTTACACAAAGTTAAATTTTCGTTACAGTTCTAAAATCATGGTTGAAGAACTCGTTATCGACTGACTAAAGAAAAGTTTCAATAAATCAAATTGAAACGCAAAGTACCTGTCGAAGCGTAAATTAAGTTCTATCAATTAGAGGTAAAATAAACAGCGACAAATTTATTAACGTTCATTTCGTTTGTGTTATTGGTTACGATGTTGGTCTTTATGATTACGGCTAAAGTGATCTTCGATTCTCATTAAAATTAAGCATCAATTTGCGCAGTTATTAATGAATAAATAACCGCATTAATATGACAGCCTTTATCTTAATACGAGTATATGCAACAACAGTATCTTGGTTATCACTGAAAAACCATTAATCTTTAAATTATATCAGAGATATTTTGAATGACCTTATTCAAAATATTTGAGTTAACCCAGTGAACTGTCTCTGTAATAGAATACAAAGCTTATTATATTCTTATTACTTTGTGAGGAAACTATTTTCTTTGGTCTTTGCTTTGCTCTCTTGGTTATATGCACTGAGGCCAAAACATTTTATATAAAAAACGTTTCCTATTTAACTTTTGCACTGTAAACTAACTATGCCTTGAATGAATTCTAGTAATGTCTATTGAGTGTGGAATAAAATACTGTAAGATATATTATAGCAATGAAATAATTAATAGAACCATGCTTTATTTAAAAAAATAGTACGGTAAGAATAACAGAGTCTAAGATCTAAAATGTGTAGTTGCAATGCAAATGCGCATGTTTTCAAATTTATTGGTAGGTATTTGTTAGGAACTTACGCTTGTATTCCTAAGTTTCTAGTCTAAAACGTATCGATTCCATGTCGACGGTACTGCGGCTTATTTGATCTACCGTCATACCGTCATGGAAGTCCATGTCTTCTGTATATTGATTATTTATTTTATTTTATTTTATTTACACTTTATTGTTTCCCCTTAAAGGATACAATGGGCGGACTTAATGCCAGTTGGCATTCTCTGCCAGACAACCCAAGGCGTAGCGAAACAATGTGGCAGGTGTAAAACTTAAAAAAACTAAAAATTACATTTTAAAGACTACTGATAAATATGATAAATATTAAATACAATATAAAATACTCAAAATACATATAAATAAATACATATCAATATATAATTATGATAAATAAACAATAATACATAACTATGTACATATAAACTAACATACATACACACATACATATACATAAATATACGTGGTGGTTCGACATAAATTTGAAAAAAAAAAAACAGTCCACAAACAATTTTAAATTAAATCTTTAAAATAATGCTCCCGTACTAACCTCTTAAAACTGATCTTATTTTGGGCTTTTTTAATGTCATCGGGCAAGGAGTTCCAGAGCAGTGCAGCCTGAACGATAAATGAGTTACCAACGAATTTGGAGAAGTGTTGAGGAATTGCAATCGTATAATTTGAAGCGGAACGAAGAACTCTTTCATGAGTTAAAGAAACGTATTGAAATTTGTCCTGAAGATAAGTAGGAGAAGTGGAATCATTTAAGATGGAGTAGAGAATATAGAGAATTCTAGAGTTGCGCCTCTGTTTGATAGTGAGCCATTTAAGGCGAGACCGATATTCAGAAATATGGTCATACTTGCGGAGACCGAAGACAAACCGGATACAGTTATTAAGAAGGCGCTCTAGTTTATTAAGCAGCACTTGGTTCAAATCTGGATAACATACATCAGCATAATCAATCATGGGTATAACAAGTGATTGCACAAGCATAAGCTTGGTCTGAAAATTGAGAAAGTTTCTCAGACGGTAGAGGGATTGTAAGGTGGCAGTGACTCTCCGGCTTATATGGGTGACGTGTGTCCCCCAGGTTAACAAGTTGTCCATGTACAACCCGAGATTCCGTACCGAGGTTGAGAACGGGATCAATACTCTGTTATAATGTACTGAGGGTAAGCCAGTTATATCAATTTTGCCTAACAATCTCGAGCTACCTACAAGAATTGCTTGGCATTTATTCGCGTTAACAGATACTCCAAAACGCGACGACCAGTCAGATACGGCTATCAAACAGGTATTCAGTCTGGCAATCGCGCTATGGAGATCGTCAATACTGGAATGCACATACATTTGTAGATCGTCAGCATACAGATGGTACGAACAATCGAAAATCGAGGTGATAGAGTTTATGAAAACTGAAAATAATATTGGAGATAGTATACCGCCTTGCGGGACGCCAGATCTCAGATCAACCCACCATTAAACCCATTATTAAAGTGTGGTGACGGCTTAACAAAAACCTACCACCCCATCTCATTCCACGGGTGTCCTAAAAGTCGACAGAGGTAATATAAAAACCAGGTGATAGACAGCAACATCTTTCTGAAACATCTGAATAAATAAACTACCTTTGCCAACCCGTCTGCCAAGCTTGGCAACTATGGTGAAATCCCTCCAAAATAACAGTTACAAACTTGTGGCAATCTATGGTGGAGGCCTAAGTTTAGCAGTGAACTAGCGATAGGCTTAAATGATGATGATGATGTCTAGTTTTATACGCCAGAGGAACTTCGTAAATCTCACTCTATCTCGCACTATAATTCAGAGTATTGACCTTCCTGTCTTTCTTTTAGTAACTTTGGGCTATGCGAGTTAGTGGCTTTGTGAGGACATCCAAGTCTCATTAAAACACGATTTTTGAGGTCGATTAACATCTTATTCTTAACAATTCTTAAACGAAATACTGAAGTCGTTTTTTATTTTATTCGCTCTTACCATAAGTCCGTTTTTAATGGTTTTGCCATCAATAGATATGTTGTTATGCAATTTGAATTATCCGCTCCTATTTCAAGAAATACCATCCGTGTGAGATGTGTCCAATAAGTGAAGTCAACATTCTTGTTTGTTAATATCCTAAGAACACAGGCGTTATAAAGTATATTTAACAAAATCACTTATATATCGACTTGTCGCCAATAGTAGGGAAGTTACTATATAAAAATGTATAATCATATAATAAATTTCTCTCAGCAAGCTCCGGCAAAGAGATAACATTTACAATGTAGGTTTTTTTTTATTCGTCTAATCCGTCCGAATTTGACTAAGTAAGGTACAAGGTTAAGGTATAGTTAATAATTTTTTTATCGTAATTAACAAATGTGACTACGAATAATTAGTTTTGTTTCTTACACTTTTCTAAAAGTTTTCTTAAACTTTTCTTAGGTAATCAAGTAATCTTTTGTACACAGAGACAGAATCTGCAGCTGTTTAAGTACAGATCTGCCGTGCTATTTTAAGGACTCTCGGAATATTTGGACCGTGTTCTGTGATCTAAAGTAAAGCTGATACTGCTGTAAACCAATTTTCAAATGCCCTCAACGGTTTATAATAGCTATTCTAATATATTTAACGGAAAAATGTGTTCTTTTTTTTTTAAATTTGTGCTAATAAAGCAATCATCATAATACATATACATTACACAACACTTTTGATGAAAGCTCTAATCGAAATAAATAAAAAAACTGGAGGACGTAACTCAGAGATATTTTTTATTTATTATTTACTACCTGATGCCCGCGACGTCGTCCGCGTGGATATAGGTTTAGTATCCCTTGGGAACTTTTTGGTTCTCCGGGAAGCTATCTCTGTGACAAATTTTGTCAAGATCGGTTCAGCGGTTGAGCCGTGATAAGGTTTAACAAACAGAGAAAGTTACTTTCGCATTTGTAATATTAATATGAATACATAAGATAATATGCATATACACATATGAGGTTATATTAATATAGAAAACCTTAATGTGATAAATTTATGAAAATGTGTACCTTTTCTATCCTAATATTTTTACTATAACAATGAACCTAAATAAAATAATTGAAATAAAAATATACACATATATATTATACTAAATGTGCATTTCCTACCAGATCAGATGATTACTGGAAATCATTTACATTGTCTCCAGTATCATATACATAGTAAATAAGTAATTTCGGAAGTACAACTTCACATACTCAGTCCTTGCTTTTCACATTGCAGTGAAAAAGTGATAAATATTTATTTAACAGCAGTACAAAAAGAGAACTGTAATAACAACTGTAATAAAACAGACACGAAACTTATTTAAAGCTTACTAATTTATTACAAGCATTTCCCGCGGTTTCGGCTGGGTATACAGGCAGTTTTACGACTTATTTCGTCAAATACTACCAAAAAAAATTATATTTAACTTTTATTAGTGTTGTTAGTCAAGTAGTAGTAATGATAATAACCAAACTAAAACAAATTACTTCTAAGATTACCTCACTCACTGTGTGGCCGGTTTTACAATCATAAACTATCGCATCGATAAAACTTTTGCTAACGCTATAGGACAAATAACAAAAGTAGTTTAAATCTAATGTAAAACTTAATCACAACTCAATCCTAACAAAAAACTGGCATAAAAACAATAAACCTATTTTGTTAAATCGAAGTAGACGTCCATTCATCTGATATAACTTAGACTAAGAGGAAGTATTCAATCAACCAAACAAAAATTGTTCCTACCCTCAGTACATTATAACAGAGTATTGATCCCGTTCTCAACCTCGGTACGGAATCTCGGGTTGTACATGGACAACTTGTTAACCTGGGGGACACACGTCACCCATATAAGCCGGAGAGTCACTGCCACCTTACAATCCCTCTACCGTCTGAGAAACTTTCTCAATTTTCAGACCAAGCTTATGCTTGTGCAATCACTTGTTATACCCATGATTGATTATGCTCATGTATGTTATCCAGATTTGAACCAAGTGCTGCTTAATAAACTAGAGCGCCTTCTTAATAACTGTATCCGGTTTGTCTTCGGTCTCCGCAAGTATGACCATATTTCTGAATATCGGTCTCGCCTTAAATGGCTCACTATCAAACAGAGGCGCAACTCTAGAATTTAATTTAACTCTAGAACTCTAGAACAGAAACACAGGCGTTATAAAGTATATTTAACAAAATCACTTATATATCGACTTGTCGCCAATAGTAGGGAAGTTACTATATAAAAATGTATAATCATATAATAAATTTCTCTCAGCAAGCTCCGGCAAAGAGATAACATTTACAATGTAGGTTTTTTTTATTCGTCTAATCCGTCCGAATTTGACTAAGTAAGGTACAAGGTTAAGGTATAGTTAATAATTTTTTTATCGTAATTAACAAATGTGACTACGAATAATTAGTTTTGTTTCTTACACTTTTCTAAAAGTTTTCTTAAACTTTTCTTAGGTAATCAAGTAATCTTTTGTACACAGAGACAGAATCTGCAGCTGTTTAAGTACAGATCTGCCGTGCTATTTTAAGGACTCTCGGAATATTTGGACCGTGTTCTGTGATCTAAAGTAAAGCTGATACTGCTGTAAACCAATTTTCAAATGCCCTCAACGGTTTATAATAGCTATTCTAATATATTTAACGGAAAAATGTGTTCTTTTTTTTTTAAATTTGTGCTAATAAAGCAATCATCATAATACATATACATTACACAACACTTTTGATGAAAGCTCTAATCGAAATAAATAAAAAAACTGGAGGACGTAACTCAGAGATATTTTTTATTTATTATTTACTACCTGATGCCCGCGACGTCGTCCGCGTGGATATAGGTTTAGTATCCCTTGGGAACTTTTTGGTTCTCCGGGAAGCTATCTCTGTGACAAATTTTGTCAAGATCGGTTCAGCGGTTGAGCCGTGATAAGGTTTAACAAACAGAGAAAGTTACTTTCGCATTTGTAATATTAATATGAATACATAAGATAATATGCATATACACATATGAGGTTATATTAATATAGAAAACCTTAATGTGATAAATTTATGAAAATGTGTACCTTTTCTATCCTAATATTTTTACTATAACAATGAACCTAAATAAAATAATTGAAATAAAAATATACACATATATATTATACTAAATGTGCATTTCCTACCAGATCAGATGATTACTGGAAATCATTTACATTGTCTCCAGTATCATATACATAGTAAATAAGTAATTTCGGAAGTACAACTTCACATACTCAGTCCTTGCTTTTCACATTGCAGTGAAAAAGTGATAAATATTTATTTAACAGCAGTACAAAAAAGAGAACTGTAATAACAACTGTAATAAAACAGACACGAAACTTATTTAAAGCTTACTAATTTATTACAAGCATTTCCCGCGGTTTCGGCTGGGTATACAGGCAGTTTTACGACTTATTTCGTCAAATACTACCAAAAAAATTATATTTAACTTTTATTAGTGTTGTTAGTCAAGTAGTAGTAATGATAATAACCAAACTAAAACAAATTACTTCTAAGATTACCTCACTCACTGTGTGGCCGGTTTTACAATCATAAACTATCGCATCGATAAAACTTTTGCTAACGCTATAGGACAAATAACAAAAGTAGTTTAAATCTAATGTAAAACTTAATCACAACTCAATCCTAACAAAAAACTGGCATAAAAACAATAAACCTATTTTGTTAAATCGAAGTAGACGTCCATTCATCTGATATAACTTAGACTAAGAGGAAGTATTCAATCAACCAAACAAAAATTGTTCCGGTGAAACATAGACTTGTTTATTACTAGTAGTTAAAGTACTAAGTGCCCTGTGAAGTATATTGTTATAACTGATATTTTATTGCTACAACCGAAAATCGGCCACGAAACTGTGGATTCGAGGACTTAAATGTGTGACGACCAATTATTAATCATTATTAAATCATATTATTTTTAATAATTAATAATATTAAGCATAATAAACACCAATTATTGATAAAAAATTATACACAACATATTTTTATATACGAAATTAGAGTAATATTCTTAATGAATGTTGAATTTATAAATTGCTAAAAAATGTTATAATACCTAGTAAAATATTGATTGATGGGGATAAAATAATATATTCTGTGACATTTCTTAGAATATCTTATAAGAATAATAATTGTAATTGTGGAAAATCCTTGGCAAAGGAATATCCGACGCAAAGCAATTTAAGCATTCGACATGAATACAAAGAAAACAATATCTGACCTTATTCTCACATATAACTTCCTTCCACATGAAGAAACACAATCTATGCCATTTCAATTCTGCTTACATTTTCGTGTAAAAAACAAAATTGTTGTTAACTGTAAGGAAATATTTCCATTTTATTATTACCTATTATTTTCCGGTAAAATCGGTAAGCTTAAACAATTGTGGGAACATTCTGAAAGGCATGTGTGTGAGTAGACTCTTTTATTGAAGGCCCCCTAAGTAATATCAGTGGCATATTTCACAGTGGTCGAATGGGGCAGAGTTTTTTTTCAAATTTCTTGAAATCGGAAGCGGAATGCCATCCATTAAGATGGCTGATTTAATCAGATCAGGAATGTGCTCTACCGAGTACATCTAAGTCATATGAAAAACCGACTTATTCGCAAGAATGAAAGTTGCCCATTTATATGCAATAGCATGGCTGTACTACGATTGTAGTGTTCTGAGAGATACACAAATACGAAACAGATAAATTTTAGGCCAAGTCCTTATCTCCTCTCAAATATTTGTTCTTCTTCACAATTTAGTATTTTTTTTATTCTATAATGATGTTATCGCACTCCAGCCCACTTACACAAAGTTAAATTTTCGTTACAGTTCTAAAATCATGGTTGAAGAACTCGTTATCGACTGACTAAAGAAAAGTTTCAATAAATCAAATTGAAACGCAAAGTACCTGTCGAAGCGTAAATTAAGTTCTATCAATTAGAGGTAAAATAAACAGCGACAAATTTATTAACGTTCATTTCGTTTGTGTTATTGGTTACGATGTTGGTCTTTATGATTACGGCTAAAGTGATCTTCGATTCTCATTAAAATTAAGCATCAATTTGCGCAGTTATTAATGAATAAATAACCGCATTAATATGACAGCCTTTATCTTAATACGAGTATATGCAACAACAGTATCTTGGTTATCACTGAAAAACCATTAATCTTTAAATTATATCAGAGATATTTTGAATGACCTTATTCAAAATATTTGAGTTAACCCAGTGAACTGTCTCTGTAATAGAATACAAAGCTTATTATATTCTTATTACTTTGTGAGGAAACTATTTTCTTTGGTCTTTGCTTTGCTCTCTTGGTTATATGCACTGAGGCCAAAACATTTTATATAAAAAACGTTTCCTATTTAACTTTTGCACTGTAAACTAACTATGCCTTGAATGAATTCTAGTAATGTCTATTGAGTGTGGAATAAAATACTGTAAGATATATTATAGCAATGAAATAATTAATAGAACCATGCTTTATTTAAAAAAATAGTACGGTAAGAATAACAGAGTCTAAGATCTAAAATGTGTAGTTGCAATGCAAATGCGCATGTTTTCAAATTTATTGGTAGGTATTTGTTAGGAACTTACGCTTGTATTCCTAAGTTTCTAGTCTAAAACGTATCGATTCCATGTCGACGGTACTGCGGCTTATTTGATCTACCGTCATACCGTCATGGAAGTCCATGTCTTCTGTATATTGATTATTTATTTTATTTTATTTTATTTACACTTTATTGTTTCCCCTTAAAGGATACAATGGGCGGACTTAATGCCAGTTGGCATTCTCTGCCAGACAACCCAAGGCGTAGCGAAACAATGTGGCAGGTGTAAAACTTAAAAAAACTAAAAATTACATTTTAAAGACTACTGATAAATATGATAAATATTAAATACAATATAAAATACTCAAAATACATATAAATAAATACATATCAATATATAATTATGATAAATAAACAATAATACATAACTATGTACATATAAACTAACATACATACACACATACATATACATAAATATACGTGGTGGTTCGACATAAATTTGAAAAAAAAAAACAGTCCACAAACAATTTTAAATTAAATCTTTAAAATAATGCTCCCGTACTAACCTCTTAAAACTGATCTTATTTTGGGCTTTTTTAATGTCATCGGGCAAGGAGTTCCAGAGCAGTGCAGCCTGAACGATAAATGAGTTACCAACGAATTTGGAGAAGTGTTGAGGAATTGCAATCGTATAATTTGAAGCGGAACGAAGAACTCTTTCATGAGTTAAAGAAACGTATTGAAATTTGTCCTGAAGATAAGTAGGAGAAGTGGAATCATTTAAGATGGAGTAGAGAATATAGAGAATTCTAGAGTTGCGCCTCTGTTTGATAGTGAGCCATTTAAGGCGAGACCGATATTCAGAAATATGGTCATACTTGCGGAGACCGAAGACAAACCGGATACAGTTATTAAGAAGGCGCTCTAGTTTATTAAGCAGCACTTGGTTCAAATCTGGATAACATACATCAGCATAATCAATCATGGGTATAACAAGTGATTGCACAAGCATAAGCTTGGTCTGAAAATTGAGAAAGTTTCTCAGACGGTAGAGGGATTGTAAGGTGGCAGTGACTCTCCGGCTTATATGGGTGACGTGTGTCCCCCAGGTTAACAAGTTGTCCATGTACAACCCGAGATTCCGTACCGAGGTTGAGAACGGGATCAATACTCTGTTATAATGTACTGAGGGTAAGCCAGTTATATCAATTTTGCCTAACAATCTCGAGCTACCTACAAGAATTGCTTGGCATTTATTCGCGTTAACAGATACTCCAAAACGCGACGACCAGTCAGATACGGCTATCAAACAGGTATTCAGTCTGGCAATCGCGCTATGGAGATCGTCAATACTGGAATGCACATACATTTGTAGATCGTCAGCATACAGATGGTACGAACAATCGAAAATCGAGGTGATAGAGTTTATGAAAACTGAAAATAATATTGGAGATAGTATACCGCCTTGCGGGACGCCAGATCTCAGATCAACCCACCATTAAACCCATTATTAAAGTGTGGTGACGGCTTAACAAAAACCTACCACCCCATCTCATTCCACGGGTGTCCTAAAAGTCGACAGAGGTAATATAAAAACCAGGTGATAGACAGCAACATCTTTCTGAAACATCTGAATAAATAAACTACCTTTGCCAACCCGTCTGCCAAGCTTGGCAACTATGGTGAAATCCCTCCAAAATAACAGTTACAAACTTGTGGCAATCTATGGTGGAGGCCTAAGTTTAGCAGTGAACTAGCGATAGGCTTAAATGATGATGATGATGTCTAGTTTTATACGCCAGAGGAACTTCGTAAATCTCACTCTATCTCGCACTATAATTCAGAGTATTGACCTTCCTGTCTTTCTTTTAGTAACTTTGGGCTATGCGAGTTAGTGGCTTTGTGAGGACATCCAAGTCTCATTAAAACACGATTTTTGAGGTCGATTAACATCTTATTCTTAACAATTCTTAAACGAAATACTGAAGTCGTTTTTATTTTATTCGCTCTTACCATAAGTCCGTTTTTAATGGTTTTGCCATCAATAGATATGTTGTTATGCAATTTGAATTATCCGCTCCTATTTCAAGAAATACCATCCGTGTGAGATGTGTCCAATAAGTGAAGTCAACATTCTTGTTTGTTAATATCCTAAGAACACAGGCGTTATAAAGTATATTTAACAAAATCACTTATATATCGACTTGTCGCCAATAGTAGGGAAGTTACTATATAAAAATGTATAATCATATAATAAATTTCTCTCAGCAAGCTCCGGCAAAGAGATAACATTTACAATGTAGGTTTTTTTTATTCGTCTAATCCGTCCGAATTTGACTAAGTAAGGTACAAGGTTAAGGTATAGTTAATAATTTTTTTATCGTAATTAACAAATGTGACTACGAATAATTAGTTTTGTTTCTTACACTTTTCTAAAAGTTTTCTTAAACTTTTCTTAGGTAATCAAGTAATCTTTTGTACACAGAGACAGAATCTGCAGCTGTTTAAGTACAGATCTGCCGTGCTATTTTAAGGACTCTCGGAATATTTGGACCGTGTTCTGTGATCTAAAGTAAAGCTGATACTGCTGTAAACCAATTTTCAAATGCCCTCAACGGTTTATAATAGCTATTCTAATATATTTAACGGAAAAATGTGTTCTTTTTTTTTTAAATTTGTGCTAATAAAGCAATCATCATAATACATATACATTACACAACACTTTTGATGAAAGCTCTAATCGAAATAAATAAAAAAACTGGAGGACGTAACTCAGAGATATTTTTTATTTATTATTTACTACCTGATGCCCGCGACGTCGTCCGCGTGGATATAGGTTTAGTATCCCTTGGGAACTTTTTGGTTCTCCGGGAAGCTATCTCTGTGACAAATTTTGTCAAGATCGGTTCAGCGGTTGAGCCGTGATAAGGTTTAACAAACAGAGAAAGTTACTTTCGCATTTGTAATATTAATATGAATACATAAGATAATATGCATATACACATATGAGGTTATATTAATATAGAAAACCTTAATGTGATAAATTTATGAAAATGTGTACCTTTTCTATCCTAATATTTTTACTATAACAATGAACCTAAATAAAATAATTGAAATAAAAATATACACATATATATTATACTAAATGTGCATTTCCTACCAGATCAGATGATTACTGGAAATCATTTACATTGTCTCCAGTATCATATACATAGTAAATAAGTAATTTCGGAAGTACAACTTCACATACTCAGTCCTTGCTTTTCACATTGCAGTGAAAAAGTGATAAATATTTATTTAACAGCAGTACAAAAAAGAGAACTGTAATAACAACTGTAATAAAACAGACACGAAACTTATTTAAAGCTTACTAATTTATTACAAGCATTTCCCGCGGTTTCGGCTGGGTATACAGGCAGTTTTACGACTTATTTCGTCAAATACTACCAAAAAAATTATATTTAACTTTTATTAGTGTTGTTAGTCAAGTAGTAGTAATGATAATAACCAAACTAAAACAAATTACTTCTAAGATTACCTCACTCACTGTGTGGCCGGTTTTACAATCATAAACTATCGCATCGATAAAACTTTTGCTAACGCTATAGGACAAATAACAAAAGTAGTTTAAATCTAATGTAAAACTTAATCACAACTCAATCCTAACAAAAAACTGGCATAAAAACAATAAACCTATTTTGTTAAATCGAAGTAGACGTCCATTCATCTGATATAACTTAGACTAAGAGGAAGTATTCAATCAACCAAACAAAAATTGTTCCGGTGAAACATAGACTTGTTTATTACTAGTAGTTAAAGTACTAAGTGCCCTGTGAAGTATATTGTTATAACTGATATTTTATTGCTACAACCGAAAATCGGCCACGAAACTGTGGATTCGAGGACTTAAATGTGTGACGACCAATTATTAATCATTATTAAATCATATTATTTTTAATAATTAATAATATTAAGCATAATAAACACCAATTATTGATAAAAAATTATACACAACATATTTTTATATACGAAATTAGAGTAATATTCTTAATGAATGTTGAATTTATAAATTGCTAAAAAATGTTATAATACCTAGTAAAATATTGATTGATGGGGATAAAATAATATATTCTGTGACATTTCTTAGAATATCTTATAAGAATAATAATTGTAATTGTGGAAAATCCTTGGCAAAGGAATATCCGACGCAAAGCAATTTAAGCATTCGACATGAATACAAAGAAAACAATATCTGACCTTATTCTCACATATAACTTCCTTCCACATGAAGAAACACAATCTATGCCATTTCAATTCTGCTTACATTTTCGTGTAAAAAACAAAATTGTTGTTAACTGTAAGGAAATATTTCCATTTTATTATTACCTATTATTTTCCGGTAAAATCGGTAAGCTTAAACAATTGTGGGAACATTCTGAAAGGCATGTGTGTGAGTAGACTCTTTTATTGAAGGCCCCCTAAGTAATATCAGTGGCATATTTCACAGTGGTCGAATGGGGCAGAGTTTTTTTTCAAATTTCTTGAAATCGGAAGCGGAATGCCATCCATTAAGATGGCTGATTTAATCAGATCAGGAATGTGCTCTACCGAGTACATCTAAGTCATATGAAAAACCGACTTATTCGCAAGAATGAAAGTTGCCCATTTATATGCAATAGCATGGCTGTACTACGATTGTAGTGTTCTGAGAGATACACAAATACGAAACAGATAAATTTTAGGCCAAGTCCTTATCTCCTCTCAAATATTTGTTCTTCTTCACAATTTAGTATTTTTTTTATTCTATAATGATGTTATCGCACTCCAGCCCACTTACACAAAGTTAAATTTTCGTTACAGTTCTAAAATCATGGTTGAAGAACTCGTTATCGACTGACTAAAGAAAAGTTTCAATAAATCAAATTGAAACGCAAAGTACCTGTCGAAGCGTAAATTAAGTTCTATCAATTAGAGGTAAAATAAACAGCGACAAATTTATTAACGTTCATTTCGTTTGTGTTATTGGTTACGATGTTGGTCTTTATGATTACGGCTAAAGTGATCTTCGATTCTCATTAAAATTAAGCATCAATTTGCGCAGTTATTAATGAATAAATAACCGCATTAATATGACAGCCTTTATCTTAATACGAGTATATGCAACAACAGTATCTTGGTTATCACTGAAAAACCATTAATCTTTAAATTATATCAGAGATATTTTGAATGACCTTATTCAAAATATTTGAGTTAACCCAGTGAACTGTCTCTGTAATAGAATACAAAGCTTATTATATTCTTATTACTTTGTGAGGAAACTATTTTCTTTGGTCTTTGCTTTGCTCTCTTGGTTATATGCACTGAGGCCAAAACATTTTATATAAAAAACGTTTCCTATTTAACTTTTGCACTGTAAACTAACTATGCCTTGAATGAATTCTAGTAATGTCTATTGAGTGTGGAATAAAATACTGTAAGATATATTATAGCAATGAAATAATTAATAGAACCATGCTTTATTTAAAAAAATAGTACGGTAAGAATAACAGAGTCTAAGATCTAAAATGTGTAGTTGCAATGCAAATGCGCATGTTTTCAAATTTATTGGTAGGTATTTGTTAGGAACTTACGCTTGTATTCCTAAGTTTCTAGTCTAAAACGTATCGATTCCATGTCGACGGTACTGCGGCTTATTTGATCTACCGTCATACCGTCATGGAAGTCCATGTCTTCTGTATATTGATTATTTATTTTATTTTATTTTATTTACACTTTATTGTTTCCCCTTAAAGGATACAATGGGCGGACTTAATGCCAGTTGGCATTCTCTGCCAGACAACCCAAGGCGTAGCGAAACAATGTGGCAGGTGTAAAACTTAAAAAAAACTAAAAATTACATTTTAAAGACTACTGATAAATATGATAAATATTAAATACAATATAAAATACTCAAAATACATATAAATAAATACATATCAATATATAATTATGATAAATAAACAATAATACATAACTATGTACATATAAACTAACATACATACACACATACATATACATAAATATACGTGGTGGTTCGACATAAATTTGAAAAAAAAAACAGTCCACAAACAATTTTAAATTAAATCTTTAAAATAATGCTCCCGTACTAACCTCTTAAAACTGATCTTATTTTGGGCTTTTTTAATGTCATCGGGCAAGGAGTTCCAGAGCAGTGCAGCCTGAACGATAAATGAGTTACCAACGAATTTGGAGAAGTGTTGAGGAATTGCAATCGTATAATTTGAAGCGGAACGAAGAACTCTTTCATGAGTTAAAGAAACGTATTGAAATTTGTCCTGAAGATAAGTAGGAGAAGTGGAATCATTTAAGATGGAGTAGAGAATATAGAGAATTCTAGAGTTGCGCCTCTGTTTGATAGTGAGCCATTTAAGGCGAGACCGATATTCAGAAATATGGTCATACTTGCGGAGACCGAAGACAAACCGGATACAGTTATTAAGAAGGCGCTCTAGTTTATTAAGCAGCACTTGGTTCAAATCTGGATAACATACATCAGCATAATCAATCATGGGTATAACAAGTGATTGCACAAGCATAAGCTTGGTCTGAAAATTGAGAAAGTTTCTCAGACGGTAGAGGGATTGTAAGGTGGCAGTGACTCTCCGGCTTATATGGGTGACGTGTGTCCCCCAGGTTAACAAGTTGTCCATGTACAACCCGAGATTCCGTACCGAGGTTGAGAACGGGATCAATACTCTGTTATAATGTACTGAGGGTAAGCCAGTTATATCAATTTTGCCTAACAATCTCGAGCTACCTACAAGAATTGCTTGGCATTTATTCGCGTTAACAGATACTCCAAAACGCGACGACCAGTCAGATACGGCTATCAAACAGGTATTCAGTCTGGCAATCGCGCTATGGAGATCGTCAATACTGGAATGCACATACATTTGTAGATCGTCAGCATACAGATGGTACGAACAATCGAAAATCGAGGTGATAGAGTTTATGAAAACTGAAAATAATATTGGAGATAGTATACCGCCTTGCGGGACGCCAGATCTCAGATCAACCCACCATTAAACCCATTATTAAAGTGTGGTGACGGCTTAACAAAAACCTACCACCCCATCTCATTCCACGGGTGTCCTAAAAGTCGACAGAGGTAATATAAAAACCAGGTGATAGACAGCAACATCTTTCTGAAACATCTGAATAAATAAACTACCTTTGCCAACCCGTCTGCCAAGCTTGGCAACTATGGTGAAATCCCTCCAAAATAACAGTTACAAACTTGTGGCAATCTATGGTGGAGGCCTAAGTTTAGCAGTGAACTAGCGATAGGCTTAAATGATGATGATGATGTCTAGTTTTATACGCCAGAGGAACTTCGTAAATCTCACTCTATCTCGCACTATAATTCAGAGTATTGACCTTCCTGTCTTTCTTTTAGTAACTTTGGGCTATGCGAGTTAGTGGCTTTGTGAGGACATCCAAGTCCCATTAAAACACGATTTTTGAGGTCGATTAACATCTTATTCTTAACAATTCTTAAACGAAATACTGAAGTCGTTTTTATTTTATTCGCTCTTACCATAAGTCCGTTTTTAATGGTTTTGCCATCAATAGATATGTTGTTATGCAATTTGAATTATCCGCTCCTATTTCAAGAAATACCATCCGTGTGAGATGTGTCCAATAAGTGAAGTCAACATTCTTGTTTGTTAATATCCTAAGAACACAGGCGTTATAAAGTATATTTAACAAAATCACTTATATATCGACTTGTCGCCAATAGTAGGGAAGTTACTATATAAAAATGTATAATCATATAATAAATTTCTCTCAGCAAGCTCCGGCAAAGAGATAACATTTACAATGTAGGTTTTTTTTATTCGTCTAATCCGTCCGAATTTGACTAAGTAAGGTACAAGGTTAAGGTATAGTTAATAATTTTTTTATCGTAATTAACAAATGTGACTACGAATAATTAGTTTTGTTTCTTACACTTTTCTAAAAGTTTTCTTAAACTTTTCTTAGGTAATCAAGTAATCTTTTGTACACAGAGACAGAATCTGCAGCTGTTTAAGTACAGATCTGCCGTGCTATTTTAAGGACTCTCGGAATATTTGGACCGTGTTCTGTGATCTAAAGTAAAGCTGATACTGCTGTAAACCAATTTTCAAATGCCCTCAACGGTTTATAATAGCTATTCTAATATATTTAACGGAAAAAATGTGTTCTTTTTTTTTTAAATTTGTGCTAATAAAGCAATCATCATAATACATATACATTACACAACACTTTTGATGAAAGCTCTAATCGAAATAAATAAAAAAACTGGAGGACGTAACTCAGAGATATTTTTTATTTATTATTTACTACCTGATGCCCGCGACGTCGTCCGCGTGGATATAGGTTTAGTATCCCTTGGGAACTTTTTGGTTCTCCGGGAAGCTATCTCTGTGACAAATTTTGTCAAGATCGGTTCAGCGGTTGAGCCGTGATAAGGTTTAACAAACAGAGAAAGTTACTTTCGCATTTGTAATATTAATATGAATACATAAGATAATATGCATATACACATATGAGGTTATATTAATATAGAAAACCTTAATGTGATAAATTTATGAAAATGTGTACCTTTTCTATCCTAATATTTTTTACTATAACAATGAACCTAAATAAAATAATTGAAATAAAAATATACACATATATATTATACTAAATGTGCATTTCCTACCAGATCAGATGATTACTGGAAATCATTTACATTGTCTCCAGTATCATATACATAGTAAATAAGTAATTTCGGAAGTACAACTTCACATACTCAGTCCTTGCTTTTCACATTGCAGTGAAAAAGTGATAAATATTTATTTAACAGCAGTACAAAAAAGAGAACTGTAATAACAACTGTAATAAAACAGACACGAAACTTATTTAAAGCTTACTAATTTATTACAAGCATTTCCCGCGGTTTCGGCTGGGTATACAGGCAGTTTTACGACTTATTTCGTCAAATACTACCAAAAAAATTATATTTAACTTTTATTAGTGTTGTTAGTCAAGTAGTAGTAATGATAATAACCAAACTAAAACAAATTACTTCTAAGATTACCTCACTCACTGTGTGGCCGGTTTTACAATCATAAACTATCGCATCGATAAAACTTTTGCTAACGCTATAGGACAAATAACAAAAGTAGTTTAAATCTAATGTAAAACTTAATCACAACTCAATCCTAACAAAAAACTGGCATAAAAACAATAAACCTATTTTGTTAAATCGAAGTAGACGTCCATTCATCTGATATAACTTAGACTAAGAGGAAGTATTCAATCAACCAAACAAAAATTGTTCCGGTGAAACATAGACTTGTTTATTACTAGTAGTTAAAGTACTAAGTGCCCTGTGAAGTATATTGTTATAACTGATATTTTATTGCTACAAACCGAAAATCGGCCACGAAACTGTGGATTCGAGGACTTAAATGTGTGACGACCAATTATTAATCATTATTAAATCATATTATTTTTAATAATTAATAATATTAAGCATAATAAACACCAATTATTGATAAAAAATTATACACAACATATTTTTATATACGAAATTAGAGTAATATTCTTAATGAATGTTGAATTTATAAATTGCTAAAAAATGTTATAATACCTAGTAAAATATTGATTGATGGGGATAAAATAATATATTCTGTGACATTTCTTAGAATATCTTATAAGAATAATAATTGTAATTGTGGAAAATCCTTGGCAAAGGAATATCCGACGCAAAGCAATTTAAGCATTCGACATGAATACAAAGAAAACAATATCTGACCTTATTCTCACATATAACTTCCTTCCACATGAAGAAACACAATCTATGCCATTTCAATTCTGCTTACATTTTCGTGTAAAAAACAAAATTGTTGTTAACTGTAAGGAAATATTTCCATTTTATTATTACCTATTATTTTCCGGTAAAATCGGTAAGCTTAAACAATTGTGGGAACATTCTGAAAGGCATGTGTGTGAGTAGACTCTTTTATTGAAGGCCCCCCTAAGTAATATCAGTGGCATATTTCACAGTGGTCGAATGGGGCAGAGTTTTTTTTTCAAATTTCTTGAAATCGGAAGCGGAATGCCATCCATTAAGATGGCTGATTTAATCAGATCAGGAATGTGCTCTACCGAGTACATCTAAGTCATATGAAAAACCGACTTATTCGCAAGAATGAAAGTTGCCCATTTATATGCAATAGCATGGCTGTACTACGATTGTAGTGTTCTGAGAGATACACAAATACGAAACAGATAAATTTTAGGCCAAGTCCTTATCTCCTCTCAAATATTTGTTCTTCTTCACAATTTAGTATTTTTTTTATTCTATAATGATGTTATCGCACTCCAGCCCACTTACACAAAGTTAAATTTTCGTTACAGTTCTAAAATCATGGTTGAAGAACTCGTTATCGACTGACTAAAGAAAAGTTTCAATAAATCAAATTGAAACGCAAAGTACCTGTCGAAGCGTAAATTAAGTTCTATCAATTAGAGGTAAAATAAACAGCGACAAATTTATTAACGTTCATTTCGTTTGTGTTATTGGTTACGATGTTGGTCTTTATGATTACGGCTTAAAGTGATCTTCGATTCTCATTAAAATTAAGCATCAATTTGCGCAGTTATTAATGAATAAATAACCGCATTAATATGACAGCCTTTATCTTAATACGAGTATATGCAACAACAGTATCTTGGTTATCACTGAAAAACCATTAATCTTTAAATTATATCAGAGATATTTTGAATGACCTTATTCAAAATATTTGAGTTAACCCAGTGAACTGTCTCTGTAATAGAATACAAAGCTTATTATATTCTTATTACTTTGTGAGGAAACTATTTTCTTTGGTCTTTGCTTTGCTCTCTTGGTTATATGCACTGAGGCCAAAACATTTTATATAAAAAACGTTTCCTATTTAACTTTTGCACTGTAAACTAACTATGCCTTGAATGAATTCTAGTAATGTCTATTGAGTGTGGAATAAAATACTGTAAGATATATTATAGCAATGAAATAATTAATAGAACCATGCTTTATTTAAAAAAATAGTACGGTAAGAATAACAGAGTCTAAGATCTAAAATGTGTAGTTGCAATGCAAATGCGCATGTTTTCAAATTTATTGGTAGGTATTTGTTAGGAACTTACGCTTGTATTCCTAAGTTTCTAGTCTAAAACGTATCGATTCCATGTCGACGGTACTGCGGCTTATTTGATCTACCGTCATACCGTCATGGAAGTCCATGTCTTCTGTATATTGATTATTTATTTTATTTTATTTTATTTACACTTTATTGTTTCCCCTTAAAGGATACAATGGGCGGACTTAATGCCAGTTGGCATTCTCTGCCAGACAACCCAAGGCGTAGCGAAACAATGTGGCAGGTGTAAAACTTAAAAAAACTAAAAATTACATTTTAAAGACTACTGATAAATATGATAAATATTAAATACAATATAAAATACTCAAAATACATATAAATAAATACATATCAATATATAATTATGATAAATAAACAATAATACATAACTATGTACATATAAACTAACATACATACACACATACATATACATAAATATACGTGGTGGTTCGACATAATTTGAAAAAAAAAAACAGTCCACAAACAATTTTAAATTAAATCTTTAAAATAATGCTCCCGTACTAACCTCTTAAAACTGATCTTATTTTGGGCTTTTTTAATGTCATCGGGCAAGGAGTTCCAGAGCAGTGCAGCCTGAACGATAAATGAGTTACCAACGAATTTGGAGAAGTGTTGAGGAATTGCAATCGTATAATTTGAAGCGGAACGAAGAACTCTTTCATGAGTTAAAGAAACGTATTGAAATTTGTCCTGAAGATAAGTAGGAGAAGTGGAATCATTTAAGATGGAGTAGAGAATATAGAGAATTCTAGAGTTGCGCCTCTGTTTGATAGTGAGCCATTTAAGGCGAGACCGATATTCAGAAATATGGTCATACTTGCGGAGACCGAAGACAAACCGGATACAGTTATTAAGAAGGCGCTCTAGTTTATTAAGCAGCACTTGGTTCAAATCTGGATAACATACATCAGCATAATCAATCATGGGTATAACAAGTGATTGCACAAGCATAAGCTTGGTCTGAAAATTGAGAAAGTTTCTCAGACGGTAGAGGGATTGTAAGGTGGCAGTGACTCTCCGGCTTATATGGGTGACGTGTGTCCCCCAGGTTAACAAGTTGTCCATGTACAACCCGAGATTCCGTACCGAGGTTGAGAACGGGATCAATACTCTGTTATAATGTACTGAGGGTAAGCCAGTTATATCAATTTTGCCTAACAATCTCGAGCTACCTACAAGAATTGCTTGGCATTTATTCGCGTTAACAGATACTCCAAAACGCGACGACCAGTCAGATACGGCTATCAAACAGGTATTCAGTCTGGCAATCGCGCTATGGAGATCGTCAATACTGGAATGCACATACATTTGTAGATCGTCAGCATACAGATGGTACGAACAATCGAAAATCGAGGTGATAGAGTTTATGAAAACTGAAAATAATATTGGAGATAGTATACCGCCTTGCGGGACGCCAGATCTCAGATCAACCCACCATTAAACCCATTATTAAAGTGTGGTGACGGCTTAACAAAAACCTACCACCCCATCTCATTCCACGGGTGTCCTAAAAGTCGACAGAGGTAATATAAAAACCAGGTGATAGACAGCAACATCTTTCTGAAACATCTGAATAAATAAACTACCTTTGCCAACCCGTCTGCCAAGCTTGGCAACTATGGTGAAATCCCTCCAAAATAACAGTTACAAACTTGTGGCAATCTATGGTGGAGGCCTAAGTTTAGCAGTGAACTAGCGATAGGCTTAAATGATGATGATGATGTCTAGTTTTATACGCCAGAGGAACTTCGTAAATCTCACTCTATCTCGCACTATAATTCAGAGTATTGACCTTCCTGTCTTTCTTTTAGTAACTTTGGGCTATGCGAGTTAGTGGCTTTGTGAGGACATCCAAGTCTCATTAAAACACGATTTTTGAGGTCGATTAACATCTTATTCTTAACAATTCTTAAACGAAATACTGAAGTCGTTTTTATTTTATTCGCTCTTACCATAAGTCCGTTTTTAATGGTTTTGCCATCAATAGATATGTTGTTATGCAATTTGAATTATCCGCTCCTATTTCAAGAAATACCATCCGTGTGAGATGTGTCCAATAAGTGAAGTCAACATTCTTGTTTGTTAATATCCTAAGAACACAGGCGTTATAAAGTATATTTAACAAAATCACTTATATATCGACTTGTCGCCAATAGTAGGGAAGTTACTATATAAAAATGTATAATCATATAATAAATTTCTCTCAGCAAGCTCCGGCAAAGAGATAACATTTACAATGTAGGTTTTTTTTATTCGTCTAATCCGTCCGAATTTGACTAAGTAAGGTACAAGGTTAAGGTATAGTTAATAATTTTTTTATCGTAATTAACAAATGTGACTACGAATAATTAGTTTTGTTTCTTACACTTTTCTAAAAGTTTTCTTAAACTTTTCTTAGGTAATCAAGTAATCTTTTGTACACAGAGACAGAATCTGCAGCTGTTTAAGTACAGATCTGCCGTGCTATTTTAAGGACTCTCGGAATATTTGGACCGTGTTCTGTGATCTAAAGTAAAGCTGATACTGCTGTAAACCAATTTTCAAATGCCCTCAACGGTTTATAATAGCTATTCTAATATATTTAACGGAAAAATGTGTTCTTTTTTTTTTAAATTTGTGCTAATAAAGCAATCATCATAATACATATACATTACACAACACTTTTGATGAAAGCTCTAATCGAAATAAATAAAAAAACTGGAGGACGTAACTCAGAGATATTTTTTATTTATTATTTACTACCTGATGCCCGCGACGTCGTCCGCGTGGATATAGGTTTAGTATCCCTTGGGAACTTTTTGGTTCTCCGGGAAGCTATCTCTGTGACAAATTTTGTCAAGATCGGTTCAGCGGTTGAGCCGTGATAAGGTTTAACAAACAGAGAAAGTTACTTTCGCATTTGTAATATTAATATGAATACATAAGATAATATGCATATACACATATGAGGTTATATTAATATAGAAAACCTTAATGTGATAAATTTATGAAAATGTGTACCTTTTCTATCCTAATATTTTTACTATAACAATGAACCTAAATAAAATAATTGAAATAAAAATATACACATATATATTATACTAAATGTGCATTTCCTACCAGATCAGATGATTACTGGAAATCATTTACATTGTCTCCAGTATCATATACATAGTAAATAAGTAATTTCGGAAGTACAACTTCACATACTCAGTCCTTGCTTTTCACATTGCAGTGAAAAAGTGATAAATATTTATTTAACAGCAGTACAAAAAAGAGAACTGTAATAACAACTGTAATAAAACAGACACGAAACTTATTTAAAGCTTACTAATTTATTACAAGCATTTCCCGCGGTTTCGGCTGGGTATACAGGCAGTTTTACGACTTATTTCGTCAAATACTACCAAAAAAATTATATTTAACTTTTATTAGTGTTGTTAGTCAAGTAGTAGTAATGATAATAACCAAACTAAAACAAATTACTTCTAAGATTACCTCACTCACTGTGTGGCCGGTTTTACAATCATAAACTATCGCATCGATAAAACTTTTGCTAACGCTATAGGACAAATAACAAAAGTAGTTTAAATCTAATGTAAAACTTAATCACAACTCAATCCTAACAAAAAACTGGCATAAAAACAATAAACCTATTTTGTTAAATCGAAGTAGACGTCCATTCATCTGATATAACTTAGACTAAGAGGAAGTATTCAATCAACCAAACAAAAATTGTTCCGGTGAAACATAGACTTGTTTATTACTAGTAGTTAAAGTACTAAGTGCCCTGTGAAGTATATTGTTATAACTGATATTTTATTGCTACAACCGAAAATCGGCCACGAAACTGTGGATTCGAGGACTTAAATGTGTGACGACCAATTATTAATCATTATTAAATCATATTATTTTTAATAATTAATAATATTAAGCATAATAAACACCAATTATTGATAAAAAATTATACACAACATATTTTTATATACGAAATTAGAGTAATATTCTTAATGAATGTTGAATTTATAAATTGCTAAAAAAATGTTATAATACCTAGTAAAATATTGATTGATGGGGATAAAATAATATATTCTGTGACATTTCTTAGAATATCTTATAAGAATAATAATTGTAATTGTGGAAAATCCTTGGCAAAGGAATATCCGACGCAAAGCAATTTAAGCATTCGACATGAATACAAAGAAAACAATATCTGACCTTATTCTCACATATAACTTCCTTCCACATGAAGAAACACAATCTATGCCATTTCAATTCTGCTTACATTTTCGTGTAAAAAACAAAATTGTTGTTAACTGTAAGGAAATATTTCCATTTTATTATTACCTATTATTTTCCGGTAAAATCGGTAAGCTTAAACAATTGTGGGAACATTCTGAAAGGCATGTGTGTGAGTAGACTCTTTTATTGAAGGCCCCCTAAGTAATATCAGTGGCATATTTCACAGTGGTCGAATGGGGCAGAGTTTTTTTTCAAATTTCTTGAAATCGGAAGCGGAATGCCATCCATTAAGATGGCTGATTTAATCAGATCAGGAATGTGCTCTACCGAGTACATCTAAGTCATATGAAAAACCGACTTATTCGCAAGAATGAAAGTTGCCCATTTATATGCAATAGCATGGCTGTACTACGATTGTAGTGTTCTGAGAGATACACAAATACGAAACAGATAAATTTTAGGCCAAGTCCTTATCTCCTCTCAAATATTTGTTCTTCTTCACAATTTAGTATTTTTTTTATTCTATAATGATGTTATCGCACTCCAGCCCACTTACACAAAGTTAAATTTTCGTTACAGTTCTAAAATCATGGTTGAAGAACTCGTTATCGACTGACTAAAGAAAAGTTTCAATAAATCAAATTGAAACGCAAAGTACCTGTCGAAGCGTAAATTAAGTTCTATCAATTAGAGGTAAAATAAACAGCGACAAATTTATTAACGTTCATTTCGTTGTGTTATTGGTTACGATGTTGGTCTTTATGATTACGGCTAAAGTGATCTTCGATTCTCATTAAAATTAAGCATCAATTTGCGCAGTTATTAATGAATAAATAACCGCATTAATATGACAGCCTTTATCTTAATACGAGTATATGCAACAACAGTATCTTGGTTATCACTGAAAAACCATTAATCTTTAAATTATATCAGAGATATTTTGAATGACCTTATTCAAAATATTTGAGTTAACCCAGTGAACTGTCTCTGTAATAGAATACAAAGCTTATTATATTCTTATTACTTTGTGAGGAAACTATTTTCTTTGGTCTTTGCTTTGCTCTCTTGGTTATATGCACTGAGGCCAAAACATTTTATATAAAAAACGTTTCCTATTTAACTTTTGCACTGTAAACTAACTATGCCTTGAATGAATTCTAGTAATGTCTATTGAGTGTGGAATAAAATACTGTAAGATATATTATAGCAATGAAATAATTAATAGAACCATGCTTATTTAAAAAAATAGTACGGTAAGAATAACAGAGTCTAAGATCTAAAATGTGTAGTTGCAATGCAAATGCGCATGTTTTCAAATTTATTGGTAGGTATTTGTTAGGAACTTACGCTTGTATTCCTAAGTTTCTAGTCTAAAACGTATCGATTCCATGTCGACGGTACTGCGGCTTATTTGATCTACCGTCATACGTCATGGAAGTCCATGTCTTCTGTATATTGATTATTTATTTTTATTTTATTTTATTTACACTTTATTGTTTCCCCTTAAAGGATACAATGGGCGGACTTAATGCCAGTTGGCATTCTCTGCCAGACAACCCAAGGCGTAGCGAAACAATGTGGCAGGTGTAAAACTTAAAAAAACTAAAAATTACATTTTAAAGACTACTGATAAATATGATAAATATTAAATACAATATAAAATACTCAAAATACATATAAATAAATACATATCAATATATAATTATGATAAATAAACAATAATACATAACTATGTACATATAAACTAACATACATACACACATACATATACATAAATATACGTGGTGGTTCGACATAAATTTGAAAAAAAAAAACAGTCCACAAACAATTTTAAATTAAATCTTTAAAATAATGCTCCCGTACTAACCTCTTAAAACTGATCTTATTTTGGGCTTTTTTAATGTCATCGGGCAAGGAGTTCCAGAGCAGTGCAGCCTGAACGATAAATGAGTTACCAACGAATTTGGAGAAGTGTTGAGGAATTGCAATCGTATAATTTGAAGCGGAACGAAGAACTCTTTCATGAGTTAAAGAAACGTATTGAAATTTGTCCTGAAGATAAGTAGGAGAAGTGGAATCATTTAAGATGGAGTAGAGAATATAGAGAATTCTAGAGTTGCGCCTCTGTTTGATAGTGAGCCATTTAAGGCGAGACCGATATTCAGAATATGGTCATACTTGCGGAGACCGAAGACAAACCGGATACAGTTATTAAGAAGGCGCTCTAGTTTATTAAGCAGCACTTGGTTCAAATCTGGATAACATACATCAGCATAATCAATCATGGGTATAACAAGTGATTGCACAAGCATAAGCTTGGTCTGAAAATTGAGAAAGTTTCTCAGACGGTAGAGGGATTGTAAGGTGGCAGTGACTCTCCGGCTTATATGGGTGACGTGTGTCCCCCAGGTTAACAAGTTGTCCATGTACAACCCGAGATTCCGTACCGAGGTTGAGAACGGGATCAATACTCTGTTATAATGTACTGAGGGTAAGCCAGTTATATCAATTTTGCCTAACAATCTCGAGCTACCTACAAGAATTGCTTGGCATTTATTCGCGTTAACAGATACTCCAAAACGCGACGACCAGTCAGATACGGCTATCAAACAGGTATTCAGTCTGGCAATCGCGCTATGGAGATCGTCAATACTGGAATGCACATACATTTGTAGATCGTCAGCATACAGATGGTACGAACAATCGAAAATCGAGGTGATAGAGTTTATGAAAACTGAAAATAATATTGGAGATAGTATACCGCCTTGCGGGACGCCAGATCTCAGATCAACCCACCATTAAACCCATTATTAAAGTGTGGTGACGGCTTAACAAAAACCTACCACCCCATCTCATTCCACGGGTGTCCTAAAAGTCGACAGAGGTAATATAAAAACCAGGTGATAGACAGCAACATCTTTCTGAAACATCTGAATAAATAAACTACCTTTGCCAACCCGTCTGCCAAGCTTGGCAACTATGGTGAAATCCCTCCAAAATAACAGTTACAAACTTGTGGCAATCTATGGTGGAGGCCTAAGTTTAGCAGTGAACTAGCGATAGGCTTAAATGATGATGATGATGTCTAGTTTTATACGCCAGAGGAACTTCGTAAATCTCACTCTATCTCGCACTATAATTCAGAGTATTGACCTTCCTGTCTTTCTTTTAGTAACTTTGGGCTATGCGAGTTAGTGGCTTTGTGAGGACATCCAAGTCTCATTAAAACACGATTTTTGAGGTCGATTAACATCTTATTCTTAACAATTCTTAAACGAAATACTGAAGTCGTTTTTATTTTATTCGCTCTTACCATAAGTCCGTTTTTAATGGTTTTGCCATCAATAGATATGTTGTTATGCAATTTGAATTATCCGCTCCTATTTCAAGAAATACCATCCGTGTGAGATGTGTCCAATAAGTGAAGTCAACATTCTTGTTTGTTAATATCCTAAGAACACAGGCGTTATAAAGTATATTTAACAAAATCACTTATATATCGACTTGTCGCCAATAGTAGGGAAGTTACTATATAAAAATGTATAATCATATAATAAATTTCTCTCAGCAAGCTCCGGCAAAGAGATAACATTTACAATGTAGGTTTTTTTTATTCGTCTAATCCGTCCGAATTTGACTAAGTAAGGTACAAGGTTAAGGTATAGTTAATAATTTTTTTATCGTAATTAACAAATGTGACTACGAATAATTAGTTTTGTTTCTTACACTTTTCTAAAAGTTTTCTTAAACTTTTCTTAGGTAATCAAGTAATCTTTTGTACACAGAGACAGAATCTGCAGCTGTTTAAGTACAGATCTGCCGTGCTATTTTAAGGACTCTCGGAATATTTGGACCGTGTTCTGTGATCTAAAGTAAAGCTGATACTGCTGTAAACCAATTTTCAAATGCCCTCAACGGTTTATAATAGCTATTCTAATATATTTAACGGAAAAATGTGTTCTTTTTTTTTTAAATTTGTGCTAATAAAGCAATCATCATAATACATATACATTACACAACACTTTTGATGAAAGCTCTAATCGAAATAAATAAAAAAACTGGAGGACGTAACTCAGAGATATTTTTTATTTATTATTTACTACCTGATGCCCGCGACGTCGTCCGCGTGGATATAGGTTTAGTATCCCTTGGGAACTTTTTGGTTCTCCGGGAAGCTATCTCTGTGACAAATTTTGTCAAGATCGGTTCAGCGGTTGAGCCGTGATAAGGTTTAACAAACAGAGAAAGTTACTTTCGCATTTGTAATATTAATATGAATACATAAGATAATATGCATATACACATATGAGGTTATATTAATATAGAAAACCTTAATGTGATAAATTTATGAAAATGTGTACCTTTTCTATCCTAATATTTTTACTATAACAATGAACCTAAATAAAATAATTGAAATAAAAATATACACATATATATTATACTAAATGTGCATTTCCTACCAGATCAGATGATTACTGGAAATCATTTACATTGTCTCCAGTATCATATACATAGTAAATAAGTAATTTCGGAAGTACAACTTCACATACTCAGTCCTTGCTTTTCACATTGCAGTGAAAAAGTGATAAATATTTATTTAACAGCAGTACAAAAAAGAGAACTGTAATAACAACTGTAATAAAACAGACACGAAACTTATTTAAAGCTTACTAATTTATTACAAGCATTTCCCGCGGTTTCGGCTGGGTATACAGGCAGTTTTACGACTTATTTCGTCAAATACTACCAAAAAAATTATATTTAACTTTTATTAGTGTTGTTAGTCAAGTAGTAGTAATGATAATAACCAAACTAAAACAAATTACTTCTAAGATTACCTCACTCACTGTGTGGCCGGTTTTACAATCATAAACTATCGCATCGATAAAACTTTTGCTAACGCTATAGGACAAATAACAAAAGTAGTTTAAATCTAATGTAAAACTTATCACAACTCAATCCTAACAAAAAACTGGCATAAAAACAATAAACCTATTTTGTTAAATCGAAGTAGACGTCCATTCATCTGATATAACTTAGACTAAGAGGAAGTATTCAATCAACCAAACAAAATTGTTCCTACCCTCAGTACATTATAACAGAGTATTGATCCCGTTCTCAACCTCGGTACGGAATCTCGGGTTGTACATGGACAACTTGTTAACCTGGGGGACACACGTCACCCATATAAGCCGGAGAGTCACTGCCACCTTACAATCCCTCTACCGTCTGAGAAACTTTCTCAATTTCAGACCAAGCTTATGCTTGTGCAATCACTTGTTATACCCATGATTGATTATGCTCATGTATGTTATCCAGATTTGAACCAAGTGCTGCTTAATAAACTAGAGCGCCTTCTTAATAACTGTATCCGGTTTGTCTTCGGTCTCCGCAAGTATGACCATATTTCTGAATATCGGTCTCGCCTTAAATGGCTCACTATCAAACAGAGGCGCAACTCTAGAATTTAATTTAACTCTAGAACTCTAGAACAGAAACACAGGCGTTATAAAGTATATTTAACAAAATCACTTATATATCGACTTGTCGCCAATAGTAGGGAAGTTACTATATAAAAATGTATAATCATATAATAAATTTCTCTCAGCAAGCTCCGGCAAAGAGATAACATTTACAATGTAGGTTTTTTTTATTCGTCTAATCCGTCCGAATTTGACTAAGTAAGGTACAAGGTTAAGGTATAGTTAATAATTTTTTTATCGTAATTAACAAATGTGACTACGAATAATTAGTTTTGTTTCTTACACTTTTCTAAAAGTTTTCTTAAACTTTTCTTAGGTAATCAAGTAATCTTTTGTACACAGAGACAGAATCTGCAGCTGTTTAAGTACAGATCTGCCGTGCTATTTTAAGGACTCTCGGAATATTTGGACCGTGTTCTGTGATCTAAAGTAAAGCTGATACTGCTGTAAACCAATTTTCAAATGCCCTCAACGGTTTATAATAGCTATTCTAATATATTTAACGGAAAAATGTGTTCTTTTTTTTTTAAATTTGTGCTAATAAAGCAATCATCATAATACATATACATTACACAACACTTTTGATGAAAGCTCTAATCGAAATAAATAAAAAAACTGGAGGACGTAACTCAGAGATATTTTTTATTTATTATTTACTACCTGATGCCCGCGACGTCGTCCGCGTGGATATAGGTTTAGTATCCCTTGGGAACTTTTTGGTTCTCCGGGAAGCTATCTCTGTGACAAATTTTGTCAAGATCGGTTCAGCGGTTGAGCCGTGATAAGGTTTAACAAACAGAGAAAGTTACTTTCGCATTTGTAATATTAATATGAATACATAAGATAATATGCATATACACATATGAGGTTATATTAATATAGAAAACCTTAATGTGATAAATTTATGAAAATGTGTACCTTTTCTATCCTAATATTTTTACTATAACAATGAACCTAAATAAAATAATTGAAATAAAAATATACACATATATATTATACTAAATGTGCATTTCCTACCAGATCAGATGATTACTGGAAATCATTTACATTGTCTCCAGTATCATATACATAGTAAATAAGTAATTTCGGAAGTACAACTTCACATACTCAGTCCTTGCTTTTCACATTGCAGTGAAAAAGTGATAAATATTTATTTAACAGCAGTACAAAAAAGAGAACTGTAATAACAACTGTAATAAAACAGACACGAAACTTATTTAAAGCTTACTAATTTATTACAAGCATTTCCCGCGGTTTCGGCTGGGTATACAGGCAGTTTTACGACTTATTTCGTCAAATACTACCAAAAAAATTATATTTAACTTTTATTAGTGTTGTTAGTCAAGTAGTAGTAATGATAATAACCAAACTAAAACAAATTACTTCTAAGATTACCTCACTCACTGTGTGGCCGGTTTTACAATCATAAACTATCGCATCGATAAAACTTTTGCTAACGCTATAGGACAAATAACAAAAGTAGTTTAAATCTAATGTAAAACTTAATCACAACTCAATCCTAACAAAAAACTGGCATAAAAACAATAAACCTATTTTGTTAAATCGAAGTAGACGTCCATTCATCTGATATAACTTAGACTAAGAGGAAGTATTCAATCAACCAAACAAAAAATTGTTCCGGTGAAACATAGACTTGTTTATTACTAGTAGTTAAAGTACTAAGTGCCCTGTGAAGTATATTGTTATAACTGATATTTTATTGCTACAACCGAAAATCGGCCACGAAACTGTGGATTCGAGGACTTAAATGTGTGACGACCAATTATTAATCATTATTAAATCATATTATTTTTAATAATTAATAATATTAAGCATAATAAACACCAATTATTGATAAAAAATTATACACAACATATTTTTATATACGAAATTAGAGTAATATTCTTAATGAATGTTGAATTTATAAATTGCTAAAAAATGTTATAATACCTAGTAAAATATTGATTGATGGGGATAAAATAATATATTCTGTGACATTTCTTAGAATATCTTATAAGAATAATAATTGTAATTGTGGAAAATCCTTGGCAAAGGAATATCCGACGCAAAGCAATTTAAGCATTCGACATGAATACAAAGAAAACAATATCTGACCTTATTCTCACATATAACTTCCTTCCACATGAAGAAACACAATCTATGCCATTTCAATTCTGCTTACATTTTCGTGTAAAAAACAAAATTGTTGTTAACTGTAAGGAAATATTTCCATTTTATTATTACCTATTATTTTCCGGTAAAATCGGTAAGCTTAAACAATTGTGGGAACATTCTGAAAGGCATGTGTGTGAGTAGACTCTTTTATTGAAGGCCCCCTAAGTAATATCAGTGGCATATTTCACAGTGGTCGAATGGGGCAGAGTTTTTTTTTCAAATTTCTTGAAATCGGAAGCGGAATGCCATCCATTAAGATGGCTGATTTAATCAGATCAGGAATGTGCTCTACCGAGTACATCTAAGTCATATGAAAAACCGACTTATTCGCAAGAATGAAAGTTGCCCATTTATATGCAATAGCATGGCTGTACTACGATTGTAGTGTTCTGAGAGATACACAAATACGAAACAGATAAATTTTAGGCCAAGTCCTTATCTCCTCTCAAATATTTGTTCTTCTTCACAATTTAGTATTTTTTTTATTCTATAATGATGTTATCGCACTCCAGCCCACTTACACAAAGTTAAATTTTCGTTACAGTTCTAAAATCATGGTTGAAGAACTCGTTATCGACTGACTAAAGAAAAGTTTCAATAAATCAAATTGAAACGCAAAGTACCTGTCGAAGCGTAAATTAAGTTCTATCAATTAGAGGTAAAATAAACAGCGACAAATTTATTAACGTTCATTTCGTTTGTGTTATTGGTTACGATGTTGGTCTTTATGATTACGGCTAAAGTGATCTTCGATTCTCATTAAAATTAAGCATCAATTTGCGCAGTTATTAATGAATAAATAACCGCATTAATATGACAGCCTTTATCTTAATACGAGTATATGCAACAACAGTATCTTGGTTATCACTGAAAAACCATTAATCTTTAAATTATATCAGAGATATTTTGAATGACCTTATTCAAAATATTTGAGTTAACCCAGTGAACTGTCTCTGTAATAGAATACAAAGCTTATTATATTCTTATTACTTTGTGAGGAAACTATTTTCTTTGGTCTTTGCTTTGCTCTCTTGGTTATATGCACTGAGGCCAAAACATTTTATATAAAAAACGTTTCCTATTTAACTTTTGCACTGTAAACTAACTATGCCTTGAATGAATTCTAGTAATGTCTATTGAGTGTGGAATAAAATACTGTAAGATATATTATAGCAATGAAATAATTAATAGAACCATGCTTTATTTAAAAAAATAGTACGGTAAGAATAACAGAGTCTAAGATCTAAAATGTGTAGTTGCAATGCAAATGCGCATGTTTTCAAATTTATTGGTAGGTATTTGTTAGGAACTTACGCTTGTATTCCTAAGTTTCTAGTCTAAAACGTATCGATTCCATGTCGACGGTACTGCGGCTTATTTGATCTACCGTCATACCGTCATGGAAGTCCATGTCTTCTGTATATTGATTATTTATTTTATTTTATTTTATTTACACTTTATTGTTTCCCCTTAAAGGATACAATGGGCGGACTTAATGCCAGTTGGCATTCTCTGCCAGACAACCCAAGGCGTAGCGAAACAATGTGGCAGGTGTAAAACTTAAAAAAACTAAAAATTACATTTTAAAGACTACTGATAAATATGATAAATATTAAATACAATATAAAATACTCAAAATACATATAAATAAATACATATCAATATATAATTATGATAAATAAACAATAATACATAACTATGTACATATAAACTAACATACATACACACATACATATACATAAATATACGTGGTGGTTCGACATAAATTTGAAAAAAAAAAACAGTCCACAAACAATTTTAAATTAAATCTTTAAAATAATGCTCCCGTACTAACCTCTTAAAACTGATCTTATTTTGGGCTTTTTTAATGTCATCGGGCAAGGAGTTCCAGAGCAGTGCAGCCTGAACGATAAATGAGTTACCAACGAATTTGGAGAAGTGTTGAGGAATTGCAATCGTATAATTTGAAGCGGAACGAAGAACTCTTTCATGAGTTAAAGAAACGTATTGAAATTTGTCCTGAAGATAAGTAGGAGAAGTGGAATCATTTAAGATGGAGTAGAGAATATAGAGAATTCTAGAGTTGCGCCTCTGTTTGATAGTGAGCCATTTAAGGCGAGACCGATATTCAGAAATATGGTCATACTTGCGGAGACCGAAGACAAACCGGATACAGTTATTAAGAAGGCGCTCTAGTTTATTAAGCAGCACTTGGTTCAAATCTGGATAACATACATCAGCATAATCAATCATGGGTATAACAAGTGATTGCACAAGCATAAGCTTGGTCTGAAAATTGAGAAAGTTTCTCAGACGGTAGAGGGATTGTAAGGTGGCAGTGACTCTCCGGCTTATATGGGTGACGTGTGTCCCCCAGGTTAACAAGTTGTCCATGTACAACCCGAGATTCCGTACCGAGGTTGAGAACGGGATCAATACTCTGTTATAATGTACTGAGGGTAAGCCAGTTATATCAATTTTGCCTAACAATCTCGAGCTACCTACAAGAATTGCTTGGCATTTATTCGCGTTAACAGATACTCCAAAACGCGACGACCAGTCAGATACGGCTATCAAACAGGTATTCAGTCTGGCAATCGCGCTATGGAGATCGTCAATACTGGAATGCACATACATTTGTAGATCGTCAGCATACAGATGGTACGAACAATCGAAAATCGAGGTGATAGAGTTTATGAAAACTGAAAATAATATTGGAGATAGTATACCGCCTTGCGGGACGCCAGATCTCAGATCAACCCACCATTAAACCCATTATTAAAGTGTGGTGACGGCTTAACAAAAACCTACCACCCCATCTCATTCCACGGGTGTCCTAAAAGTCGACAGAGGTAATATAAAAACCAGGTGATAGACAGCAACATCTTTCTGAAACATCTGAATAAATAAACTACCTTTGCCAACCCGTCTGCCAAGCTTGGCAACTATGGTGAAATCCCTCCAAAATAACAGTTACAAACTTGTGGCAATCTATGGTGGAGGCCTAAGTTTAGCAGTGAACTAGCGATAGGCTTAAATGATGATGATGATGTCTAGTTTTATACGCCAGAGGAACTTCGTAAATCTCACTCTATCTCGCACTATAATTCAGAGTATTGACCTTCCTGTCTTTCTTTTAGTAACTTTGGGCTATGCGAGTTAGTGGCTTTGTGAGGACATCCAAGTCTCATTAAAACACGATTTTTGAGGTCGATTAACATCTTATTCTTAACAATTCTTAAACGAAATACTGAAGTCGTTTTTATTTTATTCGCTCTTACCATAAGTCCGTTTTTAATGGTTTTGCCATCAATAGATATGTTGTTATGCAATTTGAATTATCCGCTCCTATTTCAAGAAATACCATCCGTGTGAGATGTGTCCAATAAGTGAAGTCAACATTCTTGTTTGTTAATATCCTAAGAACACAGGCGTTATAAAGTATATTTAACAAAATCACTTATATATCGACTTGTCGCCAATAGTAGGGAAGTTACTATATAAAAATGTATAATCATATAATAAATTTCTCTCAGCAAGCTCCGGCAAAGAGATAACATTTACAATGTAGGTTTTTTTTATTCGTCTAATCCGTCCGAATTTGACTAAGTAAGGTACAAGGTTAAGGTATAGTTAATAATTTTTTTATCGTAATTAACAAATGTGACTACGAATAATTAGTTTTGTTTCTTACACTTTTCTAAAAGTTTTCTTAAACTTTTCTTAGGTAATCAAGTAATCTTTTGTACACAGAGACAGAATCTGCAGCTGTTTAAGTACAGATCTGCCGTGCTATTTTAAGGACTCTCGGAATATTTGGACCGTGTTCTGTGATCTAAAGTAAAGCTGATACTGCTGTAAACCAATTTTCAAATGCCCTCAACGGTTTATAATAGCTATTCTAATATATTTAACGGAAAAATGTGTTCTTTTTTTTTTAAATTTGTGCTAATAAAGCAATCATCATAATACATATACATTACACAACACTTTTGATGAAAGCTCTAATCGAAATAAATAAAAAAACTGGAGGACGTAACTCAGAGATATTTTTTATTTATTATTTACTACCTGATGCCCGCGACGTCGTCCGCGTGGATATAGGTTTAGTATCCCTTGGGAACTTTTTGGTTCTCCGGGAAGCTATCTCTGTGACAAATTTTGTCAAGATCGGTTCAGCGGTTGAGCCGTGATAAGGTTTAACAAACAGAGAAAGTTACTTTCGCATTTGTAATATTAATATGAATACATAAGATAATATGCATATACACATATGAGGTTATATTAATATAGAAAACCTTAATGTGATAAATTTATGAAAATGTGTACCTTTTCTATCCTAATATTTTTACTATAACAATGAACCTAAATAAAATAATTGAAATAAAAATATACACATATATATTATACTAAATGTGCATTTCCTACCAGATCAGATGATTACTGGAAATCATTTACATTGTCTCCAGTATCATATACATAGTAAATAAGTAATTTCGGAAGTACAACTTCACATACTCAGTCCTTGCTTTTCACATTGCAGTGAAAAAGTGATAAATATTTATTTAACAGCAGTACAAAAAAGAGAACTGTAATAACAACTGTAATAAAACAGACACGAAACTTATTTAAAGCTTACTAATTTATTACAAGCATTTCCCGCGGTTTCGGCTGGGTATACAGGCAGTTTTACGACTTATTTCGTCAAATACTACCAAAAAAATTATATTTAACTTTTATTAGTGTTGTTAGTCAAGTAGTAGTAATGATAATAACCAAACTAAAACAAATTACTTCTAAGATTACCTCACTCACTGTGTGGCCGGTTTTACAATCATAAACTATCGCATCGATAAAACTTTTGCTAACGCTATAGGACAAATAACAAAAGTAGTTTAAATCTAATGTAAAACTTAATCACAACTCAATCCTAACAAAAAACTGGCATAAAAACAATAAACCTATTTTGTTAAATCGAAGTAGACGTCCATTCATCTGATATAACTTAGACTAAGAGGAAGTATTCAATCAACCAAACAAAAATTGTTCCGGTGAAACATAGACTTGTTTATTACTAGTAGTTAAAGTACTAAGTGCCCTGTGAAGTATATTGTTATAACTGATATTTTATTGCTACAACCGAAAATCGGCCACGAAACTGTGGATTCGAGGACTTAAATGTGTGACGACCAATTATTAATCATTATTAAATCATATTATTTTTAATAATTAATAATATTAAGCATAATAAACACCAATTATTGATAAAAAATTATACACAACATATTTTTATATACGAAATTAGAGTAATATTCTTAATGAATGTTGAATTTATAAATTGCTAAAAAATGTTATAATACCTAGTAAAATATTGATTGATGGGGATAAAATAATATATTCTGTGACATTTCTTAGAATATCTTATAAGAATAATAATTGTAATTGTGGAAAATCCTTGGCAAAGGAATATCCGACGCAAAGCAATTTAAGCATTCGACATGAATACAAAGAAAACAATATCTGACCTTATTCTCACATATAACTTCCTTCCACATGAAGAAACACAATCTATGCCATTTCAATTCTGCTTACATTTTCGTGTAAAAAACAAAATTGTTGTTAACTGTAAGGAAATATTTCCATTTTATTATTACCTATTATTTTCCGGTAAAATCGGTAAGCTTAAACAATTGTGGGAACATTCTGAAAGGCATGTGTGTGAGTAGACTCTTTTATTGAAGGCCCCCTAAGTAATATCAGTGGCATATTTCACAGTGGTCGAATGGGGCAGAGTTTTTTTTTCAAATTTCTTGAAATCGGAAGCGGAATGCCATCCATTAAGATGGCTGATTTAATCAGATCAGGAATGTGCTCTACCGAGTACATCTAAGTCATATGAAAAACCGACTTATTCGCAAGAATGAAAGTTGCCCATTTATATGCAATAGCATGGCTGTACTACGATTGTAGTGTTCTGAGAGATACACAAATACGAAACAGATAAATTTTAGGCCAAGTCCTTATCTCCTCTCAAATATTTGTTCTTCTTCACAATTTAGTATTTTTTTTTATTCTATAATGATGTTATCGCACTCCAGCCCACTTACACAAAGTTAAATTTTCGTTACAGTTCTAAAATCATGGTTGAAGAACTCGTTATCGACTGACTAAAGAAAAGTTTCAATAAATCAAATTGAAACGCAAAGTACCTGTCGAAGCGTAAATTAAGTTCTATCAATTAGAGGTAAAATAAACAGCGACAAATTTATTAACGTTCATTTCGTTTGTGTTATTGGTTACGATGTTGGTCTTTATGATTACGGCTAAAGTGATCTTCGATTCTCATTAAAATTAAGCATCAATTTGCGCAGTTATTAATGAATAAATAACCGCATTAATATGACAGCCTTTATCTTAATACGAGTATATGCAACAACAGTATCTTGGTTATCACTGAAAAACCATTAATCTTTAAATTATATCAGAGATATTTTGAATGACCTTATTCAAAATATTTGAGTTAACCCAGTGAACTGTCTCTGTAATAGAATACAAAGCTTATTATATTCTTATTACTTTGTGAGGAAACTATTTTCTTTGGTCTTTGCTTTGCTCTCTTGGTTATATGCACTGAGGCCAAAACATTTTATATAAAAAACGTTTCCTATTTAACTTTTGCACTGTAAACTAACTATGCCTTGAATGAATTCTAGTAATGTCTATTGAGTGTGGAATAAAATACTGTAAGATATATTATAGCAATGAAATAATTAATAGAACCATGCTTTATTTAAAAAAATAGTACGGTAAGAATAACAGAGTCTAAGATCTAAAATGTGTAGTTGCAATGCAAATGCGCATGTTTTCAAATTTATTGGTAGGTATTTGTTAGGAACTTACGCTTGTATTCCTAAGTTTCTAGTCTAAAACGTATCGATTCCATGTCGACGGTACTGCGGCTTATTTGATCTACCGTCATACCGTCATGGAAGTCCATGTCTTCTGTATATTGATTATTTATTTTATTTTATTTTATTTACACTTTATTGTTTCCCCTTAAAGGATACAATGGGCGGACTTAATGCCAGTTGGCATTCTCTGCCAGACAACCCAAGGCGTAGCGAAACAATGTGGCAGGTGTAAAACTTAAAAAAACTAAAAATTACATTTTAAAGACTACTGATAAATATGATAAATATTAAATACAATATAAAATACTCAAAATACATATAAATAAATACATATCAATATATAATTATGATAAATAAACAATAATACATAACTATGTACATATAAACTAACATACATACACACATACATATACATAAATATACGTGGTGGTTCGACATAAATTTGAAAAAAAAAAAACAGTCCACAAACAATTTTAAATTAAATCTTTAAAATAATGCTCCCGTACTAACCTCTTAAAACTGATCTTATTTTGGGCTTTTTTAATGTCATCGGGCAAGGAGTTCCAGAGCAGTGCAGCCTGAACGATAAATGAGTTACCAACGAATTTGGAGAAGTGTTGAGGAATTGCAATCGTATAATTTGAAGCGGAACGAAGAACTCTTTCATGAGTTAAAGAAACGTATTGAAATTTGTCCTGAAGATAAGTAGGAGAAGTGGAATCATTTAAGATGGAGTAGAGAATATAGAGAATTCTAGAGTTGCGCCTCTGTTTGATAGTGAGCCATTTAAGGCGAGACCGATATTCAGAAATATGGTCATACTTGCGGAGACCGAAGACAAACCGGATACAGTTATTAAGAAGGCGCTCTAGTTTATTAAGCAGCACTTGGTTCAAATCTGGATAACATACATCAGCATAATCAATCATGGGTATAACAAGTGATTGCACAAGCATAAGCTTGGTCTGAAAATTGAGAAAGTTTCTCAGACGGTAGAGGGATTGTAAGGTGGCAGTGACTCTCCGGCTTATATGGGTGACGTGTGTCCCCCAGGTTAACAAGTTGTCCATGTACAACCCGAGATTCCGTACCGAGGTTGAGAACGGGATCAATACTCTGTTATAATGTACTGAGGGTAAGCCAGTTATATCAATTTTGCCTAACAATCTCGAGCTACCTACAAGAATTGCTTGGCATTTATTCGCGTTAACAGATACTCCAAAACGCGACGACCAGTCAGATACGGCTATCAAACAGGTATTCAGTCTGGCAATCGCGCTATGGAGATCGTCAATACTGGAATGCACATACATTTGTAGATCGTCAGCATACAGATGGTACGAACAATCGAAAATCGAGGTGATAGAGTTTATGAAAACTGAAAATAATATTGGAGATAGTATACCGCCTTGCGGGACGCCAGATCTCAGATCAACCCACCATTAAACCCATTATTAAAGTGTGGTGACGGCTTAACAAAAACCTACCACCCCATCTCATTCCACGGGTGTCCTAAAAGTCGACAGAGGTAATATAAAAACCAGGTGATAGACAGCAACATCTTTCTGAAACATCTGAATAAATAAACTACCTTTGCCAACCCGTCTGCCAAGCTTGGCAACTATGGTGAAATCCCTCCAAAATAACAGTTACAAACTTGTGGCAATCTATGGTGGAGGCCTAAGTTTAGCAGTGAACTAGCGATAGGCTTAAATGATGATGATGATGTCTAGTTTTATACGCCAGAGGAACTTCGTAAATCTCACTCTATCTCGCACTATAATTCAGAGTATTGACCTTCCTGTCTTTCTTTTAGTAACTTTGGGCTATGCGAGTTAGTGGCTTTGTGAGGACATCCAAGTCTCATTAAAACACGATTTTTGAGGTCGATTAACATCTTATTCTTAACAATTCTTAAACGAAATACTGAAGTCGTTTTTATTTTATTCGCTCTTACCATAAGTCCGTTTTTAATGGTTTTGCCATCAATAGATATGTTGTTATGCAATTTGAATTATCCGCTCCTATTTCAAGAAATACCATCCGTGTGAGATGTGTCCAATAAGTGAAGTCAACATTCTTGTTTGTTAATATCCTAAGAACACAGGCGTTATAAAGTATATTTAACAAAATCACTTATATATCGACTTGTCGCCAATAGTAGGGAAGTTACTATATAAAAATGTATAATCATATAATAAATTTCTCTCAGCAAGCTCCGGCAAAGAGATAACATTTACAATGTAGGTTTTTTTTATTCGTCTAATCCGTCCGAATTTGACTAAGTAAGGTACAAGGTTAAGGTATAGTTAATAATTTTTTTATCGTAATTAACAAATGTGACTACGAATAATTAGTTTTGTTTCTTACACTTTTCTAAAAGTTTTCTTAAACTTTTCTTAGGTAATCAAGTAATCTTTTGTACACAGAGACAGAATCTGCAGCTGTTTAAGTACAGATCTGCCGTGCTATTTTAAGGACTCTCGGAATATTTGGACCGTGTTCTGTGATCTAAAGTAAAGCTGATACTGCTGTAAACCAATTTTCAAATGCCCTCAACGGTTTATAATAGCTATTCTAATATATTTAACGGAAAAATGTGTTCTTTTTTTTTTAAATTTGTGCTAATAAAGCAATCATCATAATACATATACATTACACAACACTTTTGATGAAAGCTCTAATCGAAATAAATAAAAAAACTGGAGGACGTAACTCAGAGATATTTTTTATTTATTATTTACTACCTGATGCCCGCGACGTCGTCCGCGTGGATATAGGTTTAGTATCCCTTGGGAACTTTTTGGTTCTCCGGGAAGCTATCTCTGTGACAAATTTTGTCAAGATCGGTTCAGCGGTTGAGCCGTGATAAGGTTTAACAAACAGAGAAAGTTACTTTCGCATTTGTAATATTAATATGAATACATAAGATAATATGCATATACACATATGAGGTTATATTAATATAGAAAACCTTAATGTGATAAATTTATGAAAATGTGTACCTTTTCTATCCTAATATTTTTACTATAACAATGAACCTAAATAAAATAATTGAAATAAAAATATACACATATATATTATACTAAATGTGCATTTCCTACCAGATCAGATGATTACTGGAAATCATTTACATTGTCTCCAGTATCATATACATAGTAAATAAGTAATTTCGGAAGTACAACTTCACATACTCAGTCCTTGCTTTTCACATTGCAGTGAAAAAGTGATAAATATTTATTTAACAGCAGTACAAAAAAGAGAACTGTAATAACAACTGTAATAAAACAGACACGAAACTTATTTAAAGCTTACTAATTTATTACAAGCATTTCCCGCGGTTTCGGCTGGGTATACAGGCAGTTTTACGACTTATTTCGTCAAATACTACCAAAAAAATTATATTTAACTTTTATTAGTGTTGTTAGTCAAGTAGTAGTAATGATAATAACCAAACTAAAACAAATTACTTCTAAGATTACCTCACTCACTGTGTGGCCGGTTTTACAATCATAAACTATCGCATCGATAAAACTTTTGCTAACGCTATAGGACAAATAACAAAAGTAGTTTAAATCTAATGTAAAACTTAATCACAACTCAATCCTAACAAAAAACTGGCATAAAAACAATAAACCTATTTTGTTAAATCGAAGTAGACGTCCATTCATCTGATATAACTTAGACTAAGAGGAAGTATTCAATCAACCAAACAAAAATTGTTCCGGTGAAACATAGACTTGTTTATTACTAGTAGTTAAAGTACTAAGTGCCCTGTGAAGTATATTGTTATAACTGATATTTTATTGCTACAACCGAAAATCGGCCACGAAACTGTGGATTCGAGGACTTAAATGTGTGACGACCAATTATTAATCATTATTAAATCATATTATTTTTAATAATTAATAATATTAAGCATAATAAACACCAATTATTGATAAAAAATTATACACAACATATTTTTATATACGAAATTAGAGTAATATTCTTAATGAATGTTGAATTTATAAATTGCTAAAAAATGTTATAATACCTAGTAAAATATTGATTGATGGGGATAAAATAATATATTCTGTGACATTTCTTAGAATATCTTATAAGAATAATAATTGTAATTGTGGAAAATCCTTGGCAAAGGAATATCCGACGCAAAGCAATTTAAGCATTCGACATGAATACAAAGAAAACAATATCTGACCTTATTCTCACATATAACTTCCTTCCACATGAAGAAACACAATCTATGCCATTTCAATTCTGCTTACATTTTCGTGTAAAAAACAAAATTGTTGTTAACTGTAAGGAAATATTTCCATTTTATTATTACCTATTATTTTCCGGTAAAATCGGTAAGCTTAAACAATTGTGGGAACATTCTGAAAGGCATGTGTGTGAGTAGACTCTTTTATTGAAGGCCCCCTAAGTAATATCAGTGGCATATTTCACAGTGGTCGAATGGGGCAGAGTTTTTTTTCAAATTTCTTGAAATCGGAAGCGGAATGCCATCCATTAAGATGGCTGATTTAATCAGATCAGGAATGTGCTCTACCGAGTACATCTAAGTCATATGAAAAACCGACTTATTCGCAAGAATGAAAGTTGCCCATTTATATGCAATAGCATGGCTGTACTACGATTGTAGTGTTCTGAGAGATACACAAATACGAAACAGATAAATTTTAGGCCAAGTCCTTATCTCCTCTCAAATATTTGTTCTTCTTCACAATTTAGTATTTTTTTTATTCTATAATGATGTTATCGCACTCCAGCCCACTTACACAAAGTTAAATTTTCGTTACAGTTCTAAAATCATGGTTGAAGAACTCGTTATCGACTGACTAAAGAAAAGTTTCAATAAATCAAATTGAAACGCAAAGTACCTGTCGAAGCGTAAATTAAGTTCTATCAATTAGAGGTAAAATAAACAGCGACAAATTTATTAACGTTCATTTCGTTTGTGTTATTGGTTACGATGTTGGTCTTTATGATTACGGCTAAAGTGATCTTCGATTCTCATTAAAATTAAGCATCAATTTGCGCAGTTATTAATGAATAAATAACCGCATTAATATGACAGCCTTTATCTTAATACGAGTATATGCAACAACAGTATCTTGGTTATCACTGAAAAACCATTAATCTTTAAATTATATCAGAGATATTTTGAATGACCTTATTCAAAATATTTGAGTTAACCCAGTGAACTGTCTCTGTAATAGAATACAAAGCTTATTATATTCTTATTACTTTGTGAGGAAACTATTTTCTTTGGTCTTTGCTTTGCTCTCTTGGTTATATGCACTGAGGCCAAAACATTTTATATAAAAAACGTTTCCTATTTAACTTTTGCACTGTAAACTAACTATGCCTTGAATGAATTCTAGTAATGTCTATTGAGTGTGGAATAAAATACTGTAAGATATATTATAGCAATGAAATAATTAATAGAACCATGCTTTATTTAAAAAAATAGTACGGTAAGAATAACAGAGTCTAAGATCTAAAATGTGTAGTTGCAATGCAAATGCGCATGTTTTCAAATTTATTGGTAGGTATTTGTTAGGAACTTACGCTTGTATTCCTAAGTTTCTAGTCTAAAACGTATCGATTCCATGTCGACGGTACTGCGGCTTATTTGATCTACCGTCATACCGTCATGGAAGTCCATGTCTTCTGTATATTGATTATTTATTTTATTTTATTTTATTTACACTTTATTGTTTCCCCTTAAAGGATACAATGGGCGGACTTAATGCCAGTTGGCATTCTCTGCCAGACAACCCAAGGCGTAGCGAAACAATGTGGCAGGTGTAAAACTTAAAAAAACTAAAAATTACATTTTAAAGACTACTGATAAATATGATAAATATTAAATACAATATAAAATACTCAAAATACATATAAATAAATACATATCAATATATAATTATGATAAATAAACAATAATACATAACTATGTACATATAAACTAACATACATACACACATACATATACATAAATATACGTGGTGGTTCGACATAAATTTGAAAAAAAAAAACAGTCCACAAACAATTTTAAATTAAATCTTTAAAATAATGCTCCCGTACTAACCTCTTAAAACTGATCTTATTTTGGGCTTTTTTAATGTCATCGGGCAAGGAGTTCCAGAGCAGTGCAGCCTGAACGATAAATGAGTTACCAACGAATTTGGAGAAGTGTTGAGGAATTGCAATCGTATAATTTGAAGCGGAACGAAGAACTCTTTCATGAGTTAAAGAAACGTATTGAAATTTGTCCTGAAGATAAGTAGGAGAAGTGGAATCATTTAAGATGGAGTAGAGAATATAGAGAATTCTAGAGTTGCGCCTCTGTTTGATAGTGAGCCATTTAAGGCGAGACCGATATTCAGAAATATGGTCATACTTGCGGAGACCGAAGACAAACCGGATACAGTTATTAAGAAGGCGCTCTAGTTTATTAAGCAGCACTTGGTTCAAATCTGGATAACATACATCAGCATAATCAATCATGGGTATAACAAGTGATTGCACAAGCATAAGCTTGGTCTGAAAATTGAGAAAGTTTCTCAGACGGTAGAGGGATTGTAAGGTGGCAGTGACTCTCCGGCTTATATGGGTGACGTGTGTCCCCCAGGTTAACAAGTTGTCCATGTACAACCCGAGATTCCGTACCGAGGTTGAGAACGGGATCAATACTCTGTTATAATGTACTGAGGGTAAGCCAGTTATATCAATTTTGCCTAACAATCTCGAGCTACCTACAAGAATTGCTTGGCATTTATTCGCGTTAACAGATACTCCAAAACGCGACGACCAGTCAGATACGGCTATCAAACAGGTATTCAGTCTGGCAATCGCGCTATGGAGATCGTCAATACTGGAATGCACATACATTTGTAGATCGTCAGCATACAGATGGTACGAACAATCGAAAATCGAGGTGATAGAGTTTATGAAAACTGAAAATAATATTGGAGATAGTATACCGCCTTGCGGGACGCCAGATCTCAGATCAACCCACCATTAAACCCATTATTAAAGTGTGGTGACGGCTTAACAAAAACCTACCACCCCATCTCATTCCACGGGTGTCCTAAAAGTCGACAGAGGTAATATAAAAACCAGGTGATAGACAGCAACATCTTTCTGAAACATCTGAATAAATAAACTACCTTTGCCAACCCGTCTGCCAAGCTTGGCAACTATGGTGAAATCCCTCCAAAATAACAGTTACAAACTTGTGGCAATCTATGGTGGAGGCCTAAGTTTAGCAGTGAACTAGCGATAGGCTTAAATGATGATGATGATGTCTAGTTTTATACGCCAGAGGAACTTCGTAAATCTCACTCTATCTCGCACTATAATTCAGAGTATTGACCTTCCTGTCTTTCTTTTAGTAACTTTGGGCTATGCGAGTTAGTGGCTTTGTGAGGACATCCAAGTCTCATTAAAACACGATTTTTGAGGTCGATTAACATCTTATTCTTAACAATTCTTAAACGAAATACTGAAGTCGTTTTTATTTTATTCGCTCTTACCATAAGTCCGTTTTTAATGGTTTTGCCATCAATAGATATGTTGTTATGCAATTTGAATTATCCGCTCCTATTTCAAGAAATACCATCCGTGTGAGATGTGTCCAATAAGTGAAGTCAACATTCTTGTTTGTTAATATCCTAAGAACACAGGCGTTATAAAGTATATTTAACAAAATCACTTATATATCGACTTGTCGCCAATAGTAGGGAAGTTACTATATAAAAATGTATAATCATATAATAAATTTCTCTCAGCAAGCTCCGGCAAAGAGATAACATTTACAATGTAGGTTTTTTTTATTCGTCTAATCCGTCCGAATTTGACTAAGTAAGGTACAAGGTTAAGGTATAGTTAATAATTTTTTTATCGTAATTAACAAATGTGACTACGAATAATTAGTTTTGTTTCTTACACTTTTCTAAAAGTTTTCTTAAACTTTTCTTAGGTAATCAAGTAATCTTTTGTACACAGAGACAGAATCTGCAGCTGTTTAAGTACAGATCTGCCGTGCTATTTTAAGGACTCTCGGAATATTTGGACCGTGTTCTGTGATCTAAAGTAAAGCTGATACTGCTGTAAACCAATTTTCAAATGCCCTCAACGGTTTATAATAGCTATTCTAATATATTTAACGGAAAAATGTGTTCTTTTTTTTTTAAATTTGTGCTAATAAAGCAATCATCATAATACATATACATTACACAACACTTTTGATGAAAGCTCTAATCGAAATAAATAAAAAAACTGGAGGACGTAACTCAGAGATATTTTTTATTTATTATTTACTACCTGATGCCCGCGACGTCGTCCGCGTGGATATAGGTTTAGTATCCCTTGGGAACTTTTTGGTTCTCCGGGAAGCTATCTCTGTGACAAATTTTGTCAAGATCGGTTCAGCGGTTGAGCCGTGATAAGGTTTAACAAACAGAGAAAGTTACTTTCGCATTTGTAATATTAATATGAATACATAAGATAATATGCATATACACATATGAGGTTATATTAATATAGAAAACCTTAATGTGATAAATTTATGAAAATGTGTACCTTTTCTATCCTAATATTTTTACTATAACAATGAACCTAAATAAAATAATTGAAATAAAAATATACACATATATATTATACTAAATGTGCATTTCCTACCAGATCAGATGATTACTGGAAATCATTTACATTGTCTCCAGTATCATATACATAGTAAATAAGTAATTTCGGAAGTACAACTTCACATACTCAGTCCTTGCTTTTCACATTGCAGTGAAAAAGTGATAAATATTTATTTAACAGCAGTACAAAAAAGAGAACTGTAATAACAACTGTAATAAAACAGACACGAAACTTATTTAAAGCTTACTAATTTATTACAAGCATTTCCCGCGGTTTCGGCTGGGTATACAGGCAGTTTTACGACTTATTTCGTCAAATACTACCAAAAAAATTATATTTAACTTTTATTAGTGTTGTTAGTCAAGTAGTAGTAATGATAATAACCAAACTAAAACAAATTACTTCTAAGATTACCTCACTCACTGTGTGGCCGGTTTTACAATCATAAACTATCGCATCGATAAAACTTTTGCTAACGCTATAGGACAAATAACAAAAGTAGTTTAAATCTAATGTAAAACTTAATCACAACTCAATCCTAACAAAAAACTGGCATAAAAACAATAAACCTATTTTGTTAAATCGAAGTAGACGTCCATTCATCTGATATAACTTAGACTAAGAGGAAGTATTCAATCAACCAAACAAAAATTGTTCCGGTGAAACATAGACTTGTTTATTACTAGTAGTTAAAGTACTAAGTGCCCTGTGAAGTATATTGTTATAACTGATATTTTATTGCTACAACCGAAAATCGGCCACGAAACTGTGGATTCGAGGACTTAAATGTGTGACGACCAATTATTAATCATTATTAAATCATATTATTTTTAATAATTAATAATATTAAGCATAATAAACACCAATTATTGATAAAAAATTATACACAACATATTTTTATATACGAAATTAGAGTAATATTCTTAATGAATGTTGAATTTATAAATTGCTAAAAAATGTTATAATACCTAGTAAAATATTGATTGATGGGGATAAAATAATATATTCTGTGACATTTCTTAGAATATCTTATAAGAATAATAATTGTAATTGTGGAAAATCCTTGGCAAAGGAATATCCGACGCAAAGCAATTTAAGCATTCGACATGAATACAAAGAAAACAATATCTGACCTTATTCTCACATATAACTTCCTTCCACATGAAGAAACACAATCTATGCCATTTCAATTCTGCTTACATTTTCGTGTAAAAAACAAAATTGTTGTTAACTGTAAGGAAATATTTCCATTTTATTATTACCTATTATTTTCCGGTAAAATCGGTAAGCTTAAACAATTGTGGGAACATTCTGAAAGGCATGTGTGTGAGTAGACTCTTTTATTGAAGGCCCCCTAAGTAATATCAGTGGCATATTTCACAGTGGTCGAATGGGGCAGAGTTTTTTTTCAAATTTCTTGAAATCGGAAGCGGAATGCCATCCATTAAGATGGCTGATTTAATCAGATCAGGAATGTGCTCTACCGAGTACATCTAAGTCATATGAAACGATACTTTTCGTTTCGTTCGTGATAATGCAACGGTGCATAGTAGCACATAATTGTCTCGCAAAATACATGAGTTAGGTTATCTTAGCAGTATAACGCTATATTGAGTAATGAGAACCGAAGGCCCAATTACTGGAAGTGGCATTCCATCACAGTCCTCAAAGAGATAACGCACCTTAATCTTGAACTTAATCGTGATTGGATAAGTGTCTACGGACTTTATGCTTGTTTTGTCACCGTTACTGAAATAAAAATGTTACTTGATGTTTCTGTATTGAAATGCTACCCAAATGCGTCTATAAAACAGAAATTTAAACGCGTATGGTGCGTCGTAAAAATATTACGGTCGTCCAACATCAGGAAATTAGATACTCTTGGTGATATTATGTATCTTTACATATCATTCTATTTTTTTTTTTAGAGAAAGCCAATGACACAATATAAATTTTTGGACCAAAGCGTAATCGTACTTAACCTTAAACCTACTTCAATATTTTCTAGATTTATACTGTCTTTTACTATAAATATAGATATTATCTAGTCTTCTTCGCGATCTAGCAATGTATTGCTTAAGTATTATTTTGACTCATACTTTCACTTAGAAGGCGTTTGAGATGACATTTTGGGCGGGATAGCATTGGCTCTTTACTTAGTAGTTCTGTATGGTATATAGTAGTACCACACAGAACTATTAAGTAAATGAGTCATGACAGTCAATTATAATTCCATTCCAGTAGAAAATTATATTCTAAAATAACTTATTGTTATATTAAATTGCATGGGCCACTCAAAAAGTTTTGCGAAACCACAAAAAGTTCTATGGTTTAAATTTTATTATTAAATCTTTATAAACTATTCAACATCACCAGGACTTTTGACGCCAAATCGAATTGTGGCGGCATAATTCAATAAATACACTATATTTATTGAATTTTGTAATTTCGATGTCTATTTTGAATTTTGATGTTTGATATTGATAGGTTATTATGTAGTAAGCGCTCGTGAAAGTGCACAGGTATTGGAAAATTCAATGCAAGACCAAAACAGTCCAGTAAATCTTCAGTGAAAGTCGACATTCATTTTACTGTCGATCGTAATTTAGAAGTCTTGCTATTTGAAGATTACTACTTTATATACTTTTTGCCCGAATATATTACTTGACACTGGAAAATAGTTTACGACTGTTTACATAAATAAATAAAACTCTTCGCCAGCATCTATACAAGCTTTCATGCTTATGAACTAATTTTGGAAACTTTTTCCGCCTCCTCTTCAATGGCCTGCTGGAACGCTCTGCTAGCGCATCACCCGGGGATGAAAATTGTGTCCCTGATTTTTTATTTAAGGGAATAAAAATAAGTCACACGGTGCCAAATCAGGGTTGCAAGGAGGGTAACCCAATAGCTTAACTGATGTGCTGGCCAGGAAGTCCCTAGTTTTTAGGGACGTTAGCGTACATATCGTCATCGATCACTTCTTTCTTCACGCACGTTCACGTACGCGGACACAATGTGTTTTGATATATATGTGTGGTATTGTTTACGAATGTATAAATAATAATATAATTGAGAATGAAATACCTACTATTAGTCTAGTAAATATTTTAGCGTATTTTTTTCAACCGAATTCCAATTATAATTATTAATTTATTAATATATAATTAATATTTATTAATATATTATTAATTTATTTTCTCAGTTACAGAAAATAAGTTAAATATAGTTTCATAATATAAAAATAGTTTTTATTTAATTACTTATTTACGGTACCACTAGGAAATAATTGTCTCAGTAGTTCCATAATTTTAGGTCTTCTTCATCATATAATTAAGTCAAACTAATGATATACAGCCAAAGATTTGGCTATAAATACAACTGCTTTTATTGAGCAGTCTCATTGTTTAACATTTAATTTGGAATCAGTTCCAAATTATTTAAATTAAATGAGAAGACAATAGAGGAAATCTCTAGCAATAATTATGACATTAATAAATTAAGAAAGTCATACGTAAATAATTGTAAAAAAAAAAGTAAAGTTTCAGCCTATAAATGTCCCACTACTGAGCACAGGCCTCCTCTCATTTCTGAGAGGGTTTTTGGAGCTAGGAAGAATCCGCCACGCTGCTCTAATGCGGGTTGACGGACTTCACATGTCTTCGAAATATTTTTTATTCCTCAGACATGCAGGTTTCCTCACGATGTTTTCCTTCACCTGCCGAGCACGTGGTAAATCAGCACTTAAAATTGCAATTAACAATTTTAGTGGTGCCGGCACCGGGAATCGAACCCAGGTCACTCACTTACTATGAAATTTAAAGCGGGCGCCTAGCCCCTGAGCTACCACGGCTCAAACAAATAATTGTATCACTTCAGAAAGTTTAAATAATAAATATTGTATACACCTGCATGCTGCAATGCATCAAAATATTAGAAATTGAATTGTTTTTAAATAGCAATCATATTCATATTATGTGTATAACTGAACATTGACTAAAAGATTATAATGTAATGTTTAATTTTAGTAACCACCAGGTGGTTAGTTCTTTAAATAGAGAAAAAGTTTTACGTGGTATCTCTTTAATACTACTAAATAAATCATTGCGATTCAAAGATCGTAAAGATATTGTGAGCCACTCTGTTGAGAGAACTATAGAAATGGCCTGTGTTGAGCTTGAGTACCTCATAGTTGTCAGCGTTTACAGACCCCCATGTGCTTTATATGATAGTTTTGAAAAAAATATGGAAGAAGTTTTAATTAAACTTAATAAACAGAACAAACCTGTTGTCATCCTCCCTCCTTGACAACACAAACACGCACAAAATTAAAAAAATTCGAGGATGAAAGATTGAATGACCGGAAATACATACATTTGTATTTTCCATATATTTGTTAGAAGAAAAAGTTGATCACTTGGAGAGGAGGTCGAGATGTGCGAGCTTAGAAATAAGAAATGTACCAATTACTGGTAAAGAATCTAAAGAAGAGTTAACGGATATAGTCAGGAAAGTAGGGAATGCTGTCAATGTCGCAATTCAGCCGAGTGACTTTAAAGACGTTTTTTGCTCAAACTATATAATGGGGAAAACAGCCATTATAGCGGAACTAAACTCTACTATGCTCAAGGATAATTTATTGAAGTCAGTTATTTCATTCAATCGGAACTTCAATTCAACTCTTCATCTCATTCAACTCAATGATAACAAACTTAAAACAACGCACTTGGGTATTAATGGGCCTAAAACGCCCATATACATATCCGAAAATCTCTCCGCAAAAACCAGAAATCTATTTGTTTCGGCTAAAGAGTTTGCTACGATAAATAAATTTAAATATTGCTGGATATCCTATGGCCAAATACACTTACGGAAGAATGACGGCGACCAACGCACTCGTATTTACTCGGAACCTGATCTCGCGAAGTTGAGCAAGGATAAATTACTAGAATACACCTGTTACAATAAGTTTAAAATTTTCTGTTTTTGTTACTTACCATTTTCGATTATTTCGCACATTGTTTTAATAAGTATGCTCTGCAGCCAAGTCATTACACTTAATCAATAAAATAAAGGAAGCATCAGATAAAATAAAAATGACTTGAAATATTATTAATAGTCGGGAAAGTCAAGGATGCGATCCTTGACTTTCCCATGCCATGAGACATGATTACAATATAAATGGTGCCATCTGATCAAGATGTTGCTACAGCCTTTGAAAAGTTTTTTAGTGATATTCCAATTTCCATACCCAAGCCATTAAATGCTTCTCCTACTGCCGCAGAGACATTACTCAAACGAAACGTAAGTTCTTGTACAAAACATTTTAAATTTCATATGGTAGATGCAAATGACATTCTAAATATTTTTAAAACTATTGATTGTAAGAGAACCGCTGATCTATGAGGTAAGTCCGTTGAAGTTAGTGCGTCTATTATAGATATAATTGCACCTCAATTAGCCATAATTTTTAGTTCCGGTATTGAACTTGGTGTGTTTCCTGATTTGATCAAACATAGTAAAATCATACCTTTATTTAAATCTGGTAGTACATCGGACCCTGCTAACTTTAGACCTATTTCCGTACTACCAATCATTATGTTAAATTTTTGAAAAAATTATCATATGTTAGAATATTTTAATTTACATAAATTGTTTCACAAAAACCAATTTGGTTTTACAATGGGTTGTTCTACAACCGATGCAGGTATTGAACTTATTAAGAATATATTTGATGCCAGGGAGAGTTCACAGGATGCCTTGGATGTTTTCTGTGATCTTTCTAAGGCCTTCGATCGCTTTAATCATGAAACACTTATCAGGAAAAATGACTTTCAATAAGTATTCTGTAAATAATCTATATTGAATAAAAAAATTCTATTCGAACACAGGACCCGCGGCGTAGAAGTCAAGTACGCTAACCGCTAGGCCACACGGTAGTAGAATTAGTGAGACTAAAAAATTCTACACAACATTCTACATTCATACGTAAAAGTCTTACATGAGACAGTACTACTGGGAATGAACCGCAAGTTTGAAGACATTTTGCCTTGAATTGTTAAAAATATAAGGCACGTTTACCTTAATATCTGGATGCACTGCAATTGTTCTTTTAACCGATGAAAAGAGAAATCGTGTCCTCCATTTTGCAATGTCAGTAAAATTAGATTTTAAAAGCCATGCTAGAACTAGAATACCGGTGCGGCCTCAGCATGGCACTTTCCCTCTTCTTGACGCATACGTCATTCCCGCAACCAGTGAAAGTCGTCTCGCTATATCTTGCACTCGTTTTCCTAAACACACAAAAATCACACAAAAAAAACTAAAGGAATGTTTACTGAAAACTATATAAATAATTACATTTAAGAGTCAAATAGTAACAAAGGCCAAAATCAAGTTATATCGAGATTTATTGTCGATTCCACGATTTATTTGGAATAAACTCCCTGCTTCTTTTAACACTTCTCAATTGTCTCGAATACCGTCTGTTCATCTGAAGTTTTACACAATAGCAAATAATCCCTATCAAAGAGTGTCAAACTGTATTGAAATCATTCGTTCATTTCGTTGTTATATGGCATCGGGTTCAAAATAATTAAAATAATTATATAATAGGTCGAAACCAATTAATGAGGTTCCAACGCAAAAATAGATCAAAGATCATAACAGTATTCCATGTGAGGTCGAACCTATACTTTGTAAATTCAAAGAAATCGTGGGAGATGCTCCACGATACCGCCCGGATTAGTTCAATTCAACAATTACTTTCTCTTTCTCCCGAACCTACGACGGTGCGGTCTCCTCTGCCGAGGGCTGACGTCTGGTTAGAGTTTTCTTTATATATTTTATTTCATGTTATTATGTTTAGGTAATATCTTATTGTATTTTATTTATTTTATTGTATACTTATATATACTTCTAATACATAAACATACATCATAAATCCCAATCACATGAGAAAACTGAAGATATAACCTAATAATAATAATAATCTTTTATTTCCTTAATAACTTACAAACGTTTAAGTGTGGTGGCGGTTTAAGAGAATCTACCAATCCATCTCATCCCGTAGGTGTCGTTAAAGTCAACAGAGACATTAAAAACCAACCACAACATTAAAAACCAGGAGATGTGCAGCAGCATTTTCGTGGAAGATCTGATAAATAAACTACGGTTGCCAAAACGCCTTCCAAATATGCGTAGCAAATATGCCAAAATTCCCCAAAATGAGAGCAACAAACTTTTGTCGCAATCTACGAGGGAGGCCTATGTTCAGCAGTGAAAAAGCGATAGTGATTATACTATATAAAGATTTTTCCTAGATACACTACTCTTCCATATGTCATGAGCGGAGATTATTTTTTTTTTATTTAAAAAAAATACGATGCCCCACAGTAGGATTTTCTCCTGTGTCGTGGGTGCGTTTTACAGACATAAATTCCACATGCACAAACACCCAGACCCGGAACAACTATTTGTAGGCCATACAAATTTTTGTCCCGTGCGGGAATCGAACCCGCGACCCGCGGCGCAGAAGCCAAGGGCTTAGCCACTGCGCCTAACCGAGCCAAGAAAAATATATTCATAAATTGTATACATTTATATTTCTCTACTTTATTTATTGTAACCCTAAGATTATTGTTTACAGTTAAGAATAAATAAATTTTATTTATATTATTTATTTATATTAGAAATAAATAGACGTATTTATAAGTAACATCCGCCGCTATAAAAATAAATATTAAAACTATGCAATAAATCAAAACCAGTTTATGTTATGATATTCTGAGATACGTATGTATTTAGAGAGATAAAAACTTTACCAGCTTAATGAATGAGGATGTCCAAACAAAGCCATAAAACGCTTAAAAATCAAGCCTCGGATTTTACGGAGGGATCAGTGAAAATGAAACTACTGAAATCCCTCGTACAACAGACGAAATCCATCCCACACATTTACAGTTAAAGGAGAGTTAAAAAATCATTGAAATTATATTTACAGAAAAAGAATCGAATAATTTTTATTCAACATACTCGTACTTTATTTGACATAATACTTAAACTATTAACTTAACAACTTAGTAAATTTACTTAGTGTTGGTAAAATAAAAGAAATAACAAGTTATAGAACTACTTGGAAATTGATTATTGATTAATGTCAAGATTTGACTATGGAAAATAATGAAGTAGAATAACTTCTTATAAATGATCCGCATGGTGGCTGCGTAAGAGTAATCCATCTCGACTGTATGTATTATAAGAGTATATTTCAGAAAAAGCCACAAAAAATATTCTCCAGCTAAGCCAATTGTTTATTATTAAAACTTTATGGTACACCTTAATTAAAAGGGTAACAATGGGCGGACTTAATGCCTATTGGCATTCTCTACCAGTCAACCCGTGGGCGTGAAGAAAGTTGTGAAGGGTGCAATATAAAAAAAATATGTGAAAAATACCATAAATAACCAGTCGAATTAAAGAAGGCACTTATCAATGTTAAATATATTTAAGGCTAGTTTTCTTGTGTATTGCAATTAAAAATATAGTGTAAAGTTTTTGTCGAGCTGTGGCTTGATATTTTCATGTGTTTGAGACTAAAAATTCTAAAAGTCAAGCACGCTCTGTGCGATGTTGCAGAGGAATAAAATACAAATATGGATATACAATTAAAATCATTTGTAACAACTATTAAAGATATAAATAGTAGGGTAAATAATTTTTTTTTTTTAAATTAATTCACCTAAAGTTATTGTAAAGAAGAATTTTTCCCAGTTTTTAATAATAATTATCTAAAATTTTGCCTACATACATTTTTGATAATTACTATAATCTATAATCATTCGACTGAAAATTTGCAAGAGTTGCAGAAACGAATCATAAAAGCTTTAACTAATATTAACTTTATTGAAACATAGCTCATAAATTTTTATGAATTGATTTGTGTAAATGTTTATTTAGCATTGGTTTTTTTTTTTATAAAATTCATTATTTTCCAAAAATTCTGTTAAATAAAATTATATCTGCAGTTATAAATTTAATACATGCAGACATTACCGATTGTCTAGTGGACACGTTATGTTGAATCATGTGTTTTGTTAAGATTTGAAGCCAGGGAGTGTTTTGGAGAACCAGTTGTTGTTGGAAACACTACGCGCAAAGTTGTCGATAAATATATATATTTAGGACAGATTGTCCGACTAGGTAGGTCCAATTTCGACCAAAAAATCGTTCGACGGATCCAACGCGGCTAGACAGCGTTCGGGAAACATCTACTCGTCGAGTACCAGTGCATTATTCCTGTGATGGCATACGCGAGCTACACTAAAAGCTATTAGAATAGCCGACATAGCCCTATGGGATAAAAAACTTCGGGCCGGACTTATTACTCGTAGAACCGATAACCGTTGCAAAATAAAGGTTCTGGAGTGGCTATCTCGTACTGGCAAACGAAGTATAGGGCGACCCTCAACTAGTTACAGCAACGACCTGCACGGTTCCGGGTCGCAGTCTGCAGTCGATGGACGCAGACTGTGTTTTGTGGTAGTCTATAAGGAGGCATATGTTCGGCAGTGGTCTTGTGATGGGCTGAAATAATGACGATCATGATTTTAAAGAAATATAATGTCCGTAATTTTCGGAGACATACATTATGCAACAATAACTCAGGGGTCCGGTTCATTCACTGCATAGAAATTTTCTGCTAAAACAATGCAGTTTTTAATACGTATATGATTACACAATTGTAAAACGTAATACCTACCGCAATGGAAAAGAGGCGGGACTGTAAATATGAAACGAAATAAGACCAGTACATGTACAGTTTTACTGGTGGAAGGATTCCTAATGCAGGAGTCCGTCTAGGTGGGTACCACCCCAGGGCCAGTTATTCTGCCGTGAAGCAGTAGTGTACAAACATTACTGTGTTTCGGTTTGAAGGGCGCTGTGAGCTAGCGTAATCACTGGGCATATGAGACTTAAGAACTTATGTCTCAGGGTGACGGGCGCAGTGTGGTGTCACACAGAAATGTTCTGCGTGAGACAGCAGACACAGAAATTTTCTTGGGTGACACAGCATTTGTTATGAGCAGACGTTACACTTACCATCAGGTGAACGTTTTGCTCGTTTCATCACTTTATCAAATAAAAAAAAAACAGGAGTTAACGGAGATCGAGTATACGGTATACAATAATTTAACTTAACAATTTACACTGGTCTGATGACATTGCATAGTGTAAAAATACGAGAAATATTTCATTCGAATCGTATGTAATTACATTTAGCTTTGATCTTCTTTCGATTAAAATTACTGAATTAACACATTTTGATTATTTAATCAAAAAATTACAGTAAGATTCGTATTACTGTAATTTTTGGTTTATTTGTGACAATTCTCCAAAGTTTTTTATTTATTTATGGATTAATTCTTTCCCCTTGTTTTACTGCTGGTAAGATTCTTAAGCAGCAAAATCTAACGTATAGGTAGTTACTACCGCAGTCCCTAGTTATTCTAATATGAATAACCAGCACAGGAAAACATATTTTATGATTAATTTTAAACGTTAATTTTTACATTACATTTACATAATTTTTCGATTGTATGATATATTAATTCGAACACACATTCGCGGGTGTTAAAATTCGTTAAAGCAGACTTCATACATCGTCGAAATATTTTTTTTAATGTCAAACATATGCCGTTTTTTATTTCGCCGTAAATGCGCGAGCTAAATCAGCAATCAATCATAAATATTTTAATAATGCGCTGTGAATGAAATTTAGGTCATTCCCGCAGAGTAAAACTTAAAGCGAACATCTGGCTAACCCTGAGCTACGGAGACGGCTGCTAAAAGTCCCAAAAATGAAATTAATGCAAAAGGAGCACATTCCTGCCTTTTTTTAGTGACCAGGTAACGCGTTTACTTAAAAAAAAAGCTATCATTCGTCTGTGCAATACGCAAGAAACCTAGACTTTAACATATTTGACAGTTTAAATTTGCTTTCCAAAAACAAGGTTTCGCTAGAGAATGAACATCGTGAAGTGATTAATTGTTGCCAGCGATAAATGACTGTCTCACAAACGAAAAACGTTTACGCAAAGTATTAAAATTATTGATTTTTAAAAGATGTCTCATAGGATTAATTTTCAATCATTTACACCAAATCATTATACTCGTATCAATTGTCAACTGTAGACACTGGTAACCAATTTTTCTTTTAGTAATAGTGTTCATAACGACTAAGACTTTAAAATGCTATTGCCAATTGATTTCTTTGATTTCAATAGTAAAAGCGGAAAAAAATTACTGCACCGTTCTGTACTTTTTGGCTTTTATACTATTTCTTTCCGCAATTGCAACAGTTTAATTTTACTTACAAACTGAATTATAAACTTTATTCATGACTAACTAAAGTTAACCATTTAAGCAGTAATTTAGCAAAATCGAAGAAGATGTCTATTCAATTAAAATAAATTAGATTTAGAGCAAGTTTTGTAACATCAGATGTATAAATAATGTCCCTTGGCATAAAGGCCTGCAGATAATGAAATGTAATATTTAATTTCAAATTTCGTCAGTCAAATGTCTTAACAATCTGCCACCTACTAATCTGCCTACAAATATTTCCTATTAGTTGCTGCAGGCATTGAAATTTAAGATTTTATAACTAGGATTGATAGTAGTGTAAAAATGGAAGCAAAAGTTTAATGCATAAACTTTTTATTACAATTGTATAAGCAATATGACATTATAGACAAAGCATTAACGTTAACATGAATGTGAACGTGATTATTCCAAAAAGTCAAAAACACCTAAAAATGTTGACCACAGTCCCTCACCACAGTGCTAGTTATTTAGCCGTCAAGCAGTGCAAACACCACTGTGTTCCGTTCTTAAGGGCACGGAAGCTATTATTATTATAGAGGCGGGCACAGAACTTTTGAATGCAAAGTACTGGGTGATGCCGCAACTGTTATAGACAGGCACTTCCTATTCGGTAAATTACTTCTCGTCTCGTAACTTAACAAAAAACATCTAAACATCTAAACATCTAAACACGAAACCTAAATCAATTCCTTATACATTTTAAGAAATTAATAATCTCCCGCCGGATGAATAATATTCTTACTTTTTGTTTTTTTTTTCATGACATGATATGACTATGACAAATTTTACAAACGTCTCATGTCAAAAAATATTAATTAAACAAAAGTATAATATATAAAATTAGCTGTAATAAGTCATTTACTATTATTACATCTTTAGAAAATACACCCCTAACGTTTTTAGCTAAATTACGTTAATAAAAGAAGCCGAAAATAAGTATCAACCGTATTTCAGCCTCTAACTATGGTAGTGATAAAGAGATTTCAGAGGGACGCGTCATGGTATAACTCAGTGTAATGGATCGAGACTTCGTTACGATCCATTGAGAATCTGAAGGAAAGTATTGTGTTTTATGAATAGCCGTTTTACATTCGTTGTTTTTACGATTTATTTATAAATAAATCAGGGTTAATATTTGCACTAGTTTTGCTTATATTTGAAGCATATCTCTAGCGTTATTTTATGAAAAGTTACTGCAAGTCTAATATTTTGTTTTTAGGAATAAATGATATTGCCCTTGAAGAGAATGAGGAAGGGCTGCGCAGTGAAATAAGCGTACTTGGGACAGCGCATTTGACCATCGACACATTGATGAACCACCATTGGAACGATGAAGTAGAAAAGGATCAGACCGCAGATATGACAGGAGAGGTTGTACACTTTAAATGTCATCTACATGTATTACTTACATTTACGTTCGAAAACCTTTAGCAAGAAAAATCATACTACTCGTAGTGTCTATATCAAAGTATTAGAGAAAAAGTGACAATTTTAATGTAACTTTTTCTTGACACTTCGAAATACTCATATATATACTGAAAATATTTTGGGAATATTTTTTAGCAAAATAGGATTTGCTTTACTTAATGTAAAACAGAAAGTACGAATTACTCCACTGAATACAGAATATACGGACTTAATATGCATGTAACTATAAATATGTATGTCTTCACCAGCTATTAAAAAGTAACAGCCTAGAAATGTCCCACTGCTGGGCACAGGCCTCCTCTCATTTGTGAGAGGGTTTTGGAGCTGGGAATAGTCCGCCACGCTGCTTCTATACGGGTTGGCGGATTTCACAAGTCCTCGAAATATTTCTATTCCTCGGACATGCAGGTTTCCTCACGATGATTTCCTTCACGATGTAAATCAACAATTAAAATTGTAGAACAATATAGAGGTGCTGGCACCGGGGATCGAACCCAGGTTACTCGCGTGCTATGAAATTAAAGGCGAGCACCAGGCTCCTGAGCTACCACGGCTTTTAATCAGTTACAAATAAATACACCCTTTTCGTGTATTTGATCAGTTATTTTTAAAGAAACAGTTATTTCAATTTACTCAATAAATGTGTATTCACTACAAAACAATGAAATATTTATATACTTAGTAAACGTGAGTTAGTTGAATGCGGAACACGATATTGCTACTGACCTAACAAAGATATACTTAACACGAATAACAAAGGCAAATATTTCTATAATAGAAATATACCGTCCTATAAAGTAAAAACTTACAGAACAAAATACTATTCTTTACCCAATAACACGTAAATAATGCCATAATGTTAAACGGAATGCTATCTTTGTGCCCTCTGTGCCTGATGAAATTAATTACGTATGTATTCTTTTTAAATTGGATTAACACCGATCTACCTTTCAGGTTACTGCTTACGCCAGTTGCTAATATTTATTCAATTTTTATTTATTTATTTGCATTCACATGAAATATAGTGTATTAAGTGGTGGGAAATTATTTCAATGGTATCACACATATATCGCCATCATTGGCATGCAAGTGTTTATCAATTTTAACTTAAATTTAAAATTTTACCATTTTTTCTAACACTAACATAATTTTAACTATAACAAAAACAACAATTATAAAAAATATTTGCATATCAATTAAATTTTTTTCGACATCAATAACCTTACGTGTAACGTAATTTCGGGGATCAGTGGTCACCGTTCCTAGCCGCTGTAGGCAAGCCCCAGTATTTGTCTTGTGTCTATAATATTGTATCTGACCCTTCTTCAGATCTTATCGCATATGCGTTAAGACGGTTTTGTTTATAGGGTTAGGAAGATAGGGACTGGTGGGTACTATGTTTGTGTTAATATTTACGTCTCTATAATATATCCTGCAATCTGATCTGTAATCAGATTGTGTCAGTCAATCTGAAATGCCTGAAATCGGTCAGACATCCCCCAAAGCAAAATCTCAGGGTTAGAGTCCCAGCTATATCTAGCCTTGGAGGAGCTTATGGCTTCCAAAGCCTTATGTCAAAAATTGCTAGAGGAGATAGTGGAAGGTGAGGCAAGTATCAGAGACATATAGGACCGAAATCATAAACAAAAAAATTTACTCGCTGTCAAATACATGGATGTATTGTATGAGCGAGATCAATTAAAAAGGCAGGTCAACTTCTTTGCTGAGTGTTTCTGTGTTTCTCAATATACAAAGAGAGCTTAGGATTTGGAGATTGAATTGTTTTTAGAAAAATATAGTGTTGGCATATTTTGTATAACTGAGGAATATATATCGTTTTAAGGAAAGGCCACGTCAAAAGTACCCGCAACCGACGAGCTTGTATGAAAACACTGATGAAAGTAGAGGAAGCTAAAGATGTGTGTCAGGATCGTAGCAAGTGGAAAGATGTGGTCTCTGCCTACCCCTATGGGAAAGAGGCGTGACTCTATGTATGTATGTATGTACAACTGAGCACTGGTTAAAGGAGTTTTAAATATTGTTAGGTTTTAATGGCTATAATATTGCTATAGCAGAAAGTGTACAAATCGCGGGGGATCACTTATATTTAGTAAAACTGTTATCAAAACAGCTACTATTGTAGGTCCTATTGTAGGACTTTCTGTAGACAGTGTAGCTGAAATATCTTGTGTTGAACTGGACGGATATAATAATTTGTGTGTACTGCCCACCTTATGATAGAAACTTTAGTGCATTTGAGTGCATACTGGAAGATGTCTTGAAATTAGCTGATAAAGGTAATAAGTCCATAATAGTGTGTGGCGATTATAATGTAGATTTGATTAGCGGTAGCTTTTTGACATCAAGGTTAATTTGCTTTTTTAAATTATTTAATCTTTTAAATATATTTATGGAACCTACGAGAATTACGGAGACTTCGGCAAAATGCAGACTATATATTTTGTAACTGTTAATATATAAATAATAAGGTAATCAACAACTTAAAATCAGACCACAGTGGACCATTTGTTAACTTTTCCTTTTCAGAAAAGTTGGATAGGGCCACTGTAGTTTTTAGACCAATTACTTTTGGAAGACTTCCAGTCTTTATTACATTCGATTTAGAGACTCGTTAGTTAATAGTCGTCCTATATTTGCCAGTGGATCCTAACTGTTCCTATGAAGATATTTTTGGGGTTTTAAACATAGAATTTAATAAGATTTTTAAAAGTAAGTCACTAAATATTAATAGTAATTTTAAATTTAATGATTGGGTTACCGTAGGTATTCGTAAAAGCAGGGATAAGCTTTTCGAATTGTATGAAAAAGAGACATACTTTCATTCGACACAATTTAAAGAATATGTTAAAAATATTCCAAAACATTAAAAAGAAGATATGCCGCATTGCCAAATCTAATTTTTTAAAGCGTAAAATTCAATCTGCAGATAATAAAATTAATGCAGCATTGAAAGTCATACATAAGGAAACTGGCAAAATTAAAATTTACAATAATAAGTTTTTATTAACTACAACCCGCGGACTGATTGAATCCAACAAAGAAGTAGCTAATGAGTTTGAGACATTTATTACTGATAAACCAATTAAAACCACTGCTGGTCTTAGGGCGTCATTGACAAGTGCACATGAACTGTTAGTTAAGAATGTTAATATCGGAACTGAGACATTTAAGTTTAGACCAGTTAACACCAACGATATTATTGAAACATTTAAGTTATTAAATATGTAAGCATTAGAAGATTTATTGGGTATATCTGTCATGTTAATAGATTCAGTAAATCACATTCTCTCATCACATTTGGCATCGTTGTTTAATTACTGTATTGATAAAGGCGTTTTACTTGACCATATGAAGTGCATTAAAGTAATACCCATTCTTAAATCTGGTGACTTTAAAGACCCAGGCAATTTTAGGCCTGTGTCCATATTACTAGTTTTAAGTGAATTATTTGAGAGGTTAATGCTTAATCAAATGCTGTCGTTCTTTAACACCAATAACTTATTGCATGACCATCAGTTTGGTTTTACCAAAGGGCGATCCATAACTGATGCAGGAGTAAGTTTAATTATAGGTAGGTAATTCTAAAGTCTAGGTCTTAGTATTATTTAGTAGGCTCTCAAGTAAAGATGGGTGTATCAAAAGGATCTATTCTGGGCCCATTTTTGTTTCTAGTGTTTATAAATGGTCTACCATACCTGGTTCAGAATCTTACATATATAGTATTGTTTGCAGATGATACATCACTGATATTTAAGGTCAATCAAAAAACTGAGAACCTTAATGAAGTAAATAGTGTTTTTAATAATAATTTAGATTGGTTCCATGCAAACAATTTAGCTCTAAATACCTAAAACAACAATATGCGATAAATTTTAAAACTGTACCAAATAAAATCGTTTGGCAAAACGATAAATTAGAGTTTGTTGATAGTACCGTATTTTTTGGGATCATTAGATAGTAAACTTCAGTTGGTTCCACATATAGATACCGTAGCTAATAAACTCAGTTCGGCTGTGTATGCTGTGAGAAAGGTCCGACATATTACGGATATAGTTACTGCAAGATTAGTTAACTTTAGCTATTTACACAGCTTGATGTCTTATGGTATTTTATTATGGGTACATGCGACTGACGTGAATACAATCTCTACTTTGCAGAAAATAGCAGTCCGCGCAATCTATAAAATGCGCTCTCGTGATTCGCTAAGGGAACTGTTTAAAGAAATGAATATTTTATCTTTACGTGCCAATATATTTATGAAAACGTTATGCATGTACGTAAATTTAAATCACTATTTTCGAAGAAAAGTGACAATCATAATTTAAAATTAAGAAATAATAATAAACTTGATAATCCAAAATTTAGACTGAATAAAGTAAAAAAATATTTTATCTGTCGATGTACACGTATTTTAAATAAAATTCCAGAAGATATAGTAAATCTAACAGAGACTAAATTTAAAACTTATATTAAAAAAAGTTTGTGCTTCAAAGCTTATTTTAATTTGAATGATTATTTCAATAATAAGGACGCATGGAAAGTATCCATCCAGGGAGACATTCAAGTAATGTACAACACAAAGTGATTGTTATATTGTGGGCAGCTACGTTATATGTATTTTTAGGTTTTGCAATTGTAAAATGTAAATTGACTTGCGGATCACTAAAGTGCGCTCTGTAAAGTAAAAGACAATAAGTAATGTTAATTTGTTTGGTAGACTAGAGTATGTCATGCTCGCTTTAATGTCTCTGCTTGCGGCGGCGTCGTGTGACGGGTCGTCCACTTCCTTTTGAAATGGTTGGTTGAGCTTCGGGTCTTGCGCCTGCGTCACATGGACCAAGTGAGCATGAACATTTGTGCAAAAATACATTTAACTATCAGGATAAATGTTCTTGTAAGGGAAATATCGTTTTTCTTTTAAATTATGCAGACCGATTGTAGCACGTGAATGAATCGGCTCACCCGGTTTATTATTATTCAGTAGAACGCCGTCACAGAATAGACTTGTAAAGTAGTATAATAAGATTATGACGCTTCCGTCTATCATATGCTACTGTCATGTCTTCATGGAGAAGCCATCATAGTCCTCTGGTATGACAAGTGGACTGTGTTCTCTTCTGTCAGCCTTATTTAATGAAATAAAAAATAAATACATAATATGAAATTGATTTGTTCATTTGTAGGTAGTATTCCAACGCCACGTATCCGTCTAGGTCGGTACCACCGCAGTGTTAGTTATTTTTCCGTGAAGCAGTAGTGTTCAAACATTACTGTGTTTCGATCTGAAGGGCACTGAGGGCTGGTAAGTACTGGGCATATGACACTAAAAGTCGATCCATTAGTTTACTTTCTATTTGACGTTAGCACGCCCATTAAGCTTCTATTTATTGTTAGTAAAATTCACAAGAAATTTTCATTCCAAATGTCATACGTTATCGTAGCGAACGGCGTATTTAAAAAGTATTTAAGTTACATAAAGCAATCCTTAAAGGTAAATATTTTTTTAATAACTTGATTTAAAGAGCGAATGCAAATTGCACTATATTAGAATAGTTTATCAAATGGACAGTCGGTATAATGCGATGATAGCCGCATTATTTGTCACTAAACAAAACTGTCATCAAGAAAATAAAATAATGGTTCGACTATAAGAACTTATGCAATATTCTACTGGTCGTAGGATTCCTCTGCAAGAATTCGTATAGTAGTACCACCCCAGTGCCACTTATTCTGCCGTTAAGCAGTTGTTGCGTGCAAACTTACTGGGTCTCGGTCTGAAGGGCACTGTATGCTAGTGTCATAATAAAACTGGGGATATGAGACTTAAGAACTGATGTCTCAAGATGACGACTGCAGTGTAGTGCCACACAGAATTTTTCTGGGTGTCACAGTATTTCACAGTATTTTCACAGTATTGTTGTTTGTCATGGGCAGACGTCATACTTACCATCGGCTAAACGTTTTGCTCTTGTCGTCGCTTTCGTCCATAAAAATAAAAGTTTTATAAACTCCTTCATTTTTTATCATAGCAAAATAATTTATATTTTTCATATGACTAATAATAAGAAAATATCGTTGTTGGATAAATGTATAAAGTGTATTTGCGATACAGCAATCGTCTTTAGGCGGGGGAATAAGCGGAAATTAAACCTTTGGAATCTCTAACACCAGAGATTAGATTATCAGCGCTAACCCAATATATTATGTATTTCCAGTTGTTAACAGAAAAGCTTCAGTGCAAATTATTTGAGAAAAGATTTTCATTAAATACTCGTAGTTTTCCAATGTTTCTGAAATATTTTATTTTCGTCTATTTTATAAAAACATTCCACCACACTAGGACCTCCTTTCACCTTAGAAAAAACTGTCTTTAAGAAAAGAGCCTACTCCTTTGTCAATGGCCGGCAACGCACTGTAATTACTCTGGTAGTACACTTGCCTTTAATATGGTTCGCTTCCCTTTAATATAGTTGAGGAGTGCGATGGCTGCCACATGCGTCATACTTTCTATTCTTCGACGACCGCGTAGCTTAATTTTTAGAGTACCTGACTTCTACGCCGCAGGTCCTGGGTGCAAAAAAAAAACCAGCCGAAGCCAATATTTGTGCATTACCCTATCTCCGACCTTATCGCGTAAACGTTACATCGGGCGCAGGTACTCGTAGGCTGGGACGAGATGAGTGCTTTTGCGTTTCCGCTTACACTTGTGGCACTATAATATCTCCTGCGCAGTTAATAGCTTCCGACAGTATTTGGTAAATTTTACCATGGTCGACGAATCGGCCACTTTGTATAATATAAAATGTTTTATGAATAACATAAAAATCAAAGAATTACAAAAAAGAAGATACCTGCGAAGTTTCTTTCGCCCTCTCTTCTCCGTCAGAGGAATCTCATTTCGAAACGGTGATAGATTGTGAAAAAAATTATATGTATAATACGTACATTTATTACGTCGAAAAAAGAAGAATTTTCATTTCATTTGCATTTCATTTTCATGAGCGGCAGTGATCACTTACTATCAGGCGAGCTGCCTGCTCGTTCGCCCCTTTTAATAAAAAAAAACCATTTGTAATTATTTAATCTTCAATTAATGCTTTTCGAAGCAGGTACAATAAATTTACAAAGAATCTCTTGAGGGGCCGACACCGTTGCATTCCTGCACATCCGAGGCGATTTAAGTCCCTGCACCGCTTATCATCGGGGAGAGCACGCAGCTCACAGGATTAGCAGAGGGCGCGGGCAGAAGTACTAACGAATACGAGTGGACAAAGCAAATACACACTCAGATGCTCTACAGGCGACACCAGTCGTTTTAACAGACGTCTCTGTAAACCAATATGAAGTTGTATTGTGCTTTTGTCCGCATTTTGATCGAGGAGAACAGAACATATTACGTTCATGCGTACCAGACCCGAAAATCTCCCCTAATTACTACACAAAATATACTAGAACTAACAAGTACTTGACCACTTGGTTAAGTGAGTGCAGACAGTACAGATCGATCTCCAATGTACTATAGATTTTCGATAAAAAAAGAGCCGTGGTAGATCAGGGTCTAGACGCTTGCTTTAAATTTCGTAGTACGCGAGTGACCTGGGTTCAATTCGCGGTGCCGGCACCACTCTAATTGTTAATTGCAATTTTAAGTGCTGATTTACCACGTGTTCGGCGTTCGTTCGTTGAAGGAAAACATCGTGAGAAAACCTGCATGTCTGAGAAATAAAAAAAAATATTTCGAAGACGATGTTTAAAAAACATCGATGTTCCGCTCATTAACATCGATGTTTTGAAGAACGACGGCAAAAGTCAAACATCGACATCGTTCAATCATTCCGTTCGTGCTCTGCTCTGTGATTATAGTAACATACACTGTGAATTGAGTTCCTATTAAAATGTATCTTCCTAAATTCCATTTCAAAAATGTTACGTCCAAATAAATAAATATTTTCAATTACTGCGATGTTTTTATTTGTATGATCAATTTCGTTGTTGGTGGTCTACTTAATTTGAAGTTAGCTAAGGTTTTACATTAAACAGTGGTAAGATTGGAGTATTTTTTTATTTAATTACATCACAGGTATGGCTACACACATTTGTATTGAATATGACAATCTAGTGCCTTGTTTATTACATTACCCCGTGTTTATTATAACAAACAACTTTTAAGTCGCGTGAGTGTGATGCATAAGAAAATTAAAACATCGGAAAAACATCGATGTGTCGTTTTAATTTACGATGTTTTTAACATCGATGTTTGTCGTGGGAACATCGATATTTCCTAACATCGTTGTTTTTAAGAGCAATGTTGCACCCCTACCGCCAACCCGCAGTGGGGCGTGGCGGATTCTTTCCAGCTCTTAAAAAACCCTATCGGAAATGAGAGAAGGCCTGTGCTCAGCAGTGGGACATTCATAGGCTGTTACTTTACTTTATTTTTACTTTTAAAAAATAATCTGAAGAGAACACAGTTCTCGAAGTTGTAAAGTTGCTACTACCTTTTAAAGTGGCATATAATATAAATATTATTGATATTACATAAATATATGTTTTCTACATTACATTACGTAAACAATGTATATAACATTACATTATTTTAATTTCGGTCCAGTATTTAGACATTAATCAAAGTACGAGTACGTTCGTTCATTAATTCATTTAGTGCTGGCAATCATTTTACACCGGATTTAATACGAAGCATAATTTACATACGAATATCAAAATGTAGTCCTTGTCACGATTTACTATCTTATATAAGAATGAGCCACGCTATTTTATAGTAAGTAATAAATGTATTACGACACAAAATGTGTCGTCATCATTATCATCATTTCAGCATCAGCAATCCCACCAAACCCTGAACTATTGAACTAAACCCCCAACAACTCAAATTCTACAGGCCTATGTCCAACGGTGTTTAGAGGTTGTTGATGATCATAAATAAACAGTAAATAATTTATTTTTATTATTACATTGCAACAGAACTGATAACAACCTATTATGATAAGTTTACTTGTCAATAGACATATATTGCCGTGTGGTGGCGACCTGAAGAGACTCTACCACCCCACCTCATTCCGTGGGTGTCTTAAAATCGACAGACGGAAAATGACAACCAAGCGATGCAGCATTATCTTCCTGGAACAGCTAAATAAATAAACTGCGGTTGCCAACCCGCCTTCCAAGCGTGGCAACTATGACAATATCCCCTTAAAATGAAAGCTACAAACTTATGTGGAAATCTATGGGGGAGGCCTATGTTCAGCAGTAGACTTGTAGACTGAAGTGAGTGAGTCAATGAGAGATAGATATTACAAGAGTATCCAGACCCGCGAAATCAACAATTATTTTGTGCGTGGTAGTGGCGCAATAGAATCCATGACCTTATCTAGTTTCGTAAAAGTAAACTTGAGGAAACGCAAAGTAAATTTGGCAAGAAACTTGGAATTTTCTCATCTTAATACTTACGAGATATTACATAATTTATTGAATGTGATGACTACGGCAAATCCTCCCAAGTTTTCAAAGGCCTTTGAAGTGTTTACAAGTTCTTCATGAAGGTAATATGAGCGTTAATACATTGTTCTTAGGACGCTTATTAATAATATGTTTATTTATTTTACACCATATAAATGTAGTGATTTAAGGCAGTCGTCTATAAGCTTTTCGTTAGTCGTTAAGCAAATTTTTTATAGTAATAGTCCATTTGTTAAAACCTCTCAGTTTTTATAGAATTTTAGTAATGATTTTGAGACATTACTTGCACAAAAAGCAAATTTTGAACATTAATTTTGATAGTGGTAGAGCCACGCATCAGCTTTTGCTGTTGTATGAATGGGCCGGCTCGACCGGGGAAGTGCCACGACCACACAGAATACCGTCGTGAAGTAGATGTACCAATATACGTAAATATAATATATAGTTATAGGCGTTTCGCCTGGTGAGTGAGGGTAACCGAAGGCCCACCTACCCCCTCCCCCAATAACAACATGGTGGCGGCATTAAATAATCTACTCCAGGGGGTACCAGCACCAACGGTTCTGGAGAATCGCCCACTGGGCCTGGACTAATGCATCTGCTTCCCGGAATGTAAAAACCAGCGATCTTAAAAAGAAGTACAACTGTGCCTCCAGGTCCTTCAAAAGAGTTCGAGCACATTGGCAGAATTGCCGAGAAACGCCTTCGTTCAAGAACTCCTGCATTCTGGTCTTTCGCCAAGGCTTTCCTCGGGAACTTTTGTCAACTATCGCTTTCATCTCTGCATAGGAAGGACGAACGATTCGCTTACTCATGCCGCAAAAGAGAGGGCTGGACTTTTAGGCTCTCTCTTTGCGTCCAACTCGACTCTCGATGACATAGGGAACTTGCCGCCGACTATCCCGCAGCGTAAGTGCTCTATCCCAAACATCCGGTTCTTGCAGAGCTCAGTGCGCAAAGCACTACACTCCCTTGACATCAACAAGTCGAGTGGGCCTGATGGAATTCTCCCAATTGTGCTGAGGATGTGTGCTCCGGAGTTGGCACCGGTTCTAACGCGACTTTTCCGGTACTACTACTCTCTGGGCGTCGTTCCGAACTCATTGAAGATGCACAAAGGCATTTGTGCACCCGATCCCTAAAAAAGGCGGCGACTCAGATCCGACTAACTACAGGCCAATTGCCATCATCTTGTTGTACTCCAAAACAATGGAGGCCATTGTCAACTGCGAGCTCTTGAGGTACCTAAAAGCCCACCAGCTCATAAGTGAAAGTGATCCGCAGTACGGTTTCCGACGGGGTCGCTCGACTGTTGATCTTCTAACGTACCTCACTCATCGATGGGCGGAGGCAGTTGAGAGCCAGGGAGGCTCTGGCAGATACTATGGATATAGCCAAGGCCATCGATCGGGTCTGGCGCTTCTCTGGAAGCTGCCTTCCTACGGGCTTCCCGAGAAATTATGCAATGAGGTCGCCAGTTTTCTTGCAGACTGGAGCGTCAAGACCGTAGTCGACGGTGCATGCTGACTCCAAATCTGTGAATGCTGGTGGTCCACAAGGCGTGCTATCACCAACTCTGTTTCTTCTGCATAGCAATAACATGTTACAAATTAGTCACATTCATTGCTATGGGCCCTATTAAAAAAATGTTATCTTATCTCTTCGTTTTGATATTACTCCCCTCGCTGCTCTCTGGGCGGGGGTAACACAATGCCAGCTCTTTCCATTTGACCGAATCCAACGAAGAGCGGCTCGAATCGTCAACGACCGAGTTCATTCCGATCAGCTCGATCCACAGGCTTTGTGAAGAGACATTGCGTCTCTTTGCATTTTCTAACGTGTTTACCATGGGGAGTGTTCCGAGGAGTTGTTCGGATTAATTCCTGTTGCTAAATTCCACCATCGCACATTGCGGGACAGCACAAAGTTTCATCAGCATCACCTGGATGATTGGTATTCAACCACTGTGCGCTTTACCAGAAATATTCTGCCAAGCACAACCACTAGGTTTAGAGTACTAAAGAGAGGCACCAAGGTCTACAGTGTTTCTACTATTCAGCCATTGTCTTATGGTTTATTTTTTTCAAAATCTGTCGTATGAAAATCAAACAGCTCCTAGGTATAAAAAATAAGAGATTACGTTATCTTTTGTGTGTAAGCACCTAAGAATAAATTCAGAACGATAAAAAAAAATTAGAGGGGGCCAACACAAATGTTTGCCATCTGACGCATCATAAAAATTATCTGGAAATTTAAACAATGTGGACAAGGTTTACACTCGCTGATCTAAGGGATCAGCAAGTGTAAACGTTGTTCCTAAAATAACAATAAACGTATTGACATCAATTTGCTTAGTGTTGTTCGTTTTAAATGACATGTGTGTAAAAATATATAAGATCAGCAAACTGAATGGCAATGGGGCGACCACATATGTAGCTCGTAGAACCGATAACCGTTGGGAAAGACAGGTTCTCAAGTATCTATTTGGAGCCTAACTTGTAAGGTAATAAGTACTTAAATACAGATAATTTTAAGCAGTAATTGGTGTGTAGCAATGTGTAAATTTCATTTTCAATACAAATATACGAATTTATTATGTAATTAACAAAATCAGTAAAAATGTACGAATTTATAAAATATTTCATTTTACGTGCAAAATTATGATAAGTCGTTACAAATGCGTAATTTATTGCGGAAATCGGCAATTTTCATGCTTTTTAGAAAATCGGTGACCTACAGAATCTAAATTGCTGAGTCAGTTACTGCAAGCCCGCAACAATTCCACTATATGCTACAAAACCCTCAACAACTCAAATCCTCACGACTTGAGTCGGACCCATGTCCAGCAGTGGACTGTTTAGAGAATATCGATGATGATGATAAATAAACATAAGTTATTTGAATAATCTTTAATTTCTTCATTATTATTCTGCCATTCTCTGATACAGTGTAAATACTCTTTTAAAATAACATAAAAAGGATTGTTTTTGAGCTAATGCAACATAATAATAAAACGTATTTAATAAAAATTGAATTAACAAATAATGAGATATTATGACGTCCATCGTTGATGCGCAATAATCACTTTGTCAACTCGAAAAGTGACGGCAGTGTTTTAATTGCATTTTGTAATTTCTGTGTATATTTTGAGTTTTGATTTTTAATAATAATAGTTTATAATGCAGCAAGGGCTTTTAAAAGTGTACAATGATTGGAAAATTCAATTTAAGACCAGAATTGTACTTTTCGTTTTGTCTCCATGAGTCCAGCAAATCTTCAGTAAAAGTCAACTATCCTTTGACTGTTGATCGACATTTTGAATTATCTAGTGTCACTCCCGTCACTGACTAGACATTGGCAGAATTCTATTGAAAAAGGCCAGAATTAAAAGAAGAAAAAGAACAATCTTAATGACTTACTTAACGACAATACAGATACAGTACAGAACTACATAAATGTATTCATATAAGGTTCTTACAAATATTAATAACGCTATATTCGTATGATCACGAGTATTTAATTGTTGTCTCTTCTTCGTCGATTCTTCAAAGCATAATTTCTTTAAAAATATTTTAAACACGTAACAATTATGTGAAGCTTTTAATATTTTCAACAGAAGTATATTAGACACTTACAGAATATTCATGCCATAAATATAAAAATCAACAGAACTTAGAGCAAAAGCTATATAACAAATACTTTTTCTGACATATTAACATTTTACTGGTGGTAGGATTCCTATGCAGTAATCCTGTCCTTACTGTGTCTAAAGGTCCCTGAGAGCTAGTGTAATCAGAAGAGAACTGATGCAGTGTGGTTATTATGGGCAGACGTTGCATTTACTAATAAAAGAAAACTCAACAACAAATTACGAGTAACTGAATATTTCTGATTGCTCAATGTTGTTGGAACTAACCTCCTTCTGAAAACGAGCGTCGCAAAAACGAAACTATAAATTATTGTCACTGAGTTCAAAAGTAGTAATTAATAAAATAATATGTAACAAAATACAACTAGACATCGTTACGGTAGATTATCGTTAAAATATTGCGGTCGTTCAATATCAGGGTATGCAATCTTTAATCGGAGATATAAGTTAGATTTATAGCATTTCGGTTACCGTTGTAGGCTTGCGGGATTTTAGATATTTCAACCGATGAAATAGTCCAAAGAGCCACTAAAGAGTAGTCTCTTTAGTGGATTTTTGGATTCTTTGGACTATTCCATCGGTGTCACACAGACAGAGAAATCGATAGTAAAAAAACCTACCATTGAACTCACAACGATTTCTCAAAGCTCATCCTTTTAAAGTGTTGGTAAAGAATATCATATTTTTAATGTTAATAATGTTTATATTTCATATACACAAGAAATTACAAACATATTATACTCAAAATAACAACTCAACAATTCGTAATTTCAAACCAATATGAACAAGAAACATTAAGGCGACTAATCCTCTTTTCATCATCTTGCTAAATTGGAAATTAAATTCAGATGCAAAAATTTTCCGTTGCGGGACCATTAATAAAAAATCTGAAAAGCACAAACACACAATAATATTCAACTAGCTTATCAATTTTAGTAAACAGAATGAATGCTTGTGCTTAGCAATTCATTTGGTTGATAATGATGAATAATATCAGATTTACAGCAATGATAATACGAACTATAGATTTCATGTATAGCACCTAATACCGCCGATAGCTGTCCGGCAGAGTAGAAAAGCACCTACCTCTTTCTTACCGAGGTCTCGTAAGAGGCGACTAAGGTATTATTATCGTACGGATAGCCTTTATTCGTGCAGAATAACTCTACAATACGCAGGAACGCAATGAGGAGAAATAATTTTATGACAAAATGGCGGCGACGTGGTTGGCCGCCCGTCAAGTCTCGTTTCCCGCGAGGTCGAAGAGCGTACTACGTGACTGGCCTCTGCCTGCCCTTTATTTGGAAAAAACGCGTAACTGTAACGCGTACTTTTTTAGCTTAATTCCAATATTACAATAATATTATTTTCACAAATAACAAATATCATTATCATCAACACAGCTCCACTGCTGAATAAGGGACCTGCAAAACATGTCACATAGAAAGGCTATGTGCCCGCAGCGTGCATCGACTTCCACTGTCAATTATATTATATGATCAAATTCATCATTTCAGCCCATCTCAAGTCAGCTGAACATAGGCCTCCCCCATAGACTGCCATAAAACAAGATCATCATCACGCAAAACCGAACAGATCGTCGCTCCATCTAATTGAGGGTCGGGATGGCGACGACTCTCGACGCTTTAGGAAGTCTGCAGTCTGTGACCATGTTCTGGATCATTCCAACCATTACATCAGTTTTGAAAAACCGCATTTATTGTATATATATTTTTTCTGATCACGACTGTATCCCATAAAGGGTTGTCAGAGACTGGGCACTCTCTGTAAAAACAGATGACTGCCACAATCCACGTTTTACAAAAACAATATAATGCATTTGGTGTGATAGGTGGTGAGCCCATCGCCACCATGCACAGTGCAGTTTAATTCCTAACTCACCTTTTACGAGATCCATTGGATGAGATGGAGTGGTAGTATTCTTTTAACGAGCCGCCACCACACGGTAATTAGATGCTTTTTTTTTTTTTTTTTTTTTTTTTTTTTAGGACTGATGGTCACTGTTAGCCCGAAGGCTTTTACAGCTTCGCCGGATTGAAAGGTGGCATAGCGCTGAGGGCGCTTAGCCGAAACCTTTATTTATGGATGACTGGCGCAAGGGCCCCCGAGAGGGGACCTCGGCTTGGACCGTCATCCTGTTCGCGAGAGTAACAGACTCGAGGGTGCCCAAGGGGGCCGGTCTCGGCTCGGTCAGTTACTGCAATCGGGAGGGCAATATTACTACTACTATAATTATTAATACCATGATTATTATTAGATAAGTTTACCACCAATTCGGAATGCGTTTCCGCTGGAGAAGAAATGGCGCAAGAAACTCCAGCGACGCTTCTGTTTATGACACTACTGCTAGGGGAAAACCGGCCTGAGATGCGGCGGTATCGCGAATAACTTTGTCTGATACGCCCACGCCGACGGCGGGGGCGGTATGATGGTGATAATGGGTGTTTGTGTAGTGTTGAGTAGAGCGCTTGGGCAATAGTGGTCGCGTCGTCAGGGTCCTCGAGGACGTGCCTCGGTCTCCTTTTTCCGCGGGTCGAGTTTTGGTGTATCGCGAGGGGGTTGTAAGTGGCGGCACTGACAACCAGTGGGTTGGGGTGCGTGGCGGCAGAGTCGAAGTATCGGCGAGAGGCCAACTTTAGATATTGGGCTATGGTAGGAAGCCCTAAATCGATATGAAGGTTAGCATTACGCACGAACCACGGTGCTCCCGTGGCTTTACGCATGAATCGATTTTGTATTACCTGAAGTCGGTGAATTTGACGCGGGGAGGCATGCGCAAATACGGGGCTTGCGTATGTCATAATTGGCCGAATACAGGCTTTGTAAAGTGTAATTTTATTACGTAGGGACATTTTGCTATTTTTATTTAGTAACGGATGTAATGTATAATTAGATGCTCAAGGAAGATACTGTTGCTCATCTAATTATTTTCATTTTCCCTCTGTCAACATTTGCGACGCCCGCGGGACGACATAGGGTGGGGGATTCTCTTATGTCGCCACCACACGGCCAATGTTATATAATAAATAAACACATTATTTATTTAAACTTTATTGAACCTTACATATAATAATGAAACAAAAGGCCGGACTTAATGCTTAAAGCATTTTTGCCAGTCAACATTAGGGCAGTGAGTAAACAAACGAAGGCTTACTTTACAAAAATATACAAACACGTACATACTAACATTCATACTATATTAAATATTTAAATAATCGACCTACCTCTTTCCTACCGAGGTGTCGTAAGAGGCGACTAAGGTAGTGTACGGATAGCCTTTATTCATGCAGAATAACACGATAATATGCTGCCACTACACTGCTCGAGGGAACGCAATAGGATTTTTGTTGTCTCCTATCAAAATGGCGGCGACGTGGTTCGCCAACCGTCACGTCTTATTTCCCGCGGAGGCGAAAAGTGAACAACGTGTATGGCCTCCGCCTACCTCTTATATGAGAAAAAGGCGTGACTGTCCGTTTGTATAATAAATAACAAAAATTTACCAAATATGTTAAACATGTTATTGGAAACTTAACTAAAATATAATGCTGATCATCACAATTTCTTTACAACTCAGCTGTTATATAAACATTTTCGAAATTTTAAATTTTTTTTTTTACTGGTGGTATGGAATCCTAATCCAGGAATCCGTCTAGGTAGGTACCACTCCAAGGCCAGTTATTCTGCCTTGAAGCATTAGTGTGCAAGCACTACTGTGTTTCGGTTTGAAGAGCACTAAGAGCTACTGTAATCACTGGGCATATGAGACTTTAGAACTGATGCCTCAGGGTGAAGGGCGCAGTGTGGTTTTGTGTGGTTACACAAAAACTTTCTGGGTGACACAGCATTTGTTATAGGCAGACGTTGCACTTACCATTAGGTGAATATTTTGCTCGTTTAGTCACTTTACCCAATAAAAAGAAATTTAACCATCGCCGGTAACTCCTCCTCCGATGGTGCTAATGTAATCTAATTATCAGCGTATAGGAGGCATTTGATGGTCAGATCATTCCTTCTTAATCTAATAAAGCAATTGACTATAAATAGGTTAAACAGCCTCGGCGAAGCTACATATACCTGACTAACACCCTTTTCGATGTAAAACCCCGTTTACTCGTCAGGGTACGAGCACTGGAATCTTTATAGAGTGATTTAAGTGCTTGTATCAAGCTGCCATTCACCCCCATACGTAGACATACATATATAAATAATAATTACATATATAATATATAATTATATTATACATTTTTAACATTAGTATTATACAGTATTAAATAATGTTTGTAACATATATAAATAACATTATTGTAATTAATATAAAAAACAGTAGTTTTTTTAAACACGTGTACATATTTGAGAATTCATATTGACTAACGTAACAATCATACTATTTCATAGTTATCGTACACTTTAAATTTAGACACACAAAATATTTTTTTTTTTTTTCTAAAACGCTAAGTTAATAAAATTCCACCCAATTTTTTATTTTATTTTGATTATTTTAGCTGCTCTCTGATATTTTATTTCGAATATTCGAAACCAAATTATTGACTTTCCATTCTGAATGGACCAAAAGCAATGACTTAATACTATTTCCGGACCATATGGGATAAGATCGGAACAACGTTACATCGAACTTGGAAAATAAAAACGACTGAGTCCTTCCGAGTTTGCGTTAAATTTATGCAAAACTTCAATCCTTCAAGTAAATTTGGAACGTAGAAATGCTGAAGTCATGGTGAGATCTTATGGATTTAATTTCCGCTGATCCCTTCTTGTAGGTTGACCTTTCTGGCTGCAAGGCTTTTTTATTGCTTTATTTATTGCATCTTTTCATCGGCATACATTGCGAACCAACATTTATGTTCATATCTATTCCCTTTGATCCATTGTTACTTATGTATATATACACACACATATATATATATATATATATATACATTTGCCGATTTCGACCACGACAACAACTTTCGAATATTGTCGATAGCTATAAATTGCGCAGGAGATATTATAGTGCCACAAGTGTACGCGCAAACACACAGGCACTCACTCGTCCCAACCTAATCGCGCCCGATGTAACGCTGATGCGATAAGATCGGAGGTAGGCAAGGATGCAGTGTCACAAACACGGGGACAATCACAACACAACCAGACCCGAAAACCAACAATTTGTGTTTGAGCACAAATGTTGGCTTCGGCTGGGATTCGAACCCAGGACCTGCGGCTTAGAAGTCAGATACTCTGACCACTAGGCCACGCGGTCGTCACTTTTCTTACGGTCACGGTTCTTACTTAATACTGTTATAGTTGAAAAGTAATCGTTTGGCAAAAATAGTCTATCGCCGCCATTAGCTTTTGCTACAGAAAATCGGAGAATTCATAATAAAGACGAGACCTGACAGGGCTTGTACTATTTAATAAAGTGTTGTCTTTAAAGTAAGGAAATATAACAATTATCGTCAATTATAAAAATAAACGTTTTATATTCACAAAAAGAGAACTGCGAACGAACAGGAATGAACGAGAATATACATTGTTTCAGCTCGATACATCTTTTAGTATCGTTACCTTATATTTTATGCTCCATAAAGCTCCTTGCTATTGCCACAAACGGCTGTTCCGTGTAAAAGACCTCTGAATTTCAACAAACACATTTTGTTTGAAATGATATTTTGTGTAATTGTAAACTTTTCTATCATTTGTTCCAGTACTTTTGCCTGTGACATGTTGTTACTTTAGATTATTCTTTATTGTTTTGTGATAAATTTTAAAAAACTACGGTTAAATATTAATTTGGTATTTTAGAGTATTGTTAATAATTGCGATCGAACGAAATGTAGATCTTTATGATCTTTGGTCATTTTGTATGTTTAAGGCAGTATAATCCGATCGATGCGACTGCGTGTCACAGTGGTCACGGTATCTCGTGTCGAGTCGAGTCGTAAGTGGTAAGGTTAGTGGTATTCCCAACCGAAAACAATATTTGTGTAAGGAACAGATTTTTGGGTATAATCTATGCCTCTGGTTCTTCTCATTGGATAAGTGTTGCATCGGATATAGGGGGAAGTAATACTAGTGAGTACCTATATTTCCGGTAATCCATACGTCACTGTAATATATTATGCACATATAGGAAATTCTTCAGGTTAACTGAAGGTTTAAAAAAAATAACACTGTGTTCGGTAGATTATTGCTGTATTTTTATGGAAGAAAGTGACCAAACGATTAAATAATTCACCTGATGGTAAGTACAACGTCTGCCCATAGCAAATGTCAACCTGAACATTTTTATGTGGCACGACACTACACTCGTCGCCCGTCTGCTTCACGGCAGAATAACTGGCACGGTGGTACCTACCTAGGCGCATTCCTGCATAGGAATTATACTACCAGTAAAAGGACTATGTTACGGACTAAGGTATAAGGACTAGTTTAAAAAGAAGTTAATGGGAGAAAACCGATGAATACCATTAATTATTATTATCGACGCAACGCTATAGCTGTTTCTAGCCGTCCTTCTAAACGAACTTTCCTTCTTCCTTCGTTCGAACATATAGTTCAGGCTTTTTATCAAATACAAAAAGATGAAGGCGAGTGTCTTATCACACAATTGTATGTCGTGCGTTTGTTACTACTGCTAATAGCTGGAAGTGTTTTTTCCCTATTGATGTTTTTACATAATACTATTGTCTAATATTGAATTTACATTTGCAGTAGGAGCATTATACCTTACCTTAAAAACTAACTACTAATCTAAAAACTAACTAACCTAATCTTAAAAATAAAGTTTTATTTATTTCTTGCCTTTTAGATAGTTCTCGATTTCAATATACTCGTATACATCGTTTTTCATGCGCTTTGAACTGCCATATATATTTCAATCTATTTAATAACTATGCATTTCTTGTAATAATATAATACGGGTAATATAGGTCATGAAACTAACCTATAACCCATAGTGAAGCTGGAAGGTGGGTAATAATAATAATATAATAACTAATTTAAATCAGTCTAGCGAAATAGAACATACGGTACCAAAAAAAAACTGAAACACAATAGAAACATTATTATCTAAAACAAATAGTAAATTGTTAAAAGTTGCGGTACTGGATCGACATGGTTTCAGCTGAGCATTATGTTGGCAAGTATTCCAACGCTGATATTTTGCTAGGTACCTTCCGTGTGTCAAGGACAGGAGTTTCTATACAAGTCATGACGCAGTCACCTATCAAAAGAATATGACAGACAAAAAAATACGTACTGTGTGTCTTGTGTGAAAGCAAAGATTAAAATTAAATACTATATCTTTGGAATCGTCTGAATTGTTCTGATGGGTACTCGAACTCCAATGGTTCTTAATTGACATGTGTAATTTCTAACAAAAACACTAAACAATGAGGAACGCTAAAGATCCCACCCAGACAAAGGTCAGGAACGTGCTGAGGGCAAATAAAACAACCTGGAAAACTAGGAAATAACATGGTATTATCATTTACGATTTTTTTTTCAGTTTATTTTTAAGCCGGCCTTATATTCAATGTACCAACGCATAATATAAAGTTTTCCTTTTTCTTTTAAAGTTAATATTTTGACAACCGCGTGACCTAGTTGTCAGACTACCTGACTTTTACGCCGCGGATCCTGGGTTCGAAACCTAGACAGATCATCCAACATTTGTGCAAAAATACAAATAGTTTTCGGGTCTGGTGAAATTTATGTCTTGAAGGAAAGGAAATGGTGTGTATTACCTGGTTTTTGAATAGCACCGCCCGCCCTTCCTCAGTAGCGTACACAAGCAAACTAACACAGCCACCAGGAACCGCCACCAGATACCCTCCACCACTACAACTTAATATTCACCACTGAAGTCGAGACCACGACATGTGTTTCGCTCCAAAACGATGCATTATCAAGCGTTATAGACACCTAGTTCTTATAAACACCATTTCATATTTTGCTTGCGGATCTTAGCAAATTTACTTCCTTTCCTTCATTATGGTGGATTTCCGCAAAGTAACGCCTCATTCTATTATGTCTGTAAACCGCATTCACTATTCAGGAGAGATATTAGTGTGGGATAAAGTTTTGTTTTTAAATAATACTCATTGCTTCGGTTAATAACATTTATGATAGTTTCCTCTATCCGGAATAAATTGGATAACTTTCTAGATTATAAAGATTGTAGTCTCAGCCTAACCCTTATATGGGAAAAAGTCATGACTGTATGTTTGTATAAAGGTATAAAGTATTAATATAAGGTATTAAGTATCTAGAACGCACCAAATACAACTAGATATATATACACTATACCTATATAGAAGTTAAGGATGTTGTATTTAAAAACATTAAAAACAAGCGATTTAAATATTAAGAAACTTCCGATACGTCAGAGTGCTTTAAAACGGCAGTATTAGAATTTAAACTAAATTGCAAACCGATCTTTGGAATCGTCTGAATTGTTCTGATGGGTATTCGAACTCCTAACAAAAAGAAAAAAAACGCAAAAAGCGAATGCCTAGCGTCTGAACTACCAACCACGGCTCTTATTATATTGTACAGTATTTTATATGTTCTAAGACAACTGCGATGCATAAGTTTTCCAATGTACATTCCATAAAAAGTTAATTGCAAAAAAGAGACAATTTCCTAAACGTTTTTTATAAGACTAGTTGCTACATAGAATGTCGATGTGCTGCCTACCCAAGGAAGCACGTTTTGGAAAATAGTGTTAAGGACTATTATCATCAATCTTCAAGCGGTGAGAAAAAATTAAACTTATTTTCTAAACTAAACTACTCTAAAAATTGACAACTTAGGTACAATAAATATACATACATGCACGCCATTTCCCATTAGGGGTAGGCAGAGACCTCACCCCCAATTAAATTAGACACAAACATCGAAATAAAAAAAAAATATTGAGTCTGAGACATCAGCCTGTTATTAATATGCTGCTGATAATTCGCTGTTGTCCTCTTGTAATCGCCAAGTTTCGCAGTACCAGACATCACACACCTTAAGCGCTGTCCCCGTCATCCGTTTAAATATTTTAGAATTGGAACATTTGCTATTTGTGATTTACCTAATTTACCATTTTCTTTCATCGACATTTAGGACAGAGTATGAGATGGGATGATCTTTTAAGCCGCCATAACGCAACTATTTCGCAATTTATAAGTATAAATGAAAAATTCTAGTAACCTTACAGTGACGTTAATAAATACATATTACCTTCTTTTATTGCGTAGCACTTAAAGACAATATTCGTTTTATTTGAAAACCCAAAAGTGCTAAGAGCAAAAAAAAACAATAGCGAACAACGAAAGTTGGTTTCCGACTGTAGTTTCTTCTATTCGAAAATGCTTTTACATTGTACAGTGCTAGCAATTAGTGGGCGCGTTGCCAAATTAATAGCCAGTCGGTTTAACAGATTACTTAGGTAATCAATATAATTGTTAACCTTAATGTTGCATGCAAAATCGAGTTGCGTCCCGATTTCTTTAAAAATTCTTTCAAAAATATCTATTGTCACACAAAAATTATCTATAAATAAAAAGTTCTATCCCAATTTTTCTATTTACTAGTTTAATTGTACGGAGAAGTTATTTTCTTCTTTTTAAGAAAAAATACTGTTTTTCTCTTTTCCTTTTCTTTCATTAATATCTTGAATAATTTAAGAAAAAATAGGAAAAAAAACCTAAATGTGCTGATTACCATGAACAAGCCCCGCTGCGATTTAGTAGCCGCGTGACGAGTCTCAGGGCCAGAGTAAGTAATAAGGTTTAATATAAATCGAATTTAATTTATCAATTTTTTATTTGTCTTTATCAAACCACTCTAAATTATGTAACATATATGTATTCCCTTTCTTTAAACCAACTCGGAAATAGGATTGACAGGCAAAGTTTTCCTGTCAAATTGTTGACATTGTGTAATTTGTGGTAAAAACTTTTGAATAAAATGTTAAAGTTTAATTTCCAGATAGGTTTATAGAAAAAATTATATATAAATAGAGAAATTTACAGAAGATAATTACACTACCATCTCATCCAATGGATATCGTAAAAGGGGAGTAAGGAATTAAACTGCACTGTGCAGCCAACAGCGCATGATGGCGGTGGTCTCACCACCTATCACACCAAGTGCATTATATGTATGTATTTAATTACACTATAATATATAAGTATACTATAACATAGTCAGAAGTCTGTTCTAATCCCTGTCGGAGCAAATAAAACTAACTTATGGTTTCGGGTTTAATTGTTTTGTCATTCCCCTTTGTCCTCGTGCCACTGGCACTGCATCCGTCCTACACCCGATCTTATCAGCATTATATAGAGCGTGGGTAGATTAGGACAAGTGAGTGCCGAAGTTGGGGAAAAGACTATAGCCCACAGCAAAACTGGCGAACCAGCTAGAAGAGGGATTGGCCCCTTGCTACTGCGAAGCACAAACCTCGACTGTTCTACCCGTCAATATATTCTGCAGAAAATAATTGTTAAAATTCTTGGAGTAATACTTTTTGATTTATTAAAGTAATAAGGTTTATGCAATACACGAACACGCCCCACTTAAAGAGGAAATAGGTACTATTTTCGTTGTTATAAAAACTGTTTATATGGAAATATTTGTAATTCATTTGCACTGTACTTTCGACAATTGGTCTCTTCTGAACATATGATTTTTGAATAATTTTGAGCAATTTTTAATTCACTATTCGTTACGAAATTCGTACTATAATGTATAAAATTAAAATTAAATATATTATAATTTTAACTTTATATTCGGTCTTAACTTTATCATTAAATAATTTGAAAAATGGTTTTGGACAACTTTGTTTATAATTAATTAATTTTATTTATAATTTATAATATGTCGTCACAATACACCTTGTACAACAGCGAGAAGTCTTTCATTCACAGATTATCTGTTACATACCGACGATAACAAAAGTATCGTATCGCGATGCTTTTTTATTAAATAGCAAAAGAAAATCGAAGGCCAATCGGTCCACCGGGCATCCGGTCCACCGGGCATCTGCCCTGTATTTGTTTTGACATCCTCACAACGTCTACATCTATCTCTCTTTTACATAAACAAAATTGTAAAATGTACAATGCTTTAAAAAGTCTTAAATATGAAATAAACGCGTAACATTTCTGTGATGGAGTTTAATCAACCGGAAGAGACAACATCAACCGTCTGGCAGACATTTTCACCTAAAAGGGAGTCATCCAGAGGACCTACAACAACATATGCCCACTCCCCATCGTTTCATCGTCATCTTGAAGTTTGGTACTTCAACCCCCGGCAGTATGTTACGGCAACAACGTTCGAGACTACGCGACGTACGACACGGCGCGAGGGGGCGCACCCAATTCATTAATTATCGAACTGCCCTACGCAATACTTCTTGCTCATAATTGTAAATTAACCTAATTATTACACTTTATAACAGCTACCTATTTTTATTTGCATCTTCTCCTCAAACAACGAGGTACTAAATGATGTTCTCCTAGCCGATTTCGACCACGGCGACAACTTCCGACTACTGTCGAGAGCCATCAACTACGCAGGAGATATTATAGTGCCACAAGTGTACGCGCAAACACAGAGGCACTCACTCGTCCCAACCTACCCGCGCCCGATGTCACGCTGATGCGAAAAGATCGGAGGTAGGCTAGGATGCAGTGTCAGAAACACGGGGACAATCACAACACAACCAGACCCGAAATCCAACAATTTATGTTTCAGCACAAATGTTGGCTCCGGCTGGTATTCGAACCCAGGACCCGCGGCTTAGAAGTCAGGTACTCTGACCACTAGGCCACGCGGTCGACAAAGGTACTAAGTATTTACGTAGTCAATACTTAGTACCCCGATATTTATATTACAAGCGTGTTTTCAATCTTATTTACTATATTTTACGTAAATTTATTTCACATAACAACAGTAATAACGTTTAAAAAATATTATTATATTAGATACCTCAATTATTATTTATTAAGGTTCGGACCTCTTTTCCGTCTGTCGACTTGTTGTATCGTTAACTCTGGGCGGCGACACCCGCCCTGGAACGCGGGTGTATCGAGTGTGGCGTAATCAGTGACGATCTTGTCATGACTTATTTTATAACCATAGCTATTCAATCAGAGAGCAGCAATGGCACTCTTGCCCCGCTGAATGTGTTATGAAAAAAAATCGATACATGCGACTTCTATTGGGGGTGTTCTGTGTCTCTAACAGATGGCGGAGTAACCCTGACAAATACGAGTATAGTTAGTAGAATCGGACGTTACGTTGCGGAAAACCATTATAAAAAAGTAAAGAAATAAATTTAATTTGGTTTGCCATAATAACGTGCACAAGCACGCTGTTGTAGAAGGCAGGCGGTTCTCTTCTTAAACTAGGCAAAAAATAATTTTTAACTTTGCATGCGGATCTTAACGAATTATCTTTACCATCCCAAATATGTCGCACCTAAATTATTGACAATATCAACGGGCACTTGTGTCTTCGGTGCGTTGTGTATGTGCTATTCTCGACCCACTTCCCAAATCTGGCGATTAAGACAAAACCGCCATTTACAAAACAATTATAAAAATATTATTACATCTTACACAGACTGATAATGAAAATACTTGGATTAACTTAATAAGAAAGTAAAAAAAAATATATTGTCTGTAATTAATATATACACCATTATTTTTAACTCTAAAGTATTGTATTTATAAATTTGTACCAGAAATATTTATCCTTGTATTTACAAGTTAAGTTAAAATTTAATTTCCCATGTGCCGAGCCACGGACGTGACTTTCAACAGAATCTGCATCGTGCACAATCCTAAAGATTTGTTAGCAAAATATCTTGGCTTGGAAGTGAATTTTTGCTGGATTATAAATTGGACATATTCATTATAATATATTACGGAAATTTATTATATTTTTGTAACATAAATTAAAAAAATAAGGTGGTGAGTGCGTTATCTTAAAAGAGACCTGACAGTGGTAGTAGAATGAACTACTATTTAGATGAATTCAGCAGAAAATCGTCAAATGTCATTTAACTATACGCCCAGTATTGTCTAGTCACTTCCCAATATCCTGGAACGTATTTGTAGTGAAGTTTTAACTCTTTTAATTATTCGTTACTTTTTAATTCTTTTGAATCCAAAAGGCAATCGTCCCCTTAACGAATAACGAATTTTCTATAACTTTATATCGTTATATTACTCATATCGTATTTTCTATAACGTTATATCGTTATAATAAACCTATTTCTAGATTTAACACGAACCTTGTCTATCGGAATTTTAGTATTTTCTCGGCGCTCTAGAATATTCAATGGTATATATAAGTGCGACCGGAGGGCAAATTAAAGGAAGTCTGAGTTTAGAAGAGCTACATGGCGAACCAAGAGATCTCCATATTTATATACTCGTCGATAACTTTCAGCATCATCATGATCATTTTAGCCCATCACAAGTTTACCGCTGAATATAGAGCTCCCCCATAGACTTCTACAAAACATGGTCCTGAGTCACTTGCATCCATCGGCCTCCCGCAAAATCGTCCAGGTTGTCGCTCAACCTAGTGGTAGGTTAGGTTAGCGTTCTACACAGCGTTAGCCGGTATGAGATTGCCACTCGAGAATCAGAGAGAATCGAACTCATTCATTCATTCAGTCATTCGCGTCATTTTACCTTATTGCTCCAAAAACAACAAACTTAAGATAATCGTTCTAGCTTTAAAATTGATGATGATGTTCTCCTAGCCGATTTCGACCACGGCGACAACTTCCGACTACTGTCGAGAGCCATCAACTGCGCAGGAGATATTATAGTGCCACAAGTGTACGCGCAAACACAGAGGCACTCACTCGTCCCCACCTACCCGCGCCCGATGTAACGCTGATGCGATAAGATCGGAGGTAGGCTAGGATGCAGTGTCAGAAACACGGGGACAATTATATATATAGAGGGGATATAATTTTTATAAAGATTAATAATTATAATTACCCTTACTTTTTAATAAAGAGACAACTTGTTAACAGCCAAAACACAATTGTTAAAATTTTAAACTAAAGCCTAATGCAACTATAGCAACGTTTGCTGGTAATAGTTCGATACGGTATAAATGATAGGATGTTATTTCATGATTCAACCAAATAGCACTACAAATATTCCATACTAATACAGAAATATGATATTGTTATGTTAAAATTATACCGTACTCACCAAACCTATTCACTCCGGTTATCGAAAAAATTCCCAACAACAGTCTAATAAATAAAGTCATTTAACTAATACATATATTTGTTTTGTCCTATTCATATTTTTTTATAGAAGAAATTGACGAGACGAGCAAATCTTTCACCTGACTTTACAGTCACCGTGCACGGTCTGCCCACACCCTGAGATATCAGTTCTTAAGTCTCATATACCCAATAGGTGCCACGCAGTGCCCTTAAGACCGAAACACATTAACATTTGCACACGTACTGCCTCATGTACTTACCAGGACAGATTCGTGCATAGGCTTACTACCACCAGTTTTTCTTTACGTATAACACTTTGATTGTTGGTCATGATCATAATCCATACTTCCATACTATCCATACATTATAAATGTTAAAGTAACTCTCCCTGTCCCTCTGTCTGTTTGTTACTTATTCACGGTCCAAACGATAAACTCATCTTGACGAAACCTATTCCCACGCGGAGCTAGTAAGAAATAATTTAATTTCAGATCTCATAATTTAAATGCAACACTACTAAGTCAATGTGACTTTGGTAAGTTTAAATACAAACTGTATCTAGCAAACTGTTAAATCTAAACTATGATTATAAACTAATAACCGTGTGGTGGCGGCCTAAGAGAATCTACCACCCCATCTCATCCCGTGGGTGTCATAAAAGTCGACAGAGGGAAAATGAAAACCAACCACAGGAGATGGGAAGCAGCATCTTCCGGAACATATTAATAAATAAACTGCGGTTGCCAACCCGCCTGCCAAGTGTGGCAACTATGGCAAAATCCCCTAAATTGAGAGCTACAAAATGTTGTGACCATCTATCGGAGAGGCCTATGTTGAGTAATGGACTTGTAAAAGGCTGAAAAAAAAGGGGAAAACTTTCGTTGTTTTTATTTTTGGAAAGAATATCTGTTGTTTAGTTTTTATCTTTATGTTACACATTACAAATTATATACGTTCCTCATGAGTTCACAGTTTATATAATTTACAAAAAACTTAGAATTTAAAAATGAAGCGCGAAATAAATATACCGTGGTTACGGAAATGGCGCGGAATCTCTTGAGTGGATCATCTCGTTCAAAACGTAGGTGAAGCACCTTTGGTGCAAACCGCCACCACACGAACACATCAGTCTTTACCTGGAAAAATACTTTTATTGACACCACGTCGCCATCTGTTTCGTGGTGTTTCAAGATCAACAACTAAAACAAGGTCTCCTTGACGCACATTCTTCTAGGCAGCAAATTGGGTGGAAATTCCTTCAGCGAACGCTTTATTCTTTATTTATTTCTTTATTTTGTCGACCGCGTGGCGTAGTGGTTAGCGTACCTGACTTCTGCGCCACCGGTCCTGGGTTCGATTCCCAGCCGGAGGTAACATTTGTGCAAAAACACAAATTGTTGCTTTTCGGGTCTGGTTGTGTTGTGCATGTGAAATGTATGTTTGTAAAACGCACCCACGATACAGGAGAAAATCCTAGTGTGGGGCTTCGTTTTTTTTTTAAAAGAATAAAAAAAAAAAAGAATATTCGACACTGTTATTCAGAGAAATAAATCCAATCGTTGGCATGTTTTATGATGAACCTAGGCTTAAGCGACTAATTACTTCCAAGTTCTACTGAAACGGAACTAGAAAGTGTAAATATCGTCTTTGTCACATTGTTGTCATTTGTGTTGCAACTTACAGAAGAGTATAACATACCACGTTAGATGAGGATAAGATTCACTGCGGCTCCAGTTAGCCACTTGGATTCTAATACCAATGAAGCGTTAGCGCGCTATGAGCTTAACTAAGCTTTTCAGCGGAGCTAGTAGGCAACGGTGGTGAAATCTATAACAAAACGATTTTAATTAAAAATTATTAGTTTCATTATTATGAATATTACATCCCATACTGTAATTTTAGGATTCCTATGCAGAAATCCGTCTAGGTAGATTACTGGTGGCAGGATTCCTATGCAGGAATCCGTCTAGGTAGGTACCACTCCAGGTTCAATTATTCTGCAGCAGTAGTGTGCAAACATTACTGTGTTTAGGTTTGAAAGGCTCTGTGAGCTAGCGTAATCACTGGGCATATGAGACTTAAGAACTTATGTCTCAGTGTGATGGACACAGTGTGATTTCACACAGAAATTTTCTGGGTGACACAGCATTTATTATGGGCAGACGTTGCACTTACCATAAATTAAACGTTTGCTCGTTTCATCACTTTATCCAATAAAAAAAAAACACTTTTACGCTTCTTGTAATAACAAATAATGTTATATTATTTTATGCACTAAATCAATAATATTTAGCAAAGTAGTTAAAGCTAAAGCAAAATATGGGTTGTCCTAAATTCTAATGACTTTGTTCCGAACTAATACACGGCTGTTATAGTTACAACAGCTGTGTTTTTCGAAACTCAAATGCTTGTTAATATTTATGTAATATTCTCAAAAATATACAGCGGTACTTTACCCTGCGTATGTTAATAATCAGGTATGTTTTTGTGACTAAAAGTATTACCGCGTTTTAAATAATTATTTTTTAACTGTAATAAGATACAGGATACAAAACCTTCTTTTATCGTGTTTTATCCAAAAAGTTTTAAGTTCTTTTAAGTGTACTGCGCTTGGTAACTGCCGATCAAATCCAATTATCAGATTAACAAGGATTAATCCACTTTACCAAAACTATACACATATAGCATAGTATCAAGTTTCAAAATGAACATTTCTGAAACATGTTTTCTACCTGGACATCAGCACAAGAAGTACGATCGGCTGATACAGACAATAACTGATAAGAAGATCAAAACTCACATATTTCGCCCTCTTTAGACTTTTTATCCAAACAATACAAAGAACTGCAAAATAAATATGAGAAATAAGCGCAACAAAAAAGGAAGACAAACATTACATTCAAAATATAAAGGCCAAAATACATATAGGTCGTGCTTATTGCATGTAAATACGAAATGTCCCAGGTTTGGCAGTCTAAAAAAATAAATTTTAAATTAGTGGTTCAGTGGTAGTTTAGTGGCCCAAAAGAAAACAATTATTGTGGATTTTTCGTCGGTAATAATTTAGTACAATTTTTTAAACGGAGCAAAATCGATTACCAGAGAGAACAGTGGAGCCTCTTCACCGATTTTTATGTCGCACTTTTTAACACCCAAACTTTTTACAACATAAAATATTGCATTTTCTTACACGAGAATAACAAAATTAAATTCTGTTAGGCCACGGCTACTATGATCCTTTTCTTTCTCAACAACAAAACGTTCTATCCAAAATAAAGTAAAATACACAAATAAAATTAATTTTGAGACTCTAAAATATAGAAAAATATTTTAGCCTATATTCCAAATCAAGCAGTTCAAGTCTCATTCGTCGCATCGATACGCTACTCATCCATATAACCGCCATAAGATAATACTGTGAATAACAGTAAGCGTCTACACGCGACTATCACACAAGTGACTCGTCCTCTTAACGCATATTGCGTTTGATTAATATCGACTTTAATCTAAGACTAAGCCTAAAATCACCTCCAACGTATCATAGCAGCAAGCCACTAAGACGCTTGTAACACGATATCCATGTATCATAGAGCTGCCACACTAATACACGGGCTATGAGTATGCTTCTAACACCGGAATGCTGACGAACACATTTTCTCTGATCCGAATGATAACCGACGCGTCAAAGAGCAACACACTAAGACCCGATTTCACCGATCGCTTTGGAAACCAAGTTCAATAAAACCACGTTTTACTGAACTTAGTTCAAATGTATCATTTGAACTCGGTTTTCGTCTAACCGATTTCACCTTGTCCATTTTGATCGCGTTCAGAAAAACGAAGTTTAAGTGAAATATCGTCACAATCTAAAACAAAAACTCGATGTATTTATTATTTTGCGACATCAAACAGCCTGTTTTAACAACAAAACAATAAACAAAACGTATTAAAATATTTATTGTGTTTACATAGTTGTGCAATTGTTTAGAGAGCTGTCATTGACACGTTTGATCACTGACGCGTTTAAAGAGCTAAACGTCGAAAATTGAGCATTCAGAATTTGAACCGCGTTTAGCTTTAATCGCGCTCAGTTGATGTTGGTGAAATGCAAACAGTAGATTGAAGTCAGTTAAACGCTTAAACTTCTTTCAGCTAGAACTGATCGCGTTTAGTTTCAACGGTGCAATCCGCCCTTAGACGCCGATCACAAAAATCAGGGATGCACGACATCAACGATTAAGTCGTATTACTACGATAAACCAACTCACCACCTGCACTAAGAAGGCATTTACCGAAGACATGTCGGCACGGAAGGTTAACGCAACTCGTATCTTAATCCTTTTGAAGTCTCAAGTCTATGTCTTTTACATTTTAGAGACCTTCTATATAATCGTTTTTTTTTCATAGATCTCACTAACATATGATACCATACTTTGAGACATTGGTATAATGCAACTGTACATTGGTACTGAGTTGCGATTGACCTATATACTAAGTATAAGTGATTTTTGTAGAACGGTTCGTCACTGTTAGCCCGAAGGCTTTCACAGTTTTGCCAGATTGCAAGGTGGCAGAGCACTGAGGGCGCTTAGCCGAAACCTTTATTTACGGGTCACCGGCACAAGTGAACACGATTTCGCTGTGTATTAGCTATTTTAAAGAAGTGTGTATCTAAGTTTATAGTAAACATTTACTCGACAATATTTTTCGACATAATATGCAAAAATGCTAAAATGTTTGAGAGTATGAAATATTGTGTATAAGTTTTTCAATCAGCATTGTTGCAAGTTCACTTGCATGTTCTCACAAAACCCATTTCCATGAAGAAACGAGCGCGACAATAGCCCGAGTTCACAGTAGAATTACGAGTATTTAAATAATGGAATAGAATAATTGACCAATTACTTAGGCCGTAATTACGAAGAAATAGATATCTATTACAATCCACAGAATACCACAGAATCAGTAGGTAGAGTAGCTTTCTGATTGACTTCTGCCCTACGGTTCGCAAGGTCAATTTCCGCATGGGACAAATACATTGTATTGCCTAAAGATAGTTATATTTATGGATATTGTTGTGGTAAGTAACTGGCCTGTATATGTTATTGACAGAAGTAATCAATGAGTGGCCCTATGTTCAGCAGTTCTATAATTATATATATTAAAAGATGCCGACGATGAATAAATCAAAAACCATACACGTCGATGTGTTGTAGAACAATTGCTGACTTTTGAGTATTAGCGTCCTATAAAATCCACTTCATATATATTATCTTAAGGTATAAATCAATCATTCTGGCTCCCTGGGGAAAACAAAATTAAGATACGGTAGGCAATATTTCCTAAAAATATATCAACTTGATTGCCTCGAGGCGTCGATATTACGTTTATGTAACATCATTTGAAGATCAAAGCGTTAAGCAATAAATTTTTATTTCTGTTCACTTCGCTTACTGCTTGTGATGAAGCTTAAGATTAGTTCGAGCGTTGGATACATTTTTTTTACTAAACATTTTTTAAATATATGTCTGTAAATATACTGTATTTATGATATTGTACAAAAATATATAGTAAGAGAAACTTAAAGGAACTTGAAATAAGCCACAATTGATTTAAGACAGTTAGAGAACATTTTTTTCTTATTATAACCAAAAGAATAAAACTTTATTTCACATTCGTTATCAAATTTATCTTATTAAAAATTCAATTAAGCAATTTTTTTACTGTATATACTCTTTAAACCAAATGCCAAGAAAAAAGCGTCCGATTGTCCAAATATTTAGAATTACAATTTTAAAATCTACAAAAGCTCTCTTGACTCGACATTAAAGATAACAAAAAGTAATTAAATCCTAGTTATTACTCCGGAACTCTTTTTATTTAATCTATACATTTAAATATATTGCTAAGAAATCCAAGAGTTACTTTTAAGATATTTCTCAAAAGGTTCTAAAAAGAATACCAACATGAATTTTAAAATCTAGTCCAGTTTATTTTAGTAGGAGTAGTTTAAGGGACGAGGTCGCCCTTTATTTTCTCAAGTTATTTTTTTTTACTACCCCAGTTCCGACATCACTTTGAAATAAATTGCGTTTTAATCAAAATATTAAATTTAATTTCAAATAACTTAGTTTAACGAACGCGTGTTATACACTCGGCGTCAAAAAAATCGCACATCCGAAAAAAATAATTTAAATACTATTTTAACACAACAGGCCAATGGCAATGTTGTGGTTTGAGGGTATCATTCGAAAGGTGTGTGGTGTGGAGGGTTTCATCAGCTTTCAGGAATTTTAATTGAATTTTACTTTTATAACGAGACGAAAGAGAAATTAAAGAAAAAGGCAGGGTATCTACAAATTTGCAAATTAATAATTTTAAAAAAAACTTAATAAATACAAAAAAAGTTCTTAAAACCTAGTGTTACCCCCCCTTGCCTTGATAACGGCTTCCATGCGATCTTTCATGGACCCTATAAGGATCGCAACAGCCTCTTGGGGTATTTGTTCCCACTCTTCAAGTACCGCATCTTGGAGCTCTTGAAGAGTGGCTGGAGCTGGATCTCGAGCTCGCACGCGCCGTTTTAGGTCATCCCAGAGATGTTCTATTGGGTTAAGGTCTGGACTTCGTGCTGGCCAATGCATAACAGGGATATCGACCTCCTGTAAATAATCCCGTACAATAGCCGCAGTGTGGCAACGAGCATTATCATGCATTAACATGAATCCATCACCGACATAACCAGCATACGGGATCACATGTTCCTCCAGGATTTCAGTAATGTACCGACCAGCATTTAATGACCCTTGCCCACGGCCACCCCGAGTCCGGGAAACGCACACAAGTTCCGTTTTCCCGTCGACGGAAATGCCGCCCCAAAACATACACGAGCCACCCCCGTATTCGACGGATTCTTCGAAGCAGGGTTGTGTGAACCTCTCCCCCTGTCTTCTGTAGACCCTTCTACGTCTGTCATTGCAGAAGAGACAGACCCTCGTCTCATCAGAGAAGAGTACGGTCCGCCACTGTTCTAGAGTCCACTCGCAATGATTGCGAGCAAACTCTAGGCGATCTCTGCGATGCTGTGCAGTAAGTTTTGGACCTTTAGCAGGTCTATGGGCTATTAAACTCTTTTCGTGTAACCTTCTTCTTATCGTAGAAACACTCACATATGTTCTCCGAGTTGATCGAAGCTGTTGTTGCAACTCAACAGCATTTGTAAAACGGTTTCGTAAAGATGTCGTAACGATGAAACGGTCATCTCTTTCTGATGTGCACCGTTTTCTTCCAGATCCCGGTTTTCTAACATAACCACCAGTCTGCTGAAAACGTTGGAACACCCGTCGAACTGAAAAACGGGACAGGTTCAACTGTCGAGCAACGTCACACTGCCGCATCCCCGACTGCAATAGGGCAATCACTTGAGCGGCTTCTTCAGAGCTGGTGTCCATCTTTACTTGTTCTTACTTGGGTTACTTGTTCACGTGTGTTCACTGCAAAGTCTAAATTACGACTGGCCCATATTTCATCCAGATCGACCCTTTTATACCCTTTTTAGGTGGTGGAACTAGCGTCCTTACTAACGAGCATTTGAAAGTGTTTATTTTTGACGCTCTATAATGATAAATGTTTTAATGATTTCATGATTTTTTTATTAATAATGTAAAGCTATTCAAATACCCATTTCAAACATACCAATATTTATATAAATATAATTCGTTTCTAGCCATTACAGCCATTTTTCGCGCAAACTCAGAGAGGTGCGATTTTTGTGACGCTGAGTGTAGTACCTGACAACTGCGCTACGGTTCCTAGATTCGAATCTTAACCGGAGTCAACATTTGCTCAAAAACTTAAACTGTTGGTTACGGGTGTGGTAGTGTTTTGAGAGTCCCTGGTAATTATATTACTTTCTATTATTATATATTATATTAGTATAGTGTCACTGAGCATATTTCTGTGTAACACCACACTGCGCCAGTCACCCTGAGACATAAGTTCTTAAGTCTCGTATTCCCAGTGATTACGCTAGCTCCGTGTCCTTCAGACCGAAACACACAGTGAATGTTTGCACACTACTGCTTCACGGCAGAATTACTGGCCCTGGGGTGGTACCTACCTAAATGGATTGCTGCATAGGAATCCTACCACCACTTTAAAATTAAAGTTTAAATTTAACTTTAAAATTAAATAATCATCAAAGATATCTGTACTTTATATTTGAGTTAAATGTAGAATTTCGATAACATTATTGCTCAATAAACTCATTGAGAAAATTTATATTAATGTAATTAATGACATGAAGGTCAAGACAAATACAAACCAAACAGAAATTTGTTTTGAATTTTGTAATGTAATATTATTCTAGTATGTACGACAAATAAACAGTTATTCAAATGGAGCTTCGAACATTTCTGTTTCAAGACGTGGCTATACATTAGTACTTAATTATGGCATAGGCTTTAAAATAAGAATAGAATGGCAGACACATGAATACAACGTTAGGTTAACAAAATTATTTATGTCGTAAAAAAACATCTTTATTTATTTAATTAAAAACCTTCTTGTTCACTTATTATAACTATGATGAAAAAAAAATGATGTTCTCCTAGCCGATTTCGACCACGGCGACAACTTCCGAATACTGTCGAAAGCCATCAACTGCGCAGGAGATATTATAGTGCCACAAGTGTACGCACAAACACAGAGGCACTCACTCGTCCCAACCTACCCGCGCCCGATGTAACGCTGATGCGATAAGATCGGAGGTAGGCTAGGATGCAGTGTCAGAAACACGGGAACAATCACAACACAACCAGACCCAAAACCAACAATTTATGTTTTAGCACAAATGTTGGCTCCGGTTGGGATTCTAACCCAAGACCCGTGGTTTAGAAGTCAGGTACTCGGACCACTAGGCCACGCGGTCGTATTATAACTATAGTAATACACCATTGAACAAATATCGTATAAAAAACTTTAATGTTACACGTCTTTAAACCTGACTAAAAGTATAAAGTTATTTTATAATCAATTGCAAAATGTATACCCAATACACAAACAAACAGACAGACAGACAGACAAGAAAGCGAGTTAGTAATGAATTGTCATACAGTTCTGAGCTATGTTTAAAGTTGTTAGCCTCTAGCTCCTCGGGAAGTAAATTTAAAATCAAATGCCAAAAAAATTTGACCGGAATTTACACAAAAGCGATTTAATAAAAACTTGGTACAGTATACAGTTTTTTTAAATTGGTTAAAGTGACGAGACGAGCAGAATTTTCACCTGGTAGTAGTCCCGTGCGTGTCGTAAAAGTCGACAGAGGGAAAATAAAAATCAGGAGATGGGCAGCAGCATTTTCCTGGACATACACATACATATACCCATACATTCTTCCATTACATGTACATAAAACTGCAATGATAGAGAAAGACGTATACAAATTAGCTTGTAAATCTTTAGATAGTATTCCCACACCAACTAGTGGGGTAACGTATTCGCATTCGCGAATATTCGCATATTTCTTGACATTCGCATTCGCGAAAATAGTGCAAATATATTGCGAATATGATTGTTACAAATACTTAATTTTTTACTAAGTATTAGTATAGTATTAGTATTATAATGAATTTTTATTCTATAGGATGGTTTTGTGTATAAAATATTTAGTTTTACTTTTATAAAAATAGCTTAACTATGTCCCTTTTAGGTGACTTGTATGGAAGTTTACAGTGATAGGTCATATATTAAGAACGATTTCTAGTTCCACAAGTTTTTGATCAAAATCATGTTAAATTACATGTAGTTTTGTGTTCCTTCTGATAAGTAATTAGATATGTCATGAACATTATCCAACGTCATGACATATCTAATTGAATTAGGAATAGAGTAATCATATAGTATTTTTTACATATTTCATTTATATTTAATAGTAACAAATTTAAATACAAATGAAGCTATACATTTTTCGAGAATTGTTTCAAATGAAACTAAGAATAAAAAGTAAAAAAAAAAGTTTCAGCCTATAAATGTCCCACTGCTGAGCACAGGCCTTCTCTCATTTCTGAGAAGGTTTTTTGGAGCTAGGAAGAATCCGCCACGCTGCTCCAATGCGGGTTGGCGGACTTCACATGTCCTCGAAATATTTCTATTCCTCGGACATGCAGGTTTCCTCACGATGTTTTCCTTCACCTAGCACGTGGTAAATCAGCACTTAAAATTGTAGAACAATATTAGAGGTGCTGGCACCGGGGATCGAACCCAGGTTACTCGCTTACTGTGAAATTAAAGGCGAGCGCCATGCCCCTGATATTTATGTGAGGGAATTCCAACTAAAAAAGGCAAATTTATACATTTTATACCAAAATTAATAATCAGTTACGTGTTCACGTTTCTTCTTTCTTTACTGCCTTACACCGATGAGGCATTGAGTATAAATTTTTGATACTTTCTCAGAGCGATTAAGTTCCATCCTTCTAAGAAAACGTGGTACAGCTCTTAAATAGCCACATCATCGATTTGATATGCTTTCAAATCAAAGATGTTCCATTGGATTTAGATCTGAACTGTTAGCTGGCCAGTCTAAGGCAGAACGTAATTGCGAAATCAGGAATTCTTTCACCGTGCGAGCGGTAGGCTTTGGGTCATTGCCGTGCTGAATCTAAATCACCGGAAGCACGTCCACAGAATAGAATAGGATAACATGGTAGTAACAAAATAGGTTTCTTCCATCATAGGAATTGATCCATCTTTCCTCCTATTAGCGTAATAGGTCCAACTCAATAACCAGGAAAGAATCTAAAATATAAATAATGTTTCGTTTCCCCCGCTATGATTTAACGTACTTTGTACTTGGAGTCGAGTATTTCATTCGAAGAGCGTGAAGTGAACACTTTCGATCAGATCGTTTCCATCTGAACAAACTTGTTTATTTTAATTTCATCAAAAAAAAAGAAATATCGACTGTCTGACTATCAGTTTTCATACTTTCCTACTTACCTAAGTAAGACTAACTGGCCATGCAATCGTTTCAAATCGGGTACCTTCCTTGCTATACTTTCGTGCAACTTCTCTTTCACTAAACGCAACAATAGTGTGTGCCGAGATTGCTGAACGGTTGCTTTCCAAAAAAATTCTTTTTCTTATCTCGTTAATTTTCTTATCTCGTTAGCCCCTTAGAAGGATTTTCTTTTACCAAACGAACGACGTTTCGATCATCTCGACGAGAAGTCTTTCTCTATTCAGGTACGGAAGGAACATTTATGTTACCATTTGATTGTGTTAAAAATTCTGTCATCATTATCTTCTCCAAAACGAAAAACATTTGTCGTTTTGGAGAAGATAATGATGACAGATTTGTCACAAGTTTTTTCCCCGTGAAGTAATCACGCATTAAACTTATAAATAGCGCGAAAATCATACGAAAATTGACCTAGCCACAGAGTGTTCTCAATTAAATTTTTAATAAAAAATAAACAATTCAACTTTCTGTGATCAGCAGTAGTAAGTATTGATACTAGGTCCAGAAGTTAGGATTATCTAAAAGTAAAAAAAAAGTAAAGTGACAGCCTATAAATGTCGCACTGCTGAACACAGGCCTCCTCTCATTTCTGAGAGGGTTTTGGAGCTGGGAACAGTCCGCCACGCTGCTCCAATGCGGGTTGGAGGACTTAGGATTATCTAATGTAAAAAATATATATCCGTATATTGTTAAATTAATAATGGTTTTAAACTAATGTTCAACCGCTAGTATGGAAAAGTTTTGCAATACCTCGAGAAATATAACATAATACAAGCAATAAATTATTCTAGTTTGTAAAAATTGTCTTTAAATAAGCGTTCTTAACCGCATCGGAATTATTAGTAATTATTTATTGATCAAAAATTAATATGTGATGTGCTTAATTTCTTGAACATTAAACATTTTTATTTGTTTTAATTAAAATAAGAAATGTTTATATTTTCTTTTCTTTTCCAAAATAATTGTAAATTTAGAGTGAAATTTATAGACTACCGACTGTATTCATCCAATCATAACATACACAAATCCCGTATTTGCGCATGCTTCCCCATCAGCTTTTGTTGTTGCATGACTGCTCGACCGGGGAAGTGCCACGACCTCACAGAATATCGGCGTGAAGTAGAATGTTTAACAAACTTCTGCGTTTCGTCTGGTGAGTGCAGGAATCCGGTGGCCCACCCAACCCCCCTCCCCCAAAACATGGTAGCGGAAATTAAAAATATACTCCAGGGGGGTACCAGCACCACCGGTGCTGGAGAATCCCCTTCTGCGCACCCGCACTCGGGCTACCAATCGCTACCTGAGCGTGGATGCTCAGGCTGCCCCATCGTATTCTGGGGGCAAAGTTCCGCTCTGTTCCCACACTGTTCGAGGCAAACGTAGCAACGGCACCCCTGTTCACGCTTGTCGTGGATTTCTGCAATATCGGGGGACTACATTCCAATCTTGTTGCCGTCCACTACCATCTAGAGACGGCAAACCCGGCCTTGCTTTTTCTTACCGACACGCAGATATCCTCTTCGGTGGATACCTCTTATCTTTCCTACCCGGAGTACAAGCTTGAACATTCCTTTGTGCGACGGGCCGGGGTTTGTGTATACGTCAGAGACGATATATGTTCTCAAATCCTCGGCAGCCTTGAAGGTAGGGACCTGTCCACCCTTTGGCTACGCATAGACAGCGACGTCCACCCTCGCGTCTATGGGTGCCTCTATGGCTACGCTCTCGAACCACTGATCATGCGAGGAGATCTGTTTTTGACTTTGCCTTGGCATATGATCTGACACAACTGGTTACTTCGCCAACGCGGGTTCCAGATGTGGAGGATCATACACCTTCCCTGCTGGATCTTCTGCTGACCTCTCATCCGGACGGCTATGTGTTCTCCGTCGATACCCTTCTGGGATCTTCGGACCACTGCCTGATCCGGAGTTAAGTGCCTATCATGTGCCCATTGCGGTCGCGATTTGCAGGCTGTCGCCATTTGTGGCAGGTCAGCGGATTGGGATGGGATGCGGTCTTTCTTCGCATCCTTCCCATGGGGGCAGGTTTGCTTCTCGCTGGATAGTCCCGACGTCGTTGCCAATTCTGTCGCCGATGTGGTCCTTGGAATGGAACTCTTCGTTCCATCGTCTGTAGTGCCCATCGGTGGTTGATCTAGGCCTTGGTTTGGTGGCACCTTCAGAATGGCATCTCGCCGAAAGCAGCAGTGTTACTTTAAAGTAACTAAAAAAAATAAAAATAAAAATTTTTTTATCGATTTTGGGCTATCTGCCATAGCCCACCACCTGAAGTTGGCCTCCTGCCGATATTTCGACTCTGCCGTCACACACCCCAAACTACCAGTTGTAAGTACTGCCACATACAACCCCATCGCGTTAAAGAAAAATAGTGTAAATGGATGAAGTAACTGTCCGATCCGAGGCCGATCCTTAGGCACCCTACTCTCGCGCACAGCTTACTCTCGCGCATAGAATTACGGTCCAAGCCTAGGTCCCCTCTTGGCGGCTCTTGAGCTGGTCATCCATTAATAAAGGTTTCGGCTAAGCGGCCTCGGCGCTCGGCCACCTTTCAATCCGTTAAAGCTGTAAAAGCCTTCGAGCTACCAGTGGCCATAATTCATAAAAAATAGGCCAATTTAGTCGCTCCTTATCCAACGAAATAGAAACATATAAGAAGAAAAGTGTTACCAGATCCTCACCGTCGCTTGCCTCCAAAACAAATTGCAAGTGTTTGATTATTTTTGAACGTTGTTACGGCAATGTGTAACAAATACATATGCTACCTCCAAGATTTAAAACAATTTATTGCCTCCTCTAAGAGTTATTAAAAATTAAATAACTATTTAAAATAATAAATGGTTATTTGAACAACAAACATTATAGGCAGGCATTTTAAGCATATGATAAGTTTACCTAAATACTAGATTCATGTTATTTTACCTCGCTACCTACTTACACTCCAATAGCGACCTGGTGGCCTTCCGGCAGTATTCTTCCATCATCAATATTTTTTAGGCTCAAAAATATGATATCTATGGAGTTTATTTTGCCTGTTTCTTCTCTGGACAGAGAAACCTTGTTAAAAATCTGTGGTAGCTTACAAAAATCGAAATTTAAATTTCTTACAACAGACAATAAATTATATTTCATTTCTCTCACATAAACTATTAAGTGTGAGATTGTCACTTTCATAGGCTTGGTGGTTCTGCAATAAAAATATTTTTGCAAGATACATTAATAACGATTTAGACAGGAAATTACAGATAAGTCTTAAAATTCTCTTGTTTTCCTTTTCACTCCATATAAATTAAACTTTTACAATAAATTATTAAATGTTTATAATTGTCTTTAAACGTTATCCACAAATATTATTCAAGGCAGTATAAGAGATGAATGCCCTTTAGCTCCTCTTTGTGTGGTAATTATATGGTTCATTCCACATCGTTGCACAAATTAGTCGCTCTCACACAATTATTTGTTACATAATAAAATTTGAATACAATTCCAAATATATTAAGCTCACAATGAGTTTAATATCTCACAAGTCACAGAATGTGTTTGTGTTATCTTTTAAAATTGGAACGAGGTAGGTTCTATGACTTAGACATTTGAAATCCATTATGTTTTTATGTCGTAAAGGTTTGATTTCGTAGAATACCACCATAACATACTAATATGCTGCACTGCTGTTTCGCATGTTGAGTAAAGACAACAACAAACTACATGACTAACCACAAACTTTGATAAAAAGGCGTTTTTTGTGTAAACAGGTACTATACAGGTAAATACGTTTTGAACCTTAGCCTTAGATGGTTTAGACTTTAATCGTTTGACATACACGACAGTCAAATAGCAATGGTAATAAAAAAAATCTGTTCGAAGCAAAACTTACCGAATGAGTTGTTTACTCTTGTTGAAAACTCATTGGAAAAATATTAGCTTCATACAAGTTATTATAAAAAATACAAACAAAAAATAAGATATCACTGCATTTTTATTAGGGACCTTGTCTAAATAAGAAGATTACATATTATAATTACAATAAACAATTAATAGTTTTAAGTTAACTCATTACTTTTTTAAATTTAGGTTACTTATTTTCGTGTTTTGAAACATTATACTAGAAGAATCAACAGTTATTTTAACAGTTTTATAAAAAAATTGATCCATGATAACTTAACATAACTGAGCACATAAAGGATGCTATCGCCCAAAAACGAATTTAATAAAAAGTTAATGAAGTTCAATCAAAATAAATCTAATCTTGATCGACAACCGAACAAACACTTGGCTTTTAAATCGAATATCAAATCGAGTTCAACGAAGTGATGTCGATAAATTTTGTAATCCCTTTGAGAATATTGCATTGCACAAGAAGTTTTCGGTCTCGTACGATTGGCCGCATCGTTGAGAAAACATCTGGAATCGGTGAATTTTATTCCACTTCCTGTTATATATATCGACATACTTTGTATAATTTAGTGATGAAATATAAGAACCACGTTAGTTAAGAAAACAGTAGAGAATGGAAGTTGATCAACGTACAAAAGATACTCTTTTACCAACACGGACCACTGCGGAGCACGTCATTTACCGGTATTTTTTAAACTTATAACATTCGAAGATTCTGGTGATTGATTTTTAATTTAAACCAACAATGCGATAGGAGAACAATGCTGTGCTGGGCGACTAGTGAACAGTCACAATATAACTAGACTTAAAAGTCACAAAAAAAGCGAATCGAAATTCGAGTTCTAAACCCTCAACTAATTAGATCGGTACATCCTTAGCGTCCCCTATATTTTTTCTTCTTATTCCGATCCAGGCTTTTGATAAAAATTGCGGAACTTTACTAGAAAACCTCGTGTGCATTTCAAGTTGAACGCAATACCGATGCCATCGCACTAGTGATGCTGCTTCCCATCAAGCATTGGATTCCACAGTCTTCCGTGTTTGCAAACTTAAGTGACAAATCCTCAAATCTGTTACAGGAATTACAAAAGACTACCGTTAGAATAGGTGGTCTTGGAGTAATGGTTATGGTTTAATGACTATGAAACTAAAATTATAATTGAATATATACAATCATAAATGATAAACAATATTTTGCTTACGCCAGCAGTGTGCCATAAGAGAATTCTATTACTACGTCCTTCATCGCCACATGAAGTGCATAAAGTAGCGACTGCCATATTTATTAATTTCTTAACACAAATACATAAAAACTTTTTTGTTTTCGTTTTTTCAAATAGCATCATCATCATTATTTTAGTCCATCACAAGTCCAGTACTGAACTAAAGCCTCCCCAATAAGCCTACCATAAAACACGGTCATGTGCCACCTGATTCATCGACTTCCCGCAAAATCACATTTAATCCAATGCAGCGGTCAATAGTTTCGGGGATATAACATCCCCCTTTTTTATTGGTTAAAGTGACGAGACGAGCAGAACATTCACTTGATCTTAAGTGCAACGTTTGCCCATAACAAATGCTGTGACACCCAGAACGTTTCTGTGTGACTCACTGCGCTCGTCACCAAGAGACATCAGATCTTAAGTCTCATATGCCTAGTGATTACGCTAGCTCGCAGTGTCCTTCAGACTGAAACACAGTAATGTTTATACACTGCTGCTACACGGCAGAATAACGGGCCTGCGGTGGTACCTACCAAGACGGATTCCTGCATAAGAATCCTACCACCAGTAAACCCCTGTTCTGCACCTTTCTGCAATTGTATCGGTTTCGTACTCGGGTACTGTACTCGAATAGACATCGTAGCTTTACTGTACAAACACTGCAGCACTTCGATATATAATAAAGCCCTTTTATTCCGAGTTTTGCTACAAGTTTGGCAATACATATTTTCCAGTCCTGTTTACTATATTATGTCTCGTAACTCGGCGTGCCTCCTGGCATAGGCCTCCTCCAGCTCTCTCTACTGAGCTCTGTCTTCTGCAACTCTGGTCCAGTAAGGCCCCAAGGTTAGGCGGATATCGCCCCTTCATCTTGTTTTCGGGCGCCCCTTACTTCTGGTGTCCTCTCTTGGGTACCATAAGGTTACTTGTTTGCTCCATTTATTTATTTTGCAGCGTAGCATATGTCCAGTCCAACCCCATTTTAAATGCTCTATACGAGTTATTAAATCTGCAACTTTGGTTTTTCTTCTTATTTCAGAGTTTTTGACTTTGTCACTTAGTTTAATACCCAGCATGCTCCTTTCCATTGCCCTTTGTGTACTAGCTAATCTTTCCCTATGCTTGTCTGTTAACGCCCATGATTCGCAGCCGTATGTCATACATGGGAGGATGCAAGTGTTGAAGGTCTTTCTTTTAATGTGCATGCTTAAATCTTTACTCTTCATTATTTCTTTTAGGGACCAGTATTTTTTCCATCCGCAGGTTATTCTTTTATTTATTTCCTTGGACATATAGTCCCCAGGAGTTATAATTTGACCTAGGTAAACATACTCTTTCACATAGTCTAACCTGTTTCCGTAGACCTCTATGTTGACTTCTGAGGAGTTGGTCATCAATTTTGTTTTGCTTGCATTCATTATTAATCCTGCATCTTTGCTTTTCTCTGTTATGTCTTTTAACATTTGTCCTAGTTTTTTTGGGTCTTCTTCTAGCAGAATAATGTCATCAGCGAATCTCAAATGGTTAAGGCGGCTACCGTTGATGTTGATACCATAGTTTTCCCAATCTAGTCTTCTAAATATGTATTCCAGCATTGCATTAAACAGCTTGGGGGACAGCGGATCTTTTTGTCTGACGCCTCTGTTTATAGGAAAAGGTTCTCCTATTGTTTCCAGTTTTATGCGACTTTTGATATACCGCCAGTTAATCTGGCATCACTAAAGTGACTATAGTACAGCCGAAATTTCGAGAAAATCGGAGCTTTTTCATAGTCCACATACGGCAGACATAGCAGTACATTGTACTCCTCGGACTTTTGTACAATATGGCGAAGACTACGTATGTGGTCTATGGTAAACAAGCTTTTTCAGAAACTGGCTTCTTCGGGAAACTGGAAGTAATTAAGTCTATTTGCGAGACGATTCGTAATGACGTTCCAAAACAGCACGAAGACGCGGCTTAGCAGCGATGTTCGTCTATAGTACCGGACCACCCGCCACCATGGATGATGGAATTAAATAGCTTCTGAAGAACTACAAGTACCGGTTTTCCGATCGCTTTCAGAATCTCTGCTATAACAATTTTGCCGCACATATGATCAACTTCAGCTTAGAGTTATTGTTGACTGAGAGAGTTATTATTGTCCGCTAAATATACCTTTATGCCTACCTTTATTACCTTCATTACAGTCTAACTAAATAAACAAGTAAAACAGTAAAATATAATACAATGCCAAACATCAAAATATGTACTACCTAAAACACCTTCATTGCATGAATTAATTGTTCTATAATCGCATCTAAATCCTTCTAATGAAGTCATACTTTTTTATCATATATTGTCTATACCAAATTTGGAAAGGATTTTATGCGCTATTATTTTTCTGATAACTCTAAATGTCATTCAGAGCAAAGGAAACAAGATAAAAACTACAACAACCTTTGACCTTGTATACCTTGACTACTAGAGATTCGGTGACTTTGAGTTGTTCATTCCAGTATTAATTTAATAAAAATGTAAAAGCAAAGATTTTTTAAGTTAGGTAATTATACTTCCTTCCAAAGTTTACCCCTTTTTCACCTTATGACTTTTGACTGTATGACTTATGACTGTAAGTATGACTTGCGCTAGCGCCTTTTTCAAAAAATTAGCTGGGGCAAACAATACCCTAGCTCATTTCTAGAACAATGTCCTACGTGGATTGCACACCACTTCTGATGTCATTGAATAAAGAATAGCAATTTTCTCCTAATAAAATAATAATAATCGTCTTTATATTCTGTACAATAAAACCTGTAGCATTAGTAAAAAAAAATTGAATTCTTGCTTCTATAAATTAAAGGCAATTATTATATACAATTTTGATATTTGCAGCAATTTTACCGAATTAATTGTATGAAAAACCATTACCGTGTTTAAGTAATATGACTTTTAACATTTTGTCATAATACATTAACAAGTATTTCTACCAAGCACATAGTCAATATTAAGACAATCTCAAGCAATGCGTCTTGTTTTTATTTTTATTGAACTTTTTTATAGCAGTTTTTGTAATTCGCATTTTGTAATTTTTTGCAGGAATCTGTCTAGGTAGGTACCACCCCAGGGCCAGTTATTCTGCCGTGAAGCAGTAATGTGCAAATGTGAAAAACTGTTCCAGTTTGAAGGGCACTGTGAGCTAGCGTAATCACTGGGCATATGAGACTTAAGAACTGATGTATCTGGGTGAAGAGCGCACTGTGGTATCACACAGAAAAGTTCTGGATGACACAGCATTTGTTATGTGCAGACTTTGCTCTTAACATCAGGTGAACGTTTTGCTCATTTCATCACCTCATCCAATAAAAAAAAAGTCATATATCTGATAAGCACACTTATTTTATATTTCCTATAATATAGAGATACAAAAGTGACACTTCGTTAAATAAATTAGACGAAAAGTTTATCCATATGGAAACAAGTTACTGAATACTGTCCGACGTTATTTTGTTCTCATGGTAGTAAAAGGTTTATTGAGGTTTGGGACAGGCATTCATTTCGTGTCTTTATAGCTAAGGTTTGCCACCGAAGTTAACGCAATGGTGTCGTACGATTTTTCTTTGCGATTAAACATGTGACGTGATTTTGTATTTCCTGGAAAAAGTTGCTTGTACATGAAATGTGATGGTAAAATCTGAAGTTATAGTTGATACACCTCTTTGGTTGCTACGAGTACCGTTAAATATTCATGAATAGATGTTATATTTAATAAATAACCATGATAATGTCCTTCTTGCCGATTTTCGACCACGGCTAACTTCTGAATAATGTCGGAAGCTATCACCTGCGCGGGAGATATTATACTGCCAAAAGTGTACACGCTAACACAGAGGCACTCATCTCGTCCCAGCCTACGAGTACCTGCGCCCGATGTAACGCTTACGCGATAAGATCGGAGATAGGCCAGGATGCAATGTCAGAGACACGGAGGGCCGAGAATCACACACTCGAAAACCAACAATTTGTGTTTTTCGAACCCAGGACCTGCAGCGTAGAAGTAGTACTCTAACCACTAGGCCACGCAGTCGCCGTCGACTAACCATATTTGGCATACATGACTATATATTTTTAAATATATATAATTACATATTAATTAACGTAATATGAAAGTCATTTATATAGATAGCTGGCTAGGCTACTCTAAGCAATTTCAATTCAGATCTCATTTACTAATTTCTGTAAGACAGCCGTCAGTCTAGAGAGATCATCTAGCTAGAAAAAGCTCAATTCTCATCTATGACCGGGAAATCAATAATTTAACTGGCGACTTCAAATGGAGCCTTAAGAATCGAAGATACGGTCTGAAGGATGTGTATCGACCTATGACCTCTACCCACAGCTAATTTATTAAAAAAATGTTGAATGTAGTCTATACATTATTCTGGTAGTAGGATTCCTATGCAGGAATCCGTTTAGGTAGGTACCACATCAGAACCAGTTATTCTGCCGTGAAGCAGTAGTGTGCAAACATTACTGTGTTTCGGTTTGAAGGGCACTGAGAGCTAGCGTAATCACTGAGGATATGAGACTTAAGAAATGATGTCTCAGGGTAATGGGCACAGTGAGGTGTCACACAGAAATGTTCTGTGTGGCACAGCATTTGTTATGGGCAGACGTTGTACGTTTTGCTCGTTTCATCACTTTCTCCAATAAAAAAAAACATTCAATGGAAAGTTGTCCCGGCGAAGATGAATAAAGCTTATTTTTAAAGCAACGGTGTAACTTGTTATACTACTATTACTATTTCTTTTAACCCTTGTTAAAAGAAATATTATTTCTTTTGACCCTTGTTAAAAGAAATTTTATGTCTTCTTTCATTATAAATATAAAATATCGACCGCATTTAGCCTCCCGATCTTCTTACCGTCAACATTTATAATATGTTTTTGTATTAATAATTTATAGCATTTTATTCGCCCTACTATCTTAAAACAGCTTTAAATTTAATAAGAATACAGTTTCATTACTATCTAAAACAAATTTATGCTGTTTCCCAAACTTTATACAAACAGTAGCACCTGTAATAGATGTAGGTAACCAAACAACTAATAAACTTCCTCCAGTTTGTCCCAAACTTCAGACGATTGTTAAAATGTTAAATACGGTAAAACATGTTACATATTTTAGCATTTTCAAAACGTTTGTTATTTTTTCTCCCTAATAAGCCTATATTTATTCTATTTTATTTTATTATCTTTAGTATAAAAAAAAACATTATAAAATAATCCTTTTAAAAATACTGGGAACTCGTCTAATACAAATCATTTGAACTATGGCAAACTGAATATTATTCATATTTTTATCCAAGTTTAAGCGCCAAATCAACATAAAGTCTACTTGTTACAAGGCCCGTAAATCTCCCAGTCTTCCTGAAGAATCCAGATAAAGGCAGATGTTGTCACTTGTCATAAAATAGTTCTTTGCAAGTAATTAGGGTTTCTAGAGCCAACCAAGCAAGTCGACAGTCAAGACCACAACACGTGTTACACCTTTGAGGTGTAAGGCATTTTGTGTTATAAGACTCTACGACAGGCAGCCGCCGAGTGACTCGGTCTCGACTTCGTTTATGTACATATTTTACCTAGTACACCACCGAAGTCGATACTACCAGTATTGTAGTGGTGAAGGGTATCTGGTGGCGGTTACCGGTGGCGGTGTTAGTTTGTTTATGCACGCTACTTAGGGAGGGCGGGCGGTGCTCTTCAAAAACTAGGTAATATACACCATTCTAATATAGCCGTGTGGTAGCGGCTTAAGAGACTCTACCACCCCATCTTATCCCGTGGGTGTCGTAAAAGTCGACAGAGGGAAGATAAAAACCAGGAGATGGGCAGCAGCATCTTGCTGGAACATCTGAATAAATAAACTGCGGTTGCCAACCCGTCTGCCAAGCGTGGCAACTATGGCAAAATCCCCCCAAAATGAGAGCTACAAACTTTTGTGGCAATCTATGGGGGAGGCCTATGTTCAGCAGTGGACTATTGATAGGCTGAAACGACGACGACGACGATACACCATTATATAATTTGCCTGCGGATCTTTGCAAATTATCTTCCTTTCCTTCAAACTGATGTTTGTTAAAAAAAATCATGTCCAATGAAAGCATTACTATAGATGCTGCTTTTCTTTTATTTCATCTTCTTTAAATTACTAATTTAATCGACTGCGTGGCGTAGTGGTTAGCGTACCTGACTTCTGCGCCACCGGTCCTGGGTTCAATTCCCAGCCGGAGGCAACATTTGTGCAAAAACACAAATTGTTGCTTTTCGGGTCTGGTTGTGTTGTGCATGTGAAATGTATGTTTGTAAAACGCACCCACGATACAGGAGAAAATCCTACTGTGGGGCTTCGTTTTTTATCGAATATTATAATTATTTCCCAGATGAACCGAACTTTATTGTCCTTAAGTAACATTGTCAGTTTCATCAATCACTACAATTAAGAAAACAAGATGTACCGACCAAGATTGAACCACGGAAACCTAAGCAGTAAAACCAAAAGCACAATTGAATTTTATGTATCAATAAACACTACTGTATGACTAGCACAGAGTACTACTTTCCCCTTTCATATTTTTAGATTTATTTTGACATGCGGAATAAGAGAAAACGGCTTTTGTCCGCAAATGCTTTTAGTATTTTTAGGAGTATATTACAATTAAGATTTGTATGTTATGTATATTAATTTATAAGGATTCCATCATCATCATCATCATCTCAGCCTATCACTAGTCCACTGCTGAACATAGGCTTCCCCGGCAACCGCTCTAGTTCATTTTGTCGTAAGAATCGACAAATCGAAAAAACGTCGGTTTATGTACTTTTGAAGAATTATTATTTTATTTTAAAATCTATTTTAATAGTATTATTTAAAAATTAAAATATTAAACGATAAACGTCTACTACACGCAATACCACCTAGAAATATACATACATACAGTCACGCCTTTTATCCCTTATAAGGGGTAGGCATAGGCCACTCACGAAGCCCACTTTTTGCCTTCGCAGGAAACGAGACATGACGGGTGGCAAACCACGTCGCCGCCATTTTGGTACGAGTCAAAATATTCTTACTCCCCATTGCGTTCCCACGAGCAGTAGAATGAAAACACCGAAATATGAGAAGCTTTAATTATTTATTGCACATGTTTTAATATTTCTTAGTAGAACATAAGTTATATAAGTTTAAATTTGTGCATTGTCTATGTATTTATCACCTTTTCGTGTACTCTCGGTTTATAGAAAACGTCAGTTTCAGTCAAGGCAAACCATTTGCGTGCCGCAGCCAATATCTACAATGTCAGTAACATGACTGTTGCATTTGATATATAATGTATACCTGTTTACATTATAGGTAAATATTTTGCATTAAATAATTCACACTAACCATAACAATAAATTGTAAGGGCTCGCTCTACAACCGATGCGATTATTGAACGCATTTCAATTATCGCATCGGTTGTAGAACAATAAATCCATAGTAATTACATATTCTTAGACTTTATTACAAATAAATAAAATTAAAGTGTCTGTTTGTAATAACAATATAATAGCTTTTTACTCAATGCTCATGAAAATATATACGGTACTTATAATAAAAAAGATGTTTTTAAATTTTTGTCTATTTTTCTGTCTCTTTGTTCCGATTGTTGCGGCTGGACTGATTTTGACGGAACTTTCACTGACAGATACCTCACTGAATTTTGGCTACTTCAATTTTTGAAAAAAAATTGAACTTCTGCGCAAAAAAATTACTCCAAAATCCGATTCAAACAGGGTTAAATGCATGTCATCGATCGGGGTCCGTTTTTTTACGCGGGTCATATGTAGTTAGTTATGATACTCGTATAATATTAATATAATTTTTAATATTAATCTTAAGTGAATTTTATTACATATTTAGTTTAAAATTGTTACAATTAGATTAAGCAAATAACATTCAATATAATAATTTTCTTAAAAATAATAATAACAATTAATTTTAAATATATATATATATTTATTGGATAGAGTGACGAAACGAACAAAGCGTTCACCTGGTGTAAAGTGCAACGTCTACCCATAACAAATGCTATGACGCCCAGAACATTTCTGTGTGACACTACACTGCGCCCGTCACCCTGAGACATCATTTCTTAAGTCTCATATGCCCAGTGATTACGCTAGCTCACTGTGCCCTATAGACTGAAACACAGTAATGCGCAAAACAGCAGTAGTGTGCAAAACGCTACTGCTTCACTGCAGAATAGCGAGCCCTGGGGTGGTAGTTACCTAAATGGATTCCAATTAAATTAAGCAAATAACATTCAATATAATAATTTCGTTTAAAATAATAATTTATTTTAATAATACATAGATACATACATTAGATTACGACTGTATCCCATACGGGGTAGCCAGAGACTGGGCACTCACTGCAATAACAGATGACTGCCACAATCCACGTTTCACCAAAACAATATAATGCACTTGGTGTGATAGGTGGTGAGCCCGTCGCCACCATGCGCTGTTGGGTGCACAGTGCAGTTTTATCACTGTTTTCACTCATGAGAATTAATCTCACTTCGCTTATACATTCCGCAAAACTTATGAGATATTCCGCTGAGTTTGTTGCCAAATATAATAAAAAATATCAACAATGAGCAATCCGCAAGATCGATCCTAATTCCCACTAGACGATCCATGTTACTTAATATAACCGACACTACTGGAAACACGGATTACGCCACATTAACTCCACACCACCGTAATTGTTTGCCTATCAGAACTCCGGATCGGACGTATCGACAGAAGACTTGCCAGTATACGCGAAGTCCTTATGGGTGCTACCAAGGTATGGTACCATCCATGAGGCAAAACCTAGATTTCTTGTAGCCAGCTACATGATAAAGCTTTCGCATGCATTCAACTGAACGCTTTACGTTCTTAGAATTAAAAGTTGTTAGTTTTACATTCCAACCGTTTTTATACATAATTTATGAGTTGTTTTTAACATTAAAAACTAGTGTCTCATCTCTTTCTACAATAGATGAACTTTCTAAAGGTAATATCTCTCTGACATAAATGGTCTTCAAAAAACTAATTTTAGTAATCCTAGTAGCGGGAATCGAATCTAAGTAAGCATAGTATGAAATTTAATGCTAATGGCGCAGAGACACCATTGTTATTCTGAAGGCAATCGATAAAATATATTAAAACTCGTAGTACCGAGCACGTTCGGATATTACAGTGTATTATCTATGATCGTATACAAGCTTATCCCCTCTCGGAATGATCGTACAAGTTTCAATTCCACTAATACCATGTGGCTTGACGCTTACTCTTGGAGTGTACAAGATTGTTTTAATACACCGCTTATGTTTCACAAATATACGACGAAGTAAGATAAGTTCATGACTAACATGACATGCAATATATTGTCTTGTTAAACTCTTAATTTTAACTCTTCAAGGTTACTCAGTTTTTCTCTCCAAGTTTAATTTTTGCAATCAAAATACAATTTGAATAATCAACTTAACTTTTCTTATCTCGTATTTTCAAAATGTGTACTTCTACCTCACTTGCTACCTATACCTTTGTGCCATCTTAGAGACCTTCACAAAAAGAGTCTATTCCTTTCTCGAAGATCGACAACGCACACGCAATTTATCTGAATCTGAATATTATAATTATAACAACAATAATCATATTACAGTTTAAAAACTAAAAGAAACGCGCTTGAACAGCAATGAGCAGACAGTCGTAAAATTATTGTATAGACATCATCACAAATGTCAAAATATTCGGACGTCTGGATTTGGGTGAAAATTTAATTAAAAGATCCCTTACATTTTTAATTTTATACATACATACAGCCACACAGGTCAAGCTAATAAAAGCGTGTTAATAAATTTATAAAAACTCTTTAGAAGATTACAGCAGTTGCTGAGATTTATTACTTCTTCTTGACCTTTATGACGGTTTTCGCTAATGGTGTCTAAGCCGCGTTCTAGCAGTTTAACAACTCAACTAGCACTTTGTTTATAAAGACAAGACATTGTGACAATACAAGTAGTATGAGGAAATCGTGTTAATACAATTTTTTTTCAGACAGTGACACATTTCTCAGTGGCCTTCAGACCGAAACACAGTAATATTTGCTCACTACTGCCTCACGGCAGAATAACTGGTCCGGGGTATTACCTACCTAGACGGATTCTTGCAAAGGAATCCTACCACCACTCTGCGCCTATTGTGTCTCCACTACTTCAGTTGCGGGGTGACGGATTTCACAATATAGACTCAAAAAGTAATTGACTCTTAACTTTTCAGTGCCTTACGAAATGGAAAAAAAATCATTTTTAAAATTTATAGTACTACGATTGAAATAATCTTGTTGAGTACTAATTTTATGGATCGTTTTTAAGATTTAAATGTATAGAGTATAAATATCTTTTCCTTTTCGAGAACGGTCTCCTTCACAGAAAAGCACGTACACAAAAGTCCAGGCAGCGTTTAACGAATTATTAAATAACTTAACAAAAGTATAAATACTTGAACTATGACAAGCTCTGATTATTTTTAACTACATTCTAGGTTTAAAAAATAACAATATTTCGTTTTAATTTGATACTTTTACTACTGTTATTGTTATTCTGCACGATTTTTATTGCAGTTCAGTATGTAACATTTATATCAGGCTGTTAATTTATTATTTCCCCTCTTCTAATGATATTTGTATAATATCTGAATAAAAACCAAATTAATGTGTTAATTATCATACACATTAATTTATTTTTTGTTGAAAGGTGACCGGCAGAGTAGAATAGCACTTACCTCTTTCCTACCGAGGTGTCGTAAGAGGCGAATAAGGTATTGTACGGACATCCTTTATTCGTGCAGAATAACACTATAATAATGTTACTTTTTTATTGCTTTTGGGAACGCAATGGGGAGTAAGATTTTTTTATTCGTACCAAAATGGCCGTGTGGTGGCGGCTCGTTAAAAGAATACTACCACTCCATCTCATCCAATGGATCTCGTAAAAGGCGAGTAAGGAATTAAAGCGCACTGTGCACCCAAACGCGCATGGTGACGATGGGCTCACCACCTATCACACCAAGTGCATTATATTGTTTTGGTGAAACGTGGATTGTGGCAGTCATCTTTTTTTTTGCAGTGAGTGCCCAGTCTCTGACTACCCCGCATGGGATACAGTCGTGATCTTATGTATGTGTACCAAAATGGCAGCGACGTTTTTCGCCACCCGTTACGTCTCGTGTCCCGCGAGAGAGAAAAGTGGGCTACGGGTGCGGCCTCTGCCTATCCCTATTTATATGAAAAAAGGCGTCACTGTATGTTTGTATGATAATCTTGATTGCGGAGAAAGTTAATGTTGTTATCGTTTAGTTAAAGTGTAACATATACCTGTTCTGTTGTTCAAAGAAAAAGTATCATAGAAGCGTTTAACTTGTAATTGCTGAGAAAAGAATCTTCGGTTTTCCTTGCTTTATTTGTTGTAAGTTTTCCTCGAAGCCTCGACGACGTTAATCACTTTGATCTTCTTTAGCTCTGCAGTTTAAGTAAACTGGTATTCACAAGCAGTACCTATACAAAATAAATGACTCGTGACTCATGAGGCACCTTCGCTTTTGAACCATATGAAGCGGATGACCCGCCACGCTATGCCGCCCCAAGTAGAGACATTAAAACGAGTATGACACTCCCAAGTCAACCACTTAATATGTAATGAAAATAACATTTGCAAGAACATTATTCCTTATTTTACAGAATGTAGCTACAATTTTATTTAAGACCATTTACAATGATTTTATTTAGAAATAAAGACATTACACCGTAAATACTTAGTCACAAAAAAACCGCATCACATCATTCTTATTATTGTAATAAATATTTAAAGTGGGGAGCATAAACGTTTCTTAATATAACTTTACAATTTAGTTTGTATTGGGTATACTACACCTGGAATTTTATTATAAATACGTGTTTATGGTACATACGAATACTCATGTACATACACATAATACCCACTTGAAAACCTATGAAAGGCTTTTTAATTTACTTCGTCTAAGTTTTAGGTTATCTAGTTAGTTATTATTTCATAATTTAATATAATATATATCACTATTCTTCGGGAATAGTGATTTAAGCCTACGCAAATGCGTTACGTTTTCATAAATATACAAAATAAACAGTAATGAATGAAGAGATCATCTGTTGGTTTTTTTCTTGATTTCTATATTGTCATGGTTAGACGAAATTTATAGTTGTACTACCTTCAAAATAGTTTTCCACAAATTTGTTTTCTAGTAAAGACTCTTGATGAAAGCTACGAACTTTCGTGACAATCATTGGGGTCTATATAAATCTAAATTCTAGTGATAGGCTTGAGTAATGATAAGATTCATCTTATATACGAGTAATAAACTCTTATATAATAAACTTTAACCGCCATAACATATAGACAATAGACGGCAGCTAGCTTTCTACAACCCAGATATCTTTAGGGTGAATTTAATACAATGTTTTCTGTATTTTATTATCTACTATCTTTGGTGATTATGTACAAATCATATTCAATATATTTTGACTGAAATTTCTGTACGTTATCGTCTGATTCGGGTGCAGATTGCTTCTTTTCCTCAATCAGTTCTTGTGATTTTTTTGGTTGGTGTTTCCATGACTGTGGCCGGTTTTTACTCGGTTCCTGTGACCGGACGAGACAGGATCCAAAGCTTGTTCTCGTGCAAAACTTGCTTGACATACTGAAGCTCGGCGGCCATGTGTCTGTCACAGATCCCTCGTGCTCTCTGAAACAACGATTTCGCCACGGTAGCTAACTGTGATGAATTACATGGGTTCACGGTAGCTAACGTTGTTAGATTCTCCGTTCAATGGTTGGTATCTGTTAGTAGGTATGAACAAACAAAAAAGATTTATAAAAACCTACGTAAAAAAACACATAGCTGATGTGAAGCATTAGAGTTTATTAGATTAGATCCGATTTACCCAACCATTATATCAGATTTGATAGACCACAAATCCATGCAAAAGAACACCGATTCTTACCAGAGATGATTCGCGAGGCTATTCAACTTAAAAACATACTTAATTTCAATACAGAAGATGGTTGGGTGTAGTACCCAACCATCTTTTTGGGACCGGCTTGGGATCCTATAATTAATAAAATTAAATCAAAAACCAAGCATATCACTGCAAGACTGCAAAACACTGTAAGCTCATTTTTCGTAGATCGGACCAAAAGTAATAATTAAAAGCTAAAGGTACGCCGGATTAACTGTAACGTCAGTATATCTGTTACCTCAGTCCCCCAAGCGACCATGAGTGCTGTAACCGCTCGAAAAGTCAGGTTATAAATAGTTAAAAATTTAAAGCGATAAATTCGTAAATTCTTTTTATTAAATTTAAAATATTTGCGTAAATATAACAAATCATTATCATGAATTGTACGAAGTTAAGAAATAAAAATGTTTAAAGAAAGCCATAAAACACGAAAAAGCATACTGCGGTTTATATATAAGGATGAGCGGAAATGAAAGTCCTGAGATCCCTCATACGACAGATAGAATCCACCCTGACGTTTCTTGGAAGTAACTTGAAATTTACTCAATGTTGGTAACAACAAAGACAGAAATTATATTTATAAAGGAATTGTAGAAATAAACCTTTGAATTTATTATATGTACGCGAATACTACTCAATCGCGTTTAATTTTAAAACTATAATCCCAAAGTTTCGAGCGCTTTACAGCGTCTATGGTCACGGGAGGACTGAGGTGTTAGACTTTTAATTATTAGTTTTGGTCCGATCTACGCTGACCGTGTATTTTTTATCACAAACTTATTATTATTCTCATGCTGGAATCCGTATAGGTAAGTTACCACCGCGAGGCCAGTTATTTAACCGTGAAGCAGTAGTGTATAAACATTACTGCTTGATGTTTCGGTCTAAAGGGCACTGATACCAAGTGTGGCGGGCGCAGTGTGGTGTAACAACGAGTGACACATAAAAAATACTGAGTCACCTCCAACGTTTCTCGTTGGAGGTGACACAGTATTTGTTATAGGCAGACGTTGCTCTTACCATCAGTTGAACGATTTTCTCGTCTCTTCACTTTGTTCCATAATGCCATTACATGGCTGATTTAATAATTAGTTAAACCTAAGTTTCTTCTGAACGAAAGAAAACAATATGGATAAAACAGTAAAAGAAAATTCATGGAATTGTTGTTTTTCTGTCGATTTTGGCTGTAGAAATCTTCTGGAGCATTCAGAAATTGTCATGTACGCAGGATATAATAAAGTGCCGTAAAGTATTACCGTTAAATAAGAGCTAAATTCACTTATCTTCGCCCTTCCGTACACAATGTAAAGCGTATGCGGTAAGATCGAACAAAGGGTCAGAAACAGTGTTGAAGTCAAGGATTTATCACAATACATACAAAGTTACTCCATTATTTAATAAAGGTCGTGAGAGCTTTAAACTAGCTTTAAAGCTATCATAGCCTACAAAATTGGTTTGAAAACTGACACCGTTTCAGAGAAAAACTCGCAAGAAATATGGCTCTGAGATTTGACCGAATCACAATTTAGCAGAGGAAGTACCACTGTTCCGCTGTGACGTTCTATATGAAAAGTAGTAAAAAAGGGGTTGCAGTTGTGAGGTTTATTAAAAAATTACGAAACTAAACTATATTATAGTTTCTGTTTTATTGAACGAACTAAGAGAGAAATTTGGAAATGAAAACCATAATTCTCGGATACCCTCATACGAAAAATCACTTCATTACCCGGATTCCATCTCGACCCGAGATTCAAGCTATCGAATTTGTATTCAAATAAAACCCACAGCATTTACTCAACAACGCCCCAAACAACTTTATGGACGACCCGAAATGGATTCAATAATATTTTTCTCTTGCAATATCAATACAAATAAATAAAATGGAAGACTAAATAAATGATCTGTCTGTAATTTCCGAATTTCAAGATTTACATACTTTTTCCGTTGGCATTTTCGTTGATGTTAATTTTTCTTCTGACCGAATTTCTGTAATTTGAAAACCACTGAAAGTATTAACATAGAACGTAGCACTAATTATTTTGATTTTAGAGCATAGTTATCATTATCATGAGCCAACGGCGTCCTCCAACTATTGAATACGAATTTTCCGTATTATAGCTTGGCAGGGGATAAATAGTCGCATTATAAATCATCGTGACCCTGGACATTCGAACTTTTCAAAGCATTAATACAGATAAACAAATTAAGTCAAAAATAAGCCAAGAGAATAATTATTTGTTTCAAGAAATAAGAATTGAAGAAAAGAATGACAAAAAAGAAGACTAAAGGTTCTGGAATTACAGAAATTATACATAAAATATACCTAAACACACGACCACTTTGATAAAAAATAACCTAAAAGAATTGAATAGAATTCAATATTGATTATTCACATAATACTTACTGAACGACATTTTTTTAAACTAAACTTTTCGCAAAAAAATGTGTGTGTCATGGGATGAGCCAGAAGTACCATTAGCCATTATGAGGGCATTTTTTTTTCTTTTTGGTCATATTGAAAATAATGTACAATTACAGCGGTATTATAAAGCTTGGCAGCGATCACCTCATTCCCAGGGGTTATCATCTTCCATATATTCTTTAATATTATTGTAACCCATTTTTATAAAGACTTTGTTTAGTAAAAAAAATTTAACTTTTTGATTGAAGACCTAAAATAATGATGTCACTATGAAACAAAGTATTTAAACTCTAAAAATGCTGAATTGAATAACACTGAAGGTTATTTACACATAAAAATAAGCGATGCGCGTGATAGATATCATTTCAGAACGTGTCGTGTCTTATTCGTAAACAAAAATGTTAGAAAATGGAAATCCGTGTGCAACATTACTACGTTGTGATTAATTGTATTATATTTATTCCGTGTGAGTACTAAAATTGCTTACTTTTCTTTTTACTTTTTAAATGTGACGGGTTAATGGAGTGTTCGCCGTCAAGCGTAATCCCTGTTCTTTAAAAGAGTTTTCCGAAGAATTTCTCAAGGTTCTAAATATACGTCAGTCACAATTCCACGGCTCATTGCTTTCATTATTCATCTTTATATTCAGAAGAAAATGTGGTAAAAGGTTACAAAAACATATTTTTTTTATTATATAAATGCTACTATTACCAACGGTATTCTATAATAAGTTTAAGTTATTACAACATTTGTTTTTAACTTTCCAATTCTTTTTTCAAATATTTATACAATTAATTATGTTAATTATGTTTCTCTGACATATGAACACTATTTGAAATATATTTGTATACTTATATGTTATGTACGATGTATTATGTAAGAAAATTACTTACATGATTGAAAAACTGTTACACTATACATTAATAACATATATCGGAATCATTATATAAAACGAATTAAAATCGAAAAAAAAACGTACGCTCTTAAAAATAAAGTTCGGAGTCCAAGGCCTGGACGCCGACCAAAACTTTGTGTTCTTGTTAAAATGTAACTTTACTACGCACTTCAATCGGTATCAATCTCAATACATTCGTGAAGTTCGGACCTATTTCATACTACCCAGTAGGTTCCAACCAAGAGTTATGAAAATTGGTACAAAAGAGTGTTATGCGGTTTGGTGGATGCTGTGTATTCTTCAGATAAAAAAAATCGTAATATTGTCAGTGTAGTGTCACATTACGAATTAGCCGATATATTACTACCTCCGCATACTCAGATTAAAAACAAAGTATCGAAAAAAACTTCTATATACCACGTTTTTAAAACGGACTAAAAGTATAAGTAGTAAGTTAGTTTATAATCCATTGCAAAATGTGTACCCAAAATACAAACAAACAGAAAGACAGACAAGTAAACTAACTACATAGTTAATAATGAAATGTCATGTTCTAAGCAATGTTTTATTAAAGTTAGAAGTCTCTAGCTTCTCGGGGAGCTAGTTTAAAATCAATTACTAAATTTAGTACTTTATTAAAATGATGCTAACACTAATGTAGTAATATATATGAAAGAGTTCCAGAAGATTCAAAATACATTTTAATTTTAATATTATCTTTAATTATTATCTAACTATTTCAGTTACAAAGTAACATCTTAACAATGTGAAGCACATACGAGATCTCTTCACTAAAAAGTATTAAACAAGTTACAGTACAGCAAACTCTTTTTTAAGTTTGAGCTAAAGGGCATAACGGACCCTTGTCAAGATGGTTTTAAGATTATAACAAAAATGGGTACACCCTAGTGTGTCTTGCAATAGCAAAAGCGACCAAATAAATACCTACATAACGAAACACGACAGAAGCATAAATTCGCGATCTTACCGAATATTTACTGTACGTAAATGAAATGTGTAATAACTCACAAGAGCATCTGTGTATCAAGATTCGCCGGTAATAAATTTTTAGTGACCCACAGCATTCTGTGGCACATTTTTTAATGCAACATATCTTTAACCTTATTTGCAATTGGGCCGTGATATGGGCCAATTATTCTTTTTATATCGTCAATAATCGCTTATAACCATTATAACCACCAATGTCCTCATGATCAACCTAACAGTTATAAGTGTGACCTGGAAACGGTATATAATTTCACAGATGATGGTATAAGATATGTGGAGCAACTCTTGTATATAATTGATTTCTCGGAAACGTTTCTAACGATTTCGTATGTATCGTAACATCAATTATTGTAAAATAATTCCAGCAAACTTAAAAGATGACGAGCAAACCTTGGTCGCCTTGGCACTTAAATATTAATTTATACACATATTTTGATATTTTTTGTATCTATTTCAGATTGATTAACATCTCATGGATTAAGTAGCCACGATCGATCGTTTAAAGTTAATATTTACACTGTAGACTACATTAAACTCAGTATGTTAAATTCTATTGTTCCGTTGGTATAAATATAGTATGATTGATGAAATAGATAGTTCAAATATTGGAGAACTTTATTTACATTTCTTCATCAATTACCATTTCAGACCATCACAAGTCCACTGTTGAACGTATGCTCCCACATAAATTGTCGCAAAGCACTGTGATGAGCCACCTGCACCAATCGTCTTCCCGTACTGTGGTTATCGTAACTTCACTACACTACACTCCATTTGCCGGTATGATATTGCCACTGCAGAACCTTCCCAATCGGTCCTTGATAATACGAGCTACATGCTCGGCGTATTACGACTTTAGCTTCCTGGTCCTTAGGGGGATGACGGTTATCAAAGTTCTGCTGCGGATATCATCGTTACAGATTGCGTCTCACAGAGAAACATTGACCATCTGCCTTTCCATTACTCGCTTAGAAAGCATTTTTAACGAAGTTAAAATTTTCTTTGTCGGTCCGGTATACATTTGTAACTATCACAATTTACCTGCCTTAACTCCAACAAGTAATATAGTAGCTATCTCAAGTAAAAATATTTCATACCTACCTAATGACGACGGCGTGGCCTAGTGGTCAGAATACCCGACTTCTCTACCGCGGGTCCTGGGTTTGAATCTCAGCCGGAACCAACATATGTGCAAAACACAAATCATTAGTTTTCGGGTCTGGTTGTGTGATTCATGTGAAATTTATGTCTGTAAAATGCACTCACGATACAAGAGAAATCCTGGTGTGAGGTATCGTTTTAAAAAACCAAAAAAATAAATAAAATGGTAACACTTAATTATCAACTAAAACATGAAAAACTAAAAAAACGTTGGGCGTTTGCATATATCATGCCGCCAAACTTTTTTTTAAATGCATTTCTATCTAAATTATTTTTAGATGTATTACTCTATTTTAGAACTTTAGCATAGCGACTTCTCACACTGCGTTTGTCAATTGAATTTTCTACAAATATATCATAAATTAAAAAATATTTTCACGTTCACTTAACGCATAAATCATAGAAATTAATAAAACTAAAGTTTCTGTCTGTAAATTGCGAACTCAGTACTTTCCCTGTTTTATATCCAAAACCATAGCTAAGGTACTTGACGAAATGTTTAACAAATAAAAAAAAAATGTGTGTATCCGAAATCATTTAACATAAAAAAAACTGAATCTACTAACATGAAATTAGCACACATTATGGAGAGTAGCTCTAGGGGCAGTTTAGTCTTTGTTCTATTGTAACATCTGAAATACTTATGAGTTCATGAATTGTAATATTCACGCGTATAAAGTCACGGGCTCAGCTCGTTGCTAATAGGGACCATTAGCCTAAAATTCTCTTTATGAATTGAGTGTTATTGTTTCGTTTTAAAAAGGAAGTTTCTTTGTTATTTAAACATTGAATTCATTAATAGGAAATTAAAAAATTGCATAGATTTTTAAGTTGATTCCTCTAAACTTAAAAATGTTTAAGTTGAGAAGACTCAACTTAAAAAATCTATGTGATTTCAAAATAAATGCCAGAATTTAAGTTACTATTTCTGCTATTTATACGATGCCTAAACATAAATTGCCGTTTTTGGAATTTTGGTCTGTCCGTCTATATGTCTGAAAGAAAGTCTCGAATAGGCTCCGAAACGTCTCAACATATTTCAATAAAAAATTTAGGGAAAAACAGGAATTTCAACTTAAATTTACGTGTATGTGCACTTCGACATCTTGCAGTTCAGGAGATATAAATATAAATATTTGTAACATTTTTTTTATTCGATAAAGTGATGAAACGAGCAAAACATTCACCTGATGGTAAGTTTAACGTCTGCTCATAACAAATGCTGTGTCACCCAGAAAATATCTGTGTGACACCACACTGCGCCGATCGCCCTGAGACATAAGTTCTTAAGTCTCATATGCCCAGTGATTACGCTAGCTCACAGTGCCCTTCAAACCGAAACACAGTAATGTTTGCACAATACTACTTCACGGCAGAATAACTGGCCCTGGGGTGGTACCTACCTAGACGGATTTCCGCATATTTTTACTGGTGGTAGGATTCCACCAGTAAAAATTATGTGGTCGGTTTATTTTAAGCTGTTCAAACCACGGAGCACTTCAGATATTTTATTCTACACATGATCATGTCCTCTTTATCGATTTTCGACCACAGCAACAAATTCCGAATGCTGTCGAAAGTTTCAACTGCACAAGAGATGTTATAGTGCCAACACTGTTTTTTTTTATGGAAGAATCGTTTACCTGCTGGTAAGTGCAACTTCTACCCATAACAAATGCTGTGTCAAACAAAACATTTTTGTGTCGCACCACACTGCGCTCGTGACAGCAAGACATCAATCAGTTCTTAAGTCTCACCGAGTCGACCGACCGAAGAAATGAATTCTACTTCCAGTAAAAAAGTGTACGGACAAACTCAGAGGCGCTCTCTCGTAACCTACCCAAGCCCAATATGTTTGAAGGTTTGAAGGGCACTGTGAGCTAGCGTTATCACTGGGCATATGAGACTTAGCCGTGTGGTGGCGGCTCGTTAAAAGAATACAACCACTCCATCTCATCCAATGGATCTCGTAAAAGGCTAGTAAGGAATAAAACTGCACTGTGCACCCAACAGCGCATGGTGGCGATGGGCTCACCGCCTATCACACCAAGTGCATTATATTGTTTTGGTGAAACGTGGATTGTGGCAGTCATCTGTTTTTGCAGTGCGTGCCCAGTCTCTGACTACCCCTTATGGGATACAGTCGTGATCTTATGTATGTATGTATATGAGACTTAAGAACTGATGTCTCAGGGTGACGGGCGCAGTGTAGTATCACACAGAAATGCTCTGGGTGACATGCATTTGTTATGGGTAGACGTTGCACTTTGCATCAGGTGAATGTTTTGCTCTTTTCGTCACTCTATCCAACAAATAAAAAAATAGGCTGGGTTATAGTGTCAGATATACGGAAACAATAACAACACAACCAGAACACCAAGCATTTATGTTTTTGCATAAATGTTGGCTCCGTCTGGGATTCGAACCTGGGTTCAGCGGCGTAGAAGTCAGGTAAGTATTCTGGCCACTAGGCCACGCGGTCGTCATTCTTTATATAACAAATATGTAGTAGCTGTCGGCTGCTTAAATATTTTAACCAGAAAAATATTCATTTCATGAATAAAATATCGCAAACGTTGCTCCGCCAACTTTTTCTATAGTGCCTAATTTACGTAACATCAAAACAGAAAAACCTCCATTTAAAAAGTAGTCAAGTGTGAACGAAACTCACACGCCGAGAAAGGTTATATAATAAAGGAAGGAAATATGAATAGGAAGTGGAAATATAACTTCATTTTTTAATCCAAAACTATGCCTACTATATTGTAATATTTTCCATATTTTAATAAGTCACTATAAAATTTATTTATTTTGGTTTCATACAGTTATATATTAGAACATACTACTTATTTTGTTTGTAACTTACTCGTATTATTATGTGTGAGCTATGGTATCGGGAGCCAAATAAAAAATAATTCGAGGACGTGTAAAATCTGTCAAACTGCATTGGACAGCGCACTTTCCCTTCATTATCTTCTCAAGAAAAGATTTGGGCGCCATAGTGGGAAGGTAATAAGCAGTTACTTAATTTCCATGGGTTTATATAAAAAAGTAAGTTATATGTCCCACCGCTGAGCACAGGTCTCCTCTCATTTTTAGATGGATTTTGGAGCTGGAAAGACTCTGCCACGCTGCTCCGGTGCAGGTTGGAGGACCTGACCTATTAGTAGTCACTTTAACTAACTCTCGAGACACCATATCTACTAACTCATTACTTTACTAATAATGTCTACGAGAGGAGTGGACCAAAAGCTCACTAAATATCGCTTATATTTTAAAACAAAATAGATGATAATGTCAGAATATGGATTCATTTTGTACATTTTCAGTACGGAATCCTACTAACCGCTTAAACAAAGAAATGAACGTAGTGATTCTTAGTAAACCTTAAATTTATTTACGCTAACAAGCACGTACGAAAAAGTTCGTGATCTAAATAAATTCAGACGTAAGCAAAATGTATATTTCCATCGGTTATCTTTTTTTGCAGACATATTTGTAAATGGTTAATAATACAGCCAGACTTTTACGTAAAAATGCATAAACGGAATTACGAATCTCACTCATAACACAATAATATTAAACAACTCCAATATACACATGCACAAAAAATTATATTGAAGTGTCTGTCTGTGATTTGGCAATAAATATTTTTTCTTGATCTCATACTACTAATAGGTATTTGTATCATACATTTGCATGATACAAAAACTGAAACTCATGTTTACCAAATTTTTGTCTGTCTGTTTGTTTGTCCATCTGTTTGTTTGTCAGGGCTATCTCCGGAATGGCTGAATCGATTTTGACAGGACTTTCATTGACAGGTAAAGAACTTTTCGGAGAATAATCTTAGCTACTTTTTGTTTCTGAAATCTGTTCCTGCGTAAAATCTGAAAAACTGTAGAAATTAGTTGCTATGCGGGATGAACGTGTTTAATAGTATATATTGTTTTAGTACATAGCATTTCAAATAATTCTTTTAATATGTCATTATGTGGTTAAGAATTATTATACATTTGTCTATTCTTATCTTATTATTATAATAACGTTAGAGAGTTTGGATGTTTGAACGCGCTTGTTTCTGAAATACTAATTAGTAATTTCAGTTAATAATTGAAATACAATTATTTTATGCATTACATAGCCCATTAATTGCGGAAGGTTCTAAGCTATATTACTCGTTTTTCATGCTATATAATACATTATAGGCTCAAGGTTTCGCAAGCTTATACGAACTGAGCATTAACGGTATTATTAGTTAACATCGGCAAACTTTTCCTCGACTTAATTATCAATTATTGATTGTTTTTCTTTTCCAATTTATTTATTAATGTGAAAAAACGAAATTATACCTAAGCGAAACCGGGACGGGTCGGTAGTTGTACATAAACTTAAACCATAGTCTATTATTTCCAAATAAAGATAATTAAATTTTTTTGTACGGTAGATATCTAAAACTAATTATTCTTAATATGTATTGGTTTTATTATGAGGAAAATAACACACTACACACTCAAACAAGAACAACAGTAACAACATACTCAGAATTGTTTCGCCAAAATATCTTTGAGCTGAGAAACACTGGTATTGAATAGGTCCAAGTCTATTTTACCGGAAACTTCGGACTAACGGCACATGAAGTAAGCTATGTTTTCGTTTAATTTTTGTTATAAGTCCTAGGTGACTTATTATTATTATCGGGGTATCTCATAGGGAGTAGTAGGATATATAGATAAATATTTAAAATAAATAAAATACTACATAAGATACATACTAATTATAAAAATAATAAACCTTTATTATTATAATATTTTTGGAATTTTGGCTCATCATAAAAATGATTCAACAGTTAACAGCCATTATTTCTTGAGTATAATTTGACTAATACAAAATTAACAAAACACTTATTTCACGTATATCACAGATTTGCTGGCAAAACCATTTTCTATAAACGAGGCCATTGCCGAAGAAGTGCGAGGGAAGCAATCTTTGGAAACGACGGCTCGATCCATATCAGCAGGTATGGTAACGCAATAAGGTCAAATGTATTTTTTGAATGTGGAATAGAAAAATAATACATTTATACAAACACGTATATGAATATAGATAGATATTAATTACATTATAATATATATATATATATATATCCCATTTTAAATTATGTTATTAAGTAAAGAGACGGGCATATCGTTCAACTGATGATAAGAGACCCTCGACATGTGCATTGTTACACAGAACATTTCTGTATGACGCCACACTGCGCTCTTTATCCTGAGACGTCAGTTCTTAAGTCTCATATGCCCAGTGTTTCTGCTAGTTCTATGATCAGCTATGATTGAATATGAAGATAATTATGATACAGCTCTTTCGTTTGTAATTGCGCATTTTTATTGCAGCAGAATAATTTTATATTAATATATTGTGGATAGTAACTCCAATATACGAGCGTCATTAAGCGGTAATTTAGTTAATAGAATCAGGCGTTACTTTGCGGAAATCCAATAGAATGAAGGAAGGTAAGTTACTTTGCTAAGATCCGCATGCAAAATATAAAAATGGTGTATATACCTCGGCGGGCGTCTGTCGTAGAGCCTATGACGCTTGATAATGCCTCGTTTTGGGGGCGAAACACGTGTCGTGTTCTCGACTTCAGTGGTGTATATTATCTAGTGGTGGTATTGTAGTGGTTGGTGGAGGGTACCTGGTGGCGGTTCCTGGTGGCGGTTCCTGGTGGCGGTGTTAGTTTGCTTGTGCACGCTACTGAGGGAGGGCGGGCGGTACTCTTCAAAAAACTAGGTAATATACACCATTTTTATATTTTGCATGCGGATCTTAGCAAAGTAACTTACCTTCCTTCATTAAGCGGTAATTGTTTAGTCAATTTAGAACATATTTGTGAACGTTTCAACCTTCAAAAAGTTTCAACTTTTCATTAATTCTTATGTTAGACATATTTTGAATAAACAGTTCATTATTTGACCATCATGGTTACGATGAATAAATTTTATATTTGTGAGTCATTTGTGAATAGCATTACCTACAAGTAATATTTACCAATACCCGTATTCGCTATGAAAAACGTCCGGCCATCGAATCATATCCGCAATAAGTTAGGACTCTTGCCCTAATCATTACACTTGGCAGGGTTAAGAAAGACACACAAGAACATTGACAACACATTAATATCTTGGGGCAAAACCTCCGAATATTATTTATTTTGACAGGTTAGTGGACCGCTAGTGTTACATTAATATCTGCTGATCGAAATATGCTGTTTACAATAGCTGAGTTCAATACTAAAACAAAATTAATATAATAAAATCATAGACCATTGCTACGATCGAGGGACTCAGTGTATATTTGACTCCCGAGTCGAGTCGGAGTTCATAAAAAAGGAAAAGTAACTGTCCATAAATGTCAAACTGCTATGCACAGGCGCTGCTGTCCACCACGTTGCTTCAATGCCGGACTTCTCATGTCCACGAAATTTTTTTTATTACTCAGATGTGCAGGTTTTCTCACGAGGTTTCCTTATTCGCCGAGCAACTTTGTAAATCAGCAATTAAAATTTCAAATACAATTTTAGTGGTTTCGGGAATTGAGCCCTGGTCACTCGCATACTGTGAAATTTAAAGCGATCATCTAGCTCTTGAGTTACCACGGCTCACATCCCAAAGGAAATCATTATTTATGTATAACAATTTATTGGTTTCCGGTCTGGTTGTTTTGTGATTCTCTTGTCTCTGGCATAAAATACGAGAAAGCGAAGATGAGAAAGTCCTTGTGTGAGTCCGCTACTATTTACTGAACAATAATATATAGTACGCTGATGATTGCTGCTACATAGATGTTTACGTGGGCGTAATCTACCAGGAGGACTGCATTGTCATCAGTTTCGTAGCAGTCTACTTCTACGCGTAAAAGGAGTAGTACCAATCTTGTCTCTCTCTCTAGTCGTTCCCTGAGACGACTCGACTGAGGGTCGTTTTCATCAACAAGTGGTCCACACTTGGAGTGAATTATTTGCTTCCATCAGCTTCTGTCCATCGCGGCCCTGACGACGGAGCTAAACCTCGGGGACCTGGAGTCTTTTATTTGGTCGGTCTATCTGGTAGGAGATCGGACTCGGGCTCGCTTGCCATTTGTGTTCCCAACTACGATCAGTTTCTCCAGGCTCTCATTACCCCTTCGCATTATGTGGCCAAAATACGAAAGAATTCGTTGGTGGCATATCGTGGACAGACGGGTTTTTATCTTGACCTGTAAGAGGATCGACACATTTGTTCGCTTGGCCGTCCAGGGTATCCTCAACATACGCCTACCAATCTTGTAGGATTTGCTATAATCATCACGATTGATAAACATATTTTTGGTATTTCCCATAGTAGACTTTAACGACCCTCATGACTTACACCCTAACATATGGCGGTGAATAAATTTCAAAAAAGTTTGTTATAATAGTAATTTCGGAAACACTCGTCATGCAGTCTCAATGCTAGGGTTTCTATGCATGGAATCCGTCTAGGTAGGTCCACCACCCCAGGGTCAGTTATTCTGCCGTGGAGCACTAAAACGTGTGCAAACATTACTATTATTCTATTATTATTATTATTATTATTATTATGGAGGCATATGAGACTTTAGAACTAATCTCTCTCAGGTTGAAGAGCGCGCTGTGGCGTCAACCGGAACATTTCTGTTGGACGCTTCATTTATGGGCAGACGTTGCACTTACCATCAGGTGGTGGACCTACCTAGACGGATTCCATGCATAGAAACCCTAGCATTGAGACTGCATGACGAGTGTGCATGAAGGAAGGCTCTTATTGTTGACAAATGCTACTTTTATATCGGTATATTTCTGTAATAATTTCATGTTACAAAACTAATATTTTACTTCCCAACTGTATTTATGTAAATTATATAGTTATAGTCGTGTGTGGATATATTATGAATACCTAAATAAATAAAATTATAAACAGAAACGACCTGCAATAAACGAATAAATAATGGCAGCTTTTTTAAGTAAATAACCATTTCATGTAAAGCATAAGCGCCCGTTTTTTTTATTTTGTTACAGGCATATTTCAAACGAAGACAATAAAAAAACCTTTGGTTTTACCAACCACAGAGTCATACGAAGCAAGAAGTAATATTTTTTTTTATTTACACAATCAATTACACTGGCATTTTTATTTTTTGCAACTACAATCAATTACACAAACAAAACAATATATTACAATGAAACTAAATTCACTTTCTTCAATTTACAGAAAATTCTGCATCCGAAAAGAAGAAAATCTCTTCATATAAGTACAGGAAAACTTTTAAAATTAACGCACCTCTTAAACCGAAAAGACTGAAAAGGCAACAAAGGTTACGTAACAAACGTAAAAATAATACAACGAAAAGGTCAATAGATAACAATGAGGTATTTAACAGTAAATACATTCCACTTCTTAAAAGTCTCAGCACATTGTTTGATAATATTCTCTATCCAGACTCCAGCGAGTCCTATGAAATTGCCAGAATCGATTACAAAAGAAACGATCAATACCACAAAGACGACGACGCTCAATGTACTTGCACACGTCAACCAAACACAACCATCAGAAGACTTATATCGCAAAAAACGACAATTGCTCCTCCCACGACTCTCACCACTGAGATCTCGAATGACTTCGAGACTATCGCCTCTACCGAGATTACCACCACCTCGACCAATTATACTACCGATAGTCACGTCCGTAATTTCAAACGGAATAAGGACATACCCCTACTATTTACAAGAAATCCCACTAGCAATGGGAGAGACGATAATGGAATCCGTGAGGGAAGCAGCCCCACAAATCACGGAAGCATTAAAAGATATATCTCCCGGTATTATGGAAATAATGAACGTCCTACCGGATTCGCAGAAAATGAGACCATTCCAAAAAATTATGAAGAACATACCAATAGTACTCCACGAGACTATGCAAGTAGCAATGGATCCTTTAGACGAATATCCCGAAATGGAAACGTTACCCGAAATCCAGAATTTAGAAGACCTGCCGATCAAACTTACTTATACACGACAGAAGAAAATGCCTTTGAAGAACCTGGACGAAACTTCATTGCACATAAAAGAGAAAATAAACTCGAAGCTAGAGGATACGAAACAGAAAGCGCAGTATCTATACCATACACTGATTCAGGACTACGACGAGATGCAATCCAGAGTGGGACCCTTAAAATCACAAAACCAACTCTTGCCAACGAAAATTATGAAGAAAGTAAATTCAATGTCATACTCAATAGCACCAGTAATAAACGATTCCTTAACAGGAATGGCACATATACCACAGAAAATCAAAAAATTCGTGGAACAGATGAAGCAATAATGACAGTGAAGCAGTCAAGTGCAAGTGAACCAAGTAAAAATAAGATGCCAGTTGTAATGATTATTGATGGATACAGCATAGCCAGGGATGTTAATGGCGAAAATAAAATAACAGAAAAGGCTATACACATCCACTCGTAACAAAAATGTTTTTGGGGTAATTAGATAACATATAAAATTATATAATTTATATTTCAATTTTATTAAACATATATTAAGTATAAATATACTGCAATTTATAGATAAATTAAGTACTTTATTTAAAATTATTATTTTTTGATAAATATATGTTGATATCAGTGAATTACAAAAAGAAACTGTTTAATGATCCTGTTATCCCATGCTATGAAAAATAACTAAATAGTTAAGGGGTAATTTACAAACAGTTTGGCATATCTGATTTTATCTTATTGATGATTAGCTTTCCTTTATTGGCTTAAAGGGGGAACAGATCTTCGTGTAATATAAAATCCCTTTCAGTGATTCATGGTTCTATAATAAAACAAAGTTCTTTAAAAACACTACTTTATATTGTGCAGAGAATTATCGGCGACCTTTCTTCCCTTTGCTCTTATTACTAGCTTGAGTAGATTGCGGTTGTTGATCAGCAGGTCTGAAAGTAAAAATTATGTTAAACAGAAACCCTCAGATAATACAATACAATACAAAACAATACAGATTTTTATATAGGAAAGTATCTTTTTATTTATTAATCAATTTTCATCACTTAATAATTGAAATTTAAGTAATAATTGAATTTTATTTCTATATATTACTGTGCAAACTGTGATTACCTACAATTAGATGTGCTCTTGGTCACATTTGTTTAAGTCAATGTTCCTGTAAATTGTATCCATGTAACAACTATTATCAACTATTATTTAGATTTTTTTTATCAACTTACCTATTTTGACGAGTTTTAAGCTTAGGTATTGATTCTCCAATATATTTCATAACAGATTCTCTTGTGCCAAACTCAGATTTTACTGGAGTGCCATTGTCATCCTTTATTTGAACACGAATTCTACCCCTGTATAATATCTCCTATAAAAAATAAATTTTACTATTAATCGACTCACTGAAATGTATTCTCATATTCACCTAACCCCTAATCCATTTAACTGCAAATTAAATCCATAGAAAATAATGTTACAGTTCTTGAAAACTATTAAATTTATTATGTTAGGCATTAAAAGTAGAATATTAATATTGTAATAAGAAATATTTATGTTATACATTAAACATAGCAGGACTATTGATAAATTAATTTATAAACATTACAATTTCACTCACTGAGGGCAACCCATCAACAGCAGGATTGAGTGTCTTAAATAATTATACACTTATTAAAAATACTTACCTTACTCCTCTCTCTTGGATATAATTTATTTTCAACGCCTACATGAAGTCCAGTGGCCAAGAGCACATCTCTAATTTCCTGATGTGTTGGATTTTCTACACAGCTTGATTTTGGCAGTTTACGACCCTCAGCTAGAGTCTTTTTACTGTTTATATATGCAGGATAAATACATATCCATCTACAAACAATTTACCAATTAATTCACACTTTTTATTTTAAATACTCGTAAATAAGAGATATATTGCACAAACGAAGGAAAGTTGATCTTATTTTGTTTTTTAAAACAAGAATAATGGGAATCATTCCTGATAATATGGACATTTGTTTATGATAAATAAAAAGAAATTTGAATAATAGAAATGTATAAATCAGTAAGTGATTATTTATTAATATAAATATACGTTATCATTTAGATATTTAAGTTAATTTAGGTCAAAAGGTTTTGACGTCAGCATGTACATTCACATTGAAAAAAACCTGTAGATTACTATATATTGAAAACTGTCCAAAAATTTACCTCTCAACATCACTATGCTTTTTTTCAGGATTCCAAGATGTAATCATAGTAGCCATAATTAAATGAAAGTCCTTTTATGTTTAAATTAAATTAAGGGACATTACTATGTATGGTATGAAATATTTTGACAGTAAAGTATACTAACGTTTGGTATTGACACTTATTCTATTTGTATTGCCATTTGCAAAATGCCACGTCCATTATTATCAAACAAATAATATTTTAAATTAAATATTCCATCGTATATATCGTATAATATACTAATCGGATTTATATTACTTTTTAGGAATAAAGTTATTTGAGCTTATTTTTCTATTATTACATTTACTTCTCATAAAATAAAATAATTCACTTACACTAATTAGAAAGAGTTACAGTGTGTAAGCAGTAAATAAAATGCTGGTAGAAGCAATGTAAAATTACTTAAATTATAGTATGGAATGTAAATGTAACGCTTTACAAGACTATTACTTTGTCATTGTATAGTATTATATTAACTACTAGCTGTGCCGTAACTATTTATTTGAAATAAATGTTTATCAGTGTATTTTTTATTTTACCTTACATTGCACACGTGGTATTCAATTCGCTGCTCACAATAAGAAAAATTTGTGGAGCGAGTTCTGATTTTTATATGAATATGAAAAATATTATTTACGTGAATTCATATACGAATTGTGATATTCCCATAGTAAACAAGTTAGTTTTTATTAAATTTAAACAATATAAAGAAAACAAAATTCGCCCCATGTGCCATGAAAATCGATTTGACTGTTTCGAATAGGCCCGGGCAAACAAACAGATAGAAGGACAAAAATTTAAAAAACGCGTGCTTGAGTATCTTGCAAATAACCATATTTAGAAATTATGAAAAAGTCTATTGCGAAATCACAGACACTTCAATTTTATTTATTTGTACATTTTATCTAACTTAGTTTACCGATAATAATGTAATAGAAACGTTACGGTACGAAATTAATGAATTATATTAACGTAGCTCGTAAAATTTTGACAATCTCTGCAGTGGCAACGAGCTAAATAACCTAATATTCATTATGATTAACCAAGAACACCATTTAATGCTGGGCACAATGAGCGAATAACTCAAGAAAGCCTTTTTAAAAACCAGCTTTTATTTATTTACTTATAGGAAACAGTCAAACTATTTTCCAGTGTCAAGTAACGTAATATCCAAGTATACCATCTTCAAGGAGTGAGACTTCTAAATTTCGATCGACAGTATAGTGATATTTGACTTTTACTGAAGATCTACTGGACTGATGGAGACAAATCTAAAAGTACAATTTTGGTCTTGAATTGAATTTTCCAATCATTGTACACTTTTTTCAACTCTAAAAGTATTATCGAAGGGAATGAATTTCGCAATAACACCGCGAAGAATACCGTACGAAGAAATTATTTGTAGTGTTGAGGATTGTCTGTTTAAAAATAATATCGGTAAAGAAGATTTGGAGGCCATACGTCAAGACATTTCGTCTATGTTACGTCGAAGTTCTGTGCCGAAACTGAATCTTCCCAAAGACCAATTAAAAGCTGTACATAACTTACGAAACAGACCCGAACTCACGATTCTCCGCGCAGATAAAGGAAACGCTACAGTAGTAATGGATACGTCGGATTATAAGTTTAAAATGCAAGAACTTTTGGCGGACGTAAACACCTATAAAAAGGTCAAGACAGACCCAACTACTAACACGCTCAAAATAACTAGCGATCTAATAAAGAAACACGCCGAGAAATTAAATCTAGACGTAAATTCGATAATATCTTCTTGTGCCAAACCACCGAAGTTGTATGGGTTACCCAAAATACACAAACTCAATGCTCCGCTACGTCCAATAGTGAATCAAATCGATTCACCAACTTACAGATTGGCTCAACATGTGGCTAAAATACTCTCCCCACTTAGAGGACACACAAGAGCACACACAAAGGATTCCTACCATTTTGTCAGTGAGATAAAAGACCTACATCTTACTGACAATGAAACTATGGTCAGTTTTGATGTCCAGTCATTATTTACATGCCTACCTGTTGAAGACTGCATCTCAATTGTAACTAGGAAGCTAACAGAGAACAACATGCCAGTAGAACATGCAGAATTACTTAGACAACTTCAAGTCTTAGACTTGCCTAACATCTGGCTATCTATTGTGGAAGGAACAATACTACCGGCAAATAGATGGTTTGGCGATGGGCTCCCCACTATCTCCCATTGTTGCTGACATCTTCATGGAAAACTTTAAGGAGAAAGCCCTCCGTACTTCTCCAGTAAATCCAAGGTTCTACAAACGGTACGTAGATGATACTTCCACAATACTACCTTCTGATAAAGTTACTGCATTTTTAGACCACCTTAACTCCATAAATTCTAAAATACAATTTACAATGGAGTTAGAGACAAATAACTCTTTAGCTTTTCTAGATGTTTTAGTAATTAGAAATCCCAATAACACCTTGAGTCACACTGTGTATAGGAAAAAGACCCATACAAATAGGTACTTAAACGGTGAATCTCACCACCATCCTTCACAGCTAGCTACCGTGGGCAAATCTTTGTTTAAGAGAGCACAAGGGATCTGTGACAGTAAACACCTGGCCGCCGAGCTTCAGCATGTCAAGCAAGTTTTGCAAGACAACAAGCTTCGGGTTCCGCGCCTTCGTCGCAGTGACCGAGTGAAGCCGGCCACAGTCGAGCGTGTACCTGCAGTCCTACCATATGTCAGAGGAGTCACAGACAAGATTGGCTATATCTTGAAGAGGGCTTCCATAAGAACATTTTTTAAGCCGCCGAAGAAGATAAGTCAGTTTTTACCATCTGTGAAGTGTAATATCCCTCTACAAGATGCAGGAGTATACAAGCTGGATTGTGAATGTGGTCTCTCTTACATAGGGCAAACAAAAAGATCAGTTAAAACCCGCGTAAAAGAACATATAGCTGATGTGGAACATCGTCGCTCCAAGAAGTCTGCAGTCTGTGACCATGTTCTGGATCATCCCAACCATTACATCAGATTTGATAAACCACAAATCCTCGCAAAAGAACACCGATTCCTACCAAGGATGATTCGCGAGGCTATTGAAATTAAAAAACATCCTAATTTTAATAGAGAAGATGGTTGGGTATTACCACCTTCCAGCTTGGGATCCTATAATTAATAAAATTAAATCAAAAACCAAGCATACCACTGCAAGACTTCAAGACACAGTAAGCTCTTTCTGCGTAGATCGGACCAATAATAATAATTAAAAGCTGAAGGTACTCCGGGTTAACTATGACATCGGGACATGTCACCTCAGTCCCCCCGTGACCATGGGTGCTGTAAAGCACTCGAAACGTCGGGTTATAAATAGTAAAAATTAAACGCGATAAAATCCGTAAAATTAGTTTCATTTAAATAAACTATCAAATTACAAAATTCAATAAAAAACTGCCACCTCTTTTTGAGTTGGCGCCAAAAGTCAGCCATGTACTAAAACGAATATTGTCACGTTCATAGATAATACACTAGTCACGTTGTTGTTACATCTCCACAAAATTTGTCAATAAACCTTGCATAATTTAACTACATCTTCTACCACACCGCAACGTTCTCTTATCACGTTGTTTCTCAGTTTGTCCATCAGTCATTCCAGCTATACTTCTCAAACATTTCATTTCAACAGCATTAATCTTATTTTGATGCTTCTTCTGCCAGACCCAAAATTCACTAGCGTACATAAGTGTGAGGACCAGTACTCCTCTATGTACAGCCAGTCGTGCCTTTTTAGATACTTTCTGGTTGCACATAAAGTTATGCAGGGCCCTATATAATTTATTTCCTACCAACGCTCTTCGTTCAATATCACAGTCGTACTTTCCATCTCTCGAAAATTTGAACCCAAATATACAAAGATAGAGGAAAGGGATGCTTAAATGTTTTGGACACGTAGCGAGGATGGATTATTATTATTATTTTATTATTTTTGAAAAACGATGCCCCACAGTAGGATTTCTCCTGTGTCGTGGGTACGTTTTACAGACATAAATTCCACATGCACAAACCACCCAGACCCGGAACATCTATCTGCAGGCTATACAAATATTTGTCCCGTGCGGGAATCGAACCCGCGACCCGCGGTGCAGAAGCCAAGGGCATAGCCACTGCGCCAACCGAGCCGAGAAAGAAGATTGACGAAACAGATTTATGAGGCGAGTGTAATGGGCAAACCGATAAAGGTCGACGTAGGCGAACGTATTAACATCAGATCGAAATCGTTTTAAGGAAAGGCCACGTCAAAATTACTCGCAACCGACGAGCTTATATGAAAACTATATAATGAAAGTAGATGAAGCTGAACATGTGTATCAAGTGGAAAGATGTGGTCTCCGCCTACCCCTATGGGAAAGAGGCGGGACTCTATGTATGTATGTATAATTTAAAAAATAAATTAAATTAAAAATATTTACAAATTAAATTTATAACCCGAGTTTCTAGCGCTTTAAAATATCCATGGTCACAGGAGGACTGATGTGACAGATGTCCTGATGTCCCAGGGTACCTTCAGCTTTTAATTATTATTTTTGGTCCGATCTACGCAGAATGAGCTGCGTTTAAAAGTCTTCCTATGTTTGTTTCTCAGCCTATGGACCCTAACAGTTTTTATAAAGACATTTTTGAAGTTTTAAACAAGGGATGTAATAGGATTTTTAAAACTTAGTCACTGAATCTTAATAACAGTTTTATATTTAATGATTGGGCTACCATATATGTGTATTCGTAGAAGTAGGGATAAGCTTTTCGAATTATATGAGAAAAAGACCTACTTACATTGTATACCGTGTAAAGAATATGTTAAAAATTATTCGAAAATATTTAAGAAGGTATGCCATATTGCTAAATCTAATTTTTAAGGCGTAAAGTTCAATCTAGTGATAACGAAATTAAGGCAGTATGGCAAGTCATACATAAGGAAACCGGTAAAATGAAAACACTAAACTAAGAAATCCAACTACAATCCAACAAACCAAAATGTTGGATTCATTTTACTTATTGTAAAGAAGTAGCTAATGAGTTAGATACATTTTTTCTAATATACCAATCAAAACGACTGCTGGTCTTAGGTCGTCATTAATGCGTGCACACGAACTGTTAATTAAGAATGTTAGTGCCGGAACCGAGACATTTAAGTTTAGATCCGTTAATGTCCGCGATATAATTAAAACATTTAAGTTATTGAATATGAAAAAAACAAAAGATTTATGGGGTATATCTGTCAAGTAATAAATTCAAAAATTCACATTCTTTCTCCACATTCGGCAGCATTATTTAGTTCATGTATTGTTAGAGGTGTATTTCCTGACCTTATGAAAATGAGTAAGGTAATACAACTTTTTAAATCAGGTTACTATAAAGACCCAGGAAATTTTTGGCCCGTGTCAATGTGTCAATATTTCAAGTTTTAAGTAAATTATTTGAGAAGCTAATGCTTAACCAAATGCTGTTTTTCTTTAACAGCAATAAATTATTCAGTGATCATCGGTTTGGTTTTAATATAGGGCGCTCCATAACTGATGCGGGAAAAAGTTTAATTCAATAAATGCTTGGGAGGATTGCGTAGATTACAAAATCCTGATTTGTAAACTAAAATATTGCAGCTGCTGATGGATGAAGAGTTAGGCGACAGAAAGCCTTCGCAGTTTCTTCGCCACCTGAAACATTTAGCTGGACCAGATGTACCTGATGACTTCCTACGACTACTTCCTGTGTCTCAGACTAACACTTCTCTTGAGGCACTTGCGGATTTAGTAGATAGGATCCTCGATGTTGAACTATCAGGCGCTCAAGTAGTTTCAACGTCAGCAACAGTTATGCCTAATGACAGAGTGCAGAAGCTGGAAGGACACATAGCTGAGGTCATCAGGCAGATAAAGACCCTGACAGCTCAGTTAAGCAGTAGGCGTCCAAGATCACGAAGTAGAAGCCGCCCACGCAGCAGTACCAGATCACCTTCCAATCACAGGTTTCCGGTATGCTGGTAACACAATAAATTCGCCGAGCGTGCAAGTGGATAATACCATGTGACTTCACTCAGTCGGGAAATGCACTCGGCAATCGGTAATGGCGACCGCCGATTGTCCAAATAGCAGTGGTCGCATATTTGTCACTGATCGCAATACGAAGATGCAATTTCTCGTTGATACTGGCAGCGATCTCTGTGTCTTCACGCGAACATTAATCAAACAAAGTATGCAGAAAGCTAATTACCAACTCTAAGTGCAGCAAATGGTTACATAATTAATACATCCGGCTATACTCATTTAGTTTTAACTTAGGCTTGCGCGGTGACTTTGTATGGCGATTTATTGTAGCGGATGTTACAAACGCAATCATTGGTATTGATTTTTTGTCATATTATAATTTGTTTGTAGATTGTAGAAATCAACGCCTAATCGACACACGACCACGCTTACAACCACGGCTATGCCGGTAAACACATACACCACACATATTTTCAAATGAGTTTCCGAACATTACACGCCCATCAGGCATTGACGGTGTGCCTAAGCACAATACAGTGCATCACATCCGTACTAGCCCAGGCCCACCAGTAGCTTCAACACCCAGACGTCACCAGACAAATTAAAGATCGCGAACGAAGAGTTTGCAGCAATGTTGAGTCTTGGAATTGCTAGGCCTTCAGAGTCACCTTGGTAATCACCATTGCATCTTACACCCAAGAAAGATAACGGCTGGCGACCATGTGACCACAGGGCACTGAATGCTAGGACGATCCCTGATCGCTAGCCCATTCGTCATGACTTCGTCAATGACTTCGCCCACAGCATTTCTGGTTGTAAGATCTTCTCCACCATAGATTTAGTTAAAGCTTACAATCAGATTCCCGTTAATGAAGCCGACATTCCAAAAACCGCTATTACCTTTTGGCCTTCGGGCTCCGTAATAGTGCCCAGACAGTCCAGCAATTTGTAGACGAAATAACTCGTGGTCTTGATTTCTATTACGCATACTTAGATGATTTTCTGGTATACTCCAAAAACCAAGAGACGCACGAAGATCATCTCCGGTAGTAAATATTATAAAATGCGTATTCGGGGCTGCTGAATAACTATTTTTAGGTTCCATATTTCTTCAAAGGGCACGAAACCCCTACCATCAAAAGTAGAAGCAGTTACGAATTTTCCAACTCCTAGGACTGTCACAGAGCTAAGGAGGTTTCTAGGCATGCTAAACTTTTATAGGACGTTCGTCCCTGATGCAGCTACATATGAAGCTCCCTTGAATGAACTCCTGACAGGTTCAGTGAAAGGCTCGCACCCGATTGCAATGGCATCAGAGCAGTGTGAAGCATTTAACTCTTACAAACAGAGTTTGTGTCAAGCTACACTCTTAGCGCATCCTGATTGCCAGTCTTAAATCGCTTTGGTGACTGATGCTTCGGATACGGCTATTGGTGCCGCACTATAACAAATAAAAGAGGGTTCATGGTAACCACTCGCCTTCTTTTCGGAAAAATTAAGCCCTGCACAGAGGAAGTATTCACCTTATGATCGTGAACTTCTCGCTATCTAGAAAGCTATTAAATACTTCAGATACATGCTAGAGGCTAGAGAATTTATCGTCTACACTGACCACAAAACCTCTTTGTTACGCATTTAACTCTCGTAAAGAAAATTGCTCACCAAGACAGTTCAGACACCTGGATTTTATCTTACAGTTTACTACCGATATTAGACACATCTCACGAAAGTAAAATGTAGTCCCTGATACTCTGTCACGAGTCGAAGAAATCACTCAACTTATTGACCCGAAATTATTGGCTACGTTTCAGATCTCCGACTCCGAACTACAGAAACTCCTGAGTAGTGAAACGTCCTTGTGTCTTAAAAAGCTCAAAATCCCAGGTACACACACTGAACTGTACTGCAATGAGAGAAACAATCCACCAAGACCATACGTAACAAAAGAATTGAGACGACAAGTATTCGAAAGTCTTCATTCTCTTCTTTTGGATGCCCAGTGGATATCTTTCTATCTTTACAACCCGTATACTCTTGGCCGCATAAAGTTTTAGCAAAGGCGGATAAACATTTTAAAATACTCGTAAATGGTAAACCAGTCACAGTATCAATAGACCACATATAACCAGCTTACACACTACACGACTCAGACACTACTAATACTAAGACTAGGGATCTACTACACTATCACCACTAATACCAACTCTACTAACACGGAGCATAACACTGTCACATATAAGGCATCGTGATCAGGTAGAAGAGTATGGTATATCCTGACTATTTTCGCCCGTAGGGACGGTCTCTGGTGGGGGGTGATGTGGCGTACATATGTTTAATTGATATAATTTTTTTTAGTAATTATAAATGTGTACCATTTTACAGACATTAATTTTAGACAACCATACCTACAAAGTATACTGCATGTCGGGGTCACCACTTTGTAGGTATGGTTGTGTAAAATTAATGTCTGTAAAATGGTACACATTTATAGTTATATAAACTAAATAAAATAATATCAATTAATCATATTTACGCCACAATATCATATCGCTCTATAAGTTTCTTCCTTTTTGATTACATTTTTTGTATTTATATCCCCACTCTTTCAATATCCCATGCAGACTAGTGATTCCATCACAAAAGTTAATATCTTCTTTTAGTACTCGATGCAGTTTTCTAAAGTCGGTGCCTCTTTTCAGGACAATATAAAATTGTCGAATTTTATTTCTTAAAGCACATTTGTCGAAATCATTAAGAATATTTTTTTTTTTGGTCTGCATTTGCGTTTTTTTCCTGGAGTACACCACACACGATTATTAATAGCGCCTTCTTTTTTTATTTTGGTTACGGTGTCTCTACTCAGGCCTGAAACAAAGTAAGCTTGTTAATGTTTGATAAAACACAAAGTATCAACATCGGTAGTCGTAGCTATGAAAATTATTAATTCTACGTTAGGACATTAACACATATTTTATAAATATTTTTTAAATGAATACAAATATTACAATGCTAAAATGACAGATTTAATCTATAAAATTAATAAACGATCCCATAAAACCATGATAAAGCTATTACACACCCGTCATAGCAGCAACACGTTCCGTCGTTTTGTTTACATGAATAATGGTGTGTTTTGACACTTTTTCTCGCTGACAAAACTGAGAAACTTTTAATACTATCTCACTTGTGCAACTCCGCGACGGTTTACACCTTCGAGAAATATTTTTTAATACTATAAAGCTGAAAATCTGACTATTGAGTTCGGAACTTGACAGGTGTCTGAATTGGGTTGCCATATAAAAATCGAAAGTGTTAGTTCACTTCACCACCACGACGGTTCTCTTTTCGAACAGACCATACTAAAGAAATTGCGGGTGCGTTCCAGCCTTTGCGAAAGGAGTATGCTCTTTTAGTATAAACCACAGATTCCACAAAGTGGTTGTGCGTGGCATTCCTTGAAAAACGCACAGTGGTGTAATGCCAACCCATCAAGGTGATGACGTGTCTGTTTTTGTAATAAAAAAATAACAGCTTTTTACACAATGCATATGAAAATACATACGTTACTTTTATGAAAAAAAAACAATTATAAGCGGGTAACTTAGCTTAAGTTACTAAACTTTATTTTTATAAAAATAATTACGGTTCCGCGAAATTTGATTCAAATACGGAATTAGATATGAATATAATCGATCGGGTTCGGCTTTTTTACGAGGTACGTGGTAGGGGGGTAGGCGGGGCACAGCTAGTGCATAATACAATAAAATTTTGCCTTAGGTGACTTAAATCCCTTAGTATTGCGTTATATACACTTCTGGCATTTATCCTTTGCCAAATCTTTATTAAACTTTATGAAAATATATGAGCTACTAATGTGGCGTTTCTTAGTTTTTACTTATAATATCATATCGTATTAGTGAATACCAACACGACTCCTAAACTATAATTCGATATTGGTAACACTTACAATTTAAAGCCAAAATGACATTGACTTGTCTTACTCAATTACTCAATGTGTGTTTTGTGTACAATAGAAATTTGAGGTTATTAGTTTAAATGAGCTAACTTATTATAGACAATATTGTGAAAATATCTTAACGTAAAGAAGAAAATACCCTAAGAATTTAGTGTTTCGTTATTCTGAAGATGTTTTGATATAATGGCTTCTATAGCGGTGGTTGACAACTTAATTGTGGTAGCAAGAGGCTTGCATATAGACTGCTATGATTATTCTGACCACAATATAATTAATGTGGGATCGAAAGAGGCCAGCGACAGTATTTGTGACATAATTATTTCTTTTGATAGTAAATATCTAGCTGTAATAACATCTACTTCTAAGGAACTTATTGTATATGATCTGCCTTTTTTCAAAAAGAAAAAGTGCTATATACTTCCAAGAAGTGCAAGTAAAATAAGATTTTCAGCAAAAAACGACCAAATACTTGTAGCTGATAAAACTGGTGATATTCTTGCATATGACATTACAAAGGAAGATAATGGTGTCAAACTTTTAGGTCATTTAAGTTTATTACTAAATGTCCTTCAAACTAATGATTGTAAATTTGTGATATCTTCAGATAGAGATGAAAAAATAAGAGTGTCATGTTATCCAAATACTTATAACATTCAGACCTATTGCCTCGGGCATAAAGAATTTGTCAATCATTTGGAACTTTTACCTCATAATGACAAATATTTAACAAGTACTTCCGGTGATGGAACTATTAAATGTTGGAATTATTCAACCGGTAAACTATGTCATAGTTTTGATACATTCTCTGATATCAATGATGAGAGACTAAAAGAAAACTTTGCCAGAGTTATGATTGAAGATGGAATTGAAGTTAATAGCTTGCCTATAGTTCATTATGCAATTACTAAAGTAGATGAATTGTGTAGTATTTTAGCTGTGGCTGTTCACACTTTGAACAAAATACTTATTTATAGCTTGCAAACCGATAACAAAACTTTTAAACATAAATTACAAGAGACAATAATAACTGAAAAATTTCCAACTGATTTCAAATTCTACAATTTATCTTTATTTGTGTATAATGATATTGATGCAAATGTTGTCATTTATAAAATTAAATATGAAAAACCAAATGTTGCACTTGAACTTTGTGATAAAATTCAGACATTTGTAAATATTGATGGAAATGCAAATTCAAATTTAGAGAATAACAATCATGCCATTAAATTGTTGTATAAAAGGAAATATGATAATGTACAAGAGTATCAAGAAAGAAAAAAACAAAGATTAGGAAAAGCATGACTTGTAACTTTCAAAACTTAATGTTTATCAAATATGTATGACATTTAATTCTTTGGTGTCATTGCAATTTTACTTTCATTTTTAAAAAAGAATTTGTTGGTTGTTATCATGAGAATAAAAGTCTTTTAACCAGGTAGTTGTTTATTATTTTTAATTACATTTCAAACAAAAAATATGAAGTGTGCAAGTCTTATGAGTTGTACAAAAGTAAATGAAATCAAAGTAATTTATCAACATTAAGCTAACAAGATTCTAAGCCACATTTTGACATTAACTAACAGAAAAACTAAATGTTACTATATCACAATTTTAACTAAACACAACAAAGTAGGTTTTTAACTAGATTTTAGATTCTGATATTTTAATATTGCTTTTTTCATTACAAGAGCAATATAAGATCGAGCTTAAAAGAATTCATAAAATTCATCCAACTTAAATATAATTTCTTTGTTAATAATTAACAATACATGTATGTATCTAATTTATACAGTCATCATAACTTCTAAATGCAATAAATACAATTTGGGTCTTGATACATTCTATCTAGACTTTAAGACATTAGCAAAGTTACGGAGTTGAAAGCCAAGATTGTCTATTTCACTCAATACACTATCTACCTCATTTTTGAGATCCATTAAGTCTGGTAAATTATTGCAATCTGGTAATGTTTAGTAAAGTGGTGAATATCTTGTCCCATAAACTAACCTTCATATACCTGAAAAATTTAATGATTTAATTTTAAACCAGTACAGTAATTACAGTAACATCCCTTTGATAATATAAAATGTTATTTTTCTTAAATGTAAGCATATGCTTCAATTGTGTTTTCTTAAGTACGAAATGGGAACATTTATTTCTATAAAAGCGAAACATAACTTTTTTTTCAGCCGTTAAATTGTTGCTTAGGGCCAATATGCACAAGACAATTCTCTTGTTAATAATTTAATGAAAGTCTATGTAAAGAGTATTTAATGTGGTAGGTTTTCTAGTCAGGATCAGTCTACATAGGTATGGCCGGCCAGTTGTTCTGCCGTGAAGAAGTAGTGTGCAGATATCACTTTGTTTCAGTTTGAAGGGCACTGAGGGCTAGTGTAATCAGTGGGCATATGAGACCTAAGAACTGATGTCTCAGGGTGATGGGGGCAATGTAGTGTCACATAGAAATGTTCTGGGTGACACAGCATTTGTTATGGGCAGCTGTTGCTCTTACCATTAGGTGAATGTTTTGCTTGTTTCGTCACTTTATCCAATAAAAAAACAAACAGCTATTAAAATTGAGTTATTAAGAAAAATAATACCTTGGTAATTTTTTGTCTATATTCCATTGTCCAAGTCTATTGATGACCTTCATATAACTACCCATCAAAATTACATGTATTGTTCCAGCTAAACAGTATAAATCGGTCTGATAGGTCCATGGCTTTCCTTCCCTCATCTCGGTACATGTGAAGCCTTCAGTAGCTATTAACTAAAAAATAAAATGTTTTACCAACAATTTTAAAATGACAACTATTTAGTTATATCCAGAACTCCTTATTTCATACACTTGCACTAGATTTAAAATGACTTTTGTACGTTAATACACATACACATACATTCAGTCACGCCTTTGTTCCATATAAGAGGTAGGCAGAGGCCGCACAAGTGGCTCACTTTTCGCCCCCGCGGCAAACACGACGTTACGTGACGAAACGGGTGGAAGACACAATATTGTATGTACAACATAAAGAAATTAGCTCCAGCTTATTAAATAAATACATATGTATAGTTTGTTAGAAAACATTGCACACAGAAATTGTTCAAATTAAATTGTACTTAGATGATAAAAACAACTATAAGTGAGAAAGTCTTGTATAGTTAACCTTTAAATACAGAAAAGGAGTACATCCAATAAGATCACTATCATCAATCAATCATGCATTAAGCATATATGCTAATGATAAACAATAAAGTGATAATGAAGCATATATGAACTTCTGAATACTGTTGGAAGCTATCAACTGTGCTGGGTATTACGGTGGCAAAATCTGCGCGAAAACACAGAGGCACTAAATTATTTTTAGAAACCGAGATCTTATCATTGAACATTGAAACTTGGCACTTATTCATAAAGATTATTTATATACATATTCCTTAATACACTATTTTGGCATATGCAGGAACCTTACAACTGTTGTCATAATTACAAGAAAAAAATATATTGGGGCATACAATAGCAATAAATAGTTCTTAATATTTTAACTGTGATTTAAGTACAAACCTCTCTGAATGTTGTCCCTTCTGGAAATAATGACATATCTATTGCACACCCAAAATCAATTAATTGCAGGGATGGAGTTCTCCATTCTTGGGTGGGTCTGAAAGCGAAATTTCCTCATATTACAAATATTCAAGTTAAGAAGTCCATAGAAATAACTCCATGAAAGGACCACAGGTGCAAATGTATTTTGTCATAAACTTAACTAGAGTGCTTTTCAAGTTTTATATTAATCATAACCACATATGAAAAATAGACATAGTTACCAGGATTCAATTTAATTATAAATGGACATTAATTATATTGTTATCAAATTATCATTATCTATGACATCTATTCTCTGAATCCGCCACCACACGGATGGGTATTGGCTGCTGAATGATGCTGATGCCCATTTCATCCCGTGGGTAATGTAAAAGTCCACAGAGGGAAAATTAAAACCAGAAGATGGGCAGTATCTTAGACAAACTGAGGTTGTCAACCCACATGCCAAGCGTGGCGACTATGGCAAAATCCCCCCACAATGAGAACTAGAAACTTTCGTGGAAATCTATGGGAGAGGCCTACGTTCAGCAGTGAAGTGTACTAATGATAGGCTGAAATGATGACTGATTCATGAAAACCGTGAGAATAAGTGCAGTTGCACTTACCATCAGGTGAATGTTTTGCTTGTTTAGTCACCTTATACAATAAAAAAAATCACAATGAACTGTTTGTAATATAATATTTGCAACACTGGCGGAGCCGCCGAGCACATTTAGTAAATTATGTACTTACATTTTCATAAGCAAGAAATTGTCGGGCTTGATATCTGCATGAATAATCTGTGCTTTGTGAAGGTAGTGGACTATGGATAGTATTTCAGAGGTCAATAGAATCACAATGAACTCATTTATACATTTTGAGGTAGCAATTCTAACTTTGTTTGCTACATCCAAAAGAGACCCATATTTAGAATACTCTGATACAAATAAACTTGCATTATCACCTAAAAAGCCAGTTGTAATGTCCATGTACCCTGGAAGCTGAAAAAAAAAACAAATGTTAGATATCCCTATGAAAGTTCATTCAAAATAATTTCTAACATTAAGCACTTACCATGAACGGGTCTTTTATCCTTGCCTTTATTTCTTGACATATATAAAATTCCCATGGACGACTGGGTTTCTGATACTTAATAGCCACTGATTTATTGCCTGTGTAAGTCTAAACTTAAAAACACTGCACCATAATTCCCTTTACCTAACTGTTTCTCAATAGAGAACTTATTGTTACCAACACTTATCATAGTAGCTGTCTGCAGTTTTGGGATGGATCGCACTTCAATGTATCCTTCAGCATGTGTTTTATTAGGAAATTTAACATATTCTAACAGGGAAGCTAAAAGCTTCTTGTTGAATGGATCAATCACTGAAGGGAAATCAATGTCAGCTGGTCTTGGTATGTCACTGGTTTCCACTAAAGAAATGGAGTGTGTAGACTTGAATGCTGCGCACTCCATAGAATTCTCACTATCAACATCCATTCCGTATCCATCAGATTGGAAATCAGATTGTCTTGAATAGACAGATGAGATTCGACTATCCTTACTGACAGAATCTCTACTATCCTCAGATTGTATTTCTACTCTTTGCTCAAAGTCAAGTTGTCGTTTTGAAATATCTTTTTGCTTTTCTATAGTATGAGATACTTTAGCAGATTGAATTGGTGTAGCAGTCTGTGCCGTCATTCCATCTTTACTGTCCGAGTCAGACATACCTGAAGGAGGAATTTGAGCTTGCTCAGGGCTTGAAACATATAGATTCTTATGCATTTTTTGAGAAATACTTGGACTGTTTGAAAACTTGGGAGTATTAGCGTTGTCCTTAGGTTCATTTCGATTAGAAATAAAGTTGAGGAATTGATTGGAAAACCCAATGTCAGGTGAATTCTGGATATGTTTTACACTAGGCTGATCATGCCTTATGTTCCTTAAAGCGGAAGAGGGGCTCTTTCGTGAACCAGAATTTTTGGATCGTGGACTAATATTGCTGATTACTTTCTTGCCTACATCTCCAGACTCTTGAGCCTATTACAGATGTATTGGTTGGAGTTTCTTGTCTCATTTGTTCATTCCCATGGGTTATACTGTTATGTGTTGAAGCATTTCTGTAATTGTTTTGAGATGACTGTGGACTTTGGTAAATTTGAAATGACTGGTTGTTGGTTATCTGATTATTTGCAACGGCGTAGGCAGGAGTGTTATTTTCCATGCTTTGTTTAGGTGATTGTCTGTATGCTGTTTGTACTGAATTAAAGTTTTGATTGTTAGGATGTTGATTAGGATTTGCATACATATTTGCATTGTTATATTGGTTGTGCATACTGTGATAGTTCTGTTGGTTGTATGGTTGGTTGGGTGCAGCTACTTGACTTGACCTTTGATAGTATTGTTGGCTTTGATACTGAGTCTGATGTGGGGGACTTTGGAATGCAGTAGCTTGCTGTTGTGGCTGGTTTGCAAATGTATGCTGTCTTTCTGTTTGACTAGCATAATGAAACTCTTGTCTACCTGCATATCCATGTTGAGGACTCATCATTGCATGTCCTGGGCTGTGGTAGCCCATTTGATTAGAGTAAGTAGGACTTTGAAAACCTTGTGGAACAGGTGCATTGAGTTCATGAGGACTTTGTATACCAGGGTGTTGTGGGCTATGGTATGCATTTGGATTAGGACTTTGAAAGTTCTGCTGCTGTTGTTGAGTCATCATTTGGTTGCTTGCATATGGCTGTTGGTTATAGCTATAACCTTGCTGGAAGTGACTGTGCATTGATCTTTGCGGAGTGAAACCATTATAATTAGGAGGTCCCGATTTTTGATACTGATGATCATGAGAATGATAAGGCACTGATGTGGATGGGGGCACTGGTTTATTTTCTTGAGAATCTCTTTTCTGTGGGTATATCCTAGAGAATTGTCCATTAGGAAGTCTGGGTTGTGTGGAGACGGAATTTCTTTTGGTACTTTGCTGGGCTTGATCATTGTGGTTATTGTAAATAGAATCAAAATTTGTTGTATAACCCGTAAAATTGGTTCGTATCGACTGACCTGACGAACTAGAACCCGATTTACTGCAACAAGAAGTTAATAGTGTTAATATTCTATGCGCATTCCAGCGGCGTTTTGTTAGTTTTTCCTGAGAGCGAGGTCTTTCACGATTGAGCCGACCTAATTTTATGCTACAGCCAGTACGAGAATCATATAATATAATCTTAGTAGCTATAAACATAAAAAATGCAATATAATATACTCAAGAACAATGCGCCCTAAAATATTACATAGCAGAAAAGAAAAGACTTCATAACAGAATATTGGCCACGCGGTTATCGTTTTTTAAGATTAATTTTAGAACTGTATTCATTTTTAGTCTTGAACCAGAGCATATTGCCAGTGATGACTCATGGAACCGAAACATGGAAATTTGTCTAGGTAGGTACCACCCCAGGGCCAATTATTCTACCGTAAAGCAATAGTACGTACATACATACATAAGATCACGACTTTATCCCATAAGGGGTAATCAGAGACTGGGCACTCACTGCAAAGACAGATGATTGCCACAATCCACGTTTCACCAAAACATTATAATGCACTCGGTGTGATAGGTGGTGAGCCCATCTCCATGAAGCAATAGTGTGCAAACATTATTGTGTTTCGGTCTGAAGGGCACTGAGAGCTGAGAGCACTGAGAGCACTGAGAGCGTAATGACTGGGCATATGAAACTTAAGAACACATGTCTCTAGGTGACGGGCGCAGTATGGTCTGGATGACACAGCACTTGTTATGGGCAGGCATTGCACTTATCATTCAGGTGAACGTTTTGCTCGTCTCGTCACGTTTTTCCAATAAAAAATAAAAAAATAAAGGCTGCATGCGGAAACTCGAGGTCGCTCAGCAAGCTAAAGAAAGGGCTCTATGCTCTGTGTTTCTCTGCAATATAGAATTCGTAATGATGAATTTCCCAGCCGAACAGGTGAATGTTTTGCTTTTGTTGTCCCTTTCTCCAATAAAAAAACCCTGCACGATTAGGCGAGAAGCTGATGGATGCAGGTGAAAATCAGGACCATGTTTTGTTGCAGAGGTCTATATTCAGCAGTTAACTTGAGGTGGGCCTAAATGATGATGATGGTGATTCATATCTCATTAAATCTCTGTATGTTTTGTATGTAATTAATGTGGCGCTAATTTAATTGTTTCGCTAATTTAAAGTTGAGTTGCTACTTATGTACCTGCAATTTGCAATATGATATAACGAATGGATATTACCTATTGTATTCTCTTGTTGCCTCCATGATAACAGAAAGTCCTGCACCTTGATTGTCAACAGTAGCATGTTGGTCTGTTGTATGTGGTCGTGAAAACTCTTCACTTTTACCCATGACTTGATCTGATTGTTCAACAACACTTTCATCCATACTAAATTTTGGCACAGAAGGATATTTACTTGACTGATCAATACAACTTATTGGTTTTTTGAACTGTGACATATTTGGAGTACTTGCATCTCTTATGTTAAAATTAAACACTTGAGTGCAGGAAGGTTCTTCATAATATGCGGTTTTATTTACCTGTAACTGACAGCAAATAACAAACTTAAAAATAATACAGTTATAGATGTACTATTCTATGAAATGCGTTCTTTAACTCTTAAGAAACAAAATAGATAACTAAATGTTGCTATAATTTTATTTATAAAGAAAAAAAAGGCGAGATGAGCAAGCATCAAGTACAATGATAGTCATAACCATTATGGTTTATACTAAAGGTAGGATTCCTATGCAGGAATCCGTCTAGGTAGGTACCACCCCAGGGCCAGTTATTTTGCCATGAAGTAGAAGTGTGCAAGCATTACTGTGTTTCGGTTTGAAGGGCACTGAGAGCTAGTGTAATCACTGGGCATTTGAGACTTAAGAACTGATGTCTCAGGGTGACGGGCGCAGTGTGGTGTCACACAGAAATATTCTGGGTGACACAGCATTTGATGTGGGCGGACGCTGCACTTACCATCAGGTGAACGTTTTGCTCGTTTAGTCACTTTATACAAAAAAAAATTGTATCTCAAACAACTAAAGTTCTGTGTAGGAATGTATATGAAATCGCTGTTTCGTGATTATGAGAAACTACCTTGTCTCCCATATATGTCAGACAGTCACGCTTTTTCCCTATATAAGATGTAGACAGAGACCACACCCATTGCCCACATTTTGTCCGCAGCGGGAATCAAAACGCGACGGGTGACGACCCACATCGCCGTATTTTTGGTACGTGTCATAACATTTTTACTCCCCATTGCGTTCCCACGAGCAGGATAGTGACAGCATTACATATTATGGTATTATTCTAAGTGAATAAAGGCTGCCCGTACAAGTACCTTAATCGCCTCTTACGACACTTCGGTAGGCAAGAGGTAGGTGCTGGACTCCTATTGGTTGTATGACAGATTAAACAGGTTCAAATCATTTTGAAATGAAATCTTAGTCTATATTTTTTTCACTAGTTTTATTGGTAATTTTGCAACATACCTGTTGAGATGCTTGGACTGCAGGTGGAGGATTAAAGTTTGCATTTTCCTTATCTTCTGGTATGTTTCTCACTTCGGTAATTTCATAATTCTTTTTTGTATTAATTGCCATTGTGATAGATCTGTCCTCATGAATGTCAAATTTTGGCACATCAAACTGTTGTACCACTGGCTGAACCATAGAAGGCTCTACAATACAAAAAATAATTAAGGCATAACAGATGTTATAGCAGATTAAAAATAAAGATATCTAACAAAAATTACCATTATCATTGAATATGTTTCTTAGCTCCCACCGTGCTTCCTTGGTGTTAACAGTCACAGAGTCACCCAGTAGGTTACCCATTAAACTTCTATTGAATTCCTCCATTAAGTTGTTTTTTCCGAAATTGGCTGCACCATTGTCAGGAGCAAAATTGTTACTAGAGGTGCTTAGTTTCTCTATTTGATTCTCTTTATCAGATGAAGACGAAGACAATTTTTGGTTATCATCAATTCTCTTAGCAGCATGCTCACTCAATTCTTTGGAGTCCAAATTGACTAAAATCTTAGGTTCTCCAGGCGAATGCATACTAGTCACTTTAGTGATATTCTGTAGTGAAGGTATTGATAAAGGCATCAGTTGTCCTAAATGATCTTGTTCAGTGTCTAAAGCACAGTTTGCTAAAGTTTCTAAAGCACTACATTGTGCAAGAGCCTCATTCACATTGTAAGTCTGTTGGACATCAACATTTTCTATATTTGCAGTCTTAACTTTTCTTTCTAGATTATACTTTCTTGATCTTATTTCTTCTAAGCTGTATTCTACATCGCTAGCATATACCTGCACAGTGGAAATAAAATTAACAGTGGACACATTTATTACATAAGAAACTTTCATTTAATATTCCATAAAATACCTGTGATTTATTATAACAAGCTATTTTTGTTGGGTCTGCTGGGTCAGGTACACATAGAGGCACATTAAAAGTTAAATCATCCACACAATAAGGCAAATGGTTTGCAGGTAGCTTCAAAACATCATCCTCGTCTTCATAAGCTGTTAATAAAGAATACAATTAGAAACTAATTTTAATGCATACTTAATTTAAAAATAATATATAGCAGCACCAAAATTAAGCCCCGTTCTAAGTTACCAACAGTTAAATAAGTGACTGCAACATTAGTCCCTATAGTCCACTCCAGGACGTAGGCCGCACCCAAGCTGCGAAGATTTGCAATAATCATCACGCGTGCCAAGTAAGCCAAGATAGACGATTGTAGTACCTTTGCTGCAGTCAATTACCAATCTAGATAATTTAGATTTAGCATATTTGAAATTGATATTCCACAACTGACGACTGAATGGTGTAGTGGTCATAGTACCTACGTTCTACGCCGTGTGTTCTGGGTTCGAATACCAGCCGGAGCCAACACTTGTGGTAAAGCACAATTTTTTTGTTTTCGGGTCTGGTTGCGTTATGATAATCCCTGTGTTTCTGACACTTTATCCTAGCTTACTTCCGAGCTTATCGGTTGGTTGGAACGAGTGAGTGCCCCTGTTTGCGCGTACACGTGTGGCACTATAATATCACCTGCGCAGTTGGTAGCTCTCTACAATATTAGTTGTCTTCGTGGTCGAAATCGGCCAAAAAGACATGACATTATTGGAAACTGTCGGAAGCGATGTCTTTTTTTTAGACATTCCCTTTGTCGACTTTTACGACACCCACGGAATAAGACATACAAAAACACGGCCGCGTTAGAGTATCTGCAAATCGGCGTAATAGTTTTATTAACATCTATACGAAATTTCGAACTTAAGTCTAGGTTACTGTTACCTTAAAACAGATGATTACCAGTATAATTACCCTGTACTAAATAGATATTTTTGCTTCAACTGTGTATATATTTAAAGCTCTTCTACCAAAACTTACGAACAAACCATCACTAAAACTAAGTCAGAAATATTGTATACTAACGAGTGAATGGAAGAGGTTGATGTGGCACAACATTTGTGTGCACCATTTTGGTTTTTGGGTTTGTCCACATTCCAACTTCTTTTTCGTTCTCAATGTTACAAGCCTGTACTAAAGAAGCCGGCCCGGGATCTTCTGCTACAGGAATTCCAACGCGCGAAGTGGAAGGAGCGTCCTGTTCAAAATAAAAATCCAGTGATAGAAATACATATGTTTATTAATTGCTATTACCCCCGCATGCATTTACTGGTGATAGGATTCCTATGCAGGAATCCGTCCAGGTAGGTACCACCCCAGGGCCAGTTATTCTATCGTGAAGCAGTAGTGTGCAAACATTACTGTTTCGGTTTGAAGGGCACTGTGAGCTAGCGTAATCACTGGGCATATGAGACTTAAGAACTTATGTCTCAGGGTGATGAACACAGTGTGGAGTCACACAGAAATATTCTGGGCGATACACTTGACATCAGGTGAACGTTTTGCTCGTTTCATCACTATATCCAATAAAAAAAAATTCTTCGCTGGGCGTAAGTTAAGCTTTAGTAAATAATTGATTTGATGATGGCGACCCTTTACGGGTCGAATTACGTAATTAATGAAACGAAAATAATGGTCATAGCGTTTGTCGTCGGGGCGTAATCGTAGGACGATTAATCGAACGTGTCAGTTAAATTACGGGATCCAAAGTACTTCTTACAAAAATATTCTTGTATTTTCAGGTTGTCAATAAATAATAAACTCGCTAGCAAAATTTCATGCTTATCTCATGGGGCTTATACCAATTAGAGCACCTGCATTTTGTAATAATTTGGAAAATATTTATTATGGGTTAATTATTTTTTGAATTGATCATTTTCAAGTAGTCATTCACCAAAATCAGTATGCCATACTATTACGACGGTTCGAAATAGCTGCCATACCGCCAGAAGCAGATTTAATGTAATCCAACCAATGTAATGTCATTTTTTAATATTTAGTAAGATTTTTAGTAATAAGTCATACATTAAAAAATTAAGACGAAATAACCTATAAAAAAACACGAACGAGGCAAATGAGCAAGTGGCTTATGGTAAGTAATCACCACCGTCTATGAACATCTAGAATAGTAAAGGAATAGCAGATGCGTTGCCGACCTATGAGAAAGGAATAGGCACATTTCTTGAATATCATAAGTCGTATCGGTCCAGAGAAACCGCTGGCGGCAGCAGATTCCATAAAGTGGCAGAATATTCCGCGAAAAACTTCACTGTGGTGGAATGCCACCCATCAAGGTGATGAAGAGGTCGTGGAGTTGTGCCGCAATGTGCGATGGTGAAATTCAGTGGCTGGAATTAATCCGAACAATTTGTCGGAAAACTCCCCATGGTAGATCATGTAAAAAATGCAAAGAGATGCTACATCTCTTCACAAGGCCAGTGGACCAAGCCGAACGTAAAGAAAATGGTCGTCGACGATATGAGCTGGTCTTCGTTGAATGCGGTCAAATGGAAGGAGCTGGCACTGTCCCCGCCCAGAGATGAAAACAGTACTCCATGTGATGTTGAACTTGCGTCTTGTGAAGTTGCAACTGTCACGAAGTACTGTCCTGCCCTACTGAGCATGCCAAGCATTTTAGAGGCCGATTTGGCCTTCCCTTTCAAGTGATCGCGAAACCGTTAACGTCACTCGATATGTCAACGCCAAGGATTCCGATATTGGCTGAGAAAACGAGTGAAGTGCTTCCAAAATCAGGTGATACGGCGAAGGGTTTCTTTTTAGCCGTAAACGCGCAAACCTGTATCTTATCAGGGTAAAACTGGACAAATTTAGTTCGTATGAGATTTAAGAACCGATGTCTTATGGTGACGCGCGGAGTGCGATGCTACATATAACATTACTACTCAAATCGAATTCAAATCAAAACTAATCAAAAACCAATGCAAAATCTGAGTGACATGGTAATTATTGTGTGCACTTACGATCACGTATCTTACTTCTAAAAAATAAATCTAAACTACTGAACATATTAATTGAATCTTTTATCGCGACTGGCATTTGAATAACGCGATAATTCTACGCACAAACGTACCTACTTTTTATAATTAGGAATATTCTTATATTTATTTAAAGATTATTAGTTTAAAAAGCACATGCACATTTTCACTACGGTTTCCAATAATAAACTTGAAAGACATCCATCATTGTAAAATCGTCAATGGAAAAAATGTCCAATGTGAATTATGTAGAATGGGCATGTATCCAATAAAAAAATGTTACATCAGCCAAAAGGCGCAAACCTCGATACACAATGATGAAAACAGAGTTATAAAAAATTACACTAACACTTTAATACACAACATTAAACTTGAAAAGTAAATAAAGCTTAATATTATTAACAGCTAGGTGGCGGCTTAAGAGAACCTACCACCCCATCTCATCCTGTGAGTGTCGTAAAAGTCGTCAGAGAGAAAACTAAAACCATAGGACCATCGGCCCGTCAAGCGTGCCATCTATGGCAAAATCCCCACAAAATGAGTGCTACAAACTTTTGTGGCAATCTATGGGGAAGGCCTATGTTCAGCAGTGGACTAGTGATAGGCTGAAATGTTGATGATAATGATGACTATTAGCAGATTTCTTCCTATTATTAATGTTTTCTTATAGCTAATCCCAACGTTTAGTAATTCTTAAATATGAAAATAGGTATGTAAAGCAGTTATCGCCGATTATGAAAAATAGTTTTTGAAATGGACTTAACTGTACATTACACTTTTGTTAACAAATCACCGAAGAACATTACAGAACAATCAACTTAACAAAGTGAGCTTTGAAAACAATACCTTTAGAAAAATTTTAAGTGTGAGACAAAACTAAATAGTGATATTTTAATTGGGTTAAATTTATATTAGGACCAAACTCTGAAATAGCACGTCATGCAGGATCGATGTAATGCCAGTGAATATTATGATTATTTTAAGAAAACTTTACGTGTCGCTTTATAATTATTACTAACGTTCATAATTTTATTTTTTTACTCTTTATATATTTAGTGCTTAAGCTCAGTTCCAGAATGCCTCAGTCCTGGAACCACTAAGAAACCCGTCGGCGTTTATTAAAAACTTTTTTACGATTTTCAATAATTAAATAGCTTGGCGGTGATCACCGATCCGTTATTTTCGACCACGTACTCACGTATAAAGTGATCATATCAAATACTAATTGCATATCATGCAAAGCAAATATAATTTATATGTGGTGGTAGTATTCCATTGCATAAATCAGTCTTTTTTTATTTTTTACTGTATAAAGTAACGAAACGAGCAAAACGTTCACCTGATGTTAAGTGCAACGTCCGCCACGTGTGGTGTCACCCAGAATATTTCTGTGTGACACCACACTGCGCCCGTCACCCTGAGACATAAGTTCTTAAGTCTCTAATGCCCAGTGATTACGCTAGCTCACAGTGCCCTTCAAACCGAAACAGAGTAATGCTTGCACACTACTGCTTCACGGCAGAATAACTGGCCCTGGGGTGATACCTACCTAGACGGATTCCTGCATAGGAATCCTACCACCAGTAGTAGTCTAGGTAGGTACCACCCCAGGCTAGTTATTCTGCCGTGAAACAGTAGTGTGCAAACATTACTCTGTGTTTAGATTTCAAGGACGTTGAGATCTAGTGTAATCACTGGGCATCACGCAGTGTGATGTCACACAGAAATGTTGTACACCTAATGGTAAGTGCCACGCCTGCCCGTAACAGTGCTTTTTCTTCGTTCTTTCAAATAGAGTACGAAATTAAGTTCAATAAAACCACTGATATACTATTCAACTTCATTGAAAAAACAAGACTCCTGGTGGTCCGGAATTGGCCTACATAGGTATCACCTATGTAGGGATGATCCAGCACACCTGCGTTTCGGTTTTAACGGCAGTGATATCACTATCCCTGTGTCTCTGGCACTGCATCCTAGCATACCTTCGATCTTATCGCACAAGCGTTACATCGGACGCGGGTAGGATAGTTTGAAAGGCTCAAAGTTAGCATATCTCCTGTGCAGTTTATAGTTTCCGACAGTATGTGGATATTATGGTGGATAGTATGTGGAAGTTGTTTCCCTAACTCACTATGTAATCGCTTTGAAACAAATTCACTGAGGATTTCACACAAATCCGTCTAGGTAGGAAAGTGTCCACCAGTAAAGTGGTTGGTGAAAGTAGGTGTGCAGAGCATGAGTTTAGAACACAAATGCTGATGATCTCTCAATTAACATTACTTGTTTTGAGCTTTACTTAATTCTATAATGTTTTCTTTTATTTACGCGAATATTACACATTTAAATAAAACTATTTTTTACGGATTTTATCGCGTTTAATTATATATTATTTAGTTAACTAAAATATCCATAAAAACCCGCGTTAAAGAACATATAGCTGATGTGAAGCATCGACGCTCTAGGAAGTCTGCAGTCTGTGACCATGTTCTATCAACCATTACATCAGATTTGATAGACCACAAATCCTTGCAAAAGAACATCGATTCCTACCAAGGATGATTCGCAAGGCTATTGAAATTAAAAAACATCCTAATTTCAATAGGGAAGATGGTTGGGTATTACCACCGGCTTGGGATCCTATTATTAATAAAATTAAATCAAAAACCAAGCATACCACTGCAAGGCTTCAAGACACAGTAAGCTCTTTCTGCGTAGATCAGACTAAAAATAATAATTAAAAGCTGAAGGTACTTCGGGTTGACTATGACATTGGGACAACTGTCACCTCAGTCCCCCCGTGACCATGGGTGCTATAAAGCGCCCGAAACGTCGGATTAAAAATAGTTATAAATTAAACGCGATAAAATCCGTAAAAAAAAATAGTTTTATTTAAATTTACTTAATTCTCTTATTGTTACTTCTGTTACTACATTATAGATGCAAAAAGAAAGTACTTTTTTGGTTTGATTGTGTGTGCTTAATTTTGGTATTTTGACATGAAAGTTATAACAGTTAAACAGTTATACAAACATTTTATTATTATTTTTAATAAAGATTTTTTTAATAAAAGTAATGCTATTACAACTTTAACAATATTCCTGTTAACCATTCCAACTACAACTTGTGCTAGGAGTTGGTTCACAACACTATTCTAATAGCAGACTCGGTCCTGTGAAGATGTCAAGTTTCTCAGTCCGTACCCTAAACCATTAAGCTAATGGCTATTTATTTTCTACAACAAGACTTCCAGATCACTTTATTATAATTATTACTTTTTTATTGACTTTACTACTTTACTGTTTTTTTATAATGATTTCTTATATTTACGCGAATATTAAGCGGATTTTATCGCGTTTAATTTTTAAACATTTTATAACCCGACGTTTTAAAATCAAAAATTAAATGCGATAAAATCCGTAAAAGTTTTGTAATTTTTTTAATAATATTTAAGTGCGACTGCCTTTTAAATATCACATATTTGAAGAGATCAACTATATTTTACACATATATCCTCGACACCTTTTTTGATATATAAAAAAGCAAAGTGGTGTTTTCTTTTAAAATCGGAGAGTAATACAGAGCACTAACACATGAAGATTAAGGATTGCATCAGGCAGGTTTCTAAAACTCCACATCTATGTGCATATTTTCCGTGTGGACACATGAAGATGTAAACACACAACAACAACTTGGGATAAACTTTCCAATATGGACCATCGATTTAAATGCCCATATTTTTTGTAGATAGTACTCACTAAAAGAAAGCGTTTTGCAAAGTTTTAGGTTGCGGAAACTTACGGTTCATTTTTTTTACTTTTCATACAAATTGGCAAATAACACGCAGTTTCAAAATAAATTTGACATGTAATTGATGTCAAACGTCAATCACTTCACGTTTCAATTAGTGTAGGGTTCCGAAAATTTTGAAAGTATCGATACCTACTCGATACCTAGTATTTACTTGTACCCAAAACCGAATCAGAGCACCCCACTATCCACGTGGTCTTGTCTGCCCTAACCCTATAGTAGAGTATATATCAGAGCTCGGAGGCGCGGAGCCTTCACAGCTTCGGCGACCAGCCTCAGCCGCTACGACGATCTCGGTGCCTGCGCTTCCCTACGGCAGGCGGAGGGACTGCTCATCCCGCAGCGCCGGAGCAGCCACGGAGCGCCGGAGCACCACTTCCCCGCCTTTACTCCCCCCCCCCTCTCACCTCACTTCCCCGCTACTAATATATAGAGCTATTCTAACCTTAAATCTTTAACCATGAATATCTCCATAACCATGGGGTTCCGCAGGGTAGGGATGGCACAGGGGGTCTCCTCCGCCCCCTCCCACCCCTAAAAACCTCATATATCGATGGTCCATATTGGAAAGTTTAACCACAATTTGTATTGTAGCATTAGTTATGTAAATATGCACCATAGCATGTTCTATACACAAACATTTGCAGTCTTCAATAATATATAAAGGGCTACAAAATATTGAAATGTAATTACCTCATACACATTCACCATGATGTTTGAATTGGGCATCCTTCTATCGGAATTTCCTGGCTGTTGTCTTACTACCCCTGGCACCACACTTCTTATGCTCTCTCCGACTCTTTGAACTGGCACACTAGCAATATTACGTCTCTTAAAAGACTTCAGTGATGTTAATGCCATTCTCGTTTCTGCTAGAGCAGAAGCTGCCTTCCTTTTGGTTGGTGAATCATCATGTAACATTCTTTGGGCAAAAAATAACTGGAAATTCCTAGAAGATGAGAATAAAAACCATTGAATGTTGACATAATTAAAATTGACAACTTATTAATTTTTATTGAACTTTAATTATTTACAAACTAGTTAACAACCATTTCTTTAAATATTTTTTATACTCCACAACAGTTTACAAAAAGTGCTCCTGTCCTGAGAAGAACTAGGAAAAAAAACAGCTTTCAGTTTTGTTCTTTAACCAGAAATAATGATAGAATACTATAGTAAATATAAAGATTGAGAAATAAATTAGCAGTGTTCACCTCATTGCAGAGGTTAATCATTTGAAACTATTTTTTAAAGTTGTAAAAAGCCTTTTAAAATTTGATGTTTTATAAAATTTTCAGCCTTTTTAATAGAAAGATTGTGAAACATAAACAATGACAAAGGAAGACATTTTTTAGTATTTTTATAAATGTATCTGATATTGATTTTCACCATGCCTTCCAGTTACTAACCAAAGTTGTCTGCACAAAACATTTTGTACTTCAAAAATCTAAGTATTTTTAAAACTCACACTGTTTTCACCTTTCCTATTTATTTGTTTTTATTTCTCTGATACTATTAATATACAATTTCATCACACATTACTAAAGTTATTTAGTTGTGAGAGACAGGAGACCAAACTACCCTGAGCCATGAGTCTCATAGTTCCTTAATTTGGTACAAAAAAAATACCAATAACCTTCTCAACATTTAGTTAGTAAATTTTTTGTGACAAATCAACAAAATAATTAAGCTGAAAATATTATTTATATGCGGAGTAATCAAAATTAAAATTTATAACATCAATTATGCAATATAAATAAAAACATTTCAAAGATAAAAAACTAAGTACCTAGTTTCCTTTAGCACCACCTGCTTGCATTCAAGTTATGGAGCTTAATTGAACTTTTTTACATTCTAATTAAACATATATAAAGTTAAAGATATTGAATACTAACATATGTGCCTGTTCAAGTTCATCTAAAGGCTGTGCTTTTGCTTGAAGCCCAAGCATATACACCTGATTAGCCTTCTTATAATCACCAGACTCCTCACAGTAGCATGCCCAGGCACGGTAGAATTCAGCACATTCAACACCAATGCCAGTGTTGTAAAGCCTTTGGTATATCTCTAAAGGATTTGATAAACAGTCCACCTTAAAAATAAAATTAAATCTTAATAGTTGAATAAAATCTATGTATAAAGGAGCAAACAGAACAACAAATTAGGTGTTAATAAAAAATATATTTAATTTAACAACCAATGCAAATATTTATCACTTACATATTTTATCCACAGCTTTACAAGTCTTCTATCTTGATAATATCTTTCATCTTTCTCAAATAATTGCAAGCAATCTTTTATTAACTTATCTATATGGCCTTCATGACCATGCTTGGGATATGACTGCTCAACCCACTGTATATAGTTAAACCATGGTTCCAGAGGATCCATGCCTTGATATTGCCTAATAGCTGCTTCATGTTCCCTAGATAAAAGTAACAACTATCAGAGAGTATAAAATAGTTTAATAACGAAGATTTGAAGAATTTGGTTAATGGATACATATTTTTCATAAATTTTATATATATTTTTGAATTTTAAATCTAGTAAAATTCAAAAATATAGGTTTGATATTAATGAAAACATCTAAGTTAAAAATACGATCAGAAAATGAAAATATTAAATCAAATTCCAGGTAATATAGAAAAAAAGCCTTACTCTTTTTGCAACTGAAGTTGCCTTTGAGCATCAACATCCGATTGAGCTTGCAATGCAGTTCCCAACTGCAAAAGATTTCTACCACCTCGCAAAGGCTGTATATTTTCTTTACTGACGTCTATATCCATAATAGGAGTTAGGTACAGTTAAAGTATCAGTACATTAGGGATAAACACTGAAAAACTCAACACAAATACGGGATTTCAGAAACCCAAATTTCGAGGCTTAACTAATAGTTTATAAATAATTCAAACACAGTCACAATTATTACAGTAGTGGTAATACTGACAGAGAATCACTAAATAACTCAAATTATTTTGTAATCGTTGGGATTCAGCTGTTAAATACGAGAAATATTCGTGACTGTTACCAACTGAAGCACTAAATCTGACCAAATCAGAAATCAACCTCCATCAAAATGACAAAATTACTAGAATATAGTAGTCTATGGTATGATTTGAATTTATAAAAAAGCATGGCCGTTAAATAAGTCCCTCCCATACATAGTTAATTATTTTTTATAAATTCTTTAAATAGTGTGCAACAATTACTACAGAATATTCAGCAGTTAATTCGCGTTATCATTTGTATGTTATCGATAAGTACAAATAAAATAGATGCGTCCGCGATAATGTTTTTTTTTTATTTTAAATACTTTTCATAATTTTTCGTGAATTATATTCCCTTACTTGATAAAAAATCTTACAAATAAAATGTTTAAGTAACAAATTTTATTGCAATGTAAAATCGTTAAAGACATCGTAAAGACAATAGTAAAACAATAGTTTAATAATATTAAAAATATAAGTAAAGTAAAGTAAAGTAAAGTTTCAGCCTATAAATGTCCCACTACTGAGCACAGGCCTCCTCTCATTTCTGAGAGGGTTTTGGAGCTAGGAAGAATCCGCCACGCTGCTCCAATGCGGGTTGGCGGACTTCACATGTCTTCGAATTTTTTTTTTTATTCCTCAGACATGCAGGTTTCCTCACGATGTTTTCCTTCACCGCCGAGCACGTGGTAAATCGGCACTTAAAATTGCAATTAACAATTTTTAGTGGTGCCGGCACCGGGAATCGAACCCAGGTCACTCGCGTACTATGAAATTTAAAGCGAGCGCCTAGCCCCTGAGCTACCACATAAATATAAGTAAAAATGTATAATCAGAAATTGTCAAAATTTAATAACATATCTCAAAATATTTAGTTTCTTCATTTAAACAATAGTGCGTATATGCCGCTGACTTGATACAAGCAGTCATCTGTCTAGGTAGGTACCACCGCAGTGTCAATTATTCTCCCGCAAAGCAGTAGTGTTCCAATCATTACTATATTTCGGTCTTGAAGGCACTTATAACATAGGTGTAATTACTGGGCATCTGAAACTAAAGAACTAAAGTCTCAGGCTGACGAGCGCTGTGTAATTACAGGTAGAAATGTTCTAGGTGATACACCATTTTTTATGCGTAGACGTTGCACTTACTATCAGGTAAACGATTTGCTCGTCTCCGCGCTTTCTTTCATTAAAAATGATTAACCAATGTTCGGAGGAGGCGTTTATCAAGCTAGACTGATTTAAATTGTCTCTACGAAATATTCACAATAAGTAGCGTCTATAATTCTTTTGAAACTTATTTTACTTGACGTTATGCACAATTGTGGTGGAAGATCTTTCCAACGTTTATTGTTCTTGTAAGCTTAATACTACCGCGGAAATCTGATGTTTTGTGCTGAGGGATCTGAAATACGTTGGAATCAGAAATTGGATCACATTCGGGTAATAGACATTGCTCATTTCTCCAGTTAAGTTTCCTACGTAGATATTCTGGAGTCTTGGTTTAGTTAACACCAAAAAAAAGGATAAACAAGTTTGAGGCATCCTTGCATTTATAACATATTACAGGCATACGATGTGACATAGGATTTTTTAACAGTTAACATCGATATACGGTTATACAATAGTTGAATTTAGATAAAATTGAAGTTTCGCACAGTTTAGCACGTCAATAAACTCTTAACGATTGTATAATTCTATACAAAACTCTTAACCAGTAAAAACGATTTTTAAGCAATTTACTACATGGTTTTAAGAAAGTTAAAGTTGTGATTAAGGATATTTCACCAAAATATATTTTCAGCAGAATATTCGCGATGTTCTTTTATAAAATGACATAATATAAAATTTACAAATAAAATACAGTTTTGGTGATTGGTGTGACAAGAAAAAAGAGCTACCCGCCAGATCGGGTGGTTTGATCTGGGGACTTCTCCTCCTCCCAGTAATCTTTAAATGTAGTATATATAATATATAGTTCGCATCGATGAATTTCCAACAGCGCAATTTATGTATAATAATGAATGAGTGTATAATATATGTGTGTATAATAATGAATGAGCTATTTCTTTAGTAAATAGATGTCGCTACACGCTGAAATTTGTTGTTTCCAAGCAATTTTCACACGTTTTTTTTTAGGGAAGAGGGGACAAACGAGCAAGCGGCTCCTGATGGTAAGTGATCACCGCCGCACAACAATACCAGAGGAATAGCAGATGCGTTGCCGGCCTTTGATTTCTCAAAGGCCGGCAACGCATCTGCTATATTATTATTATTATTATTCTGGAATAGGCTCTTTTCTTGAAGGTCCCTAAGTCGCATCGGTCCGGAAAAACCGCTGGCGGCAGCAGATTCCATAAATGGCAGAAAATTGCGCGAAATACGCACTGTGCTGGAATGCCAACCATCAACGTGCAAAAGTGAAAAAGAAGTAATAAACTATGGGATTGACACTCCCTCAAGATTTGTCGAAGCCATACATCAATCAAAAGCAAAATGTTAAAATACTAATATCTTTGAATAGTACCTTGAGCAAGTAATTCTCTTACTGCGTAAGCAGCTGATATGAGTTTATAAACATTTTACTATAGTCTCCACGAGAGATTCAAATATAAACAACAAAAATATTTTAATCAATAAACTAAGCAGGTACTGAGAGGTAGTGTAATTACTGGGCGTATTTGACTTATGAACTGATGTCTTAGTTTTATAGTCGTATATAGTCGTTATAGTCGTCTCATCTCTTTTTACAATAAATTAAAAAAAAAAACTGTATTACTATTCAAAGTAACATTATAAGGTTTTACTTAGGTGGAAGGTGTTACTTTTGCCAATACAAATAAAATTAATTTATCTTTTTTTATCATTATTTGTTAATGGTGGGCAACTTTTTAAACAGTAAAAACATAATCTTTGTACTTTTGGCGCCAACTCGTTAGGAGGCGGTATTGTTATTGAATTTAGTAATTTTTATGTATACTTGGAGTTCTGATGTTTAATATTGACAGTTTATTATGCAGCCAATGCTCGTGAAAGTGTACAATGATTGGAAAATTCTATTCAAGACCAAAATTATTCTTTTCGTTTTGTCTCCATAAGTCCAGCAAATCTTTAGTAACATCAACAGTATCCAACTGAACTCGACATTAGCGAAAATGGCCCGATTTGGTAGCTAGTTGCCAGGATAAAAAAAAGAAGAAGAACGTAGTCTTTACATTCTCTATGATCAAAGTCAATGTCAGCAATTGTCAATGTTATTTACTTTTATTGGGATATTTTCTTTGCTTAAAATAAAATATTTTTAAATTGAATCATGTCTCTGCGTTTGCAGTTGGAAAAGAAAAAAGCGCTAGACGAAATGCGCAAGTTAATGGCGGAACGTAAAAATAAGGATAAAAAGCCAGAAAAAATAAGCAATCCCCTTGCAAAATACAATAATGCTGGACAACTTATGTGCATACTTTGCTCGTCTGTAGTACGCTCTGAAAATGTCTGGCAAATTCATGTAAATAGTAAACAACACAGGGAAAATGTAGAACAAGCAAAAAAGTTAAAAGAATTAACAAACAATTTTACTGATGGAAAAATTAAAAACAAAAGGCCTAACACTTCTGTCACTGATGCGCCACAGGAAAAAAGATTAAAAGGCATTCTGAAAAACGTTCATGAAACTCCTGTCATACAAGTATGTTCACCCAAAAATAATGCTCCTACTGTTGTGACTTATCATAATGAAGAAATTAAAAGATCAGTGTTGCAAAAGTTGCCTGTCGATAAAGAAGGTAACATATTGATATTATTTTTAATAAAATTACTTTTAATAAAAGTCACTAATTTTACCTATTGAAGAGAACTGAGTAAGAGAGAGTATTCACATAGTTATTCTTCTATGATGTGGAAGACATACCATGTGTTAGTGATTGATACTGTTTGATGCAATAATCGCCTAGTGCATGATATAAACAAAATTTTGATTTTATAAACCATTAACTTTGTTTCTCTCCAATTGCTCAAATGGATTTTCAAGAAGTTCTTGACATGTTTAACTTTTGTATTGGCTATTGGAATAATATGTACAATTAATAGTATCTCAATAATACCTGACTTCTATGCCACAGATCCTAGGTTTGTCTTCCAGCTGGAACTTCTACGCCATTTAATGGTTTATTGTGTAGGCCATTTTCCATCAGTGGAATGTTTAAAAACTGCTGCAGAAGAACAGGAATTAAATCCAATTTCTTCTGTAATGTTCTTTCTTTTAAAATGTAAAATATTTTTTGTCTATTCTTTGAATTTGAAATTACTCAAAAAGTTACTGACCACTTAATAACAATAGTTTATAAATATGTACATTTCTCTTTTAAATTTCTGTTATGAAAAGTAGTCATTTTTAAGATATCCACCTATACTTTGCGAACACAAATAGTTATTGTGTATACCTAGGAAAATTGCAGTTTGTTACTTTTTATAACCTATAACTCAAATTATTACATATCAATAAAATTTCACTGACATTATATTCAGACCCAGGCAATGTTACGGCCTGTGAGGTGTTCAAAATGAATTACTGTGGATGCTTTAGATTTCTAGAACAAGGTATTCCTTTAAAGTAGAAACAGACCATATACCTCTTGTATACCTTTTAGCGTTACTTTCTTGGTACCCTGGTACTTAAGTTAAAAGTACCGGGGGGTACTCAATGTATTTTTATTGGCTTTTGAAATTAAACCATGTGAGGTAAAACAAGGTTTAAATTCAGGCAGACATCCAAAAAACTCATTACATTAATTTCTTATTGTGGAAGTATAAACAAATAGTGATTTTTGAATATTCAATTTCGAATTCCAGAATTTCAGAATTTCAGTTCTTTGCAGAAGCGCCGCATTTTTGGCGGCTGAATGTTCGGCAAATGGTTAACAGGCGTGCATGGTCGTTTTTGTTTAATTTGCAAGTAGATTGTGTGACAATAAACATTTTTTTTAATTAATTACTACTTATCACCTATAGATTTAAAGTATTAAGATGTGCAATGCAATTTTTATTAGTTGCTATTCCGTATTAAGCCATATTAGCCTTATTACATACATACATAGAGTCACGCCTATTTCCCATAGGGGTAGGCAGAGACCACATCTTTCCACTTGCTATGATCCTGACACACATCTTTAGCTTCCTCTACTTTCATTAGTGTTTTCATACAAGCTAGTCGGTTGCGGGTACTTTTGACGTGACCTTTCCTTAATACGATTTCGATCTGATGGTAACACATTCGCCTACGTCGACCCTTACCGGCTTGCCCATTCACACTCGCCTCATAAATCTGTTTCGTCAATCTTCGTTCATCCATCGTGTATATGTGTCCAAACCAAGCATCCCTTTCTCTATCTTCGTCACTACATCTTCTACCACACCGCAACATTCCCTTATCACATTGTTTCTCAGTTTGTCCATCAAAGTCACTCCAGCTGTACTTCTCAAACTTTTCATTTCAACAGCATTAATCTTATTTTCAAACTTCTACTGCCAGACCCAACATTTACTACTGTACATAAGTGTGGGGACCAGTACTCCTCTATGTACAGCCAGTCATACCTTTTTAGATACTTTCTGGCTACACATAAAGTTATGCAGGGCCCCATATAATTTATTTCCTGCCAACGCTCTTCGTTCAATATCACAGTCGTACTTTCCGTCTCTCGAAAATAACTTTCGTCTTATCTACATTAATTTTCATTCCTTTGCTTTGTAGAGCATCATTCATAATATTAACCACCACCTGCAACTCTTCCTCCGATGATGCTAATATAATCTGATCATCGGCGTATAGGAGGCATTTGACGGTCAGATCATTCATTCCTTATCCAAACGCACTCTCTTTAAGATCTTTCAAGCAATTGTCTATAAATAGTTTAACAGCCACGGTGAAGCTACAGATCCCTGTCAAACACATTTTTCAATGTTAAACCAGTCTGTGTAAGCCCCATTTACCCTGACACAAGCATTGGAATCCCTATAGAGTGATTTCAGTGCTTGTATCAAGCTGCCGTTCACCCCATGTATTGACAATGTCGACCACAGTTCATTCCTCACAACTCTTTCATCTATAGTCAATATCAATCCAAGTCTACAAATGCATGATTGCATCATTCCTCTCCTGAATCCCGCTTGTAAGTCCCATATCTTCTTTTCAGTATCTTTCATCACTCTCTTAATCATCAACTTTGCATACATTGGTCAACAATGCAGAGCAACAAAGCTAATGCCTCGGTAGTTTTTGCAGTCTTGCTGTGACCCTTTTCCTTTGTAAAGTGGTATGATGACGGCCTTCCAGCAGTCTCCTCGTACGTTGCCGTTCCTCCAGCAAAGGTTAAAAAGGTGGTACAGCTGACTAGCTACCATGCCCTGTCCAGCTTTCAGCATTTGTAATTGTAATTCTGTCATACCCTGTGCAGCCTTGCCCAATTTCATACTATTCAACGCTTCCACAATTTCTTCCATGCTTTTATCACTTTCTTTGCAATATTCATTCATGTCCCCAAATGGGGCCTGTACTTGCATAACTCCTTTCTCAGATAAGTTTTCAAAATATTCCTTCCATCTCTTTAGGATGCATTCCTCTAATTGCACAATACTTCCATCTTGGATTGTGATTTTGTCCCATTACTCTCTGGTCGTTCTTATGGACTTATGTTGCGCGTTGCAGAAGAACTTTATGTTGCGTTGAAAGTCATCAGATAACCTTCTATCAAATTCATCTCTATCATTCTCTTTCTTTCTTCTCACGACCTCTTTTGCCACAACCTATTATACTCATTCCTTGCCTTGCTTACATCTTCATTTGTTTATTTTTGTATTCTCTGATTGGCTCTTGTAGCCAACCAATCCAGCCAAGCCTTTTTTTTATTAGATATTAGCTTTTGCACCTCTGCACACACAGTCTTTAACTTACACCCTCTTCTTCTCTTACTTACACCACACACTTCAATAGTAACTTCCACAATTCCTTCCTTAAACAGCTTCCATATCATCATCTCACATGTTAGGCCATATAACTCTAAATATTAAAAAAGCAGTCGATTAAGGCCGAATGCCGAATAGTAGCCGAATATTTGTGGTGTCTTTAGTATAAACCATAATGAAATTAATGTATTTTGCAGGCAAAAATTTGGAAATAGAAATTCAGTCTACAAGTAAAGTAAAAGAGTCAGACACAAAGGCCCAGACAGATACTGATCAACCAATACCAGAAGGGTTCTTTGATGATCCAATTTTAGATGCTAAGGTGAGTTTTTAAAGTGTTACAAACAACTAAAAAATTAAAAAAGAACTACTAATTTATATAAAAAAAGACATCTCTACGACTCCCATATGTCAGCAGTGGTGTAAGGGTGCGCATAGCTTCATAATATTTCTCTTTGATTAGACATGCACATTTTTGATTTTATGTATAACACTTGAGCACATAATAAAATAGCACTTAGTTAGGCAAATTTATTTTAATAGTAACTTAACATTTATGGTTAATAACATAGGCATGTGATGGTTTTCCCCTGAAAAAACTGAGTAGTATTTCGGTAGGTATTATGTACTAAACTGTGCAAAAATATTTTTAAATAATTCTATCACATGAATTTTCTGAGATAAATATTTTTTCAATTACTTGAGTTAACTTCTAATTTCTTTGTCAACAGATGTGTTAATAGTACTGTTGACATTTTAACATTCATCTACCTTCACTGATCATTGTTAATAGTGATTATGAGCATATTTAGAAATGTATCATGCGGTCCATGAGTTGTTAGCTTCACATAGTAAATATACAGAAATTAAACTAATTTTTCCTTTTAAAAGTAGATAGATAGGTAGATAGGAGATACATGTCTCTGTATATACTGCGTTAAATTTTAGCTTATTCCGATTGCTACATTATTTTGGAGAGCGGCTAAAATACTGTGTAGTCAAGTAATTTGAAAAAATGCCTAAAGCTGAATATTGTGCTGTAATAAAGTCTATAACTAAACAAAGTCTTAACGCAAATAAAGAAAAGAATGACTGTTGCTTATAGTAACTGGACTAAGGTGTTTCATTAGGGGAGAAAATCATTAGAACCCTACATATGCGTTTCTTATAATGAGAGGCCCTGTAAAAGTGACTAGCCAAGAAAATATTAAATTTGTGAAAAATATTGTTCTGAGTGATTGTTGACTTTAAACAAAAGAAACTGCAGCTCAGACTGGACTTTCAAACACAGGTATACTCAGAATCCTTCACAACCATTTAAACATGACAAAAATGAGTGCAAAGTGGGTATCGCGGATTCTTAGTGCTGTTCAAAAAGCAGCGACTTGTCAAGAGTTTTTAGAGTTTTACCGCGGGATTTTTTGGGACTATGAGGGACTATCCTAATCGATTTCAAGGAATGTTACACAGTTGTAAAAAATTGCGAATTAGTACGACAATTACGCTAAGTATTAAGTTATTGGAAAAAGGCGAGGGAAAACAATATGAGATGTGTAATAGCTACATGAAAATGGTGTAGGATTCCTATGCAGGAATCCGTCCGGGTAGTACCACCCCAGGGCCAGTTATTCTATCGTGAAGCAGTAGTGTGCAAACATTACTGTGTTTTGGTTTGAAGGGCACTGAGAGCAAGCATAATCACTGGGCATATGAGAGTTAAGAACTCGTGTCTCAGGGTGACGGGCGCAGTGTGGCATCACACAGAAATATTCTGGGTGACACAGCATTTGCTACAGGCAGACGTTGCACGTACCATCAGGTGAACGTTTTGCTCGTTTCGTCACTTTATCAAATAAACAAAAAACAATGCTCCAGTCCACACAGCTGCAATTATGAATTCTATTGTTAGGGGATGTGGCTTCACAGGGATGAATCATCCCATAGTGTTGATCTGGACACATTGGACTGTTTTTTGTTTTCAAAGTTGAAAATGGATCTGGGAGAAAAAACATTCATCATTCAAAACATCTGTTTATGACTATTTTGACAATATGAATTCCACATATTTTTAGCGGCATTAGTCAAATGTTCTGACAATGTTTTGCAATAAAGGGGCAGCATAATGAAAAATAAAAATTGTTTCTAGTAATTTCAATTTATCTTTCTATGTAAGGCTACGAACTCATGGACTAAGATATATTTTAGTGTAGTTAAAATAAAAAGTGTTACAAATTGGTTCTCAAAAAAGGAAAAATTTTAGTCACGATCAAAAACCTACACAAGAAGTTTTATGAGGTACCCCATAAAATGTGTTCAACTTGTGTTTGTAATCTTCGTAACTGGTCAAACAGAGAATAACCTTCTTTTGATTTGAAGACTCCAATGATTCGTATAAAACCACAAAATTAAATTCAACAATTGTTAGTTTTGCTGTTCAAACATAAAGAGGATTTAATGCTAAAAATAAAAACGAAAAAACATACCCTAATGTTAGTTCTGTGATTTAACCTATGTATCAAATGACCAAGAGCTATGCCATGCTGCTTGGTCATCATTATCACTCTTTCAAGAGGCTGTAGAAGATGCGGATTTTTTTTTTAGGAAATAGACTTTATGATATTCATGCTCCTGTCCGTCCAGTCCGTGTTAGGCACCCTCCTTCTCCCTGGCTTACGCCAGACATTAAAAAAATTATGGCAAAGAAGAATAACGTTAACTCAAGATACAAGTCAGATCCTAACAACACAAATAGATAAAAATATAGATTGGTACGGAATCGTTGCAACAGTGTGTGTAGAAAAGCACAAGGACGCCATATTCACGAATAAATTAAATCTTTAGGAGTTGGGAAATCAAATCAGTACTTATCTCACCATAATATAGACCTTAATACGCTTAATAAGCATTTCTCCTCATCGTCTTGCATTGATGATAATGCAAAACATAGTACTTTTTAACTTTCTTTCTGCCGTTCCCACTCCAGACATTCCCGCTTTTAATTTTAGTAAATTTGATAATCGTGACGTTGAGAGAGCCATACTATCCATCCATTCGAATTCAGTCGGTTGTGATTGTGTTAGTCGTAACATGGTCATCCCACTTCTGAACCTCCTTACCCCTGTAATCACGTCTATCCTTAATAAATCAGTGCAAACTTCTTATTTTCCTTCAGCGTGGAAAGATGCCAACGTAATCCCTCTCCCAAAAAAGTCCGACCCCTCCAGTTTTACCGATTACCGTACAATTTCCTTACTACTTGTGTATAACTAATTAAGCTCCTACCTTCTAGATCATAACCTTCTCAATTCGCTTCAATCCGGTTTCCGGATTGGACGGACCTCTCCTATTTTCAGTTTTCATTAATTCCATTAGTCATCAACTATCTTTTTCTTTCCACTTGTATGCTGACGATCTCCAAATTTATTTCCAGTCTTCTCTGGAAGATCTCCCTAAAGCAATTGACACAACCAACACTGATCTGACTTCTATCTTGAACTGGAGTAAATCATATGACTTAGACATCAATCCTAAGAAAACTCAGGCAATTATTATTGGAAGTTCTAGACTTATTACAAAAATTGACTGGCCTTGTCTACCAACTATCCTGCTAAATGGTACACACATCCCATATAGTAAAAAGGTCTAGAATCTGGGCATATGTTTTGACTCCTGCCTGACCTGGACTCTGCAGATTAATGAGGTTAGTCGAAAAATGTTTTCTGCTCTAAGTTCCTTACGGAGACTACGTAATTTTCTTCCTATGGCTACTAAAGTTGTGCTTGCACAGTCTCTACTCTTGCCTATACTTGACTATGCTGATATTTGCTACCTTGACATTACAGAAGTACAGCTTAATAAACTTGAGCGAATTCAAAATATGTGTCTACGATTCGTATTTGGGCTTCGCAAATATGATCATGTATCTGAATTTCGTAAGCAACTCAAATGGCTTCCCATCCGACTTCGCCGGAATACTCATATACTTTCTGCTTTATACTACGTGCTGTTCAACCCATCTACTCCTCTGTACTTAAAAAATCGTTTTGAGTATATTTCCCTGTCCCATGATAAATTTCTTCGTTCCTCTGTCAACCTCTCCCTCCGGACTCCTGTGCACTACACTTCTTTCTTTAGTAAATCATTTACTGTCACAGCTGTGCGCTTATGGAATTCCTTACCTTTGCACATACGACGTGCTAAGTCCCTCTTTTCCTTCAAAAACCTGGTTAGAGCTCATTACTTGAATATTTAACTCATGTTTTCACTTATCCGTTGGTTCTTAATCCTTTACCTTATTCTGTCGCTTTTTATATGGGATGCTATCATCTAGTGTTTTTTATAGATTTACATGGTTTAGTGTACACCACCCTCTTTTTCTTCTGGTTTTTAATTTTGCTGTATTAGTTCTCTGCGCTAAGGTTGTCTGGAAGAAATTGCTTACAAAAGGCAGTGATAAGACTGCCTTTTGTACCTTAACTTAAATATAGTATTTAGTCTTTATTTTTGTATTGGTGTACAATAAAGACTATATTGATTGATTGATTGAAAAGCTCTCATTATGTATTATTATTTCAATAAACTGGGTTGTAATATGAGTATAAATAATGTTGCGCTTTTTGCATTCCTATAATGTCTTCTTTCCTGAGAATCTTAGTGCTCTTAGTGAAGAACAGGCATAGCAATTTCACCACAACATTAAGGTTATGGTTTTATATTTTAAAGATAGATGAACCGAATTGTATGAGGGGCATTCAATGTATTCTCATTATAGGCACGAAAGAATAAGCAGAAAATTCTGAATAAAATTTATTTCCATCACCTCAATACACTTATTTGACCGGGAAAGTAACTTTACAATACACTCTATAATGGCCATGAGTTTTCCGGGTGACTTGTAAACTTCTTTGGTGCGTCTGTTCCTTTCTTATGTCACTGCATGGACTCTTGCTTGCTCTCAGGATCATAGTGATGAAGCCACATTTTCACACTGGTAACGATTCAGTCAGTGTGAATCGTACTTACGGATAGCTTAGTCCATTCTGTTAATGTTTTAACTCTTACATGGGCATCTTCGAGTACAAGTTTCTCGACGATTTTGACGATTTCTTCAGTAGTTTCACTACCTCGTTTGAATTCACTACAAGAGGTAGTAGATATCTACAAGAAAAAAACATCAAACAGGAGTTTTAAGGAAAGTAGAAGAAGATATCATGTCTTCTTGATTTACCTTCTTAAGTTTTGTTTAAGGCTAAAATATGTTTGTTTGTATATCTAGACATTCAATTTTATATTAGAAAAATTTAATTTTTTCTGACAAAATTGTTCAAAAATCTGTATGCATATTGCATGGCATTAATAAAAATATATCTCGATTTGCTATAAGAAACAGTGCTCTATTTTAGTTCAAAATACCTAAGCAACTAAAAAAATATAATTATTTTAAGTGGAAAATAATAGTTATATTTTGCAGGCCTGGGTAATTCTTGACAACCTTAAACCGTTACTGACATAATACAAGTCTACCAAGTCTTTCAGACAAAAACAATGCTTATTTATACAACACTAAAATTAATATGTATGAGTTCATGACATTGGACTGTCCTTTGATCTTTGGCACTGGAACTGAATTTTGCTCTTAATATGGATTAATAGAATGAAATTATCATATCCAAGAAGTTGAGAGAAAAGCTTGACAAATAGCTTATGGCACTGTCTTCTGTAGATTAGTAATACCTACTCAAGATAAAATGTTCCCTTCATTGAAGATGGCATAATGGTGTATCTACAAATCTGTAAATGGATTTTGGTAAGAATTGTCATACTAAATTAAGTAAATGATACAGGAAAAGTTAATAATGCATAATTTTGATAATTAAAACATATTTATTATGAAATGCCACTGACAAATATTATGTTCATTATAAAGATTAATATGATTAATTCAGTCCTTTTTACCTCTCATAAGAGGATTAGTTAAATTATCTATATTATTTCATATATGTGGAATTCATTCATCAGTGTTTTAAATAGGTAAAATGAGCCAAATGTTAAAGTATGAGTAACAGTTGAATTGAAATTAACATACAGATAAAAACTCTTAAATTTGCATCTCATGCCCTTACAGGATTTGACATGTATGTATATAAATATGTAATATGCAATTTAAACTTATTTAAAAAAAAATCATTCCCCATAAAGTTCTTCAAAAGCTTTGTGTATGTATTCAATCATATCAGTAGCTAACATACTCCTTCCATGTATTTTAAATGCTTTTTCATTACACATCCTTACTAATATAGAAGCAGCATAGCATGATAATGAAGATGCAATAATTGTTTTGTCATCTGATGATGTAAAGTTTAATTTATCCACATTGCTTAACATCCAGTGTAAAAATATTGCTATAGTTCCGGAGAGAATATCTCCCTGTCCACCACATCTACGACCTGATCCACCAACATTTGATTTCCATTGGGCGTCACTATTGGCACAAAACACTTCATCTGTACCACCTTTTTTTAAGACTAAAATATTTTTACCCAGTTTATGAAGACCGGACTGCCCATTAACTTTGTCACAAAGCCTTTCAAATTCAACCTTATTTGGAGTCAATATAACAGGGGAATTGAAATCCTTGATCAGTTCTAAATTATGAGAAATTAATAACAAAGCATCAGCATCTATAACAAGGGGTATGTTTTTTCTGTTTATAGTTTTTATCAACTCAAAAATTACTTCAAATGTCTTAGTTTCTCTGCCCAATCCTGGTCCAATAACTACAGCGTGCAGCCTATCCAGCCAAGGTGATATTTCATTTACAGCATTTGGTTGGTCTAACAGAGGATGAACTATTAATTCAGGACTATAGGTTTTAATAACCGTAGCTGCTGGAAAAGTACAAAATATATGCACTAGATCTGCTCCAACCTAGAATAAATTGGTCTTATTAGTGTATCATTTAAGGCAGGCAGGTAATAGTTATATAGATAACTTTCTATATTAAAACATTGGAAATAAATAGTAGAATTAAAGACAAAAAAATCAGTAAAATACAATTTGGTATTGTTCGAAATATTGCCTTCATTATACATATAAATGATAGCATATTTAAACAGACCTTTAGCAAACAAACATAGATTATTTATTCTTATTATTAACTTACTTTTAAGGCACTAATGCCAGCATAGAACGGTGCTCCAGTATATTCTAAAGAACCCCCAATAACACCTATTCTACCTGCTTGACCTTTATGGCTTGTGCCATCTAAAGGAGGAATACATGATTGCACCAATTTTATCATGCTAGACTTATCCATTGCATTCAACTTGGGTAAATAATTTTTAATAGAATAAAATACTCGGTTTATATTAATTTTTAATAAATTGGGCAAAAACATTTGCCTTCTACTAGATTCCGTATATATAGTTCTTCTTTTTGACGGACTTCTCAAAATTCCCTTATTACTTAGGATCTTTTGGGTTATTTAAGTCCGTATATAAATAGGTAATTATATAAAAAATTGATGATAATAAAACAATTACTTTAAAAAATATATCACGGTATTGTTTAAATTTTGTCTGTCGTTGTCAAACGTCAATGTAATTTTATGTTTTCATTGCATAGATTATATTCACTGATGTCTATAGTCTCTAGTTTAGAAAAACTTTGTAGCAGCTCTTCCACACGAGTGAGACAAGTAACATCGTGTGAATATTTACTTGTATCACCAGCTATGATCGACAGCCGCTTGATGACTGTGTTCTTTAGAATTGTATAATTTTCTTTAAAATTATATTTAAATAAAATAGAACCATACTTTTGGGCAAGAATATCTGCAAATTAGATTAGACACTATCAGATATTTTTTTGCGTAGATTAAATAATAATCTGATTATGGAAATAAAACATCCAAGGTTTTTATTCAAAATATATTTTAAACATGATTTATTGCTCTCAATAACTTTGCAAACTCATATATTTATATTTTTCTGTAATTCTTCTCCACAACTCGACATACAGGACATAAAGGACTCGACATACATTTGGAGACATACTCGACTATTATGTTTCCAAAATTTTTAGGGTGGTTATTCTAAATCCTTAAGTCCCATCCTCAGCCACAAATGGGTTGTCTGGGTCAGAGTGGTTAACTTTTCTTTGCACATAGCCATGAATGTTAAACAGTTATATGCACGCCAGCAAGCTTTTTAATTTTTAATGAGAGGCATCACAGATACTTCAGCTGACTTAATATTGTTTGGGCATACCTCCACCCTCAAATCCTCTTACCCGCCTTCGATAAGGAAAAGCCAACGACCTTCGATGTGTCGTCCTGTAACAATGTGATACAATTATTGTTATTGAAAATGATTTTGCAACTATTGTAAACTTCTTCTATCTGGTAGGGAAGGGGGGTTATATTGAAGGAAGGAAGGTGTGATTCCTCAGAAGATGATATGAGCGTTTTATATACACTGGGGTAGGGACCACAAAACTTGTTGGAAGTGGGGTGCTCTTTATTGGTTCTGAGGCTGCATTCGACCTAATCGAACCTATACAACTATAAAAATATGAATTATGTAGCTAGTAGGAAATAGTCAAACGCAGAGCCTTACATACCTTTATTAAACTTTCGCTACCCATGTTTTGATTCATCAATTTGTACGATTTACGAGAGAATCGGAATGAAGGAAAAGAAAATGGTGGCAACCGCATTGAACCGACCGGCGTTACGTTTCGTTTTACCCATTTTTAATATGCTTCTAAGATAACTAACCAACACAGTATTTAAAATTGACAAAATAACATTTCATTTCACGCATATTCTGTATATTTCGTTTTTATCATAACTAATTACAGCGCTCTTCCGGCATTAAATGTAGGCTTAAAAGTTCAAGCTAAACCCCAGCAAGCCCCTTATTTATTTATTTATTCTCTTCATTGCACACATACAATATTATACATTTAAATGTTAAATATAAGTAATTGTACAAGTGAACTAATCGCTTAACAGCGCAAACCTTTTATGAAGGAGACATATTAAATTATAATAAAAGAAGAAGTGTTCACATGATGAATAGTAATCAAAAGTATAATAATAAAGTAAATAACCTAAAGTACTGTAACAAGCCGAGAAAACTATAGAAATGAACCAAAAAGTAAAAAAATAAACGTATAGACAATATTTAAACAATTTCAATGAAGCCGAACAAAACATATAACATAAAAATACGTACATACACATAAACACTCTGAAACGGAGTACGCACCACACAAAAATAAATTATGTTAACACTGATTTAGATAATAGTTTAAGTTAATTTCTTGAAGGACTAAACACTGAACCTTTTTTTTGTATATAACGGGAGCGAATTCCATAGCATCACAGCCTTAACTCCAAAGGAGGAGTGTATAAATTTAGAGTTATGAGCATACGTAAATGAGGTTATAAGCCCGTCTGGAATGATCTTGATCAGTGCCCAAAAACGAGAGAATGAAATGTTTGTGGATCAAATAGTACACAGTACAGTATAGAAAGAATGTGGACGAAGTCTAATTGGAAGCCTCTTGAGCTTAGTGTGAAACTCGGGAAAATGATCGTATTTGCGAAGGCCAAATAGCGAAATTTTGAATGCGCTCAAATTTCATCGGCATAATCAAGAATATGGAGCCTTTGTTACTTAGAGCATTATAAAATTGTGTCCGACAGTATAACCCAATCCCAGTTAGCTTGGGACTCAGCGTAACTTGTGCTTGTGCGAAATGACTGAAATGCGTTGATAAGTTATTTTCAAAACTCATGAGATACATATTCAAAACTTTTAAATTTCCTTTTTTCACATGCTTACACCAACAACTGACAAATAATCTTTCGATTTTCCTTCAGAAGCAATATATTCATTATTACATTAACATTACCGTTTCGATAGGCAAACTTTAAAAAATAATTGATTTGTTGGTATTGCTCCCACAAATTAAAAGATCTCAATGTTTTTCAATATTTGATACCCTCGAAGACGCCTTTTTCCAGCAGGTTAAGTTAACGTACCTGGTAGATAGTATCCAGTCCATTCGCGGAACAAGCGTTCACGTCTTTAAAGCGTATTTGTACAATATACTCGTAATTATCGGAAGTAAGGGACTGGGTGCACAAGTTTATTTAAGAAATTTAGTGGGTGCGCGCAGTTTCATTTAAGAAAGTGTTACCGACTAGCACCGTTAACACCGTTTAATCAATCACAACACACTGGTTTCTTCACCCCTGTGCACACTCCCACCATTATTTTTATTACTGCGCATGGCATCCGTGAGTATTTCACGACAGCTCAAATATGATAATTCAATTAAAATTATTTGAGAAATGTGTCAAGGTATATGTGGTAATGTGGCAAAATAAAAAATAACAGTTTTAGCAACATTTTGCTCTGACATGTAATAATTCCTGCATTGATATAGATGATTTCAACTTCTAAAAGGATTATTACATCAATAAAATACTACATCTGATTTTATTAGTTTTTAAGCATTCACCGGATTAAATTTTGACGTTAGTGCGATCAAACAAATAAAACAACTTAAGAAAGAATAGAGACAAAGAGAGTAATATTCCGGTATAAAAAGTATCCTAGGTCCGTCTCCAGGTTGCAAGCTATATATGTGCCAAATTTCGTCAAGATAAGTTCAATGGTTGAGCCGTGAAATGGTAACGAATAGACAGAGGGTCAAAGAGTTACTTTCGCATTTAAAATATTAGTATGGATAGCAAAGATTCAGATCTATACCATTACTTACGAGTATACATATGTAGTGTAAAGTATAGTCAAGATTAATATCACTTTATAAATATAATTAATGAATTACTATTAATAGAGTGCAATTAATATAAGATAGTGCTTTCCATTATATTCATCATTTTCGAAAGCAATAAGTACGTAAGTTTCCTTATGTAACTGACACTGTTTGCACAGAGAAAGAGAAAATATCATGTACATTTTTATATCGGTGTAATTTTTTTTCCTCTTAACTCATAAAACTAACTTTTGATTGACAGGTTAGAAACATCGAATATAAAGATCCAGTTGAAGAAGAGTGGGAAAAATTTCAAAAAGAAATAAAGGAAGAAACAACTACATCTGCAGAAATTATTGCTGGTGAACAAGAAGAAGCAACAGCTGATCGACAGATTGACGAAATAGATGAACAAATTCGTAACTGGTCAAGGTATTGCTTTTTTTTTTAAATGTTCTCATATTATTTTATAATTAAAAGGCAAATTATAGATTTCCTAAAACTGTATTTTTTCAGAGTTTTAGACTTAGAGCTAAAAAAAGAAGAAACCAAAAGAAAAAAGCAAGATGTAGAATTAATGAATGAAGACGATGATAATGATTCGGAAAATGAAGTTACCATTGATGAATATTTGGATTGGCGAGCCAAAAAATCGTACAGTTAATATATTATTGTAAAAGTTATACACTATTTTATAAGAAGTCATAAAAAATATATTTACCAATTTTTTTTTTCTGTTATTGAATGATGAAACTTATTTAATACTAGCTGATTCCTGCGAATTCGTCCGCGTGGATATATGTTTTTTAAATATCCCGTGGGAACTATTTGATTTTGCAGATTAAAAAGTCTCCTATGTCTGTCTCCAGGATGCAAGCTATATCTGTGCCAAATTTTGTCACGATAGGTTCACTGATTGAGCCGTGAAAAGGTAACAAACAGACAGAGGGACAGAGAGAGTTACTTTAGCATTTATAATATTATTATTATTAACAAAACCTTCAAAATCTCACATTCCATTAAATAACTGAAATTAAATTTTAAAGGACTCCCAAATTTTGACTTACTAGAACACATTTCGATAATTGTTATTGAATCTTAAAATTATTGTAGTTTCAAACAAATATCTTCACGAAAACACAGTCATCCATAATCGCGCGTAAGATAATAGAATCTGCCGTTACTTTGCGGAAATCCATTATAGTAAAGTGAGAGAAAGTTAATTTGCTAAGATCCGCATGCAAAATGTGAAATGGTGTGTATTACCTAGTTTTGATGAGCACCACCCGCCCTCCCTTAACAGCGTGCAAAACGGACTATTAAACATTATTATTAATTAGGGTTCCAAGTGTTACAAAAATACTCTAAAATGCTCCGTTCGTAAGAGTAATATAAAACCTTAATACAATCAGGATCTGAGAAAGGCAGACTAGCCCTTAAGATAAAACCTTGATTTTTATATGCGTTTGTTACCAACCGATATATGGTCAGACATTGTCATCTTTGCGTCAAAAATTACTCCCGAGGTTTTTGGTTTCGTTAGTGCGTTCTTTGTTGTTTAAATGATAATGATTCCTCAACGGTATTCGCTTTCTAGTGTAACTAATTTGTAATGTTTGCATTTGGAAACATTAATGCATATGCGGTTCTTAAAATAGTGTTTGCATACCCGATTAAGGTCATTTTGCAGCTGGTGAGCATCAGTTTCCGTTTTAACATTGGTTTAAAGTTTTGTGTCATCCGCATACATCAAGAATTTAGATATATCAAAGCAGCTCCCTACATCGTACAAATATGACGCGTAAAGCAAAAGTCCTAGGATCCCCAGAAGGGACTTAAATGAAATAACTACAACGTTTTGGGAACGATTTCGAAGGTATGACTCTGTCCATCGGAGTAGACTCTTGCTTATTCGTAGCTCCTGAAACTTGCGTAGGAGTATTATGATATATTATAAGTATTGACTGTGTCAGCTGTAACATGATCCTTCCAATCCTCTCTCTCAATCTCTTCTCAATTCCTCTGTATCCTGAGGTGTCTTCTCATTAACATGGAAAGATGCCCAGATTTACGCTTACCTAAGAAATCAAATCCTGCCAATTTTATTGAATATCGTTCTCATAATGTTTTCTTTTATTTACGCGAATACTACACATTTAAATAAAACTACTTTTTACGGATTTTATCGCGTTTAATTTGGAACTATTTTTAACCCGACGTTTCGGGCGCTCTAAAGCGGCTATGGTCACGGGGGGACTGAGGTGACAGTTGTCCTGATGTCAGTTAACCCGGAGTACCTTCAGCTTTTAATTATTATTTTTAGTCCGATGTACGCAGAAAGAGCTTACTGTGTCTTGAAGCCTTGCAGTGGTATGCTTGGTTTTTGATTTAATTTTATTAATAATAGGATCCCAAGCCGGTGGTAGTACCCAACCATCTTCCCTCTTGAAATTAGGATGTTCTTTAATTTCAATAGCCTCGCGAATCATCCTTGGTAGGAATCGGTGTTCTTTTGCAAGGATTTGTGGTCTATCAAATCTGATGTAATGGTTCGGATGATCCAGAACATGGTCACAGACTGCAGACTTCCTGGAGCGGCGATGCTTCACATCAGCTATTTGTTCTTTTACGCGGGTTTTTATGGATCTTTAAGTTTGCTCTATGTAAGAGAGACCACATTCACAATCCAGCTTGTATACTCCTGCATCTTGTAGAGGGATGTTACACTTGACAGATGGTAAAAACTGACTTATCTTCTTCGGCGGCTTGAAAAATGTTCTTATAGAAGCTCGCTTCAAGATATAGCCAATCTTGTCCGTGACTCCTCTGACATATGGAAGAACAGCAGGTACACGCTCGACTGTGGCCGGCTTCACTCGGTCACTGCAACGAAGGCGCGGAACCCGAAGCTTGTTGTCTTGCAAAACTTGCTTGACATGCTGAAGTTCGGTGGCCCGGTGTGTACTTTCACAGATCCCTTGTGCTCTCTGAAACAAAGATTTACCCACGGTAGCTAACTGTGAAGTAATGGTGGTGAGATTCACCATTTATATAACTATTAGTATGGGTCTTTATTCTATACACAGTGTGACACAAGGTGTTATTAGGATTCCGAATTACTAAAACATCCAGAAAAGCTAAAGAGTTATTTGCCTCTAACTCCATTGTGAATTTTAGAATTTAGGGAGTTAACGTTATCTAGAAATGCAGTTACTTTATGTGATGGTAAAATTGTGAAAGAATCATCTACATACCGCTTGTAGAATCTTGGATTTACAGGAGAAGTACGGAGGGCTTTTTCCTCAAAGTCTTCCATGAAAATGTCGGCAACAGTGGGAGATACTGGAGAGCCCATCCCTACACCATCTACTTGCTTGTAGTACTGTTCCTTCCACAGGCAGTTAGTTTGGATATAGCGAAGGCCTTCGATCGGGTCTGGCATGAAGCGCTCCTATCGAAGCTGCCTTCCTACGGGCTTCCCGAGGAATTATGCAATTGGGTCACCAGTTTTCTCACAGGCCGAAGCATCAAGGTTGTAGTCGACGGTGCATGCTCGGACTCCCAGCCTGTGAATGCTGGTGTTCCACACGATCTGGTATTGCGGATGTTCATGGACGGCGGTGATCACTGACCATCAGGTGAGCCGCTTTCTCGTTTGCCCCCTCTCCTATAAAAAAAAGCTCTTTCTGCGTAGATCGGACCGATAAAAATAATTAAAAGCTGAAGGTACTCCGGGTTAACTATGACATCAGTACAACTGTCACCTCAGTCCCCCCGTGAGCATGGGTGCTGTAAAGCGCCCGAAACGTCGCGTTAAAAATAGTTATAAATTAAACGCGATAAAATCCGTAAAAAGTAGTTTTATTTAAGTAAATGAATATCGTTCTGTCTATTTTTCCATTCATTTCTAAAGTCCTAGAGCGTCTTGTCTATAATCACATGTGCCTTCCTTCGCAATGAATTAATTATTTTAAATCCTTTGCAATCTAGTTTTCGCCCAGGACATAGCACCGTCACAGCCTTAGTCACTATAACGGTTGATATTAGAGCGGGAATTGGAAATGAAAAATTATCTGTCCTATGATTGCTAGATTTTAGTAATGCTTTTAATACCGTTAATTTCGACGTCTTACAGGGTATACTTAGCTCTCTTAACTCATGTCCAACGGTGATTGATTGGTATCGACGTTATCTGTCTGGGCGCCGTCAAGGCCTTGGGATACATTCTCCTGGGTGCAATACAAATGCTAGTTTAAAAGTCAAAGTCAAAATTTCTTTATTCAGTGTAGATTTGCCCAAAGCTCTTAGGAATGTCAAAATGTACACCGGTTCAATAAATAAGACATTCTCAGGGAAGAACCAGCAAGAAACTGGGGTCAATCTTTTTTTCAATGCCATATTACATAATGTAAATTACATAAAAATAACATCGTAAATTTAGTAGCCAGGGGATTTGCAAGTGCGGAGTAGGACTTATATCCACGCATCTCTGTCCTCTATGTTAAGATCTTTTTCATAATACGCTTCTTATAATAATGTCCTCTTGACTAGTTTGTTGAATTCTATGTCAGATTTTTTTGTCACACTTTAAGTAATTTTATTATAAAATTTTATGGATCTAAAAAGAAAAACTCCATTTGTAAACAATATCCAGAGTTTTATTGAGCTGTTCCAGTGTCAAGTCATTTATGTTAACTTTAAGCAAGAATGAGGTATCAGGTCATCAGCAATAAGAACTAACTCAGACATACATACATACATACATACAGTCACGCCTCTTTCCCATAGGGGTAGGCAGAGACCACATCTTTCCACTTGCTACGATCCTGACTCCTCCTGACATATAGTGTATTAAATAAGGAAGATCATTAATGTAAACCAAAAACAGACATGGATCGATCCTTGAGGAACACCCATTTTACAACCTGTGTACTAGGTAACTGAATCTGAAGTCAGCTTTGTGACTTTCGACCCTGACATCTTTCGAAGCCGTCGTGTGGTAGCAGTTAAAGAGAAGGTACCCATCTCATCACGTGGGTATCGTAAAAGTCGACAGAGGGAAAATTAAAACCAGGAGATGGGCAGTAGCATCTTCCTCGAACATCTGAATAAGTAAACGACCGTAAGTGTCCGACTAGGTAGGTCAAACTTTGACCAAGAGGTCAATCGACGGCTGCCTCATTCGGGAAGCTGCGTCACATCTTGTCGTCGAGGATACAGTACTCAATACAAAAATATACAAGCAAATGCGGTTGCCAACCCGCCTGCCAAGCGTGGCAACTATGGCAAAATCCCTCCAAAATGGGAGTCACAAACTTTTATGGCAATCTTTGGAGAAGACCTAGGTTCAGCAGTGGACTAGTGATAGGCTCAAATGATGAAAAATTATGATGATCTTTCGAAGCTGACCACTAATGTCGCAAAACTGACACTGAATAGGAGAACTTACATGATATTATAAGATTTTCCAGGTGTGTAATATTTCACCGGGTTTGATGTTACCTGTTTCCCTGGAGATTTTCAGTCAAATATTGTTTACCAAAAAAATTGTACTTTTCATTGAAATTATTTTATCACAAGCTAAAGAAGTAATAAAGGAATTGGTTTATGGAGCTAAATGAAAACACTTTAGAATTTAAATAAGTTACTGTGATTTTTAAGTCTAAGACCTGATAACACAAGTTTTTAAGTTGATTTATACTAATTTGCTAATTTGAGACGGTTAAACAAATATCAATAATTCCGATTGATAAGATAAAATGTTTTTTCTTATAACTTACTTTAATTTTTCTTTAGACACAAGCATTTTTTATATTCCGTAATTTAAACTGTGGAAAGCGAAAGTAACTCACTGTCCCTCTGTCTGTTATCTTTTCACAGCTCAACCGTAGAAACGATCTTGTCGAAATTCGGCATAGAGATAGCTTAAATCTTGAAAACGGACATAGAATACTTTTTATTCCGGAAAATGAAATATCCAATGAAATATATAAAAAAAATTTAATATCCAAAGAGAACTCTTTTAACTACTTTTAAAAAACCTATATCGGGCATCAGGGCATCATCATCGCTAGTTATATAATACAATTTTTAATGTTTCTTATAAAGCTTAGATATATATACAAAATTAGCTATATAAACAGACTGCTATTTAGTGTTGCAGTGTGTAGAAATAATTGTGAGTTTCGTTTACAAGTCGGAATAACTACAATGGCTAATAAAAACGGGTTTTAGTTAATCATTTATTTTTATCGAACAAAAAAAGATTTTTTAAAACGGTATGTAACCATTGGTGGGTACAAGAAATAAACAAATAAAACTTTATCAAATTCGATACATTTAGAGGTTAGTGAATTTTTGGTTTTTGTTTTGGGACATTTGGCGTCCCGATTAAGGACAGGACGTGTCACCAGACCCCTGAAAATCGTGACGTCCCACGCAAATCGGGACACTTGGCAACACTACTGGTTACAGTAATCCAAGATAAATGAGAATATAAGTTTTTTCATTAGATATCTTTATTACTTTTTATTAAGTTAAAAATGTACCTACGTACCAATATGATATCTTAATAAATTATTTGCAAAAATAAATGATTCTAGATATGCCTTAAACATTTTTATATAGTTATCTGTACTTAATAGTACATATCTTTATCTTTAGTGTCTGTATTCCTTGCAAGTTTCATTGTATTATCTATATTCTTTTAAAGCTCTAGTCATAACCTGTGCTTATTGTTTTGTTTTGAATATTGTTTTTATGAAAATGACGAATCAAAATCTCGAAGAATTTCGAAATTTCATTCAAAAATTACAAACAGAAGATGACATTAAACCCATTTTAAATGATATTAAAAATTTGTTTAACTTCAAACCTGCTTCCGAAGTCAAAGCAACTCTAACCAGTGTTGGAATATCGAATATTGTCCGGTGTCTCGATATTGCGGATAAGTTAGTATTTATTAATTAAGGCGGACTAGCCTACATAACATATATTTATTTACTTTGTTATGATACAGGTCGAAAGTCGATTTAACTTGTGAAGTTCTTAAGATTTGCTTTGAAAAGTTTGGTGTGGGAGAAGTAGTTAGACATTTTACCAGTCATATTATGTATTTACTTCGTCATGAAAAGAATTGTGTCAGGAGACTTGCCGTCGATGAGGTAACTGAACTCTTATTGGATAACATTTTCTATTATAAGGATTACCAACAATTTTATGATAAAAATAAACGTTTCAGGTTTATAAGTCAGTGACAGCTGACTTATCGCTCTTGCCAGTCCCTCAGTATATTGATATATTTGTGGCTGTTGCGCAAATGGTTTGCGACACAGATGTGGGAATTGCAAATAAAGCAGTCATTATAACATCTAATTTGCCTATTGAAGCATATCCTAAAGTTTTGGAAGAAATGAAAATTGCTTTAGAATATAATAGCAGCAGTAAATGTAATGCATATGAGGTATGTTTCACATAATAGAACATATAAAAGTTATGTTACTTTATTTAATAATTTAAACACTCAAACTGAAAGTTTCCAGATTCTGGTTAAGTAAAATAAAATACTTATAATGTATCAAATGTTCTGTTTCAAAGTAATTTGCATACAATTTTTAAAGTAATCCTGTATAGTCTGTACATCAACAATAAAAGATTAACAAAGAAACTGTGAAGTGGCCTGAACATGTTCAAACTAACTGTCTCAGAATCAATAGAGATTTTAAAAGTAGTGCTGGGTCACAGGTAACAAACCTTTGTTGTGGAAATGAGTCAGCAACCAGTTTAACCAATATAACTAAGATTATACTCATTACCATCCTCTGTAATAACAGTATCTCATAAGAACCAGAATATCAAACCCTGGATCACTCCAGGACAGTTAAGATGTATGCATCAACTAGCTTACTAACCTTAGTTTATAGACAGGTTGTTTTTCAGACTGCTGGAAGGTAGCTGTAATTATACCCATACATAAAACAGGATCAAAGAATAACCCTGATGAGTACATAAGATGGCATATCTATTATGTCTAAAATACTTGAAAAAATAGAGATTCACTGACTTTCTAAAGACGAACCACTCATTTCTGATTTACGATTAGCTCCTATCCAAAATTTGTGCCAAAGACACATTCAATCTTCCTTCTGAATCCATACTTATATCAAAAATATGAGAGTAACCCTCTCTGTCCCTCTGTCTATTTGTTACTTTTTCACAGTTCAACTGCTGTACTGATCTTTATGAAATTTAGCACAGAGATAGCTTGCATCCTGGAGGCGGACAAAGGATACTTTTTGTCCTGGACAATCAAATAGTTCTCACGAGATATTTAAAAAACCTATATTCACATGGACGAAGTTGTTGACATCAGCTAGTCAATAATAAATAGTCATAGACATCACCTAGTCAGTATTAAATATTATTGCCATATTTCCTCAAATGTTGACATTATTTTTCCTTGTAACTGTAACTTGTAACCATTCTTACCAGAAAAAATTCCCTCCAAAAAAATCTAGGAATAAGATTTGATGATTGTTTACATCAAAAGAGCATATAAAAAGTTTTTTAACTCCCGCATGAAGTATCCATACTAATATTATAAATGCCAAAGTAACTCTCTCTGTTTATATTTTCACGGCTCAATTGTAAATTGATCTTGACGAAATTCGGCACAGAGTTAGCTTGCATCCTAGAGGTCTGTCTCCATTTATATGCCGGAAAATCACAGAGTTCCTACGGTATTTTTAAAAACCTAAATCCACGCGGACGTTGTTTCGGGCTTCAGCTAGTAATCTATATTATTCGCTGACAGAGGTACTCCGATCGGTATATTGTCCCTATTTCAATTAGCAATAAAATACTATATAGTCACATACAGGAAGTGCTAGTGCTGTGCACTTATAGGATTGGAGTGCACTTTCGTTAAGGTTATGTTGAAAAAGTTCCGTTTTAGTTGTTAAGCTCGTGTAAACTATACATAATGTAGAATTCGTTTTCAAAACAGCTGAAATAATATATAAATGCTAGACTGAGTAGATGTAACGAGCTTAGTAACTAACCTGTTGGGTAAGCTGCTTAGTGACAAGTAACTGTTAACATGTTAGTATTAGAGAAGGATATTAGTGGCACCATATCTGAAAAAGTAACATCACTGTCTGCTCTGCCGTGGTAGCTCAGGGGCTAGGCGCTCGCTTTAAATTTCATAGTACGCGAGTGACCTGGGTTCGATTCCCGATGCCGGCACCATTAAAATTGTTAATTGCAATTTTTAGTGCTGATTTACTACGTGCTGGCGGTGAAGGAAAACATCGTAAGGAAACCTGCATGTCTGAGAAATAAAAAATATTTCGAAGAGATGTGAAGTCCGCCAACCCGCATTGGAGCAGCGTGGCGGACTCATGTGCTCAGCAGTGGGACATTTATAGGCTGGAACTTTACTTTACTTTTTACTGTCAACACCTTATTTTGAGCAGTGTATGAACACTATTCAAACATTATTTTTGTAAATGACGATAAACGAACTTTAAAAAGAAACATTGAAAGAATTATGTTTATCTCTGCTTTTCCTTATGGTTGACTGGGAGAGAATGCTTTTAGGCCATAAGTAGAACTAGTGCTTAAAATATAAATATCAAAACGATTGCGGATAAGACAGTAGTTGTCCATAATCAAAAATACTGAATGAATTTTGTAGTTGTTTCAGAATTCCACCTTTCCGCCATCATAATCCCAAAATAAACAGTGGTTAAATATCATGTAACCAAAATAAAAAAATACTATAGTGGCTGTCCACACGACACAGCAAGCCACAAGTCCTTAGTAAATAGTGGCGAGGACGTCCGGTTGTCGCTTAGTAAATAGCATCGGCTGCAATTAACTAGCACTGGCAGTTTCATTAATGCTAAGAACTTATTAAGCATAATATTTATTACTAGCTAATGCTTTTAAGTTGAACATCCCGTGGGAACTATTTGATTTTCCGGGATAAAAAGTAGATAGTAGTGTGCGGGATAGAGATATTACTTATGCATTTATAATATTAGTATGAATAACACACAAGGTAATAGAGTTAGTGAAAACTACTAAACACTAGTTACTAAGCTCATGTAGACTAAACATTGATTATAATTGAAATGGAAAAACGTGTTGTCAGAGCAAAAGTACCCCGCGCTACTATCTATTGCTATCTATAGCTATCTATCCATACTAATATTATAAATGCGAAAGTCCCTCTGTCTCCTTGTCTGTTTGTTATCTTTATCCTAGAGACGGATATAGGATATTTTTTATAGGAACCGAAAAATAAAGTAGTTCCTACGGGATATTTAAAAAATCTATAACCACGTGGACGAAATCGCGAGCAACAGATACTAGTCCACTAATGTTCAGCTGCTGTATTACATCCATATGAATATGTTTTATTGTCTCAGCAAAAAATATGACATTAAAAACTGTAGTCAGAAACAGGTCAAAGACATCGTCAAAAAATGGCTGTTTAATCTATATATATTGAAAGGCTTATTAAGATCTAGCTAATGCCCGCGACTTTGTCCGCGTGAATAGTGATCGTGGTAGGTTTATAACTATCGAGTGGGTACTATTTGATTCTCCGAGATAAAAAGTATCCTATGAGCGTTTCTAGGATGCAAACTATCGCTGTGCCGAATTACGTTAAGTTCAGTTCAATGTTTGACTTGTGAAAAGGTAACAAACACAGAGAGTTACTTTTGCATTTATATATGAGTATGGATGAAAAAATTGAAATATTTTTTTTAGATAAGGACCAAGTATCTAACTAAAATATAAGTAAACTAAAAAAAAACATCAAAATCTATCCAGAGCTCCAATTCTACTAAACCATTAGCTTCAAAAATGTCAATGACATCGCCGCAGAATGACAGTTTCGGTACACATCGTTTTTCAATGGTCTTCATTGCTATGGCAACGGCGACTGTTGTAAAACGATCGTATTCTCTTGTTATGATTTGTATAACATTCTAAAAATCATTTGAACCTCATGGTATTTATAATTTACAATGTTACCCTGGTTACATTCCTACCATCCACTATTAAACGATGTCATTATCATGCCATTGAAAATTTAGCAGCATAGTAACAATCGTAATAGTTGATTTTTTTTAAACGATGGTATGGTATTATAATCGTTTTCCTTATAAAATATCAAAAATATGGGCCCAGTATTTTTTGCGTGACACGCGCAAAACGGCAGATCTCATTAAATCGTAGTTTCTTAAAACATAAATAACTTTATATTAAATGAAGATATCGTGATATCTTTAGGACCAAGTGCATAATAAGTCGAATTAAAAAAAAAATTTGAAATACTTCCAGTCGTTTTTGCGTGATACGCGCACAACGGCAGAACTCTATAGTTTATTTTTTTTATATAGATATAGGTAATGATCATATACTACTTAACTAAACACACACAACAGTACACACGCACGCGCATACAAACTTCGCATAAACTGGTTAAAGAAGATAGTTTCATCATCATAATTTCGGCCTATCACTAGTCCACTGCTGAACATAGGCTCCTCCCATAGGTTGCCATAAAAGTTATTAGCTCTCATTTTGAGGGGATTTGCCATAGTTGCCACACTGGGCAGGCAACCGCAGTTTATTTATTGAAATGTTCCAGGAAGATGCTGCTGCCCATCTTCTGGTTTTAAGTTTCCCTCTGTCGACTTTTACGACACCCACGGGATCGGATGGAGATTGGGACTGTTTAATAATTATTTGCATTGTTCTAGTTTTTGTTCTTCTTTCTTCCTTTAGTTCTTCTTCTATCCTTTAGTTACAATATCGTTATATGTTATTACGCATTTAGCTCCGCAAGATACCGGCTATGTTTAGTTTAGGGATCCCCGTTAGCTCTTTATGTATTTGGAATAATGGTGTTGTAACACATAAATAAATATTATACATAATAGTGTGGTAGTGGCTTAAGAGAATCTATCACCCCATCTTATTCCGTTGGTGACGTAATAGTCGACAGAGGGAAAATTCAAATCAAAAGATGGGCAGCAGCATCTTCCTGTAACGTCTGAATAAATAAACTATGGCAAAATAACCCCAAAATGAGAGCTACAAACTTTTGTGGCTATCTATGGGGGAAGGCCTATGTTCAGCAGCGGACTAGTGATAAGCTGAAATGATGATGATGACATAAATAAATAAAAAAATAAGATGCACAATGTAACGCAAGAGTAAGCTGCTATTTTTCTGTATGGCTACATAAGTATTACTTATTCTTATTTATGACGTTTATTAATTATCTTAATATTTATACCTACGAGTACACATATTTGTCTGTCAGGATTAGGAAGGATATGAGAGGTTATTAAAACTTAACATAGTATAGTTATTTTTTATTATTACGTTATTTTAATTTGTTTCAGGTTATTATCAATATTTCATTAAAATCACACGATTTATTTAATTTATGTGTCGATGACGGCTATATTGAGCATATGGTAGCAGAGCTTAATTCAAGTGATATTTTATACATACTGAATATTCTTGAGATATTGTCTAGATTGGCTGATAAACCTTATGGCATTAATTATATGGTTAAAGGTGGTGCTTTAGAAAAAGTTGCGTCGTTAATTACAGATTTGCAGAATATTGCAACGAAAGGTCTATTAACACCTGGTAAGAAGTTATGAATATTTTCTTATAAAATTATTAAACTACTAAATATATATTTTTTTAATGTTTTAGGCTACATGAAATTCTTTGGTAGCATTGCACATCATTATCCAAAAGAAACATTTGAAAAATATCCAGTATTTTTAAATTCTCTATTTGATGCAATTGAGTCTGGTGACCAAATAATATTGCCAGTGGCTTTAGATACTTTAGGATTTATTGGCACTACAATAGAAGGAAAATTATGTTTAGCTGCAGTAGGTAAGTGTGATGTACTGTTGTTTTTATAAACTAGATAGTTCAAAATCAGTATTTTAATATGTTAGGTCGGGGAAAAAAATCTTTTTTTTTTTATATAGAAGAGGGGGCAAACGCAAAGGGCTCACCGCCGTCCATGAACATCGGCAACACCAGGAGAGTAGCGGGTGCGTTGCCGGCCTTTGATAAAGGAATAGGCTTTTTTCTTGAAGGTCCCTAAGTCATATCGGTCCGGAAAAACCGCTGGCGGTAGCAAGTTCCACAAAGTCGTCGTGCGTGGAAGAAAATTCCTCGAAAAGCGCACAGTTGTGGAATGCCAACCATCTAGATGATGTGGATGAAATTTAGTACTGTGCCGCGATGAACGATGTTAAACTCAGCGGCTGGAATGATTCCGAACACTTCCTGTATAAACTTGAAATAAAATCTCTTTGGCTGTACTATTTGCATCTAGCTGGTTTTGATGACATTGAAAAGGTTACATTTCAAAAAAAGAAACAAATTAGTAAAATGTTGTTAGTGAATCTTATGAAGAAATTCGATACGTTTTTAAATTTTATTACTAAACAGGAAAAATGGACGCAAGCCGCGAATATTTTTTGTGGCGATTACGGACCTAATGCAGTATCAGTAAAAGTAGCACAAAGTTGGTTTAAGCGTTTTCAATCCGGGAATTTTGATATCAATGATGCACCTCGCGCTGGTCGCCCTGTTACGGTTAAAATGGTCGCCATTTTTGAAAAAGTGGAGCAATATCGTCATAGCAGTAGTTACGACGTAGCTGAAGAACTGGGATTTGAACACAAAACAGTTTTGACCCATTATCAGAAGCAGGATACACAAAAAAGCGCGATGTTTTGGTGCCACACGAGCTCACTGAAAGAAACCTAATGAACCGTGTACTCATTTGCGATTCTTTGAGAGATTGATAGCTGGTGATGAAAAGTGGATCACATACGGCAAGAACGTGCGAAAAAGGTCTGACCGACCTCAAAGATTGCGCCAAAACTCGGGTTAACACGCTATAAGGTGAAGCAGCGTGAATGGTGGGATTGGAAGGGCGTTGTTCATTATGCGCTTTTACCGCCGGGAAGAACCATCGATTCGGATCTCTAATGCCAACAAACGATGAGAATAAAGCAAGAAATTGAGAGAAAGGCGGTCCGAATTGATAACAGAAAGGGTGTCTTTCATCACGACAACGCTTGACCACACATGTCTTAAGCCATTCGGCAAAAGTCCTCCATATAGGCATAACCTTGCACCTTCAGATTTCCACCTGTTTCGGTCTCTTCAGAATGCTCTTCAAAACTACTTTTCCGTGTTTTTAGCACAGAAGTCCCAAAATTTCTACAGCAACGGGATCATGTCACAACCTCAATTATCGAACAAAATGGCACATATATACTGTAATTAAATGTAAATAAATTAAAACAAAAAATGTCTTGAGTTTTCATAAAAATGCGAAGAAACTTTTTCCCCAACCTATTATTTATTTACTTCATGCAGTTTTGCAAGTAGAATGAAAACAGCTGTTTGAGTTTACGCAACTCAGAACAGAAGTAAGTCTGTTAGTATAAAATGTAAATGATGAAAATCCAATTATTTAATATCTCTCTCATCTTAATATTTAATTATTATTATTGGTAGTTTTAAAAGTTTGTCACGTCTAAGTTGTGCTCTAGTGACTCTTTACCTGAATATGTTGCATGTTATTACAAAACTGTTGTATTTCAAAAAGTTATTTAATCCAGAATTGATTCCCATCTATCTATTTAAGGTTTTTTACAGTAAAAAAATTCCTTTGCCGCTGTCTATTGGTTGCTTCTTTTAATTTCATTAATTCTGTTTTGGTGAGACATGTATAATACATATTTAATATGCAAAAAATATATTATTTAATTTTTTGAGTTGGTACAGTTTAATATTAACAGTCGACCGCGTGGCGTAGTGGTTAGCGTACCTGACTTCTGCGCCACCGGTCCTGGGTTCGATTCCCAGCCGGAGGTAACATTTGTACAAAAACACAAATTGTTGCTCTTCGGGTCTGGTTGTGTTGTGCATGTGAAATGAATGTTTGTAAAACGCACCCACGATACAGGAGAAAATCCTAGTGTGGGGCTTCGTTTTAAAAAAAATAAAAAAATTAACAGTGTCATGTGTGTATTCATCATCAGTCTGTTAATAGTCCACTGCTGGACATAAGTCACATTCAAGAAGTGAGTATGTATTTATTACTTATTAGGAAAACTATCTATTTCAATTTTTGTAAAGCTAATCTCGTGTTCAATGGAGCTTCACTAACAAATAGCCTAAAGTGTTTATGCGATTTAAGAGACACATCGTAGAATCGGTATATATATATATATATATATATATATATGTTAATTGCAGGAAGCCAATTTACTCAGGCAGTTGAAAAGGTTTCGCAATTTATAAAAAATAGCCCTACGGAAATAAAAGTTAGAGCTTTATATTGCCTTGCCAGTTTAATAAAAGTGGAGCAAGATACCGGAAAGAGAGGCCCTGTTGATCACAGAGTAACACTAATGACGAGAGAATGGTTTAGAAGCTTAAATAAAGAAACTGGTGCTATGGAGACGCTGTTTGGAATATGTAAAAACCCATTCCTTGATGTGAAATTATCTGCATTTAATTTACTTGATGCAGTGTGCCAACATTTGTGGGGTGAAGAACTTGTCTCCCAAGTTGCAGGTATGGTGTTTTTAAAATTATTCTATTAATTAAACAGTCAGAGATCTGTACACATTAGTAATCTATATATGGCTGTGTAGTTTGCGGTTAGTATACATGGTCACTGAAACATGCGTGGGTAGTATTTGAGCAATAAGTTATGTAAGTTAATTTTTTGCTGTATTCTTCGCAATTCTGTGTCACACCTGTTTAACCTTTCCCTTGAATATGGAATTTTCGTAATTCTCTTTGTGTGTTTGCATGAACACAAACAACACTATAATATAATGATGGACATATAACTGTATCAATATATTATTCATTTATTAACTTTTTATTTAACAAATCATACTCTTAACTTCTGTTATGAAATGTTAAATAACTAACTCATAAACATGAAAAAAAAATTAACTTTTTAAAAATAGAACGAGAGCAAAACAAATGATAGTTCCTTTAAACAAATTCGTACATAATCATTACTGTTTTTTTTTAATTATTAAAGTAAATTAATTTGTCAATACAAGTTTTTTTTAATTTATTGGGGTAAACAAACACAATAAAGTATTTGCTTAAATATGTAGTGATGTATGTAGAGACGTCTATGTCACCACATGAGAAGTTCAAGTAATATGACATTCGTCCAACATAGGCACTATTAAAATTTCTGAGAACTATACATACAACCTAAATATTACTGGTTGGAGGAGACGCCCTCTCCAGATCGGACCACCTGAACTGGCGGGTAGGCTACCCTTTTCCTTGGCAATAGCATCCGCCGAATATGAGATTATGTCTTCTTCATCAACCTGTTAAACATCTACTGCTGGAAATAGGCTTCTCTCAGGTTTGCCCAAGGATTTGGCGTAATAATGCCAAACACTCATGTACCCAGCAGGTGCACCGCATAACGGAGCACATTCAATCCCGCTTCATACGCGGGCTTCATACCGGAGCGCTCTTCTTCGACGTGGCGAAAGCGTTCGACAAGGTCTGGCACAACGGGCTCACATACAAGTTATATGGACTCGGTGTGCCGGATCGCCTCGTACTCATCATACGAGATTTCTTACGCAGTCGAACCTTCCGCTACCGCGTCGAGGGGGTGCGATCCGAATCACATCCCATCCTAGCCGGCGTACCACAAGGCTCAGTCCTAGGTCCCGTGCTCTACACCCTTTTCACGAACGACATACCGCACACCAGCGGCGTCGAACTCGCCCTCTTCGCAGATGATACCTGCCTATATGTGTTTGGACGTAATCCAGACACTATCTCTAAACGCCTCCAATCCGCAGCCCGAACCCTCGGGAACTGGTTTCGGAAATGGAGGATCGAGGTCAACCCATTCAAAAGTGCAGCCATGTACTTTTCGCGGCGCATAACGCAGCATCTCCCCACCATAGAGTTATTCGATCGTCCAATCCCCTGGGAAAAGACAGTCAAATACCTAGGCGTCCTATTAGACTCGAGACTCAGCTTCGATCCACATATTAACCGAGTAAGGAACCGAGCGGCGTTCGTCCTCGGTCGATTACATCCGTTACTAAATAAAAATAGCAAAATGTCCCTACGTAATAAAATTACACTTTACAAAGCCTGTATTCGGCCAATTATGACATACGCAAGCCCCGTATTTGCGCATGCCTCCCCGCGTCAAATTCACCGACGTCAAAATCGATTCATGCATAAAGCCACGGGAGCACCGTGGTTCGTGCGTAATGCTAACCTTCATATCGATTTAGGGCTTCCTACCATAGCCCAATATCTAAAGTTGGCCTCTCGCTGATACTTCGACTCTGCCGCCACGCACCCCAACCCACTGGTTGTCAGTGCCGCCACTTACAACCCCCTCGCGATACACCAAAACTCGACCCGCGGAAAAAGGAGACCGAGGCACGTCCTCGAGGACCCTGACGACGCGACCACTATTGCCCAAGCGCTCTACTCAACACTACACAAACACCCATTATCACCATCATACCGCCCCCGCCGTCGGCGTGGGCGTATCAGACAAAGTTATTCGCGATACCGCCGCATCTCAGGCCGGTTTTCCCCTAGCAGTAGTGTCATAAACAGAAGCGTCGCTGGAGTTTCTTGCGCCATTTCTTCTCCAGCGGAAACTCATTCCGAATTGGTGGTAAAGTTATCTAATAATAATCATGGTATTAATAATTATAGTAGTAGTAATATTGCCCTCCCGATTGCAGTAACTGACCGAGCCGAGATCGGCCCCCTTGGGCACCCTCGAGTCTGTTACTCTCGCGAACAGGATGACGGTCCAAGCCGAGGTCCCCTCTCGGGGGCCCTTGCGCCAGTCATCCATAAATAAAGGTTTCGGCTAAGCGCCCTCAGCGCTATGCCACCTTTCAATCCGGCGAAGCTGTAAAAGCCTTCGGGCTAACAGTGACCATCAGTCCTAAAAAAAAAAAAAAACCACGCTTGGCAAGCGGATAGTCGGTCGCAGTACAAGACATCTAAGACATTGCTGCCCGTTATTAGTCTGGTCCAGCACAATTGAGGTTATTACAGAACAGTCATTCGGCATTTCTCTTAGTCGACTTTTACCACATCCACTGAATGAAATCGGGTGGCAGTTACTCTAACACTGCTACTACATGGCTATGATATATCAACGGTCGCAAAGTAAAGACGGTTATCTACAGAATGACAACATTAACAACAAGGTATTTGCTGCCATCAATATGTATTAATTGAAATAAAAATATTTATTTACTGCGTGATTTGTAATTGTGCAACTTAATGAAATGATAAAATTTGCAAATAATTCTTAAGAAATAGGAAAAAAGCCTGTTTCAATCAATGTAGGTTTGGGTGGGTTTTTATTAAAATCAATTTGAGTCTAATAAGAGTAATATATATAATTAAGATGAAATATAATTATTTTATTCCATTTAAAATTCTTAGCAAGTTACACATAATACTATAAACAATTAAGGTACCATATTTTAAAAAAATTTCAGGTTTTGTAGAATATCTCCTGGACCGCTCAGTCAACGAATCAAAAGAGGCAAAAGAAGGAAAATATGATATAATTAAGAGGTTATCACAATCATCTGTATTTGATGATAATATTCATACAAGATTGGTAACCTATGTAGAAGAAGGTCCATTTTATTCAGACACAACTTTGCAAGTTGCTATGGAAGAGGGAGACTGATAACCATGTTAAATTAAAACTTTATTTCAGAAAATGTGGTTCAGCAAATAAGGTTGATCTATGTTAATATTGTTTTGCTATTCGGAGAACAGTTACATTATTAAATAAAAATATACTAAATGCTACTTCCTTTTTTTGCTTTTCGTCCCCGTTTCAGACTTGAGTGCTGCTTTACGTTTAGTTCCCTTAGATTTACTGCCGCCATATTTTGCTGCCAAACCATCAATAACTGAATCCATTTGTTCTGCTCTTGACTGCTGTCTTTGTTTAATCATAAGTTCTAAGCTCGGTTTTCCTTAAGAATAAAAAAAAATATTGTCATTATATTTATACATATGTATATATATTACTAAGAGAATATAAAGGCTTAGAAAAAAATCGCAAAATGTCCAAGTCACATAATGTCCAAATCGCAAAATGTCCAGTTTCATGGTATAAGTGGTGGAACAAATGTTGTATTACATATATTATTATAATATTTTATAGTCTATATACCTGGGTATCGGGTCCGGCAGTGTAGAATAGTATAGGTATCTTAAGAGGCGACTATGGTATTGTATGGACAGCCTTTATGCATGCAGAATAATGCCAGAATATAAAATGCTGTTACTATAATACTCGTGGGAATGCAATGGGGAGTAAGAATTATTTGACTAGTACGTAGTACTAGTTTGCACGCCACGGTTCCCGCGGGCGCGAATAGTAGGCTAAATGGTAATTTGAAGTTTAACTAGAAAAAAGAAGAATATTTGTATACCTGATCCTAAACCTAATTCTGATTTCAGTTCCTCAGCTTCTTTGGCTTCCCGATTTTCTTTTGCAATTCTCTTTTGACGTTTTTTTGCTGGCTCATGCGTGAATATTTTATATGCAGGGATTTCGCCCTTTTCTATCATTTCCTAGAATGAAAACATTAAATAATATTGGCCAACAATGGCCCCTGGGGTGGTACCTATCTAGACAGATTCTTGCATAGGAATCCTACCACCAGTAAAAGCCATATTGTAAGTATTCAATTCTTATGCTAGCTTTTTCTTCTGCAGTCGCTTTTCTTACTTGGTCATAAGTACTGCAGAATATAGGTGTTCTGAAGTACTTACAATCACCTAGCCAGTCAATAGTGATCACCTACACATCCTGATTTCCTTTATTCATTCTTTTCCCCTTCCTTTCTACAGGCACTATTAAAATATAGGCTCATAATGATAGTAATCTTAGGTGTATAATCTATTCACCTTTTCTATCAGATTAGCAGTACATGAATCTATCCTTATTATGAAAACTGGTGGAAATTTTTTTTCTTCCTCTTTTGTAGAGCATTACAGATCTTTAAGCCTTGACTGTACTGTATATAAGTTAAATAGTTGTGCCGAGCAGTTTCACCCACCATTAAATTTAAAAAGGGTAATAGTATGATGTTATATATAGCCTATATAGCTATATAGCCTTTCTCAATACCTGCAAAACCGTACAGGTTGATGCTTCATCTAGTGGGAGGTCGCCCTACACTGCATTTGCCAATACCAATTTGCAACTCCAGAACCTTTCTTCCCCAATGGTTATCAGTTCTAGAATCTATATGGCTGGTCCATTGATACTTCAGCTTCTAATTTGTAAGAGCCTGTGGAGATGTCTGTGGCTGGTATTTATTATTGAAATTGTTAATTTATATCCCCATTTTATCTGTATATAATTTAAAGTGTTTTCTTTTATTTCTAGTGTGTTGGTCTAAGTCTAACAGTTCATTATTTATGAGACAATGATATTCTTCATCTCAATCAGGATTTATTTTAATTTTTAATCATTAAAAATAAATTCTGTAATATATTGACAATAAGGGAATATAATTAATTATCTTCTGTTTTAAAAAGGTGTATATCAAAAATTATACTAACTGTAAGAATTCCTCTGAGTCGGGGCTCATGTTCTGCACGAGCAAACTGAATTTGATCTACAATATAATCCATATCACCCTTGCCAGTTAGGTATGCATGTTTAAGGTCATCTTTTTCTTCCTGAGACCCTAAAATAAAAAACTAAAAACTCTTAAACATACCCACAAAACAAGGACACTTCAGGTTAGGGGAATAATTTTTTAATAAAATATTTTATAATAGATTTAAACATTCTTGATGAATTTAATGTGAAAATGTAAGTGTTAGTATGCAAAAACTTGCTAAGTTTATGTGGTTTTTAAAAGTACAATAATATTAGGGTGAGGATATACTTGGTACTGTCATTGCCAATCTGCCTGTTAAGCATGATAGTTATAGTAGTTCAGCCAAGTGTGGTAGAAGCCTATTTTTTGTTATGCTTTGGCCAATATTTGACCCCAATCCCACTTGTCAAATATTGGTCTATTAGTCAAAGATGTAGGCACACTGGCCTATATAATGTCTATTCACTTAGAAGAGTCCCATGATGGTGCCAGATGCTGGTAAAGTTCCACTCTCTCACTATGCATAACAGAAATGCAGACGCAAATCACTTTTCACAAATTTAGGGCATGTCATGTAAGAATGTTGCCAAACCAAGTTTCATGTCATTCAATGGCAAAATGGAAATGGAAGATAGAAGATTCATAAAGACATCAAATATAAATATTGCCTAAAGGTTTCCATGTTTAAATTAGAGAAATTGCTAAACCAATTCTCAGAACATCAATTTAATTTAATTTTTAATTGTAAATTGTTGATTATATTCAATCTATCCATATTTTTTTATTAATGTCCTAATACTACTACAAGAGTGTAACAATATGCTGTCTGAAACATACTAGTACTGAGTGATCTCTTTGATATCTAAACTTTTTTTAATTTTTATTTATTTAATAAAAGTGACGGAACTAGTAAAACGTTCACCTGATGGTAAGTGCAACGTCCGCCCATAACAAAAGCTATGTCACCCAGAACAGTGTGACACCACAATGCGCTCATCATCCTGAGACATCAGTTCTTAAGTCTCATATGCCCAGTAATTACGGTATTTCCTCAAGCCCTCAAATTAAAAGTACAATAATAATTAATCTACTAATCTTTTGCTTATTTTAAAAACATGATGCAAGAATCGTTTTCCTAATAAGCCCAATGATTGAATTTTAATTTCATTTAATTGAACAAAATTTTCTTTTACAAAAAAATTGATTTGAATGAAAAAGAATTGAACAGTTTTGTTATATTAACTTACACCAAAATGGTTATACAAGGAAAATAAAGGTTACCAATGTATTCCTTTTCGCAAGCAATAATGGCTTCCTCAGTAATTTTTTTAAATAAGAGCCTCCAGTAGACTGTCCAATCACGATCAGTAATATCTTCTTCTTCATCTACGCATTTTGTTTCATCATATGTTGCTCTTCTATTTTTATCGCTAAGAATATCATGTACTGCACCCAAAACTTTAAATTTTTCTGTAGCTTCGAGTTTTTTATCTTCACTGACTCGATCAGGATGCACTTTAAGTGATAATTGATGATAAGCCTTTTTTACTGAAAGCATAAAATAACATATAAAATATACTTAACGTATTGGTGAATATTATTTAAAACATATTTTAATAAATAAATATGAATAAACCTTCTTTATCCGTCGCCTTTTCAGTTATTTGTAAAACTTCATAAAGATTTTTAGAATTAAAATATTGTTCACATAATTGTAAAAGACCCATAATTTTAACTTTACACTTCGATTAATTTAAATAGTGAGATAAAAGGAGAAGCAGTTTACACGAAACTATAACGTTTATTATAAATTAATAATCAAATACTAACGATAAATGTCATCCGTCAAATTGACAACAATTTTAAGTTCCCGCAAAATTAGCAAATGTGACATTTAGCTCACAGTGCAGCTTAAAAATCACATTTGGCATTCATACGATACGACGCCTGGACTTTTGGCGCTAACTCGAAAAGTGTCAGTAGTGTTTTTATTGAATGTTGTAATTTCTGTGTATATTTTGAGTTTTGATGTTTTATATTGAGAGTTTATAATGCTCGTTAAAGTGTACAGTAATCGGAAAATTCAATTCAAGACAAAAAATGTACTTTTCGTTTTGTCTCCATCAATCCAGCAAATCTTTAGTAAAAGTCAACTATTATTTTACTGTCGATCGAAACGAAGTCCTTAATACAATTAAATGATTACTCGTTATTGGCAAAAATGGCTCGATTAGGTAGCCGATTGCCAGGGTCAAAAAAAATTCATCAGGACGGTTAATATAGGCCACAAAAAGTATTAACTTTTTAATCAAGTTTGTGCAATCGCACTTCATTTTTTTATAATCGTGTCAAATTGAAAAATTCTATAAAAGTTCAGAAACAGTTTTATATTTATTTTAAAATATTTTGTGGATAATGAACGCCAAACTTGCTTGTGGTGATAATAATGATGTTTTATCTACATCACCAAGACAGCTCGAAGAGGAAGAATCAAAACTAGTAAATGTAGAGGAAAATGCAAGTAAAGATTTAAATGGAATAGAAGTTGAGAATGTAACATTTAACCTCAGTGAAGTAACTACTCAATTAATTGATGACAATGAGGTTAAATTAAAAGAAAGAATTGCTCAATGTAGGAGTGTAATTGAATCTTTAAAGAACGAACTTAATGAAGAAAAGTCTAATTTGGAAAAGGAAAGTAAGGTAACCCAACAAGAAATATGTGAACCCAATTCCAGCGCTGTGGCATTCAATGGTGAATTAAATTCCGTACAAATTCATAAAAAAAATGTCGTTTGAAACTACTTCATATTCAGCTTCTTTAAATAGCAGATTGAATTGCGATGAAAATCTGATCGAATATGAAAAACAACTTCAACGCTATCAAAATACGCTAAATATCGCCCAGAAAGAGAAAAAAAATGCTATTAGAAAACAAATGCTCTCTAAGGCTTTTAATTTGAAACTTCTTGAAGTTGAAAATCAATGTAATATTGAGTTGCTTCGAGTAAAACAAAGTCTCCAGTGCTTGGAGCCATTACGAATGATAGCTAATAAATGGAAAGCTAGTACTGATGATACCTATGATTTCAACCGTTTTGAACTCATTCCTAGGTATCCAGAATTAAATTCCAATCCTTTCTCAGATTTTAACAGAATAGTAATGGATTCAGAAAATAAATCAACTCTTGAAAAATATGAAAATAAAGTGGAACGTAAATAAGACTGTTAGAAATGTTATTATTTTAAAATATGTTTTATTTTTACAAAGTTGTAATTTACTTAAATCTGCACCGCTCTTCTCATCGATAACGTCTACAGCAACGACCGATGTCAAGGAAGACAAGTTTCTAAATTGATATTTAGTTACCATCATCACGCCGTAGTGCACTCTTTGCACGCATGCAAAGTATATACTGGTTTTGATGAACAGTCTTGCAGTAGTTTCTATTGACGCATACAATATTATCACACATTCATTTCCAAACCCGCGTCCTCATCTGCTACTTCATCACGTAGTTACTATGTCAACCAAAAAACGCACTTCGTTCGTTCGACGAGGATATTCGCAACATTGACATAAGACAGGGGCCCATGTTAAAAATGCGGTTCATTAAAATAGTAATTTATCCAATTCAGAAAAATTAAATTATTTAAATGGCAAATTGTCCGCAAAGGTCAAATATACAGTTTCAGGTATTCATCTCCACGGGATCTCATTTTTGATTCACGCGTTACGAAATATGAAGACAAGCGAATTTTGGGAGTTACCTTTCTTAAATTAAATATTTGATCGTAAATCGTTTGATGGGGTATCTACTAACTGTTAGTAATTTTCAATTATTTTTTTCATGAAGTGATGAAACGAGCAAAACGTTCATCTGATGGTAAGTGCAACGTCTGCCCATAAGAAATGCTGTGCCACCCAGAAAATTTCTGTGTGACACTACACTGTGCACTCACCCTGAGACATAGGTTCTTAAGTCACATATGCCCAGTGATTACGCCAGCTGAGTGTCCTTCAAACCGTAATGTTTACACACTACTGCTTCAAGGTAGAATAACTGGCCCTGGGGTGGTGGTACCCACCTAGACGGACTCCTGCATAGGAATCCTACCACCAGTGAATATAGTAAAGTTATAGTGTATTATCTATGGATCTCTATTATATACTTAGAATAGAGATACGCAACTGACGATTCCGTTTATAAGGTGTACAAATCCTTGCACATGTATCCCGAGGGTGAACGTCGATAGTTTTCCAATAATGAAATAACAGTATCTAGTCATTGTGTTTTTATTTCACCTTACATACATATAGCTCCAGAGTCTTATTAAATTAGAAAAGATCTCAACACCGCGTTTTACAATAAATACAGTGACATCTGTTGACTTTCAACAGCTCTTAATTAATGAAAGACGTATTTCATGTCAAAAGGTTAATGTCATACATTGTACTTATGGTTTCAGTCTCTACTCTTTTTGGGTAATTCCGGAATTTTTTGTACACGTCACACATTTCTGAAACAAAGCTTTCACTAGCTGTTTAACCCTGAAAATCCAGTATTTTGATTGTGAATAACCTATCATGAGTAATGGTCCGCCATGAAGCGTTTGTTTGTGTGCATACAATACGATTAAATATGTTAAATGCGTTGTCTTAGGCAACAAATTAGGATGCTTACAATCCTAAGTACAGAGTTGTCAAGTCTTCCGCCAACTCTTAATATTCCGTTTAATAATCGAAGATCACTGCTTTTTGGTAAGTTATGATTTTTCGGATTACAGCCATATCAGTTTCAAAATGTTCTCCATGAGAGCGCTTTATAGCTAAATTTAATGCTCCCCTTAACTCAAATGTAGTGAGGTAACCCTTACTCTTAATAGAGTCCTTTTTGCAATTGCTAAAAAAGCCGTCTAAAGTACGCAGTAACTCTTACCATTCTGGTCAGTGAAGAAAATCTTTCCAACAATGATGGCTTCTGCTCAGAGGTAACGTGACATGAGTTTGTTTCTTCTACATTTGTAATTAAATCTTTAGGCTTACAGTAACTAATCGAGGGTTTACGTACCAAGTCTGGTCCTCGAAACTACATCTCATTATTAAGTAACTCAGCAGGGTGAACACCTCTGGAAGCATCGTTAGCAGGATTTTGTTTAGAGCTTACGTGCGACCAATTATGGGAATCCAAACTAGTCAACATTTCCGATACTCTATTTGCTACAAATACCCTCCAGAGCCGTGGTAGCTCAGGGGCTAGAGGCTCGCTTTAAATTTCATAGTACGCGAGTGACCTGGGTTCGATTGCCGGTGCCGGCACCACTAAAATTGTTAATTGCAATTTTAAGTGCTGATCCTACCACGTGCTCGGCGGTGAAGGAAAACATCGTGAGGAAACCTGCATGTCTGAGAAATAAAAAAAAATATTTCGAAGACATGTGAAGTCCGCCAACCCGCATTGGATCAGCGTGGCGGATTATTCGTAGCTCCAAAACCCTCTCAGAAATGAGAGGCCTGTAAGTACTGACCCAAGAGGACCTTTCTTAACACCATCTTGAATTACTCGTCTGTGTACCTCAGCTCCTATCAATATGTCAATACGACTCGGCTTATGATATTCTGGGTCTGCCAAAACCAGTCCAGTGACTTTGTCCATTTCATAGAATGTATCTTCCTAGCTGGTAAAAGAGAAGTTATAGATTTAAGTACATAAGCTTCTACATTTATCGCTACTTCTGGGTTGACACGTGATGTGATTTGTAAGTTTACCTTACCTCGGAGACTAAACCGTTATCTCCACCTACTCCTACTACTTTAGTACTAACAGAAGTTTGCTTCAAACCTAAAACCTGTACTGTAGATTCAGTAACAAAATATGATTGTGAACCCTGATCCAGGAGAGCACGAATCATAAAATGATCACCATTTTTCAACCTGGTCTTTACTAATGCTGTAGCAAGTAAAACCTCATTAAACTCCCTTTTTGTAGAAACACATTAAACCACATTTTTATCACTCTGAATCCACTGAATCAATATTGGATTTCTGGCTATCTATGTTTTCGACAGCAACCTTAATGTGGGTAACATTAAGGTTGCTAGGATGCAATAGCATGTGATGTTTACCTTTGCAAGAACGGCATCGCACATTATTATTATTAACAACCGTTAGCGGATTCAGATGTAAGGTTTCGTTGACTGAATAGTCTTTATAAAATATGATGACAAATGAACTTTTTATTATTATACCTTTGCTCTAGCATTTGCCAACATCTATCATAATTGGCTTCAGCTACTGGAATGTGCCTAATACGAGTAACTGTTCAGCTTCACCCGCTACGTAGCCTTTTAAATAGTGCAGTTTTTGTACACTGTCTTACACATTTGTGTTATGAATCAAAGAAACAACAAGTCATGAAAGGTATTCCATTCGAAATATTTGCCTGAAAACATAGGTATATTGATCTTTGGTAATTTAACGTGATTTGTTTTGCTTGTTTGATATTGTCCATCTTTTTGTCCATCAGAATCATTGAGTTGTAACAAAGAATTAAGAGTTTCTTTCATATCACATTTGCAATTCATATACACTTCTTCAGTCTTATCGTAAGTACGAGTATCATCACAAACGCAAGAAGAATTTTTTAACTTTTTACGCGGAACGTTACGTATCAAATCTTTGTGACCAGCTAAAAATTGAACCCAGTTGTTCAAGACTTTCTAAACGACCTTCTACATTCACCTTAGTTAAACGTTCCTTAAGACTCTTCTTAAAATTGGACAGAGTCTTATTAATGTGGTCACTTAAATCTTCTTGAAAATACATTAAAGTATCAAATGTGTTATCAGATAACTACCCTGCCGTAGATATTTTTAAAATGATGATGATGATGTGATGATGATAAATATAAAATATTACACTATTTAAATAACAGATTCCTTAGTTTGTTCTAAGACTTATATAAATAATAAAACAATTCTAAGTGTTTGTAAAACAAACTTCTGACACCGAAAATGTTGGTAGGATTCCTATGCAGGAATCCGTCTAGGTAGGTACCACCCTAGGGCCAGTTATTCTGCCGTGAAGTAGTAGTGTGCAAGCATTACTGTGTTTCGGTTTGAAGGGCACTGTGAGCTAGTGTAATCACTGGGCATTCGAGACTTAAGAACTGATGTCTCAGGGTGACGGGCGCAGTGTGGTATCACACAGAAATATTCTGGGTAACACAGCATTTGTTGTGGGCGGACGTTGCACTTACCATCAAGTGAACCGTTTTGCTCGTTTCGTCACTTTATTAAATAAATAAAAAAAAAGAAATACGGCATAAGTTCCCCGTAACTTCGTTTTTAATAGAACTATCCTAACTAATATTTACACAAATTATTCTAAGTACAAACTAACAAAATTTTTGAAAGTTTCTGATTTCGAACAAATAAAGTTCCAACTATATGAGCACATATTCTTAAAATCAATAAGATAAATCGTCCTATGCGTAAGGTTCAAAATTGCGTAAACAACAAATAAAAAGTACTCCTCTGCTCTGCGATCCTCTCAGCTATGTAATACTGTGGCATAGGCCCTTGAAGTGGCCTAATCAGCTTTCACTCCCGGCGCAGTTTGCAAAACTGATTCCGTCTTCCTCAGCAAGTAGAACAACCTGCTCCAAGAAACTGGTCCCAGGCGCCAGTTCATTTACTCCACGTTTTCAGCAGCCCGCTGCCCGCGGGGGCTTAATATTCAAAAACCTGCACTCCAATAAAGTGCCCTCCGAAATGAAAACTAATAATAGTCATCCGGATTCGAAGAAAGAACCACGTACAAATCCTTGCACATGTATCCCGAAAGTGAACGTCGATAGTTTTCCAATAATGAAATAATAGTATCTAGTCAGTGTGTTATTATTTCACCATACATACATATAGCTCCAGAGTCTTATTAAATTAGAAAAGATCTCAACACCGCGTTTTACAATAAATACAGCGACATCTATTGACTTTCAACAGCTCTTAATTAATCAAAGACGTATTTCATGTCAAAAGGTTAATGTCATACATTGTACTTTCAGTCAGCGGTATAAAAACGGCATTAATTCTATAGTTCCTCATACCGATGGTAGATTGTTAATGATTTTTGAATGAACTTTTTATTAAAATCGGATCTATTCCGTTCTTTGCAAGTATTTAGAATAGATAATGTAACATAAAAAATACGTATTGACAATTTTAAGTAATTGTACAGAATAGAGCCAATCTGAATAAAAAAAAGTATATAAATCAAAAAAAATTAAGTTTTCATAGCAATCAAACTTATGTGCCTTACTGATTATATTTTACAATTTTTCTATCTAAAATTGTATTTTCTACTGTACGGTTTTTAATCAGTTTAACACATCGGTTGTTCAGAACTCATGAAACAGTGCAGCAATTTATTAAAATATTAAAGGCTGATTTAACAAGCATTTGACTAAGCATTGGTTTTAAGCAGTTTTGCAAAAATTGCTTAGCGTTAAGCTAAAATTGGAGACTTATTTTGTACTACAACATTTTAAAAGAATTGGATTGGATTGTTGCTAAACGTGGCGCCAATTATCGATGCTTGCGAAGATCTCATGCTTTCTTATAATTAGTATTTACAATTTATATTATAGTCTGAAATTAAAATAAATCCTGTCCACGGATTCTCTTACCCAGGACTCACGGCGCAGAAGTCATGTACACTGTATATTAGGCCTCACAGTCGTGATATTACTTATCATATTAGTTGAGTTTCATGCGGTATAACCATTGGAGTAGATACTTAGATACATTGGTTTAATTTTCCGGGGAAGCTTGGCCCCTGAAAAGTTTTGGTCAATGAAGCCGAACCCGAATGTACGCATTAAAGCAATTTCTACTTGAAGTGTTGAGCCATATTTTGTAACAGATTAAGTAATTTTAGTAAAGATCAATTCGTACGTTGTTTATTAGACAGTGGATTCGCAAATGAATTTTATAACTGCGCATTATGCAAGAATATGCATCTAAACCTAAGCGTCTGTTATAATCAAATTGAGGTCGTCACCCTGCAGCTGCGAATTACCTTTGTTCAACATAGCAAAGATATCAGTCAAGTTGTAAATATCTGTTTTACAATTATTCAGATTTCCTTTCAAATTTGGATTTATTATCTTGTAAAAACTCGAACACAAATTCAAAACAGCTGCAAATCTTGCTAAGCAAGAGCTTTATGATAGCCAGCGAACTTCAATGTGCAGAAGTAACCGAGTAAAGACTCCGTCGTTTTCCTCACATGGCTGAGAAAATAACCGAGAGTTACAAAGAATTGCTTCGAATCTTGTTGACAGCATTTATAACATATTGTAAAGAACATACCAAAGATATCAGTCAATTTATAAATATCTGTTTTACAATTATTCAGATTTTCTTTCAAATTTGAATTTTATCTTGTAAAAACTCAAACACTAATTCAAAAATAGCTGAAAATCTTGATAAGAAAGAGCCTCTTGATAGCCAACGAACTTCAGTGTGCAGAAGTAACCGAGAAAAGACTTCGTCGTGTTCCTCACATGGCTGAGCAAATAACCGAGAGTTCAAAGAATTGCTTCAAATCTCGTTGACGTCGTTGAATCGCATATATGCGTCAAATACAGAGCAAGTTAAAACGTGCCTGAAAGACTTGTACGCTCGAACTCATTATCCTTTACAAACTCGTCCACGCTTATTGACTTGCAGAGTTTTTCATCTTGTACATACTCGTACTAACTATCTTGCGACTTGTTGAGTTTTTTAAAAGTACAACAATGTTACTTAGGGGTCGATATTAACCACTTTGGGAATACCTGGCTGTAAAGGGTTCCGTACATTTTAAATTTTATTCCCACTTCAATTCGAAATTTACGTATAACGTGACATCGCTTGTTGTCGATAATATTACTGACAATTTACCAACTGCGCTTGTTGATAACACTGCTTTATCATAATTATAAGGTTTACCGCTCGCCGACGAATCGTTTGCCACCCCCGGTCGTATCGCTGTGCTGATCGGGGCTTCGTTATTTCCGCAACTGCTACTACCCCGTGTTGTGAGCAGCAATTCTTCTACACCAACCTTTGTGCAGACCGTACTGGGTTACATCATAAGCACTGTGCCCGCGTTACCTTCGTGTTGTATGAATATAATTTTGCTCACGTGTTCTTTGATTTAGGTTTAGGTCTGAGCCGTCTTGAAAAAATTCTGGCAAGTCGATGAAGCTCCGTTTAGCTCGTCCGATGACTAAGTCACTTGACGAACTAGAGTGTGAATGAATATAATGATAAAAGATTATATGATAATAGATTGACACTAGCAGATATACTGTAGGCCTCTCCTTTTGCATCGATGTGTTTTCTTTAGGAAACTCACTCGAAGTAGCGAAAAAACGCTTTTTTTTGCTTAGAACTGCTGCTTACCGTGACGTCATTCGCGAATATTTGATGAAAGATTATTTATCGCCCGCACCCTGTAGAACTACTCATTAAGAGCTTTGGCTACTAAAGCTCGATATCGATGACGTTCCACCGCGTCTCATTATAGAGATTCGGCAACTTTAGCTCGACGCTCCCGCTTTTAAATTATTTTTAATTCCGCGTGATTAGGACCTTTACGATAGCTGTGTTTTCCGCTTGCTTGGATTATCCGAGGCTAGCGAACGCGCCTACGGCGCCGTCATCTACTTACATTGCTGACAGTATTCGGAAATTGTTGCCATGGTCGAAAATCGGCCAGGAGAACATCAACTCACGCTAAGTTTAGGCTAAGCCTGATTTTTCCGAATGGCCCATGAGTTCACGCGCACTTGATAATTTCCGATTTAGATTTTGACACGCCTTTACTCGAACTCGCAGGGCGTACGTCGTCGTAGACTAAGATACTGCGCACTATCGTGTTTTTGAACCGTTTTATGAAGAATGATAGCACTGATCTGAATTGATTCAACCAATAGGTTTCCGGCAGAGTAGAATAGCTTATACCTCTTTCCTACCGAGGTGTCGTAAGAGGTGACTAAGGTGTTGTACGGACAGTCTTTATTCTCGCAAAATAACACCATAATATGCAACGCTGTCACTATACTGCTAGTGGGAACGCAATAGGGACTAAAAATTCCTTGACTCGTTACCAAAACGGCGGCGACGTCGTTCAAAGTCAAAATCATAATTTCATTATTCAATTTAGGCTTGTTTAAAGCTCTTTTAGACATCAACATCTTACACCGGTTCAAAAAATTATCTTCTCAAAAAAGAAGCGACAAGAAACTCTGGGGTCTTTCTCTTTTTTTTCAATGCCATATTACATAATGTCATTTATAAATTACATAAAATCTAGTACTAAACGATAAATTTAGTAGCCAGGGGGCTTGCAAGTGCGGAGTATGAGTTATTACCACACATCTTTGTCCTCTATGTAATGATCTTTTTTATAATACGCTTTATATTATAATGCCTATAATCTAATGTCTTATTGACCAGTTTTTTAAAAGATATGTTAGATTTTTAGACTTTACTACTACATCATAAATTTAGTAGCCAGGGGGTTTGCAAGTGCAGAGTATGAGTTATTTCCACACATCTTTGTCTTCTATATAATGTTTTATACATCTACTAAGAAAAGACTTTCTAGTTTTAGTCAGCCTAAACATAGGAACCTCTAGCATGTGTTGTTAAATAAATTAATCTTTTCCGTCCGTACATAATATTTTCCAAAGTAAACAACGACGGGAAGTGTCAATAGTGATTCCAAAGAACACAGTTGAATTTGCAATCGTAAGATTAGAATTCTGTAAATTAATATTAATATTATGCTCTGACTTAGACATTTTAAAGTGTAAACATTTTGTTTTGCCTACATTTAAAACTAAATTACTTGCAGCAAACCATGTGGTAACAATATCTAGAGTTTAATTGTGCTGTTCCAGCGTTAAGTCATTTCTGTTAACTTTAAGCAACAATGATGTATCATCGGCAAACAGAACTATCTCAGACAATTTTTGTACCAAATAATGGTAGATCATTAATGTAAACCAAGAACAGAAATGGACCAAGGATCGATCCCTGAGGAACAGCCATTTTTACTGCACAACCTGATAACATAACACCGTTGATGGCCACTTTATGCTTTCTATTTGTAAGGTAGAAAGATAAAAGATCCAGCGCGGCTTCACGAAAGTCGTAGTATTTAAGTTCACATATTAAATTTTTATGTTCCACACAGTCAAATGCCTTTGCGAGGTCACGAAACACACCAACTGTGATAAGTTCAACCGCTGACAACCTACTCGATAGACATTCATTGATGGATAAAATGTTCCAGTCTTTTTCGAAGAGAGAGAGAAGCGAGTATCATGTGTCATGGTTAACAAACGCGTCAGAAATGGAATAAATCCGGTAGCGATACCTGTTAAGGAAAGTACTATAGATTTGATATTTTTAAGGTAATCCTTTAAGGCCGTGGCTCTCTAAATTTACGAGTATATATTTTTTCGATTGTAACCGCACTTATAAATATTCTATTTAAACTATATGGGCCAATGGTCTGCAATAAACATTTTTTTTATAATAACCGTGGACTCTAAATCATAATATTAGAAGATAATATAAAAAGTAAAAGTAAAGTAAAGTAACAGCCTGTATAGGTTCTCTCATTTCTGAAAGGGTTTTGGAGCTGGGAATAGTCCGCCACGCTGCTCCAATGCGGGTTGGCGGACTTCACATGTCTTCGAAATATTTTTTATTTCTCAGACATACAGGTTTCCTTACGATGTTTTCCTTCACCGCTAAGCACGTGGTAAATCAACACTTAAAATTGTAGAACAAATTTAGAGGAAAAGACGACTGGTCAGTTTTATTGTTGTATTCCGCCTTTTTCGTGTAATGTGGAATTTCGTTGCTGTCCATTCCAATCTGGCACGTGTATCATTATCACTACATAGTTTAAAACGAAGTTCGCCACCGCGTCTGTCTGTAGGTCTGTCTACAGAAACTTTCTTCTTTACTATTGTAATAGATCTTTCCTATTGTATAGATTTTGAACAGAGTTTTGCAGAGTGGGCTACATATATGGTCTCTGCCTACTCTTACATGGCAAAAGGCGCGATTGTATGTATGATGCCTAAATAAAAATTAAATATTTGTACTAACCTAAAATGTTAAAATAAATGTCATCATCTCATCTAATTGAGCAAATAGCAAAATTCATTAATACGTTCTATACATATTTTTTTTAAAGTTATTTTATATATGAATGTTTCTTACCATATCATCAAACAGTGGTAAAATATGTACATTAAATTAATTCGCATGCTACAGCAATTAAATTAACCAAAAAGAGTGCGAAAATCTGATTTCAATAAATCAAAAGTCGAGAGGACCTCCTTAGTGGACCACACACATAGAGGCACGCGCTTCGAATGCTGCCGACTTTTTATTCTTGCCGCCGTGCGTCCGTCGTATGTGCTCGGTTGTTTTCGGCACCCGATCGGAAGGCAATCCCGTCGACATCAAATTCGTCTGCTTGCGCCTGCGCGTCGTTTAGTTAGGAACTTGAATTTTATTTTAATAAGATTCCAATTTGTCAATTAGAGGGCAACGCATGAACCGAACTGGTTTGACTTCTTTACACCTTGTATCTTTATAAGTTAATGTTCATTTTTAGGGTTTTATAAAGGACAAAACTTTAAAGTGAAAGAACTTTTTAAACATGTCAATTTTATTTCATCAGAAGGAATTATTTCGGATCTGTAATTTATTGTGCATAATTTATACTTTATATATTTATACGAGTGTATAGGGAAAAGAAGCATTTATGTTCGTAATACATAAAAACTCAATGAAAGGAAGAGAATATTAACATTAATGATCTACCATATTTGGTACCAAAAATGATAGATATGTTTGCCTTTGATGCGTATTTGATATTTAAGTCAACAGAAATGACTTAACGCTGGAACAGCACAATTAAACTCTAGATATTGTTTCCAAATGGATTGCTGCAAATAATTTAGTTTTAAATGCAGGTAAAACAAAATGTTTACACTTTAAATGTCTAAGTCGGCGCATAATATTGATATTAATTTACAGAATTCTAATCTTACGATTGTGAATTCAACTGTGTTCTTTAGAATCACTATTGGGACACACATTTAAAAAATAGCTCAGAATTAAATTCTGCCATTTTTATATACGATAATAAGAAGGCTGATGAAGCTACAGCTAAATTAGTATATTTTGCATACATCCACAGTATTATGTCCTATGGCGTATTACTGTGGGGATTCGCACCTGGATTGAAAACAAAAATTATTTTCCAAAAACAAGCATTTCGGGCAATCTTTAACTCGGGACCTCGCTAGTCGCTACGAGAACTATTCAAGGAGACTAATATTTTGACACTTCCGTCGTTGTTTATTTTCGAAAATATAATATACTTACGGAAAAACATTAATTTATTTAACAAAAAATTTACTGTATCCTGTAGAATAGGTCGAGGCGACACGCTAGAGATTCCTATGTTTAGGTTGGCTAAAACTAGGATGTCTTATCTTAGTAGATGTATAAAATTTTATAACAAAATTCCTAAAAGTGTCACGAAAATCGGACATAGATTTTAAAAAACTTATCAAGAAGACATTATATAGAGGACAAAGATGTGTGGAAATAACTCATACTCTGCACTTGCAAACCCCTGGCTACTAAATTTATGATGTAGTAATAAATTTTATGTAATTTATAAATGATATTATGTAATATGGCATTGAAAAAAAAACCCTAGAGTTTCTTGCCGGTTCTTCTCTGAGAAGGTCATTTTTTGAATCGTTGTTTGAAATTTTTTGAATTTTGACGTTCATAAGAGCTTCGAACAGACCTAAATTGAATAAAGAAACGTTGACTTTGACTTTGAATATCTAGATAATAAATGAAGTTGATACTGTGTAACCACAGTAATACACACTTAGGATATTTCAGTGTTAATTAATCTTAATTCAATTAGCAATATTTACATCTTTTATAACCTTCGTAATGTAAGCGGATTTTGCAAAGTTACATCACGATCTATTACTTAACTGATGGAAAAACAATAGAGAGACAAACAATATTCCTAAAAGTGCAATAATTCATGTGTAACGGTATTCACATATTCCTTTTATCAAGTGGAGGATAAAGAAGTTTATTGTTAAATTAGAAACAAAGAAGGACGTCAGTTTATTTGGTACAAACAAAAAAATTAAATTATCATCGGAAAACAGTGAGTACCAGATAGTACCTACGCTAAAGTAGTGCTAGGGTTCTGGTAATTCGCGTAAGGACCCTCTTTACCGTATTTACATGTTCAATCCTCCGCGTTTTTGTGAAGTCGTGTCTTTTTTCGTCGTGCTTTAATTTATTGATATCTATTTTATTTGTAAGGTGCATTTTACCCTAGACTTGGGTAAGAGTAGGTATTATTTGTTGATTTCGGTTATTAGGTGATATGCTGGCACTTCGTAGCTCGTTTAAATATACAGACGGCGGAAAAAACTACCTCTCTAGTTGCCAGGCAGCATCGTCTAAAGTGTGAGTCGTTAGATACATCGATTGCAAATCTGTCTGCCAAACGTAATGTTATCCAATGTCCAACAGTGGACTATCAATAGAGTCTTATATTAATAATAGTTAATAATCTAATTCTAATACTTTTCCGTTAACTTATTGTGTGTTTGCTCACCAAATGTAAAAGACTGTGTGTGTGTACAACGCGAAAAGTACTGAAGCCATCGACTTTAATTACAGTTACTCGTTAATACAATAAATGGTTTTTATAATAACCAAATTAATTTTTTTTTATCATGCGACAGTCCACTGCTGCTCTAAGCCCCTGCCAATGTTACGGTTACATTTGCGTTTCCAAATTGCCGTCTCCACTTCAGCATGCGTTTACTCCAACGTCTGTTTGACGACCGCGTGCCCTAGTGGTCGGTTAACTTGACTTTCCGTTCATCAAGTCCATGGTATTCGGACCCAGCCGGAGCCAAAATTTGTGCTAAAACGCAAAATGTTGGGTTTCGAGTTTGATTGTGTTGTGATTGTCCCCGTGTTTCTGACTCGGCATCCTAGCCTACCTCCGATCTTATCGCATCAGCGGTACATCGGACTACCCGAGGTTGGGACGAGTGAGTGCCTCTGTATTTGCTCGTACACTTATGGCACTATAATACTCGTATCTCTTGTTCCAGGAGAACATCATTCCAACGCATAACAATAACTTTTGCAACAAATGTTCCTTTGTTTCCAATTACTTATGCAATAAATAAGTTCCTCAAGTATATCGTTACACTCGATGGCCCTCGACAGTAATGTCATGAATTCAGGGCTAATACATGAATGCTACCAACGACTAAATGAGGTATGTCAATTCAATAATATAACCCTTCAATGGATTAAGGGACACAGCGGATCTAGAGGGAACGACTCTGCGGATGAACTTGCTCGGGGGGGTTCCAACAGGTGTGCCGTGGGACCAGAGCCCATAGTCCGGCTTCCCCTCGGGTATGTTCGTACGCTAATCTGTAACCGCACTTGAAACCAACATGCACACCTCTGGACAAACCATCCAGAGTGCAGACAGGCAAAGGAAGCTTTGCCTGCTATAAACAATCGCTAGGTGCTACTCCGTCTGAAAAAGCCCCAAATCAGAATGGTCAGTAGCGCCATAACAGGACATGGATCATTCAACAAACATCTGTTTTCTTTAGGTGTCACGGACAACCCTCTGTGCAGAGCCTGCATGGAAGCGGATAAACGGCGTCCCATGTCCTGCTGGACTGCCCAGTGGTTGCAGAATACCGGGCTAAGTATCTCGGTTTGCCGAGATCTCTCCCCGAGGTCGTGCGCAACACTAAAGGTTTGCTGCGGTTCCTGGAGGAGATCGGTTGGCTCGAATAAATAAAATATTCCTGCACAAATTCAAAATACGCGCATAGACGTGGAGTTGCGGAAATCAGCCCGTAGCAGTCTACAATCTACAATATCGTGACACTCAAAAAATTAACTGTTTTTATTTTGTTTTATTTTGTAGGTGTATTTTATCAAAAAAAAATCCAAATAGATTAAACTAGACACTACTAGAATTGCACCTACGACAGAACTTTAAAAAGTTTTGATGTTATATAACATGATAAATAATGCCCTGTGCCACTTTCTATATAAATAAAAATCAGTTGCCGCAAATATGAAAGATCACCTTTGAATGGCTCGACCGATTTGGCTGTTTTTTGGTTGTGTTTGTAATTATCAGGACAAGGTTTTTTTAAAGGATTTTTTTGGTTCGAGCGACTCTGAGCTGGTGTAGTAGTCTTATAGTAATCTTTTCGGCTCCATAGGTTGAGTACAAGCACAACGCTCCAGTGGAAATGTTTTACACTGTGAAGAGTCTTCACTCTTTTTAGAGAAAAAGAAAACCGGACGTGCTGCTTTCTGCCCAATCCAAATCCTAATTGAACTTCGTTGCATTTGCTGGCAAAGGTAGACATAGTCTTCAACATCATCAAGAACAACGCTGTCGTCGACGGTAATTGGTGCCAGTCTGATGAAGTCATTGCACTTTTTTATTTGATCAACAGACTGTTTACTCTAAACATTACACCAAAATAAATTGGTCACGGTAACACAACATGACTTTCTCATATTATTTCATACTGATACTGAGACACTTTAGAAGGATTTATTAAGGTTAACATTTCTTAGAGTTCGTGCAACGGTTCTGCTACACATCGTCCAAGATAAAATATCTATTGACAATATCAGTAGTTAGTTTTTTGTGACGACCGCGTGGCCTAGTGGTCAGAGTACCTGACTTCTAAGCCGCGGGTCCTGGGTTCGAATCCCAGCCGAAGCCAACATTTGTGCTAAAACATAAACTGTTGGTTTTCGGGTCTGGTTGTGTTGTGATTGTCCCCGTGTTTCTGTCACTGCATCCTAGCCTACCTCCGATCTTATCGCATCAGCGTTACATAGGGCGCGGGAAGGTTGGGACGAGTGAGTGCCTCTGTGTTTGCGTACACTTGTGGCACTATAATATCTCCTGCGCAGTTATTAGCTCTCGACAGTAGTCGGCAGTTGTCGCCGTGGTCGAAATCGGCTAGGAGAACATCATCATCAGTTAGTTTTGCTAGGAAAGAATAAATAAATGAAATTGATATCAAGTTCATTAGCCTATATAAAGTCCTTTTTACATATAGGTCTCTGCCAAGTTCTCCAAGGGAGGATCTGCTATAATCGCAACGATATGTTGGTGGTCGTAGTATCAGATGTAAGGCTCCTTAGACTAATAAAATGATCGTACAACTATAAAAAAATCAATGATTAAATGCAGAAAATAATATACATATCGATTTTTGCAAATACAATAACCAATAAATGTGATTTCAATTAAAGAAAGCACGAAATTACAATTACAAAATAAACAAAATATCAGATGCAATTTCATGTAGTCGACCTCAAATCGATGTTGTCGTCCATATGGCTCTGAGCGACATGCTACCGGACGAATTTGTATGTGCTGCCTGAAGAGCTTTATGGTAGGGTAAACAGTTTAAAACACTACAGGCCATCGTCGTGTTGGTCAAGCACTCTCTTCCATTAGCCTCTACTGACACCTTGGTCGGTCTTTTGTCGAAAATATTGTTTGTTCTTAAGCACACAAACGAGGTGCCGGCGCGACACTCACTCACCACTTGGTACAGTTTGCTTTTGCTGCCTTTAAGCGGCTTGACAGATCACAAGTGTTATTTTACATGATCGAAGCGCTGATAGGTATTAGGATAGGGTTTGTGTATAATTACAAATCTCAGATATAATTGATAAATATATAAATTAAATAACTTTTGGTATTATTCATATATTTTTTTTAAATTGACGATTGAATGGTACTTCGATATGAGGTGTAATCTATATAATTAATACGTGAAGAAGAAGCGAGGAATCAAAAATGTAAATTATTATATGTTACAAAAACATTCATCGTCATCGTTTCAGCCTTTCACAAGTCCACTGCCGAACATAGGCCTCCCCCTCATTTTGGAGGGATTTTGTCCATAGTGGCAACTATGGCAAAATCCCGCTTGGCAGGCGGGTTGGCAACTGCAGCTTATTTACTCAGATGTTCTAGGAAGCTGCTGTTGCCCATGTCTTGGTACTCATTTTCCATCTGTCGACTTTTACGACACCCGCGGGATGTGATGGGGTGGTAGATTCTCATAGGCCGCCACCATACGGCACTCTTAGGCCGCCACCACATGGTGTTATTTACGTTCATATTGACAATGTCAATCACATAACAGATATTTAAAATGTAGCCAACAAATAATTACTTATACTCAAGAACTTACAAACTTAAAAAAAGTATGAAGTATGTTGGAAATTCGACTACTGTCGCGCAACTAGTAATTATAAATGGACGATTTCATTTACCATATAGTAATTTAAAAAAAAAACACTAAAAAGGGGTATGTTCTCAGCAGCGGATTTTAAAGCTGTTAATATACTATTATATATATTGCGTATACTTCAGAACGACATAAAGTATAGGTTTTTTTAAGTTACTTTCGCCTCAAATCCTATAACATTACGAGTTTATCTAAACTAATGTAAGTGCAGTTCTTTGTTGCTTTCTATAAGCATATTTTTTTTGTGAGTTGAAATGAGAATGGGCGAAAGTAAGTTTTGTCTACTATTTATGAATGAAAGGAAAGCGTGATGTCATCGAACTTGCATTATCCCTCGTTTATTGGCTTATTTTATTGCGTGTGAATTATGGGTATTGTTTTGTTGGACACTTGCTTAGTGGTTCGCCGCTATCAGCACTGGCGCCGGTATTTGCGTAAAAACTAAGAGGATGCAATAAACTGTGGCCTTAATATTTCATTGTTACGTCACTTCCTTTCCATTTATAATACCTAATATTTACACATGTTACATATAACAAAAATTACCTTCTATTTTTATTTTACACGTGACAACAATGCAATTTTAGGATAAACGCAATATTTTTTGTGCAGCGATTTCGATTTCCGTCCGTACTAAAGACAGTGTGGAAAAGATTTTAAATAATCTTATCAAGCGTTTGCAGTACAAAGTATTGCAGGTTCACAAGCACGACTCATTCACACTTTTTTTGTTCATCCTCTGTACCTATTTCTATACTATGCTTCAGCTACTTCCGAGTATAACGATAAGGAAGTGTTCTGCTTTTCGACTTAATGTGTAGTTGCCACTTACTAATTGTTAATTTACTTGTGCAAAGAAATTTTTAAGCTATTAATATAAATTGATTTTTAATGGTAATACAAGCGTCTCAATTAACACACCAAGATATAAAGCTTTTTATCGAACTTGTGATATTTGGGTTATACTCGTAATTTAAATGTTTGACTAAATGTGTTTATGCAATAAAAATAAACAAGTTAATGTCGGTATATTTTGTGACGCCAGTCGCTGCTGATTTGCTTATACATTGATGGGTTTACGCAAGTGATGACTGATTGTTGTGGTTTTCCAAGATATTGTTTTACGTAAGAGTAGATTTCGCAAAAATGTATGTTGCATATTCCTATATTATTTTAGCACTGTTGATCTTTAGTGTGGGGAGAGAATCCATCATCATATCTCTTCCGATGGATCAGGTAAAATTCGAATAAAGATGATTGCCATAAAATATCAATATTTTTCCGAGCCTTCGAACCTAGAACAACTATGATGGTGTTCTAGGATCGAAAAATGAAAATTTTTACTATATATCACCGTTTCGTTATGAAGTTTATCCGACGGAGAAGAAACAGGCGAAAAAAACTCCGTAGGTATCCTCTTTTATTTTTACCAGCGACCTTCAGCTAAGAATACGAATACGCCGTTAGGAAATTAGGCTCGGCATTAATGATAGTTTGTGAACAAATAACATTTCTATGATAATAATTCATTAGGGAAATTAATAAAGAATAGTGATGCGAGAATTACTGTATTTAAATTAACAAAATCCAACATTCACAAATATATCTTTTGACTCAATATCAAGATAATATCTTTATAACTAAATACTTAGGTGAAATTTTTGCATAAAACTTTTTTTTAGTAAGGGCAATCACAGAGTTTATTTTACAAACCAGATGATAAAGGATGAATGAATTTCATTTATAATGCTTGATGTAAGTTATCGTAATATTTGTTATAAATAATATATACTTATATATAGCAATTAGAATATATTCTGCTGCATCTTGTTCAGTACGTTCGAGTTAGTGTAAGAAATCCGGAAGAAAACAAAAGATGAATTCCTATGACTTATGAGCTGATTATGCGACCTATGCATTTTATTGTACGAGCAAAGTCGACGCATTGCGTACAAATTATCCTAAACGGGCACTCTCTGTTATGTAAATGTGCATATAAATTTCCCTCTAAAGCGTCTCTTTTCTAGGTCAGAGTTGAAAGGGAAGCCGTTGCGTTGTTTCGTCGTTGAGAGTAAATTAAGTAATGGGTCTCTTGACCCTCTATAGTGATTTTACGAAGACTTAAACAATATTTTCTGTGATAAGAAAGATTTAATTTTGATATAAAAACGGATGAAAATATTTCTACGAGTATTCAACAAAATTTTTTTACTTTGACCATGTTTAATTTGACAATGTCTAGGTAGACGTTTTTTTTATTAAAACCAACGTTATGTCACAAATCTGAGGTAGATCTTCAGTAGGGTTGCGGTAAAAGTTGATGAGCATATTGGTTCCTATCTCTGTATGTCAGCCTGTCTCGACTATGGTATTTTACTAAACTGACATCGACAGAGTTTCAATCTATTGCTATGAATATACGGGTAATAGCAACTTCGTAAAACAATTACTGCGTTTACATGGAATGGATTAAAATCTTTCGTGCGATCATCGACTGACCATCACTTAGGCGTTTAATAAATCCTTCTTACTCTGCAAATTATTGAGATAAGTATTTAACTTTAACCTAACACCACTATGTTCATTGCCATAGGATGTCACCATCATCCGAGTTTGCTGTTGTCATCTTTAGGGCAAGTGTGTATAGGCATTGTCTATCCGGTCGCTCACCGTTTAGCACCAAACATGCGCGTATATGCAAAAAAAAATATTATATAGGTATTTATTTTATTTATTCAACAAAAATATATGTTTTGTTGAATAATACGAAATTATGCCAATGTGTGGGAGTGACTTTTGTATTGAGACTAAAATTTTATAAACGACATTTTTTAAGCTACATTTGAAGAATACCGCTTCTTAGCAGAAATTTGATATTATGCGAAATAAATACTGTATTTCTTTAAATCCACTCTTTTGCACTCTGAATGAAATTAATGGGGTCGTTTAGATTGGAGGATTTGGCAAAGTAAAAGATGAACGTCTTGGTCGACGATTACCGAAGGCTGCCGTATAAGACAGTTTGAATTATGAGTTGATAGAATCAGGCGACTCCGTCTTTATTTAAACCATATAAAATAGGGTCGAAATTTAAGTAATTACGCTTCAGACCAGTGCGCCATACTCTCTCTCTCTTTTGTCCATCATCGTTTTGAAGAACGAAGCAGTTTCTTTATTTTTGTCATTTCTAAAAAAAATTTCAATTTTAAACAGATACGAAAGAGGGTTTCAACAATCAATTGACGTTGATTTTCATCGCAACTTAGAGCGATTAATAACATGGCCTTTGAAGTTGAATTACTTCTACTTTACTTATTTTTCTACTCACTTATAGGCACATATTGAAAATGATTACACCGTTTTTGAATCGTTTAAAAGATGGAATAATTATTCACATAGAAATAAATCTTTTTTGAAATGGTAACATTTAAAAAAAGATTTATTTCTATGTGTTATACAAACCTTCTCTTAAGTAAACATTTATAGATATATATTTTCGGTGATGTAATTGCTGTTAGCCTTCTCGGCTTTTACAGCCTCATCGGATACTGTGCTCGCGTGCCAGGTTTGGTTTGACCCAAACATAAATAAATAAATAAAAACTCCTACAAGAACCTCGAAGTTCGGACTGTGTCGCGTTCGCTGCGTGCTTTCGCGATTTCGAATATCTTAAATATTTTAAGTCGTCTAATGACCGCCCGAGGGAGGCTGCGCGCGTCCATTCGGACTGTCGACTTGGGTGTCGGTAACTCTGGGCGGTGAGAACCGCCCTGGAACACGAGTGAATCGTGTGTACGCGGTGTGATTATTGACTATTGCGCGCCGCTCTCTGCGGCGGTCGCGCATCGTGGTGCGTGTTATATTAAAGCTATTGAATGTGTGTACAGTGTGGCCAGGATCGTGACTGACAGTATCGTGGTCAGGAAGAGCTGAGACGTCCGTGTCGTCTAGCACGTTTCGCGGGCGACGTTTGCGTTCGGTCGCGTTTTTGTTTGGTCGGTAATTTGCTGCTTTAACCACCAGCGGGTTTGAATGAACCGCGGCTTTTTCGAAAACCGCCGTGATAATTCTCTGAAGTGTTCAGAGATTAAGGGCATTTCACAGTCGCTGTGAAGATCTAAATTGCGTTGATACCAACCGGCTTCCGGTGGCAGTTCGCAAGAATCGATTTTGAACGCTCTGTAACTTCTTTAATTGATTGCCCGTCGCGTGAGCGAAAGCGACGCAAGCATAGTCCATTACGGGTCTTATGCAAGTCTTGCAGGACCAAGTTAATGGGTATAGACGGCTTGAGATAAAAGCCGCTCTATCGCGTATGTTTTTAATGTGTGCAGCGAACTGACATCGCTGCGTCTAAAGTGACCTCGAAGTATTTGACGCTCTTTTCCCAAGGAATAGGGCGTCCGAACAGGGTGATCGTGCCTAGCTGATTGTTGCCGATTGGGTGACATCGTCTAGCGGGCTTTGGTGTGCCCCTTGAGAAGTATATCGCTACAATTTTCTCTGGGTTTACCTCTACTCTCCATTTCCGGAACCATTCGCCTAGGCGATCGGCTGCGGCTTGGAGTTGAATCGTTATGCGGCCCTTGTGCTTGTCGGAATAGTACAGGGCCGTGTTATCTGCGAAAAGCGCAAGATTGACTTTCGGGTCTTTAAGGATATCGCTAGTGTATAGCGAGAAAAGGAGTGGGGAGAGGCAGGAGCCCTGAGGGACACCCGCTCGGAGAGGGCGGCGTGAGGAGCGCGTTCCCTCTACCCGGAAGCGAAATAGGCGGTTAGACAAGAAGGCTGGTATGATTTTCACGAGTCTGTCTGGCACTTTAGTGTGATACAACTTGTAATACAAGCCGTCGTGCCAGACTTTGTCAAATGCCTTTGCGACATCGAAAAATAAGGCCCCTGTGCCTACAGGCTTAGGGCGGTCGTTTAAATTCTCTAAAATGTGCTCCGTTAAGCAGTGCACTAGATGAGTACACGAGTGTTCGGGGCGAAAGCCGAACTGCTCGTCTGGAAGAATATTATTAGTAAGGACATAGTCTTTTAATCGACTGAGTATAATTCGCTCATACATCTTAGCCATCGAGTTGAGGAGACTTCTTGGGCGATAATTAGACGGAATGTTCCTAGGCTTATTAGGCTTCGGAATGCCTATAACGTCGGCTTCCTTCCAGTCGTCCGGGAAGGAGCAGCTGGAGAGGAGCGCGTTAAAAATACTGACTAACAGATACAATAACGGCGTAGTTAGACATTTCATCATCCCTGTTGTTTATGCCGTCGAGGCCGGGCGCGGATCGGTTTTAAGATTTTGACTATCTTAGTGACTTCGTCGAGAGTCACTGGAGGCAGTGGTTCGTCCCACTGGTGGTATTAGCAGCCCTGCGTTCGAGTTCCGCGGCCACCTGCTGCAGGTGGTCGGGATCCGCAGGCGCGAGAGACGGAGTGCATTGGCTCTCTAAACTGTCTGCGAAGCATTCGGCTTTTTCGCTGTCGTCGAAGGCGAGCGAGTTATCGTTAGATCTAATGAGTGGCGGCATGGGTGAGATCGGCTCTGCTTTGAGAGAACGTGCCAGTGTACGACGGCTCGATTTCTCCAAGCATAGTGTCCCAGCTGTCTTGATTGTACTCAGATAAGCGCTCTTTAATATCTCTTTGTAGGAGGCGCAGTCTGAGTCTATTTTCGACTGTTCTATATCTATCGTGCGCTTTAGTCGCACGGTTATTTTCTCTAATCAGGCGTCGGAGGTCCGCCGGTAGGTTACAGCGTCGATCGCTCGACACCGTAACCGTCCGGGAGGATTCTCCGGCGGCTGTTTTGAGATGATTCGAAAAGGATTTTATCGCTCGGCAGGCTACCTCTGGCGATAGTAAGGCTACCTGAGTCGATAGTATTAGGAATTTCATCTAAGTGCTGAGAGCTCGTAGCCTCGAGTTTGACTCCAAGAGTACGCCAGTCCACAATGGTTTTGGTCTGAGTGACCTCACCATTTGGCTGACCCAGCTTAAAAATGACCGGAAGGTGGTCCGACTCAAGTTCGTGAAGCGTAACTATAGTGTCTATTGCTAAGTTCACGTCCTTAATTATAGCTACGTCTAGAATATCCGACTGCTGATGTAATTGCCTCGGTACTCTAGTTGGTGTTTCAGGAGCTATAACGTTTACGTTAAGGCTCTCGGCTAAGTTGTACAGTTTATTACCGTTCGTGTTATTAACGTTGGAGTTCCAACTGCCGTGCTTGCTGTTCAAGTCACCGGCAAGTATAACAGAACGACCTAAATCTAGTAGAGATTTTAAATCTCTTTTTAAACATTTATAGAGAAGACCGTTTATAAGTAAAGTTCGACGTGTGTTCATAGTATAAGAAAATCCCATCCCTTCATGCCATTTGTTATAAAGAGCTTTTGTTTTTTAGCTTACGTTTTATTAGTGGTGGAATGCAAGAACCCGTGCCGGTGGGTACAACAGCAGTGCTAGTTATTTTGCCGTTAAGTAGTAGTTTGCAAACATTACTGTGGTTAGTTCTGAATAGCAATGATGGCTATTATAAATACTGCGATATGTTATGGGCACTTGATATTTTTTTATTATATTTTTGCAGGTGGTAGGATTCCTATGCAAGAGTCCGTCTAGGTAAGTACCACGCCAGGGCCAGTTATTTTGCCGTGAAGCAGTAGTGTGCAAGCATTACTGTGTTTCGGTTTAAAGGGCACTGTTAGCTAGCGTAATCACTGGGCATATGAGATTTAAGAACTGATGTCTCAGGGTGACAAGCGCAGTGTAGTATCACACAGAAATGTTGATGTGATATAGTATTTGTTATGGGTAGACTTTACATCAAGGGAACGTTTTGCTCGTTTCGAGACTCTATCCAATAAAAAAAAATATGTCTGTTAATTTGTAGTTTGATAAAGTTGATCAAGACAAATAAAAAAAGTATTCCGTTATTTCCAAAAATCTTAACATTTGTGGTCACCAAGACGGATATAAACAAAGAATCGTTCAATAATTTATATTGGTGCGGCCTCGTGATAACCATGGCGAAGTCCTAATTGTGTTTCTACACACTCGTTAGACCGCAGTATAAATCTTCAAAACATGAACGAAAACGTAAAAACCACTGAAACGCAAATTCGATCCAGTTATGTTTATACACCGACGACGCTACAAATAATAGTCAACTATGATGCGGTATTACTAATGTTAAAAAAATTCAAGAAACATCAATTAGCATGATTTATATTTTACATGATTATTATTTTTTTATATTTTATGATGCCGGTATACAGTAGCCATTAAGTACTTGTAGAATAGAAATTTGAGAAGAAATTTTACAAATACATATGTACTCGTATAATGTTCGATATTGAACGAAAGTGCCACTCGCGCTTATCCCCAATTTAATATCATACGGCCAATATTTTGACTTTGACTTTGATGCATAATGCATCGAATTCGCGTTGGCCGTGGTTAAAAAAAGTTTTAACGTAAATACGAGAGCAAAACAATTAAATTGCGAAACTTATTGAATCAGAATGTACATTTGAAACTGGTTTATGTAAAATTTGTGGATTTTAATAAAGAATCTGATAAAAGTTATATTACTCGTACAATTGTTTATTACGTACAAATCAGCATTGCTAGTTTATACATACTAGCTGTGCCCCGCAGTTTCACCCTGCCGTTGAATTGAAAATAAATCGCTCCTAAAGGTGGTAGCGTGATATCATATAGCCTATAATCTTCCTCAAGAATGGGGCTCAAATCAAATGCAAAATTTTTGTCAAAGAATTTTTCAAATCTGACTGGTAGTTCCAGAGATTAGCGCGATCAAACCAAAACAACAAACGAACTCTTTAGCTTTATTATTAGTACAGACTTGGGAGAACCAGTAGTAGGAGATAGACAGACACGACTGCGTTAAAATCCTGATGCTCAATATAAAGTGTTATTTACTTAAAAGATTATTCACAATACGACGTTCTGGTTTTTCCTAATATTTTGTATTTTACTAAAGCATAATCAAGAATGTAATCGGCTTCTTGGAATATTACAATCGTTCGAATGTCAGTCTAACTGTAAGTCAAATGCGTCTATTTAAGCGACACTTGCAATACTTTGGAATTCACCTAATTTAAATATTTTAAAGTTTTCTTCTTATTAAATGTTTACGATATTTTTCAAGCAAGAGTTGCAATATTTTGTCAAAACAGAAATCAACAAGAAGAAACTGCTTACCGCTTGAAAAGAGGAAAATGCAATTCTTTTTATTTAAAGTTATGTTGCTCACTAAAGAGAGGCTTCTGCTCAACAGGCAATGATTAAGTCCTTGCACTTGAGTCTGCATAATGCAGTTTTTTAATTTCTGTTTTTAAGTTAATTTTCAATAGTTTTCTTTGTAAAGAAAAAGAAGTTGCAATAGATAACTGTGTAATTAACTGCATTATCTACGAAATTATTTAATACATTTATTAAAATAGTCGTTGTCCGTTATGTTAAGGCTCAGATTTATCAATATAAAACACCAGATATAATGGGAATTCTTTGTATAGAAGAATATTTTTATTCATGTCCTTGATGATCAATGAAACTAAACAGATCCAGATTTATCATTAATTTTTATGATAAACAATTTTAACCCAAAATTCGATTGACAACTTGTACTAGTTTACTTTGCTAATCGGCAAATGAGGTTACAGTGAAGTATAGGCTAGTTTAATTCGTGATAAATGTTATTATTCCATGGTGAAATTAGTAAGAACATTACTGGTGGTAGGATTCCTGTGCAGGAATCCGTCTAGGTATGGACCACCGCAGGGCCAGTTATTCTGCCGTGAAGCAGTAGTGTACAAACACTGTGTTTCGGTTTGAAGGGCACTGTGAGCTAGCGTAATCACTGGGCATATGAGACTTAAGAACTGATCTCTCTGGGTGACTGGCGCAGTGTGGTGTCACACTGAAATGTTCTGGGTGACACATCATTTGTTATGGGCAGACGTTGCACTTACCATCAGGTGAACGTTTTGCTCGTTTCGTCACTATATCAAATAAAAAAAAAACATGGGCGCCGGAAAAAAGTGAAAGCAGGTTCATTTGCACCCGCCTGTCATATAGTCATCATCATTATCATCATTTCAGCCGGCAACTATTCCAATAGATTTTGCCATAGTTGCCACGCTTGCCAGACGGGTTGACGACCGCAGTTTATTTATTCAGATGTTCCAGCAACATGCTGCAGCCCGTGTCCTGGTTTATTTCTGTGTCGACTTTTACGACAGCCAGGGAAAAGATGGGGTGGTAGATTCTCTTAAGCCGCCACCACACGACGGTGGGCAAGCCTAGTCTTAATTGCCGTAAAATAATGGGTAAAACGGAATGGTTTGAGAAATCAAATCTACTTATTCAACAAGGGATTCATTTCAGGTCGTATCATTCGCTTTATTTGTTTTAAAGTAGCCTCGGAAGTAAAATATAATGTATAGATGTAGACGCACCTCCCTAATTTTTTTTAAATTTTCATCTAAAATATGTTGAAAATCGTGAACATCACGACATATTCAAAATATAAATAAACATTGCATTCTTTCCGTTAATTAAAAAAAAAGTAGCCCCAAACTAGGTGGTATGTTTTACAGATATAAATTGCACATTCACAAAAACACAGACCAGGAATAATTAACTGTATGCTCTCTGTCGGACATAGTCTGTGTGCGCAGTATGCGAACCGAACATTCGTTCTGTTGTGCAACATTCGTTCATCCAGCCACTGTACCAACCAAGTCGCTGCAAGTGTCTTTGGCACATGATGTTGCTCTCTTGACTTTGATCACGGTGACAACTTCCTGTTAATACCAGAAGTAAACTGAGCAGGTAAGAAGCTAACACATCCTTACCCTTATCTTGTGAAAAACCTAGAGATAAGAATAGAGGAAAAGTTAGTTACGCAATGCCACAAACATTGGGGCAGTTAGTAATTTCATTTAATTTGGCACAAAGGGCCAAAATTTGATATGTTTTAATTACCAATAAATAATTCGTGGTACTATGATTTGGCTGAATTCCGAACTGACAGCAGACGTCATATGCAGCAAATACGATTACAGAATTTAAAAATGAAGTTACCTACAATTTGCGCAAGAAAATAGTTAATTGTGGTTTAGTTTGTTATGTATTGTCATTCAACTTATATTCGGTTTTCATCAGTGTATTAAATGCGTTTGAACATAAACAGGTTTAAAAAATAAAAATGAAAAAGTTATGGTGTGACTGTATAGAAATAAAAACGTTCTTTTTATATTTTATTGTTCTTGTCTTTCTGCCAATTGAGATGAATAAGTGTTCACTGCTAAAAATCTTTATAAATTAATTAATGATCTTAAATTAATTATTACACGTCTGTAGAATAATGAAATTGGAAATTCGTTATTTAATTTCAACAAGAAACTTCACAGTGATAGTTAATAGCGGGTGGAGCAATGGAATCTTTTTAAACAAACGAAAAGCGCAAAGCGTAGGAGGCGCGCGGGTCCCCGTGGTGGCGGGCGATCAAGGGATGCAAGCAGGGCTCGGTGGTGGACGGACGGTCGGGCGCAGCGAGCTCTCAGTGTCGCTCAAATCGCGGCGCGCGTTGGTCGTGCGTCGAACGCGCGTGGAGTGATGTCTGCGAGATGAGGTTACCGCTGGTGCTACTGTGGCTGGGCGCGGCGGCGGCATGCGGCCCGGGCCGCGGCTTCACCCGCCGCCACGGACCGCGCCGCATCACGCCCCTCGTCTTTAACCAGCACGACCCCAATATCAGCGAAAACTCAAAGTCCGCCAGCGGCCCCCCTGAGGGCCGTATCACCAGGGATGATGAGAAGTTCAAAGACTTAGTGCCCAATTATAATCCGGACATTGATTTTAAGGATGACGAAGGCACCGGTGCTGATCGCCTTATGACCCAGGTAAGTGACTTGAGAGTGCCTCGTATTTAACTTTATCTTATGGCTTATGATTATTGAAAAAAATTATCTGGAAATAGTTTGCGATAGTTTCCAAAGAATCGTCTCGAAATGTGCGGTCACGGTTGACAGTTGAAAGTTATATTGCAAGACAATAGGTTTCATGAAGCATCCTCTGTTTTGAAAACAGCTCCTCAGTGCGCGGGTAGGGACAATCGACGGTGTAAACATTACTGTCCGCGGAACAATGGAAACAAATTGCGGGCGTTACGGTAGCTTCGTAGCGAGTGTTACGATTGTAGCACTGCAATTACGCAGGCTTCGACAACAAACGTTTTGTCTCTGTGACTAATGGATGAATGATGAATTCTTTTCAATTTTGATGCCAGTTTTGGTGAATATATGACCATCGTAAAGATTGAGTGAGAAGGTATTCGGAGTCATGCGTTGTCATTCACGATGTTTTGTACACGGATAAAGACAACTTACGGGAAATTTATTGTCCTATGTCACTTCATTGTAGTGCGCAGTTTTTATGTTGCATCTAAAAACTATTAAGAAGTGCGAAGATAATGCATTTTGTGCGTATTAAATCAAAATAATTATTTTGTTAAGTAAATTTACATATCAAAAATGCACTATGAAATATTGCAAACTACTCTGTTAATGTTTGGAATTTTTATGAATTTTAATTAAAATACAGTATACATTTTATAACCAGATTCTTTTTTTAAATTATTTAACAATCCCCTGAAATAAATTATCATGGATTGTACATATACATTTTAAGGTAATGTTTATTTAGTGTAGATGGGAAAAACATTTTTATTACATGTATGCTACAAAAAAAATCTACTAATGAATTGAAGAAATATCCACAGTAAATCGTACAATGACAGATTTCCACAATATGTCGGTCAATATGGAACGTCGACGCAGTTTACCGTATTGTATAATAGGCTAGTTTACACGAATAATCGAAAATCATTGTCGGTAAATAAGTTTTAGTCGTGCTTTTTGTATTGGGTCAAACTTATTTATTTGCAGTACATCAAGGATAGAATAGTTTGTTCGGAATAATTCGCCTGTGCCAGTCTTTCCGTTTGAATATAATATGGGTGTCTTATAGTGTATACCATCACCATTACCATCCAAGACTGCATCGACACTCCATCAGGCTGGATCGCATTCAAGCACCAGTATACTATAAGAAAAACGTACGCATATTTATATCAATGTATTCCCAAGATTAAAGAAATGATAATACGTAGTGGGGAGTCTACAAGGTGTACATTTTGTCTTTTCAGTTTTAACTACTTATATGAAATTTCCGTCAGTATGGCGTTTAAGGCACAATATAACTTCCAAAAGAGCATTTATTGATAATAATAAAGTTGTGTGTCCATTAACCTAGAACTACCATAAAGCCGACACTCAACAGATACTAAAGGAAAAGCTAGCAATCAGCAGGTTTAAATGAAGTATCAGAGATAACGACTATACATTCAGATCCGAAAATTGAAAAATTGTGCTTCGTACAAAACGTTGGCTTAGAATTCGAACCCGGCACCCACTGCTCAGAAGATAGGTATGCTGCCCGCCAATCGGTCATTTAACATACATAATGTATATAGATATACAAGCATGGAAGGCATTCATTCTTATTACTCGTTGTAAAAAGTGGACGTTATGTGATTTATTTAAACGTGTTTCGTTATTGGTTTTTAAAGTGCATTTTTGCATATCAATTGTAATTTAATTGGCTTTAAATTGTTGCAAAAGCATTGATTCATTCCAGTTTTATTTAGGAGAGAAAGAAAATTATTTTGTATGTTTATTATAAAAACTAGAAACACTAAGGACTCGTGAGAGAAATCTTGTAGTGTGTACATTGGACTTTTTTGCTTTTTTCTTGGCTTTTGATAGAAAATAAAAAATATTACTTTTTATAAATGCTAACATGAAAACACACGTCATTACATATATCGCAGAAATTACTACCATTTGAGTAGGCGCGTGTTAGTGAGGAGACCATGTTTAGTCAAACGCTGTGTAAGACGGCCCTTGTCCAGATGGAGTGACAATCTGCGCGGCTGGCAGCAATTGAATGCTTGAAGTCGAAGATTGGGCTCTGTAGTGATTCTTGCAGTCAACCACAGGCTGATGATGAATATGATCTTTATGAAAAGCGCAAATAAGACTGGGTCTGTTAGACTTCAGTTAATTGGAACAGAGTTAGTAATTAAGTACAATTGCTTAAATATGAACTATGATGATTTTTCTATAATGATACATAATATATACTGGTAATTATCGATATAAAATAATGTCCGTATGGATATCTATAAGGATGAACATCTTTTTGTGGATACTAAAAATCAACTTTTAAATATGAGTAATGAAGCAATCTCGATGGTAAATCGGTCAATACGCTTGGTTTACAGTTTTTGTCGAGTTTCAGCGGCACCGTCCGTCGGCCCCGCTCTAATGGCTTAACAAACATGGGCGCATGTTGACAAACAAACAAACATTCGCCATCGTTCGCACTATTTCCTGTAAGAAGTAGGTCATTTCGTAATGCGACACACTAATCTCGTCTTACGTCTGAAGTTCACTAATCGACGTTTTATAGCTTTTTTATGTTCACACCATAGTCAGTCTGTTCAACATCCAAGTTTAGTAAAGATATTGCTTGCTTATTCTTCAACAGTCCCGTAAAAAGTCCACAGCTGGATATAGGTCTCTCTGAAGTTGAAAGGATAATCGCCATGTCTTTCAGGCGGGGTGGCGATTGCAGTACTCCCCGCCCGTCACCGGTCTGTATAATTGAGTTGGCTCGTCCTCCGTCAATCAGTGGCCATGACATTTTCCAGCTTATCACCTTAGTCGGCTTTTACGATACACACAGATTTTCTAACGCCGCCACCCTACACCCGACACACGGCTTGCCAATAGGCCTTTATCATGTGAATGTACATAAATTGACTGCTTTTGACAAACTGTTTTAATTTTAGGAACGCGTCTCTTGTTTTTCTTGCAAAGAAATTAATTTGAATTCTAAATTAATATAAGGTTGCAATGATATAGAAATAAACATTGACTTTTAAGGCATTTGTAACTCACCTGGTGGTAGGATTCCTATGCAGGAATGCGTCTAGGTAGATACCACCCCAGGGCCAGTTATTCTGCCGTGAAGCAGTAGTGTGCAAACATTACTGTGTTTCGGTTGGAAGGGCACTGAGAGCTAGCGTAATCACTGGGCATATGAGACTTAAGACCTACATCTCAGCGTGATGGGCACAGTGTGGTGTCACACTGAATATTTTGGTTGACTCAGCATTTGTTATGGGCAGACGTTGCACTTACCATCAGGTGAACGTTTTGCTCGTTCCGTCACTCTTATCAAATAAATTAAAAAAAATATTTATCCTCAACCCGCGTTAAATACGAAGTAAAGCTATCTCTAGCTCATAAAGCTATGTTTTATAGTATTGGAATATGTATAGCAGTTATTGTTTAAATAATATAAATATCATAAGCGTACAACTTATCTAACTTACGGTATGTATTGTGAGAGAAATTTTTTGTATTCTATTTTATTTGAAATGACGAAATATAAACTGAATTACCATATGTTAATTAGATATTTATATGATAGTAATATTTATCAATTCCGTGCAACTTGAGCTAGGTTAGGATTTCGACGTATAAATCGGTGCTTAGAAAATGACATATTCGTTCATTCATATACAAATATAAAATGTGTGTTGTTGAATGTGTTTTTTTGGCATTCGTTTAAAGTGTAAATTTAAATATATTTTTTGCTTTTTATTCAGTTGTAAGGACACTTCATCATACAATTTTCTAGAATAAAAATTCCTTAAAAGTTTAAAAACTTTCTTTAGTAAAAGTCTAAAAAAGTAGTTTAACGTAAAAACTATCAAATCGGTTATATTAAATAAAAAACATCTGATTGTACATTGCACAAATATTTTCCGTGGTTGGGATTCAAACTCAGAACTTACGGTTCAGTAGGCAGGTACTTTAACCAGTTCTTACCGTGGTCGTTGAGCCGGTTTATTAAAAGCACAGCTGGTTATTTAAATTTTATTCCATTAAATGTGAACGGCACAAGACAATCCTCCGCACCATATCGTCATATAAGTGTTACCGTGGAAGGATTCCTATGCCGGAATCGCCTCGGCATATATATCAGTTAGTCTTGAGCCATCGAATGAATAGGACATATGAGACAATAACAGATGTACACAGATGTGTCCAATGCAAAGTTTTGGGTGACACCGAAACCGTTATATGCAGGCGTTATACTATCAGATGAATGACTTGCTCGTCTCGTCACTTCCATGAAAAGTATGATGTGAGTCGCCTAAAGGAATAAATTTACTAGAGGATGGGTCGAAGCTATTTTATGCAAACCATAATAATTCCGGTTGGTTTATTTATCATAGCATCCATGAAAAAAAAAACTTTCCAAAGAGGTAACATATGGAGGCCTCTTGGTCCTTTCGCTGAGAGGCTATATTAAAATTTTTTTAAGCGAATGTGTAATAATGGCGCTGTTTAAGTTACAGCCTAAGCCTTGCATTGATAGCCTACTTAAATGAAACCTAGGCCAAGTAATACCTCACCTTGAACTTTTTGAATTCAGAATGTCATTAAGGTGTAAAAAATCCGAACTTTCATATGACTTAGGTAAATTTTATTATCACGATTAACAATGAATACCTTTAATTTATTTCTAAAAGACTTGCAGAAAATTAAATATTACATAGAACTTAACACGACATGACTAGAATAATTAATTAATGCTGCAATGCATACTCTTAAAATTAAAAAGTTTTAATTTTGTGTATAGGACATATACTATGTTTGTTATCAAATCTCTCTAATAAATACATGCAATTATTGCTATTCACCTTCAGATGCAAAAACGTGGATCCATGTTCCAATATTAATCTTAGTTGCTAATCTCAAGTGACATGTTTATCGAAGCTGCTATTTCAGATGCATGTTTGCCGCAATGTCAATCTATCGATACTGGTAGTTATAATTGCTTCACTTGATTTAGCGGCCATCGAACAAGTCGTTGCTTTCAACACAAATGCGAATTGCTCATTATTACGTTACACGTCACTTCACGATGAAGGTTCCTGAAACAGTTGTCGCACGCTCAAGGATGCGTTTGTTGGTCCGGCGCAAATAATTATTTAAATGCAGACGCGGTTTGTGCAGTAAATATTTTAATAGCCTAATACGCTTACTTGGAATCCAGTTATATGCCGATGATAATCGTTATGGCTGCACAGACAATCGGCGGCGCATGTGTATGTGTGTGAGGAGAAGCGGCGGCGCGAATCCGCCGTGGGTTACGTTATGTGTTCGCCGCGGGCAGCACATAGCCGGCCCGACTCGGAGCCTTGCATTCGTAAAAATCTCGAAACCGGTTCGTTCCTCCATTACTTTCTTTCTGCCTCCAGTGTGCCTCCCATTTAACTCGGGCCCACTTTTTATCAGGAATCGGTATCTCCTTCTAATAGTATTATTTATTTCTCATGAATAAGTGGGAATATACGTAAAGTTAATGCGCACGGGAAGCGGTGCGTTACATGCCATGCTTCTGAGATAAACGTTGTGCCTGTTCCATTGGAGCCTGCGTTGAGTAACTAGCGTGGCGACAGCGGGATTTATACTGCTCCCACGAGCTTGTAATCTTTGTTAATGAGTTATTGTTTTGATTTATGTTAGACGTATTTGACTGTATAACTATTTACCGTTTTCTGTCAACGTGTCGGAAATAGAAACAAAATTTAAAAAGTGCAATTATAACGAAAAATAGAATTTATGATCTCACAGTAATTAAAAGTAGAAAAGTAAAATATCTATGATGCCGATTACTAAAATTTTTTTTTTCTTTAATAACGTCAAGATATCAATAAATATATACAATTAATGAAATTACAAATATGCTTATAAGCCTAGTATTGTTTTTCTATTACAAAATCACTGCGACGTCTCGCTGGCTAGGTCGGCAGACCGCAGAGTAGGCGCGCGACCACATCGCTCGCGCTTCTCCGATTCCAATCGGAATTACTTACCATTTTATGAAAGATTTTATTAAATATTTTATATTCCTGGACGCGAATAAAGCTCGGGCGTGAGCGGTGTCGGGGGCGAGTGTGCGGGGGTAGAGGGACATAAATATCTCGGTGATTTATGGTCAAGGCGGTCGCAGGATAGGTCAGCATTATTCAATTTCGTATTTGAGACTCGAGTTACAATGAGCTTTTACAACGGCGCGCGCGCAGATAGCGCAACTATCCCAACCGCCTCACACTTACTTTTGTTATCTACTTTTTCAAGTTTGAACAGCACAGATTAACGCATGTTTGACGTTCTCTAACGAGCGAGATTATTAATAAGTGCTCATATTTTTTTGTTTACGTTTTGTTTTAATTCACCGTCACGGGCCAATCCAAACAAACTCTTTATACGATGAAATCGTTTTAAAGTCACTTAATTATCGATTGTTAATATTGATTTTATTTCGCCCAGTGATACGCTAAAGTGGTTTAATTTGTTAGCAGCAAAGACACCGCCGACCAAATTAGATACTTTTGAGCTTATTAGCGCTAAATAAAAAACGGAACGAGGCCCGTCGCTTTGTGAATAATTGACTATAATCAAATTAATCCTAAATTCTACGGTGGGTTTACTACGTTGTAAAATGTAATAAAGACCTCTTAATGGCCCTATTATAACATCTCTTGTTTACCATAAGCAGTCATATACGTATAACTAGGTATTGTCTAAAAATAAAATGTATGGAACAAATTTATTAAAAAGTAATTATTTAAAAGAAATCGCTTAATCATAAGACTTGATATAATTTGCAAGTTTTAGAATTGTTGGGTTTTAAATATTACCATTTATATTTCTATTTAGATTATTGGCCTAATATTTGTTATTTTTAATACAAATATTTTACATTATATATAATACAAGCCGATGCCCTGTGATCTTCGACCTATGATCGTCGGCGCGGATATATGTGTATGAAATACCCCGTGGGAACTATTTCTTTTTCCGGGATAAAAAGTTTCCTATGTCCGTCTCCAGGATGCAAGCTATAGTAAAGTAAAGTTTCAGCCTATTAACGTCCCACTGCTGAGAACAGGCCTCCTCTCATTTCTGAGAGGATTTGGGAGCTAGGAAGAATCCGCCACGCTGCTCCAATGCGGGTTGGCGGACTGTACATGTATTCGAAATATTTTTTATTTCTCAGACATGCAGGTTTCCTCACGATGTTTTCCTTCACCGCCGAGCACGTGGTAAATCAGCACTTAAAATTGCAATTAACAATTTTAGTGGTGCCGGCACCGGGAATCGAACCCAGGTCACTCGCGTACTATGAAATTTAAAGCGCGAGCGCCTAGCCCCTGAGCTACCACGGCTCATATCGACGTATGGGCGAACGTTTTTTCAACTAATATATATTTCATAACGATATCAATGTATCAATGTAATTATACGTAAGTACGAGACTCGATTACTGTGATGGACGAATATCTACATACAAGATTGTAAGGAACCCTCGGTGTCTCGGTGTCCGGTTTCTGAAAATAAAAGCAACTTCTAAATTGATTTCACAGTAAATTAGTATTCGACATTATGCCAAGGAAATAATTAAAATTAACTAATCTAGCTATTTTAACAATGGTAAGACTTATTGTTTTGTGTACGCTGCAGAACTAAATCTGCTAGCTGGTTCATACATTTGGAGAAACCATTGACTAAGTTCTCTTTGCATAAAGAGTTGTTCTTAGAATCACGATTTTCACATTTATTAAGACTACTAATAGATACTAGTTAGTTAACATCTATACAAATAAATAAAATTGAAGTGTCTGTTTGTAATAACAAAATAACACCTTTTTACTCAATGCTTATGAAAGTATATACGGTACTTATAAGAAAAAAACTTTTGTCTGTCTGTCTGTTTGTTCCGGATAATCTCCGAAACGGCATGACCGATTTCGATGGGACTTATAGCGGATAACATAGATAACAGCCGTGGTAGCTCAGGGGCTAGGCGCTCGCTTTAAATTTCATAGTACGCGAGTGACCTGGGTTCGATTCTCGGTGCCGGCACCACTAAAATTGTTAATTGCAATTTTTAGTGCTGATTTACCACGTGCTCGGCGGTGAAGGAAAACATCGTGAGGAAACCTGCATGTCTGAGAAATAAAAAATATTTCGAAGACATGTGAAGTCCGCCAACCCGCATTGGAGCAGCGTGGCGAATTCTTTCTAGCTCCAAAGCCCTCTCAGAAATAAGAGGAGGCCTGTGCTCAGTAGTGGGACATTTATAGGCTGAAACTTTACTTTTCTTTTTTTTATAGCGGATAACTTAGGCTAATTTAATTTTAGAAAAGTAATTACGGGCTCCGCGAAAAAAAATTAAAACCACAAAATCCGATTCAAATAGGGAAGAATATATGCATATCAGGGTCGGCTTTTTTACGAGTGTGAAACCGCGGGTCACAGCTAGTTTAATAATAAAAGGTACATAAAGACATTACATTCATTAGATACATGAAAAATGTTTGTGCTGATAAATCTTTTTCCAAGTACATTACGCATGCAATATGCATAATCTGTGATTATCTGACAGAGAACATGCTTTCAGATTTGCTACCGACATTCACATCTGTGTAATCTGAATAAAGTAAACATATTGGTTGAAATAAATCATCGACTTTGATGTTAGGAAATGCTCTTGCATGAAATCGTATGGTTTCTTTAATACCACGTTGACCGCAAAATTATTGTACATATTTATATGACGGTTAAGGTTTAAGTGTTTGTGCTTATGGTGATTCAATGCAATAGGAATAAACTTCAATTATTTGTATTAATAATTTAATATCAGCGTTTATGGGCAAGTATAATATAACGCGTAAGAGATTTCGGTGATCTCGATCTATGGTTATCATGAAAGGGTAGGGGTAATGTTTTGTACGAACCATTACACTGCATTTGCCAACCATCCATGCCATGCTATGGAAACTAATCAACTACACCCTCACCCGTAGCTCCTGTATGAAAGCAATGATACTAAATCTGTAACCAAGATCTACTCGTATGTCCGATAAACTATTACTGACATGATAAGTTGCAAACATAGTTTAATTTGTCAATATTTATTCTACATTTTAGTTTTGATATAAGCGGTTTTATAGTCTCAAAGTATGTTTAATTTAAAGGAAAATAATTCTGGAAGTATATTCAGATTCAAAGAACGTTTCTGTTTGTTTTTGAATATTTATAATGTAAGCTAGACAATACTGAAATAAATATCAAAACTAAAGTCTATGACACAATAATTGTTAATTTATCTCCCATTGTCTACCTTCAATGTTCTACGTTATAATTATTAGCGGCTAATGAGACTATTCTCTTATGTAAACGCAAGCAAAAGGACTTTCATACACCGCGGGAACCGTGATGAAGTTTATTTAATAATAAAAATTTAATTATAATACGTTTAACGTATAATATAACCTGTATAGGTATTGTATATTTATAATTCGTAAATGACTTAAATAACTTAATGGTAAGTATTGTAAACAAGAAATATATAACACATTTGATAATTATTTTATAACAGCTTTGGTTAATTTTTAGGTCCGGGAAAAGAACAAAAATTTGTAAGGGATAATGGTGTCTTACGAAATAATTAACGTAATTCGTACTTTTCAATTATAGGTATTTTGGACAAAACGTATAATGTGAGCAGGCCCTGCTACGTTTGCAAGTGAACGTAAGCACACTTGTTTAAACACAGGCCGAACTGTTCAAGTGATAGGTCTTTGAACCTCACCCGTGTTTGCGGTTTGTTTTATATAGTTGCTTCTTAAGGTGGCGATAAATTAACGATTTGCATCTTCCCGACGAACGTAAACACTTGTGATGTATGTAAACGTAAGTGTGTCAATATCTAACCGTGAATCTTCGATCCCGTGTGAACGCTGCACAAGGCGAAATTAATGTTCGCACAACCTATACCAGATGATTTACATCATAATTATTATCTTCTAAACAGTTCAATGGGGATAAGGGATACTATTTCTAATTTTTTTTATTAATTTGTTCATTACAGTATATCGTACCAATAAAAATCTATAACATGCGATCATTGGTATACGATGCTATTATACAATCCATACTAGTATTGTAAATGCGAAAGTAACTCTCTGTCCTTCTGTCTGTTTGTTACCTATTCACGGTTCAACGGCTGAACCAATCATGACGGAATTTGGCACAGAGATAGCTTAGTTACAGGCATAGGATACATTTTCCCGGTAGATTAAATAATTCATACGAGAAATTTAAAAAACCTATTATACATACACGCGGAAGAAGTCGTCGGCATCAGCTAGTTTTTAATAAACACTTTTTTATTTAGATTTATTGAATTACAATTAGTTATCTTACCCTAGTTTTTACATAGTAAACTATTACAAAGCACTGGTAGGAAGAACTATCATTTTTGCGTAGGTGTTTATATATTTAAGTAATACATTAAATGTGGGTAGCTCTTGACAAATTACGCAATTGGTCTGGGCGTCGAGTTTTGACCAGGGGATTGATGTAATATAATTTAGATATTTGTCCTATTGCTACGAAATAAATTGGTTGCTTTTACTTTGTGATTTGAAACCACAAAATATTTCCTTTCTTTTTCGCTTTTAATTATAACATTTCTGCGATTCAAATTATAAATAATTAACCTAGCAAATTGTCGTATAAAATAATGCTGCCATTAATAGTACTGTCATATTCGCTGCAGTTTTATGTAAACAAACATATGAAAGAACAACACAACAATACAATGAGTTATTATTTTATATACCGTTTTATAAACCAAATAGTATTTAATATAAATTAGGTTATCAAAATTAAATTGCAATGTGACTAGAAAAGCCAGAACAATCATGTGACCATCTGTAGACGGCGGAGCTATATCATATGCCCGACATAAAATGCTTAGGTAAGGCTGTGCGCAAAAAATGAGGCAAATCATTTCCAAGCCAAAGCTTCTGCCGAATGTGGTGATTACGAGAAATTCTCCCGCCTTGGAAGAGTTTGCAGCCTGATAATAAAATCATCATCATCATCATCATTTCAGCCTATCACTAGTCCACTGCTGAACATAGGCCTCCCCCATAGATTTCCACAAAAGTTTGCAGCTTTCATTTTGGAGGGATTTTGCCATAGTTGACACACTTGGCAGGTGGGTTGGCAACCGCAGTTTATTTATTCAGATGTTCCAAGAAGATGCTGCTTCCCATCTTCTGGTTTTAATTTTCCCTCTGTCGACTTTTACGACACCCACGGGATGAGATGGAATGGTAGATTCTCTTAAGCCGCCACCACACGGTGGATAAAAAATAATGATATATATTTAATCTGCTTCAGAAGGTTTTTATGGATATTAATACTTTTAATATCGGCTTTTCGCTACTACAAAATCCTACTAACTATACTGACAATCAATAACGCATTTTGTAACTGCATTGTTGTCCCGTTTTAATTCAATATCAACTTATTTTCTTATCGAGAAAAATAACCTTAAACCTCTAAGGCATAGAGCAAAATACATAAAAAAGTATAACTCTACCAAGTGCTAGACGAAAGCCGGTAATTGTTATTATTTTTATTCTATTAATAATCGTGAGTGCGGCAACGAAGAATCTCATGACGCCACTGGTAGGTCGATCGGTAAACGCGAGTCATTTATACGGTGTTACTAGTGTGCGGGGCAGTTTCGACAGTAATATTTCATAAAACTTTAAAATCACTCACTACCTTTTAAATGTATTCAATTATCAATGTGAAGGTTGAAATGATGATGATGATGATGATGAAATTATCAATGTAAAAAGTAATGAATTCTTGCCTTCATTTCAATTTTTAGAGATTTTATGTGGTGAGTTTATATGGAGATAATAGATAATTGTTCTGCCACTGGGCAATAATAAGTAAGTACTAATACTCTAATTATCAATAAGCTTTTCTAATTATAATAACATGGTGATTCGTCTACGCGCTTGCCCCAAAGATACTTTCTCTTCGTACTTTCGCAAAGAAGCACGGGGAATTTTGTATGCAGTGTTATAAATCTAAATAAATTTAACAAAACAGCCGAAGTACTTTAAACGTCTAAAATGGAACCGATTGTGTGAACGCTACGCCAAGTGACAGTTTTAAACTTGCATCTTTAAGATTAAATCTTGCTTAAAGAATTTGCCTGATTATTGTGCTGTTGTTAAATGTACAACAGTTTGTTCTCAATATTATTTCCTGCATGATTGCAAAGCCAATGTCAGTGTAAATTCAAGGACCCAGTATGCCATCGTTGTTTTTGTCATAAATTAAAAATTAACTTTATAATTTTTAAAATAGTTGGAAATAAATGTTCAAATATCTTAATAAACTTTACAGAGTTAACAAATTTACTGAATGGATTAAGAAATGCATTACCATTTCAATCCCTAATAAGCAGTGTTTTAAAAATTTACTACTAGGTACTTTAGTCGTCGTGACACGCGGTGACCTTTTACAATATAATTGTAGAATGAAAAAAAAAATAAAGTAATTAAAGAATAGACGATGACAACGACAAATGAAAAATCTATGGAAGTAGACTTTCTCACCTACATAGTTACTTTTATTAAGCAATTCCGTTGCTTACACCGTAAAAGCAGCCCGCCAGTCTAATATTAGAAGTATCTACTTTTAATATCCACGAAAATAATGATTTTCGAACACTGCACACTACAAGTATAACGCACCATCTGTTATAAATGATTTAAGTTACTTAAAAAAATATTTGCAATTCCTGAACCAACGGTCGCATCTGGAATTCAAGCTTCCCGGAATTATTATGAAAATTGTAGCTTCAAATTCTAACCATCTGGTAAGGTAAATATAGCTTTTTTTAAAATAATTATTACGTAATTAGCTTACAATTAATTAATACTTTTACCGGTGGTAGGATGTCTATGCAGGAGTCCGTCTAGGTAGGTACCACCCCAGGGCCAGTTATTCTACCGTGAAGCAGTGGTGTGCAAACGGTACTGTGTTTAGGTTTGAAGGGCACTGTGAGCTAGCGTTATCACTGGGCATATGAGACTTAAGAACCTATGTCTCAGGGTGATGGGCACAGTGTAGTGTCACACAGAAATTTTCTGGGTGGCACAGCATTTGTTATGGGCAGACGTTGCACTTACCATCAGGTGAACGTTTTGCTCGTTTCATCACTTTATGCAATAAAAAAAAAACAATACATATCAACACATGCATGCGAAGCTTAGGAAATTAACAATATTTTTTCCCATTGTATATTAAAGTATCGTTCTAAATAAATGAGAAAGAGCCTTTTTTAATAATTCTATTAGAAGCGTTCCCTATTGTTACCGACAGTGTCTCGTAAGTTTGTTTTAATTATTCTGGCAAATATTTGCCGTGGTACAGCTGTTGACGCTTATCTTATTCTTATCTGTCAAACCCCAGTCAATGCTAAGAGGCACGGGCTATTAAAGACAAGTGAAGGAGTTACGACATTTCACGATATCTTTTTAGTAGAACAAAAATATTTCTCCCGTATATTTTTAACGTTCTTCAGGAAATATTAAAGATATTTTTTCCACTAGTATAAAATGAGAATGCTGTTTTTATAGAGGTAAATGAATCACAAATTATCATGGATCGTTTCGAGTATCGCTATAAATCGAAGGGATTTCATTGAAGATGCAATAGTTAAAATAGGGCAACATAATAGATGCTTTAGAGTGTTTTAGTTGGGGATAAGATGTGGATATGCCTGTTGATGTAACTAAAGAATCCAATGATTAATATTAATAACCACTGCGTATTATTTAGAGTAACCGTTATGAATATTATAGGAATTTTAATGTTCTCCTTCACTACAGTAGATCTTTAATAGATTTTTTAATGAAAGGTAGTGAGGAGCCGTGTGGTAGCAGCTTAAGAGAATCTACCACCCCATCTCATCCCGTGGGTGTCGTAAAAGTCGACAGAGGGTAAATATAAATCAGAAGATGGGCAGCAGCATCTCCTGGAACATCTTAATAAATAAACTGCGGTTGCCAACCCGCCTGCCAAGCGTGGCAACTATGGCAAAATCCCCCCAAAATGAGAGCTAAAACTTTTGTGGCAATCTATGGGGGAGGCCTATGTTCAGCAGTGGACTAGTGATAGGCTGAAATGATGATGATGATGAGTGAGGAGACTAGCAAATTGGTCACCTGCTTGTAAGTCCAACGTCTAACCATAACAAATGTTGAGTCCTCCAGAATATTTCTGTGTGGCACCACACTGCGCTCGTCACCCTGACACATCAGTTCTTAAGCTGCATATGCCCAGTAATTACACTAGCTATCGGTGCCCTTCCAACTGAAACACAGTAATGTTTACTCACTACTGTTTGACGGCAGAAAAAATTGCGCTACGGTAGTATCTAATTAAAAGGATTCCCGCACAGAAAAAAAAACCTAGATTCCATTGGTATAAATGATATTCCTGAGTCTTATGAGCGGGATACCGACTAACAAGACATCGTTGTTAAGAAATATTTTTCCTTTTTTTTTAATGAAGTGACGAAACGAGCAAAGCGTACCCGTAACAAATGTGTGTGTGCTGTGTCATCCAGAACATTTCTGTGTGACACAAAACTGTGCTCGTCACCCAGAGACATCAGTTCATACGTCTCATTTGCCCAGTGATTACGCTGGCTCTCAGTGCCCTTCGAACCGAAACCCAGTAATGTTGCTGTAAATTGCTGTAATTCGGTTCAGTTTAAAAAGGTTCAATTTATCGTTATATTATGGTATTTAAAGGTTTAAAATATTGGAGTTTAAAATTTGTCTTATTCTTTAGTTTCTGAATGTACTAACACTAAAGCTGTTGAGTGACACAAATGTTAGCTTTGACCGCGAAGATATTTAACATTGGCTCTGATCATTGTTTATGTAGAAAAGTTATATTTTCGTTTAATAACTATTTATTAAGAAATTAAAACATTCATATATAATATTAATACATTATTGTTACTCGTTGAGATTTTTCTGCAAATGCCTAGACTTTTTATACATACATACATAAGATCACGACTGTATCCTATAAGGGGTAGTCAGAGACTGGACACTCACTGCAAAAACAGATGACTGCCACAATCCACGTTTCACCAAAACAAAATAATGCACTTTTTTATAAATATAGGTATACCTGCCATTTCTGTTTGAAGATATTTAAGTTTAACCGCTTAAGTCTATATTTTTAAGAGTTAGGTTAGATACAGCGCTAACAAGATAAACTTTTCTTTTTTTAAAGCAATTGTCATAAATTTATGCATTCCTATCATTAACCGTACTCTCCGTAAAATTAATCATCCAATACTAATAATCACAGTCCATCGCAAGTCCAAGAATGAGTATTCAACTCATTCTAACGTGATTACAAAAATATTTGTTTATTTTATACAGAAATGGAAAACGGGTGATCCGTTATGTACCAAGCAAACATAAACCAAATTATTCTATATTTCCGTCCATTTTAAAAGAAAAGAGGTTCGTCAAAGACATAAGTGACCGTAAAAATCAGGCAGGGCCGTACTTCAGCGTGTCGATCGGCACTTAAATCTTACACCCAATAAAAGTGCACCTCACGACGGCACAGTGCCGTAATTGGTCCTGCTGCATATGAGTATACTTGCAAACGCGGGCGATCACGACGGACATACTTTTACGATTCTCATTGGTCCCGTTTAATGATGTGTGACGGTTTGAAGCGAGGAAACAATGTGCTTGTAATTGAATTTTTACAATGTCGAAAATTCTTGACGCGAATGCTTTTTACAAAAATGCATATTACAAGCATGCTGTTAAACCAATCTTCGTTGCTGATTTTTGGTACTGTTCCGAAAAACGGTTACGCTTATTGCCGATCTAAAAGATCTTCTTTATAGGACCTTCACTAGAGTTCTATAATTTTTTAAAAGCATTTTAAAGCCATTCACAGTTCGCTACGCTGCTCTAATGCGAGTTGCTTTGCAGCAGCATGGAAACTTCAAATAACGTACTCGAAATATTTTTTATTAGAATTACAGATTTTTTCGACTATAAAATATGTGGCAAATTGGAACTTTTATATTCTAATTTACGATAACAGACGACTATTTCGTCAAACATGTTTTTCTACTATTTTAAGATAGTTACACCGATTATTTGAAGTCTATTTTGTCTCAGAATCTCATACTTAGTTCGAAATTGCGTTGCGGCGCGGGCGATGCTCAGGCGCCGCAGGACGTCGCCGCCACCCCGCTCGACACACTGCCCTTACCTTTATTTATATTTATTTACCTTCCCTTCATTCACCGAAGGGCCGCCCTTTCGGCCCTTTTTGTCGCGCCCGATACAAATATTGTGAAAGAGCCTGCGGTTGGAGTGAATTTATTGTGTTACAATTTGACGTTAGTGTCGGTGAAGAAAAAAATATTTTTGTGAAAATATGAGCAGCTGGGATGTATTCGTGACAAGAAAGTCGTAAATTAGAAGAGGTTTGCTATTTAAGCATTTGAAATATTGTTTTAATGTTCTATCAAAATGTATTCAACGAGTAGGTACTAGAATGTAGAAAATAGAGATTATAAATTACTTTGTTAAACTACGAGTAGCAACTAATAATATAAACGGTTTGAAATTTTCTATATGTTGTATTAGAAAGCTTTTTGTATGTGTCTGAGTATATATATTTTACATCAAATTCCTGAAATCTTGTATCCTCTCAAAAGTATTTCCCTATATATTTTGTTATTGGTAATGACAATCCTAACATATTTAGAAATGTAAAGGTATTAAAGGTAAATAACTGCAATTCTTGGAGCCACTGAAGATGAAATCTTCACTTCATTTACTAACTGTGACACGGCGACGTCTGTAGGCATCAGTTATCATGATAAATGACGTATTTATTTATCCGACGAGCTTAAATAGCTATGGTAATATTGATCGTACAACAGCACAAAAGGTAACAAAACACAAAAGTTGAAAAAGGTAAACCGCGCTATTTACAAAGTGGCTAGCGAGGACCACACAGCCACAATCGAGCCGCGCGTGCGACTCCGCCGCTTACGAGAAAAAAATCATTCCCAACATAGATCTTTTTCGGTTATAGATCTCGCATTTTGGTGGTGTGATTTGTGACGTTCGGAAACGTTAATGGCACGTCCGAATGATATACTTTTTATTCCGATCACCATTGTTTGAGCTGAACATGTGTTGTTTTCGATCATTAATGAGATATAAAAAAGCCCAGTTGGATTCAGTTCTCAGTTGGTATTACGTGAATAACTGCTCAATATGTGACAGAGCAGGGATTTTACAAAGATGAACAGCTTGTAGGCAAGGCGCGGATTCACGTAAAAACGCAAATTGTTAGTACGGCGCAGCGCGCGGGCTGTTTACGCGATCGACATAGGCGCTGATAGATGTTGAACATGCACACAATCTCTGACACCGCTCTCCCCATCCCGCTTTCGATTCTGACCCGAAAATATTTTTGGCTTCTTAACTATCTCAGACAACTATTGTTTTTCTATCATTTCGCTTTTGTTCGCTAATTTGCATTTCAAATGAGCTCCTCGTTTTAAATGACAGCTAACGGTATGTATACATCATAAATATCTATTTATAATTCATGCGGTTTTTGTAAATCGAAATCGACGCGTTTCCTAGGCGGTCGCATAACATCTCGGCGTCGCGTTGAAATTGTTTCGGTGAACAGTTGTATCAGTATTATGTTCCGAAAGTGATTATACGTGTGGAAGTTAATATGTACCTGTTATTAGTTACCTTCACGTGAGTACACACGCGCTACTTTAGGGTCCGTCTAATTGAATGTAGGCGCGGCGGCGGGCTGCCTAACCTAATTTACATTAATGCAAACGAGGAGCATTGTTCAGGTGTGAAACACCAGTGTCAACACGAGGTCTCTACTCAAATAGTTTATTAGCTCCACCCAGCGGTGTTCTGGCGGACAGACCTTTGTTACATTGACAGCCCTTTAAAAGACACGCATACTTAACGCTTAAATATGACTATTCAAGATACCGCATCAAACATAAACAGAAACGTGTGTTCCCAGTCATCGTTACTATTTAGAATGTCAGATTTTTAAACTAAATTATTAAAAAATAAATTAAATTAAATTATTCTCTGATTCAAGTATATTTATGATTTAGTACATACCTTAACTGCTTTCCCACAGCTTTATTTCTGTGATTTATATAAAGAATGCTGTGTGACTTGATAGTTGATTTAGAAAATGTGTTCCAGATTGGTTTTACTTAAAGTCCGCGATTAAAGCGTTGTTTCCTCTACATCAATTTCAGAGAGTGCATTAACGATTTTATGACCGTTTTACATCTGCTTTATAGGACCGTTTAAGAGACAATTTAACGCCTATAAATGTTTGTCATTGATTGTGGTACGTATATTCGAGAAATTGTGTTGGTCAGGGAACGGATAGGTCGTTGACTCAAGTCGCCTTGCGTTGCGGTCGTCTGAAACACAAGAAGACTGTAGTGGTCACGGCGGAACCTCGATGGCTCGCACAACAAACACTTAGGTCCCAGTGAAAGCGGTCGGCAATACGTATTAATGACAATAATTATTACTGTTATTGAGATTTCAAGAATATGTTTAACTAGCAAAAACTAGTAAATGATAAACGGGAACTTGGATGAAATCAACATGTAACTCCAGCGATAAACACAGAAAGCTCTTCTGGAATATTATATCGAGAGCGTTGACAATCACCAAATATTCTACAACTAAAATAAATATGGTTATGGATACATACTTCTACATCACAATACCTCGCCAAACGTCGGAACTTTTAGTAACAGATCCAATCCGCGATATAAGTTTCAAGAGACCCAACCACATTTAATTGAATCGGAGACCGATGCGAATATATGAAATGATGTCACTCAAAAGACAATGGAGATCATAAATTAAAGTGACAATCTGCCACCTCAGAGATTAATCTCGCGATGTCGGTGTGTCTTGTATATTGCTGCGTTCGTAAACATATAAAAAATTACCGATTGAGACCTCGTCGCGAGGTAAAGTGCATTTTTGTGTATGTTGGTCGAAATCAATTCGCGAGAACGTGCGAATGTGAGAAGGGAACGTGAGCGGTTATTAACTGTTGACGGTATGTAACACTATGATGGGTTATGAATCATACTGTCTGACTGTAGTGATATAAAATAAGGGTTTAATAAAAAAAAGGTTTCCCTTAAATTATATAATGACTGACATTTCATGTGTACTTGCAAATCTTCCCAAGCCCAGACGGCAGTTCTATTATACTTATGATGAAGAAAGTATTAGGTATTATATCATTTAATCATCTATTCTGTAGCGTCTAATTGTATAATTGTCAATTGGATATGACGTGGCCTCCTTAGCTATTGGTTATGATATAAATTTTTATTACATGAATTTAGTAATTATTTAATAAAATATTATATCAGGTAGTTGCCTCCTACGATTATAATATAATTCGGACAAATTATAAAGTTATTTCACTGTAAAAAAGTAGGCCTGAGAGGCGTAGTCGTTACATAAATCTAAGGTTATTTTTGTATTTAATGTGATTAAATATTTATATAGAAGTGATTAATTAATATGTAATAGGTTAAAGTCGAAGACAAAACGCGATACATCAACCCTTTGCAATAACACCGTGGGCGTACGTGTTTCAGTTGTTTACTTCTACATTTCATCTGAATAGTTAGTTTTGCCGATACTGATAGTTTTATACTCTGTATAAAATGTATGCGTTCGAATAATGGTAAACAACCGTATTGAACTTTATATCAAAAAACAAAATTTAATTGTGAATTATAAATAATACACGCTTTTTTAGCGTATACGATAAGTGTTATAATGTGGTCAACGTTAAAATATAAGGTATAAATCTTTATTTGTTTGCACCATAACTATCACGATTGTAGAGTAAATAAGTGTAAAATGTGAAGCCGAGTAGTAGGGATATAAAAAACACTCCCGAAAACGATGATGGAAGTCAATTTGTGTATTTAGAACCTACATTCAATGTGTTCATTACTTGACAACGACTACGTGACTTAAGACTTAAGAAAACTAGTGGGTCATGGGTCCCAGTTTATTTCCTAGATGAACGCGATGTTTGATCGTCACTAGCCCATTGCGAAGTCCATTGCCGAACATAGGTCTACCTCATAGTTGTTCGATCATATCTGCTAGATAATTCATTAGATGCGGTAGAAAAGGATACCCATCAAATAATGTATCTGAGGTTATGTAGACATTAATGGTATTATTCTATGCAGTTACTAATCGATTAAAAATGGAAAGTAGTCGGTATTTGATAGGAGAAAACCCTTACAACAGTCGATTCAAATATAGATAAAGGTCTTCATATGTAACATAGAAGTGATAAATTCTAAACTTTTGCTTTAAGAAAAACGTCTGTTTCCAATCGTTCTTTATTAATGACCTTTTGCAGTAAACTCGTATTAGGAGTGATCATAAAATAGATAGGAATGGTTTAAATCGGTATCCTAAACAAATTTCTGCAGACGTATTAAGATGTAAACACATGCGTTGTGCCGTCTCGAAATCGAAGTGTTTAACCTCCTATTTTTATTAATAGCAATGTTTTTCGTGCCTTCGTACAAACGAAGTACGTGTACGCAATGAATCTCACAATTTTTTAAATATGCAATGGGTTTGCTATGTATTCAACTTATAGATCTACGTATGTGTTGTACAAGTAACACTTTTTTTAAGATTACTGGTATAAGACTTGAAAAAAATGAGAAGATACCAAAATTGATCCTAAAATGAACCTTTTGAGGTTAATTTTAGGGTTAAATCTTAAGGTGGACGTAAACGTTAATAATAAATGTAGTATGGATAAATAATTTGTTTCAAAGAATTAAACATTTGCTCTTTTGATAATCTATCATTAAAGTCTTAAAGGAACACTTGATTTAAAAGAGTTACTCAAAAAGAAAATTATGTGAGTAAAATTACCAAAGGACTCCAGTACTTGAATTTAATGCTGTTTCATTTAATTTTATCTAAAATACACAGCACTCAGTTTACGAGCAATTATTTTTGATTAAAAATGATTTCATGAGCATGTAATTGGTTTTCTTTATAGGTTTTTTGTTTATATGGCGATTCAGCGTTCGAACGACTGTTTATACGTTGTGGCCACGTGAGCGAATGTTCTCGCATTCTCAAAGTATACCTAACATGTCACCGCGTAGCGTTTCTTGCGCTATTGCTTGTTATTTACATTCTTACCTGTGATGTTTGTGATCACATACATATTTCCAGCGGCTAGCTTTCAGCTTGTGAATTTCGTCGTTTACTGAACTGTCGCGCAATAGAACGTTCTGTTTTAAAGTTGTCGGTATACGCCAGCCCGCAGTAACAGTTTTACAATCGCGTCATGCGTGTTTTTATAGAAAATGTTGTCATTATCAAGAAAAAAAAATAGAAAAAAAATACGATCATCATAATAATTTCAGTCTATCACTAGTCCACTGCTAAACATAGGCCTCCCCGATAGATTGCGACAAAAGTTTGTAGCTCTCATTTTGGGGGGATTATGCCATAGTTGCCAAGCTTGACTAGCGGGTTGGCAACCGCAGTTTATTTATTCAGATGAATCTCTTCTTGTTTACTGTCGACTTTTACGACAACCACGTGAAGATGGGGTGGTAGATTCTCTTAAGCATTTTTTTTCGGTATACATTTACACTTTTAATCAGGTTAAATGGTTACACACTAGAGGCAATAGCAATAAGCAATAACGGTTACAACAGTGACAAGCTACCACCCCTAAAAGGAACAAAAAACATTCATGATGACATATATTAGATAGGTCATTTAATTAAAAAAAATACCTAAAATGAAGTAAATTTTTTTTTACTTCATCTGAATTGTGAAATTTGATTGAAGTAAAAACGGCGATATGCGCTTAATTACTTTATATAAGACAATCTGTAAAATTTCTATCACTAGTGGTAGAATTCCTGCGCAGAAATCTGCCTACTACCACCACCGGCAGGGTCAGTTTTTTCTCCGTGAAGCAGTAGTGTGCAAACATTACTTTGTTTCGGTCTGAAGGGCACTGATAACTAGTGTTATTACTTGGCATATGAGAAGAAGAAGAACTGATGTCTCATGGTGACGAGCGCAGTGTAGTGCCAGACATAATTGTTCTGGCTGATACAGCATTTGTTATGAGCAGCGTTCCACTTACCATCAGATGAACGTTTTGGTCGTCTCGTCACTTTCTCCAATAAACAAAAATTCTTTAACAATATAAATTACTAACTAATGTAAAGGCACATTTCCAGGCAAATATAGAAGGCTTGAAGAACAACCGAGTAGAAGATATACTTTGTGAATGTCATCGCTAAAGACCGGTTTGAAATGCAATACTACTGTGTCTAGTTTTTTTAAATATTATGTCGCAGTATTGATGTAAGTTGAGCCGGCATTGGCGTTATTTGGTCTAGCAACGATTGTCCGAGAGAGAACAATGCTTGAAGTCGCTTGAATTAATAAACTAATGGGTGTAAATTTTACCCAGCGTTGGTCGGCTCCGCGTTATTATTTTGGCTATGAACGATCGGCTTCGTGCCTCCGATAAGGCACACTTCACTTCTCAATAATACTTTTGTTTTATTGTTAACAAAAGCATCTAGGAAATTTGTATGAACGGAGCTAATACAAAAACACGTAATGGGGATATCAGTAAAGGCTATTGTAGAGAAATGACCCCACCACATCCCGTGGCTGTCGTAAAAGTCGACAGAAAAATGAAAACCAGGAGATGGGAAGCAGCATCTTCCTGGAACATCTGAATAAATAAACTGCGGTTGCCAATCCGCCTGCCAAGCGTGGCAAATATGGCAAAATCCCTTTAAAATGAGAGCGTTCAGCAGTGAACTTGTGATAGGCTTAAACGATGACGACGAATTATCATAACATTGAGGACGCGTTATACTATAATGGTAGTATATACCTCTGGTCGATTTACACTACGGCGACATCTTCCAGTTATAACCGAGCTGTAATTTTTAATGAAAATAAATGACGACCCAAACAGATAGTTCCGTTGATGGTAACTGCCACACCACGCCTGCCAATAAAACTTACAGTGTCATACAGAACCTTTGAATATTAAAGTTCTGTGTGACACCACACTGCGCACGTCACCTAGAAATATCAGTCTTATATGCTCTATTATAACAATGCCCATCAAACCGAAGCACAGTGATGGTTGGCGGCAGAATATCTCTGTGAAATCACTGTGGTACCTACTTAAGCTGATACCAGCATAGGGGTCCAGCCACCATTAAATAATAAATTAATTAACCGTATAAGCTTTCCTCACCTTTCGTCCTAATTGTTCATTACTTTTCGAGTTATTATATTTATACATTTAGTGTATCAATTAAGCCACTGATTTAACTAAGAAAAAAATATAAAATCAAACCCATTAGGAAATTCCTGTTTTGCGGAGTTCAATACGAGGAGACAAACAGATGGGAATATATGCTACTTTTGCTGCCCCATGCGACATAAATACAAAGTTATTGGGCATTGTTTTACAACAGTGAACGTACCGGCTGTAACTATTAAAATACACTACGCGTTGACCTGGATGCTCTAGGTAATCTGTTGGAGTCTCATATTTAATCTTCATTCCTTTACAACTGCGTGTATTCACCGAAGCTATTGTATTTTTAAAGGTTTATCGGATTAATGATGTAACTGTTAAGTATTTGCATTTTGCACATGGACTAATAGCTTCTAAGCATATGTCTTATTTGATCCCATAACATATTGTTTTATTCACATATCCATTCGGAATGATTATTAAATGTCATATTCAACTATTCAAAAAAAAACCAGGGTAGGTAAAGTAAGTAAAATATGTTAAGTAAGTAAATTAATTCTCTGAAACAGTTTATCATAATTTGGTACATAATTTGAGTAGAAAATACGAGTACTTTTAATTACACTCGTCAGAAATGGTTATAAACATTGATAATAAAACGCTGTAAAATGCTACCTGTATTTTCGCACTTGTTAGCTAAATTCAATAATTAACGCGATGAAACATGCTATATTAATTAAATACACAGTCATATAAGCTTTAAAAATTATATTTACTTTTTTGTAAATAAATATTCGTTTCTTGATATTAAGTTATAGGTGAGAAATGTCTATCGGTAAGAGTTCAATTAGTATTCAAAATTTTAAGAATATAAAACAGTAATGTGATTTTTAATGAACTGAATTAGCCGGCATATGATCTATTATATTAGGGCGAGTATAACTTGAAACGTCTTATTCTTTTTTTTAATATTGAATAGTTATGCATGAAGTTAATAATAAATGATGATGTTCTCCTAGCCGATTTCGACCACGGCGACAACTGCTCATTACTGTCGAGAGCCATCAAACTGTGTAGAAGATATTATAGTGCCACAAGTGTACGCGCAAACACAGAGGCACTCACTCGTCCCAACCTACCCGCGCCCGATGTACCGCTGGTGCGATAAGATCGGAGGCAGGCCAGGATGCAGTGTCAGAAACACGGGGACAATCACAACACAACCAGACCCGAAAACCAACAATTTATGTTTTAGCACAAATGTTGGCTCCGGCTGGGATTCGAACCCAGGACCCGCGGCTTAGAAGTCGGGTACTCTGACCACTAGGCCACGCGGTCGTCAATAAAACTAATAATAATTGAATTGAAACTGATTACGCATATGTATATTTTCATTAAAAGTTAATTTGTTGTATACTGATCCTATACGGGAGAATACTGGACATATTCCCCTATTGACGCAAATCGTTTTGCAATGCAGATTAACTAAGAAACTACGCTCGACTACTTAGTAGTCTTTTAAACAAATAGGTTCCGTATATTCAATATGCTTGTGTTGCTTTTTAAAGCATTGCTCCGTAACTATTTACCACTTAGTTATTTCCGGCGTGATGATATTTCTGGCAACATATATGAAACCATGAAAAACTACACAATGCTATCTAGATATTTTGATGGAAAAATTACAAATGCCGGAATCCTAAAAAGTTCGTGTTGGCATATAATTTTTAAATCGCATAGCTATCTCTTATGGTTTGTAAATGTAGTGTTCGCTGGCAATAAATTATCGTGTCGAAACACAAAAGTTGGCATTGTCAAGTCGATACGGCGACGTTCGATAAAGATCGCGCGACGGGACTCCATGTGGGACAAACACGGCGCAACAGTGACGCGACAGCGGTGCAACTCACGCGCCACATCGCAAAGATTTCAATGTATCACGGTAATGCAATCGGTGTCTATAGGTTTCTCAGTATGGTTTTTGACGTATATACCAAAAGTGTAATGCAATTATGGGTGCGGTCTCTGCTTACCCTGTATATGGTAAAAAGGAGTGACTATATGTATGAATGTATGTAATTCACCAATTCACATTACACTATACACAACAGCTTAACTTTATTCAAAACTACATCTACTAAAACCTAATAACGACATTGGGTGCTACTTTAATTTAATATTTAAGAATTGACTGTGAAACATTAGTGAGGCAGGCGTCATGTGTTTAGTGCGAAGCCGTCAGTCAGCAATGCGACATTCGTGGCGACACGCTTTTGTGTTTGGCGGTCGTTGTTTTATGTCCAATTAATTTAAATAATAGCTGCCTCCCAACCTACTACCTGAGCTCAGCAAAGCCCTTGCCTTGTATTGATATGCATACGGACGATATTTGTGGAATTCCAATATCCAAGAGAGAGCGTTGGTCATCGTTTTGAGATTATTAACCCTCGTAAAATCTTTACACATGAAGTTTTATAGGCCGTTCCATATCTGCCGAAAATCGTCATTTGTACCCTTTGTTTATTTTTGGGTGTTTGAATTAATTAAATTGATAATTAAATTTATTATAAAAATGTTTGGTACATAAAAAAAATAAGACCTGCCTTAAAATACATGTATCATGTATCATCTTGACATGATTTCGAGAATTACGTGAAACGAAGCGGTCGTTATGTGGAGGCTGCGGAATTTTTTTCGCCATGCTTCCACAGCTCTTGATCCCCATTTCATTCCGCGAATGTCGGCTGATGAAAATGCAAGGAGAATCTGATAGCTTCAAATTTGTCAGTTGACGGAATAACTGTCTTATAAATTGCCAGACCTGAATCATCCGAACCGGTGACGCAAAGCACCGTTTAAAATATGCGAAGCAGTATCAGACCTACTGCGCTCGCCAATCGTCGTGCGTCTTGGCAATTACAACACTATGTAGGTATAATCGTGATGAGGCACAGAAATGAATCGGCTGGTGGTGATGATAATTACAGAGAGCTTAGTGGGCATAATGAAAAATCTGTGATATAATTTAAAATTATAATTCTTACGTGGTAAAGCCAAGCTGCAGCTATAATTTGGGTTGGCTCGTCTGGGGTCATACCACACTCACACAGAATATCAGCAAAAATTAGCAGCCGGAGTAAGACATTTTTATAAATGTCTTACTCCGGCTAACTCCTGGTCTTACTCCGACGCCCCGCACTAAGACTTCTGTATAGTGAGGCCGATTTACAGACATAAATTTTACATGCAAAAAATAATACGAGTATGATCCGAAAACCAACAATTTGCGTTTTTGCACAAACGTAAGCCCCGGCTAGGACTCGAACCAAAGACCCTCGGCGCAAAAGTCAGGTGCTATGACCTCTAGACCTCACGGTTGTCTAAATATTATTGCATTTTAGTTTTAATTTTAGTATAGTATATTTGTTATACTGTCGTGATATAGAATCTGCCCCGCAAATATCTATTAACATCAGGTGGACTGTGTACAAAGACATTACCCTCAGTTAAAAAATATAAATGTATCTCACTCGTCTGTCCGCGGTATCTACGTCCCACCAATTGTTTATATCCTAAAAGTTTACTAAAAGAACTTTACAGATTATAGATAGTAATCCGGGACTAAAACAGTGTTTAATTTGAGTACTCTTACCTGATAGTTTTGTCATGAGTCCAAAGTTTAAATCACAGATGAATACTGTATTTGTGTAGCACACGTTGTGTGCCCGTAACAACTGCTGCTTTCGAAGCTTCCTTCGTTATTAGCTGTAGTGCATGCAATGTAACGTACGAGTACATTACACACGGGAACGTAAAGATGAGTGAGTTTCACTGGATTTGCTCAAACATTTACGGCGCTTTCTGCCTTGAAGGACAGTGGCAGAGTAGTCTCCGATATATATGTTAACGTATATCAAATTTGTGTTTATTCTAAGTATACATAACAAATAATCACATACATTTTGAATTTACATTCGAAACGGTTATGAGCAAGCACATTCAATATGTAAACTAATAACGATTTGATTGAACTTATGCCGAAAAGAGTAATTGAAATACATTTATGATATTTGTTCAAATATAAGGCTTCAGACAAATCATCTGTTTTGTTTTTGTTCAGAATTGCAGTTTAATATCACTAATAATAGGAATATAATGCATTAGGCTTTTAAGTCAGCATGTTTTATAAGGTATTCGATAGTCCCGAGGTCGTTCATTGTGTTCGCTAAAGGGGACATTTGTCTACTATTATTATATTGGGCCGGTTTTTTCATGTACCTGCCTACATGGCGCCTAGCTATTCATATTCAAATTGGAATTTCGTGTTGAGTAATTTTTCAACATTTATTTACAATTGTGTAATCCGGCCTCTCGTGTGATAAATTTGAATGACACTGCGTGGAAGTGAGATGAATTAAAACTTTCTTTGGAGTTGTAATTGGGCGATAATATTTATATAATAGATTATGTAAGCATCGTAAGCATTGTAGTAAGCAATGTAAATACTAATTTGTGAGTTTTTGTGTAGAATATACTTATATTAATGTTGTTCGAAAAAGAGAATAAGCATTTGTATAGCTGTAACGGCACAAATTATCGATGATATTATGCGAAGATCGGTATCGACCAATAGAAACGTTGAGAATAAGAGAAATAGAGAAATGTTGCCACGAGGCTTGAGATCCCGCTGCGAGGCACAGGTCTGGGTCATCCAGCTTATTCATTAGTGCACTGTTCCTCCCACCGATGCCGGTTATTTTATTTTATTTATGGCCGCCAAGCGAGGTGAGACCCCAATTTCGCATACGCTTGTGTCTTGATAATTATACACTAGCTTCGACTGAAAAAGGGCGCCATTTTAAAACGTTAACCATTCGCATTTTTGACGCGTGAATGTAATGTGCTTTAGATGATAGTCTCTTGTAAAACTATGACGTTCTTAAGGACTTATTAAATTAAAATCATTTGTAAATAAGGCATGGTTTAGGTATAATATTAAAACTCGATTAAGTAAATGTTATTTAAATATATCTTCTGTAGATATAACACATATACACACATTATATGTTACGGAAAACAGCCCCTTAATCATTAACAGGTTATACATATTTATGGCGTTCTACTTATTATCGACGGTATCCACTTTTGTTATTTTAAAGTTGATTTTGCTTGATCCATGACTTGTTATTTTATTTAAGCGTTAACAATTTAGTAGCTAAATAGGTTTTATAGGAATAAAAGTTTTGAATTTTGTTGAAAACGTAATTTTCTTTTTTGCCACTTTTTGTCTTCTAATTGACCTCATAATGACTAATAAAGTTTAATCGAATAATTTATTATTTGTGTAAAAATTAGTGACTGCACCGATATTTTACTTTCGTAATATTTATACACGATTTCGTAAGAAAATTTACTAAACACAAAATCTAGAAAAAAAGGAAAGTGGCGTAGCATTTAAATGTCTTATTGGTGGGCAACTTTTCTCTGGCATACTGCCTTCTTTTCATTTTTAAGAGGCTTTAGCAGCCGCATTTCAGTGCGTATTGGGCTCAAAATAATTTTATCACTCAGACATGTAGCTTTCCACGTGATTTCCTTCACCTCCCAGCACGCGATAATTCGACACTTAAAATTGTAATAAACAATTAGTAGTTCATAGTACTTAGTAGTTCCTGGGTTCGAACTTATTTTCGATATCCCGGTAATTGAACCTTTATTATAATTGAATTTGATAATAAAACCTTCAAATGTATCAACGCCGCACATCTAAGTGCATATTTAGTCCTACTATGAATAAAAATCAAATTCTCAGTGAAATCTATACGCTACATGGTATTATAGCATTACCATTTTACTTATAGAGCAGCATCCTATCCAATAAGAGGTAAATGTATAATATTTTTTTATTAAAAAACCACAACACCGAATTATTCCAAGAGCGACATAAGGTAAAAGGAAATAAAGAAGGTCAAAGCAAGGGACGCGGTGGCAAAAAGCTCTCTCATGTCCGCGATGTTCAGATAACCTTAAACTGAGCATTTGTTATCCTTATCTCGTACTGGAGCGTGGCTAATGTGGCTGCAGGCAGATACAAGAGATCGATTTATGTCGCCTCCTGGCACCCACGACAAATTGATAATTAAGTTTCGTCCGAGGCCTTTGATCGTACCGAGGTATTTGCGAGCCGTTCTAAATGTCATCTATCGTTAAAGCCTTGAAAAAAAAATATTTTTAGCACGTATTATCAACCTTGTAAACACTGATGACATAGACAATGCCTCATTGAATCATCAAACATTTAAACACTTTACAGCAATTTCTAAGTTTATTAGCATCCAAATCGCCTACAAATTCTTTTCCGAAATGCCATAGTGTTTGATGATTTTTAACACACTGTAATTTTTTTGACATTTTTTATATTGAATTACTTAGTGTTTAAAAGATTAATCTTATTTAAAATAATACATATATTTAGTGCGACTTGGCGCGAAGCTTCATCCGACAACAAAGGCGCCTTACTGAAGCGATTCGGGTTTCGCTTTGTTCACAGATAAGCAATATAAATAATCGGCCCTCACTACTGATGGACTGCAGTTGGAGTTCGCGCTCGAAAACTGTTTTCTACTTCCCTAAACGAAGCGTACGTTGAGTTATAACATCAAGCCCGTTTGGCTTTTAACAGATTTTACACATCGGCTTATTCGTATGTTTATTGTCATTCAATCAATATAGTATAATAATGGGCACATTAGAGCGAGGTATGTGGTACTTATGAACTTATTTTTAGCTCGAAAGATGTCTACAGCTAGATAAAGGCCTCTCATAAGGAGGGACGATTTGCTCTATTGAGCGTGCTTGGTAGGTGGTTTGGTTAGCACTGGACTAGACGTTTCACACCTTAGTCGCTGCTGCCCGGCACTGGTCTGAATATTATTTTCTATTGCATAAAGTGATGAAACGAGTAAAACGTTCACCTGATGATAAGTGCAACGTCCGCCCATAACAAATGCTGTGTCACCTAGAAAATTTCTGCGTGATACCACACTACGCCCGTCACTATGAGACGTAAGTTCTTAAGTATCATATGTGTGATTAGAGTACCTTATCTCTTTAACCGGAACGCAATAATGTTTGCACACTACCGCTTCACGGCAGAATAACTGGTCCTGGGGTGGTACCTACCTAGACGAATTCCTGCACTAAAATCCTACCACCGGTAAGTTTTTCAAGATGGCTATTACGTCATCGGTATCCATGAGTTCCTACTTTCCAGGCATTTCTTTAGTCAACTCTTGTGCTACCCACGTGTTGATAGGGCGGCAAATTGTTTAGCGGTAATGCCACACTGTCCAGTTATTCTTAGCTAATGTGACCTAAGTTCGGTGTAGTCTTGTGTTTAGATAACATACATACATACATAAGATCACGACTGTATCCCATATATATATATCCCATCCCATGTAGTCAGAGACTTGGCACTCACTGCAAAAACAGATGACTGCCACAATCCGCGTTTCACCAAAACTATGTAATGCACTTGGTGTGATAGGTGGTGAGTCCATCGCCACCATGCGATGTTGGGTGCACGGTGCAGTTTAATTCCTTACTCGCCTTTTACGAGATCCATTGGATGAGATGGAGTGGAAGTATTCTTTTAACGAGCCGCCACCACACGGATAACCTTAAGTTTATTTAAGGAGTGTGAAGTAGATTGTTTAATTATGTTTGATTTTACCTGATGCATCGGAAAAATCTTAGAATTGAAACTTGTGATTCTTTATATCTCAGCGAAAATTACTTCGCCGTTCACCTGGTAGGGGTGACAAACGAGGATATAATTCACATGATGGTTTGTGGCCCATAGACATTTATACCTCATCTTGGATGAATATTCAAAGTTCAACGACTTTTTACCATCGAGGATGGGAAGTCTCGTTGCCAGTAATGGGAAACTCCGATTTTCGTCACTCACCATATGAAACGGAGTAGTATTATGCTAATTTAATCTATTATTCGGTCCAATGCTAGTCGAGACGATTCATTTATATGCTACAGTTAATATCTGCAGCGTCGTTCTGCCATCTACCAAAATACGTATAAAATATGTGCTTAAAAGCCATCATATTATATTTTATTAAAATCTAGATGGGCAAGTGCTCTAGTGAGTACTACTAAGTCGAGGCCAACATTCGTGTAACACAATTTGTTTGGATTTCGGGTTAGGATGTATTTGTGGGTGTCCAGTGTCGTTATCACTGCATTCGAGCCTTTCTGCTGTTATCACACGCGTGTTACATAGAAATAGGCAAGGCGAGGAAGTGTGTATGACTCTATGTTTGTGAAAATTCTTACGGCACTATAATATGTCCTGCGTAGTTGACAATTAGAAGATTTATTAACAAACAGGAGACGTCACCGTGGTCGGAATTGACCGGGAAAATATTATCACATTTAGAATACTTCAAACAAATCATTAAAAATTTATTACATTTGCACATATTTATGTATATATATTCTAAATAATACAAACGTGTTTGAGTCGACTTACGGGTATATTTTTGCGAAATCCGACAACTTACCCATGCGAATGAACTGTCACATCACAGTTTCATATGTCATTTCGTTTCATGAGTACGTAAGACGTTTGGAAGCGTGTTAGCTGATGTAAACTAATATTTCGTTAAAGTACCTTTCATTTGGTTAACTTCAAAAATGTTCATTTGGGTCCTTATTTTATGTGGCATGTGGTTTAAATTTGTGTGATTTACAGTTTTTTAATTGTAATGATGGGATCTAAGAAAAAACGATTCGCCTCTCATCGAATCATTTCGTCAAATTACTCGAGAGATATCAGTTTTGATTTGGGTACAGAAAACAATACAAAACCTTTTGTGAAATGTGACACCGACCGCGGTCGCCAAACTTACACAACTTGACGGTCAGAAGATACCATTTATAAGATTTACCATTATTTAACATAAATGTAGCACATATTTCGAATATTTAAATTTCTTTTTGATGGCTATTTACACAAACAAAAAGCGTATGACTAGCAACTTACTTATGACTTCTTCCGACTATAATTCCTTCTGTTTGTGAGTTCGTTTACACATATAAATTGCTAATACGCAAATACTATCTATAAGTCATCCAAATATTTGTTTCGTGCGGAAACCAATCTCTCGATCCGCGGCAAGGAAGCCAAAACCTTAGTCACTGCGCCAACAGAACGTATAAATTTTACTCTATCATCTAAGCTGAGTAGCTAATCAAAACTCAATATCGTCAAATAAATTCTAATAAAAACTAAACATAACTTTATAAATGCACTGCACCCAGACTCTGGAAATTCAATATGCATATGTTAAATTAGCGTCAACAAAACATGAAATGTAAACAATTTCAAGGTAAGATTACCTTATCGAACACTTATGAGCCGGTAGTCATTTCACACTGATATTTGGAAAACTAAAAAAGCATGTGTCATAAAAATATGTGTGTCGAACGACACGTTGCCCTACAAAGCGGCCGTAAACGCCGCCTTAATCCTTTAAAACAATGCTAATGGATCTACGTTAAAGTCCGCCGCTTAAGTCCTGTCAGCGTACCATACATCCGACCGATTGCCTTAACGCTTCGCTCGCCACCAATAAAGTTGACACTAAATTAGGACTGTCTTATTCTTTTTCCGTTCGAAATCAAAAAAATTGTTAATAAATATTACGCGTTCACTGGACGCATTTTAGTGTGAGCGATGAACACGGGTTCACGTCAAAACATCTTTATCGGGTTATTTGTCTTATAAAATATTATCAAGAGGCTCTTCGGGACCGTCAGCAAAAGAGGACGTATAGTGTGATAAGTGTGCGATTGTTGTTTTACGCCCACGGCGATGCGATCACTTCGCTTTGGGGCGAGGGATAAACAATAAAAGCGGCGATTACGAGAGTGTTGTAACAAATATAGTTTATTTTTCTTAGGAGATGAGATCTCGAGGGTAAAGAACGAGGTACGAACGCCGTTACGGCAGACCGTACGGGCTGAAGATTAGTGTGCGCGGCGTGCGCTGGCCTGTAACAAACGCAGTGCGACGGCCGGAGTTATGAAGCTCTGATATACTGATAAATCAATAACTCATTTTATATTACGATAACACAGGCGCGTCATGAATGCTCATTTGTTTTTTCTAGATTATTTAATGGTGGTCACTGAATTGTTGCCATCTACAGCATTTTAAGACAAAAAGTATATTAAAGCTGAAACTGGTATCTCATAAGGGGCGTACTTCGTCGTGAGCAAACATGTACTTACTTGTCTCGTTTTCATCACCTGCTTCGCTTAAAGTGACGTAATTACGGATGCAAATCGATCGGCAACAGCTCGAGTTATTGGCTCGGAGAGGGTTGACGCCGTAAATTGGCACGATACAGGTAATGTTTATAGCCTTCGCACGCGATTTCGCGAAAAGCATAATCATGCGAGAACGCTTATGGATCCTGTCTGAAATTAAGTAGCATCCGTTAACAATTTTTTCCCCTTATATTTTTTTCAACAGGTAAGAATTATTCGGTAATTTATCGACAGATTACTGACAAATATCCGAAAGTCTATAGTGCGTATCAATGTATCGCATAGAAATAAACAACAAGGAAAATAGGGATTGATCAATGTCGGAAGCATGGATTGCTTGGTTCATTTCGATGACTTGCATGTTCCAACTAGTGAGCATGCTCTCATTGACTCCGCCATTGACCCTCGCGTCAGCTAGCGTTAGTGATCATAATAACATAAATAATACGGACGCATCCTCCCATGGGCATTACGAACAATTTACTTTTGGTATTATGGAGAATGTAACTTAACAAATGAGCCCCAGAGTGCTGCTAACAATCGGGACAGACAAGTTGTGAATGTATATTTGCACCTGCCACTATTTAAGTGGTTTTTTTATAGGTACGTATTTCGTTCTGGTACCGCAAAGTAAAAATAAAAGTACTTATATAACAGAGCAAACTATAACTGAAAAAAATTTGACCGTCTAAACTTTTGTTTTTCACTTACAATTCATTAGTGCATTTACACCGTTTGGTTTTATTTTATTTAAGAGAAAAAGCATCCGGATCTTCTTAAAAGCCTTGTAGTATGTATTCGTTAGCATGCCAAGTTCTCTACAAATGCTCGCTGTCGAAAGATACGTTATGAATGTGGCATCCAAAACACATTTTCTATATCGAGGAAGCTAAGTATTTAAAGACATGAACTTAATTAAAATCATCCTAAATTAAAAGTATAAATATTTTCAGGACGAAAATCTATTTCAATCAACTTTTATCAGAGGATCACTTTCCAATAGAGTTTCTTTTAAAATAATCTTTGTTTGATATTTGGCATTCTTTCAAACGCATTGTAAAAGGTATGATTTTATATACATGATTTTAAATATTTCTGAATACAAGTAGCTACTAAAAGACGCGGTGACATAATCGCAAGGTGATATTTTCGTGGACAAACACTAACTTACTATAAACATAAACTATCACAGATGAGTCTTCCCCATGTATATTTATGATATGTTCGACAATCAGTCCTACACTGGGTCCCGCTTGCTGAGGACACATGTTTGCTAGGTGTTCACTTATTTGTAAATAGTTACTCATGAATAATACTTTCGGGCGAGTAAATGTCTGTTTATTAATTACTATCGTATAAAAAATGAGAACATCAGATACCTTATAATATACATTTACGTATGGAACTAAGTGCAAATATGTGCAATTACAAGTCCGTATTTCTAGCAAAAGATGAACAACTGACGTTTACATGATATAGTTATATTTTTTGTTACTTTGTCCGCCAAAGTATTTTATTAAGAATGGAAATCTTTTAAGGATAATTTTTACCTTAGTTGTGCAATGTTACTCTATCTATCTTAGATGACACAGGATGGCAATAATATCACCTAAACTGTTTAAAAAATTAAATTATTTTTAATGCTTAAAATACTTTAGCATCACGAAGAATAAAGATAAACGTAAGATAATTTTAAATAATAAACAATTAGTCGCTATAACAAATCTATTTCATATTATATTAACTTTTACCAATAACTAATTAATAATACCTGCACTAAGAACGTATGCGAAAGAGACGGAAGACAGTATACGTGAGTAACATTAGATGAGTTCGCTTGAACAAAGTGAACGGTCGGCATCATAAAAAACTGCCCTTAAACTATTTGTTGTGGTTTTCACAAAAACAAAAAATGGAACATCAAAACCAGTCAGCATTGGTCGGTGCTTTTCGACTCCTGGCCTTGTACAAAAAACGATGTGTTAAGGAATGTAAAGAGCCATTTAATTATCCTAATATATTGTTATGGTCGCGCAGGGAGGCGGTTATAAATTAGCGGTACGACGGTGCTCCGTCAAGGTGGCGAATGATGTGCCGGGAGGCATTCGTCGGTCATTTACTGGGCTATTTCTATTTACTTGTTAACTGTTCAGGTTCAAGAGATATGCCTATATCGAACTGTAATAATTGGTTACACGGAGTAGACTCCTAATTCAGTAACATGAGAATCTCGCGTGAACTCGGAAAGCTCGCCGGGCTCGGCTCATGCGTTCTCACGTTACTGCACCCGCTGCTTCAGTGCGATGATCCTTAAAGTTTTTATTCCATTTTTGCCTCAATTCCATCGGGCGGCCTTCATTATGCGTCCGCAAGTGCCTCGGTCGCCACCGGTTCAGGTAGCCTGGCGTTTCACTTCAAAACTTGACCTTAGGTATTCGATACGCTCGTTAGGTTTTTTTGTTAATGAATATAGTCGAATATGAGATTTTGATATGGTGTAATTTGATAATATGCGAAAATAAATTTCATTAATCGACATCGTGATAAAAACTCGTTTAATGTTTGATGCTCATTGGGTATAGTTGCATTCCTCTCCGACGTTAATCGTGATTTTAGGGTACGTGGGTACATTGAGGCGGACTGGAAGAGGTGTCAGGGGCAGGGCGTCCCGCTGCGTCAGAGCATTGTGATCGACAGCTTGTTTACTAAAAATATGCATAATGAATTTATAATGGCCCGCCGTGCCTGTCGCGTCGCTTCTTCTTACCAGATCAAAACGCGCTTATGTGTACCTTGTTCAATAATAGATTGAGAACAGTATATATGTTAATCTTTATTATAAGCATAATATGTTTATATACAAACACAATAATCTGCCGTGTGGTGGCGGCTACAGAGAATCTACCACCCCTTTTTATCCTGTCGACTGAGGGAAAATAAAAACCAGGAGATGGGCAGCAGCATTTTCCTGGAACATCTGAATAAATAAACTGCGTTTACCAAGCCGCCTGCCGACTATTGCATCCCTCAAATTGAGAGCTACAAACTTTTGTGGCAATCTATGGAGGAGGCCTATGTTCAGTAGTGGACTAGTGATAGGCTGAAATAATGATGATGATAAAACACAATAATAAAAATTCATTAAGTTATGTAGGTACACTTACTTACCTATGAAATAATCGGGCAACGTTTCCTTAGCAAAATTATTTATAGATTTCTATGACACGTATATACGTTAATTATTATTGTTTATATTGCTACGTTAATCTTAAAAAATGTGAAAGCAACAATTTCGAAGTTGGTGTGGTGTGTGAGCCTAATTGCGCCACCGACGTATTCCCACGTTAAAGTGCACGAAGTGTTTGAGTATACATTTAGCATTCGATTGTTTTAGTGCGGGCCGAGATGACTGCGGGGAAGCAAACATTGGGCATCGTTCGCTTCTCGCGCCGTTCTACGCCCTTTCCTTCACTTACCTATCAAGTCAGCAGATATTTTACAGTCAAATTTAATTTCTTCCCATAAATTTTAGAACATACAGCAATTTCTCAGATATTAGCAATTAATTGTAAGTTACATGTTGTGCTATGAACTTTTCATATTATTTATTTTTGTTATAATATTGAGTAAAAATGTTTAGCTGCCCGTGATAGTATCTGAATCTGTTTTCTGAACTATTGTTATATGTATGTATAGAACAGAAAATTTGATTCCTCGGAACTCTTTATTAGTTTGAAACATTCGTAGAAATAATTATGTACGGTGCTTCGAAATATCTGTTACATTGAATACGACCGAACGAGTCGTCCAAGCGGGACGCCTATCGCTTCGATTCGTTACGTCAATCTCTTAGTTTTTTCAATAAGAAATCTGCATAGAGTGAGTTGACATCGCGGTACAAAGCTGGCGTGCGGTGCGTGTAGCATTGTCTACATTTCTTTATAAATATTTTGACATTCCCTTTATTTGCTCCACAAAGTGATTTTACAAATGGCATCGTGTTGATCCCTTTGTGCGGCGTGTTTTAATTTGATTTATTCTTTCACGACAAAACGTTCGACATCCTGCGCTATTCGTCGGTGGGGCGGCAGCGTTTGTCAATTTGTTAGCATGTCTATTGGTGTTTTCTTTAGGACATGCAAACAAAAAGCTCCGTGTGGCTTCAGAGTAGAATTGTTTCCTAAAAGTCTATGAGATCATACGGCCCACTCGTCCTTTGGGTGTTCAATACGAATTGCGTTACAAATATTAGCTATAATGTTATTTAGCCACTAGCAGCTAATTCTTGTTTGGTTTGGTAATGTTATTAGCAGACCACATATTTAAATTTGAACAACTTTTTGCATATGTATGGTGTCTATTCACTTTTTGTTACTTACATATTAACATTCTATTTGATTAAGTTAAATACAGCTTCTACACCGGGTATATATTCTACAATGTGAAGATTACACCTAAGATTCTTACAAAGTCTTCATTGTTTTGTATTAAAACGTCTCGCGAATCTTTAACATATTTACTTTATTAATTTACCAGGTCTGCGACATAGCAATGTGTATCTTTGGCATTAACATTAATTATTAATTTTGTTTTATTACATTTACCTTCAGCATTTATATTTTTAGTTTGAAAACTTTACTAGTCACAATTATTTTTGTCGTAAATGAGCATTGTCGGTTCACCTTTTCTTCGTAAAAACAATGATTACATTTGGCGAAACATGTTTAATCATTTTTCAACTTTATGTTTAATTCATGTTTTTTTTTAAGAGACATTGAATCATATTTCATTGATAGTTTATTCCTCGTAAATTTAATGTCATTATTAAACATTTGTGACCTAGTCAAGATTATATCGATACTTCATAAAAATGAAATCGTCATATTCATTAACCACATTGCTTGCAAGTAATTGATAAGCATATAATTAACACTAAATTTCTTGCGTCCACAGCGATGTAAAGAAAAGTTGAACACGTTGGCGATCAGCGTGATGAACCAATGGCCGGGTGTCCGGTTGCGTGTGATCGAAGGCTGGGACGAAGAGAATTCGCACCTGGAACATTCGCTGCACTACGAAGGCCGCGCGGTAGATCTCACCACCAGCGACCGGGATCGAAGCAAGTACGGGATGCTGGCGAGACTGGCCGTGGAGGCTGGCTTCGACTGGGTGTACTATGAGAGTCGCTCTTATATACACTGCTCTGTTAAAACAGGTGAGTGGAAATATCAGTGATAAGAACACTTTGAGTATTTTTAAAAGTATATTATGGTAGCCGTAAGTCAAATATGATGCATTATAATTTTTATTTTAGTAATAATTATTGCATCTTTTTAATTAAATTTTCGTCCCGAGAACGACGAAGCCATGCAGTTTTCATGAGCGTAATGTTAAGAATATTATCCATGTTATGCATCATCAACATTTGTGACAGTTTAAATAAGACAAACCATTATAAATCTGTGCAGCTACATTTTTAAACTCAAAATTACACATATTTTCAAATGCAAAATACATCAGCTTCTTAAATAGCACAGGATTAGATATAAATAGGCTATTAATATTATAAAAAGGTAAGTCTGGCGCTTGGTTATCAACTATACGTAACCTTGAACGGTTATCATTTAGCGAATTCCAGTACACACTGGTAGTATTCCAGTTAACTGGTAGTAGGATTCCTATGCAGGAATCCGTCTAGGTAGGTACCACCCCAGGGCCAGTTATTCTGCCGTGAAGCAGTAGTGTGCAAACATTACTGTGTTTCGGTTTGAAGGGCACTGTGAGCTAGCGTAATCACTGGGCATTTGAGACTTAAGAAATGATGTCTCAGGGTAACGGGCGCAGTGTGGTGTCACACAAAAATATTCTGGGTGACACAGCAATTGTTGTGGGCGGACGTTGCACTTACCATCATGTGATCGTTTTGCTCGTTTCGTCACTTTATACAATAAAAAAAAACCTTCTAAATCAATTGATCGCTCGGTTGGTGCAGTTATCAAGTAATAAGTTTCAGCGCTACGAGTTAGCCTGTTCGTTTCCCGTACGGAGTAAACAGTATACTGTAAGACACAGATTATTGGTCTTAGTGTTTGTGTAATTTAAGTCTGGAAACTGCACCCACGATACAGGAGTGTTAGGTTACGTTTTATTTAAGTATTTTCCATCGATTATATCATCGTTTTATGAGGTACTTAGCAATATAAAGCTTAATCTTATCATTTCATTATTAATCTACAATGTCGCATTGTACCATACTCATACACCATAGCTTAGAACAAAATGCATGAAGTTGTTCAATTCCTTATGTTTTCCTCTTGTAAACAAATATCTACTAATGTTGACCCAACATCTGCGTTTAAATCTTTAGTATGACGCATGTTCTTTACCGGCTACTTAGCTTTTACCTCGTGTTGAATGTACTTATAATTTGTTTGTTAAGTAAATTCATATGCTGTGTTAAAGAGTAATAACTAAAATATATTTTTTTGAATTTTTATGTATATTTGACAATATGACTTATTTGCGGTTTTGATACGATTTAGTTACTATAAAGAAGCCCTTCGTCGTATCACCTCATTTCGAGAGCACTCCCCTTGTTGCCTCAGCCAGTATCGGAATCCTTGGCGTCGACATATCGAGCAACGTTCAATTTCGCGGTCACTTGGAAGGGAAGGCCAAATTGGCCTCCAAGAAGCTCGGCGTGCTCAGTAGAGCGCGACAGTACTTCATGCCGGCCCACCGCTTGCAACTTTATAAGGCGCAGGTTCGGCCGCACATGGAGTACTGTTCTCATCTCTGGGCGGGGGCACCCCAGTGTCAGCTCCTTCCATTTGACCGCATTCAGCGAAGAGCGGCTCGAATTGTCGACGACCATGTCCTATCTGATCTGCTTGATCCCCTGGCTTTGCGAAGAGATGTTGCATCTCTTTGCATTTTTTACAATATCTACCATGGGGAGTGTTCCGAGGAATTGTTCGGATTAATTCCAGCCGCTGAATTTCACCATCGCACCTTACGGCATAACCTCAAATTCCATCGTCACCACCTTGATGGTTGGCATTCCACCACAGTGCGTTTTTCGCGGAATTTTCTGCCACGCACTTGCACTTTATGGAATGTTCTACCGTCAGCGGTTTTTCCGGACCGATGCGACTTAGGGACCTTCAAGAAAAGAGCCTATTCCTTTCTCAAAGGCCGGCAACGCATCTGCTATTCCTCTGGTATTGTAGGTGTTCATGGGCGGCGGTGATCACTTACCATCACGTGAGCCACCTGCTCGTTTGCCTCCTATTCTATAAAAAAAAAATGTATTATCATTGAAGGTATAAAATTAATGACATTATATGTGTTTTATGTACATACGAGAAGGAATAAGCTAAATATCTGTTGAGTATACAAACACATGCACCTTCTGAATGTAATATTGTAAATGTAAATAACTAGTTCAACGAAACAAGAAGAAAACCTTAAATATTATTTACGAGAACGTATTTTTTCTTTTATAATTTATTTTGTTTTCGGTACATAATTGACTGTCTACGGGACGGGCCAAATATATAGTTGAGAGTTACAAGAATGCACTTCGGACAGTTTCCCGCGCCCGCGCTCCGGCGGTGTCGATCAAACGGACGAACAAGCCTCTTGTTAACATCCCTCTCTCTCTCATTCGCACTATAAAGTCCACTCTCTCCCTTACACATGGCCGCATCGCAGCCAATCCCCCACTTCTATAATTACACCGGTGATTCAATGGCTTATAGTTATGTATAGAGCATAACGTTGAGAGAAACGAGCCTCTATATGTATGTATAAGTTAGACTTTACGATGGCATTCTGACGCGCATAGTTCCAATTAACTTACCTGATTACCAATCGGCGATGAAAGCGAAACCTCGTTGTAATGCATGGCGCTATGTGGTAGAAGTTTTAAATAAATTGTTTATTGCGCAAATTTAATACATTGCTGTTGAAAGTAATACTTATTAAATTAAACAAGTTTAACTTGTTTGGCAAGCTCTAGTAATATCTATCCAGGCGCGTCGTTACTGATTACTAATTTTTCCTACCTTCAAACTCCCTCTGTTACAGTAACAAAATATTTTTTGCTAAATTTCGCATTGCTGTAGAAGTTGCAGAGTTGCAGCAGTTGCAGTTACTAAATTTTAACTCTATCAAATTAATTCAGTTTTAGAAAAACGGTGGGATTAAACGTTTTGACTTTATATTACTCGCATGAATACTTACTAATAGAGCACTAAATATTAGCAATAAATAGAAAGATAATCAGATAAATTGTAGTTCGTATATCATTCTTAAGTTAAAGTAGATTTTGAACGTATTAAAGTTTCGGGTAAAACCTGGCGAAGGGGCTCTTAAATGGCCATCTATCGTTAAAAAAGAAAAAAAAAGTCTGTCATTGTTTCAAAAGCTCAGCCACTGATAGTCCCTCGGATCGGTCGCAGTCAATTTGTTTCGATGTTTATTCATTTATTCCGACGTTTTGTTCGATCGGAGACTTTTTAGTATTAATTTGGAATTTATAAATAATTAATGGGCTTTGTGTGGGTATGTGCGTTGCGGTCGAGGCTCTCAGTAGAGAGGGTCAAGGACACAGAGTGCACGGGTTTACCTCACTTATTGTGTACTCTCTCCTATATTTTGAAACTATAGCCATTATTCTTTAACATATATATATATATATATTGGTATATTCATACACTTATCGCAAACATAATTACACACTGCAATACAACGTAACCGCCAACATTCTTTACAATGGACAAGTCGTTCCAATATGTCACTTATCTATCTTTTTATAATGCTTTGGTTGCAACTTGGCTCAAGATGACAAGGTTCGATTTATATTATAATGCTTATATCAACATGCTAATTTATATATAAAGATACTTTTGACATTTTTGTTATAATAAAGTAGCCATTGACAAGCTAATAAACAATATTTTTGAATTATGCCTATGATCTGATTAAGAAAATGACTGGTAATCGATTTTTTTTTCTGAAAAATTGAACTTCGGTCATTTAGCAATAATAAGCCAGCATTATAATATTTGTTCTATAAAGAACATCAAATCAGTATCGGATAAGATCTGCAGTAATCTACTCGTATTAATTGCGAGTGTCAGAGACTACAAAGCGTTTTGCTTTAAAGATAAGATTCCGTAACCATTGGTGTTGGCATGACGTGGCCTCTGATATTAAATTAAAGTATCGCACTCGATCATCGCAGCGCCAATAAAATGGCGAGCTTTTTTTATACCGAATCGAATTAATTGATTTTCATTGGTCGGTCTTGTCTGCTTCGTTTTTTAAATATGCATATATGAATTAATAGTCGGAGCCCCGGATTTTTCAAAGGCGACTTGATCATATAATTTATAAAAAGACAAATAGGAAATCATTAATATCTGGATAATTAATTTATTATTTGATTTTTAAATGTCTTAACATTTAGTACTTGCACGACTTGTTTTTCAGTTTTACTCATTCTGTACGCTATCGCGTCAGTGTTAAAGACATTACACATACATTCATATAGTCACGCCTTTTACCCATATAAAGGGTAGGCAGAGACCACATCCCCGCCCCCTCGGGAAACGAGACGTGACGGGTGGCGAACCACGTCGCCGCCATTTTAGTATGAGTCAAAAAATTCTTACACCCATTGCGTTCTCACGAGCAGTATAGTGACAGCATTGCGTATTATGGTATTTTATTCAACGTATTATAAAATTAAAGAAGTATATATATTTTAAATAAGAAATTATTATAACTAAAATACAATTAAAATAAAATTGTAATACCGATATAATATATTGTCCGCGATTGCAGATCCTGTGTCGATAGCCTTAAGGGTAGGAACGCGACGCACACGAAAATCCTATGTTACAAATGTTTCCAACAAACTCAGTCTTTAAAAGCGCTCTAATTCAAGATGATAAGTCTGAGGGCAGCATCCCTATCCTGCTCATCATTTATATAATTTCAGCCTGTGATAGGCTGAAATTATATAAATGATCCATTACTGAACATAGGCCTCCCCCATAGGTTGCTGCAAAAGTTTGTAGCTATCATTTTGGAGAATTTTTTCATAGTTGCCATTCTTGGCAGGCGATTATCAACCGCAGTTTATTTATTGAGATGTTCCAGGAAGATGCTGCTACCCATCTTATGGTTTTAATTTTCCCTCTGTCGGCTTTTACGACACCAAATTTTCTTGCTCAACCATACCCCATTTCCGGCGCCGAGTAAAAGCCATACTATGTGGACAACCAATACAGCAGCGATGACGCCGCGACTAAACAGGCGAGTGCGACGGACGGACAGGCTCAACTGCATCGCCAGAGCCACGACCTACTGCTCCAATGCCTCAATGGATGAGGTGGCTGAAGGTTGAACTCTGGCGCTTTGTGGATGCTTAAAATGTCAGTCCTTGGGGGGTAACTGGTCCGGTCTACTGCTCCACTCCCACACCCAATCGTTGGAGTCATCCTTCCAGCAGTTAATGTAGACACCTTTGAGCTCGTCTTCCGTAGACGGCTCCAAGTTCGGACTGTTCGGCGGGAACTTTGGGCTGGCCTTTATACTGGAGGCCCTGGAGTACACACTGATGAGTCTCGATTTCCCACAGCAAACGGATGTACTCATTCTCCACCGCGGCCAGGCCATCGCCCGAATTCAGCTTTACCCATGAATCACTGAGGTCTTCTATGGTATTCAGCTTCCGCGTAGCCATTTTCTCGAAAATAACTAGCATAAAACTTGAAAACGTAGTATTTTATTAAATTCTCACTGTAGAAGATATTGTTGATAATATTGAATTACGTTGACACATCCACGTTTGTTAAAGACATCAACGCGTCCCTTCTTCCGTTTAGTCTGTTAAAATTATTTGTAGCTTAAAAGTTTTTTTTTTTCAAATTTCAACGATTTTATTGATGACAATAAATTAGTACCAGAGCTACAAACTGTGGTAGTACGAAGTTGGAACACAAGGCTATAGAGAAATAATATAAACGAGGCAAAAAACCATCAGAAGTTCTTTAAATCAATGATTGTCCACATATTCAAACAGTAAAAATGTAATTCCTGGAACACGAACAATGTGACAGGCAGTTAAGGTGGTTTAACATGGAGGAGGCGCGGATAAATGGGGCGTGACTGACGATGTATGAGGCAAGCCACTAGGTGCTAGACCATCTCAGCCTTATAAATGTAAACTTTAATTTGAGTTAATGAAATACATAATCTATTGCTTTACAATTTATCTAATGCTTCATTTAAATGTGTAGAGTTTGCGTAAATATAAGAAATCATTATCTAATGCTCGTCATATTAATATTTAAATAAAGTACATCCAACACAAGCACAGAGCTTTCGCAAAATGTACTTGCGTGTGAGTATATGTTATTAGTCAATCTGCAAACCTATTGCGGTTATTACAGTTTAATTTGATATTTAATTAGTTGTCTATTTTGATGTGTTGAACACCAGAGCCGACGGAATAACGACGGAAAGCATTTTATTCCTCTGAGACTGACAACGATAAGATTAATTAATAATTTTACGTCTAAAAAATTGTACCGGCATCAACAAAAGCTTTTATGAGGAATTATTTAAATTTAGATTAAGCTCCATTAAATATTCTTGTATAAAACATCAATAAAACTGTATCGCAAATTAGGAAGTTATTTCTCAATGTCTGTCCATTTTTTATATCACAAAATTATGTTTAAAGTTCTGTCTAATTTAGAAAATGTAGAAGGTTATCTGCGTTGACTTTAGATCTGGAAGGTGAAAGATGTGATGATGAAGTGAAGATTCTTTTTAATAGCACTAAATAAAATAGCTCTTAGTGCTTTATTCGGCTCACGGCACAGTAAAACTAAGTTAGTTGTTGTATACTTTGTCCCTTAGCCGGTCATAAATATATTCTTTTGGAGATATGAAGGTCATATAAACATATCACAGATAAAAAAAACTAGAGGAGGCAGTGGACGCGGTCCGGACGAGCGCGCTCGGGGCATGCGTGCGAAAGCCTGTGTCGTTGCAACGCGCTGACATTCGACACGCCACATCCCGGAAGGCTGTGGTTTCACTCCCGCACTGTTCTCACAAAGTCACCCTTTTTCACATTCATACCGACCGACTTATTTGAGTTAATACTCTCGTCAATGTGGCGTTTTGTATCTTTATGGAATATATTAAAAAGTATCTAGATTTTTACCAATGACATTTTACAATAATGCAAGACGTTTTCGGATCTTACTGTTCTGAGGATTTTATAAAATAATAATTTAATAATGAATACATATTAATTGTAGTTGGCATCAGATTCTTTATAACAAAGTAGTGCAAAATTTTTCCATATGTTCAGCGTTGTACGATGCATGGGTGTTTTAAATGACGACGTGTCATATCTGAAAATACTTGGTAATATTTTAAATTCTCATCTATATTAAGTGACACTTAAGTCAATAAATCAGTTAAGTCAATTATTTTATTTGATATTGTACCACGCGGTCGGTAATATCTCTGCAGTATTAAAGTTAAGTTAATATTAGACATAAACATATTATATTAGAAAGCCAGTGTCGCTTATTTTTGCTTTAAATCATTAAGTTACCGAGACGGCGGCGTGCATATCGTACATCGCGTGTTGATCGTATTCTTATTGCAGAATTCAACTGAGCAATGACTAAAGCGAACACGAGAAACGTAAGCTCGTTAAATTTTGTTATTTCTTTTATATACTAGCCAGTTGCTACAAAACTTTATTATACATATCTTGCCCACAATTTTATACAGCAAGCTATATTTATGATAAAAATTTTCTTTACCTGGGTGTTGAAACACCTTGATGCTAATAATAAGAAAATTAATTACGAAGGAGTTATAAAAGTAATGCTATAAAGGGGTGTTGGTTTTTAGCCTGGACAACAGTGATGCTACAGCGAGCGTCGGATGGTCTAGGCGTATGAATCATAGCCGACGGTTTGGCAAGACCACGCCGGCTGACGTCATCAGCTAATTGCTATTCCGTACGATATAAAGTGGATAGATTATTTACAGAGCACCGCTAAAAGCGCGATCTTACATTGTTACGGGCATACTGGGACTCTGAGACTCTTGTTCGGATTGTTACGTCACTAATATGAGACTGCTTTAAATGACTAACTTATAACATATACACACTTCTTAAAAAGGTAGAGGACCGTAATAAATGCGGATTTAAGCTACTTGAAGAAAACCTTAAATTAGAATAAGGCGAGGATGACGATTATCATTCTATTGCGAATTTCTCAAAATACATCAATAACTGTGCTATTCTGAGATTAAAAATAACAAATTATTAATGTATCATTGATATTGTGATTTTTACAATTCAAATATTACACAAAAGAAAAAGTTGTGACCATATTTATTTTTTCAAAATTTCAATATTGCCATAGGTTTGTTTTAGGGTCATATTAATGTGGTAATATTACGCGTGTTAGTTACTTTAATAGGGACTAGCCCATCTCTTATTCTTAACACTGCAATCCCTTTTTAGCCGTGGAATGAGGATTGAATATCTACAAGTCATCCACAAGCCGGTGACATGAGGAGCTAAGTAAATATTGCCCTGGAACATCAAATGAAACGTAGCCTGAAGAGAATAGGAGTAGGAAACTGCTTGTGACATGGGTATATTTATCGGGCTGGTCGCGCGTGGCAAGGCGGCGGCGTGCAGCTTCGGCGGCGTACAGCGGGCCGGAGCGCCGCCTAGCTCTCCCGGTGGTCTACGCGGGGCGGGGTCTCCGCGGCCACTCGGCTGCGCGCGCGACCTGCTCCCCGCGCGCCCCGCTGACGCGCCCGCGCCGCTTATCGCCGCATCTTCAACCTAACTTCACTTACGTCACGCCGCACCAGACTCGTACTTTGACTGGTTTCGAGGCTTTGAATTAGTTTAATGCTCACGGTTGAGGTCATGAACATAAATATTGCCGATAACCTCTGCTTCTGCTATATATTTTTTTTGTGTTAAAAATTTGCAACTTACGAAATTTGCTAATATATGGGATAAAAATTTAAATTGCGGGCTTGTATAAAGTGCCAGTAGAAAGAATTGGTTCAAAGAATGTAACGATAGTCATGTTTAAAATGATATTTACGTGTCGTCTTGTTAATTTGTTTGGTTTAATTTCAAAATGTTATAGGTTTTTTTTATAAATGTGCTTTATCACTTTAAGTGATTTCGTAACGTTTGCACATCATTACGTTAACTTTGTTTGTCAATTTTATAGTTATTTACTGAGACATCAAACAATTATCATACACAAATAACATGATTGCACATAAAGGTATTACATACCATATTAAATATACATTACCGGAAGCAAAGACGAACAAACCGCATCTTATAAATATACTTTAAAAGGTATTTTAAGAGACGAGTTAAGGATGCAAAAAAGGCAAAGGTGGCCGACAGCTATTCAATGATTCGTGTAATATGCTCACCCGACACAAACAAAATGCGGACAGCGAGCGCTTGACTTCGAACGAAATCTAATTTGTGTTATTGTGTAATGCGATCTGCCAGTCTGCCAGTCCCGGCACTCACAATGACCGGGATCCGCCGAATTTACCGCTTGGTTACACAACAAATCAAAACTTAACGAGCTCGCGCAAACGTTGCCAAGCTTTGCAATGGCACCTTCAGGGTCGCTTAAGCGTATAATTGCACCGCCCACAGTCAGCGACGCGACACTCAGTTTGGGCGCCCAACTGTACTTTTACATTTTCTCTCCCCATTCTTCCCGTTTGCATTTAATACAACTATGCTTCAGCTTACGGACCCGTTCCGACTTATCTCGTCGATGCTATTTATTCGCACGTAAATACACATTTTTTTGTACTACTCAGATTCTGCCCAGGTAATAAGCTGGATAAGGATTTAAATAAATACCATTAGATAATAAACAAATACAGTTCACAGATATATACATTTACTTTGACTTTCTTGCTTTTTTTCAAACAATAGCGTTAAAGAGTTAACAAAACGGATTGTTTTTTTTTCGACACGTAAAAATTTGTTTGGGGTTGTGATTAAGGATTTCTATGAATATTTTTTTAACTGAGTCACGAGTAAATGAACGGTGTTGGACTGTGGGAGAATATAACAAAAGATTTACCTGTATAAAACAAATTCCAGCTTAGCTATACACCGATAACCCTGAACGGACAACAAGAAAGCGTTCTGGGATTCTCTTTTGTTTCGTATCTTATCGGATTTTAATTACGAGCGTAGAGAAATCTCGTTATTCCTTAAAGGGATATGACTGCCTCGGACTAATTTACTATCGACCCTTGCGTGATTTTATGTTCTCTCCTTATTTTATTTAACTGCTCTTAAACTGACCTATTAATTGTATGTATGTGGCACCTGTGCTGTACACTGTGATTTTTTTGCCAGTCTGACGTCCCCTATTTTTATGGTCTTAGCATTGACGACAAATAGCTATGTATTGAGGATCTTAGTTGCCAAAAGCTTATCGGGTTCGGCCTGCTGAAGCCTATACGTAGGTATACATCTCCTTGAGAAAAAAACAAGGGGGGGGGGGGGGGTAAGATGATAGTAGGAAACTAAACAGTTCGTACCTTCTCTTTCTAAGTATATAGTGTGAACGCTCATAATTTCATAAAATTGATATTGCACAATTAAAATGACGAAATGCCTGCTTGTTAATCAATATTTATATTGTTTCAAAACGTTGAAGCAGTACGAAATATCAGACAATATCTAAAACAGCTCTGATTATTATATAGGTTTTTTACGACGCGGCTGATGATAAACAATAGAAATTTGAATAGTTTTAATATAAGATATCGCGTCGACTGATGAAATTAAACCTACTTGTATGTTATTGCATGTTCGGTTTACATATTTAATTGACTTCAAAAAAGTAGGAGGTTCTTTGATGATGGGAAAGGATGACTTTTTGTTTCATTTCACAAGTGCATCACACTTTAGAAAAACTGCACAGATAGATACTTTGTGATCCAGTCGGCAAAGTGTGACATTGCCGTTTTTTAAGGATTATATTTCAGAGCCGAATAATGATTGGTAGTGCCAACGAAATTAAAGAGTTTGCGACACTTTAACACACACAAGGATAATAACGTTTACTTTCATATTTCTTCCAGAGTCATCTGTTGGTACTGGCGCAGGGTGCTTTCCCTCCGGCGCTATGGTGTATACTGAGAAGGGTCCACGAGATATTGGTACCCTTAGGAAAGGAGATCGGGTGCTAGCTGCTGCTGATGACGGCAAGATGATATATTCAGAGGTACAAAATTCAAAAGACATAGTTCAACCGTTTCTCTACTTAGGATCTTTCAACCGTCATTTTTTATAGACATGCCTTTAGGAATGTCTTTTATTGTTGATAATAAAATAAATGATTCAAACGATTATTAATATGTCTTAAAGCAATAACACAATGTATAAGAGAATTATTTACTTTAGCTAAATTCGTAATGCGCTCATTCCATGGTTCTATATCAAAAACGTGTTACTCTTTACGATGTCGTGTAAGTTCGAACGAAGCGAATTTAAAAGATCGTACAAATAAACTGAAACAAGTATAGTCACGAGGTGCATAATCTAGAAATGACTTTGATATTATTATTTCGAGTATTCTTGGTCTTAAAATAAGTTTGTATAACACATTTCTTAATATTGAATATTTTTTTTATTCCAGGTGTTGACATTTATGGATCGAGATCCAAACGCAACAAGGCAGTTCATAGAAATTACTGCTGAAAACGGTGTTGCTATCACCACCACGCCGTCTCATCTCTTGCTGTTAGCAGCTGCTGACGGCTGGAGGGAGTCATTCGCTGCCAACATAGAGATGGGTGATGTTCTACTGACAAGAGGAACGGGAAGTGTGATGAGGCCATCAAAAGTTGTTAGAACGAGGTTAGTGAGGAAGCGTGGAGTATATGCGCCACTCACTAAAGCTGGGACTATTATAGTTGACGACGCATTAGCGTCCTGTTACGCACTCGTACGCAGTCATTCGTTAGCGCACGCCGCGATGGCTCCACTAAGATGGGCGGCAAGTTGGAGCAAATCCGAAGAAATGCCACGCGGCGTACATTGGTACGCGAATGCTCTATATTCGTTCGGCGATTTCGTGCTACCTTCGTCCTACAAATATCGTTAGTGAAGTGATAGTGTAACGATCGTTTGACAACAATGTTTCGCGCGCCGGACGTGCCTTTAATGGATGATGTAAATAATATCAAAGTGTAAATACGAAGCAGACGGGATTTGTACATAGGCCCTGAGTAATTGATATGTTAGTTTCCTTTAACGAACGCGTCAACTATGTATGTATATCATTTAACTATTTAACCCATTGAAATTGTATTTATTAAGTAGTATAAGGGACATATTTTTGCAAATTAGTTAGCGTTCGAATATTTGTAAATTGTGTCGGTGTTGTTATTCTGCACAATGCAGAAATACTTAAATGTATGCGCTTATGTTTTTTTATAAGTAGTTGTAAAATACTATTTAATAATTATTAACACTTCGTAAGTGAATCTAAGTTATTTCCTCTCATTTCTGTCTTGACTCAAAAAAACAATATTCGAGTTTCTGACTCTATGATTGTAACTAGACATTCCATGGTTCTAATCTTTTACGTACTAACATTCTACACTGTAAAATATAATGAAATTGTGATCTTGGTACCTAAAACAGTGCCTTAAGATTTTATTTATTGTTATTATTGTAGGCTAGTTATCTATTTAAAACGTTGACGACGGAAAGATTGCTTCGATGTAACATATATATTTAACTTATTCTGCTTTTTTCTCTATATTTTCTTTTCTGATCAAATTTTTATTTATTGATTCTTTACTTCTATTAATTTAAGATTTCTTTTATTTATTGGCTTGTATTAGATTTTACAATCTATTGGACACTATTACTTTCTTCATCGAGCAACCATACTGTACTTTGAATGAGTAGCTATTGTGACTTTAAATTTGCAGATCAACACACGAATAATTAAGAAAAACTTCTTGTGTTAATTATTTTTTGTTTTAAGTGACATTAGTGACAATTATAAGGTATAATGGTTTACTGATATAACAACATTCACTTTATAATGCCCTCGTAATTTCCATAACATTTAAATAAAAAATATTATACGTTTCAATTGCGCTTTGCTCTTTTAACTCAAGACGCTTTTATTGTAAATTTCTGTTCAGAAAAAGGTAGGTAAGTGCTATAACCATTAGTTTAACACCTCAGCGAGTATTAAGGCACCCATTGATCGTTTAAAAGATCTTGAACTGAAGTTAGGGTTCCTATAGTATGAATTTAACACAAAAGTGTTTGTTCTATATAGCAGTACATGTTATGTAGCAAATTGTGTATCTAGATGACTTTTTAATTATGTTAAAAGTAAATATAAATTTCTGGCAAAGAATAACACTAAATAACATTGATTCATCATATTCGTAACATTACTTTAGCAACTTGCAAAATTAAACGTGATTACAATTAATTTTTGAGGGAAATGTAAAACAAAATTTTAAATTTCAACAAATGTATTGACAGTATGAAAACGCCATAATTGTGACCAAAATTGTCATTATAATTATTACATTATAATATATTATTGTATATTTTTGTGTTTATATGTTTATATATTACAAAAAATTTACTTATATTTCCTCTTAAGTGTATTACACCACAAAAATAATAGCAAACAAGTTTGTGTTCACATTTAAATTAGATACTCAATGAGTTAAAACATATTAAAAGGCAATGTCGTATATAGTAATAGTAATTTGTACGCGCTATTTTAATAGTAGTAATTATTGTTTGAATTCCCGCGTTGGTTTTGATATAAATAAAATTGTGACAACTCTAATAAACTTGAATATCATCCTGTTTTATTTACTGTGCTGTTTTATTATTTATTTATAAAAAAATAATTTGTACTAAGATAAAGTGTTAAATGTCCGACGATGTGTTATTTTTGTATTCTCAAAAATATTGACGTAAAATAAGGCTCCTATTAAAATATATTTATAATCATGTGGACTTTAACCAGAGCATTTAATACTAACATAATATGCCCATATGTATGAACAGGTTAAGTGAATAAAATGATGGCTTTGTAGAAAGAATTTTGTTTTCTTATTACCTTTATTCACCTTTAATATCATTTAGTTACTTTTTTATATTAAATATTTGTTTTAATAACAATCATTATGCTTTTCTGTTACACGGACGAATAGGTCGGTTGTGAACAACCTACTTCTCGGTAGATATGGATTTTGCTATAGATGACTGATTATTATTGACAAATATTTTAAACAAGTTTAACAAGAATATATCTAAATTAGATGGCTCAATACAGTATATAAACGTAATACAGACTACGGAGCACGGGCCTAATAGAATGTCAATTTGTAGGATTAACAAATAGAAATAACAATAATGGAAAAATAATAGTAAAGTAGATGTTTAAGACTTATACAATACTTATAATAGCCTTTGTAAAGGCTGACATAGGCTATATCTGAGATGGTTATTTCATCTTCAACAGCAAGCTTCGAGATTGTTCTAGTCTCGACTTTATTTCACACATCATAGGACCCGTAATATTATTATGATTTACTTTATTTTTCTTTTTGTTGGTTGCTACAAAAAAACGGGCTTTAGAACAGGTGATCATCAACATTTCTGGTCTTATGTAACAGTGGTGTGTAATAGTGATATCTTGTGGCTTACCTTTCTGAAATCTATAATAACAGTTTTCTACTTATACTGTAGAGAGACAGATGAAATTTGATCTTTCATTTGGTAATCACCTGCCAAGCGTGGTTGCGATGAAAATTCCTCCTAATTGGATGGTTTCGGTCGTTGTTGGGTTGAAAAGATATTTTAATTTAAAGAGTATGCAATCACCAAAACTATTATGAATTGATAATACTTTTACAGACAAGAAGTGCGTAATGGGCCTAGGGCGCTTTATCGCAATGGGTCTAGGGCGCTTTATTGCATTGAGCCTAGGGCGCCATCTTAATTAATTTCGCTTCTGGTCCGCCTTGCTCCTGCACTACGGATTGCTAGCTTTACATTTGCTGGCACTTACTGATAGATCTGTATGTTTTGTTTACGCAGTGGCTAAGCGCGTAGCTAATGCGCTACGGGTTCGAGAAAAAGAAAAACTTTTTTTTTTAACTTTATTATTACGCCGTTGTAGTTCAGTACGCCGCCGTAGGTGATCATTTTAGATTTAAATTATTTAATATATTTTTAAATGTATTTTATCCTTATAAATGTTTACAGTTCACTGCAAAGATTTCGTTTGCCTTAGATTTCACCGACTTTTTCGTGTGATATCTTTTACATTTGTAATTGAACCTTTCTACCACTCGATATGGTCAGTAATATTAAGAGTTCTAGTCGTTACATCTGATACGGGAGGACAAGTGAGACACCTTTTATTAATAGAGGACAGCTAAGTCACTATAACCTCCTAAGTCTCCTATTCATCAACACCATTTCAGCCTGTCACTAGTGCACTGCTGAACATAGATCTCCCCATAGATTGCAACAAAAGTTCGTAGCCATCATTTTGGGGGGATTTTGCCATAGTTGCCACTCTTGGCAGGCGTGTTGGCAACCGCAGTTTATTTATTCAGATGTTCCAGGAAGATGCTGCTGCCCACCTTCTGGTTTTAATTTTCTCTCTGTTGACTTTTACGACACCCACGGGATGAGATAGGGTGGCCACCACACGGCGAGTCTCCTATTAGAAATCTATATTGCTATTAACGGTATTTTTCTAGATGAAGGGCAAGGAAGATTGAACATAGGCGTATTATTGTTTTGCGAATGGTGGCCATATGCTTTTCGAGTGGTTTCTATTTAATTGCTATGATAGCTTCATTACGACAGCGCCGTATAAGCGCCAGGGGCGTAGCTACTTTCGTATTAGGATTATCAATGATATGGGGCCCCGGAGCTACAAGAGCCCCGACGTGTGTAAGCAAAAACTGCAACCACTTGTAACCATAGAAGCAGCAAATCTAGAAAACTAATGATTCAGCAATTTTTCAAAAAATAAGTTTGCGGAAAAAATGCATGGAAAGTGTCTGTTTGATTAACTTGGATCCATAGAATTATAACCTTTTTTACAGTTTTATAATACCTACATGTAGTACTTTCTTATACTTTTAAATATACTTATTTTGATAAAGTGTGTTTTTATTTGTTTTTAAAGAACATTATCCTCCTAATAGCCTTTTTAGGACTGGCTACACCACTGATAAGCATAATACAACCAACCCCGTAAATCAAATTTTTTACTTTGAACAATTATTTGCTGCCGCTGCAATTTAATACCCACGACAGTTTTATTAGCACATAGCTAATCGATCCAGTAGCTTACAAAATCCATTTCTTATATTTATTATTTAATTTTAAACTTCAACTAAGGAATACAATGGGCGGACTCAATACCTATAGGCCGACCCCAATGGGTTTTGAAATCTCTATCCTTATCCCTATTTGCGCGGAACCCTAATTATTTTTCCAAAATAAAACTAGCCTAAGGAACCCGCTATAATGTCAGCTATCTGTCAGTGAAAGTTCCGTCAAAATCGGTCAAGCTGGAACAAACAGACAGACAGACAGACAAAAATTAAAAAAATCTTTTTTTCTTTTAAGTACATTATATACTTTCATAAGCATTATGTAAGTAAAATAGCTGTTATTTTGTTATTACAAACCGACACTTTAATTTTTTTTATTTGCATAGATATAATACACAAATAATACATAGGTACGAGTATAATATAAAAATTAGTGGTGAAATTAATCATTTACTTATTGTCTTATAATGTTGTCGAAGAACAAGAAGTGAGACTATTGGAACATATTAATAATCTCATGCTCGAAGAAAAGAAAGCTCTCGCTGATTTCAAAATTCATAGCACTTTCCAATGAGTTTCCAAATCAGCGACACAATTCTACCACTTTTTAATAACATTTATCGTCTCTTGCCTATAATACGTAAAACAACAACAATTAATTTATTTTCCGTTTTAAAGCATTTAATTACCTTATAATTATATTTCTAATATTAATCCACATTTATTTTGCGGAAAGTTACGCTGAGATGTTCTTTTGACTGTATTCGGTAACAAAGGTATGTAGGTTGTATTCAGGTTAGTAGCAGAAATTTTTAACAGTGTAAATCTACTGCTATACATATCGTATCTCATAAGCATGTCATCTTAAGAGCTGGACCTATGCTATCGAAGGAAAATATGAAAATATAAATAAAACCTAGTAAGTTAAGTACTATAGAAACGGCGTATAAATGTCCTACTGCTGGACCCAGGCCTCCTCTCAATTTTGAGAGGGTTTTGGAGCCGAGAAAACAAGCTGGTCCAATGCTGTATGGCGGACGTCCATATTTTTATTCCTCAGACATGCAGGTTACCTCACAATATTTTCTTTCACCGAGCACGAGGTAAATCAACACTTAAAGTTTCAGAACAATTTTAGAGGTGCCGTCACCGGGGATTTAACTCAAGTCACTCGCATACTATCAAATTTGAGCCCTGAGCTACCACGGCTCACATGTATTTATTTTAGTTAATACAATCAGGCGTTACTTTGCGGAAATCCATTATAATGAAGGAAAGTAAGTTAATTTGCTAAGATCCGCATGCAAAGTATAAAATGGTGTATATTACCTAGTTTTTTTAAAAAGAGCACTGCCCGCCCTCCCTCAGTAGCGTGCACAAGCAAACTAACACTGCCCCCAGGAACCGCCACCAGATACTCTCCACCAACCACTACAATACTACCACTAGGTAATATACACCACTGAAGTCGAGAACACGACACGTGTTTCGCCCCAAAACAAGGCATTATCAAGTGTCATAGACTCTACGACGGACAGCCGCCGAGCTACTCGGTTACGGATCTCAGCAAATTAACTTACTTTACTTCACGTATTTACATTTTTTTGTAAATTGATTTTAAACAAATAAACTTCTATTATTATTATAATTTGACAGCTGTCTTGGAGATCATAGTACAGACGCTTCGCACGTAGACACTGACGCCCGTCACCGGTCAGGGTTTTTTTTCTTGCGAAATCCTACATGGACACAGCCGGCCAGGGGGGACAGCCGGGCTATGAAGGACTCTTACCGATTACAACCTCACGGTGGTCTCCATGAGCGCTCAAGAGAGGTCACGGGATCTCCGTTCGGAACGCAACCGTAGCCCGTCTAACGCTAGGCTACGGCTATAGCCCGAGCCAGGGACAGTACTCGCTGCCCCCAGCAACCTCTCGGTGCTATCACGATGACTCGAGACCACTTCAAGTCATCGTCCTCCCCGGAGACGCACAACTGGGCATTCGAGAACCCCATCCCGGTACCCCGCGACCCCAAAGGCCCCGTTTCTGGTAGGGGAACACCATTACTATATGGAGGGCCGTAAAGTGGCGCACTAGCACATCGGCGGAGTCGTCTACGAGAGGCATCTGTCCTCTCCCGATCCCTCTCGGCAGCCTCCTTCTGGACAACCATGGTCTCACAGAACTTATGGCCCTCCACGCTGTGTCCCCGCTCAGCATAGCCGACACTTTTTCCCTGCCGCTGGCAGGGAGAGGTTCCGTCCGGTTCTACTCTTTATTCCCAAGCTGAGCAGACAAAAAGCTTGTCGGAAGCGGAGTCCTGGTTCTCCCCGCCGCAGTGTAAGCAGTTCGCCGTCGCTTCGCGTACGATCTTACACAGGTAATCACCGAAGCAGCCTTGCCTGAGTCTTCCTCCTCGTCGCTGTATCCAGGCCTCGAAGACTGGCAGGACTGCACCGATGACGCGTTTACGCACATATCGCTCCTTTTGGAACCTAGCACGCCATGTCATCAATACATTCTGGTGTTCCTGCAGTTTAATAGACTTAAGCGCCTTATATGGCTCACTACCTCTGCTCTGGCGGAGGGTGCGAATCCGGTGGTGCACCCTCACATCCATATCCGCCACCATGTCTAGAGGTGGAAAGCGAGCAAGGACTATCAATCATCAAGGACAAAGAATATCGTGCGGTATCCTCGTACGATCAGTATGGCAATCCTCCGCTGGACGCTGTAAATTTATTTTCTCCAGTTTTTTTTGTTCCACGTAGAAGTCAAGTACTCTGACCAGCAGACCACGCGGTCGTCAATTTGGTTTGGCCACTTTGTAATGATCAAAACTCTTTTAGAGTTAGACTTTAGGTTTAAGACTTCTTTTACTGGTGGTAAGATTCCTATGCAGGAATCCATCGAGATTGGTAACCAACCTACTAGCCGAATAACTTCTGCTGTCGAGGAATAGTGTGCAAACATTAATGTGTTACAGTTTGAAGGACTATCATTATCCTATATATATGGGACTTAACAACTGATGTCTCAAGGAAATGTACGCAATGTGGTGCCACAAGGAAATGCTCTGGAACAGCATTTGTTATGGGCAGACGTTGTACTTACAATCAGATGAACGATATGTTCAACTCGTCACTTTTTATATTAAAAATAGATCTCTTAGAATGTTATTAGTGTTGAAAGATGTGTAAGTAATGTAAGTCTATCTCATAGGTTCTCACCGCTTCTTTTCTAGCTTCGTACGGTTATACTTACACTTTCTGTGAAAGTTTACAGAAGATTGTTATGACGTGAAATTTATTATGTCCAAAACAACATGGCTGCAATAAACTGTTTCTTCGGCCTTGTGTTGAATATGTTAGTTCCACCACTAAAATATACTCACACAGACAAAAGATAACACAGGCCAAAACAGAGACCGACGATGTTCGGCCTCAAAATGATAATAGTTTTGATAAATACTCAAAAAAACATTAAGATGATATTTTATGTCTAAATTTTGGTAGTGGTTTAATTGATCATTCATTATATTAATTAGACTATTTACGTGCGACGTTACATATACGGGGAGTGCAATTATAATGTTGATAAGGCTCTCTCTAAACTTAGTTTCCAATGGCTATACAATAATAAACTAACATTGAATGCCGATCAAACTAAATATGCAATACTTAACAAGAAATAGCCGTGTGGTGGCGGCTCGTTAAAAGAATACTACCACTCCATCTCATCCGGTGGATCTCGTAAAAGGCGAGTAAGGAATTAAACTGCACTGTGCACCCAATAGCGCATGGTGACGATGGGCTCACCACCTATCACACCAAGTGCATTATATTGTTTTGGTGAAACGTGGATTGTGGCAGTCATCTGTTTTTGCAGTGAGTGCTCAGTCTCTGACTACCCCTTATGGGATACAGTCGTGATCTTATGTATGTATGTAACAAGAAATCAATTAGAACAATACCAATGCACGTACCAATTCTTCCCTTTTCGATTATTTCTCATAACTGTCTGTCCCAAAATGAGAACTGTAATTGTTCCAAATTACAGACTGTTTAACTTTTCCGGTACTCCTACTCTCCAGGCGACGTCCAGAAAACCTCCAAAATTATAGAGTCTAATATGAAACCAGCTCTTGAGGTACCTTAAATAGCACCAGCTAATTCGTAGTACAGTCATCGATGGGTGGAGGTCTTAGTCAATATCAGAATTCTTGACGTTGATATATCGAATGAAGTTCAGTTTTGCGGTCACTGGGAACGGAAGGCCAAATTGGTGCTTAAAAAGCTTGGCGTGTTCAGTAGAGCGGGACAGTATTTCATGCCGGCCCATCGCTTGCAACTTTACAAGGCTCAACTTCGGTCCTACATAGACAACTGGCATCAATTCTGCGAAGGAGTATCCCCTCTTTCCATTATACCGCATTCAACGGAGAGCGGATCGAATCAAAGAAAATGTTAGTGCTTCTACTACTATATTTTTAAATTTAAGACTTCTAAGCTATTGTAAACTATTTTAAGACGATTGATGCTAAAAATGCTGATCTATGGGGGATGTCCGTTAAAGTAACTTCTTGTATAATATATGTATATTATATAAGAATATAATATATAATATAATATATGAATATAATATAGAATATAATATAATATCATAGAATCAATCGTCTTAAAACATTGCACTTTATTTGGCCAATATATTCAATAATAGCGAAAGGCCAGTCAATAATAGTGTTTACCACACCGCGAGTCTTGGGTTCGAATTCAGCCAGAGTCAACATTTGCTTAAAAATACAAATTGTTGGTTTTGGTACTGGTTGTATTGTAATTGTCCTTGTGTCTTTAAAACTGCATCCTAGCCTACCTCCGATTTAATTGCATGAGCGTTACATCGACCACGGTTAGGTTGGGACGAGTGAGTGCCTTTTTGTTTGCGTGTATATATGAGGCACTACAGTATCTCCTGCGCAGTTGATAACTTCTGACAGTATTCGGTAGTTCAGGCGGCCATTTAAATCTGGTAATACTTTAAACGCCGCTAACTTTAGACCCATTTCTGTGCTACCAACAAAAAAATATTCGAAACTCGAAATTCGAAATTTTCTGGGTGACACAGCATTTGTTATGGGCAGACGTTGCACTTACCATCAGGTGAACGTTTTGCTCGTTTCATCACTTTATCCAATTATAAAAAAATTTGATTAAATCTTGCAATATCCCGACTTTTTTTGAAAGCTCCGAGTTTTCGAATACATTTTGAAGGTTATGCTACACCTGGCGAACTGTTTTTCCATTTTCTATGTAAACAAAATTCATTGGTTTGACCAATAAAATGATTTTGGGCTTTTTTGTTTGGCTTTAATATCTTTCTTGATGTCGACTTCTTTAGTTTGGGGATCCTTGGGGATTAACATTCTGCCTACAGTGCCACAATGTACGATAGTGAAATTCGGCGGCTGGGATAATTTCGAATAATTCCTCAGTATACTCCCCATGGTAGAAACGATAAAGTATGCAAAGAGATGCGTTATCTTTTTGAATTTAATATAAATGTATTAAATTCAATTTATTGCCGTTTAAAAGTGGTAAATTGATGTCAATATTTTTCAAATAGCATTATTCACCTCGTAATTTATAATAGTAATTGACGTTTTATTTTGAAAATCGAAGATGTATCATCAGCGAACAATACTGTGTCATGATTATCTGCTACTAAATAAGGTGACTCGTTAATATAATTAAGAAATAGAAATAGACCGAGAATCGAAACCTGCTTGACACTTTACGGAACATTGCCGACCCCATAGAACTCGACCCATTAACCAATTTTTGCATTCTATTACTCAAATAAGATTTGACAAGTTTTCGGTATTTCTTACGCCATAATGATGTAGTTTCCTGATAAGCGTTTCATGATGAACACACAGCCTTAGGAAGATCACAAAAACACCCAGGGCGGGAATTCTCCCAGGCATCAAAAATTTGCTTAATTAGCTCAAAACTTGCTTCGGTTGAAGAGAGATTGCTTGTAAAACCAAATTGATTACTGTGGAGTAATGTATTTAAATTAAAATTCCATAACATTTGATCTGTGTGACACCACACATTGTGAGACAAAAGTTCTTAAGTCTCATATGCCCAGTGATTACGCTAGCTCACAGTGCCCTTCAAACCGAAACACAGTAATGTTTGCACACTACTGCTTCACGGCAGAATAACTGGCCCTGGGGCGGTACCTACCTAGACGGATTCCTGCATAGAAATCCTACCACCAGTAAATACTTCCTTAGACAGTTATGCTGCCGCAAAACTGTCTATATTAGACTGTCTATATTAGAAATTGAGTTAGAAAATAAAATAAAAATATTAAGAACAGACAACAGCAAAGAGTATTGTAATAAAGAATCATGTGATTTTCTAGCAGATTACGGCTTAAAGTACCAAACTTCCACTCCATACACGCCAGAACAAAATTGGCTAGCGGAGCGGATGAACTGGACGCTGGTGGGGCGTGCTAAGTGTATGCTGTTTGATATTAACCAAAAAGATAATTGGGCTCAAGCTGTAGCAACTGCGGCTTACATTGTAAACAGATCACCATCTCGAGTTTTAGCTGAGGTAACACCATATTAAAAATGGACTAGTAAGAAATCAAATATCTCACATTTAAAAGTTTTTGGTTAAAATGCTATGGTTCACATTCCAAAGTAAAAACGATTGAAATGGGATCTAAATCACAGGAGTTGTTGTTATGGTTATTGTGATAACACTAAATGGTATAGACTCTATGACCCTCAAGCTAAGAAAACTATAATAAACAGAGATGTGATTTTCATAGAAAACATTAAAACTGCAAATACTTATTCACAAGAATCTGAACCATTGCCACAGTTTATCTCAATTCCTTTGAAATCCAATGTTAAAGCCTTAGGTTCAAACAATGGATACCAGGGAAGGGAAGAGGTTATGACTATTACTGACAGCCCACAAATTTCGTCACCGCTAAGTACTTCATTTGACAGTGGTAAGACATCCATATATGATAATGATTTAACATACAATCCTAGTATTAGTGATGACCACGATAGTACTGAGAGTTTTGAAAGGAACATCACTTTACGTCCGCGTCGCGACGATATGTAAATGGCAAAAATTCCTATGTATTACACAAATTTCAGATCCATTGACGGTTGAGAAAGCCTTTGTTAGTCCTGAAGCCAAACACTGGAAGAATGCAATGTATGAGGAGTACAAATTCTTGATGGAGAATGGTACATGAGAAATTTACTACTTTTAAACAAAATAAACGTGCAATATCAGTGTAAGTGGGTCTTCAAAGCTAAGACAAATGAAGAATGTAAAATTGTAAAATATGAAAAGCTCGACTAGTCATAAAATGCTGTTCATAGAGAAAAGGAATTGACTACAATGAAGTTTTTTCTCCAGTAGTACGTTATTCATCTCTGCGCTATCTATTTTCGATGGCAGCTAAATAAGATTTAGATAGGAATATAATAGACGCTGTGTCAGCATTTCTTCAGGGCAATATTGACGTAGAAATCTATATGGTTCAGCCACCACTCTATGAGAAGAACAAGAATGAGTTGTGTTTATTACGGAAGTCATCATAAGGTCTAAAACAGGCTAGTCGCCAATGGAATAAAAATTAAATGCTACATTAAAGAGTATGGGTCCCATGAAGTCTAAATTAGATCCATGTATTTACCATCAAATTGTTGGTGTTCATGACATTTTATTTGTAGCTATATGTGTGGATGATTTGTTAATATTTGTAAAAAATGTAATCTATATTAATTTAAACAAAAAAAAAAGATATTTAAAATGAAAGATCTTGGAGACTTAAACTATCAAAACTCCGATTGATATGAATACAAAATTACAGAAAATTTTAGATGAAAACAAAATCCTACATAATATTCCCTAACAGGAATTAGTAGGCTGTTTGTTGTATACTTCACGAATTACGAGACCGGATATAAGTTATGTTATAAACACACTAAATAAATATAATAACAAGCCTTAAATGCATCACTGGGTAGTACGAGTACTAAACCGTGTTCTGCTTTATTTAAAATGAACTCAAGATTATAGACTGAGCTATAAAGAATGCCACAATGAAGGTATGACACATGGCTACTGTGACTCTGATTGAGCTAACTCCAAAGATGACAGGAGGTCATGCACTGGATACACTTTCCACTTTCCTTTTGTTCCAGGGAAGAACAATTAGCTGGAATTCTAAACGTCAACCCACTGCGGCACTGTCAACAACAAAAGCAGAGTACATGTCGCTTTCATCATGTGTTCAGAATATATGTAATAGAATAGAATATTTTTAATTCAACATAGATTATTTTCATAATACTTATTGAAAGTAATTTTTTTCCAGCTTTTTAATTACACCGGTTCGCCAAAGCCTATGTCTTGGGAAGAACCAGCAAGAAACCCAGGAGGCAATTTTTATTCTTTTAAATCTGTTTAAAAATAATGTACTATTGCAGTATTATAAAGATGTAGAAATAACTTGGCAGCGATCACCTCATTTCCAGTGGTTATCATCATCCATGTATTCTTTAGTATTAAAATAACCTTTTAATGAAGTCTTGTCAAGTAACTGGCAATATCAATTTGTGTTTGTTCCTGGTATTTACGAGTACATTACGAACATCGTTTCTTTTGGTAAATTGTTTAATGTTCTTGAGTAAATACAAAACGTTTTCAAATATATATTGAGAGGCCAAGGTAATGTAAGATATTAATATCTTTAAATTTATCTGTAAGAGACATTTTAGAGCCAAGATTATAAATATCTCCTAGGGACCTCTTTTGCAAAACAAAAATCACTTCTACATCAGTCGCATTTCCCCATAGGAAAATACCATAAGACAAGAAGCTTTATGGCTGAAGCAATTCCAAGAAGATATTTGGCCGCAGCTGAATGAAGCTGCCATTATTTACAGTGATAATCAAAGTTGTATTAAACATTCAGGTTCTGATGATTATCATCCCCGTACCCATCACATTGAGCTGCGGCATCATTTTGTTCGTGACAAGATGCATGGATAGATCATAGAGGTGCGCTTCATACAAAAAACTTGATGGTTGCAGATGCTCTCACTAAAGCTACCACTCAGCAGAAGCTCGACTAATGTGTACCCAAGACGGGGTTGAGACTAAAGCAGGATGTAGGCAGAATGTAGAATCTATGCCGTGTTAGGCTCAATAATTTAAAAAATAAAAAGATTCCTAGAATTGCCGCCTGGCGCCTGTTCTCTCTTTCTAGGGCTGCGTACGCGGCGTCATCCATTTTTCTCCTCATTTCTTTTGTTAATTTACTTTTAAAATACTTAATATTTTGTTTTTTTTTTAATTACTTTGTTATTTCGGTATATTATTTATTTTCACAGGCATACCCCAAAATTCCATCATCAACACCTTGATGGTTGACATGCAACCACAGTGCGTTTTACGCGTAATTTTCAACCACGCACGACCACTTTTTGAATTCTGCTACGGCCACCGGTTTTTCCGGACTGATATGACTTACGGACCGTAAAGGCCAGCAACGCTTCCGGAATCACTCTAGTATTATAGGTGAGCTTGCCTGTTTTCCCCCTATTCTGCAAAAATAAATTAAAAGAAAAAAATAAATTCTCATTAAATTAAATATATGTATATGATATATTTCGCTATATAGATAAAATCGAAAGTGTATTGGGTTGGATAAAATTCAATATGCGAAAACAGTATAATTGTAATTAAGGTCGCAAGCACATAAATATTTACGTAACAGCAGTCTGGAAACGGTTTGGTAGAGTATTTAATTGAACTAATGGATATTGAAAGTATTTTGCAGTATTCACTATAGTTTTAAATATTTTTATTGTCTCTAATAGAGACCACTTGGTTCGAATCCCAGCAAATAAAATCACCGATATTTGATGATGATGATGTTCTCCTAGCCGATTTCGACCACGGTGACAACTTCCGAATACTATTATCAACTGCGCAGGAGATATTACGAGTATATTGCCACAAGTGTACGCGCAAACACAGAGGCACTCACTCGTCCCAACCTTCCCGCGCCCGATGTAACGCTGATGCGATAAGATCGGAGGTAGGCTAGAATGCAGTGTCAGAAACACGAGGACAATCACAACACAACCAGACCCGAAAACCAATAATTTGTGTTTTAGCAAAAATGTTGGCTCCGGCTGGGAATCGAACCCAGGACCCGCGGCGTAGAAGTCAATTACTCTGACCACTAGGCCACGCGGTCGATATTTAACGCAAATGCGACACTAATAATACTATCAAAGTCAGAAATGACAGTTCCCTGAAGTTCCAAAAGATGTTAAGACGTGGAGTTTGGTGAGTGGCGAGATCCAATTGTTAGCAAAAAGACATTAGTTTTTTGTCTGCGAAGGTGACATCACATCTTCTTTTGTTTTTTTATGGGAGATGGACGAGGCTGTTGCACCATAGAGGATGTCCAGTGATTACGCTAGCTCACAGTGCCCTTCATACTGAAACACAGTGATGTTTGCACACTACTGCTTCACGGTAGAATAACTGCCCTTGGGGTGGTACCTACCTAGACGGACTCCTGCACAGGAATCCTACCACCAGTAACTTGCAATTAACTTGCAATATATCCGTCGTGGTGGTCCTGTTTATTTTCCACTGTGTTCGACTTTTCCTTAGATTTCATCGTTGAATAGTTATGACAAAACTTTTCCGTCGAATTTGGGAAGAGAAGGCGAAGGAACAATACTATATATTATTATATATGTATTATATTTTTATAGGGTACTAGCTGTGCTCTAAGGTTTCATTATTCAAATAAGCTTACATCATCATTGCATGCATGGTACCTCGCTGACCCTGAGCTTTCACAGTTCGGCCCTTTCCGGTAATAATCGGCTCTCAGCGTGCAACTCTTTAAAGCCGTAGCATAAAGCTTTATAGCTTAAAACTTTTCTCAATATATCTAATATAAAAATAACTTTTCAAATCAAACTTGTTTTTCCTAAGTTTAGCGCTTTCAAACGTACACCCTATTTCGCTTTATTATAGTAGTAAAATTAACGCGACGGTCATTTTGTTCACCTAATGGTAAGTGCAAGGCATGCACATAACTATTGCAATGATACCAAGAACTTTGAATTGTTAAGTCCTGTAGCACCGTAATGCGCTCGTCGCCCTTCGTGAGAAGATCTACATCGATAGCCTTCGACCGTGAAGGTAACAGAGGTATTGTTTACGCGCGTCAAATTTTCCTTCCTAAAAATACATAAAAAAGGAAGTTGACAACAAAAGTACCTAATGACAAATAAAGACCTACGTTTTCAAAATTGTGAGGTGTACCTACTTAAGTAGTAAAATATAGTGAACTGAGTCCTATATGGTTCTTACTCTCATTAAAATAAAAAACTAAAAAATAGTATTCGGAACTCAGTCCATTAAATCAAACGATTTTCAGGGATAAAGGTTTGTTTCATTCATCATAAATGTTTCGTTTATTTAGTGCGTATCTCAGAATAAAGGGATCAAAATTTTACTTGTGAAACTAACCTTTTTTTTATAGTATTTGCGTTTTGCATATAAACATTAGCCATGACTTCGAGAAATATATCGTATAATAATATCTCGAGTCACCAACCTGGATTTTCCGGCTCCGTAATCTTTTCATAAACAGGGGCCTGTGTCCATAAGTGAAGTTCTGTTAGTTTACACTGACATAAATACATATATTTTGTTATCATTATTTTCAATTAAAATGTTAGATGTATGGCGGCATTCACTCTTTTGTGTTTTTACTAACATCGTAAAACGTAATTGCAAGATTTTACCAATAAACCAGTAATAAGAAGCACAAAAGGGCTCAGAATAACCCCAGTTATGAAAAGCCACGCTCGCAATCGCCGTGAAACTTTATTCGCTTCTGCCCGATGACCGTATCTGCTTTATGGCTTCTTTACGGCTATTGTTTCCTGCTATTAATTTTTATTTTATTTCACGCAGCAACACCGTTTTTCACTTCCAACACTGCCTTCAATTGTATTTTCCAATTGTATAGATATTACCGCGCTTCGATGGACAGTTACATTAGAAAAGCTGTTACACAGAGAGCGTATAGTTACTAGACGATGAAAAGCGGCTATGTATATACTGGTGTCGGCGGATCAGTAATATTTCAGGATTGTTGGAGAGCGCACGTCATACCTCTTATAAAATATTTCGTCAAGGCCTTTTTTAATTTTCGATTTAATTAGATTCGTAAATATTCATTATTCGGAATATAAAATATTTTTCCAATCGTGTTACGTAATAAGGCCTCCTCATTTCTTCCGTTGTGCTTTCGATTGTAAAGTTTATAAACAATTTGAAAGTTTTTGCATTAAAACTAAAGAGTTTAATGGATCACATTCTCTGATAAAATAATTAAAGTGTATTGCTTTTGATGCCGAATGCTTTGGTGTGCATGCGGTAAGTATTTTTTTAAAAGTTGTTCACCATGTCATTGTTTAACATTGTAGAAACGGTTTGTAAATTTTTTGTCACAGTAACACAACGGACATTGTATGTTTTCTTTTCATATTTTATGGAACTTATGTCATTTAAACAAATTATTTTTCAACCACAAGGCATGCGGGCGAATTAAATATTATTAGAAAATATCTATTGTGTTGAAGTATATACATTAAGAGAATAATAAAAAACAGATCGCAAGTGGAATTAGAGCGGGACGCCGATAAACAAAATCCAATGAAAGTGCGTGGGATTGGATGGGCTGTATTTAATCTTAGGATCAAATTAGCATCAGCCTAACTACGGTTCTGGAAAAAGATTTTTCAGATAGAAAAGTCCTATTATGAATATATATCTATCTCTTATATATTTTCAATTGTGTTTTGGGATGGTATATACGATCTTTAGGCATGATATTCTTTCAGAACGTTTTTATGTTCTGCTGAAAAAGTATTATAGGAAATTATCTCAACGTGAATCGTATAATGTCAACGATCTTTACATTCATCATCATCATCATCATCATTTCAGCCTATCACTAGTCCACTGCTGAACATAGGCCTCCCCCGTAGATTGCCACAAATGTAACTCTCATTTTGGGCGGATTTTGCCATAGTTGTCACGCTTGGCTTATTGGGTTGGCAACCGCAGTTTATTTATTCTGATGTTCCAGGAACATGATGCCGCCCATCATCTGGTTTTAATTTTCCCTCAGTCGACTCTTACGACACCCACAGGATGAGACGGGTGGTAGATTCTCCTAAGTCGCTACCACACGTCACATCTTTACATTATTACATCAATATTTATATATCAGGTTTGTATTGTTAGAACAAGATATTGAGTTGTCTACAGTTAACGTACATATCTACACCATGATTTAAGAGTCATATTTTGCTAATAAAAATGCACAGGAATAATTTTGCTAACAAAATTGCTGTTTCATCTTAGCAAAATCAAAGAATGCAACACGTGGTATGGTTTGAACATGTTGCCGTAAGCGAGTAAAAAACTTCATTGCTATTTGTGTAATGCGGGCCAATGTAACATATTATGCAATTCTTTGTTATTTTTTATCCTTTCGTTATTAGTGTCGCAAGTGAATTACACCAAAGCGACATTTCCCAATCACGAGAAACCGTTAATCGAGTTGACAGACAATCTGTATTTCTATCGGTAGATGGAAGTAAGGAGCTAACTTCCACTATCCGATAGTAAGTTCATCAGATATATTGGAAAAGGTCTAATTCTTCATTTGACCTTTTTCTCCGTTATCTGTTAACATAGAGATTATTACTTTGAGTAATACATAGATATTAATTTAAGCTGAAATTCGAATCTAGTCATTCAGGTCAAAACCCGGTGTTATTGTACGGAAAGGCTATTTAAAATTCTTACCATCGCTGTGGTAATTTATTAATATGGAAGAGGATACTGTAATATGAAATAACACTGCGATGATCAATCGCAGAATCAAGAGTGCTCATAAGTTTGAAACCAATATGATATTATTAGTTTTAGTTTACAGTTTATGAACTCTACTTAGAAATCCTATAGGGTATTGATACTCGAAGCTTTAGCTGAGGTTCCATTAAAACTTGAAATAATGATATATCTACGAATGACAAATATATCTAATTGAAATTGGCTATATTTGCCCAAGTATATGGCGTAACCTTTTCAATAATGAACTTAAATAAACTCTTTTCTTTACTAAAAGAGTTTATTTAAGTTAATTAAGTATTAGTAACTCGGTAACCATTGTCAAAATATGCCACTTTGCCAAAACTATAGGAAACATGAGAATTAAGGCATTAATCTTGAATTAACAACGTGATTCTTTTTAACTTTCAACAGTGACAAGAGATTATTTATATTGTCAAATGATAAATAATGATATTAATACCATGACATATTCTGTACAAATTTAACGGTAATGGCGAGCAATGAACGTTCGATTTAACCAACTTTTCTTAATAGATAATTTACACTTTATTCCATTACTATACTCAATTTCATTTGAAAAACAATTTGCGGTGGTGGCCGCAACCTGCGGTGTCGCTCCGGGCAATGGGTGAATGCAATTATCGAGGCACTTTGTCTTAGGCGAGTCTCTCGCAATCTTGCTAAAATCAGAGGACCAACTGAAAACTATATCATACTCGTATAAAAGAAATTGCAAAATGGTTAATATAGATTCGTGGATAATTGAAGAAATATTTAGGAAATAGATTTACCGTTTGTGTAGTATTTATTGTGTATACAAAAGTCGTTTATGAAAATTTATTGTAGCATAAATTCTTATTCAAATAGATTTATTATCAAGACTGCGGAATTAGAATCGTACTTGGTTTCGGACGTTAAAAGAAAAATAATATTTGTTATTTATAGTAGTTGGAATTGGATATGGAATTTGATTTGGGCACAACTTAACCAATTAGTGAATTCATTGTTAAGGAAACAAACCATGAAAATATAACGTTTTTAAAAATTCCTAGGAATAATTTCCCAAATATGGCTAATAATAAACGTTCATTATGTAATGTTATTTTGTTCTTTATTGAACATGAACTAAAAAATAAAACTAAAAGAATACAAGGTGTACTACAAGCCTGCAATCCTATAGGAACCTATAAAAATTCTACTGCCGTATACAGGGCTCCTCTTATTCTTTGAGAGGGTTTGGTGGAATAAATAATTATTCAACCCTCGGCTAATAAATATTTAGCCAAAAAGTACGTCACTAATTTTTTTCCTTTCTTTGCACGTCTGTCTTTTGTGAGCTATATCAGTAGGTGTCTCCCTTCAGCGACGTCCATTCTGAAACTGTGACGCATCAAATCAAGCTCGATTTGAGATGTAAAAATGTTAATGACAGTAAGCGAAACGAACATTATTGCCGTCTTCGTTGATCCCAATTGAATTTCAAAAGTCATACGTGATATTTTATTCATTCTGGTAGGGCATCAGTTTTTTTTTTACATTTAAATTTTATTCATATTACATATTATTCATTTACATTTTAATACATTATGCGTATTTATTACGTGTATTTTACTTTCGGAGGTTGAATTATTCTTCCACTGTTTACAATTTGATAAATAATGAATACGGTGTATTAATATTATTTCGTAATAAGTTATTGTTTCTTCACGAGTTACTAGAGGTTTACGTGGCAATTTATGATTTATTTTAGAGAGGGACAGATTATTGTTATAAATTTCTAAAGGATTTTTTTTTATAGAAAAATTGATTAATTAATATTATTATTTGGTATGTTGGTTTTTCGTCTATTTTATGCATTGATGTTCTCGTAAAAGTTGAGGCGCGACCCTCACGTCATAATCATCATCAACAGCAGCCTGTTTATATTCAACTGCTGGAGGTAGGGCTCTCCTAAGATTGGATCCAAAATACGGTTATTATGTTTTATAAGCAGAAGAAGCGTGAAAGTAAGGTTAATGGTGTCACAATGAGCAGTTTGAGAAATAGCGCGAGTGACTTTGATGGATAAAGTGAGTAACAGCGTTATAATGGAACGTTGTGGTGTGGTTGAAGATGTAGTGAAAAAGATAGAGAAAGGGATGCTTAGATGGTTGGGACACGTAGAGAAGATGGATGAAAAAGATTGACGAAACAGATTTATGAGGCGAGTGGGAATGGGCAAGCCGGTAAGGGTCGACGTAAGCGAACGTGTCACGATTAGATAAAAGACGTTTTAAGGAAGGCCACGTCAAAAGTACTCGCAACCGACCAGCTTGTATGAAAACGCTAATAATGAAGTAGAAGAAAAAAATATGTGTGCCAGGATCATAGCAAGTGGAAAGATGTGGTCTCTGCCTACTATTTATCTTAAAGATACGAGGACCCCCTTTGAACTAGAGAAAAGGACAAGTAAATTCTAGAATTACGTCTCCGTCTGATAGTGAAAAAGTAAGACGAGTTCGATGAGAGATATGGTAATTTTTTTGAAGACCAAAAATGTATCTGATGCAGTGCATACGTCTAATCATGTCTTTATTTACTTACATGAGAGGTTATGGACTAACACATAGGTTGACTTTCGCGGTAAAGATTATACATTACATACTCGTAGTTTGTAGAAGAAAGCGGGCAACATCTACACGACAAAAATTATTTACTTCTTGATCTAAGAAATAGAAAATAATTGCAAAAGCTGTATATCTAATATGCAGTGCACAAATGATAATATCTAATCATTTTTTTTATTGGATAGAGCGAAACAAGCAAATCGTTCATCTGATGTCAAGTTCAACGTATACCCATAACAAGTACATAGGAATCCTACCACCAGTAAAATCAAGGTTAATAACATTGCCTCTAAGTAAGAATTATTAATTAATGTGTGTTTTAAATAAAAAGTTTCGTATAAATAGAGAAACTGACCAAAATTTGACAGAAAAATATAGTCTATATAACGTACTGTAAACAAAATTCAGCAATATAACAATTACAAACCAAATATTCAGCAGTCACTGGCGCCGTTTTATTTGCTTGTATTGTACGTGGTTCTTCTGATGTCGATTTACCCAGCGCACTATCACCGCTGTAGTTAAAACTTAAGTATTAAAATTGGTTTAAGTTTGAACGTTTTATGATACAATTTTATATTATATATATTATATATACAATCGTTAATTTCATTTTATTTGTAGCAATTTCATTGGTCTCGTTTGTTATTAGCAGATTAAGTTACTGGTTGCAAGACTTCAATGCTGGAGACCGCCTAGGTAGACACATCCACAGTTATACATCCGTTGAAACCGTCTAACACTTTAATTACTCAGACATGCAGGTTTTCTTACTCCTCCTCTCCTGAGCTCCTGAGCCTCCTGAGCTGTGGTGGCTCTTAAGGTATAGTAAAAATTTTATTAATTACTATAAATCTGATAATTTGTTCAATATTCAATTACAGCAAAAAGCTAAACTGATTTCGTTATTATCGATTTTCGTTTAATAAATTAGGAATGACTCAAAATAGCATATAAAATATATTTAACATTTTGAGTCTAGATTGTTTTTTTTTATTTGATAAAAGTGACGGAACGGGCAAAACGTTCACCTGATGGTAAGTGCAACGTCTGCCCATAACAAATGCTGTGTCACCCAGAACAGAGTGACACCACAATGCGCACGTCACCCTGAGACAGGAGTTCTTAAGTCTCATATGCCCAGTGATTACGCTAGCTCTCAGTGCCCTTCAAACCGAAACACAGTAATGTTTGCACACTACTGCTTCACGGCAGAATAACTGGCCCTGGGGTGGTACCTACCTAGTATTCCGTACCTACTATTCAGTAGAAGCGGAGGATATACATAGTTGCGTCAGCTGTTATATGTCTGTTAGTTAGATAGAAAGGTCAGCTGATCTTTGAGATTTCTTAATTTTTACTCAATTTAATATAATCAAATAGAAAACCGTCCGATCAGCAAACAGCGTAAAAGTCACTAATCCATCATAGGGTGATCCGGTCACGTAAGTATCATTAGAGGTAGTTAGAGAAATTACGTAATAACCATCGTATTAACCAATCAGTCCTAAAATATACAGACTTTTGATCAGAAGCAGCGTCTAAGCTCGGAACCATCTGAGAATTACGACTGCCTTAAATTAGATACTAACGTGTAAATTTAAAGAGAAATACAAGAGAAATTAATTAAAATGTTAAGACCCGTTTACCATTTTTCGTTTTGAATGACGTTTTTGATTTTGTTGTCCTCGCTCCTAACTTTTTTAAAGATTATCGAGATAAGTTATCATTAAGGCTAATCCCTTATCACGAAATGACTTCGTACCCTATAAGATACCTAGTTATTAAAAAGATTTGATAATTTCTTAGGGTAAGTAGCAAATCAGCCTGTAAGAGTTTATAGTAAACTAGTAGTCGTTTTATTGGGTTTTACTTTTCATTAAGCTGCATTTAAACTCTTCTAATTAGCCAGTGACGGTGGTCACGGCTTCGAATTGTGTAACGGTACTAAAATTTTAATGCCGCATATATGTTCGCTGTCATTATTGAGGCTAGAAATTTAACCTAGAGTGGTGACCTTAAAACATTATTTAATTGAAAAAGAATATATTAAATGAAGACAACCCATATGGAAGATTTGAGAAAATACCCTGCTAAGCATAATTACTCATATACGATAAAAGAATAAGTAGTTCTAATCTTGCTCATGTCTTCAGTCAAGTCGTTATTGGTCATAAAAATATATGAACGTTATGCTAAGTTAGCTCTGGCCTCTGCGGATTTATACAGTTTTGAGAGCATCTTTTATGGTTTAATCGATATATTATGTCCGGTTGTAGAAACTACGTCACTTTAACGCGTTTTATATCTCCACGTTTTAATATTAACGATAATTGCAACATCATCATATTTAAAATAATTTTTCATAGCTTAACATACACAAATCATTTATGCTGTTTATTCATAGTATAACTATAAGATTACTTTGAATTCATCATCATCAATTCAGCCTATCACTAGTTGACTGCTGAACAAAGGCTTGGCAGGTTTTTTATTCACAGGTTGCAGGAAGACGCTACTGCCCGTCTCCTATTTTATTTTCCCTTCCGACTTTTACGACACCCACATTGATTGTATAAATGTATTTCCTACTAGCTGCGCTCTACTGTTTATCTCGCGTAGAATTAGCCGACCTCATGACTGCGATGTCAGTTCGGCCCTTCTCAGTAATAATGTGTAAATTTTAGGCTATAACGACAAACGGGCTATCTAATGCAAAAATAATTTTTCAAATCGTATTACTGTTTTCTGAGATAAGCACATACAATCATACAAACTCTCCAGCTACAGCTGGCAGCTACACTAATACAGTGTACTTAGCAGATACCAAGGTCAGAAATTCTAGGGGCGTGGAAGGCAAAATAATTTCGCCCTCGCGGGAAACGAGACGTGACGGATTTTGGTACAAGTCGTAAGTCGAGTGTAACACTTTCTACTAAAAAAGAATCATCGAAATCGGTCCACGTCGTTAAGAATTCCGACGAATTGAGAACCTCATGCTTTTTTTTGTGGTAAAAATAACTATGAATTTTCTTAAACACTTATCAAAATATTAAGAGAATAATTCAAGCTGCCATGAACTAAAATAGTAACGACCAAAACGCAAATTAAAACCACCCGCAACACGTCCGCATAACCCATAATTTCAACAGTTTTTCAGATTTTACGCAGGACCCTAAATGTTTCCGATATAAACTGCCAATAAAAGTCCCGTTTTAATCGATTCACACAAACAAACAGACAGACGGACAATTTTTTTAAAAACAGATGATTGACTTTTCATCTCCTGCAAATAACCATTTGCTTGTATACAACAACTACGGCCTTGGCTGATACACAACAGTTTTAGTGTTGCCGGCATTAGGTGTTCAGTTTAGGTTGCTTGCTTATGGACTACGTTTAAAGCTATCGCTCTGTCTGAAGTTTTTCATATTAGTAAAAAAATTGCCGAATTGGTCCAGCTATTCTCAAGTGCTACACTTACTAAGGATCAGCATTAAATTTTTATTTCTATAGAGTATAATGGGATATCTAAATAAACTTTATCTCATAATGTTTTCTTTTATTTACGCGAATATTACACATTTAAATAAAACTACTTTTTTACGGATTTTATCGCGTTTAATTTTTGAACTATTTTTACCCGACGTTTCGGACGCTTTACAGCACCCATGGTCACGGGGGGACTGAGGTGACAGTTGTCCCGATGTCATAGTTAACCCGGAGTACCTTCAGCTTTTAATTATTATTTGTAGTCCGATCTACGCAGAAAGAGCTTACTGTGTCTTGAAGCCTTGCAGTGGTATGCTTGGTTTTTGATTTAATTTTATTAATAATAGGATTAATAATAGGAGGCTATTGAAATTAAAAAACATCCTAATTTCAATAGGGAAGATGGTTGGGTATTACCACCGGCTTGGGATCCTATTATTAATAAAATTAAATCAAAAACCAAGCATACCACTGCAAGGCTTCAAGACACAGTAAGCTCTTTCTGCGTAGATCGGACTACAAATAATAATTAAAAGCTGAAGGTACTCCGGGTTAACTATGACATTGGGACAACTGTCACCTCAGTCCCCCCGTGACCATGGGTGCTGTAAAGCGTCCGAAACGTCGGGTAAAAATAGTTCAAAAATTAAACGCGATAAAATCCGTAAAAAAGTAAACTTTATCTCGTTTAACTCTGTCAAGGCAATCATCAGGCGGTTTTAATCATCACTTAGCAGACGTCTTAAACTGGGAGGATTTGTTGTTATCACTAAACTCAATATGCGAATTGGTGACTCTTATATCAAACACCTTTCGCTTAAGACGCTGCGGTCCTTCACAATTTTTGTCTTAACTTTAGCCCTAAAAACGACTGCAATTTACTAAAGTATTCATTATAATATAAGACAAATGCAATTGAAATTAACTATCTACAAAAATATGATCTGTATTTGCGTTAAAGAATCAAAATGTTTTTCGACAGAAGAAGTTTTCTGTCGTTTTCTGTAGAAAATAATTTTAATAGATCAGCATCACTTTCGTCAATGACTACCTCGTTTGAATGTATATCCGGAAATTTACCCGTATTTATTGTTTTGAACTGCCCTTCAGTTAATATTAAAGACTTAGTATTAACTGAAGGCTATTTTTTAAACTATCACGTTTCGACTTTAAAAGCGTACACAGAATCATCTTTTTATTTCAACTCTCTAAAGCCCAGTCTTAAAAAATAGTAGTAGTAATTTTAACTTCTTTTCACTGTCAATTTATACAAATTTACTTCCGCTTCTGAATAAAGAGTATAATAAATTACACCCTCCGATATTGATTTCAAACGCTTCCATATAGTTTTTTTTTATAAAATAGTAAGCTAGTGTTTGATTACAATCCCCCCTGCTGGTAAAAGTTTTTGTTTTGGTTGATAAAACAGACTGCTGAAGTCTATTTACTGTTGTTTTTAAAACGTCGTACAATTTTTGGTGTTTAAATTAAAATAATACTCGCAACTACGCGTTTTCTTTTACCAGTGTTTACCAAAATGAACAAATGAACATTGCCTTTACTAGTTGATGACAATAATGTGGCCTTAAAATAAATAGTTTATTACTGAGCCACAATTATATTTATAGTGTTTCCGTCTACAAGAGCTTCAAAAGCTTACTGTTGGGTCAAAAAGTGTCTATAGTTATCATAAAGAATGTAAAATCTATAAATCTCATTGTAATAAAACAACTTTGACATTGACGAATTTGACTATGATTTCATGAAATAAGGACTTAAAAAATATCGGACTTGAACAAAGTCTTACGTTTATTGAGTGAAATATCTCAGAGATAACCTTTAGGATTAACATGTACACGTTAGAATTGAAAAACTAAGCTACTGACTGAAAGTAACTATATAATGGATTTACTGCCTATTAATCACTACCTTATCACTTTCTTACTGCCTTAATATATATACATCTCCTTGCCTATGCCTTAATTAAATTGGGGTCGCCACTTAACCTAAGCACTTGATTCAGAAAATAATTCTTCACGTAGCTACTGCCCGCAAACGTACCCAATATAAAAATAAAACCATTTCAGTGAGTTACTGATTTAGGATGTAGCCTTACTAACTGCCAGATTAAAAAATATTATTACACTAGTTTGAATGTACAATAATGTACACGGTAACGATTTTTATGTTTATAATCAAATGTATCTGCGGTCCTCAGCGGGCGTGCGTTCAATGTTGCCAGGTTCAGAGGTCGTTGGTGGTAGCACGATCTCTTCCTGATAATCTTTGCAAACACTGCTCCGTCGTTACCCTGGCTAGGACTAGCGAGGCCGCCGAATACTAAAGGCCGCTCGTTTGTACCTCTACTTAGCGGGAATTTCTGCCACGCTGCGCTGGGCATGTGGACTAGTAGCCGCAGTTTATTTATTTAGATGTATAACCCCCTTTACTTTCCCAGATCGATATAGCATTGGGCTCTTCAAGCCAAGAGTTAATAAAGCGTTAAAAGGTTAATATGCTCACCGCCTAATCTATTAATAAAAACAGTAATCTGAGTAAATAGTTTTGTTGCCCTTGCAATCAAAAACTGCTATGATTTTATGATATAACAAAAGAGTGAGTGATTTTCAGTTTCAAGTCTTTTGACAGCATTGAAATTAAAGTTCTCATAAATAACAAGAGAATGGTCACATCGTCGTCTTTGTGCTTTTCTTCGATTTTATATTGCCTACGTGGCTTTTCTTGATTCTAAATAAAATGTTCTACTATAACCAACGAGGATTGATATACAAAGTCTAGAGTTCACTAATCATGTCATTAAAAAATTATATTTTTTTAATTATTATGATTCAAATATCAATACTTTTTTTAAATAGCAATTACGCTTATGTATATGAGATATGCTAACGCGAAATATGTTTCAGCTATGTATCTTAATAAAACGGATCAAACAGTTATATTACTCAAATCAGTGTAAAATAAAAAAAAAAACAAGTCGTCACACGATATGATGAAACATTTAAATGACGATTCCTTGACAGGAGAATACAAGGGTAAAGTAATGCTGCTGCCCTTCGCATGGTGAGTGATCATTACCCAATTATTGGCAAGTAGGCATATCTTTTTATTTGTGTAGGGTGAGAACGCACCTATCTTTATTCTTCATTGACGATGAGTGACTTATTTATGAGCCGTGAACATATATCATCAGTTTAACTGTGTACTTTACCTCTCGACTCGACTTTCAAGTACTAGTTGTAAGTTAGTATTTAGTTACTAGAAAACTAGATTTTTCGGATTTTATCGCGTTAAATTTTACTATTTATAACTCAAAGTTTCGAGCGCTTTACAGCACCCATGGTTACGCTAGGACTGAGGTGTCAGATGTTCAGATGTCATAGTTAATCCAGGGTACCTTCCTTAATTATTATTTTCGGTCCGCAATATGTTTTCAGGGTTTTTCATAATTTCAATAGCCTCGAGAATCCTCCTTTGTACGAATCAGTGTACTTTCGCAAGGATCAAATCTGATATAATGGTGGGTGTATTCCAGAATACAGCGTCGATGTTTCACGTCAGCTATATGTATTTTAAGCGGGTTTTGTAGATCTTTTTATTTGCCCTATCTCAGAGAAACCATACTCACAATATAGCTTTTATACTCCTGCACCTTGTAGAGGGGCACTTTACAGATCATAAAAATTGACTTATCTTCTTCAGTGGATTGAAAAATTTTCTTATAGAAGCCCGCTTCAAGATAAAGCCAATCTCAAAGAGTATAATCTCATCCGTGACTACTATGACAAATGTAGAACACAGCAGGTACACGCTCAAAAGATATACCCTCTACAAGAGGACTAGAAATATTATGCCTTTAATTGGAGGAAATTCACATTTAATGGGGTTTCTTCTAATTTAAGAAAAAATATACTATCAATATTTTTTTTAATGTTTTTCTTTTTTCTTTGTCAATGTTAGGTTCGTATATTCACACAAGACTGATAATTTAGTTTTTTAGTTTGTTTTTTTTACTTTTCAACTACAATTGTACTCGACGATTAACTAAATTTATTGGCACTTGATACTGATCTCAACAAAAGATTTGTCAAAAATGTTTTATCTTCACTTATAATAATGTGAAGTCATTTCGAATAAGTCTTTTATCAATTTCATACAAAGTTTGTATTAAATCGTTGGAGCTCAAACAGTTGGTGGAATCTCAAGGATTTCTGTGTAATTAAAGGGACATTAAGAGGAAAATTTAAAGGGGCTTTACGTAATTCTGTAAAGTTAGTAATACTAAAACGAGCAGTTTTAATGAATAAATGATGTGCTTATACGTCACCGTTATATAGTTATGTGCTAATTTATGATATAGATATAGAACTTATTAAGCATTATATAAGGAAGTAAATAAACATGATTAATAGTGATGATTTCATATAATTACTACACATTTAAATAAAACCACATTTTACGGATATTATAGCGTTTAATGTTATTAAATTTGAGTTATGAATGTGTGTTGTCTGTTACAATGTTCTTAATTAATTGTTTATATTGAATCTTTTGCTTTCCCGTCACTTTCTATGTGTGTTTGGTGCGTGTGGCTCTATGTCTTTTGTTAAATCGCCCCTTAACTCATTGAAAATGTATTTTTAGTAAGTTCTTTACTAGGCTAAATTTCAACTACCACGTTTCTAACTTCTTCTTCTACACAGAAATGTTCTGGGTTACACAGCATTTATTATGGGCTGACGTTGCACTTACCATCAGGTGAACGTTTTGCTCGTTTTGTCTAAAGCGACCCATAAAAAACATCCTTAGGGTATGATTTTCCAAAAACGATGAGTTTTTTTTATAAACAGAAGCATGAACATCAATTTCCATATTTAAAACCCCAAAATTTTCTGTACAAAGTTTCGTTTCTTATTAGTATGTATTACCTAAAAAATGACGCACTTCTGCATACAATTTTTCACCCATTTATTTTACCCCTTTAGGATATGAATTTCCAAAAACGCTGATGCTACTGACTTTTATTTATAACCAGAAATCTAAACATCAATTTCCACGTTTATTACTTCAATAATGAAGAATTTCCACACAAAATTTCATGTTCATTTTATCCCCCTCAGGGGAAAAATTTTCAGAAATCCTTTCCTGTTGTTACTTTCGTTAAATAAGAAACTCATGTGTAAAATTTTGCGTTTCTAAACTCTCTGTCACTGTCAATCAGTGTTCAAGTTTTATTTAGTAATTTGTATCCTCTAGACTTTATGGTAAGGTAAGGACGTTTTAAAAAATGTCCGTGTTTTAAGTTTTATTAGCGCAATAAGTAGACTTTATTTTAATACTCGGTACATTAATGGACAAAAGTGAGCAACTCAAAAATTCTTTATACAATTTCGGCTTGTTTAAAGCTCTTACAAAATTGTCTTTTGGCTTGCATAAAAGGAATAATGTATGTATTAAAAAAAGTTACGGATATTTGGAAATAGTATTACATGATTCAGCACCCGTCACGTCTGGTTTCCCGCGAGGGCGAACAGTGGGCTACCTGTGTAGCCTCTGCCTACCCCTTATATACGAAGAAGGCGTATGTGTGTAAGGCTGCTTGCCTTCACTTTGATTATAACAATAAAAACACTGACAAGTAATCTAGTATCCGAAGAGACTGTATTTGCAACTGAGTGAAAAACCAGCTCTATACCTAGAGTACTTTTTGGTCCGTTTCTGAGCCGACCAAAAAAAAAAAACAATTTCTTTAAGTCGTATTGGGCTTCCGATATGAGTAAACGACCTAATACTTCATAATCGACCTAGTAAAATTTTAGATTTTGGACTGTACTATTACTTCACACGCCGTACAGCCATGGAATAAATAATGAGGATCATATGATTAAAAAAAACTTGTTAATTACGGCAACCTACACTAAAACAGCGTAGCAGCCTGTGCTTCATACATTCATAACGGGAGGATTCATGAATAAATCACATAATATAATTTTTGTACACAAACTCAGCTTGGGATGTTGTTCACGTAAACTTCAGAATTCACGTAAATCCCGAACTGTTTTATATGTTCCGATAAACTGAGATAAATTAGGTAGTTATTATATAATATAATTTGTGTAAATTTAAAGTGAACAATTTCTGAAGTTTTTTTTTTGTAATTTGTTAGGACTGATAACCACATAGCGATTTTTTAATCACCGGACTGTTAAGTACCAGCCGACCAAAACAAGAAAAATTAATTTAAATTTTTACGTTTTTCTTATTAGCTATCTTGCTGTTAATAGTGAAGTTATATATTATATATATATATTAAGGTTACACTCAGCGAACACAACCCGACAACGAAGTTAGTTTCTTATATAATACGAGTAGGTATATTAAAGTACATGCTGTGACTATTGCGCGGAATGTAAACATGTACAATATAAAATGGGTTAATTTTAATGCAGGATTTTATGTATATTGTCCTACTACTTTTGTCAAATAAGAAAATTATACATAAATTACTCGATATTTCATTGCTACGAATATATTTGCTTTACACAAAGTCATACAAGTGCATTAATTCGGACCATGAATTTCCAGAATTAATCTGTAAAATAACAATTTATGGTTTAGTGGTTTTAAATACATTCATTACCGTCTATATGACCATTAATCTTATACAACATAATATCCTCGAACGAATTACCAACTCGCATACAAAAAAATCTTGTTATGACGTTACTCAGCCTATTACGATTATAGTTAAATTATTATGTAACACAACATAGCGGCCATACCAAACTAGCCCCAATCAAAAATCATTTTTTGTTTAATGAATCTGAAAGTAAATCGATTATTAACCAGGATTTTCTGTTAGAATAGCTTTATTAATAAAGTTCAAAGGCGAACTTGAACAAAAATAAAGAATGGGAGTCGCGCTACGTCATTACTGCAGTGTCTCAAAACTGTGAACACAGAGTGCCTGCGAATAGTTTTGAAACTTACAGACAAACAGACACACTGATGCAAAATGATTTTGATAATTTTTATCATAATTATTAGCTAGTAAATTCTACTGCTAAGGTCTCTACGTCTACTGCTGGGCATCGACACCTTTTCATAGTCCAAGGATTTGACAGGCTTGGTTGGCAGATTTGCAATACGTCAGAGCTAGCGGAATCAGTGGCTCGCAGTGTCCGCCATTGCCAATCCGCCTGAAAAGCGGGAGATTTACTTCCATCTATATTTTTTTATATATTAGGATACATTGCTATAACGCTTGACAGTACAGAAGCTTAGAGAGGCCCATATTCAACTGTAAAGTATTTACGGGCTTATGAAAATAATAATTAATTTAAGACAATCTATATTTTCTTTCGCTTTGTTGCCCAAGACTCTTGAAGCGTTGTGCTGAATATATATATTACGTCTGCACTTTATTTTTATAAGCTTGGGAGTAGCAATGTCCATATCACGCCCATTAATCGTAGAAGATAATTAAAGGAATTAATAAGCCAGGACATTAATAACTTAAACATTCTCTTCATGTAACATCATTATACTTTAGTTTTCCAATCCGACCGCCAAGTGTGGTCCATGTGAGTTAATCCAAAAGAAATAAAATTCGTTGTGTAAAGGCTACGGACTCAATTAACGCCATTTCAACAAAAATATGCTAATATGCAGTGTAGCTTATATCGGAAAATAAAGATACCAGCTAGTAACTCTTACCGTCATTTTTGGCATTTCTCAACGAGACAATACGTAACACTTTATTAGGATTCCTATGCAGAAATCCGTCTAGGTGGCCAGTTATTCTACCATGAAACAGTAGTGTGCAAACATTACTGTATTTCGGTTTGAAGGGCACTGAGAGCTGGAGTAATCACTAGGCATATGAGACTTTAGAACTGATGTCTCAGAGTGACGGGCGCAGTGTGGTTTTGACACCAAAATGATCTAGGTGACACAGCATTTGTTATGAACGGACGATGCACTTACCATCAGGTGAATGTTTTACTCGTTTCATCACTTTATCCAATAAAAAAATACACTTCTTAAAAAGGTAGATGAAGGAGGAAAAGTTTATTCGTTTCGTAACTTAATCTAATAAAAAAGCTAGTAGCGTGGTGACCATTGCAAAGCAAGACGGCAATCCCCACCCCAATACATTAGTATTTGCCGTCATTATAACACTGTTTAATATCGTTAATATTTTGTATGCTTTAATTTTTTTTCGGTGACTTCAGCTGATAAAATCAGTCAGATCCAGACCCAACATTGTGCAATAACACAAATCGTTGCTTTTCCGGTTTAGTTGCGTTGTACATTTTAAATTTATATCTGTAAATCGCACTTTCGATACAGGAAAATACATATTGTGGACTATCGTAATTCTTTGAAAAAAGAAAAAGATACATATATTTAAATCGCAGGAAAGTAATATGTAATTTATGTTTATGGAGTACTTTTAACGAAATGAAATAATAATAATATAGGTTGTAGTTACTGATTATTGACCTTATAATAAATGTATTATGGTAAAAGTAATAAAAGCAACAATACATCACATGATACTTTATATACGTCGCCTTTGTCGTCAGACTTTATTTGGTCTACGTGGCTGTACTTAATCCTATAACAATATTTTTTCAATGGACGAATGAGTTTTTGTAAAAATAAGGTCGCACCGTTCGTCTTATGAAAAAATGATCTGTAATATTATAAATAGTTTTATTAAATATTATAAGTCTTTGAAAACCTCTTTTAATTGCTTATTTTTTTCTTAATTTCGTTAATTTTGAATTACGGATAAATTTATACACGCCAACAATTATTTTGCTTTCCCATAGCCGAGGATTCCACACTACTGTTATAGGTATTTTTAATTTTTCACGGGATTACCAAACAAAGTGCCTTTTCGACTTGTGCAATACACGCCTTTACCACTTTTCCATACCTTCAAGAAATCTAAGACTAGTTACGAATGGCTGCCACATGCGTCACACTTGTGAATAGGTGCTGTTGGTGGAGGTTGATCTGCTCGAGTTTGCAATACACTTATATATTTATTATGAAATCTTGTCTAAAATTTTGCCATGAAGCGTCCTTTGATTTTCTATGAGATTATTTAAAAATCATTTTTGACTAACACAAAATAAAAGATTTACAAAAAAGAGGGTACCTACGGGGTTTATTTCATCTGTTTTTTCAACGTCATTGCGAAACGGTGGCAGATTGTAAAAAAATTACATTTGACAAACGAAATGTGGATTTCTGGATTGTACGAAAACAATGCATTCAAAAAAAAATGCAAAAAAATAAAATCATTGTCTTTTATTTATTTCGTCAATGTTGCCTGCTTTGTATGTATATATTATGTACCTTAAGTAAAGTAATAGCCTATACAATAAAACTATCTTTCATCAATGTTATTACAATAAAATTAAAAGAGTCGTAGCAATACATGCCGCATATTAGCTAGTAGTATATATAACGTGTACTTACCATATTATTCAAACAGATAACGACAATATAACAATATTAGACCGTTACAAATTTTTGTTTTTCTTTTCTGAGGCACTTAACTTATTCAGCAGTAATTAATTTTGTCTTGGTCGATGTTCATTAAAATACAAAGGATTGTTATTTTCCAGTAGGCAATTAGTACTTTCAAAGGTTTTTAATAATATTTATTATGTACTTTAATATTAATTTTTACGAAACCTATTTTGCTTAGCGCCATCGGAGATATAGTATAATTACGATCCTGGATGTTTTCTAGGAACATTTGTTTTCAAAGTTTGACGTCATTAGTGCCAAAATCAAAGTCGATAGCTTTTAACTCGTATCCGGAATGTTTAGATGGAATTGACAAATTTTAGTAGATTTTCGTTTCTCCGTTAGAGAATGTTTGGATTGTAATATTAAATAGAGCATGTTAGGCACGCATTCGCGATATCGACGAAATAATTGGCGTCTTCTATTTTTTTAAACATTGCCCCGAAATTTCTTTAATTTATTATGTATGAGAAATTGACAGCTCGATTTAAATCGCTTAAAAAGTATTTGAATTATTTTGTGACTTTTTCATACATAATAAATTAAAGAACGAATTTCTGGATACGTTTGGAAAGCTCTTCGCGTACGTACCTCTTCGCGATGAAGTAAGCTATCAATGTTGTTTGTATTTCACGTTTATGAAATTTCTTTAATAAGTATTTGTATTACGTTTGCGTCTCGCGTCCTGGGTCTGGTCCATCGTCCGCGAAAGTTTGAGTCTAATTAGTGACGACCCTGGATTAGAAAGTAAGTAGAACCTTATCATGCAAAAAATGTGTTCATAAAATTTTGTTTTGGGACATCTCATAACAGTACCGGTAATACGTTTCTCAATGTGACGACACTGAAATTTAGTGAAATAAATTAATATTTTGTTAAACTTGCAAGCCTAAATTTTGAAGTTAAATCGTATTTAAAACAAGTATTTTTTGTAACCCGTGGTTTTTGTCACTAAAGCCTTTTCAATATGCGGCTTGTTCGAGAGGCTAGAAGTCATCAAGTCTGCTTGCGAGACGATTCGTAATAACTGTCGAAAATAGCACGTAGTGATATACGAGTAGGTCTATAGTTTTGCAAGAGAGCGTTATCGCCCATCTTGAAGTACAGGACAACTACACTTTTGCTCCACGCTTCCGGCGTAGCGCCGCCGCGGATGACGGAATCAAATAGCTTCTAAAGGACTGCCAGTATCGGTTTTCCATCTGCTTTCAGAAGCTCCGCCAAAATTCTATCATCACCAAGCGCTTTGTTATTCTTAAACTGTTCGAGAGTCATACTAATCTCGCTCAGACTCATCGTCCGAGATATCACCGGAATAGTCTCGGACGAGTTTTGCTCTTGGGTCGTTACTCACAATAGTGTGTGGCTTCAACGACGATGTGTACAGCTTACCATAGAATTTCTCATCATCATCATCATCATCATCATCATTTCAGCCTATTACTAGTCCACTGCTGAACATAGACCTCCCCCATAGAATGCCACAAAGTTTGTAGCTCTCATTTTGGGGGGATATTGCCATAGTTGCCACGCTTGGTAGGCGGGTTGGCAACCGCAGTTTATTTATTGAGATGTTCCAAGAAGTTGCTACTGCCCATCTTATGGTTTTAATATTCCCTCTGTCGACTTTTACGACACCCACGGGATGAGATTGGGTGGCAGATTCTCTTAAGCCGCCACAACACGGCGAAGAATCTCTGGTCCAGCGGAAATAACGCTACCGCTCTCGGTCCTTAACTTAGTCAGCTGGTTCTTTTAGGCAGACAGATTCCTAGGAAAGCCCTTGGAGCCTTATTTTCGCTCTATAGTCTTCCAAGATTGTACGAGCGATATTGGAGTTGCGAAGATCTCGCCGCATTCATTTGGAAATCTATCTGTTCTGTTGCTGATATGCTGACGTATCAGTTGAGGACTGCAGTTACATTTCACGCCTAGCCTCTATAAGATTGAGAGTGTGGTCGGACAGCTTCTGGATCTTTTGTTGCGGTGTGTCTTGCAAAACTTAGCACCCGCCGCATGGACAGTTTTCAACAGCCTCTCCTTCATATCGTCCACTGTAACATTTAAAGCGATTACGCAATTCGAGCAGCAAGCTCCCGGGATTTTTGATAAAGGCACGTGATGGACGGAGCGTGAACTTCACCAGAAAAGGCCTCTCCATCCTTACGTTCAAGTTCAACGTGCCTCTTTCCATTCGGTGATCCCTGCCGGTTTCCAGCCTAGCAATCACAGAGATATCATTAAACAGCCGTCGTTTGGTCGTCATGATGAAGTCGATCTCATTTTTTGTTGAACCGTCCGGGCACATCCAGGTCCACTTTCTGTAGGGCCGCTTTTAAAGGAAGGCAGGGCAGGGCAACATGAAAAGTTCCTCCTTCTCCATAAAGTCGGCCAACTGTTGGCCTCTTGGGTTCTGTTGCCATAGAGCAAGAGTCCAAATCACTCCACTCCAAGCTCATCGCGTTTCATCATGCCTAGTTTTCCGTTGAAGTCTCCCATCAACACCTTGTAGTGAGTTCTGGAGGAATGTATGGCTCTTGAAATATATCCTCATACATTACCTCCATTTCATCATCAGGGGTGCCGAGGTAGGTGCGTATACCTGTATGACCTTCACCGAATACCGTTTGGTATATATATAAGGTACGCAACCCTATTCGACACACTCCCGATCTTGACAACGTTGTTAATGAGAGACGAGTGAAGCATAAACCCAACACCTCCTTGGGACGCGGTCGCCCCCCCAGTGGTAGAACAAGTTACTGTTTTTGAGGATTATCGTGTCCTTCCCCTGTCTTAACATCCCAGCGCAACTTGTTCACCTCCTTTCGAGCTCCAGAATCTTCTAATCCGTCTTTAGCGTCCATGTCACACCCATACTGGTTATTGTTGGGAACACCACGCTCGAAGTTGTCGACGAATATGGACAGATTGTCCGACTAGGTAGTCCAACTAGGAGCGACTAGGAGCGACGACCTGCACGGTGTGCGGGAAGTCAATAGATGCAGATGGCTCGAGATCATGTTTTGTGGCAATCTATGGGGGAGGCCATGTTCAACAATGGACTATGATAGGCTGAAATGATGATAATGAGGTTTTTGTTTCCTTCAGTAAAAAACAAAATATTAATGATGGATTTTGAAAAGTTCACCTCTCGTGAAGCGGCTTAAGAGAATCTACCACCCCATCTCATCCCGTTGGCGTCGTATAAGTCGGCACAGGTAAATTAAAACCAAGGAGATGGGCAGCAGCTTCTTCCTGGTACATCTGAATAAATTAACTGCGCTTGCCAACCCGCCTGCCAAGCGTGGCATCTATAGCAATATCCCCCAAAATTAGAGCTACAAACTTTTGTGGCAATCTATGGGCAAGGCCTATGTTTAGCAGTGGACTAGTGATAGGCTGAAATGATGATGATGATGATAATGACTTTTGGCGTCAGTACAGACCGTATCAGTATCATTTTTTTCGCTACATTATTTATTCTCAATAATGTACTGTTTGTGTCGTGAACTTATCTTTATAAAACTTTAAGTTTTTTTCTACTGAACCTAATTCTAAGCATGCAATAAAAATCTACCACCTCATTTTATCATGTAGGTGTCGTAAAAGTCGACAGAGGCAAAATAAAAACCAGTAGATGGGCAGCAGCATCTTTCTGCAACATATCAATAAAACAACTGCGGAAAAAAGGCAATAGTCCAAATTGTCCCACTTCCACGATGAGCTTGTACTGGGGCAATTTGGACTTTTTTTATGGGAAAAGGCATAACGCATACCCGCCTTCACGGGGGGAATGAAGGGTTTTGTTGGACTTGCACCGGCTAAAACCCCATGGTGTTCCGCCTTCGCCGCATATTGGCAGGGCCACGGGAACGCTCGCGAACACATCCGCGACCCCAACATACTCGTACAAACAAAATACATACATACCTACAGGTTCAGAGGAAACCAAAGGGGGGTATAAAAATATACCACCCTTTTTGGTTTCGCCGTAGTCGGATAAATACATATTTATTATATGTATATGGGTAGTTTTAGGAGAGAAAATATGTTTGGCTCATATCTGATGCGTGAGTTTAGAAATTAATCCTAATTATCGGGTGCATGCAAGCAAAGCCGCGAGCAACAGCTAACAAATTATATATATGGAATGTACTAATAAAGCCCTTTTATTTGATATCCAACACAGCATAATTAAATAAAACAGATATAAACATACATACACAACGGTCAAAATCATAGCCCACCTTTTTGCTTCGCCTAAGTGAGGGAAAAGTGACTGAAAAAGACTTTCCAACGTTAGTCGACTGATGTAAAGATCAATTCATTGCACTGGACGAACCAAAAGATAGTACATTAAAAGGTACTACGTAAGAGACAATACGACGCCCCTTCATAACCCTCCGGTCTTATCAATTGTACGTTGTAGAGATTTGTACAGATATCTTCGACATAAATTAAACATAGTAGAAGTATCTATCAAGCTTTACTTCATTTAGTCTATAAGTTTTCGAACAGTGTACTTCGTGACTTTCCGCTTATTTGTCCATCAAATAAATACCACTACTGTCTTTGATAATAGAAAAATTAAATTTGGTTTACTTTAATTTGATAGCTTTGTCAGTGACTATAATCTCTTCGTGGAAATACTTCGTATAGACACTTTTTGTGAAAAATATTTGACTAACCTCCTTTAGTGAAAATTTGATTTTATACCTTTAATGGACTCTAAATGTTTGCCAGGAAGTGGTAAAATGAATGTTGGAAACGGGAAAAGTCTCACATATATGGTACACATGGATCTGGGGATAAATTTGGTGATTGTTTGATTAAATTTACTAATTCTTTTTTTATTAGAAACTCCTATTCGATAAATGAGGTATGAGTCGACATATTATTGTGAGACAATCCAAGAATTGAAACAAATGTAGTTTTTTCTGACAAACATTCCATCTTTATGGTCTCAAGACTCCAAGACGAATTGTTGACGTTTGACTCTCTGAAATGAATTTTGACTGGAGTCACCACGATAGACAAAAATAAACTTTTAACATGATTTTTGATTGACCTTGGGTTATCTCGGTTTTAGGAGTATGCGGATGGACGTGTTACATTTTCTCTTCTTTCATTAAATATATAATAAAGAAGAAGGAGCACGTTTCGGTTCCGTATGTCATCACTGGCAAAACACACTTGTAAAACAGTTTTTTTCAGACTTTGTTTTGATGTTCGTTGCTCGACGAAAAATGTGACGCAGTGCCCCGAACGCTGACGACTCGAGTTGAATTCGTCGATTGATCAATTCAATTGGTCGAAGTTGGACTTACCTTTCTTTTTCCCTACCCCGATACCCGACTGACCAGGGGAGGCAGCCAGGTTATGTCGGACTCTTACCGACTAAAACCCAACGGTGGTCTCCATCTGCGCTAAAGAGGGGTCTCGGTATCTCCTTTCGCAACGCAACCGTGGCCCCTCGAACGCTTCACTATATCTATAGCCCGACCTGGGGACAGAATTCAATACCCCCAGCACTCTCACTGTGCTATCCCGATGACCCGAGACCACTTCGAGTCATTGTCTTTCCCGGGGTCGCTTAACTGGGCTTTCGGGTTCCCCTATCCCGATTGCCCGCGATCCTAAATGCCCCGTTTGTGATAGGAAAACACCGTTTCTGAGAGGAGGGCCGTGACGAGGTCCGCCGTTGTCTCGGCAGCGTCGTCTCCGAGAGGGATCTGTCCTCTTTCGATCTTTCTCGGCAGCCTCCTTCTGGACCACTCCACGCCGTGTCCCCGCTCAGCATAGCCGACACTTCTTGTGACAGGGAGAGGTTCCGTCCGATTCCGTTAACCAGGAAGTTGGACTTACCTAGACGGGCAATCCGTCCTAGGCAACACTACTATTGCAGTTGTCCCGTCGTTGACATCTTCAATGGTAGTGTTCCCTATAACAACCGGTATAGGTATGACATGAACATTAGAAATTATCCTCGTCTTTTCCTTGTTCATCTTAAGACGGCTCAGTAGCGATAAAGGTCTATAGGTCTTCAAGAGGACGTTCTAGCCCTTCTTAAATAATAAATCCACCACGCTTCTACTCTACGTTTCCGGAGTAGCACTGCCACGGATGACGGAATTTAACAGCTTCTGTAGGACTACAAGTACTGGTTTTTCACTGACTTTTAGAAGCTCTGTTGTCATTGCGTCCTCTCCGGCGCTTTGCCATTTTTAAGTTGTTTGAGAGCCGATAGGTGGCCGATAGAGTTGAGTAGCACCCATCTCTTTCGTACCGAGGTGTCGTAAGAGGTGACTAAGGTGTGTAGGGACAGCTTTTATTCGCGCAGAACTAACCATAATATGCAACGCTGTCACTATACTGCTCATGCGAACGACAAAGGAGTAAGTATTTTTTGACTCGTACAAAAATGGGGGCGGCGTCATTCATCACTTGTCTCGTCTCGTTTCCTACGGGGGCGAAAAGTTGGCTACGGATATGGTCTCTGCCTACCCCTTATATGGGAAAACGGCGTAACTTCATATATGTTTATATATGAATGTTGAGAGCCATTTCAATCTCGCTCAGACTGGTGTCCGGGATATCTTCGGAAGAGTGTCGGTTGAGCTTTGTTCTTGAGTCACTTGCGGATCTCCATAAAACCTTTCGATTTCACTCAAAATATTCTGTAACGTGAAATGACGAGGCCGCTTGCGGTCCTCAACTTAATCAGTTGAGGCTTAGACTTTTTCCAGCAGAGAAGCTTCATTAATACAGGCTAAATAGAGTTGCGCAGGTTCCTCTGCATACATTGGGTGTTTGTTTCGATGTCGATATGCTGACGCGTTAGTTGAGCACTGCAGCTTCATTTTACGCCTCTATGAGATTAAGATTATGGTCGGGAAGCTTTTGGAGCTTGTTTGTGCTACGGGTCTTGCAAAACTTTGCCCCCACCTCATGGACAGTTTCCAGGAGGGATGCTCCTGGTTCACATCGTTTATAGTAACACAATAATCTAGGCTCTGGCTATGTAATTAGAGCTGAAAGCTCTCGGGGTTTTGGATAAGGCAACAAGATGGTCGGAGCGTGGACTTCCTCTTCAGCCTTACGTTCAGGTTCAATGTGCCTCTTTCCGATCAGTATCACTGCCGGTTTTCACTCTAGTGATCACACCAGCTCATCGTCTTTCTTCATACCCAGTTTGGAGTTAAAGTCTCATATAAACACTGTGTAGTGAGTTTAAAACGAATGTATGACTCTTGAAATTTATACATTGCCTCCAACTCAATGTCGAGGTGTGTCAAGGAAGGTGCGAATCAGGTATATGCACCTTCCTATGACCTTCAGCGAATACCGTTTCTTTATTCTGTATTCTTAGTTTTTCTTAGTTTTGGGTATACAACTCTTACGATATACTCGTACTTCCGATCTTAACTATGTTGTTGATGAGGATGGTCATTAATCACAGTATACGAGTATCAATAATTATCTTCGAAATTTACTGTAGTAAGTTTAATGCTTTAGAGTACAGTTTGTAACGTTAACTAAAACTAGCACATCCACACAAAAGAAACACATTTGGAATGTATAAATAGATTATTTCTCAACGTACATCGTACGAAATTCCCTGACGATGAAGCGCTACGCGATAAACCATTTCGATACAATAACAACACGCGAAAAAATTGTCTTAAATTGTGTTATATACACGAAATTGCCGAAAGATTTTTTGAAGTATATATTAAAAAGTGTCATTGTAATTGTGCAGTTCACGATACGTGCAGTTATTAATAATAGCATAATGTATGGCATCATGCAATACATTATGTAAAAAGTCATCAATTTAAGTTATTATTTGATTGAGAATATAGAATGATTAAATCTGTATTTTTAAAGAACTTCCTAAAATATCAAATTGGCACACATCACTTGTTTAGAGACATCTACATCAATTCTCGATAAATAATCAAGAAGCAAGAGAGCTGTCACTCTTGGGAACTATAATGGAATGCCCGTTTGCCTCCCCAATGGGTCCCCAGTTCTCCTTGTCAACATTAAGAACCATTGCAGCGTTCATGCTGCTACTTTTGGGTAATCTGTTAGAGCATGTCATTCAAAGCATAATAAGTCCTTACCTAAATTCAAATCAAGGGAGTAAACTCTCGCAACTGTATGATAAATTAAATATGGTAAATATTTTTACACTTTCCAAAATGGGAATGCCTTCGCCAGGAAATCTTTTCCCTTTTAAAAGATTTTATTTAACTTGCTTTCTTCGTATGTCTTTTCGGATAGACTTTCCGTGGATTGAATTAGTGCCACAACGTAGCCGTAACGTAAACTATATTTTAGAGATCCTTGAACAAAACCCTGGTTCTTGCTCTAATTTTTATTTTAAATTTCAACATTTTGCTAAATAAACCACAACACTCAATATAATGTTTATTCAATTTTGTCTACTATGAAACTAAAAACATCGATTTTTCTATATCTAGTTGTAATCGTCGTGTGGTTGACACAAAAAAAAACCTCAAAAGTCAGTCGATCTATGTCCACCATTAAAATCATATTCAGTTTCAATTATGCAACTTTGGAATAAAGGCGGACAAAGCGCACCGTAAAGAGAACGTATATACAGCGTTTCGTATTACAAAAAAAATAAACTTTTTTTAAACTGTTGGCTGTAAAACAGAACATAGTTGCTCTTTAAAAATGCAAGAATTAAAATGGTACAAGTCTATGCTATTAAGCAGTACTAGACACTTCATTAATTCTGAAAAATGCTATTGTACAACATAATGCACCGAAAGCTGTACAGCTGGTTTTATGACAGTACAAACAACAGCTGTACAACTGTCCTTGCAAAGCGTTGTTGCAACTCTTTGCATTTTCACAGGACCTACCACGGGGAGTGTTCCGAGGAATTGTTCAGATTAATACCAACCGTACAATTAAACCATCGATGTGCGTTGGTAAAATAATGCGGCTCAACTCAAAATTCCATCGTTAACAAAATGATGGTTGGCAGTTCCGGTGCGTTTCGTCAGATTGCGTTTTTCGCGGAATTTTCTGCCACGCATAACCACTTTATGGAATCTGCTGCCGTTCGCAGTTTTTCTGAAGTCACTCAGGTCAGGTGATAGCGACTCAGGGACCTTAAAAAATAGAGTCTATTTCATTATCAAAGGCCGGCAACGCATCTGCAATTCTTCTGGTATTTTAGATGCTCATAGGCGGCGGTGATCACTAAGCATCAGGTGAGCCGCTTGCCCGTTTGCCCCCTCTTCTGAAAAAAAAATCTTTAGCGAAACAAAATTGGTGTTTTTTTAGGTGTTGCTAGAGTTTTTTACTTGTGTGTGTTAAGTTTTAATTGCTGACGCTTGAGAAAGGAGTAGGTTTTTTCTTGAAGGAACCTAAGTCGTTAAAGGTACCTAAGGCCCGGAAAAACCGCTGAAGGCAACAGGTTCTATAAAGTGGTCGTGAGTGGCAGAAACATTTTGTGAAATGGCAGTAACTTTCATTAAAATGTGTTCAAATTAAAATGTGTTAAAGTGTGTTTTCATTAAAATGTTCTTAATTCGCACACATTCCACCAACGTATGGTAAACATGAGTTATTAGTGAAGTGAATACCTTTTTTATTAAAGAACCACTTTTAAGCTTACGCCATTTATGTCATGGCAGTTTTCAACTGAGGTGTCAATATATCGGCAACTAAACAAATAGATATGTGGTATGTGGCGAGACCTTTGCAACTTCAAAACAAACCGCATTGAAGAAGAGATAATTCGAATTGGTTGTAACTATCGTATGCCGTGACATTTTTTAAGCCGTAGTCAACTTTAACGGGATAGTTAGATTTTCTTACGCCACCAGCACTGCTGACACGTCGGGAGTACGTGTCCTAATGCCTTCGCTTCCGCGAAAATTTGGGCGGTGCTACAATGTTTTCAACAATATCAAATTGACAGTCGTATATCTCAGTGCTCAGTTGTACAGTACAGCTACGACGGCTATCCGAACACAAAACCTGAGTACGAAGTCGCTTCAATTGTAGAAAAGTGCAAGTTACCCTGCTCTATTGTGGGATGTCGTCTGCCTACTAGATTTTGAAGGCAATAACGAATACATAACTAAAATTTGATTTGCCGGTGTTAAACGAATGCCATAATTCTGAAGGACCTTAATAAAATATTGTTATTGTGTATGTAAGACGATTATTGACCTATGATAAAATCCTTGCTTAAATGAATACCTGTAAACCAAAAATAATGTCTTTAATACAAAATTTCGCCCTATACTAGAAATACGCAATTAATGTTATGTCACACACATATCTTTTTACAATATTTTATAGAAAACTTTCATATTCTTGAGGCTCATGAAAATTATCAATTAAACCAATATTAACACTGACAGTAAATTACAATTCGCATCGCTCTTAGCTAATACCGTTCGGTAATACTGAGTATTAGGGACAGAACCTTACTCGACACAATCACTAATTGAAAACGTTGTCAACTTTTAGAGAGGGACTTGTGATTGATAAATCCGACACCTGCTTAGGACAGACCCTCTCCGGTGGTAAACCAAGTTTCTACTGTATACAGCGTGCGTGTGTTGTTTCACCGTAAAGGCAGATCTAGTTATTTAGCATTAACGATTTATTGAATTTTAACACAAAAGTAGGACTAAATATCATTTAATCGTTTTCATATCTATATAAGTAAATATTATATATTTTCAACAAAATCATTCCATATCTTTCAACATTACTATAGATTTAATATGTACTCGTACGTAAGCTTAAATTTCAATAGCAAAGTATAATTATTTCTATAAGATGTAGCAGAATCTCATACGATGATTTCTTTGAATAAACCCAGTAACTCGAACGGAATCAAACGAAAATAAGTAAAAAACCTCATTACATCGTCTAAATAAAGGTCCAAAGGGAATTGTTTGCCTACTAAGTCCTCGTACACAAATTATTTGGTATTATGTTTTAAAAGCGATGGTTATTTTATTTTGTATATATTTTATGATTATATTTTCCTACTTAGTGTATTACATATATCTTATGTGAGTAATATAAAAATATTTACGTATCATATTTTATATATAAAGAGGTCAGTCGACGAATCGGAATAAACTGGGTAGCGTTCGGGAAACTACGGAACATCTTCTCATCAAGTATACCAAAAAGTCCAAGAACAAAACTCCTTATTTTCACGGAACAGAGACGGGGCGAAGCGACGAAGCTAGCTATGGAAAGCTCGATGTTTCTTTCCGAGACAGGATCCGTAACGATAATAATTACAGCAGAATTAGAGAAATAAAGATCAGCAAGCTGAAGTGGCAATGGGCATTATAGCATTTAGAACCGATAACTGTTGGGGAAGAAGGGTTCTGAAATGGCCATCTCGTAGCCGCAATCGTATTGTATAGTGACATCCCACTAGATGAAGCGACGACTGAAAATATTTTTCTACTTTATGTACATTCACGCTTTTGCGGGTACGAAATTGGCTTAAGACTTAGCTGTGAACTTGTCAGCATCAAGCATCTACTTTTCTGTATATGTATTCTATATTCGATAAATTATAGTTACAATTTATTAAATACTAAAAGAAGTTGGAAAAGAATTCCTAAACTGCCTGCCTAAATAAAATAAATATGATTTTTATGCAGGACGCCGTCTAGGTAAGTACGAGTACCACCCCAGAGTTAGTTATTCTGCCGTGAAACAGTGGTGTGCAAACATTACTGTGTTTCGGTCTGAAGGGCACTATAAGCTAGTGTAATCACTGGGCATATAAGACTTAGGATCTGATTTCTCAAGGTGACGGACGGAAGGATTTCTTATGGGCAGATGTTGCATTTACCATCAGGTGAATGTTTTGCTCGTTGTCCTTCTAATACTCATCATCATCATCATCATTTCAGCCTACCATAGTCCACTGTTGAACATAGGCCTCCCTCATAGATTGCCACAAAACACGGATCCTCGAAGCCATCCGTGCATCCTATTGACTTCCCGCACACCGTGCAGTCGTCGCTCCATCTAGTGGGGGGTCGCCCTACACTGCGTTTGCCGGTACGAGGTTGCCACTCGAGAACCTTTCTTTCACAACGGTTATCGGTTCTCCGAGCTATATGGCCGGCCCATTGCCACTTCAGCTTGCTAATCCTTAGGGCTATGTCGGTCTTCTATTGCGGCTCATAAATATTTTAGTTTTGGGTTGGGCCTAATACACAAGTGCTAAAAGTCTTTCAATCAAAAGTTTAAATTTTATATTAAACAAAGACTTCATAAAAAGGGTTATTATAATATTAAAGAATACATAGATGATGATAACCCCTGGGAATGAGGTGATCGCCGCCAAGCCATTTCTACATCTTTATAATACAGCTATTGTAATACAGTTATTGTACATTATTTTAAAAATGACTAAAAAAAAAAAAGCCCGCTGGGTTTCTTACTGGTTCTTCCCAGGACAGAGGCATTTTTGCGAACCAGTGTAGCTTAAAAAAAATGACTTTCAATAAGTACTATGTAAATAGTCTATATTGAATAAAAATTTATTCTATTCTATTCTATTCTTCTAATACTAGCTGAAGATAATATTTAGTTTTGTGGTCTGGGCCTAGTATGGTTTTCCCCGTGTCTATGACACAACATTCATCCCTCCGCTTATGGCGAAAAATTACACGCTACAATTATATATTCTTATGGGTCCATTACTGGTCATAGACAAATAACAACTTCTAATTTTAGCCAGAATATATCAGCATTGTAGAAATCGATTTGTAATCGCAAAGTAACGTACATTTTATTAATGAAATAATTTAATGCTGATATAAATAAAAGAAAATTACTTTATTTTATTTATACAAAATCAAGATTTCAATCAAAAGTATTTTTGCAATGATTATTACAACAAGAAATATCTAAGTCTTCTGTTTTAATTAGGAACAAAAAGTCTTCAATAGGACTCTACGTGATCTCTTAAAATTATATAGGTGGTTACAAAAACATAGTTATATAATTTTAATAGTCGTTAAAATGTGACCTTGAATGAAGGACTGTATTATGGAAAAATATATTAGCTTTAACCCGTCGCCGGTATCGTAAAGTTCCGAACGTTAAAGAATCTAGGCCTCTAACAATTTTTATTGAAATTCCGAATATACGAAGAGATGGGGAATTCTTCTTGAGTAAATCAGACAGAACTTGGGATAATTATACATGGTTAAACAAATTATCATCGTATATAACCTGATAGTAGCGTTATTATTGAGGCATTTTTTTTGATGTAAAAATATTTTTATTAAAAAGTGACGTATGCATAACGTATGCTTGCATTTGAGAGTGCGTGCATGTATGCGTGCTTCCGTGCCTTCTTTCGTCCGTGTATAACTAGTCTGGCCATAAATATTGTTACATAAAAACTTTTCTTTTTTTCAACTTTTTAATTATTTTGAATTTGGAACACGTATAATAATTTAAAAACTTCTTTCGATTTTGCGCCATTTCACATATTTTATCGTGTTCTTTATCAAATTACAATATGGAATGGGGTGTTAAAGAAAATAGGATTGCAGTGATCGCCTTGCACAAAGTGGGTATGGAGCCGTCGGTCATATTCCAGACACTTCAAAAGCTTGGTATCTGCCGTATGTTCGTATATCGTACTATCAACATATACAACAATACTTCCTCTGTCGAAGGCCAGAAAAGATCGGGGCGGCTGCGTGCTGTTAGAACTACAATGGCTGTTAATGCTGTTAAAGCCAGAATTCGTCGAAAACCCATTACAGGAAGCAAAAAATCTTACCGCGAGAAATGAAGATTCCCGCTAGTACTCTGTCGCATATTATAAAACAAGACCTGAAGCTCGGTGCTTATCGTCGATATACACTGACATTCCCTGAATCAATCTTTACAATTAAAGAGAGTGGATCGATCAAAACGCCTTCTGTCGCGATACGCAGGTGAAAGGCACAGAAATATCCGTCTTTACCGATGAAAAAAATTTCACGATTGAAGAACACTGCAATAAGCAAAATGATAAAGTGTTCGCTCACAGTTCTAAAGAAGCTGCTCAAGTGGTCGGAAAGGTACAACGTGGTCATCATTCTGCGTCAGTGATGGTTTGGTGGGGCGTGTCTTATCAAGTAGTCACAAAACTACATTTGTGTGAAAAAGGAGTGAAAACTTCAGCCAAAGTGTATCAAGATGCAGTCTTGGATCATGTTGTGAAAGCTCTCAGCAATACACTTTTTAAAAATATACCGTGGACTTTCCAGCAGGACTCTGCACTTGGTCACAAGGCAGGAACTACCCAAGCCTGTCTTGAAACCAACGTTCCGGACTTTATAAGAGCTGAAGACTGGCCCTCATCTAGTCCAGACCTCAACCCTTTAGATTTCAAATTATGGTCAGTTTTAGAGGACATGGCCTGCTCTAACCGCACGGCGACATTGAGTCTCTTAAAAAATCTTTGGAGCAAGCAGTGGCGAAATTTCCCTTGGAAACAGTGCGTAAATCCATGGAGTAATGGCCAAACAAATTAAAGGCCTGTATAAAAGCCAAAGGTGGCCATTTCGAATAGAACATTTTTTTTTATTTTTTGCTGAGACTAATAATATGTAGGTATAAATTTTAATAGTATTACATTACTTCATTGAAAAAATGCATTTTCATTTGTACCAGAACTTATGGCCGGACTAGGTATATGCAAGAGATAGAATTTCCTAGCTAGTAAGACAATTCAAACAATAAGGCGACTCCGCGGCCCCTGAACTACCACGGCATTCATACATACGGCAGAGGGTGTTATTAAAGTATGCTTTTGCAATAAAATTATACCCAAGGTTACTAATAAACACACTGGCTTGCGCCAAAGTAGGAAAAAGTTTATGTCAAACATGTTCGGAATATCGTCGTATGTACGAGGGTATCATAAAGAATCTTTTGTGGAAATGAAGATTTTGTATATACGTAAGCTATAGACACGTACGTTTGACGACCGCCTAGCTCATTTGTCTGTTAGTCCTAGATTCGAGTCCCAGCCGAAGATAATATTAGTATAGTTTTGATTATCAAAGTCAAAGTCAAAATTTGTTTATTCAATTTAGTCTTATTCGAAGCTCTTATAAACGTCAAAATCTACACCGGTTCGAAAAATATCTTCTCAGAGAAGAAGCGGTAAGAAACTTTTTTCAATATGATATTGTATTGAAATAATACAATAAATTATATTATTTTAATACAATATCATTTGCTTTGGTAGTCAGGGTGCTCGCAACATTTTGTATTTTTTACTTTATTTTTGCATATAAATGTATATGTACATGCGTAAAGCTCTCGACGTTCCTCAAGTTCAAGTTCCACTTGTGGTTAGAGAATCCCTTGGGTGTCGTAAAATCCGACTAAGGAAAATGGCAGAAAAATCTCTTAGTCTCCAATTGATGGCGGAATAACCCTCTTAATAATGTTCGACCTAAACGGTGACAGGCAGCAGCATTTACTCGTAAAATGTGAAGTTTCTAGTACTGCGATCGCCAATTCTCTTGCCAAGCGTGGCAATTACGGCAAGTCCTCTTAACTTGAGCCTATGTTCAGCAGTGGACTTTTCAAGCTGTAGAAGTTGAAGAAATATATTTTAATTATTAATAATAAAATTTAAAAGCGTATTCATTGAATTTCACAATAATTTAACAATAACTGCATAATTCAGTTTTATTTAATTTAATCTACAAGGTTTTATAATAAACACACTTTTGTTTAGATATGGCCGTTAGAATGTAAAAGCGTAGTTATTTGCTAACCTACTCTAAAAAACTATTTTTCACAAATTGTCCAACCGGCATAATGGCAAACATGTTATACAAAATAAGAACGGATTATTTTGGGTTTACCGTAAATTTTAGGTTGTTTATTTTTTTCATTTTCGAAAAATAATTGGTATATGTGTACAATGTTATAATATAATAGAGATCCCTAAACGTAACCGAAACTATCGGATATCCAAAATTATTTGTTATCGTCATAACATAATCGAATCCTAAATAAACGTTTCGAATAATTTCGGATGTTATTTCAAATTATTCTTCGAAATACCTTCTGGGGAGAAGTTTATTAAAATAATTTATGTATATTCCCTTCCAGATATTTACTGTTGCGAGCTCCGCTAATCGGTGGTGTTTTTTTTTAATATGGCAACGATATTAAAATTATTTACTATTACTCTATATATTCTTCCATAACACTTAGATATATCTTTCTTTATTGTAAATGTGCCGTGGTAGCTCAGAGGCCCTTCCCTTAAATTTCATAGTCCGCAAGTAACCTGATTTCGATCCCCGGTGTCGTCACCTCTTAAGTTGTTCTGCAATTTTAAGTGCTGAATTACCACGTGTTCAGCGGTGAAGGAAAACATCGTGAGGAAACCTGTATGTTGAAGAGAAGTAAAAATATTTCGACGACATGTGATGTGTGATGTCCGCCAACCCGCATTGGAGCAACGTGGCTCTTCGCGGCTCTAAAACCCTCCCAGAAATGATAAGAGGCCTGAATTCAGGCAGTGGGACATTTATAGGCTCTTAATTTACTTTAGATCTATATTTTAAAAGAAAGTTTGCTGAAATATATCCATTACCATGACTCGTGTATCAAACTCGAATCGTCAGGAAATAAATCTTTAATATAAACAATTTAAATTTATAAGATTTATTAGTTTTATCAAATATGTAATATTGGCGCAAATATAAGAATATAATTACATTTCAAGTTTTTTTTGCGTATGACGGTAAGAGGTCATTGTTGTCCGTAGACTTCTATCTATATCCATCATTGGTAATTAATCATGACATATGGTAGTATTTATTGTTATTGGTAATTCTATATTTCAATTAAATTTTCCTCTGGTAATTGATATATACCGATAATTTTATCTCACTGTGTTGACTTTGGTGTCTTCCCTGATCTGATGAAACATAGTCAAGTTGTAACAGTTTTTAAATCGGGTGTAGAGACATTCATAAAAATTACCGTCTCATTTCTGTGTTAACTGCTTTAAAGTAAAATATTTGAAAAAAAAATATGCTAGGAGCAAATGCTCGTTCATTTTAGTAAACATAAATTTTTTAACGATAAGCAATTTGGCTTTACAAAAGTAAGATCAACGACTGATGCCGGTGTTCAACCTGTCACAGATGACCTACAGGCGTGGGACATTCATGACACTATCGGTGTGTCTTATGATCTATCAAAGGCATTTGACTGTGTAGATCATAATAATTTAATTCGTAAACTTAAATACTACGGCATTCGTGAGGCCTCACTAGATCATCATCGTACCTAACAAATCGAGTGCAAAAAGTAGCGATTAACGGTGTGGTGGCAATATCGTCGGGTTGTTCAGTAAAAATGGGTGTTCCTCATGAATCGATCCTTTGTCCATTTCTGTTCTTGGTTTACATTAATGATCTTCCTTATTTCATACAAAACATGTCTGAGATAGTTCTGTTTGCTGATGATACCTCATTGTTAGTAAAAGTTAAAAGAAATGACTTGACGCTGGAACAGCCCAATAAAATTCTGGATATTGTTTCCAAATGGTTTGCAGCAAATAACTTACTTTTAAATGCGGGTGAAACAAAATGTCTACAGTTTGGAATGTTGGACATAGTCGGCACATAATATTAATATTTATTTAGAGAATTTTCAAAAGAACTAGCCTTTCTTTTGAAAATTCAACTGTATTTCTTGGAATCGCTATTGATTCCAAGCTACAGTGGGATGCACATATTAAAAAAATAGCTTTGAAATCAAGTTCTGCCATTTTTGGTGTTAGAAAGATCAGACAGTTGACTGATGTGGCTACACCTAAATTAGTCTATTTTGCATACTTCCACAGTATTTTGTCTTACGGCGTATTACTGTGGACAATATTAATTTTGCAAAAACAAGCATCAATAACTTGGGTCGTTGAGAGTCTCTACGAGAACTATTCAAGGATACTAATAGTTTAAAACTTCCGTCTTTGTATATTTATGAAAATATAATGTGCGTACAGAAACACGTGAATTTATTAAATAAAAAAGTTATTGTATCCTGAAAAATCGGCCGGAAGCGACACCCTAGAGGTTCCTTTGTTCAGGTTGGCCAAAACTAGAAAATCTTTTCTTAGTAGATCCATGAAATTTTATAACAAAATTCCTAAAAGTGTGACTCAAAAACTGACAAAATTCAACAAACTTGTCAAGAAGACATTATAAGTAAAAGAGTATTTAAAGTAGATTATTACATATAGGACAGAAATGAAGTAAAACAAGCCTAAATTAAATAAAGAACTTTTGACTTTTTTGTCTTTGAATGTAGCGCTCGCCATTAATTTCATAGTACGCGAGTAACCAGTTCAATCTCCGATGGCGGTTCCTTCATAATGGTTCGGTAATTTTAAGTGCCACGTGCAAGATTTTAATGATTTACAACGTGGTCAGAATTATCACTGCTATTAAAAAAATTGAGGAGAACTGTGCTCAGTAGTCGGAAATTTAATGTCATTTATACTTTTCTATATATGGGGTAATTGATAATCATAAAGTTAATCCATTTGCAGATTAATATGAATTGCAACTGCAAGTACACAAAAAAAAATTAACTTTGTGAATGTTATCAAAAAAGTAAGAATTCCACCCAAAGAATTGTATTTATTATTTTCCGTATAGTCTGTGGCACTCGCCACTTATATATCTTGAGTGAGTTTTATTAAATGTCGCAATTTATCACTCTTGTTTCACATACACAAATCACGAAAACAACGCACGTACCTACAGCGTTGTAAGTAATTGGATTAACAATGAATGAATTATTAAAATCGTGACTAAATTACATATACTATCTACATTTTATTAGAATGATGATGATGATGTTCTCCTAGCCGATTTCGACCACGGCGACAAATTCCGAATATTGTCGAGAGCCATCAACTGTGCAGGAGATATTATAGTGCAGAGAGACACAGAGGCACTCTCTCGCCCCAACCTACCCGCGCCCGATGTAACGCTAATGCGATATGATCGGAGGTAGGCTAGTAGATGCTAGTAGATGCAGGTCAGAAACACGGGGACAAACACACAACCAGACCCGAAAACCAACAATTTGTGTTTTAGCAAAAATGTTGGTTCCGGCTGGGATTCGAACCCAGGACCCGCGGCGTAGAAGTCAGGTACTCTGACCACTCGGCCACGCGGTCGTCAAATTATTATAATGACCGGAATATTAGTATGACCGGAGTAGTTTACAGAATGCGACGATAAGCCTTAAATCTGCTACTCTTGTCCGATTTTTAATTAACTGCCGAAGTAATGTTAACAAAAATATCACTTTTAGAATTCTGATAACACAGTTATCTATGTTTTAATACTGTCAAGAGAAAACTTTGGTAACCTGTTTAAGCATATTGCGCGCACGGAGGAACGTGGCATAATAAAAGGTTATAAGGAGACGTAGAGCAGAAAGCTAAAATTTATATATAAATGTGTTACAAATTCATCAAATTCAATAAATTATAGTCGTATTTAGAACTTTGGGTGACTCCACCTTGGGTCCACTAGTTCTAATAATGATGTGAACTGAGTCACATCATTTTTAGAACTAGTGGACAAGGTTGTCAAGGGAGTTTCTGTCAGCCATCACTCCTATCTCAACACAGGGAAGACGACTCGCTGGCCCACGACGCAAAGAAGAAAGCCGATCTTCTAGGTTCTTTTTGCGTCCAACTCGACATTCAATGAGACACGGGAACTCACCGCCGACCATCCCGCACAGTGAGTGCTCTATACTGGACGTCCAATTTTTCCAGAGGTCTGTGCCCGAAGCGCTCTTTTCCCTAGACATCCACATATCGAGTGGGCCCGATAGCAATACCGATGGATAGACATAGCGAAGGCCTCTGATCGGGTCTGATACAAACGGCTTCTCTCGAAGCTTTCATTGAATGCAACTTTACCAGGCGCAGGTCCGGCCCCACATGAAGTACTGTTCTCATCTCAGCCAGGTCCTTCCATTTGACCGATTTCAACGAAGAGCGAATCGCCGACGACCATGTTCATGGCTTTACCCACAGGCGTTGCGATAGATTGCATCTCTTTGCATTTTATACAGGATCTACCATGGGGAGTGTTTCGAGCAATTGTTCCGATATATTCTAGCCGCTGAATTTGACCTGTCGCACATTGCGGCACAATACAAAATTTCGCTGTCACTTTGATGGTTTGCATATAATAATAATTACTTGTGAAATGACTAAAGGTGTAGTTCTTATAAATATAAAAACCAAGTCGTGTTAGTTACACCATTTATAACTCACAAACGGCTGGATGGATTTTTATGATGTTGGATTTGTTAGATTTATCTTCGCCCCGAATAGAAAAATAACTATTAAAACATCAAAAAATAAATCACGAAAACAAAATTAAAATAAATTCACTTTTTCATAAATTCTCCGTATACAACGCCATCTGTATGTGTAACCACGCTAAGTGACACATGACAGAAACAAAACTTACATTATTTTGTATGCTTGACAGTTCTGTGATAATAAGTACTTTTTCTTTCTTTCTGTCTTCTTTCCTCTGAAAGGTGATTCAACAGCGCGGTCCTTTCATTGCATGCCATTGAGCTTAGCTGTTGCAGACGTGCGCCGCGATTTATCAGCATTTTTTTCGAGTTTCCACCAATTTTCGTTGTCGACCGTTATTGCATTTATTAGTCAAACGGTTCGTTGCCTTCGAAGATGTTCACTTTGTGAGGCTATCAAAATTGTAATAGATAATTGCTTCATTATGTAATTTAATGTAATTGTGTGACCAATTTTCCAGTGTTATTTACAATGCCGCGAGCCAGAAGATCCAATATTTCACATCGAAACCGTAATGCCTTGACTTTACTTGAATCAATCCACTATAAATAATGAAAATTACTGCTCTCCACGTTCCAACGCGCCTTGAATATTTTGGAAAGAAGTAGCTAATGCGGAACAATCCAAGTGTTGTCGACCACAAAATCGTTTCCTTTCACTTTCGTTGTGATAGTTCTACCGTTATCACCGTGCATGGTCGATGGCAAGTGTTTCAAGTGTTATCCACGAAATTTGACGGCGGACACTATCACTGGCAACGATAGTTATCCAATGTATCATTATCAATATAACTGTAGAGAAACGTTAAACACTAGCACATCGTTAATATAATTCTAAAATTTAGAGTAGTAGAAAAATAAAAGAAAATTACAAAATCCGACACGGTAGGTGGCGCTGTGATTGTGTGGCTGTAAAGTTTGCGACTTAAATGTTATTCAGAAGTCAAACTCTACTACCGGAACGGGCAGGACAAGGTCTGCGGGGCCAGCTAGAAGTTAATAATAATGATGGTTCAGCAATCGACTACAATCACAAGTATAAAATTTATGTTATTAGGATAAAATTTACCAATGAAATTCTTCTTATTAATTATGCATCGGATTTAACCTATTTTGAATACTTAAAAAAGTTAAAGTTACAACCTATAAATGTCCCACTGCTGAGCACAAAAGGAACTAAAGAAGTTTGCATAACATTAGAACCCTCATATAATAATAGGACATCGACGACATTATATGTACGACGCAGATGTAACCCGCAGCCTCTAATCAGTGCAGTGCAGGACGTAGGCCTCTTCTTAATAGGGAGGAATTGCTGTTATCGCGACGTTTGGCTGGACAAAAATTCCTCGTGTATGAAATTTGTATTTGGGTGTGGGTATATTGGGTTCGCGGTCTACGAGTAGTTAGCGAAAAATAGATGCAAATAAATCTAAAATATTTATTAATATAATTAAAACATCAGTTACTATTAGTCGTAAATCTGCTTATAAACTATTTTATTGTATATATATGTTCGTTATTATATATAATTCTATTTTAAAGATGCCATCGTAATTTTGTAAAAATTTAAGTCGTAACCCTGCACAAATAAATAATATTTACATGAAATTCGGATTCCTTCTCGCAAATGAATCAGAAAGCTCGTCGTAAGGAACATTTATTATCTAATTATATGAAGTTTGTCGAAATTGGAATACGTAAATAATGATATTCAGGTTATAATATTCTCTTTTTTTTTATCTTTTTGCTGGGCCAATAAATGGTAATAAACCGCTTTCATACATCCTATTACATTGTAATGTCACGATACATAACGAACATTCAGATCATTGTTTTTATTTAACGTTATTATTGAAAACTTAATACCCTGCAGAACGTTAACCAAATCCGTAGCTTATTGTTATATTCTGTAGTAAAATAAAATTATGGGTCTAACCTGATTCTAAATTTGAATTTTTTTCCCATTACTTTTCCTGGTGGTAGGACTCCTATGCAGGATCCCGTCTAGGTAGGTACCACCCCAGGGCCAGTTATTCTACCATGAAGGAGTAGTGTTTTCAAACATTAGTGTATTCGGTTTGAAGGGCACTGAGAGCTAGCGTAATCACTGGGCATATGTGACTGAAGAACGTCTCAGGGTGACGGGCGCAGTGTTGTGTCACACAGATGTTCTAGGTGACGCAGCATTTGTTATAGGCAAACATTGCACTTGCCATCAGGTGAACGTTTTGCTCGTCTCGTCACTTTTTCGAACAAAAATAATACATTCGAATCCTTTAATTAGTAATATTTTCATACACTAGCGTTACTTGTTTTAGAACTATCTTGTATATGAAATTCCTAGTTTGCTTATAAATTTAATTGTGCGCTACGAACTCACTCACGTGTAGTTCAGGACGAATAAGTTCTTCTGTGTTTGCGCTTATACTTCTGGCACTATATCTCCTACACAGTTGATAGCTTTCGATAGTATTCGCAAGTTGTCACAGTGGTCAAACATTGGCCAGGTGGACATCATTTCACATTACAGACAGAATGACTGATGTCTTTTTTTTATTATCTTAAAAAGTTATGATATTCTTCTACGTAAATTACAAAACGGACTCGATAATACAGACAGATCGCTTTTTATCGTGTTTTTATCGAAATAACTTCCCTATTATATTATTAACAAATAATAATATGTCAACCATCGTATTATATATCATTATTGTACATATATAAGAAAACGTTATGTATGTGCAAAGGGCATCAACGCCTTTTGATAAAATATACGATATTCTTTGTGTAAATATTAGGAATAACATACATATATTTAGTCACGCCTTTTTCCATAAGGGGTAAACACCAAGTGCACCCGCAGCCCATTTTTCGCCTCCGCGGGAAACGAGTCGGGTGCTGAACCACGACGCCACTATTTCGGTACAAGACAAGAAATTCTTACTCCCGATTGCGTTCCCACGAGCAGTATAGTGACAGCATTGCATATTATGGTTATTATAATATCTAAGTCGCTTCTTCAGTAGGAAAGAGGTTAGATGTAATTCTACTCCGCCGGACACCACAGTACGATTGTGGTGGAATACATGCATACAATCACGACTTTTTCCCATAGGCAGAGACCACACACGAAGCCCACTTTTCGCCCCGGCGAGAAACGAAATGTGATGGGTGGCGAACCACGTCGTCGCATTACATACTAGGATCAAACGTAAGGTATTTGTACTAGCGATGCAACGAATATTCGTATTCGCATTCGCGAATATTCGCATTCGCGAATATTCGCATATTTTTTCACATTCGCATTCGCGAAAATCTTGCGAATATTTTGCGAATGTGATTGTCACAAATACTTAAAATTTTGCGTATAAAAATTGTGAAAATAATATAAAATAACCCGAAAAATAATAGTATTATAATGAACTTTTATTAAAAAAGATTGTTTTGTACATAAAATATCCTGTAACTGTATCTTTCTAAGTAACTTATATCAAAATTTACAGTAATGGTCATATAATTATGAACGATTTGTAGCTCCACAAATTGTTGATCAAAATCATGTTACCTGTACTTTTGTGTTCCTTGTCATAAGTAATGAGATATGTCATAAAAAAGCCACATGGGTAAAGCAAACTGAATTAGGAATAGAGTTATAAAATCACTAAGTATATTCACAAATATCATTTATATTCAATACTTACAAATTAAAATACAAATGAAGCTGGACAAATATTTAAGAACGTTTAATAAATTGTTCGGGAATTGTTTCAAATTAAACGTAGAGTAAATAAATTGCATTTATGTGAGAGCATGCAAACGAAAAAAGGCAAATGAATACATTTTTAATAATAACACCGGCGTGGCATTGACTCTATCAATTTTTGACTCTTAGTCACAGCTATACAGTTCCATCTTTCTAAGAAAACGAAGCAAGCGAAAATAGCCATATTATCGATTTGATACCCTTTTATTGACTTCGCATCAAAGAAGTTCCTTTGGATTTAGGTCTGGGCTGTTAGCTGGCCAGTCTAAGGCAGAAAGTAATTGTGAACCGAGTATTTCTTTCACCATGCGTGCAGGTATGCTTTGGGTCGTGCTGGAGTCTCCAAATAACCAGAAGCACGCAGAATACAATAGGGTAACATAATTTGTTCCTCCAGGATTTCAGTAATGTACCGACCAGCATTTAATGTCACTTGCCCACGGCCACCCCGAGTCCGGCAATTCCAAACAGGGGCACCCAACAAGTTCCGTTTTTGTCGACAAATGCCCCCCAAAACATCGAAACCCCATTCGACGGATCTTCGAAGCAGGTTTTTTGTAACCTCTCCTCCCTGTCTTCGTAACCCTTCTACGTCTGCCATGAGAAGACAGACCCTCGTCTCATCAGAGAAGAGTACGGTCCGCCACTGTTCTAGAGCACTCGCAATGATTGCGAGCAAACTCTAGGCGATCTCTGCGATGCTGTGCAGTAAGTTTTGGACCTTTAGCAGGTCTATGGGCTGTTAAACTCTTTTCGTGTAACCTCTTCTTATCGTAGAAACACTCACAGATGTTCTCCGAGTTGATCGAAGCTGTTGTTGCAACTCAACAGCATTTGTAAAACGGTTTCGTAAAGATGAAACGGTCATCACTTTCTGATGTGCACCGTTTTCTTCTAGATCCCAGTTTTCTAACATAACCACCAGTCTGCTGAAAACGTTGGAATACCCGTCGAACTGAAAAACGGGACAGGTTCAACTGTCGAGCAAAGTCACACTGCCGCATCCCCGACTGCAATAGGGCAATCACTTGAGCGGCTTCTTCAGAGCTGGTGTCCATCTTTACTTGTTCTTATTTGGGTTACTTGTTCACGTGTGTTCACTGCAAAGTCTAAATACGACTGGCCCATATTTATCCATCCAGATCGACCTTTACACCCTTTAGGTGGTTTAACTAGCGCCTACTCAACGGCATTTGACAGTGTTTACTATCACGGTCTATATATGATAAAGTTTTATGATTCCATGATTTTTTAATATTTAGCTATTCATACACAGTTCCAACATTACCAATACTTATTTAACATCATAGAACTCAAGTTATTTACAACAATTTCTCGGAACAAACTCAGAGAGGTGCGATTTTAAGATAGTCCCTGGCCGACTTTACATACGACACAAAACTATCTCAGCAGTAAGGCGTGACCTATGCCCGCCTTATTTTTTATCCATGCTGTACTTCCACAGACCAATACGATATATATTATATAATATAAAAGGGACAACCATGAGCTGCTATAAAATTTTAACTGAAATCACACTATTCATTTCGAATAGAGAACCTTTTATACGTGCGGATAACGCGATTAAAACAATTAAAATTGAAGGGTCTAGTGCGTAAAACATTTTCATTGTAAGTACGGAATCTGATATTAAATTTCCTTTAATAAAAATATAACCTTTTCTGAATAATAATTTCTTAAATGTTTACACAGAATACAGAATAGAAATGTAATCTTACAAGTTCTCAACACATCCTGGGTTAACTAGTATGTACCTAATAAAGGTGTCATTAAGTGCACACTTTGTTAAAATTTAAAAAGAAAATCAAGCTAATCTTTTGTTTTTGGTCCATTTGTAAAAAATCTATTTCCCTTTCATATATTACGAAAACAAAGTATCTACAACATAAAGTTTTATAATGAATAATATATAACTCTTTGGAAAGGCTTGTTCTAGCAAATATTATCATCATTTTGCACTATTTACTTTGTACTACTAACTTATTAATTACACAGTATTCTGAAATCATGAGCGAAGTTTCGTTTCGGTTATACATATGAAGAGATATAATTATTAATTACACTTAACTACATCAGTGCTGTGCCGTGTGGTGGCGGCTTAAGAGAATCTACCACCCCATCTCATCTCGTGAGTGTCGTAAAAAAAGTCGACAGAGGGAAAATAAAAACCAGGATGATGATGATGAACTATATCAGAGAGAAGAAGACCTATTACATAATTAAAATTGAAATAAACAAATTATACTGTTAAAAATATGGACAAAAAGAAAAAGGTAATTGCTAAAAAGGAAATATATGGGCAGCACCATCTTCTTGGAATATGTGAACAAAAAACTGCAATTGCCAACCCGCCTTCCAAGCGTGGCAACTATTGCAAGATCCCCCCAAAATGAGAGCTACACTTTGGGGCAATCTATTGGGGAGGCTAATGTTCAACAGTGAACTAGTGATAGGAAATGATGATGATGAAATACGAGTATTACTCGATTTGACAAAAGCGTTTGACAAGATTTCACACAAATAATGAAGTATTGCATTACTTAAATACAACTCTGGGTTTAATCATTCAAATTTAATAGGTAGGTAGGTTTAGTACTATCAAAAAAATCTCATAAAATAAACATGCGGTAAAGTAGACATTCATTATTACCATATTCTTTCATTTTCCATTATTTCAGTATTTTACAGCCTTTACCCAGATTTTGTTTTTTTTTTTGCTTCCAGAGACTGTACTGAAATAATGAGTTCTCGAAAACAGACAATTTCATGATTAGATACAATTATATTTTTTTACATTTTCACAAATACTGTTATTTTAAATGCTATAAAAATAATAAAAAAGCTTAGGCTAATATTAGATAAAAATTTACGACAAGTTATAAAATTGATAAAACTCGACTGCTACTGAAAACCTCCATTAAAATATTCATTTCGATTTCGCCATATCGCAATATTTAAATTTAATTTTGAAGCGTTTTCTGATTAATTTGTTTCCGATTCGCATTAAATAGCGTCACATTCTGTCGTAGAGTTTCAACGTCCACAAAAACTCCAGCAAAGATGGAACTTATATGTGGTTTCCACTGCAGAAGGAATGAAGAAACTCAGTATTTCTTTCCGAGATAGAATCTGTAACGATAATATTTGCAACAGAACCGGACTAAAAGACATAGCTCCTAAGATCAGTACGCTGCAGTGCCCATAACCATAGAGAAAGAACGGATACGGTATTAACAGTATGGATAAAACCCGCCTAATAGATAGAGCGTGGCTCGTGATGGTATTTTGTGGACATCTATAGGCTTATGTTTAGCAGTAGACTTGTTGTGGGCTAATGTAACTATGAAACCATGTATCTAAGTCCCTCGTTTTGGTTTCACCGCAGTTAACCCAACTGCGTAACACTCCAGACAATTCCTACTTCAGAATCTATGATAATTCTGCATGCTTACTCGAAGTTATTTTATTTAGCAGAGATACATATATTGTTTAGTTGCGTATCACTATATAAAAAAATTATCCCTTAAATTGGTTTTAATTTCCTATATACCATGTTGATAATGAAAGAAATCTAATTCCACTAGGTTAAAAGTATAAAAAGGCTATTATATATTTTGTTAAAAAATACACTAAAGAGAAAGAAGGCTTCCAAGAATGAAAATATTTAAAAAAAGAACTGAAGTAAAATAACAAGCCTATGAATGTCTCACTGCTTAGCACAGGCCTGCTCTCATTTCCGAAAGGGTTTTGGGGCTAGGAAGAATCCGCCACTCTGCTCCAATTCGGGGTAGCGAACTTATCATGTCTTAGAAATATTTTTATTTTTCAAACATGCAGATTTCCTAATGATGTTTTCCTTCACCGCCGAGCACGTGGTAAAACAGCCCAAGGGCGTCAATAACGGGGAGCAGGGAGGGGAAGCTTCACCTAATGCCAAGCTAACTTACAACCATTGGCTGGCGACATACCGGGAACCGAACCCAGGACACTCGCGTACTATGAAATTTAAAGCGTTCGCCTAGCCCCTGAGGTGGTAGCTCTATGAAAATATGTATTAAACATAAATTAGTACTTGAAAATTAAAAGTCAATTGCACAGTTGTAACCTAATTTCCAAAGGATTTTAAAATAACAGTAATCTAAGAGGCCATCGTGAAGTGATTAAGGGATTGAAACAGATGAATTAGCATCCGCATCTACCCTTCAGCCGTGAATATACGATAGTGGATATTAACAGGTTCATGGTTAATTTTATTTAGATGAAACTCTTAACAAAAGAAATTTTTTATAGTATTTAATTGAAATCCATATATAGAAATAATACTGCTCATTAGTCGTGAAGATAGTTATAGAACGCCAAGAAAATTCCTATGGTTACATTTTTCCTTCAACTTTATATATAAGTACTATATACTAAGTTGTAGTGCATATATTAGCTTTGGTCGTAAATACAAACAAATCTGCAGCGCCAGCTTAACAGACGCAATGGCTAAGCGATTGGCTTCTACAATACGAATTGCAACTATGATTCCCGCTCAAAGCAAACATTGTAGTTTTTTTATTGAATAAAGTAACATTATCATCATCATCATTTCAAGCCACTGCTTAACATAGGCCTCCCCCATAGATTGCCACAAAAGCTTGTAGCTCTCATTTTGGGAGGAATTTGCCATAGTCGCCACGCTTTGAATTGGGTTGTTTGAAATTAAGTAACGAGACGAGCAAATCGTTTACCTGATGGGAAGTGCAACGTCTGCCCGTAAGAAATCCTGTATCGCCCACATCACTTCTGTGACTTTCTGACGTCAATTCAAAAAGTCCCATATGGCCAGTAATTACACTAACTATCAGAGTCCTTCAGAATGAAACGCAGTAATGTTTGAAAACTTTACTGCTGGAATGCAGAATAATTGGCTTAGCAGTGGTACCTACCTACACTACTACCACGTATTTCTGCATAGGAATCCTACAATCGGTATACAAATAGTTTATTCAGCTCAGAGTGTGTGTGCATCTCATCTCTTTAAAAAGCTAGTGAAGGGCGGCGATTTTTTTTTATTTACGCATAAGAGTGGGAGTTCCTTATTACTAGTCTATTCTCAAAAATGTTCCACTGTTAGCAGGATGTGGCTCCTTTTTGACATGGGATCCAACCTACGTTATAAAAAAATGTGCTGTATATTTACCATAGGTACCAGAATTTTCTAATACAAAGTTCTGGGTGATACACAATTGTTATGGACAGGCTTACCAGGTGTACGACTTGCACTCGTCACTCTAAATTAAAAAATAAAGCTACTGGCCGTAGACTGTATCCATGTTTTTCTGATACAGAATTCAAACATTGTGGCTTAACTTACACACTTAGCCGTTCTATCTGGTGTAGCTGATAAATACTGACGTCCTTAATTTAACTTTAATTAAGGTATCTAAGGTCCGATCTAGGTAAAGCGAGCTTACATTGTCTTGAAGCCTTGCAATGCCGTTGTTGGTTTTGGATTTAATTGTATTATTTATTCCCAAGGATCCCATAGTACATTTAAACTTGATAATGTTATTCATTGTACGGTATTCAAGTATATAAGAAATTAGTAAGCTATGAAAATAATCTTAATCTCATTTATACCTTTTTTAATTGCAGATAAAATATTTGCTGCGAAGATGGGTCGAAACTCCGGTGGCGTAGAATCGAATGGAGAACTTAGAATATTACTAGTAGTCACTGTAATAATCGGACTTCTACTGATGCTTTCTTTATTAATGTGTTATGCGTGCGTGTTGAAACGGCTTTGTTGCGGCACGCCAAGAGAAAGATCCAAAAATTTGGCGTGCGCAAGAAGAACAGAAAGCTATCCAATGGGAGATGTCACGTTACTCTCACAGCCTACAGAAAGTGAAAGAGTTTAAATTTACACAAAACACGACTAAAAGCAAGCAAATCCACGGTGACGGAATCTTATAGTAATCTGCCAACTGACTATTTACGGTTAATTTACTTTACAGACAGTAGGTTATTATCTGTATAGAGTCGGGAACAGTTTATCACCCTGTTGCAGTAAAGCATTAATATTGACTAGATTGTCATTGATATATTTAAAAGATAGACAGTGGATAAAAAGAAAAAGAATTCTTCGTCTTATCTATGTTTGAATGGATATAACTGTACAACTCCATAACTATTGATATAATATTCGTCTAGATTGAAGATAAGGCGCACAACTTGCCAAAAATAGTATTAAGATTTATATTATAGTTCATGTAGGAAACTTTCACATTCAGTCCTGTTTGTACTCTGTATTACGTAACCTTTCATTTGGAGTTATTTCTTTTCTTATACTTAAATATTGTTATGTAAATACTTTATTAATAATGTATAGAAGTCTGCGAATTAGACCGATTAATATCTACTTCCAAGTTAATTACCAACTTTAATTCTCTACAACCTAAACATTACAACATAATTAAGGTATTTACAGAACTTAATACAATAGCAGTCTTTTTCAAAATTTTTATTCTATTTCAGAGAAAAACTACATTAATGGAAATTAATAATAGAATTAAAACCATATAGAGTTTAAATAAAAAATAAAGGTTTTCATTTTTTGTTTTGTTTTGTTTAAAGTCGTTTTACGTTTAATTAAAGCTAGCAATGCTGTCAACATTACATACTCACTAGAATTGTTATATTAAACACTGTAACAAACGAAATCACTGTAAATAAATTTAATTAGGCGCCTGTTAGGAGATGGGTACAGATGAAAATTAAAAACAGAACTTTGTAATAAGAGTAAGACGCGCCTATTCAAAGAGTAAGAAGTAGATATAATATATACCTTATATTAAATAAGTTACGAAATGTTAATGAATATTAGTCGTAAGATATTTAGCCGTTACAGCGCTATAAATAGGGTTCTCGGCTAAGTACAGAATGAATTAAAAGACTGGCTAATAAAATTGTTTACACCACTATATTCAAAATAATTACATACCAAACAGTATTTGATTCAATATAGGTTCCACTTACAAAACTTCAGCTAACTTATATACCCAATTAATAGTTCTTGTTTGCACCAATAAAATAACAATATTACTACATCATTGGTGTGCACAGGTTTCTTTATCAGTTGAAAATAATGGTGATTAAATCGGCTTCCAATTATAAAGTAAAGTTTCAGCCCATAAATGTCCCACTGCTGAGCACAAGCCTCCTCTCATTTCCGAGAGGGTTCTGGAGCTGGGAAGAATCCGCCACGCCGCTCCAATGTGGATGGCGGACTTCACAGGTCTTCAATTTTTGTTTTTTATTTCTAAGACATGCAGTTTATTCAGGATGTTTGCCTTCGCCGCCGAGCACGTGGTAAACCAGCACTTAAAATTGTAATTAACAATTTTTGTGTTGCCGGCACCGGAAATCGAACCCAGTTCATTCGCGTACTATGAAATTTAAAGCCAGCGCCTAGCCCCAGAGCTACCACGGCTCTACTGCTTTCCACTTATAATCAGTTTATATTTTAACTATTTTTAAATTAAATCTATCAAATGCCATTACCATTTGTACCTGCATGGGCACATATGCAAAGACCTCAAACTACATGCGCGTAAGTTTCCACCATGACGTCTTTCTTATGAATTTTTTAGCTTCTGGAGCGCTCTAATCTTATATCTGTGTTGTGTTCAAAATTGACGGCTGGGTTGTCGCAGTGGGACACGAATTTAATGGCAGAAACGGATTCAGAAACGAACGGTACAAATTCAAGTATTTGTATATAGCGGGAATAGAATCCGTTTTTGCAATTTATTAATGCAAAACGCGCCCACGCGATATAGCATAAATCCTAGTGTTAAGTATCGTTTTTTTTAATACAAGTGTTCAAGCGAGTTTTTCAATCTAATTTTTGTTTATTTTTCAGCAATAGTTTTACATACAATAGCCAGTTTTAAGTATTAAAAATCAATAAACCCCGATATATCACAACACACAAAAATGCAACTGATATAGTCGATACTCCAATTATGCTGACGCTTTATTTTATGACCTTTTTTTACATGGGGAAATGCCTAACGCGTACCCGCCTTCACGGGGAGAAGGACAAGTTATACGGGACTTGTACCGACTAAAACCCCATGGTGTTCCGCCTTCGCCGCATGTTGGCAGGGACACAGGAACGCTCGTGCGCACATCCGCGACCCCACCGGCGTTGGCCGCCTACCATCGGCGGCCCCTCCTAGGGAGAGGACAGCTCCTCTCGGATCTCCATCCTAGCAAGGCGCGTCGATACACACGACGCGCCTTCAAACGAGCCCCCCCTCAGTTTGCGCACGAACCCTAGCAGAATGGGACCTAAGTAGAAAAGTTGTCGCGTCGCACTCACATAAAGTCAATATCACTAAGCCGTTTATTTATCGAAGTGCATTCAGTACTATTTTATAAAATATATTAAATATTATTATTAACTGAATATGGTACACAGAACGAGTGCTAACACAAATCATGTGTCGTATTAAAAAGTAAAAAAAGAACTGAGTTATCATCCATTTCCACATGATGACTTTCTTCATCATGTCATCGTTTTTCTAGTGAAAAATGTTTCAAAGTTATTAGTGTCGAATCTCTTGTTAAGCTGCAAAAGCTTCCTTTTATTAAAAATGAATACAAGAAAAAGATGATAAGAATTTCGATCTTGTGTAATTATTAATTTAAAGTGATGTATTTGTTTGTATTTTTAATCTGTACGTTCACGTCCGGTTTGGAAAATTTTGTTTTGACTAAATCGTCAACATTTCAATTTTGCTATCTATCTCTTTCTTGTATTCGCGATATTTAAAAGAGACGTTGAAGATATTGATAGCTCATTTCTCCAGCACTTTGGGCCGCAAGCCCCATTATGTTGGTAGGTACTTAAACTTCTTATTTTCATTGTATCTATGTGACTACGTGACCAAATCTTTTAAAGCTTGCATCTACGACACTATGGGACTTCTCTAAATAGCATTTACCTCTTCGAATGATTCAGCAAACCATTTTTAATGTATTTGATCTTTTATTATTATAAATCATTGTTTATAATAATAACGTTAATTGCGATGTTAATAATAAATAAATTAATAGATTGTTTAATAGTTATCGCTTGAGTCGTATAGTTCGGGAAAACCTAAGAAAAAATCAATCTCTTAAGTGATATAACATTGAGCATCTGGTTACTGATTTGTAGCAAGTAACTCGGGGATCTCTTTAGCTTTTTTTCATTCATCATCATCACAGCCTATCACTAGTCCACTGCTGAACATAGACCTCCCCCATAGATTGTCACAACAATTTGGTAGCTCTCATTTTGAGGGGATTTTGCCATAGTTGGCAAGCTTGGCAGGAGTGTATTCAGATGTTCCAAGAAGATGCCCATCTTCTGGTTAATTTTCCCTCTGTCGACTTTTAAGACAACCAAGCGATGAAATGGGGTTTTAGTTTCTCTTAAGCCGCCAACACACAGATGGTTTTCATTGTATCATCAAAAATACTTCTGAAGTTAAATAAATGCTAAAGTCCACCCATAGAAATCGCGACTACGACACTACAATAACAGAGTTGTTTCAAAAAAGAAATACTGAGTTAAATAATTGTAGGCAGTATTTTTAAACTATTTGATCCTATTTCTTCATTATAAATACAGATAAATTCAGCGTATTTTTGCCACGGCATTAATTATATTATAAAAACCACTACGCGGTCTACTGCGGCGGCGACGCGGTCGTCAGCTTCCGAATTACGGCTACAATAAAAAAATCCTTATTTACATATGTAGATTACAGAAAAAAATATTGCGCGCCTCTGCAAAAAGCACTATTGCCTGTAGTCTAATGATCTAGGCTCGATAAGCGCCCGAGCTTGTTATTGCATCATAATTTGCTCCGATCGTATTGCTCCCAGGTTCACCGGCAGATTCAGAAAATAAAAATCAAATGGAATTACTACAGATCAGCAAGGCCGTCTCAGCCCTTGCTGAGGTCATTGTGCTCACAGTTTTGCAGGCCATTTTGCAAAGCAAATAAGTACCAATGTAACCAACATTATATACTTTTGCTAAGTGACTGTTTCAGGTGTAAATTATGCGTTTTTTCATTAATTAATTGGAAAATCACTGAGTTTAGGCATTGCGGAGCCCCATCTGTCCCGAGATCCTGGACTTCGTGTTATGCTATGTAGTGGTCGCGGATGTCGTAAAAATAAAGGGAAATGCCTGAATAATCTCATGAGCTACGACAGATGTCGGATTAACCACCACAAACAATCAAACAGACCTTTAAAGGACGGAAGTCGACGACGAGATCGCCAACCCGCCTGCCAATTGCGGTGTGCGGTGATCACTGAAAACTTTTTTCAACTTAGGAAAGGCTCAACGTCTTGCAGTTTGTGTAGAGGATTTTAATGGTAAATGATTTAAAGTTGTGACAGTTTTCGCTGATATATTTAAAATATACTTTAGTTTTATATCAGTCATGTTCTTATCCTTGTTAAAGACAAGCATCTTTTGTGTTTAAGCTGGCGTAAGAAAACAAGCATTAATCGAAAGTACATCATGACATAACAAAATAATAATAGAATTTATTAAAAAAGGCAGTTGGACAATAAATTATTCAAAATATGTATTATTTTTGTAAACACCATGTAACGTAACAAAATACAATACGTAAAATACCCAGAACTGTTAAAGGATAGTGTATTTAAAAAATAATATTAATTACTGTACACAAATGAGGCATGTAACATATGTTATATAAAATGGATCCATTTTGTAAAATGTTACAATTGTACATTTTAAAATTGTTACTGTTCATAACTCACTGTAAAAATCTATTTACAAATAAACATTTTGATTTGTTTTTAATTTGATTTCATAACACTCATAACTGTTTTACTTACTGTTTAGAAAAAAATGGCCACCTAGTAGGCAAAGGTACAAATAGGATTTAAAGAAAAAACTTTTAACAAATTGACAACTGAAAATAACAAAATGCATGGCTCAGAGATAGTTGTATGAGTATATTGCCAAATATAATATCTAAAATTAACTATTACTTTTCAATTAGATATGCTATTTGAATGTGGAATTGCTACATTAACTGTCTTATAAGGGTCTTTAATTAGTATTAACACATATATAAATGTAACAGGTATGTAAAAATAAGTCACTTATAATCATTGTTAAAAAATAAATAATGTTAAATATTTCTCTTAAATTTAAGTCCCTGTTCTTCGAAAATGTTTTGTATTGATATTATACAAAAACGACAATGAAACATTTGATTAAGTGTATCTGCTAATTTTCTATTAAATATGAATGATATATATTTATTATACAGAGTATAATAAGTTTAAATCTATATAAAAGTAAAACATGAATAATATATACAGACCAACAAATCTGTGTAATGGAACACTTACAATTGTATGCAGTTTACATTCAAGAAGCATATGCAATTGTTTTTCTATAACAATATTCAACAATGTATATAAAATTCAATATGCTGTATATTGAAATTTTCTCTTATTCATCTAATTTTATATAACAAGTTATTTATTTTAAATATACAAAATGTACATTGTTACATAATAATGAAACATTGAGATATAATATATATGTAAACGTAAATTCTCTCTAATGTGCAAATATAAACTATTAAATAACTATAGTGTATAATTTTGTTCTCGTAAAACCCCATGAACTAGTGTCCTCAGAGACTGTGGCTTGCAGTATTCTTCTAGCCAGTTAAATACACCAGCTGAGAATTCAGCAAAGTTATTTGTAGGTACTGACTCAAATGACTCGAACAACTTATCCATAATACCCTGAAACTGAAGTATAAAGTAAATTAGGATGTATTTTTATAATTATTTTCAAAACCCATGTATGGACCATTTAGAAGCAAAACAATAATTTATATCTGAAATTTAAATTAAACTAATTTTACAGATTTTATCACATTAAATTTTACTTTTGAACCCAACATTTGGAGTGCTTTACAGTACCCATCGTCATGGGAGGACTGAGGTGACAGATGTCCTGATGTCATAGTTAACACACAAAAAGAGCTAACTGTATCTTGAAGTCTTGCAGTGGTTTGCTTGGTTTTTGATTAAATTTTATTAATTATAGGATCCCAACCTGGTAGTAATACCCAACCATCTTCTCTATTAAAATTAGGATTTTTTTTTTATTTCAATAGCCTCCCAAATCATCCTTGGTAGGAATCGGTGTTCTTTTGCGAAAATTTGTGGTTTATCAAATCTGATGTAATGGTTGGGATGAGCCAGAACATGGTCACAGACTGCAGACTTCGTGGAGCAACGATGCTTCACATCAGCTATATGTTCTTTTATGCGGGTTTTTACTGATCTTTTTGTTTGCCCTATGTAAGAGAGACCACATTCACAATCCAGCTTGTATACTCCAGCTTCTTGTAGAGGGATTTTACACTTGACAAATGGTAAAAACTGACTTATCTTCTTTGGCAGCTTGAAAAATGTTGTTATGGAAGCCCGCTTCAAGATATAGCCAATCTTGTCCATTTTGTTTGTTCATTTAAATGTGTAGTGTTCGCGTAAATATAAGAAATCATTATATCTGCAATTATTTGCATTTGCATTAAAGTAGAGAAAGAGAAAGCAACTGTATTACAATCCCAAAAAATACATAGTTTAAAAATAGCAGCAAAATTTCAAAATGTGAAAGTTTAAAGTGTACAGTAAAATTTATAAAAAAAAACTAGATTATAGAATAAACAACTTATGTACTATTTTGCCTACATTACACATAGTACAAATGTTTATCGTGAAGATATTTTTTATTACTGTCATAATAGCTAAATATTTAGTTGCAGTGAAGTGGAGCTAATATTTGTGCAAATTGTAACTGGTTTACACATAGGCAATGTTTGAAAAGTGTGCGTTTTTTCTATGTAATAAAATGATGATTTTTTTTTATTGCTACACTCTTCTATTCTAAGGTAACAATAGAGTCATATGAAACTATATGTATACATATACACAAAAACATAAATAGATGTAAACATACCTACTTGTAGATAATAAGTTTAATATATAAATAAAGACACATATTATTATTAAAACATACAATATGCCTATAATATAAAAACAAAACTTTAGGTCATAATTCATCCCTTAATCAAACATTGGTTAAAATAGTGATCACAAACTAATCACTTAAAGAAGCACTTCTTTGGGGCTTTTCTTATGTCTTCAGGCAATGAATTCCAGAGTAACAATTTATCTTTAAGAAATGAAGGAGAAGTTGGCACCTACCTAGATGGGTGACCTACCAAGTGAAATGTGATTTGATGTAATAATGCAATGAATACCAACCACTTGAAATTTGTCCTGATCAGTTAGCCTCTGTTCATTATGCCCAGGCACAGAATGTTGAGCTTTAACAATTTGTTCATAGTTTGCCTGCATAATGCGTAGTGCCACTACATCCTTGCGCAGAGCATTTCTTTCATCTTCTTGCCGCCTTCGTTGTTGAAGAAGGTATTGAATATAATCAATTGATTTTTGAAGCACCTGAAAAACAAACCTCTTTCGAGTATACATTCAGTTTTGACTTGTTGCCACATACATACCTGCCTAATTATTATAAAAATATTTTAGCTAAAAATTACTTAGCACATTCTTTAGATTAATAATTCATTTCAAAACCAAGTAACAATGTACTCTATAGTAATTACTAGTTATTGTTCTTCTTGTATAATTTTTTATACATTTGGTCGGGTTTATTAAATTCACCTATTAATTAATAAAGAAAACCATACACTTACAGCTGCTTTACTTGGCTTATATCCTGAGGCATCAGTTTGTTGACAAGTTGGCACTAACTCTTGCAAAGAATCATATCCTTTCTTTATAGCATCTCGTCGTTTTTGTTCTGCCTGTGGAATGGAACTTTGAGCTTAAAATAATTATCAATAAAAACAAGATAAGAAAACTAGTTAATATTTAATTATAATTGTGCCATGTGGTAGCAGCTTAAGAGAATCTACCACCCCATCTCATCCCGTGAGTGTCGTAAAAGTCGACAGAGGGAAAATCAAAACCAGGAGATGGGCAACAGCATCTTCCTGGAACATCTGAATAAATAAACTGCGGTTGCCATTCCACCTGCCAAGTGTGGCAAATACCCCAAAATGAGAATTACAACCTTTTGCGGCAATCATTGAGAGAGGCCTGAGGGAATGTTCAGCAGTGGACTAGAGATAGGCTGAAATGATGATGATGATTTAATTATAATCCAATTAGAATCGTTGTCTTAACATAATTTTAAACAGTTGTGCTCTAATTAGTGAATGCATGTGGTTATATTAAATAATAAAATGTTCAATGAAAAACGTAAACATGACTGATAACCTGAGTATGGGCCTCCCTTCGCCTTTCTTTGAAGCTTAATGCCGAAGCCTTGTTATCTCCACTATCATCTTCGTCCTCTGTAAAACAGGTATGAGTTTCAAATAACTTTTAACAAACAGTGAAATAAATAGGATGCTTTATGGAATATTAATTACGGTGTGATGTAATAACGAAATAAACACTAAGGAATTAAATAAAGTCAATTTCGTATGAAAAATTCAATTAGAATTTTTAACCTGAATTATGATTTGATGATGATGGGGTCTGATGAATATTTTGAATTGATCCACTGCTTCCACATCGAGGATACATAATATTAATATGAATTTAAATAAAAGAAGGAAAAAGAAAACAAATTAAAAAAGTAAATAGGTAAACACACGAAGACCATAGACTATTGTTTTTAGATTGTTTCAAAGTGGTTTAACTTCCTACAATGTGGAACGGTAAAGATCTGTTTAATCTTACAGTTGAATCAAAATCATATCAACTATGCTTTATATTATTTATCAATTGATGTTTCACAAAAATAAAGGGGCATTAATGAAAACAAGGAGTCCATTCAAAGGGCTCATTTCGTTAATTCCTGGTAGTACCAGAGAGAGATAGAAAGAACTTTTCTATCTGGGACTATTGGGATTTTTCCTTCAGTATAATAATCTACCATCTAAAAGCAGTAAGATTTCCCTTGTTTCGTGGATGCCTTTTACAGGCATCAATTTCACATGCACGACACAACCAGATCCCAAAACTAACTATTCCCTATCTTAGGACTTGTAATAAATCGAAATATTACATAGAAACTTGTTTTTCCTTCAACTCTAAAATCTATTCGTTAATCCCAAGGTCAAGCTCTTTGTATGTTGTCAGGTCTTATTTTTGTGGTAGCAGACTGTGGTTTGCACCTCTGGCTCGCCACATCCATGGCGGCAGCTATGATTAATAATACCGCTGTTGACGGGGGGTGTTACCCTTTTACCTTGACATTCTTGGCAGGTGGATTGCAGTATAGTTTTAGTATCTTTCTTGCGTTTCTATTAATAATTTTAATGACACCTTTTTGCTCTTGTAAAGGCCCACGTAGCATTTAAGCTGATTAGTAGGAAAAAAAAAATTCCTGTGTAGCCCTAATTAAGTTGCCCTACAACGTTAATAGATTTTTCTTTGCTCCAATGAGATGAACTTGCTGAAAGATTGTCCTTTATACCCACTACCACATTTTAAAAAGTATAAGAAAAACCTAACTAATTCGGACGGCTAAGAACGTGATTGGGTAAACAGGCTGATTTGAGAGCATTTAAAAAAAAATTAAAGGTGCTGCAGGTTTCTTGCCCGGGGCCACTAATTGCATAAAACCGACAATATCTTGTCTCTAAGTCAGCTTGCTTACACGGTGAAACAGAAATAACGATATCGAATTATAGGTATATAATAACCTCAGTCATGTGGCACCGATTCGTTGACAGACGGTTTAAAAGTAGTTCGACTAGGGAAAATAAGTGTAATTCTCCGAAAGAATCCTGGCCATATGGCCCTCTGTATTACATAGAACATGGGAGGGTGGGCAAGGAGAGATTTGTCCTTTGGTCTGGGTGGCCTCAAAGGTGGCGTGATCGCCTAGGCATTTTACGCCTACATTTTACCTAGCTCGTGCATTACAGTTGCTTGAGGAACGGCCATAAAGCTGACATTTGTGGCATTGGGGGGTAGAGCCGTTTTTGAGAGGGGCTTCTACAGAGAGCCCCGAAAGGCTGCAGTGGGTTTTCAGATTGAAAATCTGTTTGCCTGCTGTGAAGCGCTCAAGAGCGATAACCACCACATTACAGGGCGCCTTTATGCGCTTGCTGTACATCCAGTGTACGAATAAGATGGGCAGGTTTTTGCGAGCTGATCGGCTTAGACATCCTCGACAGGGATTACTTTATTGAGGTTCTTCAGAACTACCGAAGTTGGCACTCTTCTGCTAGAGTATAGGTGTGAAAGTACATACCGATGAATTGCAAATAACTAGTTACCTTGCGATGAGCGTCGGACGTTTCAAGCTGAAGCTTGATGCCGTCCGTAGTAAAGATAGCGTAAAAAGAGATGTTGTTAGACAAGACCGACGAGACTTGTGGCCATTTCTCTTTCGCCTGGATGAAAATAGGTGGCTGACGTTTGGACTTTTGGGTGTGTGATTAAAAATAATTATATCTACGCGGGGATTTAGTCCAATCGAACTAGTCTACGTTGACTAGGGCTCTACCCCAAGGTCAAGTTGTGTAAGACTTCCATGCTGCATTTCAAAGAAGTAGAACCGCGGGCAGACAGGTCTTCCCCTGCGCTAGCATAGTTATCACCGTTAGGTATCCACTAAGCGCGAAATTTTCAAAGAACAATAGAACGAAGCAATAAAAATTGCTTTGTTTATCAATTCCTGAAAAGGGTAGAGAGCACGGGACGATCGGACTCGGGTCGTAGCGGGGCGCTAGGCGACCGTCAGGCTTGGAGCGTTGAGTGCAATTGACGGTGGCAGGTGTCGTTGCGAAATCATTTATGAAAACTGTGCAAACTAGTAGGAAAGTATATTATAAATACTCCGTTGTGCCTAAGTGTACAACCACTAATAGCACCTGATAAACATTAATTTACAGAGCCAAAAAAGAAAAAAATAAGAGCTAAGTAGTGTAAATTTATGAAAAGATAATCTTTAATAAAATAATTGGAACTAGAAAGTTCTTTAGTCCGTCTTTTCAGCCACATTTAAGCATAGGCTTTCTCATGTCTGAGAAGTTTATGCAACTGGGTAGAGTCCGCCCCGCTGCTCCAATGCGGGTTGGCGGACATCACATATCCTTGAATTATTTCATTTTATGCGGATTTACTCGCGATGTTTTCCTTCACTGCCCACGTCTGCAATCAGCATCAAATCAGCACTTAAAATTGCAAAACAATTTTAGGGGTGCAGTCACCAGGGGTCGAACTCAGGTCATTCTCGTACTATGAAATTTTAGGCGAGCGCCCGGCCACTGAGCACTCAAACATGCTGTGTAAACAAACATTATAATATTCTTGTTTATTAAATCTCTACTTTCACTGTGTTTAATATATTTTTTATCTTAAAATTTATGTACGTATGTTTTGCTTTTGTATCGCGGAAAACTTCGTTCTTATCATTTGTCCTAGAATAACAAAATAGTTACAAAAACAACAGATCTAGTGCTTCCAAGGACTTTTCTGCCTTAATCTCGTAGGATTCTTCTATTATTTTGATTTTATATGAACTACGCTTCACTGAGATATATATATATATATATATATATATATATATATATATATATATATATATATACTAGTGGTAGGATTCCTATGCAGGAATCCATCTACGTAGATACTATCCCAGGGCCAGTTATTCTGCTGTGAAGCGGTAGTGTGCAAACCTTTTTGTGTTTCAGTCTGAAGGGCACCGATCTAGTATAATCACTGGGCATATGAGTATGTTTTTTGTTGCGCAGTATAGTGACATACAGAAATGTTCAGCTCGCCCATAACATATTCTGTTTCAGGAAGCAGCATTTGTTATGGGCAGACGTTACACATATTAACAGGTGAACGTTTTGTTCGTTTTATCACTTTATCCAATAAAAAATAAATTTTACTGGTGGATTCCTATGCAGGAATCCTTCTAGGTAGGTACCACCCCAGCGCCAGTTATTCTGTCGTGAAGCAGTAGTGTGCAAACATTACTGTGTTTCGGTTTGAAAGGCACTATTAGCTAGCGTTATCATTGGGCATATGAGACTTAAGCACTTTCGTCTCAGGGCGATGAGCACAGTGTGGTGTCACAAAGAAATTTTCTGGGTGACACAGCATTTTTTATGGGCAGACGTTACACTTACCATCAGGCAAATATATAATAAGTATATAATAACGGTTATGTTATAGTGAGTCAATATTTTTTTTAATTCATGTCTTTTTCATTCATCATTTTATTTTGATTTTTATAAAATTACTAATAATATTAAGTTTCACTTCTCTCACTTGTACTGAGTTGCATGTGCTCTTTTTTATTGTATTGTAATTTTTAATAAACTATAAAACAATAAATTACTCGATAAAAAAAACTAAATTGTCTATGGTCACTGGATTTCTTTTTATTATTATGTTGGCATTGCTGAACCGCTGAACTTGAACGTTTTCTATTCGACCGACTCGCAACTAACAAACAAAAAATAGTTTTTGTGAAAGCAAACCGCACTATAATCAATTGCGTCTTATTATTTAAATTTTGTTTTAAGATAATACCTTTAATTAATAAATGAAACATGTGCATGAACTCATGAGTGAGTGACTTGTTTGCGTTAAAATTGTTTATCGGATTATGATCACGATGCATAATATCGTAGGTACTTACTTGAATACTCAAGTGACCTAGCCTACCGTGGCCACCATTTTAGAATTATTCGATTGTGATCAAATGTATTATATTTATGCTGTGTTATTCCAAAAATTACTTACAGTGATTTAATTAATCTATTACTATACTAACTTATTTTATATATTCTAACGATCCCTCGTATTTCATACAATAAAATAATTTGAATGAAAGATGTGGATTTGACTAAAGGAGAAAGTTTTTTTACAGAAGTGATAGAAAAATAACTGATCAATATGGTTTCGACGAGGCAGATGAGTAGTATTGGAAGTACCAACGGTAGCGGTGATGGCGCAGGCCCATCTCATGCGGAGCCGGTGACGGTGTCCCGTGTGACACGGCACTCAAGCGCCTTGCTCCCTGGGGGCTCTTCTCCACATGCCGGTTCTTCTAAAAATACATTAGTACCGGCACCTAAAACATTTACTACTAATTTTCTCGATATGCCAGTGGAAGTCGTGGAAAAGATTTTGCGCTACTTGGGATTCAAAACTGTATCACAGCTCAGAATGGTTAATATTAGATAATTTTTGTAATACAATGTATTTAATGTAATAATAATTATTAATAAGGTTAATGGAAAAATATAAGATAATTCATTACAAATTCCTCTGAGGTTTTGTAATTTAGTCCTTAAGTCATGGTGTTAGGTATACCTTAAGATTTTAAAATACTTTACTTCATAATTTTTAGCCATTACATTCCACTACTGAATAAAGGTCCTGCTATACATTTCTTTTATAATATAACTCAATTTATAAAATAATAATTGAAAGATAGTTAATTTTGAAATATAAATCTGAGTTTTTGAACATTCAATCTTATTTCAATATCATTGTGGTTTAATTGTTTTCACAATGTGTATAGAAATAATGTGTCACTTTAATTTTTCTAGTGTTTGATATGCTTAGCTTGTGGTTTCTCTGCAGACCTTTGGCTTTAAACTGTTGTCTTTTAATTCTTATCCTATTTGCTGTTTATTTCTACCATACATACATATTCATATACCTTAGGTATATTTTAGGTTATTACCATGTTGCCTTTAATAATAATTGTTTAACTTTACAGGTCAATAGACAATTCAATACAATTTGCAGCAGCTTTTTAAATTCAACATTCCAACGTTTACAAAACCAGATGTTACATAGATTTCAATCAATAAAGGCTAAAATGCCAAGGAGAGAGTCTGCCCGTCGAAGCCATCCATTGGCATGTGAGTCAGATATAATTGAGACACTACATATGAGGCTCAGTCTGTTACAGATGACATTTGGGAAACACATTGAAAGGAAACACTGTTGTTTTTTTCCTGGAGAGGTAAAAATATTTCTATATTAAATAGCTAGTGTAATATTATTATGTAATGTATGTAAAAAAATGCAGAAACAGAAGTGTCTTAGTTATATTCAATATTTTGTTTTTGATACTTTGTATTTTCTAACTTCACAAAATCTGGCTGGATAAAATTTAGACAGATTATGGATAGTTATTGTAAGATTTTATATAATATTAAATTAACTACTAATAAAGTACTTACTAGTAAGAGGTTGTCCTTTAATCATGTGAGGTTTGAACAGTGGGTCAGGCAAAAATGGGATGGATAATGTGTCAGTCAATATGTATTTTTTTCACTATGTGACATATTTTTTAACAACTATTAATGTAAACCCTGGCGGTGGGGGGGGGGGGGGGGGGGAGTAACCTAAACCCTCATGGTGTTCCACAATGCAAGGAGGAAAATGTCATGTGATTAAAGGATGCCATGAACTTACATGAATTTCATCATAAATACTTGTAAATTTTTTTTATCCAATGTTCATTATTTACTCAATACTTCTTGAAGGGCATTTTTTAAAACTTTACTAGTTCCCAAAATTACTATTTTGGAAAGAACTTGGAAGAAACTCAGTGGGTAGTTTTTTCTGTCACGGATTTAAAAAAGTACAATATTATATAAGATAAATTAAGGTCTATAATGGGATCTTGTTGTAAAACCATATACAATTCACCATAAATGAGTAACTGACTGTAAAGTCCAATACCTAGTATTATTTAACTTGTGTTTGGTAAAAGAAACATTTTTTTTTGTCATTCTAGATATTGGATGAGGTGTACAGTATATTATCATATTTGAAGACCACAACTAAGTTGGCCAGACCTTATAAAGTAACAGATGAGTTGTTTGATTTAACTACAATGGCTATGGAATATTTTAAGGAGCACATTGAACCTAACTTACCTGAAATTACATATTTTGGAACAGACTTCTTTGATATTACTACTGCTTTTTCACGTAAGTATTTGAGAATTTATTATTATTTATATATATATATATATAAAATCATTGAAACATGGTTTATAAAATAGAATAGAAGAAGAATAGAAACTTTACTTATTTAAATTTCTTTTAACGAAGAGGTCAATGCCTGAATAGTGACTTATTATATTGAAACTTAGTTAGGATTTATTTACACTAAAAGTGTGTCATAACCATACATGTCATTGTACATAAATTGATGTCTGATCATCAGTCTAATTGAAGTTGATTGTCTTATAAAATGGATTTATATTTAAAGCATTTACTTTATAATTTTTCTTTTTTTTTTTTCTTTTTACAAGAGAACCAATTTCTACTAGGTGTATAAAGCAAGTTTCCACTACTTTTTTGCATTCTTCTTTCTTCTAATCATTATTATATTACAATTATTTTTTAGAGGGAAATCCTTATGGATACTTAAGTCAAGATGATAGTAGAAGGTTAATCCAGGACTTCTACAGGCCATAATCTTTTATCTTCCTTTTTAAACTTCTTGCTATATTAGAGACTGTGTAACCCAATTCCATAGTCCTTACAACATAGATTCTTATAAGACCCCATCTCATTGGAAAAACACCCAGTCTATATCAATGTCTTATTTACCAAGTCACCTCTTTGGGGATTCTATGAGAGTAGAAGACAGTCTAAGGATCTTCAAGATTCTCCTCACTACTCCTCCTAGCCCGCCACTCCCGTTCTATCATTTCTCATTTCAAGTACCTGGCAACTGCCATCAGACATTTACAACTCTGAAGTTTAGCCAGGTCTTTCTTAGAATGTGTTCTGATCAGGCTATACCGAACCTAGTTTTTAAGTGACTCCTAATACTATGCTGTCTTACAAACTCTTATGACACTAGGGGTGACAAATAAACATAGTACAACCTTTGGGTAGAAGTCAGTGAAATTTAAAATGCACTGGGGTTGACATAATGCCTCGAAATATAAATAACCTGAGCAAGAAATTCAAAACCATTTTTACTTCTAAAACTCTCTCCTTCAACTGTCGCAAGACTTTTAATGAATGGGCGACAGTAGGAATCCACAGAAGTAGGCAAAGGTTGTATGAACTTTACCATGAAAAGTCATACAACCATAGTAAGTAACATTTGTAGAATATATTAAAAATAATTCAAAATTATTTAAAAAAGTATGCTCTGCAGCCAAGTCATTACACTTAAGCGATAACAAAGAAAGTCTGGGATAAAATAAAAATGACTTGGAGTTTTATTAACATTGAAGCGGGCAAGTTAAGGACCGCAACACTGATTACAAATTAAATATTAACAACAATCTTTTGACATCTGATCATGATGTTGCTACAGCTTTTGAAAAGTTCTTTTTACTGAAATTCCAATTTTGACAACCAAATTCTTCTACTGCCACTGAGACATTACTCACAAAAAATTTAAACTAATGGGGTATGTCTGTTGAAGTCAGTATTTATAGATGTACTGACTTTAACGTATGGTACCACCATTTCAGCCTACTATTAGTCCACTGCTGAACTTAGGCCTCCGCCATAGAGTGCCACAAAAGTGTGTAGATCACATTTTGGGGGGATTTTGCCATAGTTGCCACGCATGGCAGGCGGGTTGGCAACCGCAGTTTATTTATTACGATGTTCCAGGAAGATGCCGCTGCCCATCTTCTGCTTTATATTTTCCCACTGCCGACTTTTACGACACCCACGGGATGAGATGGGGTGGTAGATTCTCTTAAGCCGCTACCACACGGCACGTATGTTACGTATAGATATAATTGCACCTCAATTATCCATAATATTTAATATAATATAATTATAGTAAAACCATACCTTTCTTCAAATCTGGTAGTACATCGGATCCCTCTAACTTTATACCTATTTCCGTACTACCTACATTAAGTAAAATTTTTGAAAAAATTATTCTTAATTAAATGTTAAAACATTTTAATTTACATAAATTGTTTCACAAAAACCAATTTTGTTTTACAAGGGGTTGTTCTACAACCGTTGCCGGTGTTGAACTAATTAAGTATATATTTGATGCCTGAGAGTATTCTCAGGATTCTGTGGGTGTTTTCTTTGATCTTTCTAAGGCCTTTGATTGCGTTCATCATGATGCACTCATCAGGAAACTACATCATTATGGTATAAGAAATTCTGCACTTAACTTCTAACTTCATATTTGAACACTAGAATGCAGAAAGTAGTTATTAATAGTACGAGTTCTTCCACGTCAGCATCTATAGGTGTCCCGCAGGGTTTGATTCTCGTCCCATTTCTATTCCATTTTACATTAATGACCTACTTTACCTATTATGGGATAACCATGGTATAGTATTATTTGCTGATGATACATCATTGATTTTCAAAATACAACGTCAACTTTTATTATATGACGAGGTGAATAATGCTATCTCAAAAGTAGTACATTGTTTTAACTTTAACAATTTGCTTTTAACTGGCAATAAAACTAAATGTATAAAAATTACAACACCAAATGTTAAATGACTGGATGTAAATGTACTTGTAAATGGGGAAAAGTTGAGCCTTGTGGATACCACTGTCTTTCTTGGAATAACTATACGCGAAACTTCAATGGGGCCTCCATATATCTAAACTAGCAAGTAGATTTAGGTCTGCAGCATATGCTGTAAAAAAAAATAGAAACTTGACTAATGTTGAAACTGCTAGATTACTTTATTTTAGTTATTTTTACAGCATAATGTCTTATGGTATTTTGCTGTGGGGAAATGCGACTGTCTAGAGTTGATTTTTGTTTTGCAAAAGAGGGCCTATATATAAGATCTATTTTTAATCTTGGCTCTAGAGTGTCTCAAGACAAATTTAAAGAAATTTATATCTTAACCTTGGCCTCTCAATACATATATGAAAATGTTATGTATGTTCATAAGACATACATAAAGTATATAAAATATTAATCACTTTAGTAAAAAAAGTGATGTTCATAATGTAAATACCAGCACAAATTAATAATGCCAGCTACTCGACTTCACAGAGTCAGTAACTCTTTCATGGGGCAATGTATATGTTTTTCCAACAAAATCCCAGTAAGTGTACAAAGTCTTTCAATCAAAAAGTTCAAAATATTTGTTAAACAAAAAAAGACTTTTTAAGAAGTCTAAGATATAAGGTATAGGGGATAATATTAAGGAATACATAGATGATGATAACCCCTGGGAGATTGCTGCCGAGCTATTTCTACATCTTTATAATACTGCTGTAATTGTATACTATGTATATGTATTATATTATTTTTAAAATATCTGAAAAAAAATCCAGCTGGCTTTCTTACTGGTTCTTCCCAGGACAGAAGCATTGCTTTGTGAACCTGTGTAGTTTAAAAATAATTAGGTTCAATGAGTATTCTTGATGCCAGTAAGGACTGGTACTCTCCACTGACTATATGAAAAACAGCAGCAGGTCACATCGGGACAATTCTATAGAGTACACATAATATATAAACATATGAAATGGTAGATAGAAAGGTACCAAAGGCTTCCAAAACATGATGGTACTCGAGAATTATTCTTTTAGATGGTTTCTAAGAAATCTGGCTAATGTTTAGTTAGGATTGTGGATTTTTTTATTGAAGAGTGTGACAAATAATGTAAATCATTCACCTGATGGTAAGCGTAACGTCTGCCAATAACAAATGGTGTGTGTCACCCAGAGTATTTCTGTGTGACACCACATTGCGCCCGTCACCCTGACATCGGTTCTTCAGTCTCGTATGACCTTAACACTAGCTATCATACCGAAACACAGTGACGTTTGCACATAACTGACTAAGGGCAGAATAACTGACACTGCGGTGGTACCTACTTAGATGGTCGAACAAACCTATCTACTACCAGTTGTTAGAAGCTGCAAGTGTCTAGAGAATCACACCACAGCAAAATATCAAAGATTATTATATATTAAAAAAAAACATACCGCTTTTTTACAAAGGAAAAGGGTCGTAGCAAGACTGCAAAAACTACAGAGGCATTAGCTTGCTCAGTATCGTCGGCAAACTGTATGCAAAGATTTTAATTAAGAGAGTGATGAATGAAACTGAAGTGAAGATATGGGATGTACAAGCGGGATTCAGGAGAGGAATGGGATGCATTGATCAGGGTCGTTTCCTTACGAAGCATAGCCGAAAAATTCTTGGCTCAAAGTCAAAAGGTCTATTGTGCATTCGTGGACTTGGAAAAGGCTTATGATAGGGCAGTGAGGAATTAATTGTAGTCGACATTGCATATATATGGGGTGAACTGCAGCTTAATACGAGCACTGAAATCACTCTATAAGGATTCCAGTGCTTGTGTCAGGGTAAACGGGGCTTACACAGACTAGTTTGACATCGAAAAGGGTGTTAGACAGGGATGGGTGGGTGGCTTCGCCGTGGCTGTTTAACCTATTCATAGACAATTGCTTAAAATATTTGAAAGAGAGTGTGTTTGGATTTAGAATGAGTGATCTGACCGTCAAATTCCTCATATACGCCGATGATCAGGTTATATTAGCATCATCGGAGGAGGAGTTGCAGGCGATGGTTAATATTATGCATGATGCTCTACAAAGCAAAATAATGAAAATTAATGTAGATAAGACGAAAGTAATGGTTTTTGAAAGAGAAGGAAGTAAGTCGGAGTGCAACGTTCTGATTGAAGGAGAAAGAGTTGAACAAGTGAAAGAGTTTGTGTACCTGGGTTCTAAGTTTACGAGAGACGGAAAGTATGACTGTGATATTGAGAGAAGAGTATTGGCAGGAAATCAAGTGAATGGGGCTCTGCATAACGTTATGAGTAGCCAGAACGTATCTTAAACGGCACGACTGGTTGTACATAGGGGGGTTCTGGTCTCCACACTTATGTATGGTAGTGAATGCTGTTTCTGGGAGAAGAAGCATGAAAGTAAGATTAACGCTGTGGAAATGAGAAGTTTGAGAAGTATAGGAGAAAGTGAGAAACAGCGTGATAAGTAAACGTTGCTGTGCGGTTGAAGTATATTGAAAAAGATAGAGAAAGGGGTGCTTCGATGGTTTGGACACGTAGAGAGGATGAATGAAAGGAGATTGACGAAACAGATTTACGAGGCAAGTGTGAATGGGAAAGCCTACCTAGGCGTACGTATCACAATCAGATCGGTGAACTTTTGAGGAAAGGTCACGTTAAAAGTACCCGCAACCGACGAGCGTGTATGAAAACGCTAATGAAAGTAGAAGAAGCTAAAGATGTGTTTCCGGATCGTAGCAAGGCAAATACATACATATCACAGCTCTTTCCGTGCTAAGCCGTGCTTACTTGAATTTGTTTACTCATAATGTTTTATTTTGTTAGAAGTATGACCAAAGAATTTCCTTTTTCCTGTTTTTCCATTAATGGCAAACTAAACCGGATCTGACACGTGCTATTGTCATTAAATTTTAATAATATTACATTTTCAAAATTCAGAAATGATTGGATCAATAAAATAGAGTTCCCATCTGGATTCTGGACTATTATTGGATACGACAATAACCATTATCTGATAACTATTGGACCACTTTCGATGATTCTTTCACCATGACCTTTGTTGATGACCAAAAAATTTCTAGTTTTTATTTAATTATTGTATAAAATGACAAGACAAGTAAAACATTCACCTGATGGTAAGTACAATGTCTGCTCATAACAAAAGCTGTCTGAAATTACACTAACTCTCAGTGCCTTTCAGACTGAAGCACACTACTGTCTTACGGCAGAATAACTGACCTTGCAAAAAACCATGAAAAGTTTATAATAATCGCGGAGAAATATACGCATTTGAAATTTGATATTGTATTTGTATGGGCGCGTTACTACCAAATACGAATATTAGGTAATTTGAACTATCTATAAAAATAAATTAAATTGTAGTGTCTGTTTTTAATAACAAAACAACAGATTTTCACTCAATGCTTATGAAAGTATGTACGGTACTTATAACAATAAAACAATTTTTTAAATATGTTGTCTGTCTGTTTGTTCCGACTAATCTCCGAAACGGCTGGACTGATTTTGACAGGACTTTCACTGACAGATAGCTGATATTATAGCGGGTAACTTAGGCTACTTTAATTTTTGAAAAATAATTAGGGTTCCGTGCAAAAAAATTAAAACCCCAAAATCTGAATATATTATAATATCATCGATCGGGGTCGGCTTTTTTACGCGGGTGAAACCGCGGGGCACAGCTAGTAATGGACATACAATATAAAATCTTCCAATGTTTTGATTATTTATATTTATTAGTGGAATGATTGCTGTCCAGCAATCTATCTAAGTACCTCTGCAGTGCCAGTTATTCTTCCATCAAGCAGTAGTGTGCAATCATTGCATTTCATTTTAAAGAACACTGATAGCTGCTGGCCATATGCCCAGCTAGCTAGCTATGCTAGCTATGTGCTGAATGATCAGAGTTCGCCCTGATCCCTGATCACTCAGCTTCTGTAAAATTATAGTCGATTTCCCGATCCCAAATTATAATTTCATCTTGATTTCTTAATTTTTATCGGTTATTAAACGATAAAATTATTTAAAAATGGAAACCATCACCCTTATGCTTAAGCAAAAGTTTCGTTTGTCCCAACTAATTTCATAAATTAGGCACATAAATGCAACGTGTTCTTAGAATAAAGTGACTCTGGAAAATTTTGAGATTGAAACCGAAAGTAACTGCCATATCGTAACCAGAATTCATATTATAATTTCCAGCTGGTGAAAGCAGTAAGTCCTACATCTGCCTTGATTCGCCTCCGCCCAGCGGGTTCGAGTCCGGTTCGCAGCAGGCCGGTGGCAGCTCTGCCGGAGACCGCCACGCCTCTTCAATGAACCTGTTCATGGAGGAGAGCCTGCCGCCCTCACCGCCGCCGCCACAAAGTAACATGGTGCTAAGAAAACGGATACATCGCATCAAACAGGGCATGAAAAAGTAATGTTCTCAGCTCATTTGATAATAATATAATTCGTGTTATTCTTATTTTGATGACTAGTCGAATTCAAAAAAAATGCAGCTGTAACTGCAGTACAAGAAAAAATACATGAACTGAAACATTAAAGAATTTTTCGATACATTGAAAAAAGAGACCAGTGTCAAAGCCACGCAACACTATCTAACTGGTAGTACGTAAATAAGTTTGCGTGGTCCAAGAAATAACGTAGACTCAGTGATATTACAATGTAAACATACGTACTCCCAAAAAAACAACCCTAGAAAGCGTTCCGAACGCAGCATCAACATAATATGTTCTTCTCGTTCATTCATGTTTTACTAATCGTACAAAAGGGTTGCGCTAATTAACCAATAATAAAAAAGAAACAGCCGATGTTTATCATTTGCGCATCATATGCTAACCAGGTATGTTATGAATATGAAATTTCAGTATCATTATATCACGAGCCCACTGCTGAACATAGGCCTCGCCCATAGAATGCCGAAAAAGTTTGTGGCTCTCATTTTGGGGAGATTTTGCCGTAGTTGCTACGCCTGGCAGACTGGTTGGCAGCCGCAGTTTATTTATACATATGTTCCAGGAAAATGCTGCTGCCTGTATCCTGGTTTTCATTTTCCGTCTGTCGACTTTGACGACACCCGCGGGATGAGATGGGAGGGTAGATTCTCTGAAACCGCTACCACACGGCCAGGATCTATATTTAGGACGCTTTATGCCCAGATATTATCAAACAACACTTTTTATCTAAGAAATTATTATTCCTCAAGATTAGATGACTGTCTAATGTGGAAAACTAAAAACCATCTCAAAAGTGCAAGCGTCGCGGCTTGTGTCTGCACGGCTGGGCGAAAACCTGTCATAACGTCTCATTTAGACTCCGCCCCTTTCCGAAATTATTTGAAACTTGACCTTATTTGAACCCTGATGCAAACTTCACCGAATCCACCAATCGCAGCAATTTTTGACATAGACTAAGGGTGGATTTCACTGTTGAAAATAAGCGCGATCAGTTGAATCTAAACGATGTTTAAGCATTAAACTGAATTCAATGCCACATTTTGCATTTCATCAACATCAAATGAACGCAGTTAAAGCTAAACGCGATTAAAATTCAGAACCCCATTATCGGCGTTTAACTCGATAAACGCGTTTAGACAGCTATCATTGTCAATTGCACAACTATGTAAACTCGAAAATTATTAATTATTTTGTATTGTTTATTGTTTGCACACCTACGTAACCTATTTATAAAAACAGATCGTTTGTAATCGTTGGCACAATACGAATTAAATCGAGTTTTGTTTTAGATTGTGACGATATTTCATTTAAACTTCGTTATCCTAAACGCGATCAAATTGGAGCTCGTGAAATCGGTTAGACGAAAACCGAGTTCAAATTATGCATTTGAACTCAGTATAGTAAAACGTGGTTTTATTAAACTTTGTTGGCGCCGTTTTAAAATCTCTCGCGGGTTGGCGTTGTCCATATATAACGCGACCATTTATTTATTTACAGGAAACGGCACAAGGTGTCGGACAAGAAATTTTGGAATATTGACATAAACAGACATCAATGAAAATATGCGCTCTAAAAGAACGGCTAAGGACTCTATATAATATATCTATCAAATTTTTATATTTGTCTAAAGAAGAAATATGATTCAATATAGTCGATGACGGTTTTAAATAATAATGAATAATATATATTTCTAAAAAAATCTTAATAAAAATAAATATTCCTTTAATGGCTAGTATATTTTCATTGGATTAATACAATATAATGCTGTTTATGTCGTGTGGGCTACACTAAACCTCCCACCGACAAAAAATATAAAAAATATGACTACGTTAGCTGATGCCCGCGACTTCGTCCGCGCGGATATAGGTTTTCTAAATATCCCGAGAGTGCTATTTTATTTTCAGGGATAAAAAGTATACTATGTCCGTCTCCAGGGAGCAAGCTATCTCTGTGCCAAATTTCGTCAAGATCGGATCTTTCGCATTTATAATATTTGTATGTCTCGTCGTTCGGTTGTGTATATAGTTTTTCAAAAATATTTTTTCGTACGATAATTACTTAATCAGGACGTACACGGCCCGCTTACGCACAAGATCAAGATAATAGACATAATATATCACATTTTATGATTTTTCATTATATTTGGTTAATGTTTTATTATTCAACTTCTCTCACATTTATTGTTCTTTATATTAATGTACCATTTCATACATATACATATACACTCATAACGCAGTTGCTATAAAATGGGACAGTTTTGTTTGAAAGCATTCCTCGGGGACATCGGGACGGAGTACCGAAAAAAGGGACTAGTCCCGTTGAAAACGGTACATTTGGTCACATTACCCATATATGTAACTAGTGCATCGAGCAGTCCTTGTAAAAAATCTCAGTTAAATAAGGAAAAATCATAATATATACATAGCCGGTAGTTATTATTTAGGTTATTAATTTGTAGTTATTTTAATTAACATTGTATAGATTAACGTCTGAAATAAATAAACTTTAATGTCATCGAATGTTTTATAAACTTTTTGTTGAAAATTATTCTTCAGGTACAACGACCAACTGTCCGCCTTACGTAGCGACTTACGCAGTTGCAAACGTAAAACCGCGCTCCAACAGAAACAGATAGCGGAACAACAGAAACAGATCGCGGAGCAACAGAAACAAACTTTGGAGTACGCAAATCGGCTCGACGATTATGATAAGAAAAATGAAGAGACGAGTCGTAAATTTCAAACTTTACTACAGGTAAGATTTTTTTTTAATTTTTTAAGAAATTACTAGGAGGAGTCTAAATTCAATAGAATTAATTCGTTTTCTTACATGATTTTTTATTACTTTGAAGAATAAGCAGTATTTTTTAAGTATTTCGGCGCTTTAATTAACTGGCAGTATTATTAAGTTGTATGTCATTTAAGTATTAATTGAAGGGTTATAATTTTTTAAGAATAATATTATACAAAATAATGATAAAAATAACAATTATAAAATTGATTTATTGTAGTATTAAAATATTCGAATATGGAAAAAATAATCTTTGAATATTTGAATATAAAGCCTATATTTCAGTACTGTTAATTTTTATTTCTTAATTTCTGCACATATGACTATGCAGGAATCCGTCTTGGTAGGTACCACCCCAGGGCCAGTTATTCTGCCGTGAAGCAGTAGTGTGCAAACATTACTGTGTTTCGGTTTGAAGGACACTATGAGCAAGCGTAATTACTGGGCATATGAGACTTAAGAACGTATGTCTTAGGGTTATGGGCACAGTGTTGTGTCACACAGAAATTTTCTGGGTGACACAGCATTTGTTATGGGCATACATTGCACTTACCATCAGGTGAACGTTTTGCTCGTTTCATCACTTTATCCAATAAAAAAAAAATGTTGGTATGTTAACTCAAAGCATGCCTTTTCTATAGTACAAAATGGTATAAAATGAATACTTCAGATATGTCTATATGAATGGGTTAGCTAAAAAATGTGTATTTTTTCTTTGTCAGGAGTTAAATAAATGCAAGACGGAGCTTCAGTACTGGCGGTCGCGGTCGCCTGCCGTGCCGCCGCTGTGCGCCGAGTGCGGCGCCGCGCTGCGCCTGTCGCCCGTGGCCGCGCTCGCACAGGTACCTTATATGTTCCCTTATATGGCCCGCCGGGCCTTGCCGTGCCGTGCCGTTCCGTTCTGTTCTGTTCTGTTCTGTTCCGTGCCATGCCGCCGCTGTGTGGCGCCGCACTGCGCGTGTCGTCTGTGGTCGCGCTCGCACACGTATCTTATACATTACCTGTACTGAACATCGTCACAGACACATCAGGTATGAAGAAACCTCTATTAATGGTTGTAGCATTCGTATGCAAGAATCCGACTAGGTAGATATCACCGCCGTGCCAGTTATTCTGCTGTGAAGCAGTAGTGTGCAAACATTACAGAAATTCACTCTTAACTGCACTGTCAGTTAATTACTGTACATAGGACTTAAAAACTAATGTCTCTGGGTGACGATCGTAGTCTGGTTCCGCACGGAATTATTCAAGGTGACAGCATTTTTATGGGCAGTCATTTAACTGTTAAGATTCCATTTACTACATAAAGCGACGGTTATTTCTTTAAGTAAATCAGATTACAAACAAGCCTACAGTTCGCCTGTTCACCTTTCACTGGTGGCCCTTAAAACCAAATATCCATAAAAACAAATGTGATCTCGCATTTAATTTATGTAGCAGAGCGGTATGCATTATTCATAGGTCTAAGACTGGATAACATTGTCATTATTATGATTTCTCATATTTACGCGAATACTACACATTTAATAAAAGTATAGACATAGGTCTTTCCCGATTATACGCCAGCTCCAATCACAATTTGCTACAGTCACCACTTTTGCCAGGCGGATAGCATTACCAAACGCAACATGCCTTCCAGCTTCAGCAGACACTGCTTCCTCATGCTTAATACAAAAACGTCATTTATTCAGAACTAGTACTACTTTTAAAACCATCGGTGCAAAAGCTCACGATATTTTCAAGACTTTTATTGGTCGATTTTAAGGTACCCAACTTCGTTGCTACAAAGTTGGATATTTTAAATTATAATTGGATCGTCAATGACAGCTTAAAACCATAAAAATAACCCATGCTTACGCATGTTTTCTTTTCTTTTAGTGGGCTACTAACAGCAACGCGGAAACAAGCGAAGTGGAAACGGCTGGAGGCAGCAAGGAGGCCACTTCATTCCCGGCTGGAGTGTCAACCACCGCACCAGTGGCGGAGCCGGAACCAACTACAGAGATTCCTTTGCGCAACGAGCACAAATCAGAGGCCAGTAGTGGAGAGGAGAGTTCAACTCAAACGCCTCCGACTCGCCGACGCGCCTCTGCTGACGCGGCTTCCGCCTCTGTAACGCCCGATCGTAAGAAACGCCGTCTAACGCGCCCGAGAAAACTTTGAGCACAGTCTAAGAGGTAAATTGCTTACATTACATCGCTATTTATTCAGAGAGACCTGTTTCGAGAGAAGACATACAGATTGTTGCTTCTTTAGAGTACAGTTACAATCCAGATAGGTCTGTACTTTCTGCATTAAGCTTGTTCTAACAATGAACAAACCTGGAGTAGGTTTTTTTCTTTCTTGACAAGTTTCAACCTTACTTTCACGGACCAAGCTGTTTAATAATGAAATTGTTACAACAGCATTAAGCTAGTTTAAACACATGTAATTTTTCTAAACAATTTGATGTTGCAATGTAACATTTCAAATATGTCCTCGAAATTAGAATCCGCTGGTAAATTCTGCAAACTTGGGCCATCGGGCCTCCTATTTATTTCATATTCAGCATTCAATTAGTTACAATGTAAAGTCTGTCCCAAAATTGATAGTAATTTTCTCATAATCTGTTGTTGTAATGTAATGTTCGCGATGTAACCTCGTAGAAGGTGTCGGCATTTAGTATCACGCTAGTTCCGTTTACGTTCGCGAAATGTCCTCGCACCTTGTGGATGTTATATTTACCATTTAAATATATTAAATGTAACATTGGGAGAGATTGGAAAATATCTTAATATGTTAACACAACTGTACTGCGCCACACAAATAATTAGTGAGCTCAGAGCTCTAACACGTTCATTAAATATTCAGTGCCGAATTATTATCTGAAGTAAGAATAAAAAATCAATGTTTAAACATAATCTTTCAGCAAATGTTTATAAAAACAATTATTTATTAGCATCTGATAAGTTTTTACTTTCAGACATTGCAAATTATTGTCGAGTTTACTTTTATTCTACTAACTTTAGTGCTTGTGCATTAATTTCAGCATTTTATTTTAATATATATCCAGCTTAAGGTTGTTATTGGTCATTAACTTTAATTGAATTAGAATTGTGAGCAGAGGTATGTAAAACACGTTTTTGGTTAGTCCTCTCTTTCAGTTCTCTTTTCTTTCCTTTTCATTTTTCGAATTATATTGGCTCATAAATTAAATCTCATGAGGACATTTCAGAATATTCCGTGAATGTGATAATATTTTCAATTTATCTGTATATATTTTATTTTTATTTTTGCAGAATTCGGTTAACGCTGTTTAGCAACTAGAAGTTGATTTGTAACTAATAAATTTCCACTTGTTTCGTAATTTCTGTAATTATTTAAAAATTGTTTTGAGTTAGCTTCAATAAAATAATTGTAATGGGAGGTAAACTACATATAGTTTAATTTATGGTTATAGTAATTAATTAATTGATTATATGTTATCATACAATACAAAGTTTATAATTTGTAGACAACATTTAGAGATTTGGACAATATTGTGCAACAGTTGTATTAAGTATCTTTAGTTTTGTGCGTGTGGAAGTAAAATAATTGCTTTTAATTTTTTTAGATCTGTTAGTCTTCAAAGTATTTATTTATTGAATTATTTATTTAATGCACTCGGTTACATACTTAATCTCTGTAAATTGTTTATTTATATTTATTATTTTATAATGCTTTACTAACAAACACTGCATACCATACCAAATATGTCGTTTTCCAGAACTTACGTATTCTATAAACATATTTACAACAAAAAGCAACAACAGATATGTGGAATAACATTAAATTTTAAAAACAATGTATTTGTTCACACTTTAAAATTAATCATTTCACATACATGTTTTATTCAACTAACAGCTTTAAAGTTTTTGCATTTTTACTTGGATAGGAATGAAATCAAATAGCTTGCATTTTCTACTGTGCGTGTATAATGAAAGCTGTTCTGTTGTTGATTATTACTTGGAAAAAAAATCCCTTCAATATATATCTGCAATTATTTATTTTGTGCTCATTTGGATTAATACAAAACCATTATATTTAACATATATGCAACGAATTTCGTATCGCAGTGTATCATGCTGATGGCTTTTAAATAATCAATGGCAATTAGTTCTCGGCATAGTTATAAATGAAAACCACTACACAGATATATTTATGCTTTTCGTAAAAAGTCCGTAAGAATTTTTAAATAATTCATTGTTTTGTTATGTTATGTTATTGAAATTGGCTTAATAATTAATAATAGAGAGAAAATTATTTTGTAACAAAATGGAAACAAGTCATAGTTGTCCTGCCAACTGTTGTATTTTATTTTGTAGTACTTTAAAGCGGTCATTATTTAGATGCTATGCAGACATTGTCAGGGCAGTATTTTAATACCAAATGGCTTAATAGAGTTCTATAAAGTTTGTAAGTTAAGTAAGTGGTTATCTTTTTGATCGTTAACGTTTATCGCCATGTGACCATTTCAACGAGTCGAAATAAAGTAATATACATATTTTAAAAAACCGCAACTACGGTCAAGTCAACTTCAAAATTCAGTGACTGTGTGTTAAATTGTAAGGACGTTTTAATTTCGTAATCCAGATTTTGCGCTGTCCATATGTTTGACTGAAATCGGCCTAAAGATGACTATATTTTCAAGTTTAATTGAAAGTACTCAAAGTACAGTGTCATTAACTCATTAATCGCCATAATATATTTTTTGGTTTTGTATAATTTTTTATGAATACAACATTTTGAAACATATCATGTGAAAGTAATATGTCCCATCATTTTTATTCACCTATGAGATGATGCATTGGTCTTAAATATATCCATGTGATAATATTGAACAATACGCGGCCGAAATTAATTGTGGAGTTTTCAAAATTGTTTTAAAAGTAAGTTTAACAGCCCTAATTGATTTCATTGTAATTAGATTTAGAAATAATTGTGAATAGAGTGAAGGAAGGGGTTGAAAAGTTTTTTTTGTAAATATACTAAACGAAAATTCTCTTGTGTAATGTACAAATAAATATATTTATGATTGTATTATAAATATATAAACAGTGTAAAGTAAATATTTTTGTGACATGATGTACAGGTAAATGACATTAGTCACTGCATAAGCTATTTTCCATACATTACATATTATAGAAGATGTGCTCACAGGGCTTCACACAATTCTTGCATCATGTCACTGAACAATCAAATAACATATCAACAGAATTCATCAAGTCATCAACACTACATGTTACCCTGAAGCATTATGCCACGTTTGTACTTTGTATTAGATACGCACAATTTTCTATATGTACAGAACAGTTTTACAGTTAACACGAAACAATTTTCCTCTGCCTCGTGTTTGTGAATCATTCACCTTTAATTTCAGTGCTTGTTAATACATTATGTCATATTAACTCCGCAGTATTGTATTTTACATTTTTCTTATTGGGGCTTTTAACTTCGATATATATAAATTGCATGCTATATTATTTTGTACATAGTGACAATAGGGTTTATGGTTCATCTAAAGGGATTCACAGGGCAAAAATGGGCAGCACTAAAAGCTGAAGCAATGCAGAAAAAATATCTATTTAAGTATTGGAAATGAATTAAGATTTTCATTGGGTTGGTTAGGAATTTAGTTTGAAACGCATGGCTATTTAAAATCGCTAATATCTTGTAGTTGCTGTATCATAAATAAGTGAAAAACTAATATTTAAAGGGACTATCAATAGATGGCTCCATTGCGCCTTGTTTGTCTACGAAAAGAAATTAGCAGATTTTTAATCGGTTATACATACCCTGCCTAGTGAAAATATTACTAAACTATTATTGTCTCTTTCTATTGTAAGAAGCGGCTTTTAAGCCAAGTAAAAGGTGAGAAAATGTTTACGCTTCACCAATTTGGACAATAAGAATTGTTAGTTACCAATCGTCTGCCAGATCTGTCACAGCGAATATGCATTAAGATTTGCATTTTGTGGATACGGGGGAAATACTTTGTCGTGTACGTGAAGTAAAGCGCACGTTCAGTATCTTTGCCATGTTGTATTTCTGTATATAGTTACAATTGTACATACTATGTATGCCGTGTGTAGGACCTGTAGATTGTTTGACATGTTAGAGTCTTAAGACGTAAATGTAACATGGAGGCAACGAATAATTCGTATTTTAAATGTGACGTCACGCTGCGATGTAGTTGCTTATTTCATAACAGCAGCATCCGAGCATGTATAATTTTAAATTAACTGACTTAAAACTTTGGATAGATCGGATACTTTTTAATATGGTGCAATTGGTTTACATTTTTTATTTATTACTATGGCTATGATTTTCAACATTAAGTAATCTGACAACACCGATACCGATTTCAAAGTCGGTCAAGAAGGGAATATGTCAAATTAAAAGTAAATGCAGCATATGAATATATTTTTTTTATTAAAGGTGAATGTTACAACTTATTTGGACTAACATTATTTAGCCAATTGTATTATTTACTTTATGTACATATGCATAATCTAGAATAAGAGCTTTCTTAAATCATAACACGACAAGTATGACCAACTCAATTTTTTCATGGATAATATTAATTACTAATAATGAGTTGCGTCGTGTAAAAATATATTTTACGAAAGTTTTATGTTTGTCACGAGTTAATCTATCCTTTTTTATTGTAAGACAGCAATTCCTCTGGGTACCTACCTCTAGTTTTAACAAGAGTTTTTATTTGTATAACTTATTAAAATGAACGATTAATATAGAAGTAATTAGAACTTGGTGTTAATTAAAGCTAGAAAACTGTCACCGTTTGAAGCAAAAGAAGTTGTGCCTAAATATGTCTAGTACTTAATGCTGTCACACTATGATTAATTCAATTCGTATTTAATTTAATTTTAAATCGCTCTTAAATTTAAAGTAAGAGAATTCTAAATTTTTATTTTCCACAATTTCGGAGTAAAAGTAATCTTGAGTGTATTATCATAATTTTCTGTTTCAGTAGTGCAATAAGTGAATTATATCCATTGAATGGTGTTTGTTTTCGCAAGATTGTAGTTTTTTTTATTTTATAATTTGCGATAGGGATGTTAATTAAGGTAAAATAGTTCTGTTAGAGAAACGAAAAAAAAAGAAATGTCCATAAAGTGCACAATGTGCAATGGAAATATAATGTTGTGCTCTGGTGAGTGTGTACAACCAGCAAGACTGTCAATTGCTGTAGATATCTCCTTTTATGATAGATATACGATATAGTATTTTTATTAGACAAAAATACAATAAATGTGTGAAGTCCACTTGTAAGTATTTTTATTTAACCCACGAATTAGAATGTAATTATTAATCGTCATAATCTTTCAAATTCTTTGTTCTACACATTTAATCGTTAAAGCGATATTCTACATACATAGAGTCACCTTTTTTCCATATTAGTGGTTGGCGGAGACCACACGTAGCTCACTTTTCGCCCCCGCGTGAAAAGAGACTTCACGAACCACGTCGCCGTCATTTTGGTACGAGTCAAAACATATCTTACTCCCCATGTCCATAGCGACCTTGTGCGATACAAAATATGGCAACGATCTGAAAAGATTATTTAATATCATAATCGACTAAATGCTATGTAGCCTAACAAATGCTTTTTCACCCAGAATATTTCTGTGTGGTACCACACTGCTCGTCCCCCTTAGACAACAGTTCTTAAGTCTCATATGCATAGTAATTACACTAGCCCTCAGTGCTCTTCATACCGAAATACAGTTGGTACAATGTTTGGTACTTACCTAGACAGATTTCATAGGAATCCTACCACCAGTAAAACATTCCCAAACTAACAAAACAGTGAGTTCTCTGTTGAATAACACTTGTTTTTTTTTATTGTATCAAGTGACGAAACGAGTAAAACGTTCACCTGATGGTAAGCAACGTCCGCCCACAACAAATGCTGTCACCCAGAATATTTCTGTGTGACACCACACTGCGCCCGTCACCCTGAGACATCAGTTCTTAAGTCTCAAATGCCCAGTGATTACGCTACACAGTAATGCTTGGACACTACTGCTTCACGGCAGAATAACTGGCCCTGGGGTGGTACATACCTAGACGGATTCCTGCATAGGAATCTTACCACCAGTAAAACATTCCCAAACTAACAAAACAATGAATTCTCTGTTGAACATCATATACATCGATATTAGCAATACTTTGATTATTTTTTTTGTTCACTGTGGATATGGTTATAATAACATGACTTAAAATGAAAGGAAACATGCTTTATGTCCACGAGTGTTTTTAATGTATCGATGTATAACGTGCATCCCTAGAAACACTTGTAGTACTAAAATGTCTTCTGCCCTGTTGATAGCTTTTCACAGTATTCGGATGTTGTCGCCATGACCGAATCGGTCAAGAGCAAATCATCAATATTTGTAATAAAAAAATCCGCCAGAAGACTATAGTTACCTACCAACATTCCGAGAATGCAAACTGAAGTAGCGATGTCACAGTAGTCACCAAGAAATCGGGTTTTGGCGAGAGATGTTCGCTTGGCCAAAAGATAAGGAGACAGAGTCAGACGCGAGACAATTCCGTAATTATCAAGCCAATAAATATAAATAATATGTTCCACAAATATTGGGTACCGCTTAAATTCGAACTCACAACTCGGCACATAGGTACGCTGACCATGCTGTCATCCAAACGCAACGTTATTACGTTAGGCATGCGCAGTGGCACGCCACCTGGCTGCATGCAGCAACCGCCTTATAGAGCGTAGGTCTCTCGGCCTGATATTCGAGCACCAAAGTGATAATGAAAGATCGACAGACTGTGTTATAGCTAAATGTAGTTTAAAATAATATTAAAGTTATTCAAAATGACAGTGACGGTGGCGGATTAAGATAAACTAAAACCCCATCTCATCTCGTGGGCGTCGGAAAATTTGACAGAGGGAGAATGAAAACCAGGAGATGGGCAGTAGCATCTTCCTGGAACATTTGAATAAATAAACTGCCGTTGACTTTGTTGCGGATGACAAAATCCCCCCAAAATGAGAGCTACAAACTTGTGGCAATCTATTGGGAGTGCTATGTTCAGCCGTGGACTAGTGATAGGCTGAAATGATGATCATGATTATTCGAAATACCTTCCTTGATTTTGAATACGGCCTGTATTCAAAATCAAGGAAGGTATTTCGAACCTCAACCTCCGAGGCCAGCGGTCTACCGTAGCACGCTCAATTGTTAATATCTATATCGTCCACTGCTTTAATTAGTGATGCTTTCAGAGACTCCAAAATCCGATGAGGTTTAGCGCAAGCTTTCTCCTCCAAATGTTGCTATATTTTTAAATCCTACTGGATTAAGTCGGGGCTGGAAAATGGCCACTGGTAGTCCCTGTAGAAGTGGATTACATGGGTGATAAGTTTACGTGCTTGCTGCCCGATGAGTTGGCGCTAAATGTTGTTGGAATACTCAGTGTCTGTTTTAGTTTAAGTAAGAGCTTTCGCAACGTTTTTAAGAACGGTATTTTGATACACAACAGCGCTATACCTTTTTTACAGAAAAACACGTCAGTTAGGCCTGAATATGAGACTCCAAGCCAAACCATAACCCTTTCATACTTCTGATCCTACGAATCTGTCCTACATTTGTTTGAAGATGTTGCTGTCAGAAATACGACCGCCCGTTCCTAATGCTTATTTTTTACCCATTATGTGCATTTATTTGGGTTAAGGCTAAGGCTAACGTTAGCAATAAAGAATATATAAATAAATAGTAATTTAATATAAATGTTTTATCTTTGGTTTTAATTATAAAAGTATTAATGGACGAAAAATAATTTTAGTAGTTTTGTATTGAAGTTCTGATTATAAAATTAATTAAAATGTAAGTCGACATTACAAGGTCTTACGTTACACTTTACGAAGTTTTTCTCTCATAATTCTATCGGCAGCGGCACCAAGTAATGGTGTATGTAAAAGCTTAAAATGACGTGCAAATTAGTTAAGACAAAACTTATTATAATAATACCAGCAGCACGGAGTAACGGGGTCAATCAACTTACGAGTATTCTGTGGAAATAAGTTGGAACAAAACTTATTATACTAGCGACACCTAAACCGTGTGATGGTACTTATAAAAACCTTACAATGCTGTGCAAATTAGTGGGAAATGTAGATTTTTTTATATAAATTAGGATGTTTGTCGTACATTTTTTAACTAACGCTATTATTTTTAATAACTCAAATTGCGTAGTGAAAAAGTATTGAAAGTGCCCTGTGTGGGTGGTTGCTAGCATCTATAGCAGCAAAATTTAATGGAAGAAGCAGTACTCAGAAATATTAGAAATTACTATTTAATTGTTAAGTAATGCTCCCAGAGCAAGCGTTTGAAATAAGCCTTGGATTTAGCCAACCGTATGTTGGTTGGTAACTGATTCCACAGTCTTACAGCGTGTGAAGCAGAATTATAAAGAAAGCCGGTACGGCAGAAAGGGACGTGAAGAGTCGAATTATCCGCAGAACGGAGACAGCGGTCATGAGAGTCACCCTGATACTGAAATTTACATTTCAGATATGCAGGGACAAATGGATCGTGTAAAATGGAAAACAAGGTACAAAGTGTTCTGAAGGACCTACGAGAAGTGAAAGAAAGCCATTTAAGCTGAGAACGAAAAGAGGAAATATGGTCGTATTTACGTAAGCCATAGATGATCGTATACAGTTGTTGAGGAGACGATCCAATTTGTTTTGAAGTTCTTGAGAGGCGTCAGTGTAGCATACGTCCGCATAATCTAGCACAGGCAAAACCAGGGTTTGAACTAGCATAACCTTGGTTTTTATCGGCAGAAAGTTTTTGAAACGATACAAGCAACGCAGAGAATTCACAACTTTTTGGCTAACCTCAGCAACTTGCGAGCACAAACTGAGAGTGTTATCTATTGTTAACCCAAGATCTTTGACTGTGGTTGAGGAAGGGACAACGACGTTTTTAAAATTTATTGAGGGCATCGAGATTGAATGCAATTTGTTAAACTGATAGACACTATCATACCACCCTCGCTGTCGGCGTAACTTATTCGCGTTACCGTCGCATCTCAGGTCGGTTTTCCCCTAGTAATATCGTAAGTAGAAGTGTCGCTGGAGTTTCTTGTGCCATTTCTGCTCCAGCGGAAACGCATTCCGAATTGGTGGTAAGCTTAAATTTAGATAATAATGTAAATGCCCTCTCGAATGAAGTAACCGACAGAGCCGAGGCCGGCCCCGTTGGACACTCTCCGAGTCAATTACTATCGCGCACAGGATGACTGTGTAAGCCGCAATTCAGCTGCCATCGAAAGAACTCGCAAGTACTAGGATAACATAAAGCTTAAGGAAATCTGTTGTGCAGTAAATCAGTTAGTATGACGCCGTAGTAGGGTAACATAAATTAAATGGAGAAGAAACCGTATTTTGAATTTGTCTGGTTCGGGGCAACGACTTTCTGAGTTTGGGTAGCGTAAAATTTTAGAAAACATATAATTTTAAAGTTTTGTATGGACATTTTTAGTGTTCAATTTTGTCATTAAAGCTTCACAGTTGTTTTATCAGATCAAAGTAGCATGGGTAGGTGCCGGGATTTTATACCAATTATGAATAACGTTGTATATATGTAATTTGAAAAAACTGACACATTTTTCGACTCGGGAAACAAAAACTTGTGATTTTTTTATTGTTTTCTAGCAGTAGTAAGTACTAAGTAGGGTTTCTTAAAAAATAGGAGCCGTAAAAGATATGATTACATAAAGTTGACTACATGTTTAATCCTATTCTGTTACCCTACCTACTGAACTTTGCAAAACGAACTTCTGGTGATGTACATCATGTGTAAAATTATTAAATAGAAAAAAAACTCTTGTATTTGAAAGATTTTTGTTTTTAAACAATTTATAGTTGTTGTGACATCCCTACCGGTACCATGTACGACAATATCATATCATTATGAATAAAATAAAAAGCTTTTATTTTCTTACTAAAAAATGACACATTTTTCTGTCACGGGACGGCTAGCCGATATGAAACATTGGAATTAATTGTTATTAAAATAAAATCCAATAAAAATATAGAATAAAATAAAAATATTCGCGTATAAATTTCCCGTTATAATTACAGCCCTTTTATTTCCTCCAATTTATAATGTCTATGATTATTTACGAATTTAATGTTATAATTTGAGCTGATTAAATATTCTTTTCCGTCACGGCACACGGGTCGGTCTTATCTTACCCCAAGGCGCGCCAATAGATGATTCACATAAAAAAAAAACCTAAAATTTATATGAAGTGGTTTTACATACCATTAACTCACGCAATTTTTTTAATAGACGAGTATGTATATTAAAAAAATTGCAACTCGAAAAATTGGTATTTGTTTTATTTCATTCTTTATGTAAAAACAATTTGTAGTTACGATTTGATAAATAATATTGTTACCATAGCGGAACTTCATTACTTCATTGTCTACGACAAGAATGGTCGCCGACGCATTTGAATTTGCCCGCCAAATTTTTATCAAGTAATAATATGTGATTTTGCTTTGCAATTTTTAAGCAGGTTTGATTCAAAATATGTATGTCAAAAAGTTAATTCCTTCATAATTATGTATATCGTATATCGTAACTCCATAACTGAGAAAGATATATGGTCAACCGGGGCATTGGCGTCTTTGGGGCTATTGCGTTTATTCGAGACTACTGGAAAACTACTTGCGTTATAACACCATATGCAATCTAGGGAAATCTATTTGATGAAAACTTATTATATAAAATATTGATGGAGGGCATTGTGTAAAAAATATCCCAACCATGAGCCATTTTAAAAATCACATTGTTTCTGTGAAATCGTGTCTTGTGCCGTGAGTGGACAAAAGCTTTATTAAATTAGTATTTTTACCGTTTATCCATTTCTATTTAATAGTGCACGTAAAGAATATTTATTGGCTTTATGTACAAACAGTTATTTTTATTATAATTGCTTTCATTGTTGAAATGTAACGACTGGAAGTTTTGAGTTTAGGTTTGATTTGTTGAGGTAAATGCGTACACTCTTTTGAGGGAATTGCGTCTGTATGACGCATTTTCCCCGATAATAGTGATCGTCAACCTTTTTCTTGATACATTTTTAAGTATAATCATATAATTAAGTATAACTCAAATTAATGTGTTAAAAACTATTTTTTTCCATTATATAAAGAGTACTACTGTTTAGTTTTATTTTGTTCGAATTCATATTTCAGGTGACGAGCATATTCCACTATGGTGATATTGAAATATATCGATATCGATAAATATTTAGAAAATATAGACTTTCATCAGTATATACAGCAAAAGCTTACCTGCCTATTCTATAAATTTTTATTTTGATCTATGTTATTACTTCTACCTAGATTGGTAACGTGATGTCGTAAAAAAGTTACAAATCTTCCAAATCTTCGCAGGATGTTCAGCTATTGAGTATGAATAACTTTTACTACGGTACCAGCTCTGAAATCGCAACAAAAACGAGCTGTTATAATATAAATAATATTATTAAGCTTTTTCATGTAAAAAGTTGAGCACTTCTGAATTTTCCAAAGGATAAATGCGTCTATGACGTAGTATGATATAAAAAGTAGACGCATTTTCCCCGTGTTTATTATATCATCTATTAACACTTGAATATTTTATATTTTTCATAAATATTTATAAATTCTAATAGACAACTATATCTTAAACACAATATTTTGATATCAGTTCTGAAAGCTAACCCGTTTAAAGTTCATTAAATAAAGACGCATTTGCCCGAAATGGTAAATGCGTCTCAAATTCCCGTTTAAAAAAAAAAACGCAATTTGCTCTTTTTATGTCAAGATATCAAAGAAATTAACACATTTATCTTGTATCCAGATAGTTCTAAAATACTTTTACACCATAGCATTTTTAATCTTTCAATAACCAACACTTTAAGCGGCATTAAAAATGTGTGTGTAAAAAATATAACGCAATTGCCCCGATTGACCTAGTACAGACTTGATTTTGATTTCGACCTCCGCTTGAAAACCGACCATTAATAAATAACTGCCTGAAAAGTCAACATCAATGCGACCTGCATTAAAGTAAGTTTTAATAAATGTAACTAATTTGATTAATTAAACTGTGTGACATGGTCATTTATATTCTTTACTATCTGTGCTCTGCGATTTCACTCGCGTAAAATAAGCTGACCATTTCTCAGTATATACGAGTATAAGTTACTCAATGCTGACTACTTCACTGCGCCGAACGTTCTGCCCTGTTCAGTTATCTGCGTGCGGCTCCTTTAGACCGTAGCTCGAAAATTTTATAGCCTAGAGTCTTCATCAATAAACGGTCTATCTAATGCAAAAATAATAATGCCTACCGGATTAGTATTTCATAAGATTAGCGCGTTCAAGCATACAAACTCTTCTACTTTATTAGAATAGTATGATTATCATTATAGTAGGAGTTATCACATTATGAGTGTTGGCGTGCTTTAATCACAATTACGGCACGGCTGAAAAATAGGTTCGACGGCCCTGGTCTATGACAATTATCATCATTGTTCATTGCAGCTTCAAGATCCATGATTGATCATGATATCCAGAACAACAATAACGTATATATGTGCCATATTTAAGTTTTGATCCCGTTTGATTTAATAGCCAATATTTAAAGAACTTAAACGTACAAATATCATAATTGCCCTCTTAGATTGGTGCTGCAAGTATAGTCTCAAGGTTAGTTTTATTAGTCTTATGGTATATTTGTCGTGATAGACGCATAATACTTTTTCGTGTTATTTACACTTGAGTGTAGGAGGGTCCACTTGACGATCTACGATCTTTGTCGGAAAGCAGTGGATGTCGGCATCGGACTGTGCGTTTTACTAATATCATGTGGGGAGAGGGGAATGTCGCATGTTCAGCAATCTTACTTAGTACACATTCAACGAATGTACATAGTTCATTGTAAAAATATTTATTTATTCTGATGACTTTAGTATTAGGTAAATTGCCTTTTTAATAATACTAACATTTCATCATCATCATCATCATTTCAGCCTATTACAGTCCACTGTTGAACATAGGCCTCCCCCATAGATTGCCACAAAACACGGTCCTGAGCCACCTGCATCCATCGCCTTCCCGCAAAAACGTGCAGGTCGTCGATCCATCTAGTGGGGGGGCGCCCTACACTGCGTTTGCCGGTACGAGGTTGCCACTCGAGAACCTTTCTTCCCCAACGGTTGTCGGTTCTACGAGCTATATGGCCGGTCCATTGCCACTTCAGCTTGCTAATCCTTAGGGCTATGTCGGTTATTCTAGTTCTGCTGCGGATAACATCGTTGCGGATTTTATCTCGCAGAGAAACTCCGAGCGTAGCCCTTTCCATAGCTCGCTGCGCGACTCTGAGCTTCCTCATGCGGCCTGCAGTGAAGGACCACGTTTCGGTTCCGTAAGTCATCACTGGCAACAAGCACTGGTTGTATACTTTTGTTTTCAGACATTGAGGTATACTCGGCGAGAAGATGTAACGCAATTTCCCGAACGCTGCCCAGCCGAGTTGGATCCGTCGATTGACCTCTTGGTCGAAGTTGGACCTACCTAGTCGGACAATCTGTCCTAGGCATAAATATTCGTCGACAACTTCGATCGTAGTGTTCCCAATAACAACCGGTATAGGTGTGACATGGACGTTAGACATGATCTTCGTCTTGTCCATGTTCATCATAAGACCCACCTGTTGGGAGACACTATTGAGGTCATTGAGCATAGCGCTGTGTGTGTGTAGCACTATGTCGTCGGCAAATCGAAGGTGAGTGATGTATTCGCCATTGACGTTGATACCGTATCCTTTCCAGTTCAGTAGCTTGAAGACATCTTCCAATGCAGCGGTGAAGAGTTTCGGGGATATAACATCACCCTGTCTTACACCTTTCTGCAATTGGATCAGTTTCGTACTCTGGTTCTGTACTCGGATAGCCATCGTAGCATTGGTATACAAGCACTGCAGCACATCGATATACCGACAGTCAATTCGGCACCGCTGAAGCGACCGTAGCACCGCCCAAATTTCGACGGAATCAAAGGCTTTCTCATAGTCCACATACGCCAGACATAGCGGGAGATTGTACTACATCGGTCTTTTGTACAATCTGGCGAAGGGTATGTATGTGGTCTATGGTGCTAAAGCCTTTTCGGAATCCGGCTTGTTCGGGAGGCTTGAAGTCGTCAAGTCTGCTTGCGAGACGATTCGTAATGACTCTCGAAAACAGCACGTAGACGCGGCTCAGAAGCGATATCGGTCGATAGTTCTTCAAGAGGGCATTATCGCCCTTCTTGAAGAAAAGGACAACCACGCTTCTGCTCCACGCTTCCGGCGTAGCGCCGCCGTGGATGACGGAATTAAATAGCTTCTGAAGGACTAAAAGTACCGGTTTTCCACCCGCTTTCAGAAGCTCCGCTTTAATTCCGTCCTCGCCCGGCGCTTTGCCATTCATGAGCTGTTTGAGAGCCATACTAATCTCGCTCAGACTGACGTCCGGGATATCGTCGGAATCGTCTCGGACGAGATTTGCTCTTGGGTCGTTACTCACACTAGTGTGTGGCTCCAACGACGATGTGTACAGCTGTCCATAGAATCTCTCGATCTCACTCAAAATCTCTGGTCCAGCGGAAATGACGCCACCGCTATCGGTCCTCAACTTAGTCAGTTGGCTTTTTCCGGCAGACAGATCCCTGGCAAAGACCTTGGAGCCTTGGTTTCGCTCTATCGCTTCCTCAATACGAGCAGTATTGAAGAAGCGTAGGTCTCGCCGCATACATTTGGAGATCTGTCTGTTCAGTTGCCGATATGCTGACGCATCAGTTGAGGTCTGCAGCCTCATTTCCCGCCTAGCCTCCATGAGATTGAGAGTGTGGTCGGAGAGTTTCTGGATCTTTTTTGTGCGGTAGATCTTGCAAAGCTTTGCCCCCGCCGCATGGACAGTTTCCACGAGCCTCTCGTTCATATCGTCCACTGTAACGCAATCTTCCAGGCACTGAAAACGATTTTGCAGTTCGAGCTGGAAGCTGTCGGGGTTTTGGATAAGGGCACGAGATGGACGGAGCGTGGACTTCACCAGGCGCGACCTCTCCAGCTTCACTTTCAGGTTCAATGTGCCTCTTACCATTCGGTGATCACTACCGGTTTTCACCCTAGCGATCACAGAGACATCATTGAACAGCTGTCGTTCGGTCGTCATGATGAAGTCGATCTCATTTTTGGTGGAACCATCTGGGCTCATCCAGGTCCACTTTCTGTGGGGCCGCTTTTGGAAGAAGGAGTTCATCATAAAGAGTCCCTCCTTCTCCATAAAGTCGGCTAGCTGTTGACCCCTCTGGTTCCGTTGCCCTATTCCAAATTGCCCCACTACCAGCTCATCGTCTTTTTTCATGCCCATCTTTGCGTTAAAGTCTCCCATCAACACCGTGTAGTGAGTTTTGGAGGAATGTATGGCTCTTGAAATATCTTCATACATTTCGTCCACCTCATCATCAGGATGTGTCGAGGTCGGTGCGTATACCTGTATGACCTTCAGCGAATACCGTTTGGTTATTCTGAGTATAAGGTACGCAACCCTAGTCGACACACTCCCGATCTTGACATCGTTGTTAATGAGAGACCTGTGGACGAAAAATCCGACACCTCCTTGGGACAGATGGTCGCCCTCCCGCAGGTAGAGCAAGTTACCGGATTCAAGGATTACCGTGTCCTCCCCCTGTCTTCGGACTTCAGATAATCCTATAATATCCCAGTGTAACTTGCTCACCTCCTCTTCCAGCTCCAAGATCTTCTCGTCGGTCCTCAGCGTGCGTGCGTTAAATGTTGTCAGGTCCAGTCGTCGGTGGTGGTAACAAGATCTCCTCCTCCGGAGATTCTTCGCACCCCGTGCCCCGCCGTTACCATGACCGTTACCGTAGCCAGGACTAGCGAGGCCGCCGGAGACTAAGGGCCGTTTTTGTATTGTACCTCTCATTTTGGGGGGATTTGCCATAGTTGCCACGCTTGGCAGGCGGGTTGGCAACCGCAGTTTGTTTATTTAGATGTTCCAGGATGATGCTGCTGCCCATCTCCTGGTTTTCATAACCCTTTGTCGACTTTTACGACACCCACGGGACGAGACGGGGTGGTAGATTCTCTTGTGCCGCTACCACACGGCTACCATACTAACATTTAACAAATTGTAACTGAAAACGACCGTTGCTCCAAACATTCCCCGCATATGTGGTTAACTGACGTGTACATATATGTAAAATATATGAAAACCATTTCCAAGATATAAACAAAGGAACTCGAAATTCTACTAGCATCTTATGTTTCCCTAATTCAATTAAAGTAATGACGCTTACTTTAATATATAACCTAATTGTGGTTAGAAATAAAATCTCTTATCTCGTTTCTTTGTAAAATGACTTTGAACAGAATATACAACTTATTTCGTTTCAAATAATTAGGTATGTAGGTATGCATATTGACGAATGATTCTTAAAATTATAAAATAGTTATAAATTATTTGTTGGAATTTGTAAATAAAAAGTAGAGGAAATAGACCGTAGGTTATTATAATGGCCCGATTAATGTTCAGTGAATTCTCTCTGTAATTACCACAAAGTGACAGAAAGTATGTCACTGACTACTCAGTGAGTTAGTATAGACTATAGGCCAGGCAACAACTTTTTAACATACACCCCAGTTGTGGGTTTAGTCTAGTATATGCGTACGTTAAATTATTTAAAAATGTCACATCATCCTCTTATATCATTAATTGGTATTGATGATGTATTGATTAGTAAATTCAAGTTATCTTAAATCTCCTCTATTTAAGTCCATTGAGTACCATATGTAACTCCTTCAAACTTTTTATGCTGTGATTAGCGGTACTTATTAATAACATTATCTGGAGTTGCAACCTCGTACCGGCAAACGCAGTATAGAGCGAACTTTATTAGATAGAGCGAGGACTTCAAAGATTTAAAATATTTTTTGAAACTATTGCATTTACTTTACGTAACGAAGGTTTCCCACACTTTATTGCTTGTTATCGAAAGCTATAGTCCTGTGTTTATAATACATACAAACAAACAAACACTCATGCCTTTATCCCTTATAAGGGTAGGCAGAGGCCACAAACGTAGCCTACTTTTCGCCCTCGCATGGAACGAGACATGATGGGTGGCGAACCACGTCGCCGCCTGTTTACTCCATTCATTGTGGGCATACACTTTATAATTTTGTTTGTTGTAACTTTTTTCTCCGTTAAAATTTTTTTCGTCTATAAAAAGGATTTCGCGGTTAATTTTCCCACGTACCGTGATTAATAAAGCCGGGGATCTCTCGAGCCTTAATTTTTCAGGCGCTCATTAAGACAATACCCAATTTTCGTCGAGAAGGTAGGAGTCCCAGGTCTTCATTTAGCACATTTTTGACCGTAGTTTTGCTTAACACTGAAGGGCTAACATTTTTTTCTTGCGGACGGGATTTCGTTGGATTCGGGCCAGCACCGCTTTTACCGTACCAGGTTGGCCGCTCCTTTTACGGTCCAAGGATCGAATCTTCGCTAAATCGTTTGATGGTACGATATATGAACCTTAGCGTTATGTCCAAATTTTACAGAAGATTAATCTAAGTTAATCTCAGTTGGCGCGTAGCCGCAGCACAATATCCGCGACCCTGTTCCTTTTGCATCCACTCCATTTTTATTAACGGAACAAAATTAATTTCTTTTATATTTTAAAGATAGCGCCAAAGTTCTTTATTAAAAATCAGTGCTAACATTTCTGGCCAGTAATCGAAATTTAAATTATATAAGGATGTGACAGAGCTTATGATCCGAATAGCAATGCGTATGAGACTTAAGAGTAACAGGGTAACGGGCGCAGTGTGGTGCCAAGCAGAAAAGTTCTGAGTAACACAGCATTTGTTATAGGCAGACGATGCACTTACTTTCAAGTGAACGATTTGTCTTGTCACGTTGTTCTATAAAAAAATCGGTTTGTGAGGAGTGTATCTAGTGGAAATACTGTGCATATCAGACTTAATAACTGATGTATCTGGGAGCGCTGTGCTGTGCTACACACCTGTTCGTTGCAGTGTCGGTTCTGGGTGACACTGCAACGACTGGAGACTTAAGTTTTACGTATACTAAGCTATATATTAAGCTTTTATATTTTTTTTATAAAAGAACTGGTAAAAAATGTCAAAGGGCTGACCGATGAGGCTTTAAAACATCAATTAGAAAGGATGACAGAGCCAGCTGTTAATGGGTTTTGTACAGGTATGATCTTTGCCTTTTTATTTAGAAAGTAATTTAAATGTTTTCGGATTTTGGCGCCAACCCGAAAAGTGAAAGTGATGGTAATTTATTTTATTGAGTCTTGTTTTTATACGCATGACATCGGGCTCGCGAAGGTGAAGATGAACGAGTGTCGGTGTTCGTGCTAATTCTTATGGCACTGCGATATATGATTAGCAGAGTTAACTTCTAGATTAATTTAATTGACTTTCTAGATTAATAGATTTTTATTAATTTTGCAATGATCAAAATCGGCAATGAGGAAGGAGCAAATAAACTTTTAATATTCATATTGTGTATACTAATGAGGTAACGAATATTTGCAATTGCATTGGCATTCGCGAATATTCGCCTATTTCTTGAATTATTTATTTGCATTGCGAAAATTTTGCGAATGTAAAGTAGTAAAGTGATAGCCTTTACATGTACCGCTGCTGAGCACAGGCCTCTTCTCATTTCCGAGAGAGTTTTGGAGCCGGGAAGAGTCCGCCACGCTGCTCCATTGCGGGTTGACGTCTTCATATAGCTTCGAAATATCCTTTAAATATCCAACTGCTGAGCACAGGCCTCTTCTCATTTACGATAGGGTTTTGGAGCCGGGAAGAATCCGCCACGCTGCTCCATTGCAGGTTGGCGACTTCATATAGCTTCGAAATATTTTTAATCCTCAGACATGCAGGTTTCTTCACGATGTTTTCCTTCGCCGAGCACGTGAAGACATTTCCGTGAATTTCTTGTACTGCACTTTTGATGAAACGATGACTTAATTTTACAATACAGATATTCCGGTTTCTTAAATTTTACCATTTCAACTTCATGTGAAGCATTAATGCATTGTTGAAATAGGATGAGACATAAATGCGCGTGGTAACATCAAAGCTAAACCGTAAGAATGCGTTTTGTACCTGTTGTATTATACGCCTGATCTTGGAAAGCAGACGCGGTCTATATACGTTTCATTTTGAAAAGATTAAGGACTCACAAAGATTAATACGGACTGTAACTGATATGAGATTTCGAATCTTGTATAGAACTTTTAGCTGATAAAAGTAATTCCTGCCAACGTTCATTACATGGCTCTCGAACCTTAAACGACAGTCAAAAACAATACCCAAATTGTTCACTTCCACTAATCTATCTATTCCGTTGCTTGGATTTCTTCATTACGATTTTTGTCTAATATTCGTCGTCTCTGTAGATCTGTACCAAGAATTATATATTTGGATTTTAGAGGATTGAGGTGTAAAGAATTTTTGTGTATGATGATTTATGATTTTGTGTTGATACTATTGAGATTATTATTAAGTTTAGTAACAGCAGTTGTAATATTAGCTGCAGACATTTAAACAAAACTAATTTTTACGGATTTTATCGCGTTTAATTTTGAACTATTTCTAACCCGACGTTCCGAGTGCTTTACAGCACCCATGGTCACTGAAGGACTGAGGAGACAGATGACCTGATGTCGTGGTTAACCCGGGGTGCCTTCAGCTTTTAATTATTATTTTTGGTCCGATCTACGCAGAGATAGCAAGATTGTAGATTGTAGATTGAAACGGGCCGGTTTCCGCAACTCCACGTCTAGCGCCTATTTTGCGTGTAGACAGGAATAAAATAGTTTACTCAAACCAACCAAGCTCCTCCAGGAATCGCAGCAGACCCTTGATGTTCCCTGCGACCTCAGGAAGCGAACTCGACGAGCCGAGATGCTTGGCCCTTCATATGGCGACCGTAGGGAAGTCCAACAGAACATGGGCCGTCGTTTCGTCCGTCTCCGTACAAGCTCTGCACAGAGGGCTGTCTGGAACATCTAAAATATACAGATATTTGTTAAATGATCCATATCCAGTTATGGCGCTACTAATTGTTCTGATTTGGGGTTTTGTTCAGACGAAGTAGTACCTAAGATTTGGCTGTTGATGGCGGGCAAAGCTGTCTTTGCCTGTTTGCACTCCGGGTGATTCGCCCCGATTTGTGCATGTTGGTTCCTAGTGCGGTTACAGACTAGCCAGTGAACATACCTGAGGGGAAGTTGGGTCTGCACCCTAGTTTGAGCCTCCCCGAGCCATCCACTGTAGGGTTATTTCATTGAATTGACATATACTCATTTAGTCTCTTGTAGCATTCGTATAAGCCCTGAGTTTATGACATTACAATTGAGGGCCAGTAGTACCGCCATGATGTCGGAGAGTATTCGGATGGAATGGTCTATTACCTTCTTTGCAGCTATGGCTGATGCTGCTTAGATAATGCCCATTCACTCTGCTTGAAACACTGTTGTACACATAACATATTTAGCAATAGCGGTAGTAACGTACATAAATATTTCATGTATACTTTTTTTAATTCACAATTATAATAGTAATCAATACTTGTCTTCCATCTATCTAATATATCTTGTACTATCTTGAATTTGTCTTCTTAAACATTTTAATATCTTGCTTATTTGTTTTTTATTGTTTTGAAACAAATATGTGGAAACTGTTCTTAGTCTTTGTTTGCAATATTGTTAATCATGTTTGTATATAGGGTATAAGTATTCGGAAAAATATTTAAAATAAAAAAATAAGGGGTAGCTACCCCGCCGGATCAATTGGTCTGGGGATGAAGTTTCCTTCTACCAGTAGTTTTATAATACGAAATTGTATTTAGCATCAAAGAAACTTTGATAGCACGATCTAGGACATTTGAGCTACTTCTTGAAGTTCCCGTACAGATGTCGCTTCACATTGCCGCGTTATAATGTTACATAACGCATGTATTGTGTGAAAACATAGCACTTCCCCGCTTGAACCGACGTACGAGCAGTGCGATTTTACCACATAGAACGGCGACGTATATATTACTACATAATAATAGTATGTTGTGATCTTAAAAAAATAAGCCCAAAGTATCAGTGTAAACCTTACTTGCAGTGTAAGAGAAGGTACATTTATATCCGAATAATTTGTTTTTGCACAAATACTGACTTTTGCTGGGATTTGAACACCGGGCCCACAGGAACAGAGGGCTAGATTACTAACTCTGTGCCCTCGGACAGTAAATGTTATGAACTAGAATAGATGAATTATTTAGGATATATATTTTTAAGATTGAAAAAGAATATGTAAAACAATAGAGTGGCTATAATAAAATATGAACTTTTTAAATTATGAATATTATAAAAGGAGAAAATTAAAAAAAACTAAATTAAGTTTGATCTGAATGAGTAGCCGCGTAGTGTAATATAGTAGGGATTATAATGAATAGGCGCTAATGCCGTACGCCATTGATACATTGATGTACTATTAAATTTCTTAGTCCGGAAAACTTCATACCGAAAGCAGCTGTTGTCCTTTCATGAGCTGGAGTTATAAGCGAGGGAAATCGGTTTCGTTGGACAGTTGTGATTGAAACTGCGTCCACGTCGCGTCGCTCGCGATTTATTTTCAAATTTCTTTTTTGTACTTTGATCTGTGAACGTGCGTTATTTAACTGAAAACAATGTCAAAAATTTAACGTTATTTTTGTATATCTTAATAGTTGTGTATTGTTTTTGTTGCTTGCTATAATGAATTTTATAATATTCACATTTGTGTTCGCATTTTTGCAAGGTATGTATTTTATGATTAACATCCCTTAGGTTTATATTTTGTTATAATTAAATAACATTCGCAGTGTTTTTTGAAATAGTTAGTTTTTGAAATAAAAGATGTCTAACATTAGGATTTATCTTGTATTGTGGGTGTGTTTCACAAACACATCGGAAAAACTATCTGAAGACCTTATAAATACTTTTTTAGTTCGGGAATAGAACCGCGACAACCACGCGGTTATCGTTCAATTATGGTTGATCAATGAATTAACTTCAGAGATTTCACTTTTATTTATCACTTTACAATAAACTACATAATAAGTGATCATTGCGATACCGTAAAATAGTGATTTCTGTCGTATAATTTTCATAATTTTGTAATATTTCATACTTACCATATTTTAATGAAATATTTTAAATAACAATATTTTTGCCTTACATTTTTCCTAATACATCGATATTTTTTCCTAATACATCGATATTTGTAGAAAAAGAATTAGAAAAATATTCACTATTATTTGCATGTTATGGTTTCATTTGGTTTGTTATTTCCATATTAAATTAATTAATTAAATTTTCCTATAGAACACCAAGAGTTCAATGTTTTTACCTTAAACTTGACTTCCTACATATGTTATTGTATAAGCATAATTAACAAAGGGTATGGTAATTGATCCTAGTTGATACATATATACTTTGGAGAAAGTGAAAATAAGGAAATCAGCGTTTATTGGTCGAGATGTTATATATTGTTGTTAGTTTCGAAGTAACAGAAACCAAAAAATATTTGACACACATGTAGTTAATCTACATTTATCTCTATTTTCGTAAAATATAAACACATTATATTATTCAAAAATGTATCTATTTCGCTCCTTAACTGTTTTTTTAGTTAGACAAATTGTATGTGACAAAGTGTATTGTTAAATGCGCTCAACCCAAACGTTTAGCCACTGCTGTATGCGGTGTGAAAATACAAAATACTATAAATAATAAATATTGGCATCAGCAGCCACTAAACAGTCCATTTCTGGACAATCCCTCTCCCAAGTTGGGAAGATTTGAATAACACTTGTAATGCAGCATAAATTCAGAAATGGTACTTGCTTTTATTTTTTTGTGGAAGAAAATGAGACGATCAAATCGTTCACCTGACGGTAAATGCAACGTCTGCCCATAACAAATGCTGTGTCACCCAGAACATTTCTGTGTGGCACCACACGGCGTTCGTCACCCTGTGACGTCAGTTCTTAATTCTCATACGACCAGTATTTACACTAGCTATCAGTGCCTTTCAAACCGAAACACAGTAATGTTTGCACACTCTGCTCAATAACTGGCACTGCGGTGGTACCTCCCTAGACGAATTCCTGCATAGGAATCCTAACACCAATAATAGCTTCTTTTTCTTATTGCTTCATGTTTAAAAAGTTAGTATCTCAGTTAATTATGTAATTATTGAAATTATCTCTACGCAGAATCATAAAACTCAACAAAACCCATGTTAAGAATGAGTTGACAAACATTTTAATTGTATATTCCATACGGACTATTATTACGTAAACGATAGTCAAAATAGAATAACGTCTTACACTACTACCCACTTACGACTGCACCGTTTAGCAAGGTCAAAGGATGTTAAGTGACGGACTATAGATGTTGCAGTACCGGCGCCAGGCATCTTCCTCAATTTCGACTAGAGCCCGCCGTTCTTGGGTTGACGTCCTGGAAATATTTTTAGATAAATATAATATTCATATATATAATATAATATATGACTATATATTGCAGTGGACCTAATCTACAGTGGTATTAAAATTGAATATTGTGAGCAGAAGTTTTACTGGTGATTGGATTTCTATGGAAGAATCCGTCTAGTGCCAGTTATTCTGCCGTGAAGCAGTAGGGTGCAAAAGTTACTGTGTTTCGGTCAGAAGGGCACTGAGAGCTACTGTAATTACTGAGTATATGATACTTAAGAACTGATCTCTCAGGGTGCGGGCGCAGTGTAGTGCGCAGAAATGTTCTGGGTGACACAGCATTTGTTATGGGCAGACGTCGAATTACCATCAAGTGAGCATTTTCTCGTCTCGCCATCCTGTTCTATAAAAAAAGAGCAGAGTAGCTTAAGTTTTTGCTTAATCGTAAGCAATATATTTAATTACTTACTAACATCTAAGTTTTTTCAGCGTTTCTTTCACTATACACTCCGTGAAAAATCAAGACTAAAAATTGCAAATAATATTATGTCGTTCGGTATTGTGTTTTGCGAACCAAGGTAACGCGTAAAAGTAAGTCAACATCCTATTTATGTCCCACTGCTGAGCACACACTTCTTATTTCTGAGAGGATTTTAGAGTCGGGAAGAGCTGCGCTACCACTTCTCAGTGGCTAATAAAGCTTCTGTTCCTCTGTCGAATATTTGTATATAAGCATATATTCGATTGTGTTATATATTTAAAAAATGTAATTTAAGTTAGTGTAATATCTAAAGATGGGTTTGCAACTCGTGATGCCTTATTTTTACTTATTTATTGAATAAAGGATTCGATTAAGCGCCCTCTGCTCGCGGCCACCTTTCAATTTGGTAAAGCTGTAAAAGCCTTCGATCCAACAGTGACAATCAGTCATAAAAAAAACGATTTATAATTACTGTATTTTGCTCCATAAATACATATTGTAAGAGGTAGGTAGAGGCCACTCACGTAGCCCACTTTTCGCCCTCGCGGAAAACGAGACGTGTTACTGCCCGTTGCGTTCCTAGACAGTCTGTACAATAACCGATCTTTTCCGACACCTCAGTAGGAAAGATGTATGGCCTACAGATTGGTTTGGATGTTTGTAAGAAATGTTAGTATGGGGCAACTATGCCCCAACCAAAAAAATGTCAGTTTCAAAATATTTCATACTATTGCACGTCTCATGGCGCGAAGCGGCATGACATAGTGCTTTATACCTGACATGTCAAGGTCAAGCGATTCGGCGGTCTTCAAATGTCTCTATAACAATTATATTGCACTTATATGCTAATTTGAATAGACTCATATCAAGAAAACACTTTAATTAACTTATTAAAATTGTGTTTAATGAATTAATTAAAGTGTTACCTAATATTGCTACTTTAAAATAAACCGATTAAAAAAAATTGTCACGAACACGCCCGAAAAACTTGAAGTGTCGAAACCGGGTTTTTTATCATGTCCAGAATTTTTTTGTTGGTTTCCTATTTCATATCAAAAGTAGCACATGTAGTTATTAAGAAAAATAATTATTTCTTATTGTTTTCAGCTGAAATGGAAATGACTAGACGAAATGCTGACTAATACTAAATGGAAATAACGAAATATTTTTCTTATGAGTTAAATGAGCGTCATGAGACTTGCACTTTTGGATTTTTTATATGAAAATATCATCAAAACATACCTATAGTGGGAAACAAAGAAGTTCATTTGTTTAACTCTCCTACATCAGCCATAGCGTCTTAGCGGTAAATTGCATTGTTGAGAGTCTTACCACTTTCACGATGCATGTAAATCAGAAATGCAATAATTTGTAAGTCGCATAAATATTGGCATTAGATGTCCTAGCCTATTTTCAAGTCCGGCGAAAACTTTTGAATGCTGCAGGAAGCTACAAGCCACAGGTATATTATAGTGCAACAAGTGTAAGCGGAAAACACAGAGACATCCTCTTTTTTATTTGCATGCCCGCGACCGATGTAACGATCATGCGATTACGTCGGAGGTAGTCTAAAATACAGTACAGGATAATCACATCAGTACTAGAACCAAAAATTTGTATTTTTGCATAAAAGTTGGATCCAGCTTGGATGGAGGGTTTGTCCCTGGACTTAGAAGTCAAGTACTCTGACTAGGTCACCCGGTCGTTGGCCTCTACTGTTGGTATGAATTTCCGACCCACGGCACTTTAGGAAACACGGTAGTTAATAAAGCATACACTAATCACAAAAACTACGTTACAAGTCATCAATAGTTCATTTAAAACTCAAGTAACGTGAATCATAATACCTTTGATAACGTCAAGTGATGTGGCAAAGTATCAAATGCATTTTACTAGTGTCTATATCCTTTCTATCGGGAAATAAGCACTTGAGAATTTTACGCAATAAAGACACACATCAGGGTGACCGTCACGTTAACAAATCAATGTAAAGACAGTCTCTTAATTCGCTGTATCATGCGAAACAGAACAAATGACGCCAGATTTGGTCTCACGAACACGAACGATATTCCATGGCCGCGCGAAGAGAAAACTAACCGGGGTCGAAATATTGGCCAATTGACGCAATTGAACCAAAGTTTTATCTTTCGAGATGAAAATTATTGTTTAGATACAAACTTTTGCAAGTTAAACATAGAAAAATTGGGTAATGTCTTATACTTGGTTGAGCCACACTTCTATAGTTGTCGTATATTATGTACCTTAACACTCGTAGGTCGGCTCGGCCGTGAAAGATCCACATTCTCAGTGATTACCAGCAACATTAAGTAGCTAAAGTATCAACTACAGCCTACGGCGTTTTGTACAGTGAGTCAAGACGACCGCATCGCCTAGTGTACCTGACTTCTCCGCGGGTCCAAGGTTTGGATTCATATAAAGAGTTATTATAATATTAAACAATAAATGGATGATAATAACCCCTGGTAATGAAGTGATCGCTTCCAGGCTGTTTCTAAATACTAATGCCTCGTGTAATTTTCTATTATTATAAAATATCAATAATTAAGAGAATCTACCACCCGATTTTATCCCGTGGGCGTCGTAAAAGTCGACAGAGGGAAAATGAAACCCAGGAAATGGGCAGCAGCATCTTCCTGGAACATCTCAATAAATAAACTGCGAATGCCAACCCACCTGCCAAGCGTGGCAACTATGGCAAAGTCCCCCCTAAAATGTGAGCTACTATATATAACTTTTGTTGCAATCTATGGGGGAGGCTTATGTTCAGCAGTGGACTAGTGATAAGCTGAGATGATGATGATGATGATGATGATATCCTGGATAATACAGTCGAGGATACAGTCCACCTGGATGAAGATAATCTGTGCGAGATTTACGTCATTGGTTTATTAGTATTTTTTTTATTTAAGTTTACATATGTTCGGACAAATAAAACAGATACACATATTATATTTTACTATCATTATTATCATAATTTCAGCCCATCCTAAGTCCACTGCTGACATAGGCCTTTGCATAAATTATCACAAAAACTGTTCCGAGTCACCCGTACTCATCGACTTCCCGCAGAACCGTGTACGACGTCGCTCCATCTAAGTCCCTATAATGCCTTTGTCGGACCTTTCTTCCCCAATGTTTATCGGTTCTACAAGGTTTATGACCTGCCCATAGTCACTTCAGCTTGCTGATCCTTAGGACCAAGTGGGTTATATTATATTATTATATTTATTTGCATGTATTTATTACTTCTGTATGTGTAATAGCAATCAATGTAAGTTTATGATTACTAAATATATAAAACATGATGTGTAGGTATTAAAAATAAAAATGATTACACAATGCATGTTCGCGAATTGTAATTATCTTACGGTATTTCCCACCTTTTTATTCGCACAACTATACGGTTCTTAAACTGATGAATCCTACAGATAGAGTCACAATGGTAAGTTATCACTTCCACAATATCGGTCAAAGTCGTATAATTTTTGTTATTTTGTTAGACACTGCATATGCACTAGTAGTAGTACGAGTATAAGGCGATGTGTTTAAACAGCAATAAATTATCATTCACTTACATATTATATATTATTATTAATATCGTTAGAAATGCAGGTACTAGAAATATAAGAATTATTTTTTTAAATTAGAAACGTCTTCTAACATTTTAACACATAAAGTAGTTACAGTTTATTGTAAGTGTAATATTATATAATTATGTAAAGATTGGTCAATTATAAATGCGGTTGCGTATTGCGATACAATATAATTATATATTGCGATTCAATTAGTGTAGTGTAGTGTAGTGTGTCGTTTTTATTGGCGATCTACGTAGAAAATTCATGAAAGTTAATCATAAATCATCATCAGCTTGTTAATAGTTTACTGCTGGCGCTGGACATAGAATTGTCCTAAGAAGGTAAGAATTGCCGTAATCACCAGTGACGTAAGTAAGTTTAGGCCCGGGGCAAATTCACCGGAATTCACTTTCAACGTAAAGAATCTCTATAAACTACTCGTAGTTTATTTTTTATTTAGTAAATCACTACTTAAAGAACGTATGTACAAACTCTTTTATAATATTGTTCACAGTTTTCATTCGTTTTCTATCAACTTTTAATTTAAATAGCGCATTCGGTTGAAATTATAATTTTTTTTAGTCAGTTTTCTTCGAGCTTTCTGTTCAGCAACATTATTAATGACAACACCAAACTTCAAATTTCGGCCTATGCAATGTTCGATAGCTAAGTTAGGTAACAACTACTAAACTACAAGCCCATTTTGTCCGTCCTGCCACCCTATTCTTACGGCACTGGTAATCACATTTTAATTCCGATAATAGTGTAATCGTCCCGAATGAAGTAACTGAACGGGCCGAGGCCGGCCCCATTTGGGCATCCTCGAGTTAGTTACTCTTGCACACATGATGACGGTCCAAGCCGAGGTCCCCTCTCGGTGGCCCCTGCGCTGGTTTCGGCTAAGCGCCCACAGCGCTCGGTCAAGCTGTGAAAGCCTTCGGGCTAACTGTCCTGTCCTGTCCTGTCCTGTCCTGTCCTGTGTATGTTCCGTCCTAAAACAAAATCTGGTAATCACCGCGATCGGCAGGCAGATTGGCGATCGCTTTAGCAATCGCTTCGCGCTGTCTGTCTTAGTATATTCGGTGTAGCATTCGAGATGGTTGTTCCGCCGTGTTCGAAAGCTGTGAGATTGTCCGTGCATTTTTTATTGGATAATCTGACGAGAGAAAAGCATAACAAATGCTGAGTCACCCAAAACATTTCTGTGTGGCATAACACTGCGTCACCTTAAGACATCTGTTCTTAAGTTGTATATGCCCAGTGATTACACTACCTCTCAGTGCCCATTTAGGCTGTAATACAGTAATGTTTGCACACTACTGCTTCACGGCAGATATAACTGGCCGTGGGGACCACCCCATAGGTGCCAACCTACCTAGACGGATTCCTGCCATAGGAATCCTACCACCAATGTCGACATCCTCGAGATGAAAGGACTCGGCCGGTGTATATAAAAGTGACTACATTTTAATTTATTTACATAATGCTAGAATTACGAAGGTTTTAGAGAAATGTTGGTTGGTTTTCTTTTTTAATACCTTCTGTGTTAAGTACGTATAACGTATAATACACTATTTTAATGTTTAAAGCGAGATGCTTAAACTATGACAAAAAGGAGTATATTTTAACTGTAATTATTTAATATTCAAAAATGAATTACGATATTTAAATTATAAGACTATGTTAATGTAGTATTCATAATTATCATATTATCTATTTCACAAAGAAATAGATAATAAAACTTATCCTAATCTGGTAAGGATGTGTACTTGGTTAATTTGAATGTTAATCTAACAGACTTTACACAATGACTGAGTGAACGAATAACTTAAAAGTGTGAAAAAATCACGATGAAGTCTTTACATTTTTTACTTCTTGAAAAATAATCACTAACATTTTACTAAATAGGGATAACTAAATTTTCATCCAAAAAATGTAAAAAATATAGTTCACAATACGTCACACGTCACTTTTACACAATATATTGTTACTGAGAATAGTCATCTAAAAAATAAGTAGAATGCAGAGTTGTCTGTTATTGTTATGCTTTTTTGATCTATATACTCGAACAACAGCAATTTACCACTGACTCATCACGATACCTCTGGAACTATAAGACATATTTACTTAAAATTTGGCATGAATATTCCTATCCCACCCACCATAGACACCCACTAAGAATAGATTTTACGAAAATTTACTCCTAAATGGGTAAAGGTGTTGGTGCTGTTTTGCTCTATACAGACTTTAATATACACATTACACTCTATACTTTTGGTACGTACTCTTTTTTATTGTTGATAAAACTTTTTTCTTCCAATTGTTATCCAAATTGCTCAATCCTTCTAACGTGGGGAGACACTTCCCAGCAGAAAATAATTTACAATCTGGTGCTAATGATGATGTGAAGTGGTTGAAATAGCGTCGGATACTCGCATAATCCCATTAGCTTTTGCTTTATAAAATGATATAATATTTTTTGCTTAATAATTTTGCAATTCAGTCCTTGCGAAATTAAAACTACCGTTAAGATGTCTACTGCTATTTGCTTAAATTTATGAATATAAAACATACCAAGGGTGTTATGAAATTAACGTAGTCCATAAGCTCCTTCTAATATTAACAACAAATTTATCTGCAATTGTGGTAAAAATATGCAATTATTTAAAACTGTTGACATCTTTATAACTCGTTTTAATGTTTGGCATGAAAGTGAGAGAAGCAATTGAATTCTGTACATGACAAACTTTCGTTTTTTACAAATTCGCTTTTATCAGCGTTTGGAAGTTTTAAATTAAACATGTAAGTATGAGATTAAACAAAATCAGTGAAATCTTTGTATATTTTTGTTTTCTCTAATTACTCAACGCCACTTTAAGATACCTCCTGTATCGTGTATGCATTTATAGACAAAAAATTCCCCATCAATTACGATTACTTCAGAAAACCCAGAATAATAGTTTACGCCGAGATAACAGCGCAGTACCAAACATGCTTAAAAGATATACACCGCGGTCACTAACTGCCTTCACTGACTTATCATTTTAAGAAATACCCATAAGATATTTCACATATATTAACTCAACAAAAGAGCGCCCCAACCAGCTGATGATAGCGACAGGAGAATATACCCCGCCGCGGGACATCGTCTTACACGCCTATGCTTACAGCGGCCTGAACAAGTTTTGAAAGCGCTACGATTTTATAACAGTATACAACAAGGCTTCTTTCATAGGACGAGCCTCAGAAGCACACTGAAACGCGTATTCGCGTACAACACTAAATCACCGCGCTCGGCGACGAGCGCGAGGTCCCCGAGTCACGACCTACGCGAGATAACCTCTCGTCCTGGTCCGTTTTAACGGCGCTTCAGTCGAGGTTTCGAGCCTTCTTATGATGGATCCTTTGATCGATGCGAGATCGATATTATTCGTTAGGGGTTCGATTTAACGGAATATCTGGCGGCGTCGCGATGCTGTGCGCCGAGTCATCTGTTGCGGCACGCGACGTCATTTTCGTGCAGCAGTTTCGTCAACTGCTACAGCAAGCTCAAATTTACTATTGAGTTTTTATAGAGCGTTACAGCGCTATTAAGCGTTTATGAATAATATTGGAACGCAATGGGGAATAATTTTTTTTTAAATCCTACCAAAATGGCGACGAAATAGTTCCCCACCCACGGTCACGTCTCATTTCTCGCGAGGGCGAAAAGTGAGCTAAGTGAGTGCCCTCTGTCTACCCCTTATATGAGGAAAATGCGTGACTATATGTATGTATGAAAAATATTTTTCGATGATCTTTTTATAACAAGCATATAACGCTTTTATAACTTTTTATGAATTGGACTGGAAGGATTTACAGGAGCAAAGCGGTTCCAAAGAAGATAATAATATATCTTTAATAATCAAAAGTAGAAAATAAATTTGTCGCTGCACGTGTACATAACGCGCGAAAAAAGTATTTATGGCTCTTGGACTGCAACCAAGTGAAGCAAGCAATTCATTATGTTTGCATTGCATTAAAGAGAGATTATATATAAATAATCATGACTGATTGACTGACGATTGAAAATATGACGACAATAGCCTTGAATTAGGTTACATGTTAAGAAAATCGCAATTACACTTAATCGCTACTTGCACAAGAAAAACTATATCAATACAAATTATATGGATGTCTCTGACTTCCTTGTCGATACGAGCAGATATATCTTTTAATGTAAAACTAAAGCTACTGTAATGAAATCCCTACAGGTTATAAATAGTAAACCTGAAATTAATAATACGAGTATTACCCCGAATAAATTGTTTCTGATTTTACAAAAAAACTGTAGTCTACGTCAACAAAGCCAAAGCTACAATTTGCGTGTAAATCAAACGTTACTTTTAACAGAGTAATAACCCGGATCTAGTTTATCAAGTGGTTTGGTACTTCAATCATTATTAACACTTTTGCAGAATATTACGAGTAGGATAACGTCTTATAATTCATCCAATGGGTGCCACCATACGCGAGAGAGTTTTTTGTTCGATGTTTTATTCACATATTCTTTTTGAATACTTTTTAGTTTCACAGATATATTTTTGATAAAAAATTCCAAAAAAATGCTCAGGAAAGCGGGACACTACTTCGTGCCGGCCCACCCCTTACAACTTTACAAGGCGCACATTAGGCCTCACATGGAGTACTGTTCTCATCTCTGGGCGGTTTCATCTATAGTGGTATTACAAAGACATCAGATTTGGTTTTGTAAGCGAATTTTATACTAGAATTATATTGTCGGAAGTAGTTAGAGCCTTACAATTTAAAAATCATATTTGTTCACCAATAAATAGTTGTTTGTATGAATTGGCATTTTACGGCAGCGGAGATCGTAATTTTTAAAAGTAAAGATCAATTCCGTCGACATGTAGACAAACTAACATTTGTTATCGTTTAGTCAGCATATGTCTATCCATAAGCAAAATAACTCTGTTACTTGCACGCAGTATGAGAAAATTTGAATTAGTACAAGTACATTTACTTACAGAACATTCGTAAAATATTAACAGCAGTTGTTCAAAGTGTTAAGGTGAATTATAAAAAGTATTGTTACAAATTTCCTGTTGTCGAACTTGACCACGCAGGCAATTTAAACTTGAGATCGAGGTTTTTGAACTTGAAGATTTTTTCAAGTATCGTGTGCGCTCACATAATCAATAATGATATAATTAAATTGACTACCGCGTCATCAGCTTTGATTCTTTTTAACCCAGCCGAAGATAACATTTGTCTTACAAACAATCGGTATTGGGTCTGGATGTAGCCTAACTGTACTGTAGCCTGTGTCTGTCTGTCATATACACGATCTTTTTTCTAATCTTATCGCATAAGTCTTACATCGTATAGAGGAAGGTGAAATGTATATGAAAAATTTTATTCAAATAAAATAAATAAACATGAATTTATAAAAATATTACTGTAAAATAACTGCAAATAATATAAGTAAACAATTTTTTTAATGGATGAAGTGACGTTTTGTCAGAGCTTCACGGCAGAATAACTGGCCTTTAAGACGGATATCTGCATAGAAATCGTACCTACTTAGGATTATTTTTTAATTAAGAATAACAAGAATGTTGCAAGGAAACGTCGTACTCAAATTCGACCTTGAAATTTTACTCTCATCGCACCCAAAGAAGTTACACTTCAAAATAAAGAAAAATTCTTTTCTTGGTTGGTAAAGTCTTTTTGTGACGGATTTTAAACATTCTATTGCATTTATTATTAACTACTACTATTAATAAACATTCTATTAGATTATTTTGTGAAGGCCGAATATAAGTAACGCCTATTCGTGTAACATTTTCGTGCTGTGTTCTGTTATTCTTAATTAATGTCTGTCTATTAATTAATAATTGTTTATGTACTGAGCAGTTTTTATTTATTGGGTAAAGTGACGAGTGACTAGGCTCTCAGTGCCCTTCACCACCAGTAAAAAAAGTTGCAATGTTTTTAGAAAATATTATTTTACTGCAGATAAAATCGACATCGGCCTTGCATCTTTATTAAAAGTTGATAAACGTAATAAAAAGTTTATTATACTTATCTAATTAGAAGTAGTACACTGTTATCTTTGAATTTAACCGCGCTGAATTATATATACTATTCTACTGTTTGATTGCTTCATTAATCTGTTGAAAATTTTTTGCTTCCGTTTTGACTGTAACATTACGAGACCTCCATGTAAGGCTTTAAATTCTTGGCCTATCTGATAAGTATTCTATCACCAAAAGTTATCATTTACGTGTTAGGTAGTTCCAACAGTTTATTGTTGAGTCGGGGTCAACATACACGTAAATCATAAGTTTGTTTGTATTAGTTATAGAAAATCTAAAACAACTCTATAGCTGGACAAAGCTGGTTCATTGTTACAAACTGATCTAGGTATTACTACGAAATTTGAATGTATTGCTTGGTTGATCACAGTCAATTTAAAATATGTAATTTTATTTAAATTCTTATTTTTTAATTTTTCTTTATACAAAAAACAAGACTTCATCGACTCGGTTGGCGTCTTCTCTTTGATTCGCGGCGTAGATTCCCACACGGGATAAATATTTGTATGTCGTGTTGTCGAGTCGTCGTAATATTCTTTGAAAGTCTGGGTGTTTGTGTCTGTACAGTTGATGTGAAACAGTAGAAATATAAAAGAAAATTACAGGAATGTAAAATAATAATAACTATTATAATAATTTTATTATTAAAATAATAATAAAATATAAATAATTGTCGTTAATATTCATAAGAGTCGTTAATTATTATTATTAAGGTCATTATACTTGTTAACAATTTGTAGTCCATGGCTTGAAAATTCCTAAAAGTTTTCTAATTAAATTTACACTTCCTACTTCTTGCACAGTATATAAAAACGAGTGATAGACATATTCTCGTTCTCTTTCGTTTATAGAAAGTTGAAATAATTTTTCCACGCGGTGCCAGTTATAAAAGTTGTTATTTGTGAAACAAAAATATTTATTTCTGTTAGTTATAATTATGCAAACTCAAAAGATCTCGAGTGAAAAAAGTAGATTATGGTCACGAGCTAACAGTTAAACTGAAAAGCATCTTCACGATCTCGATTTTACAACAGTGTTAATGATTTCCGCTATCTATTTCATTATTATTAAAATAAAACTATGTTGTGTAAAATAAGTCCTATTACTTTTCAAGACAGAGTCATGAAATGGGCATCTTCGTCTTTTGTCATTTCCATTTATAACGTCTAAATTTGGTCTTTAATACACTTTTTATTTTGATAAACTTGTGCTTTTTTTATTAATATAAGATTGGGAATCGACACTTTTTTTAAGATACGATAATTACTAAGAAAGAAGTTGCGGGTACCAGTAGTGCGGTAAAAAAACTATAGTTATTTTGCTTGTTAATGTATTAGGTATAATTTGTGGCGGTATGATCAGCGAATCTACTTACTTATCTTGGCTTGGGTACGAAATTCACACGATTACTCTTTTTGTACAAGAGGCATATCTTCACTTAGGAGCTAAAAGTAGACGATTATATTTTTTATTAAAAAAAATATGTCTCACACTAGGATTTCTCCTGTATCGTGAGTGTGTTTTACAGACATTCATATTTAGACAAAATTCATTACCGAATAGTGTCGGAAGCTATAAACTTCATCACAGACACTCGTCCCAACCTACCCGCGCCCGATGTACCGCTCATAACATCGGAGGTATACTAGGACGCAGTATCAGAAACACGGGGACAATTACAACACAAAAGACCCAAAAACCAACGATTTGTGTTTGTTGCAAAAATGGTTCCGGCTAGGATTGGAACCCAGTACCCGCGGCGTAGAAATAAGGTACTCTGACCGGTAGGACACGCGGTCGTCGCGTTTGCTAGGTCGCTATCCTGGTGAAACGATCATTATCTATTAATATGTATATTATTTATGTATGTTTTTGGGTCAATTCAAACCTTTTTTTTTTTTTTTTTTACATGGGGAAATGCCTAACGCATACCCGCCTTCACGGGGGGAAGGACGGGTTATGTCGGACTTGCACCGACTAAAACCCCATGATGTTCCGCCTTCGCCGCATGTTGGCAGGGCCACGGGAACGCTCACGCACACATCCGCGACCCCACCAGCGCTGGCCGCCTAACATCGGCGGCCCCTTCTCGGGAGAGGATAACTCCTCCCCACTCGCCTTCTCAGCAAGGCGCGCCGGAACACATGACGCGCCTTCCAGCACGGCTCCCTTTGTGCGCGCAACGGACCCCCCCGAGTCCGCCACGCGGAGGCCACGGGGCCAGGAGACTTGCACTCGAAAGCACCAGTCTTCCTGGCCCCGGCAGCGGATCTGGTCTGTGGCTCCGCCGCCAACCACATTTCGGCCGCGGAGGATAGGGAGAGAGGCAACGACACACCAACACTCCTCTTCCCCCGCGGCCCCACCACCGCCGCAACTACGGTGCGGCCCCGCCAAAGTCGCGGGGGACAGGGAGAGAGGCAACGCAACACCTACACTCCTCTTCCCCCGCGACTCCACCTCGGCTGCGAAGGGCAGGGTGAGCAGTGCCTACTCACTCTTCCCCCCAGCAGTCCACCAACACCGCATCCGCGGTACGGCCCCGCCAGAGTCGCGGAGGACAGGGAGAGAGGCAACGATACACCTACACTCCTCTTCCCCCGCGACTCCACCTCGGCTGCGGAGGGCAGCGTACTGCTCCCCCCAGCAGTCCACCAGTTCGCATCCAGAGTGGGCTTGCGTAGCCCACTCGGAGCGACCACCTCGGGTCAGCCTGAGGCAACAGGCCGACCGGGTTCCTCTTAGCTTCACCGTGGGTGACCAAGCCACAGTTACTAAGCCCCCCCGCCACGACAAGGCGAGAACCCATTCGGGGGGGTGGGTCAATTCAAACCTGGCATAACTATCCAATGGAGCGGTAAAAGCCAAAAAAGCTAATAGCAATCATTATCATTCAGCCTATCTAGTCCACTGCTGAACATAGGCCTCCCCCAATGATTGCCATTTTGCATTGCCAGTTTGTAGCTCTTATTTTGGGTGATTTTGCTATAGGTGCCACGCTTGGAAGGCGGGTTGGCGGTTTATTTATTCAGATTTTCCAGGAAGATGCTGCTGCCCATCTAATAGCAATAACATCACCGAAATTATATGATTATTATCAACCTGCGTACATATACATATACATCTCTTGCAAATTGAGAGGATTTTTCGGTATCGTCATGTTAGGCTGGTGGCACGGTGATGGCAGTCCCAGGTACTACCCACGGTATTACTTAGGTTAGGTATATTTCAAGTGGTTATTGCTCCATCTATCGTTCGGTCATGAAATATTTCTGGCGTTTCGTGAAGTCGGCTGACTGGATGGGAAGTGGTGGCAGCGTGATCACTTTTGGTAAATTATAAATATCCCCGTATAAAAATGGATGATAATGCATTATTATCGTCCATTTTGATTCGCGATTACTTCATAGGATCATTGTGTTGTTCATTTAGCGTAAAGCATATGAAATCACCAGTAAGAAACTGAGTACATAAATTAACATAAGTTTCAAGGTGAAACTTTTTACGAATGTCTAATTACTTATTCAAAATAATTAATAACTAACCTTTTTTGTGCAATTCTCTCGCATGGCTACCGTCGATACCATCCTTGCTTGCCTCACTTCCAAGACAATGATTAGAGATCATTGTCTTGGGAGTGAGGCAAGCGTCAGTCTATTTAATGTTCACGTGGATTTTACAATTTATATACACTACAAAACTCTTGAGATATGTCGTAGAAATAAGACAAATCTAGTCTCAATGTTAGAATATTTACTATATACTTTTACAAACATCATGCAATAGGTTTAGTAGTAGTCTTGGGTAGTACGCGAAAGATCTAGATCGGAAGAATGCTCTTATAGACTGGTTCTTCGAAAATCCCGCTCTTAGTTATTTCTAAGTATGCATAGTTAATTTTCAGACGGCTCCTCCCCTACGGGGTGGCGCTGACCAGTAGACTGATTAGTTTTAACTCTTTTAGGAAATTTCTCGCTTAAATTAAAATTGTATAAGTAATTGTATGTGTCAACTGTGTGTAATGTTTCATTTTTGACGTATTATATAGCTCAAGAATGTCTAGATGTCAAACTTTAGTTAAATATAATATGATTTCAATACTTGGAAAATACTTATAAACCTAAATAATCGAAAATCACGTTCTTCTTTTTTATTTATTTGGTTTATATTTTATAACATTTATTTATTTTGATTACAAAGAGTGGTTGACTAAAGTGACATATCCTTCTGTTGTTTTCTGTTGCAATGTTTCTATTTAATATTGCAATAACCTTTAAAAGCTGCTTTATAAACTTTTTCAACGATTTGCATCAATTTCGTGCGTTTCGCTTCATCATAATCATTAGCCTGCGGCAGTCCTAATTGAAAGAATCGATGGCACCGTCAATACTGGTCATAGGTTCTTCTAAGATATACTGCCGCATACATACTCCATACGCATAAGCTCTTCTTAGTCCTATCTTCGGTTTTTAGGTCAGTCTTTAGGATCGATCATCCAAATCGTAGTAAAAAAATGCAGCTTTCAAAAAATTCACTGCTGAGACTACTGTTTCAATATTTCGTTAAGCTTTCTTTTTTTTAAAAGGACTTTAAAAGCTGAGAAAAACTACCACGCTGATACAGTGACAGACCTTTACAGACTGCTTTACTTTACTTTTATGATTTAATTTTATGTCTTCGAAATATTTGTTATTTCTCAGATGTACATTCTCAATGTACAACCTACGAATACATTTCTTCACCGCCGATCACGTAGTAAATCAGCTCCTTAAATTGCAGTTAACTATTTTAGTGTGTGTCACTGGTGTTTAAATCTAGGATCGAATCTTCCTATTATTAAAAAAGGTGCTGGCGATTGCCTCTGAGCTACCACGGTTTGACGGCACGAGGTTTAACTACTCCGCCAAATTTAATTTTCACTGTAATAAACGTCAGCTTTCTCGAATGTACATAATATGGTTAAAAACACGAAATTGAACTTTCAAATGGAATAAGGTATTGTTAATTTATTACAAAGACAGATGCTTTTTTTATGGTAAAAGATAAGACGAGCACAACGTTCACCTGATGGTAAGTGCAACGTTTGCCCATAATAAATGCAGCGTCACCCAGAAAATTTCTGTGTGTCACCACACTGCACCCGACACCCTGAGACATCAGTTCTTAAGTCTCATATGCCCAGTGATTACTCTAGCTCTCAGTGCCCTTCAAACCGAAACACAGTAATGTTTGCACACTACTGCTTCACGGCAGAATGACTGGCCCTGGGGTGGTACCTACCCAGACGAATTCCTGCATAGGAATCCTACCATTGCTCTTGTTATTAAATTAAAGATAAAAGAAATAAAATTAATTTGCGTCATATTTTTTTTGTGACAATACTAACAGAAAACTTGGTAATTATACACTTTAAATCACCACAAAACAAAAAGCACTGGTTAACGATGTTAAGGATAACGTAATAAAAACAGCGCATATTGTATGTTATTTTAACCAATAATTTTAATGCATAATATTCGGACAATATAATATTATGTCCCTGTTTGTATAGGCCATTGCCTTTTTATAATATGAAATTTGTACGCAATGATTCAAAATACCGCAAAATATAATATCCTACTTTACTGCACATTTTAAGGCAATAAAATATATTTTTCTGTTAAATTGATGATAACACTATATTCTGAGCACTAAATATTCGTACTAGAACAAATTGGAATGCGTGAAATTGATATTTTAGAACTGACAAATTATAATCGAAATCTCGAATTTGACACGATGATGTTCCTCTGGCTGATTTCAACCATGCCGACATCTACCCGTTACTGTAAGAAGAGGTTAACGGTGCTGATATGTTGCCAACTCAGAAACAATATATCGTCCTCACCAGAAGAGGTTGAGAAATAATGTCAGTGGCACTGGAATAGTTATATCTTTACTCAAAGCGAAAAAAATATTGTGTTGCACAAACTTTTGCAGAGGACCCATGAATTGGTAGATAAACTTAATTTAAGAAATTCATATTATCTGGATTTGCGGTGGCGATGTCTCGTCCCGTGAGAGTAGTGTTAATGGAAGTATATAAACCAGAATAAAGCAGCAGTATGTTCCTGGGACATCTTAATAAATGAATTGTGTTTAGAAATCCCCCTAAATGCGCGGTAACTGCAGGGCAGGGAGTGTTAAGAATCTCAGCTTGGTCATTGACATATAACGAATCGACCTGGCAACAAACGCTTACACGTTGAATACCGATGAAAATATCGTAGAGCTGGAAAATGAACTTGAATATTGAGTTCACTGGAATATTATAAGATAATCAGATGTCTTAGTTCAGGGAGAAATCTCCGCTTTACGCGAATACACTAAATTGTTCTACCAACGGGAGAGAGACTACAAGAATGTTAGTTGCTAAAATCGACAGTGTGTTGGCTAAGCTTGCCTAACGTACGAGTATAATGAAAACGGAATTCGCTAAAAGTCATACAGTTTTATGCATCTTGTCATCTGGAATGTTAGAGGTGTATTTGTAGGCTGTAACGATGCTGTGTTAATTTTAACCTTTAAAAAGATTGTTTTCACCATTTTTTTTAAAGTTTAGTGGTTCTCATGAAATGCATTTAAATTGCCATTTATGACAAGCAAATAGAATTCTTAATAATAAGTAAGCCGATTTCAAGTGCTCATAGAAGCTCTTTCGACATTTACGGAAAACTGGGCAAAGACAGTGTCGGTTGATAGTGTCCTGAATTATGTAGCTATATATATATATAGATAAACTCTGTTTATTATTTATTTCACACCGTGACTGAATGACTGCGATGGATTTTTGTGAAACAACTCGTTTGTTAATAATAAATACATTGCCTACTACTGTTGATTACAGATGCATTTCAGGGCAAGATCTCATAAACTGAAAGACTCGCAAACGTCGTGCTAACGTTTATGTTTTGCCGGAATGCGGTGTCAACTAGTGACCTGTATAATGATTTCTTGTATGTAGGCCAATATTACACATTTAGTAAACCTAATATTACGAATTGCGTTAAATATTCGTCTCCGTGTTAGTCTGCCACATTTAGGTTAGTGGAATTACAAGCGAAGACGCTTTTGGAATTTATCGATATGAATGAATTTTACAGGACAGGTACTTTGCATTGTGTGCATGTCCTTCAGACTATGCGACGTTTTAGTAACAATTAACAAATCCAAAACAATGTGAAGCCTTCCAGCACATTTCACAGCGAATTATGCGCAAAACAATTGTCTTCTATGACGTCTTCCGACTGTTTTAATACTCAAATAAGTTACAATAAAAAAGACAATGGACGTGGTGTGATTGTTATCGGTAAGCCAAAACATCACGATTTAATGAAAGTGAAAGCTGTAAGGAATTGGCCCTCAATCTAATATTTTTGGAGCGTTTCCAATGTTGTTTTATAAATCGGTTTTGGCGACCGATTACATGACAACTTCCTCTTTGCTTATACTCGTATGTATTGTGTAAACGATACGGTGTGTTCGGTACGTTTTACGAGAAATAAGAACTGTTTACTTCTGAGTCGATTTTGTTTTCGCTTCATGGCATTCATCCTTTTAGCAATTTATAAAAGGCGTACGTTCCGTTACAACTAGAGAACATACCGAAGATTTGATCTTCACGTTAACTGTAGCGGTATAATAATCGACGCGTTATGTAGATATCAAAATGCGTCGAAATGCGCCATTAAATTATAATGATTTATTTCAACTTCCGTGTCTCTCCCAATCATATAAGGTATGTCAACTGAAAAATAATTTTAATGTAAAAAATAACTGTCTATATCGATTCAGAAACGCCTGTAAACTCATACATATGAGATTTTTTTGATATTTTTAACGACGACTTCAACATAATACATACGTACTCGTATAATTGTAAATAATCCTCCTAGATCAGACTAAAGAAATTTACGAATGAGTGCCCATTGTGCCTTAGAAGTAGACAAAAGGTTGTATGAACTTTGCGACGAAAGAAAACATAGTAATATTATCACATTTAAAGAATAAAAAATTTAAAGTACTAAAATCAAACATACATCTTATAAATTCAGAGCTCTTAAAATTAAATAACTATAATAAATTATCAAATAGAACATTATTACAATTTCGGACACTCATATCCTCCTTCATTATCGCTGAGACGTTTTCTTAAAAGGAAATATTTGTGTTTAAATTAAAAGATTTTAATTTCGAACAGTTATATCTGAAAACATAATAAATGTTTTAAACTGTTGATTTTTAGAAAACCGCAGATCTTCAGCCATGTCCTTTAAAGAGACAAAATTGAAATTTTGGTCTATCAGTAAAAATAAAAACTCTCGTATGTTGATTGAATTTGATGACATAAACTATACCTTTATTTAAATCAGCAACACTTAGTTATATTTTCGAGAAATACATATATAGTAGATCAGTTGTTACCCAAGTAGTTAAATTTAAATAGATTGATCGAAATATTGTAAATCTATTTCTTATAAAGAAAAAAATCACTCTACAACCGATACCGGGTCGAGGTTGAATAAGAATGAGATTTAAAGCCTGGAGGTAATCACAATATGACTTTTGTGTTTTTCAGGTCGTTCTAAGGTCTTCCACTGTGTTCACTAAAAGATAGAATAATAAGGAAACAATATCATTACACTGCACTTAAATTTCTTACTGAATATTTGAGTAACAAACGTAGAAAATTATTTTATCCCCCTGGGCACGATTCTCGGTCGCTTTCTATTTCTTATTTATACAAATGACTAACCGTACCTAGTAGCATATAAGCAAAACAAAGTTTTATTTACTGATCATACTTCACTGATGAAACTGACATTACAAAGTCATTACGATTTTTCAAAAATAAGGCACTGGTTGAATGTTAATCATTGGCTTTAAAACGGCAATTAAACCAAATTGATTTAATTTACTACATCAAATGAAAACACTGGAAAGCAGACTTAGTTTTGCTACATTTGAAAAAGATTGGATTACAGCCTAATGTAACATAATGTCATATATAATTTTCTTTATGTAGTAGACGGCCATAAGAGTAGTATGTATATCTGTACACTATATTCCAGAATATGTTTTAGAAATACCGTAAGAGCCATTAGTATGCAAAAACCGTTTTAATCAATGATATTTTATTTTAAAATTTGTTTGTATATCAATGTACACAGCTGTAAGATTTATGGAGATAAAGTGACAGCTACCAAGCTATTCCTACAATACTATATATTAAAAATATGTATATGATTATAATACTGGAGTTTATTGTTCAATATTTGTCTTTAATTTTTCTCAATGTGTGCACTCTTTTTGGTTGTATTCCATCACAGCAAGGAGCTGAAGAATACTTACTGAAATATATTTTCAGTAATTATTGTGTAAATTATATGTACCGAACAAAAAAATCTACTCTATTCGTATATATCTTGTTTGACAAACAACCGTTGTGTTTGTAAAAACGCCCATTGTGTTTTTAAAAAGGTCAATAAAAAGTATTTCGTCCACTAGCTGCAATTAAGTACGAGTATATCAATGAACTTGATACGGTCCAGTAAGCAGTTATGGCACAATTTATCTGCATCGATTCATTTGTATACGTTCATTAGACCTTTACGGTGCATAGTTGGAGACACAGATCCTACTTTATTTAATATCGTTGAAATACCATGAATTTTTTTGAATAGTGGTTACGGAAATAACTTATACTTCCGAAACTTTTGTAGTTGTAATAACATACATACATACATACGTCAGATCACGACTGTATCCCTTGAGTAGTCAGAGACTGGGCACTCACTGCAAAAACAGATGACTGCCACAATCCACGTTTCACCAAAACAATATAATGCACTTGGTGTGATAAGTAGTGGTCCCATCGCCACCATGCGCTGTTGGATGCACAGTGCAGTTTAATTCCTTACTCGCCTTTTACGAGATCCATTGGATGAGATGGAGTGGTAGTATTCTTTTAACGAGCCGCCACCACACGGCCAGTTGTAATAACGTAATAAAAATGTTAAATATTTGTTCACGAAATAATAAGTAAGCAGTTTAAACTATTCAAATATCACCATTTAGTTGTTCTCGACTCATCGGAACATAGTAACATACGAGATACATGCGACAAAAAGTAATAACTCGCTTTGTATGTGCCAAATTGGAGTAAAAAGTTGGTCAAGATTAAGTTGGAGTCGTTAAAAAAGCGTCAACACACCCTAATAGTTTTTATAGCAAATAGTGTAGTACATAGTATAATTTAAATAGTCAAATGTAATAATATTAAAGATACTCGTAGCAATACGAACTTTTGATTACAGGAGAGCTGAAATCTCTACTTAACAGACTTTATTCTATTATATGAATTCGAGTGTAATAATAGAAATTAATGAACATAAATGACAAATTAATTGTAATAACAGAACCGTAAAGAATCTGCTGTCCTGGTTAGGATAATTTCATACACAATTTCATACATAAATACTCGACCGAATTTTTGGTTTTTGAGATTGAGTGTATTGTACTGTCGCCACGTGTACGACACTGCATTTAATTTAATTTAATTTACTTTTTAGATCTCAATTGGAAGCGGAACGATGGAAAAGTGCGAGTCCCTATACATTCACAATGACAGTTATTGCGTAATAATATATATTTTGAGTAGTTCACATTGGTTTATAGGATTGCCTGATAGAAGTTCACTATTTGTCGAAATCGAACAGAAGCATGCCATTAAATCTATACCTAAACTTAAAAAACATTGCATTTTGTTAATAATTGAAAAAATATTTGAATTTGATTTCTTTGAAATAATAATTTAGTAATTTTATGTAATTTATGTTGCTAATTTTTATAAAGTGAGATTTCGTCAATGTCACTTTATGTTTTAAATCTTTCTATGTAACATTTTTCCACTTGTTATTAAGCAAATCATCGTTTTATGCAACGTATTAAAAAATACTACTACGTACTATACGTGCTATATTTTTTCATCGATTTTTTATTCTCGGCACAATACATGTACGAGTGTGACTTTGTTCGGCAGTGCAGGATACCTAAATACTCTTTGGTGCAGGACATATCATGTCAGGAGTGCGAATAGGGTTACCAGATTCTAAAACCAGAAATCCGATCCGACTAAATTGGCCGGACACATCAATCAATCAATTCTTTCAATCTTTGAGAAAATTAAATCTTTGGGGAGGCCTATATTCAACAGTGAACTTGCGATTGACTGAAATTATAATGATAATGATTTGTCCGGCTGTGGATTTCTTTAATGCAGAGACTAAAAAAAACGTTGTTTATTTCATTATTCGTAAAAGAATAGAAAAGTAAAATACTCGAAGTGGTTAGTTGATTACGGGATCAGTTTTGTAGTATTGTAAAACAAAACACTGATATGTTCTTCGTTCAGTCTTGAATTGTGTAATACAAGAAAAATACAACAAAACACATGTAATGGTAATGGTTTCGCTAGCTTGAGCATGATTGCCAATGCAAATGTTTCTTGTAGGCAATCAATGCAAATGAATAAAATAGTGGTGTCAGTTTGTTGCTGTTGTTCGAATTTTTATGCGCACTGAAACTGATATTAAATAAAATCTAGGTCTCTCTGTCTATGCTTTAATAAAATTACTAAAGCTAACCCAAGGACTAACTTAGTATTTTTTTCGTCGGAAATTCCCAGGTCCTGAGATTATTGTATACCAAATTATATGCGAAAAATATCGCGGGCGTAGTTTGTTTGAAATAAAGAATGTTATGTGAAAAGATTGCTTTAATATCATTTGTAATATAGGAAATTCTTTAAGTTCTTAATGACACCAGCGGTATAGAAAAACCCATAATATACCGTATATACCGACTGTAGCCACCGACACAAATTTTAATAAATAAAATACATTTTTTTTTTTAAAAAGGGGTCGAACATCATTAACTTTAGTTAATAAAAAAGTCTGTTATTGTTTTATTTTATAAACCCACATATTGAGAAGTGAAAATAAAAAATTAACTTGGAATATTTAACAATTATCTTCTGTTAATTGTCTAAAGAGCCGTGACCCCTCACAGATGTTGTCTCAATATTATAGAGTTCATTTTCCACCACTAAAATTATTAATAGCAATTTTAAGTACTTTACCATGTGCTTTACGGTGAAGAACAAAATCGCTAGGAAACATGCATATCTGAGTAAAAAAAAAGTAAAGTAAAGTTCCAGCCTTTAAATGTCCCACTACTGAGCACAGGCCTCCTCTCATTTCTGACAGGGCTTTGGAGCTAGGAAGAATCCGCCACGCTGCTCCAATGCGGGTTGGCGGACTTCACATGTCTTCAAAATATTTTTTATTTCTCAGACATGCAGTTTCCTCACGATGTTTTCCTTCACCGCCGAGCAAGTGGTAAAATCAGCATTTAAAATTGCAATTAACAATTTTAGTGGTGCCGGCACCGGGAATCGAACCCAGGTCACTCGCGTACTATGAAATTTAAAGCGAGCGCCTAGCCCCTGAGCTACCACGGCTATATCTGAGTAGTAAAACAAATTTCGGCTACCTGTGAAATCTGCTAACCCACATTAGAGCAGAAATGGGAGAATGTTACTTTATTTAAATCATACTTGAATGCAGAAATCTCAAAATTTATGTTCAAAACATTCTGGAATGGTGGCAGCGTGTAAATATCTAATCACATCCCGTTTCGTGGCTGTGTAAGAGATAAATAAGAAGATAAATAAATCACAGGACTTGCTTGGGACCTTAGTAACACCTTTTTATGTATATATATGTGCATGTTGATTTCTAGTACGGTTGCAGACTAGCGAGCGAACATACCTGAGGGGAAGTCGGAGTATAGGTTCTGGTCCTACGGCACACTGGTTTTAGCTCCCCTGAGCAAGTTCGTCCGCCGTATCTTTACCCTTAGAACCGTTATGTCCCTTTATCCATTGTAGAGTTATTTCGTTTAATTTACATACCTCATTTAGTCTCTGGTAGCATTCGTATAGCCCGGTCGTCGTGTAATTGTATTTTGTACCTTTTTTAAAATACAAACTGTTTTGGGATCCTGCTGTTCCTCTAGAATCCCTAGAAGTTATGGCAAATCCAGCATGACTTATAGGGCCTCTGTCGTGGTGCTTCTCATGCAACCCGTCGTGGCCAGACATGCTACATTTATATTAGATACTTGGAGTTAATTGCACAAGATCTATAAAATGTTCTTAAGAAATAACAATAAAAAATACGTCTCTATCAAAAACGTAACACTACCTAATCTTTGTTCGACGGAAACTAAAAAAACGCGTTACATAAAAAATAAGATTAATGAGCAGCTTGTGCATAAGTTAAAAAATGAAAAAAATCTCATCAATTCAAAAAGTTTAATGATAGTCAGACTAAATTCTGATATTTATTTAGCAAATCGTTATCTTTATACTCGTAAGTATATGTGTTAAAACACAGTAGCTATTTTATTTAAAGTAGTGGTCGTCAATGGCCGATATTTGACCGTTACTCATTAATTTTTTATTGAATTTTATGTATTTGTAATGCACTCTTTCTCCATATAAACTTTAACTATGCCAAATCTCACACTCCTCCGTGCGCGCAATATACTTAAAAAGGGGTACAATGTTTTCTCTTCACGAATTAATATAACGATTACTTTACGACGTAACTTTAAACTATTATACAAAAACCTTTAACTATATTTTACTATTGCGTTGTGACTTGTGATGTTTAAATCTTTTACGTTTTTTAGACGTTTAATTCATTGATGGTTTCTACTGTCTAGATGGAATCTGCTTACCTCTCATGTCGTGGGTGTGGGGGTCAAATCCTCTCTTCTTTGGGGGTGGCGAAGCGGGTATTTTCAACAATGGACTATAATCGGGTTGATGATGATCTTGCCTCGAAATGTTGTTTATTATTTCTTAAGTTATGGTGCCCTAAATATGTTTTACTTCATTACCGAACACGTGGTAAACGTGTTAAGTCAGCACCGAAGTTTAAAAACTGTAATAGTTTTGGTAAGGGAAGGCCTTATATCTACATACGCTAGGCATCTTAATTAATATAGCCTAAATATTATTTTATTATATTAAAAATTGTTGATCTTCCCATTTGTTTCACTAAAAAGATATTTTGCGTTCGTTGAACTGTATAAAATATACGGTAAAAGCGTTTTTTTTTATAAAAATAACAAAATATGAAAGCCCAACGTTTTAATATTTTTCATTATAAATGTTATACTTGACCGCGGATAATGATAATTTTCCGCTATTGAACACAAAGGGACGTGTCATATGTGGACGTACCTACTCATACAAGAGGCATGTCCGCAGTATTTGTATGGACACGGCAATTTTAATAGATTAACTTCTATACATATTGTGTATTTTTAATAAATATTCTATGTACGCTATATATTGCGACGGCGTATTTTTTTGTCTCTTGAGACAAAAATATTTAAACACATCGAACATATTAATGCAATTTCATATATTTATTACGTGACAAAGAATAATTTCAAACAGGACAATTATAATAACGGATATTTGTCTATATAGTCTATATAAATCTAAATGATGTCAACTGCCAACTTACTCGTGCATCGCTCTGCCGATTCCAAGATTACAAACATGTCATCATTTATTTACTGGTGACCGTGTTATGGATATCAATCTATTATTATAAAATATGGCCTCTGCAGATATTATGCGGATTTCACGAGGATGTTGCATACTATGTTTGGGGAAGCGAGAGCGCTCGCGCAATATTACAACGCTTGATTGTTAAATAATAATAAAAAGCGAGATAATGAACTCTTCCTGGCTGAATTTCGACCACGGCCACAACTTCCGACGGTGCCTTATGATACACATGTACAAGTGTGCGTGCAAACAAGGAGGCACTCACTCGTCCTTACCAACTCTCGCCCGATAAAATGGCAATGTAAGAGACAAAAACTATCACAACACAGTCAAACCCAAATTAAATGCATCAATATAGCCTCCGGCATGGATTCGAACCTAAAGCCCGCGACAATAAATGTGGTACTCTAGCTACTAGTCCGTCCTTATAAGGTCCGGCGGCGACGAGGTTAGTAATGATTATTATCTTGTTTCAGAGCTCCACTTAACAAACGGCGAGGATTTTGGCTACGATGGCAGTATAGGTACGTAATGTAAATTTTATTTATACTTTGGGCACAGCGTATCATTGACGTGAGGGACTGAGTTCAAATACTAATAAAAATATCCATTGGTGTAATTCAGAAAAATAATTGTACAGGTTTCGGTGTTTTGTGTGAATCGTAAATTTCTGTGTTACAACGACCGTTTGGCACGGTGGTTAGCGTGTCTCCCTACTTAATTTTTGGGTTCGAATTCCAACCGTAGCCAATATCTGTGCAACGTACATTTTTCTTCCCGGCTTGCCTCTATCAGTACTCGTACATTTGACTACTCGTCTTATCTAATGACATTTTCTTTTTATTTCCTAAAAAAACGGAACGAGCAAAACGTTCACCTGATAGTAAGTGTAACGTCTGCCCATAACAAATGCTGTGTCACCCAGAAAATTACTGTGTGACACCGCACTGCGCCCGTCACCCTGAGACATCAGTTCTTAAGTCTCATATGCCCAGTGATTACTCTAGCTCTCAGTGCCCTTCAAACCGAAACACAGTAATGTTTGCACACTACTGCTTCACGGCAGAATAACTGGCCCTGGGGTGGTACCTACCTAGACGGATTCATGCATAGGAATCCTTCCACCAGTAAACTGGCAGCCGGTAAACAAAGTGAAGACGTGTTTAGTTTAATATTCTGAGTCAAATAACCAATGTAATATATATAACGCCTAATTCTATTAACTATCAAACTTGAATTTTTACTGAAAATTGATATTGGAATCTCGGAGAAGTGACCACTCGCTATTTCTTATCAAGTGGTCACTTCTTACATTTACTAAAAAACATATTTAAAATAACTAGTCGGGGCATAAGTTCTGTCACATCCTTATTTAATTTAAATTTCGAATACTGGCCATAAATGTTTGAACTGATTTTGAATAATGAACTTTTGCGCCATCTTAAAATAAAAAAATAAGTGGAGGCGAAAGGAAGACAGAGTTGCGGTTATTGCGCTGCACCGCTGCGATTACGCGCCAACTGAGTGAGATTTTAAAACTTCTGAAAATTATATGTATTATTATATTTATTATATATATTATTATGGTCTTCAAAAGTCAAATCTTCACTAAATTATTTGGTAGTTCGATATATCCTTGTACGGTTAGGACACCAGCGGCCATCAAAGCAGTGCGAGCGCGAATTCAACGAAATTCCGTTAAAGATCGAAATATCCGGAGCTTTCTGCTGCGCCTGGCCTCGGAGGTTTAGGGCAAAGGGCGAAAATTTAGGTTCAAAGTCAAGGAGGGCATTTCGAATAACATTAATAAAATTTTCAACGACATTTTAGCTTAATGCTTTTGTTTTCATATATACGAGTATATTTTATACAACCAACATCGAACAATTTATTTAATAAAGTGTTTGTGACAGAAATTATGACTCGACTATATGAACGTAATGGTGATACTATTCTTTTTCGAGCAGTACTCAACTATTTTTATTGAAATTTTTGTCATATTTATACGTTTTGTATACATTATCAATTTTCCATTTAACGTATTGCCGTGCGGTAGCGGCTTAAGAGAATCGTCCCGTGGGTGTCGTAAAAGTCGACAGAGGGAAAATATAAACCAGGAGATGGGCAGCAGCATCTTTCTTGGAACATCTGTATACATAAACTGCGGTTGCCATCCCGCCTGCCAAACGTGGTTACTATGGCAAAATCCCCCCAAAATGAAAGCCACGGACTTACGTGTTTTGTGGCAATCTATGGGGGAGGCCTATGTTCAGCAGTGGACTAGTGACAGGCTGAAATGATGATGACGATGATAACCCGTTTACCACTGATTTATTGCGACATTTTCGAAACTATTCACTTTTCACTTGAAATTTAGTATAAAGGTACGAGTATATATGCCTTTCCAAACATAGACACTCACTAAGGACTGGTTTTACGATCATTTATTCATAAATGTGTGAACGGGCTAGTGCTGTTTTTCTCAATACAGGACTGTTTGTAACATAACAATAATTCCTGTGCGTAGGAGAGGCGGGTCAGCTAGTATATCATTATTAATAGAAAATTGTACTATCTGATCTGAGAGGTGCTTCCTATTTATGCGTTGCCAAATGCTCAGCTACAATATATGGCTCCGTACCAACACGTTGTACTAGGTAGGAAGTAAAAAAAAGTCTAGAGACAACACATGAACAAATGTTTTATTTTATACTGTTTATCTTTGCGGTACAGTCCGTATTCAAAATTTTTTGCCAATTGAGGAAGATTTGCTTTACTACCACGCTTGGCAAGCGGATCGGCGATGCGCTTCGCGACTTAGAATTATTTCACATGACGAAGTTCATAAGATTTGTCTTGATGCGAAAGTGTTAAAGCAATAAAAAATATTTTTTCATTTTATACTTAAAGATATACTAATTTTACAAATCCTACAGAATAGGTTGGGGAAAAAGTTTCTTTGCATTTATATGAAAAATCGAAACATTTTTTTTCAAAGTTTTTTAACATTTAATTATCTAAATCTGAAGGTACGAAAATCATTAGATTCACTCATTTTGACAGAAAGAAAAAGAAATGAAAAATAGCTAGAAACAACATTTTACTAATTTGTTTCTTTTTTTGAAATGTAACTTTTTAATGTCATCCAAACTAGCCAGATAGAAGAACAAAGAGATTTTATTACAAGTGCGAAAAGACTTTTTCCCCGACCTAATACTTAAAGATATAGGGAATATTGCGTTTATACACTTTGGGAAGGACTAGTTGTTGTTTAATAATTTAATGTCATAAATTGGATTGACTGTTCCCAGTCAAAAAGTCAATAACTTGTAGTGACTTCTAAGTCCCAACAACATCGTGCTATCTGTGATGGATTTATACTTAGGCAAGGACAGCCCGGAGTTAGGGCGGCAACATTTAGCTGGTGCATAGACTAATGTTGATTAGCTTTAGTCGTTGTTATGTTTTATAGATGTTGTAATTTCAAGAGTAAAATTATTTTGTTAGATATTAGGTATGCAATTACTAAAACTACTAAAATGTTTTGATAGTACTAATACAGAACAAAAAGTTTTTTATAATTGTCTTAGGGCGCTTTATTGTTAGGGACCTAGCTTATGGCGCCTTATTGCAATGGGCCTTACTTCTTAAACGCCGTCTAACTTAAATTCGCTTCTGCGTGCTATTGACATTTCTAGGATGCGAACTATACAATATCTAAAGATTACTGGTTGGAGGAGACGTTCTCTCAAGATCATACCATCCTATATGTCGGGTAGCTACCCGTTTCCTTGGCACCTTCATTTGCCACAAATCTTTGATATGCCGAAGGTTCTATAAACAAAACCTAAGAAAAACAAGAAAGTACACTAATCTCTGTGCTATTTCATCTTATATTTAACTTATGAAGCACTTGTAAATTATATTGACAAGATTAATGCTATGATGATAAAGTGCGAGGCAGCAATCAGTGTCACACAGCAGCAGAAAGTACTACAAGTAGTCATTTACTTCCTACACTTACGTCAATTTGTAAGTGAAAAACGAGCTAGATTGTTGCCTCATTACCAGATTGTACTCATAGGTCCTTATCTCTAGAGACTATAGCGACCTAAATAAAGTCGAATGTCGACTTTCTCTTTGTTGCAAATGTAGAGTAACTTCGAGACTATTATAATAGATATGCTAGAGATTTGTTTTATTACCTCGCTTCTTGACGGAAAAAAATATTCGGTCCATCTTTTTTTTATATAATACGGATATCATTTTTCTAAGGAATCTTATTAATACTCTTAATATATTTTAAGGATAAATTATTATTATGAACCCTAATACAGAACATAGCATGACACAGGAGTCACCCTTAGCAAGCGAATTGTCGATTATAAAACCTAACACTGAACTCTTCGCACCTTACGCGACGATTCTTATATTCGTTGAATTTTGCCTTATGTTGAGATTTGATTGGCTTTTTTCTTAATCGACTTTTATGGCATGGGCTTTTAAAGAGTAATAATTTCTTACTTTATCTCGGGGTCTTTTGACCCACGAATTAGTATAGTTAAGTAATATTTTAAGGCACACTAACGTCAGTGCAAGGTTTTATCATTCCGCCAATATCAATAAAAAATCATACTATTCGTGCAACCGCATAATTCAAAGTTCGATCCCCGTTAGATAATTGCAGTAGGACATTAATGGGATGGTACCTACTTCTGATGCCTTTCATTATATGATGTTGGAAAAAATACTGTCCTGGAATAACGTGTAAGGAACCCAGCGGGCACTTTTTTTCTTTTCCGTCATTTTAAATACAATTTAATATTTAAAAACAAAATCATAAATATAAGTATGTGAAATAGCTTGGCAGCAATCACTTAATTTCCACATTTTATCATCATCCATTCTTTAATATTGTAATAACGCTTCTTAAAAAAACTTTTTATTTAATTTAAAAAAAAACTTTCTGAATGAAATCACTTTCTGTGATTTTGTTGTAAAAACGTATACATTGCCCCGTGACAGAGTTACTGACTCTGTAAAGTCGAGTAAGTGGCATTATTAGATTGTGCTTGTTCCTGGTATGTTGATGAGTATGATTAATGTTCTTATGTACATAACGTTTTCATATGGATATTGAGAGACCACGGTTAAGATATTCATTTCTTTAAATTTATCTCTGAGAGGCGCTTTAGAGCCAACATTATAAAACATGAATTATTTCTAAATCAGTCACATTTCCCCATGGCAAAATACCATAATACATTATGCTAAGTAAATAGCTAAAATAAACTTATGTAGCAGTTTTTACATTAGTTTTATTGATCGCAGTGGCCACAAATTACCTACGTCATATTAAGATTAATCTACTACAGTACCAGAAAATGAAGAGGTACGTTGTCATTCCAGAGGTCTAAGAAGAATTTCCGCTTTGCTAGTAATTAGGTTACCGATTAAATACATCGTTATGTTTAACTATTAACTCAAAATACACCTCTTAAGCCTTGCCGCAGAACTCGAATGGTTTTATTACATGAACACTGACACCTCCAAATATTTCCATTCTTTAACTCACCGCGAACCCGAAAATATTTGCGGAAAACTTGTCTGACATCCGGATTTTTTTGCGGAATACTTAGCTATCATACAACATCGACATAAAGTAGATCATTAAACCTATACCAGTGTATTTGACTGACCAAATTGACGCGGAACACCGGACACTGAACTTAGTTTGGGAATATCTGCTCGAACTCATACGCGTTGAAACTGAAAATGATCAGGGGTTTATCACCTAAATTTGGATTGTTCTTAATTTAAAGGTATTAATTTACTTGTATTCACGGTGGACTTATATGTGTTAGTTGTTAATACATGTTTTATTGTCAGGGCCGAAACACTGGGGTGACCGATATCAGGAGTGCCGAGGCAAACATCAAAGCCCGATAGATATCAACGTTCTCCGTGTAAAGCAAGTAGCATTGCCGGACATCACATTCATCGGTTTCGATGACTCCATCGACGATGTCCACGTTACAAACAATGGGCACACAGGTGAGAATCAGCGATAGTATTTTTTATGGTATTAAGTAACGGAACGAGATAGTTGTGTACCAGATTGCAAGCGCACGCCTACCCGTAACAGTTGCAGGGCCATTCAGAAATTTGAACTGTAAAGTCCTATGTCACAATACACTGCGCTCGTCACTTTGGGCTGACAGTTAGTGCCCTCCAAGAAGTATTGTGAACTGGCCACAGTACTTTATTATAATGTTAAAATTTATAAATTCACAAAGTTATAAAGTAATACAAAGTTATGTCTTTTGATTTGCGCCACGGTTAGATGCTTTAACGAACATAACATAAAAATACTGAAATAAAACTATAAAATAAAATAGCCATATGCGTCTCGGACGACGCACAGTGAAAGGTTCCGTAGTGGGGATTAGTACGTAACCGAAAATAATAAATATCTGAAAAACTACACGACATATTTTATTAAAACCAATTTTCCGCATAGTTGAAAAGAAAGGTTTGGGGTTTCCACACTTTTTAGGACATATGTCACTTACTATTGGCTTAAATAGAATAGTTATTGTGAAACTCAAGATCTATCTAACGACACCTCACACGCTTATGTGCACTGAAATCATAGATAATGGACCTCTATATCTTTTTTTAGTTATTTAACTACACCATTGTATAGCGGTTCATAAAAAACACATTCGTTCCAAATTTCATCTATATAGTGCCAATAGTCTCCACCGGATCGGACGTAATCACGTAATACGTAGTAAAAATAAGTCATTGGCTCAGAAATGTAAAAATTAGCGGAATTTACACATAATAAAGATAATTGGTACTCAATTTGTTGAACAGCGGATATTTCCGATTTTAGAGCTTACTCGCAGATTTTTTTTTATATTAGTGTAATAAAATTGGTCATTATAACAATAGACGAAATCCTAATAATGAGTTTAAAAGTTATACATTTAGCGGTGCTGCGCTTCGCGTGGTGAGTTATTGACGAGAACTGTATGAGACTTTCTAGTATCCTGTGGACTTGTTTACTCTACTCAGAGTCAGAGTAGCTAACTTTTACGCTGTGGGTCCTGAGTTCGAATCCCAGCCGGATACAACTTTTGTGCAAAAACACTAATTGTTAGTTTTCAGTTTTAGTTGGATAGTGATTGGCCGTGTCTCTGACACTATAATGTATATAATGCCTTCTTACTAGCTTTCGTGCCGCGTGTGGTTTACATCAAGTGCGGGTAGGTTAAGACGAGTAAGTGCCTGTGTGTAAACTTGTGGCACTATAATATATCCTGCACAGTTGATAGCTTCCGACAGTATTCGGAAATTGTCGCCGTGGTCGACATTATATATATTAAACATATACATACATATGTACATTGTAACAGTTAGTTAAAATGCAAGTCAGTTCAAGTTCTGAATTCGAATTCCTGTCGTGGCCAATATTTGTTCAACACACAATTTAGCCTTCGGGTCTTAATGTGTTGTGATGTGTCTCTGGTTCTAACAGAGTCCGTTAACTCACATTGGAGCAGCATGGCGGTCTGTCCACAGCTTCGTAAAATTCTCAACATTGAAATTTTCTTATATAACAATACATGAGAAAATTTTCTTATAATGACCAAGTCCAAACTTCTTGAGAGCGCGCAAAATATGTGCCTATTTTGGTGGAGTTGTTATGTACTCTAGTCCGGTTCATCTCTAGATAACAGACACTTTTTAATTAACAGATTTTTTATTATGATGTATCAGCCTATAAATGTCCCACTGTGAGCACAGGCCTTTGAGTTGTTGTGAGTTGGCGGACTTCATATGACCTTGAAATATTTTAATTCATCAGACATGCAGTTCCTCGCGATGGCACATCAGCACTTAAAATTGCAGAACGTACCTCAACTTACAAAATGAGTTCTCAACGCTTGGCATACGAAAATCTAAAATCGAAACGCGTGTGACACTTGCGTAGCTTGTCCTGAGACTGATTCCGTAGAAAGCAGATTGTTCCCAGATGTGTGAACGTGAACCCGTCGGTATGAGGTCATCGTATGTGTGAAATTTTGAATCTGTTACAATATTTTCTCGTGTGGATTTTTCACGACGTTTTATAACGCCGAGGCTGTTACATAGGCTGACCCTTCCTCTGATCCTATCGCATAAGTGTAACATAGAAAAAAATTCTAGTACTTTGCTAGAAGATGAACCCTGTGTGAAATGTGCCAGATGTTCCAAGCACTTAATAACACTTAACAGATACGATATAATTTAATGTTGACAGTTTTGATCGAGGTCGAGAACGAACCACACCCTCTTGTCAGCGGAGGACCCCTCGACGGAGACTACATCTTCAGTCAGATGCACTTCCATTGGGGTGATAATGATACTTTCGGTTCAGAAGACAAGATTAATCATAGAAGGTATGTTTTTTATATTTAAAAAAAATAAAATCCAGTGTGGAGCGACACACAAGGCTTTCTCCTGTATGGTTGCGGGCATTAATTGCACACAAACACCCAGACACGAAACAATTATCCGTAGGCTATGGAAACCGTGTGGTGGCGGCTTAAGAGAATCTACCACCCCATCTCATCCCGAGGGTGTAGTAAAAGTCGACAGAGGACAAGGACAAGGAGACATCTTAATAAACAAACTGCGGTTGCCAACCCGCCTGCCAAGCGTGGGAACTATGGCAAAATCCCCCCAGAATGAGAGGTACACACTTTTGTGGCAATCTATGGGGGAGGCCTATGTTCAGTAGTGGACCAGTGATAGGTTGAAAGGATGAGGATGAAAGGATATGGAAATAATATTTCCTTCGGGAATCGAACATCTCGACCCGTAGTGCACAAGCTCATCTCTCCTCCACTGCGCCAATTCAGCCGCAATTTAGGACAGAGATAAATTACGAATACGAATTTAGATTATAGTCATAAACCTTGAGGAGTTCAATAATACAACAATTCTTTTGTTATAACAACGAACTATTCAAGCTAAGTGCAGTAAGATACGGTTGACGTACGTTTGACGTGTGGCCATACATAACGATGTGAGGTACTTAATATCAACCAGATATTTACCTGAAATTGGTTTTTCTTTAATAATAATTGTTTTCCACGAATTATAGTAGTTATTTTTAAGATTATAGATTTGATAGTATAAATAGGTACATTAACGAATTATATTTATGAAAAAATATATTTATATTTATTCATCTCACCTGCCAACAGTTGACGTTTACGAACAATACCAAGTGCCGAAATGATATTAAATACTTAAAAGTACTTAATCAAATAAAAGGTTTTGTGTATTTGCAAATATGAATAGTGACTTTTACTAATATCTTCCTATGGAATTTATTAGCGTGGGGTTCAGAAAATTGGCTAGTATTCAGAGAATAGGAGAATAATTTCTTCTTTTTCCTCGGCCTGTTAATAGCCCACAGCTTTACAGGGCCTCTCCCAAGAGTTGATGATTTGCCGTAATCACCACGCTTTGCAGGCAGATTGTTGACCCGTTACCGGTCTGTGTATTTTTGGATTGGTATTTTTCGGGGTGGTTTTTCTGCAACATTTCCGACATGACATTTTTCACAGATTTTTCACAGGGGTAATTTGTGATTGCAAAATACTAAAAAAAGTATAAAAAGCAAATTTTTAAAATGTGTTCCGCTTATTACTCGAGATCCACAGATCGTATTTGCGATGCGTTTTTCACTATCATATACGGTATTCCCATTGTACTGACGTGACGTGTCGTAATGAGGGAACGCCAACACTGGTATATGTTGAACGTGATCTTCCTGCAATTAATACCCGGAAGTGGAACCGCAGCAACACGTAGTATATAACGTACAGAAGAACTACTGTCTGTCTAACATATTATAAGTACACTCAAAAAGGAAGACTCAGGCAAACAAATCTTTACAAATTGTTAAACGTGATATTCTTCGTATCGTCTTCGGTCCTTTATAATTTAGAATTTTATAAATATAGTAATGAACTTTTACTACATTGCTATATTTATGAACGACACCTATCGGCAGTTGAGATGTCGATAGGTATCCGGCAGAGTAGAACAGCACCTACGTCTTACCACGAAGAATTATCACGCGATCTGCGTAAGTGTGATTTTGTAACTTTTGTATCGAAATTATTAAGAAATATGGCTAATTGAGAATAATTAGATACAATTTTATAACTTAGTTTTGCCGGCGAAATTTACAAATATAGTGTTTATCTATTTAAAGAACCTTTGGATTTAGCGTGGGTTTTTTACACAGACATTACAGCTGCGAATGCTACCGTCTTGTCGATACTATTTTCAGCCATTTCAATTACAGCTTAATTTTGTTACCATTAATAGCCCTATTGTATTGAAATAAGCGACAAAGTAAAAGTAGTTGAGACAAAAAACAAACTGTCTACTAGCTTCTTTGTTATTGTAGTTACTTTTGGTACTCTATAAATAAACCATAGTCGCAAATTTACAGTAATGCCATTACTATATAATAATATACTTTAAATCTTAGCTCTATATACTCAAAGATATAGCCGGTAAACGGCAGGGCAATTCACTTCTGATTTTTGAGGGGACCATAAAGCCGGAGAGCGGCTTTTAATGTGCTTCAGTCCAGCACATCGTTGCCAGACTCATTATGACCATGCTATACTTTTAAGTTTTTTTTCTTTTTTTATTGGATAAAGTGATGAAACGAGCAAATCGTTCACCTGATGGTAAGTGCAACGTCCCATACGTGCCCATTACAAATGCTATGTCATCCAGAAGATTTCTGTGTGACACCACACTGTGCCCAGTGATTACGCTACCTAACGGTGCCTTTCAATCCGAAAGACAGTAATGTTTGCACACTACTGCTTCAAGGCAGAATAACTGGCCCTGTAGTGGTACCTACCTAGACGCATAATATTGCATAATATTTTCCTTCATCGTTCAGCGCGTAGTAACTTAAAATTGTAATTTATATAAATCAAATAATAGAGGTGTGCCGTTGTGCGCGCATCGCGCAAAAACTGCTGGATAGATTTCGATCAATTTTTTTTGTTTAACTTCTTAGATGCTTGGTATTGTCATCTATACATTATTCTATAATACTATTTACATATATACTAATATTATAAATGCCAAAGTAACTCTTCCTGTCCCTCCGTTTGTTACCTTTTTACTATTGAACCGTTGAACGAATCGACTAACTTTCGCACAGAGATAGCTTGTATCCTGTAGACGTATATAGGATAATTTTTATCCCGTAAAATGAAACAGTTCCCACGGGATATTTAAAAGACCTATATCCACGCGGAAGAAGTCGCGAGCTTCAGCTAGTTTACGATAAAGGCAAACAGCCACCTAGTGTTATCATAAATTATTGCATTTTTCTGTGGTTTATATCTTATTCTGCTATATATTAAAAAAGGTAACTGAGTCCTTTATATATTTTTGAGACTATTGGCGCAAACTCGAAAAGAGGCGGAAGTGTTTTATTGAAAATTTTGATAATTTATTATGCAGCAGGTGATTATAAAAGTGTACAGTTATTAGAAAACTCAATTCATTACCAAAATTGTATTTTTCGTTTTGTGTCATCAGTCCAGCAAATCTTCAGCAAAAGTGAACTATAATTTTACTGTCCATCGCAATTTTGAAATCTTGCTGCTTGCAGATTGCTACTTATCTAAAAATTATATATTTATACCTGGATATGTTACTTGACGCTGGATATTAGTTTACGACTGTTTCCAATAATAAATAATATTTTTGACTGAACTGTCATGTACAAACAATATTATAGAGAGTCATTTATTTTAATATAAATAGATTCAAGAAATATTGTAATATTAAGTCTTAATTAAGCAGTTGTAGAGACGAGTAGTCTTTTTTAAAACCTTCAGCGGCGTTCCCGAAACGTAACTATGTAGTTCTTTCCTTGTTTTATTTTTAGCAGAAGTTTTTTCTCGCTTAATCATTCCTCACCACAGACGTTTAATAATATTGAATGTTGTTAACATTCAAGATTAAACGTGGAGATAAAAGTACGGCCTAGAACCCAATGTTGAATGTAATTTTTAGGAAAATGTAATGTGTATTAAACATCGCCACTAAAAAGATAAAATAATATGCAACCCCGCAAAGAGTACGCGGAAGGAATTATCTAGTGACTATTACTTTCAATTATCTTGTGACTAATATACAAACACTTGTGACTATAACATATATTAATACTCAGTTTAGTTGGTCGGAGCATTAATGTTAAATATATATTTTATTAGTTGTATCGCAGAAGTGTTTTAGTTTAATTTATCTATTTATCTAAAAGAGCCGTGGTAGCTCAGGGGAAAGGCACTTTAATTTTTTAAAGTGACCTAGGCTGGTTTCAGGATCCGACACTACCAAAATTGTTAATTGTAATTTTAAGTGATTGATATTTACCACGTGTTTGGCGGCGAAGAAAAACATGGTGATGAGGAAAACTTGCTTGTCTTAAAATATAAAAATATTTCGACGAAACGTAGTCCTCCAAACAGTGCGTAGTGCAGCGGACTCTTTCCGGCTCCAAAACCTTCCAAAAATTAGGACATTTATATGCTACTACTTTAATTTTTTCCTACCAACTACGAATTTGGAGGATGTACTATATATGTATATCATACTAAGTTGAACCATGTACGTTGATCCGACTTACAGTTCAGAGACTCACGCCTAAGAACTTTATTTAAACCAATAGTTGATAAAATTGTATATGACAATTTTCTTTTAAAATATCTCGTATGTATACTATGTAAATATTCTTTTAAAATTTTAATTAGTTTTAAAAAACAAAATGCATGATTGTTTGACCAATGACAGTTTAAATAGAATATTTATATAGAGAAATGCCGTATGGGGTGGCGGCGTCAGAAACTGTGTGGTATATTTTCTTATCTCGTGGGTGCAGTGGGAGTTGATTAAGTAAAATGCCAGGAAATGCTTTCGACAATTCTTGAAAATAAAAACCAGATCGAAACATAGAGACCGCCGACGGGCAGCAGCCTAAGGTGGTTCTCGCCACCGCCAATCCGTGTGGTAAATACGATTACTAAAATCAAGGGTATCTGTCCTTCTGTATGTATATCTGTCTTTAATATAATATTTATCACAGTGAGAAAATTAAACATTGTCGGTTTAGCTTCTGCGTTACGGGTCGGAGAGTCGATACCCGTACAAAACAAATGTTTATAAACCATACAAACAGACATACAGTCACGCCTTCTCCTATATAAGGGGTAGGTAGAGACCACACCCGTAGTACCAGTAGTACACGTCCCTGCAATTACAGTACCAGTCATAAAATTCTTACTCCCCATTACAATCCCATGAGTAGTACAATGATAGCATTGCATATTATGGTACTATATAACATACAGATTATTTGCTCCGGATCTGGGTGTTTGCGTACGTTCATGTTTGTGAACACACCGAAAAATCCTAGTAATAGGTGACTTCTTCTTATTCTTCTTTTTTGATCCTGGCAAACGGCTATCAAACCGAGCCATTTGTGCCAATGTCGAGTGCTAATTTAATTTTAATAAGGACTACGTTTCGATCGATAGTAAAATGATAGTTGACTTTTGCTAAAGATTTCTTAGAGTAATGGAGACAAAACGAAAATTACAATTTTGGTCTTGAATTGAATTTTTCAATTACTGTACACTTTCACAAGCACTTGCTGTATGATAAACCATCAATATTAAACATCAAAACTCAAAATATACACAGAAATTACAAAATTCAATAAAAACACTACCGCCATTTTTTTTATTGTAGAAAGTGACGAAACGAGCAAAACGTTCACCTGATCGTAAGTGCAACGTCCGCCCATAACAAATGCTGTGTCACCCAGAATACTTCTGTGTTACACCACAATGCGCCCGTCACCCTGAGACTTCAGTTCTTAAGTCTCAAATGCCCAGTGATTACGCTAGCTCACAGTGCCCTTCAAACCGAAACACAGTAATGTTTGCACACTACTGCTTCACGGCAGAATAACTGGCCCTGGGGTGGTACCTACCTAGACGAATTCCTGCATAGGAATCCTACCACCAGTGAAAGTGAAAAAAGAGTTGGCGCCAAAAGTCCAAAAGTTGGCGTAAAATAAGTGCTTTTATTAGATTCACTTTGTATTTATGCAACTATATATGAATGTTATGAAATATTTTAATTCAATGTTCACCCACTACAGTCCGAATGCTTTTAAAATTTGTGTGGTAGCGGCTTAAGAGAATCTATCACTCCATCTCTTCCCGTCGGTGTCGTAAAAGTTGACAGAGGGATAATTAAAACCAGAAGATGGGCAGCAGCATTTTCCTGGAATATCAGAATAAATAAACTGCGGTTGCCAACCCGCTTGCCAAGCACGTCAACTATGGCAAAATTCCCCCCAAAATGAGAGCTACAAACTGTTGTAACAATCTATGGGGGAGGCCTATGTTCAGCAGTGAACTAGTGATAGGCTGAAATTATGATGATGATGTGTTTTCTCAACTGATTGCTGTTCCAGCAGGTTTTAAAATTTTTTAAACAGTAATATCATTATTTTAAATAAAATACTATGAATGGTTCAAAAGTGTTGAACCAACACTAGTAGCTAGATCATTTTGTGTAGTAGCCAAGTTACAATCACAGCGTTTTAAATAATTAAATATTTAAATACGACGCTATCCTTCTCTATTTCGACCACACCGATATCATCTAATTAACGACTGGAAGTTGACATCAGCGCAGAATATATAGTGAGGTACCTTATAGCTTAGACACAGATGCGCTCGGCCCGTAATAAGTGACATAATTTGTTTTATCGGATAAATCGGCGGAGGGGTCATATTCTTTAGATATCAAATCCAGACACGAAAACCGAAAGTTATGCATAAATTGGCAAAAGGCGTGCAATGGCTAAGAGTGGCTACTTGACACATATGATGGTCTGATCTAGGGACGACGTCTTATCCTATCTGTAATCTATAAGGTCTTGTATATATTAGTTAGCATGGATAAAACTTCAATAGGTCAGTGCAGGACTAAACTAGAAATTTATTCGGCTTCTCATGTCCCCAACATTGATGTCGCTACACACAAGTATTAGATTCGAACCCAGAACTCACGAGCAATCACGCTGTTGTCAGATTTGAAAAATCCTGTCGAATTTTTTAAAATGCTTCTTAATTTTCTTTAGTTTTCCGATGGAGCTCCACATGGTTTTCTTTAAAGAAGAATACAAGTCGGCCATGGAAGCGGTCAAGTATTCAGATGGTCTCGCAGTTCTCGCGTTCTTTTATGAGGTATCTAATATTTTAGTACTTTCCATTTAAAGGTGTCATGAACGTTAATTATGTGTCAAAAAGAAGAAATAATGAAAAGATATGCTAGCGATGACTCGGAATGTTAAGTTTTCAACTAAACGCATTTCTACATAACGTACTATGTACGAGTATATGCTATGTTATACGAAACGAAACGGTGGTTGCGTCTCGTTTCGTATCGTATTCGTCGATGAGGCTTAATGAATTAATCGACTATAAGAAAATTACCTGACAGTATTAAACACTTTCAAGTTTACATACTGAAATGGTAAAGGGCTGTTCACATCTATCACGCAAGGCGGCCGATAACAACTCATGTTGTTGTATGATATTGGACTAAGTGGCACTTATTGGGCGGCCTATATCTAGCAGTAGAATGCCGCAGCCTGATGATGATTAAGTGCAACGCTCTGTACTTGATATTTTTTTAAGAATGTTTTAATCATTACTAAATTATTGTTGCGCATTCTACCAATGTTGTAATTATTAATTTTAACCAACTTCAAAAAGGGTGAAGTTCTGAATTCGCCTTCATTTATATTTTTATGTATGTTCGGACATAACTTCTTTGTTTGTGTACTGATAGTGTGCCTGTGCCCCGCGGTTTCAACCGCGTAAAAAAGTCGACCCCGATGGATGATATACACAATCCGATTCAAATAGGGAAGTACCTATTTGAATCGGATTGTTTAATTTTTTTGCGCGGAACTTTCACTATTTTTCCAAAATTACAATAGCCTAAGTTACCCGCTATAATATCAGGATGTTTGGTTGTGGGTCCGAGTGGCGAGTGTATAAACAAAAATATTCAATGTTTGAAAAACTAGCACGACGATTACTTAATCTTAAACTAGGGTAATAGATGATGCTATGCGTAAAAAATTACCGTTAGCGGTTAATTATTTTTCTGTGCCAAATTCAGCGTAGAGAAATTGTAGCACAAAACATTTTGGAATACCTCTTCGGAAATCGTGCCACTTTTAAAAATAAAGAATCGTTAATCTTTTGTTAAGACATTTTGTTTTCTACCAAATGCCGTCTACTCGTAAATGAGTTATGAAAGTATAAGAACTTTTGCCTTGAATGTCTATGTTTGAAATACTTGATTATTTACTTAGTCGACTTTACGACACGTGTGTTAAGTCAACTTTACGAAATACTTGCAATAATTTATAATGTACAAGCCACCGAAAGTATTTCAGTGTTTTGATGAACGATAGGTGTCCGGCAGAGTAGAATAGCACCTCCGCCTTCCCCACCAAGAGGCAACTAAGGTATTGTACGCCCATAAGAGCGAATAATCGTGCAGAATAACACAATGAGATGCAATGCTGTCACTATACTGCTTGTACCAAAATGGCGGCGACGTGGTTCGCCACCCGTCACATCTCGTTTCTCGCGAGGGCAAAATGTGAACTATGGCTTCTGCCTGCCCTTTATACGGTAAAAAAGTGTGACTGTATGTGTGAAGAGCAAAACAAATTGTCATACGACGCCTGAATCATCAAATACAGTAATAGGCGAATTTAAATGTTTGAGAGTGAAATTCGATTTATTCGTGAATGTGTAAATATATCTACTTTCTCTACACTTTCCTCTATTCTTATGATTAGACTTTACTATGACAAAAGTGGATAATGCGTTCAAGTGTGTCGATTCTTCGTAAGTCGTAAACGAAAGGACAGAATTTTCGTTTTTATGTTCCATTCTACCCCCCTAAGAGACACCCACACTGGATAGACTATATAAGCAGAATGTGTTACATACATTTAGATTATTTTAGCCCGTTTCAAAACCTACGTTAACGAATTTTCTAACACGGAACTAAATTGTTGTTAACGTATAAAAATCTTATTACGGCGTCATCTTGTCAGAACATTAAATAAAATATATTATTATTATTAACCAATAACACAGCAACATAGGCACACAGTTTTCTTGAATACAACGTATAAAAAGCAAAGTCTTATTCTTTATTTGTCCTACTGCACAGTGGTAGGAGACCATTTTTGAAAGCTGTGCGTGTTCAAAAATGTATACATATTTCATAGGAACATTCCAAAGGTACTCGTACTGTTAACTGCACCGCTTTGAAAGTTTAAAAAAACCACAGTTTACCCCGACCCAGTCCTCTTCATTATTAAACCCAAATTTACATTTCATTGTCGCGAACTGTGTATGCGTTATGTACGGAATATGGGTTAGAAGTGCACTGCCTCGATTGATTTAGAAACATCGCTTTTATCTATACAAATAGATAAAATTGAAGTAGCTGTTTGTAATAACAAAATAACACCTTTTTACTCAATGCTTATGAAAGAATATGCGGTACTTATAAAACTTATGAAATAACAATTTTTAAAAATTTTGTATGTCTGTCTGTTTGTTCCGGCTAATCTCCGAAACGGACCCATTTTGACGGGACTTTCATTGACAGATAGCTGATATATATAGCCGGTAACATATGCTTCTTTCATTTTTGAACAATAGTTAGGGTACCGCGCAAAAAAATTAAAACCCTAAAATTCAATTCAAATCGGTAAGTATATATGTATGTCATCGATCAGGGTCGGTTTTTTTTTACGCGGGTAAAACCGCGGGGCACACCTAGTACAAAATAAAATAATCGAATCAGCGCTTTTTAGCAACTAGGGATGGACATTACAGTGCGATTATATGCATATTCTTATTTTAATTTCAGTTGGATCGACATCAGCATCCAGCCTACGATGACATAACATCGGCGTTGTCAAACGTGACGGAACCCCATTCAAGTGTCGTTATGAGTCACCCTTTCTCTTTCCTCAATATATTGCCTTATGACTTGAACCGATATTTCACCTATAAAGGATCGCTAACAACGCCGCCCTGTTCTGAAGTTGTGACGTGGCTTGACTTTGAACAGCCTGTTAGACTGACACACGATCAGGTAATCCATACTATAATATTAAAAATGTGAAAGTAACTCATTCTGTTCCTCTGTCTGTTTGTTAACTTTTCACGGTCTAGCCATTGAACAGATCTAAACGAAATTTGGCACATAGATAGGTTGGACGGTCGGTACAATCAAATATTTCCCACGGGATATTTAAAAAACCTACATTTACGCGGCCGGAGTCTTTTTTAAAATTTCAATAAAGGTAGAGGACGGCCGCTCCTCGTGAAAACAGTAGCAGACACATACATCCTCCATGACGAATTAAGAAGGAAATTCGCCGACACCCCTGTGCACTATGATGGTTTTCACTCTCAGCATACCAAAAAATAGGAACGTCATGCACTTTACGCCGTGATTATTTGAGTGCGTGGTTATTCTGCCCTTGTTTACAGCCGGTTCAGCGTGAATCTACTATGTAAAATTAGACAGGTTTCACTTTCACTTTTGTGAGGGGGTGAGGATAATAGAGTCAGGATTAGTTAGTCACGCTGCTCCAGTACGGATTGACGGGCTGCACTTACCATCAGGTATTATTTACTGTTTGACTACAGCGTTTAATTTTTTTATATCTTATATCAGCGTAATGAACATTTATAGCAGGCAGATAGTACGTATAAATTTCATTTTAATACTTTATTCGTTTTTGAGTTAGTGGAGGCCAGACACAGAATTATGTAACATTTTCAATTAGCTATAATATTTAGTTCTAGTAATGAACTTGGTGTATTTCTTGATTTAATGAAACATAGTAAAATCATACCTTTAAATAAATCTGGTAGTACATCGTACCCCTGTATCTTTAGACCTATTTCCGTACTACCAACATTAAGTAAAATTTTTGAAAAAAATATTCTTAATCAAATGTTAAAACATTTTAATTTACGTAAATTGTTTCACAAAAACCAATTTGGTTTACAAGAGGTCGTTCTACAACCGATACCTGTGTTGAATTAATTAATTATATATTCGATGCCTGGGAGAATTCGCAGGAGGCCTTGTTTTCTGTGATCTTTCTAAGGCCTTCGATGGAGTTCATCATGAAACACTCCTCAGGAAACTACATCATTACGGTATAAGATATTTTGCACTTAAACTCCTAGCTTCATGTTTGAGCAATAGAACGCAGAAAGTCGTTATCAACGAGTACGAGTTCTTTCGGGTTAGCAGTATCTATATATTAGGGGTGTCCCGCAGGGTTCGACTCTAGGCTCATTTCTATTCCTTATTTACATTAATGACTTTCCTTTCCTAGTAGTGGATAACCATGATGTAGTATTATTTACTAATGATACATCATGCATTTTCAAAATAAAACGTCAACGTTTATTATTTGACGACATAAATAATGCTATTTCAAAAGTAGTACATTGGTTTAACGTTTACAATCTTCTTTTTCAATAGCAATAAAACTAAATGTATAAAATTCACAACACCAAATGTTAAACGATTGGAAGTAAATGTACTCGAAAATGGGGAAGAGTTGAACCTTGTGGATACTATTGTCTTTTTGGAAATAACTCTTGACGCGAAACTTCAATGGCGCCCCCATTTATCTAAACTAGCAAGTAGCTCTGCTGATGATGATTCACTTTAATAAATAAGTGTTGTTCATAATGTAAATACCAGAAACAAGCACAAATTAATAATGCCAGTTACTCGACTTCACAGAGTTAGTAACTCTTTCATGGGCCAATGTATACGTTTTTACAATATAATCCCAGAAAGCGCACAGTGTCTCAATCCAAAAGTTTAAACTATTTATTAAACAAATACTTTTTAAGAAGTGTTATTATAATATTAAGGAATACAAGAATAATGATAACCCCTGGGAATTAGGTGATCGCTGCCAAGCTATTTCTATATCTTTATAATACTGCCGTAATTGTATATTATTTTTAAAATTACTGTAAAAAATCCCGCTGTGTTTCTTGCTGGTTCTTCCCAGGACAGAGGCATTTCTTTGCGAACCAGTGTAGCTGAAAAAATAACTTTCAAAGAGTATTATGTAAATGATCAATATTGAGTAAAAATAGTACAGTTAGTGTTATGTAGAAAAAGAAAAATTTTTTTTTTATCACAGACCGATAGCTATTAATAGTGAATATTGAGAGTACGTAGTCAAAACCAGTTAGACATTGTTACTTGTTTAAGCTAGTACTATACATACATTGAAATGAAATAAAAATTCGTTAAAATTGTTTAAATTAAATGAAAATTCAATTGAAGAAACTCAGTTACATATAAAACAATAATAATAATATAAGACAATAATTATAATATAAAACAATAATAATAATTTAAAATTTCAGATAGGAGCATTCAGAGAACTGCGATCTGCGACAGGAAAAATTCGACACAATTTCAGACCGATACAACCAATAGGAGACAGAGTAGTGTTCTACAATATTGATAATAAATATTTCGGTTACAACGAAGTGGATGACCCGGATGAAGATCGTTCACAGAAAAGAAAAAAAGGTCACAACAGAAGTTGTGTCACATTAGCTAGTGTGTATATTGTTATTAGCATGACCCTGATTTCATTATGGTGACTAGGAGGTTTCTGTGTTAAAAGTAAATATTACGATACGTATGACAGATACGTAAATTCTAATACGGTAAAAAAGATGTAATAACTATAAAACGTAGATATAATAGCAAATACAAATATTATATGAGAATCTTTATTTATATTAGCTGATAACCTGTGATATTAAGTACATTTTAAAACAAAGAGTATATTTTAAAAATGTAAGATGACGCTAATAAGTTAAGTACTGTAAGTATAAAAAATTGTATTTTAAAGATGTTAACAGTTTGAAATACACAAACATGTAAACGTTTTATCATTAACAGTAGAAAAAAAAACACAAGGTAGCTTATAAATGAATGTAGGTTACTTATCAAAACAGATTGACCGGAAATAAACTTTCGGGCAAAAGTATATTTTTATGAGTTGTAAAAAGTTAGGTGCGCTTTTGGCGCCAACACCAAGTGACGTTAATTGTTATTAAATTTTCGAGTTTAATCCTTAATGCTGATAGTATATTATGTAACAAGTCTTCGTCAAAGCGTACATTGGCCGAAAAATTAATTCGTAACCTGTTTTTTGGTCTCCATCAGTCCTATTATTCAGTAAAAGGTGACTGTCACATTATTGTCGACGTTCTCACTTGAAAATGAAAACATGGCAGCAGCATCTTCCTCGAACATCTGAATAAATAAACTGCGTTTGCCAACCCGCCTGCTAAGCGTGGCAAATATGACAAAAATGAGAACTACAAATTTAACAAACCTAATTTTACGAAGAAATCAATATGAGAGCTACAAATGTTTGTGGCAATCTATGAGGGAGGTCTCTGTTCAGTAGTGGACAGGTGATTTTGATTCCTTGTCCGATCTACGCAGAAAGAGCTTACTGTGTCTTGAAGTCTTGCAGTGGTATGCTTGGTTTTTGATTTAATTTTATTAATTATAGGATCCCAAGCTGGTGGTAATACCCAACCATCTTCTCTATTAAAATTAGGATGTTTTTTAATTTCAATAGCCTCGCGAATCATCCTTGGTAGGAATCGGTGTTCTTTTGCGAGGATTTGTGGTTTATCAAATCTGATGTAATGGTTGGGATGATCCAGAACATGGTCACAGACTGCAGACTTCCTAGAGCGACGATGCTTCACGTCAGCTATATGTTCTTTTACGCGGGTTTTAACTGATCTTTTTGTTTGCCCTATGTAAGAGAGACCACATTCACAATCCAGCTTGTATACTCCTGCATCTTGTAGAGGGATGTTACACTTGACAGATGGTAAAAGCTCTTTCTGCGTAGATCGGACAAGGAATAATAATTAAAAGCTGAAGGTACTCCGGGTTAACTATGACATCGGGACATCTGTCACCTCAGTCCGCCCGTGACCATGGGTGCTGTAAAGCACTCGAAACGTCGGGTTATAAATAATAAAATAAAACGCGATAAAATCCGTAAAATTAGTTTCATTTAAACTAATTTAGAAGTTTTAAAGTATACAACATGAAACAACTTGAATTCTTTTAGTCGCTCCTTATGGCAGCTGTCGAATTAGTCTTCGTTAGAGGACAGGAAATATATTGTCAGCATTCATATAAAACTTTGTCTAACAGCACACAACAGTGTCTCATTATGACGAGGTTAATGTAAATCTGTACTGTTTTGATAAACCGAAAATCACGTGATCTAGGATATTAAAATGTTAAATCAATTGAATTAAAATAATATACACTAAAATGTTGTTTTAATTGTAGTTGTAAGGAATATGTTTGTCATAACTCGTGGTAAGGTTCCTATGTAGGAACCACCGCAGTTCCAGTTATTCTTCAGTCAAGCAGTAGAATCCAAACATGACTGTTTTGGTTTGAAGGGCACTGATATCTTAGGGCTTGTATAAAATTAATGGGCATATGAAACTTAAGAAGTGATATCTCAGGGTAAAGAGCGCAGTGTGGTGTCAACACAGGAATGTTCTTGTTTACACGGCATTTCATATGGGCGGACGCAGCACTTGCCACCAGGTGAACAATTGGCTCGTTTTGTCACTTTCTTCTATAAAAAAATTATAGTCTAAACGTCTCTGAATGATACGAAAGTATAGATAAATCTTTGTTTCGAATTCAATACACTTGTGCATAGCACAAATTAAAATTGGACAATTTGACATTGTTTTAGTGAATGTAGATCGACACCGGGTGGTTTCCACTGCACTTCAACTCCATGTTTGTGCTCGTATTGTTTCAGTACGAGCCTTTTTTCTTTCTGACAATGCATCCAAATCTTCCTTCTTCCACCGATGTTATTGATAGGTATTATACATTGGTCACGGGAAAGTGAGCACGAAAAAGTACCTTTTGTTTGTGTAAATACTGAAGGAGCTACGCTATTAATAAGAATACTATGCTAGTAACATTACTAATATTCCTGTTAACCACTTCAACTAAGCTTGAAAGCTAGTGCTAGGATGTGGTTCACGATTATGGACAAATGGCGGGCTTGGTCCTGCGACGGCGCTTTTCGGAGTACGAACCGTGAACCATTGAGCGCATTTAAAAATAATTAATATTTTTTGTTACTTTGTTAAGTTTAAGCGTGTAAATTCCTAAAAAAAATTTGGGAGTGTTTAGAAGCTTAAATCCAGACCAAAAATAACTAGAGAAGCCACGAATAGTAGTTTGGCCGAATAGCGAATATTAGGCCACGCTCTAGGCCGAAGCGCAAAATGTTTGCATTTCGTGCGTGAGATCTCGACTTGTCTCATTGCGGTGCGTGCGGATGTTGACGGCAACCCGTCAACACGTTTATGTTGCAATTGCGAGTATCGTGGTGCGCTCGCATTATTTGTCGGACAAAGTTATTCTCATTTATCACAACTTACCATTGATAGATATTAAGTGCTAAAGTAATAATTTGTGATTAAAATTAATACATTTTTGAGTAGTATGGTCTTCGGTATGGCATTCTTGATTTGGTATTCGGCCGAAAATAGCGTACTTTCAGCCGGATATCGAATATTTAAAAAGTAGTCAAATAGGCCGAATACCGAATAATAGCCGAATATTCGTAGCATCTTCAGAAATAACAATCTAGGTTCGACATTTTTCTAGTGAACATCGAACTCGCAACCTGCTGCGTAAGAGCAAATTGGTTAGATATTGGACCAATCGAGCCGCCGAGAATATATAATGAATTGATAATATGCTCAAAGTTTCATCATCATCATTCATCACTGTCGACTTTTACCAACGGGATGAGATGAGGTGGTAGATTCTCTTAAGCCGCTACCACACGACAGTAAACTTTCATACTTAAATGTAATTCAGAAATCAAAATCATCGCATCACCGACTGGAAAGGGCAGACCAACGTCTCCCGGAATAGATACTATTTAATATAATGAAAATAATATTAAAATAAGCCTTGGTAATACACTACCAGTTATAAAAGTAAAATAATTATTTAATCAAAAAATCGAGTTCAATGCACAGAAAATCCAATTAATGAAAATGCCAATGTAATAGAGTTTCATGATTTTCTCATGGATCAAATCATCAGAACTTGACCAAAATTATATGGGACCACCCTTAGAATATGTCCTTTCTAATATTTCTTCAAATCGGTTTAAAAATAACGGAGTTCTGAGGTAACAAACATAAAAAAACAACCAAATGGAGAACCTACTCCTTTTTTTGAAGTTGGTTAATAAACAGGTCATAAATTATCAGCAACTGGGAGTGATCTCACGGTAAATATCTGTTAATTCATGCAAATTTCATTTCCAGGGAGGACATCTTGTTATTTGCTTTGTGATACAGCACTTTTGATATATTTTTGTACAACAGCACAGCTCAATTGTAAGAATGTCTTCTTCTATGTGCTTCTATGGACGATGTAAGATATAGTAAATAGATAAGTCAGAATATTCAGGGTTTGAATATAATAGAAACTATTTTCAGTAAAATTGTAAAATAAACTATTTCTTTTAGTTTTCTTTTAATTGTTATACATTACTTTTATATATTTTTAACTACTTTAACTTTATTATATTTCCTTTCTAATTACTTCCATATATTACTTAGTTGTAATATAATTTCAATTGACTTTATTTTAAATCATTTGCGAAATTATAAAATAATAAAAAATAGTAAACAATTCAAATTTTTATTTTTCTTGACATCAGTAAATATTAAAATGAAGACAGTATTTTTTTCCTTAATAGCTTTTGTATAATTTGCAAATGATCTGTCGTATGTAAAAATTAATATACAAGTGCAAGAGAACATTACATGTTGATTGTATTTGTAACATGTACAGGTAGTTTGTAGGAAGGTTCTTCAATTCAATGCCTACTTTTTGTGCAAGTCTCACATATTATCTTAGTGTTCATGTTACTGGCTGCACTTGACGTACCCAACAGCAATCATTAGAACAATCAGTCATCATCGGGTAATTTGCTGCTCATTGTTACCATCGCTCCCAGATTGTCTTCTGAACCTTGTTTCAACCTCTCCCAAATGAGTTCTGCTATTGCCTTTTGCGTTCTTCGTTCTAGTTTCTCTAATTTCTTTGCTACATCTCTCTTGAGATCCCAGTCAGGTTTTCTGGGTGCTAGGCTTGATATGTCTAAGTCTTGTAATACGATCTGAAAAATAATTCCATTTTTTAGACAACTGTCATTCACATATATCGCTTAACTAGCTGTCCCGCGGTTTCCCGCGTAAAGATGCCGACCCAGAACTGAACGTTTTGCTCGTTTCATCACTTTATCCAATAAAAAAAACCCCCGATCGATGATATACATATATACTTATTTGTATCGGATTTTGGTGTTTTTATTTCTTTGCGCTGAACTCTAATTATTTTTCTAAAATAAAAGTAGCTATCGGTCGATGAAACCCCCCGTCAAAATCGGTCCAGCCGTTTCGGAAATTAGCCGAAATAGATAGACAGACAAAATTCAAAAAAAATGTTGGACCATAATATGTACTTTCATAAGCATTGAGTAAAAGGCTGTTATTTTGCTATTACAAACATACACTTCAATTTTATTTATTTGTATAGATAATGGGCTCCACCAAATGGTGCCACAAAATGTGCATATATCTAAAACAACTGGTAGCCATTATACATTAAGGGCCACTAGTCTTAGCAAAAATTAATCCATTAACAAAATGATAAATCAAGTACTTGTGCAGGACTCAAATCATGTTAAGACCACATTATATTGACCTATATTTCAGAGATTATAAGATGCATTAAAAAAGTAACTAACGGCAATTGTTATTAATTAAAGTTAGGAAAATTATTAGCTTTAGCTAATAAAGTTGGTCAATACAGTTTAATTTATTAATTATTTATTAAGTCATATATATATCGAAGTGCATTCTGTATTACATTAAAAATATAATAAATATTATTATTATCTGAATATGGTACACACCACATGTGCTATTACAATTTATGTGTCATCTTCAAAAATAAATAAAGAACTAAGTTATCATGCATTTCCACATGATGAAGAAAGGTATGTCATGTTTTTTCAATTACAGTAATTCAAATTCAATCTATCTTTGTGATTAAGTTATAAAATTTTTGAAAGTTATTAGTTTTGAACCTCTTGTTAAGCTATTGCTTTCCTTTGTTTAAAAATGAATACAAATAAGATATGGCAAGATTTTCGATCCTGTTAAGTTCTTAATTTTACCCCTACACTGTCTAGACATTGTCGGCATTTACAAAAAGATCAAAGATGTCTGCCTACTGTATGTCTATCGACTGTGGCTGTATTCACAACAGACAGATAATTCTTCCTTCCTTCCTTTCTAATGTAAGACTATACATTGAATATTTATATTGATCCCATGTGTGAATGGAACCTGGAATCTCCAGCGTAGAAGCCAGTAAATCCAGAAAATTTATTTTTATTTTTATTTGATAAAGTGTAACGATTATGAGTAGTGACGAGTCTTAAGTCTCGTAAGCGCAGTGCCCTGCACACTACTGCTTCACGGCAAAATACCTTTGCTACTGCTATATTCTCCTGCTGATATTTTGAATAAGAGTTTAAATTATGTTTTCTTTATGTAAATATGGTCACTGAATACAGACTTTATATAACATTATATTTTTCTAGTACCTATGTTGACTATCTCAACAATTTCTTATTAGAACATAATTTGTTTGAAAGAGCTTAATCACACCATACCTTTTCTTTGCCTGCCTCAAGCAAATCCTTAACTTCATTATCCACTACAGCTGGTTCTGCATCTTCCAATTTAGCCTCTTGTAATGTCTCATCTTGCGGTCTATAACTTCTGAATTTTGGTCTGAAATTATTTAGTTTTTAGTTTAGTAATGTACAGTATAAAAGGAAGCTCCTTCTTTATGACCGCACTAATTCCGAAAACCAGTGAATGAATTTGCATGCGGTTTTCACTGCGTAATAAAAATTGCCCTAGGACTAATAGGGGCTGAGCGTTTTCGGTATTAACAGTGAATCATATCGAGAAAAGTTTGCTGATACTATCAAATATTACTATTTTTCTTTCCCAATTTATTTGTTAAGTATATCACTGTAAAAACCAAATTTTACTCGTGCGAAGCCGGGCCGTCACGCTGTTAAAAGATAAAACACAGAAAAAGAAAGAGTAGATGACTCCCGATCTAATTCCTTTCGGGTTGAAGTAATTTTCTTCGTAATTTTAAATATTATATATATTTAATTATGAAAAATTAATATTACACTTTATAATTTAAAATTTCAATAAAACTTACTTTGGAAGTACAATAGCTTCGCATTTAGATGCATATGATGATGCAGTGTCGTCGGTAGGATGTTTACGCTTTAAATTTTTAAGCCTTTCTTTTCTTTGTAGCGCTTGCTCTTCTAAGCTTCCAACACTTTCCATTGTATCAAGAATAACCATAATATAACTATAAAATATCAACTGATGCGGCCCTTCTTCCTGCAATTCAATTATTTTCAAACCTAAGATAGTATATTAGAGAATTAAAGACATTTAGCTAAGAGTTATGTTTCTTGTCTTGGTCTAACTCTAGTACTCTTTGAGGTTATGTTATTAATAGTGTTTACATTTTAGAAACTATAGTGTTACTCTAGTCTTTGGTTTACAATCTCTCTGGATAAGGTCACAGAATACTTAGACTATGGTCAAATGCAAGAGTAGACAATAGACTTTTATTACACAGAGCCAGTGTTGACAACTCCTAAAATAACCTACTCTTTATATAGTGCGGCTTTACAATCTACAAAAGAATTGTAGGTAAATGTAAAATGTAAAGCCGATCACTTAATTGCCCTTGTAAACAACTTCTAGTAATTTAAAATTTCACTTATGCGTGACTTTTATTTACTTATTAAACGAACGCAATTGGTTGACACCACAATATTTAAAGACGAAAAGACTCAAATCATGCAATGATGACAGGAGTATTAATAACTGTCACATTAATATTTAAACGAAAATAGACTTTGTAGTTTTGTGATGTGCAAACGACATTCAACCTGAGGGTGGTAAAGCAATTTTGTGGTCGGCTATACGTAGTGTTTAAAAAATACAAGAACAGTGAAGCTTGTCCGTCACCACAAAAAAAAATATAACATGGGGTATGTTATATTTTTTTTTATTATGGAAACAGTCGTAATTTTTTTCCAGTGTTATGTAACATTTCCAGGCATATATAAATTTTAGATGATATTCGACAGTAAAATGACAGTTCACTTTTACTAAGCATTGCTGGACTGATGGAAATGAAACAAAAAGTACAAGTTTGGTCTTGAATAGAATTTCCCAATCACTGTACACTTTCTGTGATAATGAACCATCAATATTAAACGTCAAAACTCAAAATATACACAGAAATTACAAAATTCAATAATATGGTTAATAGAATCAGGCGTTACTTTGTCCCATCCATTAAAATGAAGGAAAGTAAGTTAATTTGCTAAGATTTCCATGCGGAATGCACAATATAAAGCACTCCCACTACTTTTCGGTCTAAATGTCGCTAGTAATCGTTATTTTCACACACTATAAATAAAAATGTGGACTTACTTTCAAACAAATAATACTAAAATGTAGGTTGGCTGGTTAGCTATTTATTTTGATGTGGCAAGTAAACTTAGTCCTCATACTGGGTATCGCGTTAGTAGTTTGTACACCAAAATTATCAAATTATGTTCAACGGTACTTAGAGCCTAAGAATTTTTATTTACTTTAACACTTAACACACTACGCTTTTTTTTAAACTTTTTTTTTGTTTTTATTTAAGTGAAGTATATTTGTCTTTCAGTGTAGTTCACCTATTCCTTTACCATTTTACCGCCCCATTCCATTCCTATATTTTTATAATTTCATTCTAACTGGTCACGACCATGCTCACATTTTTTCTTTAATACCTGATACGATATCAGATCGATAGACTAGATCTTATGATATTATCTAAAATCTAATGAATAGTTTAAAATTGTTTTAATTATGCTCTTTACTTATATTAATGTATCGCAAGAAACGTAATTACATAAATACAATAACAAATAACAAGATGGTTCTCGTAAAGATTATACTTGGAAAAATAAGTAATTGAGTTGCGGATTGGCTCGTACGACCTAATTTTTTTTTGATTGTCTCTTAATAAAACAAATTACAAAGGACAGCCGAAAGACCCAAAAAAAGACCAACTTGTACTAAAAGCTATTATTTAAAAGTAATTATTATAATTTAATTATTCTACGTCTATACTAGTTCGATGTTAGAATTATACTGATTTTATTTAATATTTGGACTATCTTAATTCATGTGTTCTTGTCAGGAAGTACTAAACACTTTATTATCATCCAGGTATACTAAACACAATTTTGTAATTCTTGAAGGGCGTTATCCATTATACGCTGAAACGTAGACGGCGAGTTCTTTAATCACATGGGCATTCGTAATTATTCGTAATGGCTATTTTCATTCATTTCGACTTGGTAAAATCATCTGGCAAGATCTAGTGTTGTAAAGTATTGAGAATTACATTAAACTAGGTGTCAATGCAATTGTCAATACTTTACAACAGGTTTTCGAGAAAATCTGATATATTTGTAATAGGATATTTGTCATCTTATCATATTTGTCCTCTCGTTGAGCTTCCTCAAACTGACCACGAGACGCCACTTAAGTTTTCTCAGAAGCATCTTTTTTACGTACCCCACCATATCGGTGAGCTCGATGCTGAGTCTGGAGGCCTTATTATCCTTTGATAAACATTTTTTTCAGGACTTTTCGTATGCACAGGGATTTCATCCGTTGTTCTAACATGATTATTAATTTTATTTAAAAAAAATAACGATAAGCCTTCTGTATGAACTACATCTGCACATAAAATTTCTAAATTACTCTTGATCGGCGAATATTCAACATTATAGATTTCTGCAATAATTGGCCTATCAATTGAAAATACTACATCGTGTTAGGTGGGGTTCTTATGGCTTTACGAAAGGAAGGTCAACGACTGATGCTGAACACCGGCATCTGTCGTTGACCATAACTTGACTACATCTTCAACTACACCGCAACGTTCCCTTTGCAAGCTGTTCCTCACTTTGTCGATCAAAGTTTATCAAGCTGTACTTCTCAAACTTCTTATTTACACAGAATTAATACATTACTTTCATGATTCTTCTGCCAGACCCAGTATTACTACCATACATGAGTGTAGGGACCAGTACCCCACTATACACACGCAGTCATGCCTTTTTAGTTACGTTCTGGCTACTCAATAAGGTTATGCAGGGCCCCATGTACTTGATTACCTGCCAATACTCTTCTCTCAATATCACTAGTCATATTTTCCGTCAAACTTAGAACCCAGATACATAAATTCTTTCACTTGTTCCACTCTTTCTCCTTCAATCAGAACTCCGCAATCAGTCATACTTTCTTCTTTTTCAAAAACCATTAATTTCGTCTTACTTATATTAACATTCATCCCTTTTATTTTTAGGGCACCTTATCATACTTTTTATCTTTATTAACTAGCTGTAGCCCGCGACTACGTTCGCGTGGATGTAAGTGGCAATTCTTTTATTTTCTGGAATAAATCCTATGCCAGTCACCAGAATGCAAGCTATCTCTGTGCTGAATTTCGTCAAGATTGGTTAAGCGGTTGATCCGTGAAAAGGTAACCAACAAACAGAGGCTCACAGAGAGTTAATTTCACATTTATAATAATAGTATTGAAGTAGTTATATTCCACAGTAGTTTACAGTACATGTGGATTTGTTCTGCTCTTCTTTGAAAAAAAAAATTCCGGAATAACCACTGCGTTTTTTATCCCGTCGGACTACTTACCTAGATGAAATAACGAACTTCTAAAATGTCCAGTAGGCGTACACAAAATAAAAAGTTTATAATTTCTTTTCAATTTTTATTTATTTACATTTTTCAAGTAATGACTTGAAACACTACGTTAATTTTAATAAACATCAAAAAGTGGTATTCACTTTGATTTGGTACATTTATGAGTTAATGAAAATATTGTTCTCGTAATCATGACTTTGAAGATGGCGCATCATTCCGTAGAAACTAGACAGTAATGTAATTAATTATTTTGGAGGTTCCAATTAGAAAATAAGCAATAGTCGTAATTTTCTAAAAAAAATGTAGTATTAATAAATATTAACCAAGACTTGTAAACTTCAACATCACATTCCAAACGATTTATATTTTAGACATAAATCTATTGACCATTTGTTTTTATGCGACAATCGAAGATATTATAGTTTTGTAAAATTTTTGTCCTAGACATTTTTTGATAATCATCAAAAGTAAATAAACATTACGTTCTACCCTATGACACGTTGGGTTACAATTTTATATGGATAGGTTTCATTTAGATCCACAGGTTGGTAAAACAATTCAAAGTAATAATATAAAATTTTAAATGTTTCATTATAAATCTAAATGTAAGAGACTATTATGTACTACTTACGTTAAATAAAATAAACAAAACATAAAATAGCCTACTTAAGTTTAAATACTTACTTATGGCATTTTACAAAATTCAAAACAAAATAAATAATGATTTAATCTAATATTAAGTGCTTAGATAATACAGTATTATGAATTGGAATGATGGAAATAAGCAGCTAGTGAACATAAGAAGATAGTAATCTTTTGTAATTTCGTTGGTTGTGTAATGCTTGTTAAAAGGATTGCCAATTAAAATATGAAGTACATAACGCATATTAAGTATATTAAGCTCAATGTTCTACTAGTGAAAATATGCCAATGTGTTATATCTCTAAGCTTTAATTCTACAATTCTCGTTTAAAGTTACTTTATTTTTATGTATACAAATAATACCCTATAACGATGTTCTAATGTGTCTTCTACTGTCAAATGGTAATCTATTAGAAATGTTGAAATTTAGTGGTATTCCATGATTCAACGACAAAACTTTTGTTACTATATTTAAATCCTCATGAGCTTTCCCATTAAGGCCTGTTTGTACCAGTAAATGTTTTAATTGAGCATCTGCGTTAAATTGGTTTTGCCTGTTGTGTGAAAAAAAGCGGTTTGTATAGACTGGACTAAAAGTGTTAAATCTATTATATTCTAGATTATTTAATCCAAAATTTCCAACACCACTTTCTTGACGAAACACTCGATTACCGTGTTTTTGTCTAACTTGATCTTCAGATATCCTTAATTGGTTGAAGTTGGGTCCGTGATGAAACGGAGCTTGGCTTGGAGTTGGTTGTAAAAAATTGCTGATGCCTTGTGGGAGATGATTCTCTTGCAACGGAAATTGTTCTGGGCGTTGACTCCGAAGATGAAGAAGAAAATCAACCGCCTCTCTATTGGGAAGCTGCTGTTGGTTACCTACCACATTAACTTGTTCTAAATGCAAACTCGGTTGTATCGATACTTGGGAGTTTTGATTCTGAAGTGCGGCATTTGGATTCAAAAAAAGATTCGGCTGCGTATTTTTTTGCGCTTGAAAATTGTTTAAAATCTGGTTAGTTTGGATTTTTTGTTGCTCTACAATAAGCTGTTGTCTTTTTAACTGGTCTTGATTGAATAAAATCTGTTGCTGTCTCTGTGCTTCCTTTTGTTGAAGTAAGAACTGTTGTTTTCTAAGTAACTCTTCCTGCTGCCTATGCTGAATTTGTAAAAATTGTAATTGTTCCTCAAGAATTCTTTGCTTTTCTTCGAGTTGCTTTTGCAGATATACTTGTTGGGAAATAAAATCATTTTGTGCTATTTTATTGAAGTTTTCACGCTCTTCGGGGAAATTTTGTGACAGTATTTGTTGTGGTAATACTCCTGTTGGCACACTTGTTTGTGATTTCAACGCATTTAATAAATTTGTCTGTTGGTAAATTGGTACAACTCTCTTTGGAAGCCCATGAGCGTCTTGGTGAACCGTAAAAGCTGCAACTAGTGGAGCTTGAAAAACTTGAACGTCCCTTTTATCTACCTCTTCAATATTTTTTCCGTCGTTGTCGTGTGTTGGCTTAGGAGTCGTAGTTGTTGTAGTTGTAGTCGTGGTAGTCATTGGTGCTGGTTTTAAAGTCGTCTCTTTATTAATAATATCAATTTTCGGACTTTGTTTTGTCCGCAGATGAGAGAAATTGACACTTTCTCTAGTTTGAAAAATTTCATCATAAGGATTATGTGTTGGTAAAGTAGCGGTTACTTGATTTTCAACAGTTCCTGCGGTTGAACCTAAAATAGATATATTATTGTCTACTAACGTTGGCGCTGAATCTGTGGCATTTCCAAAAGCAGATTGTCCATCAACAATGTATGAATGTATTTGTATGCCTTCTTTAGAACCTTTCGCAGTTGTATCGTCTTGATCTGTTTTTAAATATTCTGTTTCTACAGTTGGGTTACCATCAATTGTTTCAGAATCTGTCATATTATTACTCTCTTCGAGATCGGTAAGAGCTTTTAATAAAGCTTTTCTAATATATGGATCTAATCTTACGGAAGGTTTCGGTTCTAAGCTATTAAGTTTATTGTTGCTACCGTCATTTTCAGTCAGATCCTGTGCTCTACTAAGCGAAACTACAGCAATAACAATAACGAGCGGCACCTGAAACAAAGAATAACGTTTAATGCATATCATATTTCTTTCATATACTATTCACATAAACTGTAAAATAAGCTTTCCGTGATTTTATGTTAGAGAACTTATACAAGTACCTAATTAATATTTTAAAAGTATATTTGTGTAATTTTTGTATATTATTAATTTAATATAATATCTACTTGTTGCCATTTCTTGATTAAGTGCTTTGAAATAAGTAAGAGACTCAGTGGATTTCCTTTTTTAATAAGGTGTCCGCTGTAAATCTATTCCAGGAATAGTTCCAGGAAGTTCCAGGAGTTTCCAGGGTTAGTTTTATTTCATCCCCAGTATGTCGTCCTTTATATTAATACATTCCATGTATTAATAAACATTACAATAAACCTTCCTCAATTTCTTAAACCAAGAGTTATTACAAGATTAGTTAAGGTCTATTCATTTCCTATTTATATGAATGTTTATTTCCATTGTTATTATATTTGTTATTTTTTAATAAGCTTATTTAATGATGGATGATAAACTAGTTATTCTCAACAGAGTTTGATTCAAAAAATTAATGAGGTGCAATAAATTAAATATTAAACCTTATTTGGCTTTAGCTTCAATATTTGTTTCATATAAGTACTTCTATTTATACAAAAATGTGATAACCAAGATCTATTTATCCTTCCACGCCATTCCTTAGTAATGTTTTTTTGTCTCTTGCTCCAGTTACGTTCTTTGTACGATGAAGAATAATGAATGTTCTTATGACTCGATTACACTACATAACATCGTCTACAGCGTGACGTTTATTATTATGCGAATAGGTAAAAACTTGCAAATTGTTACATACCCATTTTACTTAATTTTACATTATCTTTAGAATAACCAAATATAAGTAATTTTTAAATTCATCCGGTCTCGAGAGGTAAATTTTTAAAGTGGCTCTCCCGAATTTGATGCACTTGCTTATCATAGTAGAACTCGTTTTCTCGTTTAGAGACATGGTATTATTAATAACTGAATGAAACTATTAAATAGGAATTGACAAACTGAGTATGCTCTTATATAGTAAGTATGCAAGCTCATCAACTAGGCTGCGTAGAATATTATCTTTGATTAAATATTTATTGTGTGTTTTTGGAGACTTTTTTTACACAGTTTGTAGACAGTAACATTATTTCTGTAATTTTCAAAAGCCTTACTAACACCTTGACAATAGATTCAATGTATAATAGCCATGGGATTTAAAGAAACTTAATATAATTTCGGTGATGTAATTGCTGTTAGCCTTTTTGGCTTTTACAGCTTCATCGGATACTGCTAAACTTAATAGTTGTCTATTTGTAACTTCTTTAATCATTTCTTTACAAAGGTTCGTTCTTTCTTTTAATATAACTAAAAATAAATATTTTTGTAAATCATATTGTTAAGTTTGTAGTGGTGGTAGGATTCATGTGCAAAAACCCGTCTAGGTAGGTAACTATTCTGCCGTCAAGCAATAGCGTGAAAACATTACTTTGTTGCGGTCTAAAGGGCACTGTTATCTAGTGCAATAACAGGGCATATGAGACTTAAGAACGGGCAGAAGACGTTGCACATACCACCAGGCGAACGTTTTGCCCGACTCGACACTTTCTCCTTAAAAAAAAGATGGGCAGAGACCGCACAGGTAGCTGAATTTCGCCCCCGCGGGATACGAAACTATACTTTCACATCTGTTGTAATCACAAATACACCATTTCATAAGCACGTATCTTATGTTCTCTTTATTCTCTTTAATAAGATGTTGTGATAAACTCTCATAAAGTGACTTGTCTCACAAACAGAAGAGTGGTCAATATTGATAATTTTTTAAAGGAACGTTTTTCTCATACAAGAATTTTTCTCTTGTATCGCGGATGCGTTTAATTTCACATGCCAACACCCAGACTAAGAACAACTGTGGGAATCGAACCTATGACCTAAAGCGTAGAAGCCAGTCGTTTAGTCACTGCGCTAACCGAGCAGAATATGTTAGAGGTCACTCAGTTAAGTTACAGTTAATTAAGATAATAGGATTCCGATTGTGTTTCTCAGTAAAAAGCATTTACATACAATAAGATAAGTAGTCACATGTTCAGTCTGTTTTGAGACTTCTTTCACAATCAAACACTACCACAGTTGCCACGATTGGCAAAGTTTGAAAATGCGGTACACTGTTAATTTTTACCAATTTTTTGTTGTCCATTCCTTGTTAATTGTTATTCCGCAGTTAACTCTTATGACCAGAGTTTCCGAATTGTATAACTAGATATAAAATCAGTATAGTGATCTGTGTGTATCCTTTTTGTGTAGCATTGCGTGTTTAATTGAGAACATAAATTTTATCCGAACATTCGACACATCTACCAAAGAGGAGTAACTTAAAAAAAATCGCCTTCCTTTTTTTGACGAGAATTTGAATACCCCCAGTAGGAAGTGATGAGTAAGTGAGTGATTGAGAGTCGTTTCTAAAGAAATGAAAAATTAAATACTTTAAAATAAACTACCCAAAAAACAACAGACTTAAAAAATCGTGAGTGAACCTGAATGTCTAAAAAATAAAAATATGTCGAGGAATTTATATGTTCTAACATCGCCACTTTCACCGATTGTGTAGTGAGGGGGACGCAACCACAACAAATGTCAAATTCAATAACCGACGCCGACGCCCCCACGCATTGCGTATGAAACAAGCTCCGACGAGCGCACGCATACGTAATGAAAAATAATCACATAATTTTACCTATTTAATATGACAAAAGAATATCTTAATGAGGATGTGTGATATTTAATGTAATATATTTGAAATTCAAAAGTAAAAAAGTAAAGTAAGAGCTTTTACAACTTTCTAGTATTAAAAGTCTCTGAGCTGAGCTGCGGACGGACGGACAGATGGAAATGGCGAAACTATGAGAGTTCCTTGTTAACAATAGAACCCTAAAAACAGATAAAAGCGATTTTAACTCGTGTGGAGACGGTTACATTACATTACTACAAATGTAAGTTTGTGTGTGTAAAAAGTAAAGTAAAGTTTCAGCCTATAAATGTCCCACTGCTGAGCACAGGCTCTCATTTCTGAGAGGGTTTTTGGAGCTAGGAAGAATCCGCCACGCTGCTCCAATGTGGGTTGGCGGGGTCATCTATTTTCTTAATAACTTTATAATTATGCATATTAAAATTAAAATATATATATTTGAGACCCTCAAAATAAACCAAGCCCTTTCATTTTATATGTCACAGATATAGTTTGTGATAATTTACCCCCAAAAGAGACCCCCATATTTAAAATTAATTTAGATGTCGGTGTTTGGGTCACAGACATACATACATATGTGTACCAAACTTCCAACTTAATCGGTCAATTAGATTCAGAGCAAATTGGTTATGACAAGACGGACGGACAGACAGACCCACGAGGGTACCGTTTTTCATTCGGAGGTACGGAACCCTGAAAAGCAATTTTTACAATAAACAAAACCACTCTCCATTAGAGAAACATACCGTTTCTAAACTAAATTCTGCTGCATCTCTGATAAATCTGATTGCAACTCATTTCTTTTCGACGTCTTCATTCTTTACATTTGCTTATCCATTCATCTAACGTGAAAGTTGAAGATGCTTTTAGTATAAAACAAATTTAATTCTTACTGGCACACGCTTTTATCTCAGCACTGAGCAAAGCTATACATTTTTCAATAACGTACGGCAGATTTATAATCCGAAAAAAAGTGTTAAATCGCAATATTGCCTTTTGATATGAAATCTAAGAAAAGTTTATATGACGAGGTCTATTAAATGTATATTGTATTTTGAAATATTAAAAATAATTTCGTTTCGGCCTATTTCGAACTCGGTGACATCATCCGGTTAACAAGTCGAATTTCGTCGTCTATTTATTATGTACTTTTATACTTTTTACAATTAATGACAAATATAATAATAAGAAAAAACTGCCTACTGGGTTTTTTCGGGTTGTTTTTCCCAGGACAGAAGTATATATTTCGCATATCTTTGTAAAAAAAATACGTTCAATAAGTAATATAACAATAATCTATATTAAATAAAAAGTGTTCTGTTCTATTCTACTACTGCCATTTCTATCTATTGGTAGATATAAATAGGCATGCAATTGCCCTATCTTCCCGTATTCGAGGTAATGTCTATGCTATCAGACTCAAGAAAGATTCGGTGGTAATATCGGAGACCTAGTCATAATATACCAATAGTAGACCAGGAAACCTATAATTTATACGTAGTATAAATATAGACTCCGGCTTTGTCTCGAAAGCAGGGCTGAGGAGGCTGGCAGCACGCAAGCTTTTATATATGTCATTAATCACAGAATGCATTAATTTATGCCACTTTTGTCAGTGACATAATTTTTTTTAAAAATAGAAAACACTTAGAAGAGAAAAGCAATACAAACAAAAAAGTTTCTCATGTTCCGAAAATTTAAACTGCTTCAAAGACACGACAGCAGCAGCTAGGAAAGCGTCTGAGGTAATAGATATTTTTGAAAAGGATGTGTATTTTTAAAGAATGTGTGACCGTTAAATATGAAATTCACTCTATAATAGTTTTTAAAAATTAAGATTTCCAATTATAATAACATTAATAAAAGTGATTTATAATGAATAGAATAAATGTATTAAATATTGATTGTGTAGTTATAAACTTATTTATTTATAAATCTTTTTAAGTGATTGTTTTCATAGAACTGTTGTAAAGAGATTATGTGTGTTGATATCGGTGGGAAAATAAACAAAAAGCGTAACCTTTAATGTCGCTCTAAGCGCTTCTTAACATTTAAAACGATCATGCCAAGCTTATTGCTCTATAATTTGATTAAGCCGTATCACGTGGTACGGTTTGTTATGTCTATGATTTTTTTATGGACTATGATAGGCTGAAATGATGATGATGATGTTTTTATATAAGTGACGTTAGGTGCCAATTTGCTGTAATTGCTACGCTTGGCAGGCGAATTGGCAGTAGTACCACACCTAAGACCTCACACTTAAGACGTTGCCTAATGCTTGTCTGCCAACTGTTGGAAGCCATGAGATTCTTCAGGGTATTACGGAGTTGTAGTCAAGCACAGATGCTGTAACATCGTCTATGAATATGCCGTAGCCAGTGATAATTGTTCTTTACAAGATGTATCGAAATGTTATATTATGTACCATTAATACAATATTATCCCGAGCCCTAGAGAGAGCCATCTAACACTGCGACCTTTCTTACACATTACACTTATTTCACACGCTCTTGTCAAACTTAACAAATCCAAGAAATGTAACAAACTAAAATTAGATTTAAATAAAAAAAAAACGAAAAACACTTATTCACACCCTCTTGTCAAACTCAACGAATCCATGAAATGTAACAAACTAAAACTAGATTTAAATGTTACGTAATATTCACAAAATATTTGTCCATTTCGCACGAATCGACATCTCCCAGAGTCTAGTACAAGTTTAAATCTTAAACTTACTCTCCAACTTGCTCTAAATTTATTAAATTTTTATAGATCTGGTTATATAACTTCGTTTGACCCAAAGATAAACATTTCACTTTTGTATATTTGGTGAGAGATATGAGAGAACCAGAAAACTTAACGGACTTGTTACTTGTTTCTGTAAGTTTCTGAGGTATTATACCTACATTTTTATTTAATAGTATTTTAAAGCTGTTTATTTGTCGGATTTCAAACCGGCATAACTGAGTAATACCTAGGTATTACTCAGTTATTATTGACAAATTATTGATAGAATTTTTTTCTTCATGAATCAGAAGAAAAACTTCTGAAATCCATACAAACTTTCATTCCCCATTGAATTATTGTTTGCAAGGCATCTTTTTTATGGAACAAAATGACGAGGCAATCAATCCGTTTACCTGTCGGTAAATGCAACGTCTGTCTATTACAAATGCAGTGTCATCATTTCCACTTTTTTTCCACTATAAAACAAAAACCATACCCCACACACTACTGCCTAATCGCCCGTCACCCTGAGACATCTTGAGTTCTTAAGTATGAGGCATATGAGCCCAGTAATTAAACTAGCTCAGCTCAGTATCCTTCAGACAGAAGCACAGTAATGTCTGTACACTACTTTTTCACTACAGAATAATGGGATGGTACCTATCTAGACGGATTCCTGCATAGAAATTCTACCACCAGTAGTTTGTAAGGTAGTTGTGCAATGTTATGTTTGGAGTCAGTTTCATACGTAGTCTGAAGTTGTTTGCGTATAATGTTGCATTGTTAAATAAAACCAATGGCTCGATTTCAAACGGTAACTTTGACCTGGGAGTTGCACTCTGACAACTGCCGTACATAAGATACTATCACGATATTTGAACCGTTACTGGTATGCGGTTTATTGCAATTCTAGGCTATTTCTTTTTTTATCCCAGTCTTGCTTAGTATAAAGAATAAGAAGATCAGTTTGGCCGCTTGTATTAAAATATCCGTTTCAATTGTTTTTGTATTTTTTGAGATTATTTTCAGTTTAATGTTATTTGATACAGTATCAAAGTAAGCCAATTACTGTAAACAATAGAGAAATACTTATTACATTATGTATGTATTGTTTATAAATAAAAGAATATCGGTTATAAAACTATTGTAGAATCCGACCACGTTCATTGTATTGTTCATTAAGTCATTTTTTGTTTTTTGATGAATAACTATTAAGTGATCAAAGTTTATTTTACTTGTAATATACTTATAAACTTTATTTGCTGAAATGTGATTTGTGCAAATATGTTTTGTTTTTGTACCTACCTAGCACCTACCGTAAAGGCATGCAAAGATTATACATTTTTTTAAACAATAGCGGTTCAGTAAATTACAATTTAGGCCTATAAAAATTAACACTTATGTTAATCATTACACATAATTATCATTAAGCTAGTGTCAGTGTTAAAAAATGTCATTATAGTGATAATACATGACTAGTCATTATCGTCATTTCAGCCTATTATTACTCCACTACTGAACATAGGCCTCCCCCAGATTCTCTCATCTGGGGGGGATTTTGAAATAATTGCCACGCTTGGCAGGCGGGTTGGCAACCGCAGTTTAATTTTTTGGACGTTTCGGGAAGATGCTGCTGCCCATCTCCTGATTAAACTTATTCCCTCTGTAAACTTTTACAAAGGACCAACAGGATGAGATGGGGTAGTAGATTCTCTTACGCCACTCGGCAGTCATAGCAATTGTCAATATTCAGTATTAAAAAAATCATATAATAAAAATAAGAATATTCACTATGTGAATCGTTCATCGCTCTTATGCTATGCCTATTTAATTCTATTTAATATCCCTATAGTATAACTCCGTATCCTAGAATGGATGAGACGTAATCATGGTATACTAGTAACGCTGCATTTTTACTTGACATATATTTTGTTTATAACACTTCATATATATATAACAGAACAATACGCCATACCTATTCATCTGTTTGTTTCACAAGTCACGACTTCTTATTTAAGCGTCTACGTACAGGCATGTGAAAACGAGTGGTTAATTACATTTACATTCTATCTTTACAAGAACAGAGAGAAATTCTAACGGAAGACTTTCGTTGTAGTAAATATGGACAAAATTTTAAGTAAATCTAATTTATTTTCAACATCGGCCTGTAAGTACCCTGTTGGACATAGGCCTTCTTTAAAATTGCAACGATTTTCCGTCATGGCGATGACTGCCAGGTGGACCTGCAGTTGTAGATATATGCAGTTGCGAAGTCTGACATATTTCATAGTACGCGAGTGATCTAAGTTGGATTGCCGGTGCCGGCACCTCTAGAATTGTTCTACAATTTTAAGTTCTAATTTACCAAGTGCTCAACGCTTAAGGAAAATATCGTGCCCTGCATGTCTGAGGAAAAAAATATTGTCGCATGTGTCTAGTGAATTCCTTCCCAGACTCTTCCCGGCTCCAAAACCCTTTCAGAAATGAAAGAAGACCTTTGCTTTGCTAACAATGGGACACTTATAGGATTCTTACATACATGATTAATACTCCATCTGTAAGAAGCCACAACTTTATTTGAAGATTACCTTTGAAGATTCCGTTTACTTTTATCTTACCCACGAGACGAAATGGGCTGATGAAATGAACACAGCTCTATTTTATAATTATATTGCGGTGATTGAAAATAGTCGTTTATATACACATAAAGTGATAAATCATATAGTATCGTAATATATCACAAAATTAATATCAAAATATCGTAATAAATTACAAAATTACTGACATTATTTTAATAATGTGCTAGGATGCCTTGTTCTTGTTGATAATGTCTTCTCGTACAAAAGTGGTATAAACAATAAACAAATGTTACGTAGGCTATTTAAAGTTGCGAATTTCATGCTCGGTGCGACGATATAAAACGCCTATTGCTGAACGTCTGACAACAACAGAGCCATTTACACATATGAGCACAATGACACGTAATTACATAAGTCAGACTTGTCAGCGAAGAAGGAATTTCACTTTCTACGAGGTGGAGATTAACTGTAAATATACAGGTCATTATATGTCCCCGGTTTCAATCAATTATTGAGTGAGTCTCATTCATGCCCTAATCGACTGGTTCGTCACTGAATACATAATCTTTACGACTTTTCATTGACAATGATCGGGACAAAATAATGATCCGTGAATCGACATTAATCACTATGTAGAGTGCTTTGTGACCATTTCTATCTCATTGTATCTTTTATATAAATTTGATCTTAAGCCTTTGTATGACTAATGGCTTAATTAACGATGTGTAATTATATGTGTTTTCAAAAAATATATCTAACTGAAATGAAAAAAAAACGTGACTAACTTCTGTAGTTTGTTGTCTATCTAGTAACTCTGTACTCATGAGTTAATAACAAGTTTTTATGCAAATATATACAAAATGTTTAAACTACATAGTTGTTCATATTCAAAGGATAACAAAATTCAAAACCATGAAACATACACAAGTTAACTATTTATATAACATATTTGTATACTGCACACTGACTAATATTTTTAGGCTATAACTCACACATAGTTACATATTACGTAGCTGCATAAACAACAGTTATCGAACGACCTTTAATACTCGCCCGTGATTTTAAGGTGCTGTGATATGTTGTGTAAGATGGTAACGGGGTCGAAGCTCGGGCTAGTAATTATAAGCGAACGCCTCAAGCCGCTGCTGACGCTCTCGTCCAGCCATTATATCCCGAAGATATGTAATTCTACGTTGTTCTACAGAATTGGACGATTGTGAAACATTGTATAATACATTGGAGCTTTTTTGTATACAAAAATGAATAGATATATCCCATCAAAAACATTAAAATGTCAAACATTATGCCAAGCCTCGCATTGCAACCTATATACAGTAAAAACTTGTGAGATCGCATGTAGGGTCAAGTCTGTAATTTTATTAACATTGAATTGCCAATTCAACAATTTTGTTATTAATTAAGTACATATTTAATAAATCGTACCTCGGCAATTGCACAGCACAATCACACCACTGCGTAGATATTTCTTCCCAATTCGTAAATATACTCCAATAAGTACTCGTACATAAGTGTACCGTGTGGAGGCAGCCTTGGAGAATCTACCACCCAATCTCATCCCCCAAAATGAGAGCTACAAACTTTTCTGGTTTTATGGGGAGGCTTATGTTCAGCAGTGGACTTGTGATAGGCTAAAACGACAACGACATAAGTTCATAGGTAATATTATTTTACTTTTGCTGTGCGATTGCCAAGTCTCGAGATTTTTATATAAACAAAGGTGTATAATAATGATATGGTAAGATATTAATGGATCTATGATAGTATTATGATAATGGTGAAAATGTTTTAACTGTTTTAACGGCAGTTATATAGTGCAGTTTTGATGGAGTTATATAGTGTAACCGATGTTCGTGAAGCTACTTTTATAGCATGTGTTGTTACGTTTTTGCAGACATGATACCTCCTATTCCGTTAGGAATTAAAGATGCGAAGACAACGATATACAATTTTTATTGCCAGCTATTTTAGGTGCCAGCTGAACTGTACGTCCTGAGTTTGAATCTTACGTTGAAATCAATATTTGTGTTACCACCAATTACTGGTTGTCGGGTCTTTATACTGTCTCTCTGACATGGCTTCTATTTCTCCGACAATAGTATGTGTTACATCTGTTAAAGTAAACAGGAGTGAGTGTCTCTTTATTTGCATTTATACATCAGACACTACCGAGATAGTTATCACGGGCAGATGCTGTCTTGTGGTTGTTAACCGTTAGATAAAGCTGTGGTTGAAATAGCCCATGAAGATTTCGTTATTATTATATATCTTCAGTTGCCGCACTTTATTGAAAAGTAAACTTTTATTTTCAATATTGCAGGTTTTAAAAATATTTTAAATGTAGAAGTGACTTTATCTCATAATTAGGATGTTATGAATGTACATACATAAGATCACGACTGTATCCCATAAGGGGTAGTCAGAGACTAGGCACTCACTGCAAAAGCAGATGACTGCCACAATCCATGTTTCACCAAAACAATATAATGCACTTGGTGTGATTGGTGGTAAGCCCATCGCCACCAAGAGATCCATTGGATGAGATGGAGTGGTAGTATTCTTTTAACGAGCCGCCACCACACGGCTGTTATGAATGTGCTAGTCGTTAAAAGCTCGTTTCATAAAAATATGTTGTAGAAACAAGTCGTAGCAGCAATGGAAATTACTATACATGAAGATATTAAAATGTATTTAGTAACGTACAATTCTTCTGTATTTTTTTGCCCAAAAATGTAATTTTTCAACTTGGTGAAATAAAAACGTACCAGGATTTGGTTTATAATAAACGCATTTTTCTTGAGTTTTATATAATATTATTTTTAACGAAAGTATTTATAACAGCTGAAAACTTTTCGCATATTATACAAGATTTACCTCTACAAGATTTTTACACAACACGAGTAAAAATCACAGGAAAAGAAACGCTTTCTACAACCACCAACTTGTATGGGCGATAAAACAAAATTTCCTCAATAATCTGTGGTCGACATAGAAGCTTTCTAAGGTAATGCGCGTAGTACAATGGCATGCTTGTCTGCGGTCTATGTAATAGTATTGTACATATTTTCCATAAGTATAAAAACCGCTAACTGCGTAAATGGGACGATGGTTAAATGTGTTAGATAATCGGTATATCTATACCTAAAATGACAATGGGCCGGCCATGCAGCTCGTAGAACGGATAACCATTGGTGAAGAATTATAAATGATAAATGGAAAGGTTGAATTTAAAATTTATCGAAAAGAGTTTCTCGGATAATAATGTATAAAAGTAAAGTAAAGTTTCAGCCTATAAATGTCCCACTGCTGAGCACAGGCCTCCTCTCATTTCTCAGAAGGTTTAGGAGCTAGGAAGAATCCGCCACGCTGCTCCAATGCGGGTCGGCGGACTTCACATATCCTCGAAATGTTTCTATTCCTCGGACATGCAGGTTTCCTCACGATGTTTTCCTTCGCCGTTAAGCACGTGGTAAATCAGCACTTAAAATTGTAGAACAATTTTAGAGGAGCTAGCACCGGGGATCGAACCCAGGTTACTCGCTTACTATGAAATTAAAGGCGAACACCAGGCCCCTGAGCTACCACGGCTGTCAATATGTATATGTCTCTATAAATATTACATAATGTGTTATATTTTATACCTTTATTTTAGCAGCCAAATATATTTTATAAAGAATATAAAATTTTCGAAATCGATAAATGAAAAAAATTATACGAAATAAAGTTGCAGTCGTTGGGGGTTAGATAACTTCTCAATTGTAATTATGTTCCCTATATCTTAATAAAGCGATTGAGAAAACTGTAGGCAGTTTTTTAAATGTAGAATTTTTTTTTATAGAAGAGTAGACAAACAAGCAATCGGTTCACCTGATGGTAGGTGATCACCGCCGTCCATACCTGAGAAATTACGGGTGCCCTGCCGTTTACCTTTTGACACATGGGCCCAGCTGTGCCAGACTGTTCACGAGATATTGTGGACACCGTTTGTATAAGATGTACCAAAAGGAAATTCCACTGTAGTCTGGATTCTGCCATACGACAGAATATTAAGTATTACATATGTTCAAAATATTTATTTTATTCATTTGTATCTTATTCTACTTACGAAATTCTTTAATAAATATCCAAATAAAAAAAACGCGAATCAATACCAGTATTATAAATTGCGAAAGTAACTCTCTCAGTCCCGCTGTCTGTTTGTTCCGTTTTCACGGTTCAACAGTTGAACCGACCTTGACAAAATTCGTCACTGAGATAGTTTGCATCCTGGTGACGGACATAAGATACTTTTTGTTCCGAAAAATCAAAGGGGGAATGTTGTTTTATAAAATCAATATCCACACGGACGTAGTCGCGGGCTTCAGCTAGTAATTTATACGTTTTTAACGTTTGTTCATTTGAATAACTTTGCATTATAATATATATTTTAAAAAAACTCGATAAGTACAAAACACAGTTAGTAGCTGTAATCTGTTGATTTTTTAGAGATATCGAAGTTTAGTATTAAAACAAAATTGAATGATTGATTCATTAATCATTCTACTAGTTATTAATATTATTTGAAATAGTGATTTGTCTTGAGTTATATGCCAAAGGGATTTTTAAATAAATCACCGTTCGCTTTTCGTCGCTGTAAATATTAATCTCAACAACTTTCGCTCACGAATTCATTCTTTAATTCTTGTGGCACAATTTTTTTCTCCTGCGACTTTGCGGAGTTTGCGTATAGTTGTGTGTCTATGCTATATACTTATCACCTCTATTTGCTTGAAAGCACATATCGTTATAAAAGGATTTCTACCATATAAGCAAATATTTGAAAAATAAATATACTGATCAAATATTTGCTTAGTTAATCATATCACATGTTGGGACAAAAAATTATGTCTCTGTGTTAGGACTACTGTCACCCGAAAAGTACTGTAGTCATGATCATAAATTGGTAAATACTAATCATAGTAAATACTATTAGTATATACGAATTGTAGATTCTATTCATAGTATTTGAAACAACGTGTTCTCAGCAGCCTCAAAAGGTTCGGGATTTTCATAAATTCTTAAAACAACACGAACAATGTCTTGAGTACATCTAAGTTTTAAATAATGCGTCAATTTCTGTTGCTGTCATAACTAACTTGCACATAAATGAAGGGCACTGCACAAACAAAGCTCTCTCGTCGTGAATCTCGGACTTACATAATGTGTGTATAAGTTGATGTCGATGAAAACAATAATGGCTTATGTTAATAAATTTAACAATGGAAGCGTCGTCCGCAAGTCGCAGGTGCACAAAAGAAATCAAGTCGAATTTATTAGCCACATAGCGTTCGTCGAGTACTCCCATTGTCAATTTGCATAAGTCATAATTAACACCATGGACAGTATGGGTTACGCTAGGTTCTTTACAAAAATTTGTGTGTTATATAATACCACATTTCTCTTTAAAATGGCTTGAGCCACTGTTGTCAATCGAATAAGATAGAAAGGCTATTTCTTCGAATTAATTAATCATACAAATGTATAAAAAAATGGAAGTATCTTTTTTGTCTGTACGTCTGTACTCTTGGTTCTACTCTGATAATGATGGTAGGTAATTTTTTAACATAAGAAAATTATTTAATCTACACAAAAAATTACGATAATTATTATGATTATAGTGTTCCAAAATTATTATTTTTATTTTTTTTTTTGAAAATTTTGAAAGCAAGCAAGCATTTAGCTTTTGCAAACCAAAATCTGTTAAAGGTGTATTGGCGAATTTCCTTTTTATGAAAGTAACAAACCGAATAATGAGATGCACGTCCCGATAGTACAGTCGGTACCTCTTTGTTGTCGGTAGATTGGCTTTGTTGTTAGCTCAGACGCGTAGGTGCAGGAACAAGTAAGTATGAATATTTGGACAGTTCGTGACAACCAACGACGCTTCGTGATTTCTCTTAACGATTGTATACATATAGAGTTATGTTTGTTTTTAAGTAAGGGTACAAAATATATAATACATGCTTAATAAAGTAAAAAAAGTGTATGGCCATTAAATACTTTTTTTTAGTATAACACGAATTTACAGTAAAATTCTGGAAGATATAGTAAATCTAACAGTAACGAATTTAAAACTGGTAAAATATGTCTGTGCTCCACAACTTATTATAATTTAAAGGATTATTACAAAGATAAGGAGGCTTGGAAAGTTACGCGTTACTCATGCCGTGACTGCTATTTCATAAACGCCAAAAATATGTTTTTTGTGTTGGTATAGGTATTTGCGCTGAAAAGTTTATAAAACAAAAAAAATGTAAATCGTCTTGAGGACAATTTTCGTTTTGTCAAATTTGTCACAATCTTATTAATGTCAATTTTGTTTGGTAGACTTGAGTATGTCACTTTAATATCTCTGCTTGCGACGACACTGTGAGACGGGTTGTCCACTTCCCTTTAATATAGCTGAGGAAAACGATGGCTGCTGCATTCGTCATTCTTGTGCACAGGTACTGCTTGTGCTTGTGGTACTACTGAATTTGATTTGTTTACAATTTTGTCATGGAGCGTACTTCGGTTGTCTGTGAGGCTATTTATTGTAAATTTATTCATAATGTTTTGTGACTAAGATAAAAAAAGTTCCTTGCCGAGTTCCGCCAAATTCTTCTCCGTTAGAGGAACCTCTTTTTTATATTAGAAAGAGACAAGATGACCATTTATCCGATAGAAAGTACAATGTCCCCCCAAAACAAATACTGTTTCGCTGAGAACATTTCTGTGTGGCCACACACTACAATACTGAGACATAAGTTCTTCATATAGCTGAGGAAACTTCTTCTTAAGTCTCATATGCACATTACCTCTTAACGGCAGAATAACTGACCACGCGGTGGTACCTTATAGACAGATTATTGTATGGGAGTCTTACTATCACCTATTCGTAATAGAGAATAAAGATGTAACTACGATTTCACCTTTAAGGACTTTCATAAAATGTCTCGTTGTCAGTAATTGTGTAGGGTTCTCGACACTTGCCGCATGCAACGTTGCGCTGCTACATTACTTAGTTATATAATGACATTGTGAATATTCTTCGGTATAGTTGACTCAGTTCCCAAACGTTTCATAGTCGTATAAAACAGTCAGTTTTAAAAATAATATTTTCACGCATAATAAAAAAAAAACTTTTCCTCATAAATTTAGAAAACGAATTTAATGAATATTAGATTGAAATATATAATCATCATTTCAGACAACGATGATTTCCGCCGCCGAGATTATAAATTCCATTTAGATAACCATCTGAGATGAAATTAAGCCAAAGTTACAAGATTTCAAAGATTTTATCTTTAAAGTTAACTTTCTTTGAATGCCTTCTTAAGTGATTTTCAAATTTAATAACTACTTTACTAAACAGAAAAAGTTTTACTGAAGCTAAAGTACCTACTTATCATTCTGAACCGCTACGATTGTTACAATGTGATAGATGGTAAAGCGGCAACTACGCATAAAATAACATACACATTCATCATACAGACACGCCTTTTCCCACGAAGGGGTAGGCAGATGTCACACATGTTTTCCCCATTTTCGCCCTTGCGGGAAATGAGACGTGCCTGCCACGTCTCATTTCCCGCAAGGGCGGCGAACCACTTCGCCGCTTTTTTGGTACGAATCAAATTCGTACAGCCTATTGCGTTCCCACGAGAAGTATAGTGACAGCATTGCATATTATGGTATTATTCTGCATGAATAAAGGCTGTCCGTACAACACCTTAGTCGCCTCTTACGACACCTCGGTAGGAAAGAGGTAGGGGCTAATATAATCTGCCGGACACCTAACGCATAAAATAAATGAATTTTTTGGAGGTGAACTTGGAAAACATGTTCTTTTGGTGTTTATGAATTTAAAAATGTGTATATCTTCGTTTTACTCATCACTATTACCATCATCATTACAGCCCACCATGAGGTCACTGCTGAACATCAGGCCTCCCCTATAGATTACCACAAAACACGATCCTAAGCTACTGATATCCATCGACTACCCGCGAAACCGTGCAGGTCGTCGCTCCATCTATTGGGGGGTCGCCCTACACTGATTATTTTTAATTTCCTTCTTGGCTGATTATACCAGAAATTGTCAGCTATGTATGATGTCCTCCTGAGCGATTTTCGACCACAGCAACAACTTTCGAATAAAGTCGAAAGCCATCAACAGCGCAGGAGATGTAATAGTACCATTAGTGTGCGGCGATAAGATCAGAGGTAGGTCTTAGATCAGATCAGAGGTAATCCTAATTCAGTGTCTGAGATACGGGGACAATCACAACACAACCAGACCCAAAAACAAACAATTTGTGCTGGCTCCGGCTGGGATACATAACCCAGGTCCTGCGGTGAAAAACTGTGATGAAGATATTAACTACCTTATAATATATTTTCGGTGATGTAATTGCTGTTAGCCTTCTCGGCTTTTACAGCTACATCGGATACTGTGCTCGCGGGCCAGGGGCCCGCGTGGCACTACCATATAACCACAATCGCTGAGCAGCTTAGATCAGAGAAAACGTGAGACGCAGTGCCAGAGTTTATAGGACTTGCCCTTATAATCACACATCGCAAGCAGATGGCGATCGTAGAATGAGTCATCACTCGACGCCCGTTTAAGAATTTTAGGTCGCGCGTATCGTATCGTATCGTCGATGGAATGATATGAATGATGGAATGGTGGAATGATGATGGTCGAGATATGGCGATGACGCTACCACACATCGAATAATTGGTTTATTATATAAATTCCGGCATTTGATCAAAAGACTCTCGTCAAAATCAGCTGGTAACCAGAGGTTTGCCCCTATGCTTTTGGGTATTACTTATAAAACAAAGTAAAATGAAGGAAGACGAGAATTAAGTTCAATTAGAAATGCTAAGAAATGTTCTAAGTAAATGTTTGTGCAAATGTGCGTACTGCATAATCGTTTACCGTCTTGTTTCTTGCAGTGAAAGTTTACTGTTATGGTTCCAGCATGCGGAATGTCCACTACATCACATTAAAAACGTTTACTTGCATTGCTATATATAAAGGGAACAGAACTGTTGAAGCTTTAGACATTTTAAAGACGATTCTAATGAAAAGGCTTGGAGTAAGATTTTGTTCATAGCAAACGAGCAAGTGGTTACCTGCTAAGTGATCACCACCCCTCCATGAAAATCGACAATACCAGAGGAATAGAAGAAAAGAGCCTATTCCTTTCTCAAAGGCCGGCATTTTTTAAGTTGTATCGGTCCAGAAAACCGCTGGCGGCAGCAGATTCCATAGTGATTCCGCGGTCACTAAGAGTAGCACAAAGTTTGTTGAAGCGTTTTCAGTCGTGATCAAAGGTCGGTCAGGCTTCACAGACTGTGCCGAAACCCGGATTAACTCGCAATAAGGTGAGGCTGTGTCTATGACAGGATTAGAAGTTCTTTGTTCATTATGAGCTTCTACCGCCGGGCATAAAGCAATAAGTTGCGAGAAAGCGGCCGGAATTGATCAATAGAAATGGTGTGGTTTTTCATCACGACAACGCTAGCCCACACACATCTTTAGCCACTCAGCAAAAATTAAGAGAGTTTTTCTGGGAAGTGTTAATGCATCCGACATATGGCCATGACTTTGCACCTTCAAATTTCCACCGGTTTCGGTCTCTTCAGAATTCTTTAGGTAGTGTCAGTTTAACATCAAGAGAGGACTACCAAACTACCAAAACTACTTGTCGCGTTTTTTCTTTGCCTTTAAGATGGCTAAAAGTCATCGAACAAAATGGCACATATATACTGTAATTAAATGTAAATAATTTTGAAAAAAAAATGTCTTGAGTTTTCATATAAAATGCGAAGAAACTTTTCCCCCAACCTGACATGAAAATTGTTAACGAAACGTTCGTGCTAACCTGTTCAATAAAATAGTAAGTTTTTAACTATCAACAGGATCAGAGTAAGTTTTTAATTTAAAAATAAATGACAAAATAATTTGGTGCAGAAAGAAAAAAGAAAACGAATATAATATTTTTAATCATTGTTATCAAAAAAGATCGTGTGGTGGCTATGTAATAAATCTGTCTCATACCATGGGATTCAGCAATCACGAAAAATGCTAAACCAAAAATACAAAGACCAGTGACGGACAGCAGCGCTTCCAATCTGCCTGCCAAGCGTGGTTAGCGTACTTGACTTTCGTACTGGCTTTGTTCCGGCTGGGATTCGAGCCCAGGACCCGCGACGTTCGACGTTTTTGGTTTTCAGGTCTGGTTGTGGTGTGCATGTGAAATATATGTCTGTAAAACGCACCCACGATATCCTGCTGTCCTACTGTGAGGAATCGTTTTTTTAAGACCAAAAATCCGGCCTTCTTTGGCGAGGCCCATGTCCAGCAGTGGACTTTTTTTACTTTACTTTATGATGAAAAGAATTATCCAACAAATTTATAACTAGAGTTTTACTGATGCTCTAATAAATGTAAAAGGCGTCTCGTCTACACTGTGTTTAGTATACATACATACATACATAAGATCACGGCTGTATCCCATAAGGGGTAGTCAGAGACTGGGCACTCACTGCAAAAGCAGATGACTGCCCATCGCCACCATGCGCTGTTGGGTGCACAGTGCAGTTTTATTCCTTACTCGCCTTTTACGAGATCCATTGGATGAGATGGAGTGGTAGTATTCTTTTAACGAGCCGCCACCACACGGCACCTGTTTAGTATAAACCGTTTAAAATAAAAAGCTTTAAGACTGTCATAAGTTATGCGAATTTTAACTCTTGGTTAGTAAAGAGTGAATCTATCCATAATTCAGCAAGTTTTTCCGCACTGAATTAACAACAGAAGCTATCTTAATACATACATACATACATAAGATCACGACTGTATCCCATAAGGGGTAGTCAGAGACTGGGCACTCACTGCAAAAATTTACATTACAATACTAACAAACGAACGAATTGGAACAAAGTCATGTACAAAACTGCCTTTCTTTACTCTTATGATTACTATGAAATAAGCTTTCTCGTTCGTAATTAACGACTGAAACTTTTTTAAACATTTACATTCATAAGAGGCTATTTTTGTTTAAGCTGCGTTTATCTTCATTATTTAAGATTGTATATTGTTTTTAATAACTAGTTTGTCTTGAGCCGTGGGAAATCTAATGAAGCAATTGTGTTGTCAATTTCGAACTACGAAAACTTAAGATGAATTTAAACTCATCCCAAGCATTGCGACACCTAATTAAGCGAAGTCTAGTTATGAATGAGCATTGTATAGTGCCACTATAATGTTGCATATATCGTTTTAATTACATATAAAAAGTTTTGAGGCGTCAGAATGTAACGGTGCAACATTTTGTTACTGCACTCGTAAATATAAACAAGCATTGTCTTTTCGTTACGGCCTAATTGGCCCCGATTTTAAGATAAAATTTAACGCAATATAAATTACAATGTATGCGCTATTCCCATAAACTTTATGAATGGATTGTGTTATTTCTTAATACAATAGTTGTCTATGAAGTGGTTGGGAACTGGTGCTGAATGGCACCCACCAAACAAAAGAAGAGTCCTTAAAAATTGCAAAAGATCTCGGGTTTATCAAATCACAATATGAGTAGCAATTGTTTTCATCTATTTTTAGGACCACATTTTTTGAGATTCATTGCGTTTTAAGTGATGTCTTATCAACATTAATTGGAACCAAACATTCAGACACGCATGATGTACATATTTTTACTGCTAACGATTAAATTGTTAGTAAGATAGCCTATGAGGCTCAGGCGTTGGCTTACGATTTTTAGAGAGAATTTAAAATAACATTTGCTATACACGAACCGTATAACATTTTTTGTGTTTTTAATTATCTTTGCTTTTTACTGTAGATCATTTGTGTGATAGATAAAAGACTATAGATAACAGTATTTTGTCTACAATATGTAGTTTAAAATGAACCATATAACTAATAGCTTACTAAGGTACATTCGTTGGTAAACCGCCTGCCTAGGCGGCGAGTGTACGCAAAAGATTCCTTATAATTCTTTAACGGCGGGTTTTAGGGATTGTTAATATTTTTTTGTTACGTGTATGAGAGAGACATTAGATATTTTTGATTCCGTGAGAGAACGGTCTGATTAAGAATTTCCTCCTTTAATCCATATACTTTCTACCTACTGGAGCTTATGAATTCGAATAAAATCAATTTACCATGATTAATATAAATTTTATAGCATTAATTATTTTAGAATACTCCTCAACCTTAGTATATGGTTTTTTTGAATAATGTCCTCCTCTATGATGACAGGCACGACTAACAAGTCTGTCGTGATATATAGTATTGGTGTCATAAATATTAGCATAAATATATCTCCTCGTTGCCTTCCCGTGTTCGATGTATCGTCTATGTACTGGAGGTGGGATTCCTATACAGAGATCCGTCTAGATAGGTACCACCTCGGGGCCAGGGCCAGTTATTCTGCTGTCAAGCAGTAGAGTGTAAACATTACTCTGTTTCGATCTGAAGGGCAAGAGCTTGTGTAATCACTGGGAATATGTGACTTAAAAACTGATTTCTCAAGGTGATGGCCGCATAAATTATCTTGGTGACACGGCATCTGTTATGGGCAGACATAGCACTTACCATCGGTTGCACTTTTTGCTCGTCTCATCACTTTATCCAATAAGACAGAAACCTTTAGATAAGTACTTAAACAAAACGATTATAAATATACCTAACTTATATTTTACGTCTAATTTAAAATTTAATTACATAATCATTTTCATGATAAATTTATAATAAATACAGCTTAAATACACATTAAAATAAAACTTCACATAATTTAAAAATAATTTGGGAGAAAAAAATCGCGTTACATCACATTTAATCAAAATAATAATAACGACCAGTAAGAACCGATTTCATCGTTAGCTTTGGAAACCGATTTTAATAAAATCACGTTTTACCTAACTGAACTCAAAGGTATAATTTGATCTCGGTTTTCGTCTAACCGCTCTAACATTTCACCAGCTCCATTTTGATCGCGTTTAGGAAACTCGCTATTACTTATTTCGTATTTTGCCACATTGAACAGCCTGATTTTATACACGAAATAAAAATAATTTTGAGTTTACATAGTTGTGCAATTGACAATGACAGTTCTCTGAACGCGTTTAATAGAGCTAAACGTCGGAAATTGGGCATTCAGAATTTGAACGCCGTTTGGCTTTAACTCCGTTCATTTGATGTTAATGAAACACACAGCACACACAACAACAACAATAACAACAGCTAAACGCTTAAACTTCGTTTAGCTTGTTTAGCTGAACGCGTTTAATTTCAACGGTGAATTCCCCCCTTAGTGTAACCACTTCTACGCTGGGGATAGTACGAATACAGGAAATTAATTATTTTATTTAATTCCTTTTTTTATATGTTCAATATTAAAAAAATCCCGTTTGTACCTTGAAAACGTTATTTATTATATTAAAACGTCTCTCTTATATATCTAATATTTCGGTAATATGTCGTTCGGCTTAGTATTTCTTTCTCCATTATATAATTTGTATAACGGATGTGTGTTCGATATTCGTAGAAAATATTCCAATGAATCTGTATGAATCAATGAATAGTTTCGTAACATCGTTTAATTTCTGCAGTGCAATAAAATTTCCATAATATAGACATATAAAAATTAATTTTATAATATCTGTTTGTCTTGTGACGTACATATATGAATAGTATGGTAACTTGTTGAAGTGAAATATCGTTTTTACTTCGCGGCTTAATAATTTTTAATAAATGTTAATGATATACATGTTGATAAGGTAAATAATATTTTGTTTTCAAAGCTAAGTTATAATGTAATAATAATATTTATTTCACTTATTTACGCCGTAACACTAATAAGTATTTTTGCAAAATGTTAATATAATGTTGTACGCATTTTTTATCATAATCATCATTATTTTGATTCATATCATAATCTCATCATACTCATCACTCACCATAGTCCACTGTTGTCTCTCTCTGTAACTCATCTGTAACTCATCATAGTCCACTGTTGAACATAGACCTCCCCCATAGATTGCCACAAAACACATTTATAAATAGTAATAATTTGATTGCGCTGTAATAAGTCCTTAATATTTTAATATTGATTAAACATGAATTTATTTTTAATATTATATAATTCAAAAGTATTAACGCGGCTTTTAAGTTCAGCTATTATGTACAGAAAAACGTTATAAAATGTGTCTTCGTTGCTTCTGAGAAGATAGTCCTTAATGTTATCGTTTTAATGTTCATGGAAACTCTGTCAATATGGATGGATAACAGGTGTGTCACCATAACAGGTGTTATCCATCCATATCCTTTTTAACTAAATAAGGAATTGCCATGCGATTTTCAGGCATTTTTCTTACTCAACTCTTCCAACAACCTCGGGGTGAGACGAGGCGGGATGATGTGATTTAGTGACAATATACCGACGGAAAGGTATTTAAAAGCTATTAAATTATTCATAGTCAAGAAACTTCAGTGTTATTTTTAATATAAATGTGGTAGTATCAACGTTACTTAAGTTTTTAGCGATTACTCGCAAAGAAACATTATAATAATATATATATATATTATTGTTAACTCGTAAGATGACCATTGTAAAAATAAAATCTTTTACTGTTTTATTTAGCTAATTTCCAAGTCTTCATGAGTAAATTTCTCTTAAATCAAAAGGCACACCGGTGAATCCTTAACTGGTATATCTTTCGACGATTCATGTAAACGAGCGGATCACATCATCACGCACACGTGAATTACGTCACATCGAAGAAAGCGTATTTTTATTAATGTTTAATATTAACTACACATTTAATATGCTAATTGTCGAATAAATCATATCTCAAACTCGTTTCGGATATTCTGTTCCTAAATCTATCTATCGATTACATTACAGCAGATGCGTTAACAATTTATCACATATTTTTATATTCATTTTGAAAAGTACTATCTTTTTTTTTGTATTGTAATGAAATGGAGAAGGCATACTGTCTTATATCTTATTTGTTATTCTTTGAAATAAGGATATACATTATTTCATTAACAATAACAAGACTTTTAGTGAAAGTAGACGATTCTCGTTGACAACGGTAATTTGTAGTCAGACCATGTGTGGGAACTCAGTCAATTCAAGTTAGAACATTTTGGTTTGAAATAATACTCCTCACAGTAATTAAATTTCTCTACAATTGAATATAAAGAAAGTTACTTTCGTTGATTAATTTCAAATACATAGACATACAATGATAATTTCAAAACGTCTGTGCACTATTTACTCGTATTTATATTCTTAACTATGTTTTAGCAACATGTATATGTATAAAAGGTTTAGAAACGTGAAATTTTTCAGGTTATTTGAGATATTCACAACACTTTTATTTTACTCAAACATCACAAAAATAAAAAAATAGAATCACTAGTACTCACTGGGCGCATCATGACTGCTGTATGGGGTACACTAGGGCACAATCAACTACGCTGCCGTGGTAGAAAGAACAGTAGAGTCGCCTGCGCACCGGCGTTCGCAACGCTACACCAAACAACACTGCGTCGTACAGCACCCGCACCCTACCGACGCCAATAAGCCCGGTTGTATAAACCTGACATCGAAGAACAAGGATGTTATGATACAGCAGCGAAGGTTTGTTTACAAAGTCGCTCGCACATTAATGGCAATTAATTTTCGTTGTCTATCCAATAACGTTTGTATGTTTTTAGTCGCACATGTACATTCCAATGACAAAATTTAATTAGTTTCGCTACTTACCGTGATTACGTTCTTTGGTAGGCCATTAGCCTGTAACATACCTGATTTAAGATTAAATTATTTATGTCAGAAATTTTTAAATAATTATTATATTCGCAATGGCATAAAGGTAGGGATCGAGGAAGGAATTTTAAACGATAATAATATGTTGCGGTACATTTCGTAGTTTTGCGGTTTCATTACATGATAATCTGTACTATACAACAGAAGAGAAAAAAACTGGCGTAACTGGCACTGGGAAGACACACTTTTCTGAAGAGATCTTCCTCTTATTTTTGATAGGCTTACATAGCCAGTAAAAGTTCTCCTCGCTCGTCTTGGATATATATTTTTAGACATGCACTTAAATTCTCTGGAATTAGATCTTAAAGGCGATGGAATGCAATCTAAAGGTGCTCGCGTGTTATGACATTTTAAGCTAGCTTCTGGCTCTTAGTCCTTATTTATATTAACGAGTTATCACGTCATCTATAACATGTTATATTTATAAAATTTTCATTATAAATCGAAGCAATCAATGCTCCAGTGCGAGTTACTGGACTATTTTTTTGGAGAAAGTGACAAGACTATCAAATCGTTCACCTAATGGTAAGTGCAACGTCTTCCTATAACGAATGCCGTGTCTCCCAGAAAATTCTGTGTGGCACACTGTGGTCGTTACCCTGAGACATCAGCACATACCCATCAATTATTCTGTCTATCAGTGTCCTTTAGACCGAAACACATTAGTAAGACCCACTTTGACTGAATTTTGATTTTTGACCCACACCAACGGTAAGAAAAACTACTAATTTTTCTTTCACTATTATAATTAGAAAAACATCACTTTTTTGTTTTAAGTTTTCCATATTATTCCCATAAAAAGACCCCCTTATTGAAAGAGAATAATGTTTTTGTGGTGAATTTATGTGCTTAACAAACGTTTGCGTAATATTTATTGCTAAATAAAGAAACAAAAGTCGATAAAAAATTGAATGAATGAAGAAGAGGAAACTATAGCAAATGTTACACTTAAATAATCTTTTATTAAAAAAAATATGTGAAAATAACTTGCGTATATATGAATGATAAGAAAAACTTAAGCTCGTGTTAAATATAAGGATGTAATACGAACCAGAAGTCAGACAGAAATCCCACAAACCTACGGTTTTAATTACTGCACATTTGCATAACAACTTGTAGTATTTGTCAATTGACGAAACTTGCATTCAAATGAAAGTCCAGCTTCAGAATGTTTTATGAATTAACGGATATCATTATTACAATAGAACAATATTTACATTGAAAATAAAAAAACTAGTTCGTCGCAAATATCCTGTCATCAACACCTTTTAAAAATCCAATTACAAATTATATTTTTTTACCCCACCATTGATTGTTATAGAAGAATATAAAATTACTACGTTTAACTACCGAGTTACCTCCTCAGTTTTGCGAGTAGTCGATAGCAGCCGACTTGTGGTGGGCTGAAAAGATGATGATGATAGGTCAATATTGTAAGTATTCTAATGTCAATCTATGTTGCTGCTCTAACAGTGGCTCGAGGCGAATCTGAATCCACTAGCACTAGCAATTCCTGGCCATAGACCTGAGCGGTTGGTCTTGCTCGTGGCTCAATTCGACAGGTCGACAATTCCACTAAGAAACCGACAAAAAAACCGTCTATTAGTCACAGTCTCTCCTAACGAATGCATTGATGTTGCACATCATTTGTGCTGTTTTAGTCCCGCGACAGAACTCGCACTCTAAAATGACTCGAATATTGGATATTTTCATGTTTACGTACAACAATGACAGTAAAAACAATTGAAAATCAAACAGTTGAACGTTACCATCATTATGAATTTAGATAATAATGGCTAGTAGTTAAAACCTATAAAATATAGACAATAAATTCAGCATTGTATTCAACGTTTCAACTTTTCATCCGTTATGTCGTAATTACGGAATCCGTCGTCAGCAGAAGCGTTAAAGACAAGCGGTGTTATGCAATGACTTGAAAACGTATATAACGTAATTCTCCAATAACATTCGCCATACCCACATAACACCATCTAGCAGTGTATCTTTTTACGTTAGCTACTTTAATCGTTTCATGGGTCTGATTTAACAAGTCACACTGAATCTTCTGAACGTAATTTATACGTAACATTATTTCTCGCCGCCCTATCGCATCCCGTGGGTAACGTAAAAGTCGATTAAGGGAAAATCAAAATTAAATCAATTAAAAAAAAATGGCCGTCCTAAATTATCCAGAACAGCGACGGGCGCCAGCGTGTAAGGTGCCAACTCGTCTGTCAAATGTGGCAATTCAACAAATCGTCCTAACTAACTTGGTAAAGTCATCGGTGGACTGTTGAGAGGCTTATGATCGTGATTTTTTTATTTACACTAACGTTGATCTTTTCTTTCCTCGAATACTCACACAACTTTGTGGGTGTTGTTGTGGGTGTGGTTGTGGGTGTCGTTAAAGTCAACAGAGGGAAACTTAAGACTAGAAGATGGGTAGCAGCATTTTCCTGGAACATCCCAATAAACAATCTGCGGTCGCCAACCTGCCTGCCAAGCGAGGCAACTATGGCAAAATCCCCCCAAAATGAGAACTACAAACTTTTGTGGCAGTCCTATGTTCAGCAGTGGACTGTTTGCAGGCTGAAATGATGATTATATTATTTCGAGGTTCTCTGTGGAGTTTGATAAGCCTGCTACCAACACTTTCTACTATGTAAAGCCTACATAGTAAACATAGTACTTCCTGTAGTAAAATTAAAACAAAAATAATAGCTAAAATGATCTCTGCGATGAAGTAACACCCTGCCAGAAAATCTGTAAACACTGTAACAAAGTAATTCACCTGCGGATTAAGTTCATCAACAGCAGAGGAAAAGCATGACAGACGATTGGCCCTATTTTAACTTAACTTATATAATTTAAAAGGTCGGTTATAAATAAGCCTATTTTGTTACCATGTATATAATATTGATCATGAAATACAGTATTTTAAAACTAATATTAATCGGCATTCGTTATTAAAAGATAATATTGCCGTATCTTCCTGAATCGTCTAAAGAGTATTCGCAACAACCGGTATTTTAGTTAAAATTTGCGATCGAAACTTGTGAAAAAAACACTCACTAAAGCTTAGAGATAAGAGGTATTTTCCATCTGAGTATATTAAAGCAGAAAATAAAATATCTATTTAAATTATATCAGGAATTAAAAAACTAACTATTCCTATTCAAGAATTTTCTACTTGGTAAATTTAAATTACAGAGATGAAATGTAAAGTGACTTATAAAGCTAATTACTCGTTTATTCTCCCAGCTCTACCATCTCTATCGTTATAGGAAACGAACGAATTTATGCCAAGGTATTAAAATTTTAGTCCCTGCAGATTTTTGACCGGTTTTGAGATAGGTCTAACAATTTTTTTTAATATTGAAAAGTCTACGAGTGTTAAGATAAAACATTTTTTATAAATAATAAACTCTTAATAACGTTGTTCTCAAACATATGTTATGTTTAAAAAAAAGAAATTATAAAGAACAGTAGGATAAAAAACTGGTAATGACCTTATATTATTTTTATACTAAAAGCGATAGTAAAATAGATATAGAATTTGTTTTAGATCACATTAGTTTGAGCTTTAACTATAAATATGCGAGGTTCCTATAAAAGATTTCAACGCAGTCGTAGTTTCATACAACATTAATCGGTTTTTAGCACGAAACAAATTTAACACAAACATTTCAAAGTTAAGATGTAGTTAATAATAATAAGAGATACTTAAATAACAAATATATTATTGTCCAAATAATTGTTGCATATTTACTTATAATTTGAGACTATAGATATTAATAAACTAATTACTCGTCGATTATAAAAAAATATAAAATAAAAAATTGTAATCAACGAGAACGTAAAATTATACAAGCAATTGCAAAGAAATGAAAAATACTTCATATGTATTATTTAAATTAAATATAGGGTTATTAAGACCATTAGATAACAGGTAAGCCTGATTACAAATATCATCACGTCAGACATATACAATGATATAAAATATCAACTAAGCACTATAGAAAAGAAATTTCCGATCTCGATATTATCTAAGATTGAAGAGAAGAAAATGGTAACTGCTTCTTTTTTTTTTAGGACATGTTTAATGATTATCATGATGTTAAGATTAATATAATCTCGTATTTTCTATTTTTATAAGGATAAATCTATTTATACTGTTTCTTTTGTACGTTTTAAATTGTTTTTATTATATTAAACGTAGCGCAAATAAGCAACCGCTAAGCTCTGCAAGCCATTCAGTACTTGAATATAAGCCGTTACCGTATGGTCTAGTGGCCAGAATATCTGACTTCTGCGCCGCTAGTTCCAACCGGGGTCAACATTTGTGCAAAAACACAAATTGTTGGTTTTCGGTTCTGGTTGTTTTGTGATTGTCCCTGTTTCTCTGACATTGTATCCTAGAGTACTTCCGATCTCATCGAATGAGTTACGTCGGACGCGGGCTCTAGATTTGCGCGTACACTTGTGGCACTATAGAAAATAACTTCATATTGTACTATTTGTGTGGCATATAGTTAGTTGTTTGGTGGTTATAAAGTTCAGCACTGCAACTGTCTCTTTTTCTGATATTGCACTCGAAAGGTTTTATCTCTATCTTTTAATCGCTTAGGTTTTATATTTGATATAGGTGAATAAGTATGAACAATATCTTACAATTGCTTAAAAAGGTACGGTTTTCGAATTAATTACCTAACTTGAAATGAATTGTCTATATTAAATAGGGAGAATATTTTAAATAGATACTAAAGCTTAAGAAGATTATTTTAAATAGATACTAAAGCATAAAAATTTTAAGAAGATAACTTAATAAAGAAATCCACATTGTGTACTTCACAAGAAATTACATTTCTACTACACAGTTTCACACTTATTAGTTCCGTTCTGTACTCAGCTACAATCTCGTCAACAACAGTCGCCGTTGGAACATAATGAATGAACATGTTTGTCTGTTTGTGGAGGTCAGAGCGCCGACCGGTCTGTTCACTCCGAACGATGCACGGACTTTCTTTTCCGTGAACTTAAGATATGTTTCTGAACTTCTATACATAGAAATGCTCGTAGACGTAAGCGATTGACAAATATTGCACTTAACTTATTGTTATGTATGTTTGTTGTTAAATAGCGAAGCGATATGAGTACTTGTCGAACTTGTATGTGATTATGCAAACTGCATGCATTAGCTGTTAGTATGTGCGTAAGTAATTTAGTAACATGGCTTTGATTTCGTTTTGTATAATGGAATAGAATTTAACAAGTCCGCGACTTTATTTGCATAGACTTACAGAATTGTCAGTTTAACGACTGGTCATTTTGCTACGAGTCACGGTATTGATTCCCACACGGAACAAATATATCTATGACACACAGATAGTTATGTTCAATTTATTTATGTAAAATCATCCACGAGAAATCGAAGTGTGTTACAACGTTTTTAAACCAACGAGAAGTGCTTACATCTACTCCTTGTTAAAAGCCATCTTTTGGATTACAGTGTCTATTTGTTTCTGTAAGCTTTGTTTCTGTTACTGCTTTTGTATTTAGTAACATAAGTCTACGCCTAGAGTCAAAGTCCCCCTGTCCATCTCTATTTGTAACGAACTTTTTGGCGTCGAGATATAGGATTTTAATTAAATGGTCAAATTTATATGTTATATGAAAGATTTGAATTAATTTATGTGCAGGTTATTATTTTTTAATTATATAAAGTGACGAAACGAGCAAAACGTTCACCTGATGGTAAGTGCAACGTCCGCCCACAACAATTGCTGTGTCACCCAGAATATTTCTGTGCGACACCACACTGCGTCCATCACCTTGAGACATCAGTTCTTAAGTATCAATTGCCCAGTGATTACGCTAGCTCACAGTGCCCTTCATACCGAAACACAGTAATGCTTGAACACTACAGGTAATTTGGAAATATGCATCTTTTGGTTGAATGCATCCGTGTGTTTAAACTAATAATGTTACGCGGGCGGTAAATTAGGGGCACACTCTAAAGGCGAGTGTATTTTTTGATAAGGCAATAATAACTATTTATTATACACTCTTTTTTATCTTGTATGATTGACTTATTTTAAACTAGTCTGTTTACAAATTATTATTTTAACAAATAACAGAACCTTGTATACATGTAGGTAATACTATTCACTTTAAATAACTTCCATTAATTTGCTAATACTCGTAATTTATTATAAAACATTCATTACACATTGTAGAAACAAATGAACCGCCTGACGTCTGATGCTTGATTAGACATTGTGAATACCGTATATTCTATATTCATAGTTACTTATCTAGAGGCAGGCTCTAATCAAATACCATCAAAGTGTACGCAGTACCCTTTGTATTGAATCTCTGATCGAGTGGCCGTAACATGCGTAGTCATTTCCAACGACGCACAGGTTAACTAGGGTCAAATAAAAATAAGTATCTCAAATGCTAATGTTCAACGCATATTGTATGAAGATCTTTCAAAATATCCCAACACAAGAATACAAAAAATATAATAGTCCTAATTATATTCTTCCATTTTAAATTTTGTTAAATAATACCAAAATCATTTTATCTATACTTTCTTATATTTATCGACTAATAATTACAACCTAAGCTTCTACGAGTATAACAACAATTCACGACAAAGTCACAAGCGGCCCCGTCCCTTAAATATTTTAAATCTCGATTTTTGATTATTGAGGACACTTTTATTGAGGTAACGCTAAAACAAATCCTACTTTAACATATCTTTGACGTAATATTAAGAAACATTAACAATTCTTAGATTATATAAGTGAGATATTGATGAGTTTGAACTTATCCGGAATGTATTGATTACCACACCATACAACAGTCAGTATTGTCAGCGCGATGGAGCAACAAATTATTGGAAATAAAGGTGGCACGTCTTCTAACGCAGGTGTTAGTTTTTTTTATCGCTTCGAAGATATTGACTTGATGGGCTTTCTCCACAGACATCATTTACATATACGCAATACGCACATTTCTGTTTGCTTTGACAATTTCACCGTCTTCGTATAGCCAACGTAGTCGCCTAACGACGACAGACGCTTAATTACACGCTTTTTATCCTTTGTTTGTTCGCTTTTAATGTTTATTACCATACGTAATGTTAAGTTGCCGTAAAGTCTTTACGTCATAATGATGGCGTAAATACTTTTGAATACTGAATGGGCATGGTGCTAATGTTTAAATTTGACTACGTGAAGAACCCCTTAATGATTTTCATTAACGCCTCGGTAGGCGTAGTGCCTTCTGCTATACGTACACATAACAAATACAAATAATTGTATGGCCTACAGATAAATGTTCCGGGACTGAGTGTTGGTGTATGTGCAATTTATATCTGTTAACGCGCCCACTATAGAGAATAAATCCTAGAATAAAAAAACAAATTCTTGTGAACGTTACAAAGTTTTTATAACAATACACTTTTTTAAAAGTCATGAGACTAGCAAATCGTTCACCTGATGGTAAGTGCAATGTCTGTCCATAACAAAGGATAAAAAATGTCACCCAGGACATTTCTGTGTGATACCACACTCCGCTCGTCGCCCTGCAACATCAGTACTTGAGTCTCATATGTTATTACATTAATTTTCCGTGCCCTCCAAATTGAAACACAGTAACACGGTAGAATAACTGGCACTGCGAACAACAACAACACGCAAACAACAAGTTGTGTGTTTATATAGTTGGGTTTTTAATAGAAGTTTTGAATTAAACCAAAAATGAAAAATGAAACTATCGGTTACTCAGTTTTGGAGCTGCCTGAAGCCGACTGTAATCTAACGTTTTCGGTCTAGATAGATATTTGGATTCATTGTTGGTAAGGTATTGTTGTATATATATAATTTCGGTGATGTAATTGCTGTTAGCCTTTTTTGGCTTTTACAGCTTCATCGGATACTGTGCTCACGGGCCAGGGGCCCGCGTGCCAGGTTTGGTTTGACCCAAACATAAATAAATAAATAAACTCCTACAAAAACCTCGAAATTCGGACTGTATCGCGTTCGCTGCGTGCTTGCGCGATTTAGAATATCTCAATACGATTTTAAGTCGTCTAATGACCGTCCGAGGGAGGCTGCGGGCCTCCATTCGGACTGTCGACTTGTGTGTCGGTAACTCTGGGCGGTGAGAACCGCCCTGGAACACGGGTGTATCGTGTGTACGCGGTGTGATTGTCGACTGCTGCGCGCCGCTCTCTACGGCGGTCGCGCGTCATGGTGCGTGTTATATTAAAGCTATTAACTGTGTGTACAGTGTAGCCTGGATCGTGACTGACCGTATCGTGGTCAGGGAGTGCTGAGACATCCGTGTCGTCTAGCACGCTTCGCGGGCGACGTTTGCGTTCGGTGGCGTTTCTATCTGTTCGGTAACTTGCTGCTTTAACCACCAGTGGGTTTGGATGAACCGCGGCTTTTTCGAAAAACCGCCGTAGTATTGTTGTAACAATTGCTTGTGGACCTAATAAATAAAGTAAATAAATATAGAAAAGCCTATAGTAAGCTAGCTTACGGCATTCGTTTTAAATTACATACATACATACATACATACAGTCACGCCTCTTTCCCATAGGGGTAGGCAGAGACCACATCTTTCCACTTGCTACGATCCTGACACACATCTTTAGCTTCTTCTACTTTCATTAGCGTTTTCACACACGCTCGTCGGTTGCGGGTACTTTTAACGTGACCTTTCCTCAAAAGTTCACCGATCTGATTGTGATACGTACGCCTAGGTCGACCCTTATCGGCTTTTCCATTCACACTTGCCTCATAAATCTGTTTCGTCAATCTCCTTTCATTCATCCTCTCTACGTGTCCAAACCATCTAAGCATGCCTTTCTCTATCTTTTTCACTACATCTTCAACCACACCGCAACGTTCCCTTATCACGCTGTGTCTCACTTTGTCAATCAGAGTTACTTTAGCTATACTTCTCAAACTTCTCATTTCCACAGCGTTAATCCTACTTTCATGCTTCTTCTGCCAGACCCAGCATTCACTACCATACATAAGTGTGGGGACCAGAACTCCCCTAAGTACTGCCAGTCGTGCCTTTTTAGATACGTTCAGGCTACACATAAAGTTATGCAGAGCCCCATTCACTGGATTTCCTGTCAATACTCTTCTCTCAATATCACAGTCATACTTTCCGTCTCTCGTAAATTTAGAACCCAGGTACACAAACTCTTTCACTTGTTCCACTCTTACTCCTTCAATCAGAACTTTGCAATCCGACATATTTTCTTCTCTTTCAAAAACCATTACTTTCGTCTTATCAGCATTAATTTTCATTCCTTTGCTTTGTAGAGCACCATGCATAATATTAACCATCGCCTGCAACTCCTCCTCCGATGATGCTAATATAACCTGACCATCGGCGTATAGGAGGCATTTGACGGTCAAATCATTCATTCTTAATCCAAACACACTCTCTTTCAAATCTTTTAAGCAATTGTCTATGAATAGGTTAAACAGCCACGGCGAAGCCACCCACCCATCCCTGTCTAACGCCCTTTTCGATGTTAAACCAGTCTGTGTAAGCCCCGTTTACCCTGACACAAGCACTGGAATCCTTATAGAGTGATTTCAGTGCTCGTATCAAGCTGCCGTTCACCCCATACATATGCAATGTCGACCACAATTCAGTCCTCACTACCCTATCATAGGCCTTTTCCAAGTCCACGAATGCGCAATAGACCTTTTGACTTTGAGTCAAGAATTTTTCGGCTATGCTTCGTAAGGAAAAGACCTGATCCATGCATCCCATCCCTCTCCTGAATCCCGCTTGTACATCCCATATCTTCTCTTCAGTTTCATTCATCACTCTCTTAATCAAAACCTTTGCATACAGATTGCCGACGATACTGAGCAAGCTAATGCCTCGGTAGTTTTTGCAGTCTTGCTGCGACCCTTTGCCTTTGTAAAGCGGTACGATAAAGGCCTTACACCAGTCTACTGGTACGTTGCCGCTCCTCCAGCAAAGGTTAAAAAGGCGGTACAGCTGACTAGCTACCACGCCCTGTCCAGCTTTCAGCATCTCAATCGTAATTCTATCATACCCTGCAGCATTTCCCAATTTTGTACTATTCATCGCTTCCACAATCTCTTCCATACTAATATATCTTTCATCGCAACCTTCATTCATGTCCTCGTATATATTCTTTCTCAAATAAGCTTTCGAAATATTCCTTCCATGTCTTTAGAATGATTTCCTCACCTCTCACAATACTTCCATCCTGGTTTCTGATTTTGTCCAGTGGCGAGGTCGTATTTTGACTCCTTCTCTAGTATACAAGTAGATCTTTTTATGGTCAAACATTGTGTTTCTTACCACAAGATTCCACTCCAAACATACTTCAAGCAGACTTTCCCCATTTTCATTCACTCTATCATCGCCGAACCTTCCTACCACACTCTCATATCCATCACGCTTCACTCCCACCCACCCATTTAAATTGCCTAGCATTATGATCCTTTCATTTTTGTTGCATTTGTTCAAAATATCTTTCACGCTATCCTAAAACTCCTGTCTCTCATTTTGGGTTTTTGAAGAGTGGTTCCAACTCGCATCTTGTGGAGCATAAACTGCCAATATAAAGATGCGAGTAAGGCCAACCTTCAACCTCACCCAGAGGAGTCTTGGGCTAACACATTTATAGTCAGTCACACATTCATTCATTCTAGCAGAAAGCACTACACCAACTCCCTGACAGCCTCTACTGGTTTCCGGAACTCCCGACCAATAGGCTGTGTAGGGTCCATGCGTGGTGGTGTCGCATCCTTTCCGCTTGGTATCATTCACACAAAGAACATCAATCCGTCTTTCGCTCATCATCTCGTATACTTCTTCAACTTTATCATTCATACCTCCTCGAACATTCAGCGTAGCAAAGTGGCTATCCGCAGCCCACTTTTCGCCCCCACGGGCAACGAGACGTGACGGGTGGCGAACCACATCGCCGCCATTCTGGTATGAGTCTAAATTCTTACTACCCATTGCGTTCCAACGAGCAGCTAGGGAAAATGCTGTCCACCCAAACAGAGCCCCGCATGCTTGAGTAAGGCTAGCCTTATTCTGGGGTCGCCCGGTCCCAGGGCAGGTCGGCACGCTAACGACTAGGCTCGCCCCTAGCCACGCAGCCATCGGCACGGCAACCATTGGCTTGGCGGAGTGGAAGGGAAAAGGATTAGATAGGAAATGGATTTGGGGTAGGTTATGCGGGAGTTTGAAAAGGAACGATAAGGTGTAGGTTACTACTATCTCGGAAGAAATAGGGGAGACAGCAGTAGCTCGGGAGGCCGGGGTCGCTTACCCGGGTACCACCGTATTTGCCGGACAAGGCAAAACTAGGTTAAGTACTCCCTGGCCCTTTAAATTACAAAGTACTTAATCAACCACAGAGTTCGATCTCCGACGCTAGAGAAAAGATCCACTTTTTCATCACAGTTAGTTAATAATACTTTAAACTTATAGATTTGAAAATCGCGAAGAGACAACTGGATTTTATTAATTTGTATACAATTACTGATAAGTACATGGGGTGCTCCATTTAACGATAATTATTTAATCAAAAACGTTTCATGATTTTTTATGGATCCCATTATCAGAACTTGACCAAATCTGTAGCCCTACGGTACACTGATACCACGGCCTGGGGTGATACATACCTTAGATGGATTTCCGCATAGTAATCCTACCACCAGTAAGCGTAATCACTGGGCATGTGAGACTTAAGAACTAATGTCTCTGGGTGACGGGCGCAGTTATGGGCCGACGTACTTACCATCATGTTGAACGTTTTACTCGTCTCATCACTTTTTTGTATAAAAATACCTCTCAGTTCCCTTCAAACCGAAACACTACTGTTTCACAGCAGAATAACTGGCCCTGGGGTGGTATCTACCTACATCAGATTCGGATAGGAATCCTACCACCGGTAAGGACATCATCGCTTGATGTCACAGGATCTCTACGCTCACTACGATCTAAAGTCTCAGCTGGGGAATGATGTAGTGACATCTATGGCGCCAAATGAGAAGCTCAAGAAATATCTCATACGTCCATAACCGCGCTATTAGTTTCTGAAATGCAAACTATATATACAACATTAACTTATAGGAGGAGATGTCCTCCCCATATCAGACCACCCGATCTGGCGGGTCGCTATACTTTTTGGCTATATTTTACGCCAAACACCATTACCTGGAACAATTATTAGTACTTCATAAAAATGTCATACAATTCCCTTACACTACGACCCGCAGTTTAAAAGGCAATTGCTTAGCCAAAGCGATATTATCTTTAGCAATTAAGTTATAGCCGTTATATAAGCTCGGACAGAAATATTTATTTTGTCTATTGATATTTCTTAAATCAAATAGAAGGCCTTATAACTTTTACGTAATTACCACTTGAATAGAATAAACAGTGATAAAATCGGAAAACCTTTTTTTCGCAATGAGACTAATTGGTTGCTCCATTCCATTCTCAAATATCGGTAATGTGTATATGAATATAAGCGTGGGACAAACGTGTGGACTAATAAAGCCCGTTCACTTGTAACGGTAGTGAGAAGCTACGTATGCTGATGGTATCATCAATCAACGAGTGAGATTAGAGTATCACCCGGCTGGAATTTTTTAATGATAAAATCGATGTGGTGATGACATTAAAAATAATGGTATGGCAACATAGATGCAGGACGGCGAGAGGTGTAGAGTTGCTTAAATTGAACTACTTTTTTATTGGATTAAGTGACGAAACGAGCAAAACGTTTTGAGGTTAAGTGCAACGTTTGCCCATAACAAATGCGGTGTCACCCAGAACATTTTTGTGTAATACCACACTGCGCCCGTCACCTTGAGACATCAGTTCTTAAGTCTCATATGCCCGGTGCTTACACAACTCACAGTGCCCTTCAAACCGAAACACAGTTATGTTTGCACTCTACTGCCTCACGGCTGAATAACTGCCTTGGGGTGGTACTTACCAAGACGGATGCCTGCATAGGAATCGTGCAACCATCATCATCATCATCATCACCATTTCAGCCTATTACTAGTCCACTGCTGAACGCAGGCTTCGCTCATAGATTGCCTCAACAGTTTGTAGCTCTCATTTTAGGGAATTTTGCCATAGTTGCCACACTTGGCAGGCGAGTTGGCAACCGCAGTGCAGCTGTCCATTCCCTGGTTTTCATTTTCCCTCTGTCGACTTTTACGACACCCACGGGATAAGACGAGGTGGTAGATTCTCTTTACCCGCCACCACACTTTGTATTTTTGTATCAAAACTGTAATTATTCAGTAGTTTTCCATTTTACTGTTACTTAAAATCACTAAAAAATAACAGTGTATAACTGTCCCACTGCTCAGGCCTCCTCTTATTTTTGAGTTACGGAGCCGGGAATATCCCGCCACGCTGCTCCAATGCGTTTAAGTTATAATTAAATTAAACCAGTAACTGTTGCGATTCCTTCAATTAACAACCCTTAAAACATTAAACTAATATAAATCTTTTAATTACTTAACATTTTAATGCGATCGCTCAAATTACCGTCATGCTCATTGCTTCATAGTCATTATCAGTGGAGTTGGCCGGTGGGCCATCGGAATGTGTTGCTCAAGCATGGTCGCAGCATAGCATACAATTCAAGGACAACGGGACTTCAGCGCTGCGGTAACACGCGCTAATGAAAATGCTCTCAGTTGTTTTATGAGTTTCAATGACCTTAGTCATGAGCAAAATACTGAGTAGTTAATAATGCGTTTGTTTTTATCTAAACCAAATTAATTTCTGTACTCTGTAAGCTTGTTGTTTAAACAGGCTTGGTTGGCGTAAAGCCCTTTGGCTTCTGCGCCGCCGATCGCGGGTTTGAATCTAGCATGGAACAAATATTTGTGTGGTCTACAGATTGTTATTCCGGGTCTGGGTGTTTGTGCATTTGGATTTTTGTATATATCTGTAAAACGCAGTCATGACACTGGAGAAATCCTACTATGAGGAACCGTTTAAAAAAATAGGAAAAAAGTATTGTTATGAAAATATTTATATTGTTGCCCAGTGCCAGCTCTTTATGGACTAGAATTGCACAAGGGTAGAAAAAATGCAGTGAATTACATTAAAATTACCGATGCCTGAAAACTAATAATACACAATAACATGCAAGAGTAACTTTCGGAGGAAAACCAAACTTTCACATTTTTTACCATGTTTAGATGTCTGAATTAAAGCATTCCTTTGTAGCCTTCGTAATTTACATGAAAGTTTTATTTTGATAATAAATAACTATGTTTTGTAATGAAACAAAAATATTCGGTCTTTTTTAATTTATTACATTTTATAATCATTGCTGAAGAGATGCTTTTTTTTGTTTTTTTTTTAAAGGGACAAACAAGCAAGTGGCTCTCGTAGGTCGTATGTGGCAGAAAATTTGTGGCAAAGCGCACAGTGGTGGAATGCCAAGCATCCACGCGATGTTTAGGTAATTTTGTGTTATGCTGCAAACTGCGGTTGTAGTACTTAGCAGCTTGTAGTGTTTACCACGGGGAGTGTCCCGTGGTAAACACGATAAAAATGCAAAGAGACGGAGCGCCTCTTTGCGAGGCCAGCGTTTGAGCCGATCGGAAAGAACTTGGTCGTCGACGATTCGAGCCCCTCTTCGGTCAATTGAAAGAGCTGACGCTGGAATGCCCCCACTCAGACATGATAAATATATTCCACGTGAAGCCGAACTTACGCCTTGTAAATTTGCAAGTAATGGGCCAGCGTGACACAATGTCCTAAGCTTTTTAGAGACCAATTTTGGCTTTCCTTTCCAGGTAAGCTCCGAACAGAACGTCAATTCATATGTCAACGATTCCGATACTAGCTGAGGCAAAAATATTCACGGAGGGGTCTAAACGAAGGGAAATGACGAAGGGTTTTTTTTAGCGCTAAACTCGCAAACGTGTGTCTTCTTAGAGGTTGAATTGGACTAAATTCAGTCTACCCCTTTCGTCTGTATTGAGATTTTGTCTAACAAAAGTCTGAAGTCGTTCAGACACAAGTTTGTAAGATAATCTGTAAATGTAACAGGCCTCCTTTCTCTTTGAAAGAGGTTTCAAGTCAGGGTTAGTCCGCCGCACTCTCATTACGGGATGACAGATTTTAAATGTTCTTAAAAATATTGCATAGATATGCAGGTTTTCATACAATGTTTTCCTTCACTGTCGAGTTCGTGGTAAAATTATAGTAAATTTAAGTAATACGGTAAATTAAAGACGAGTGCCGGGCCCCTGAGTCCCAAAAACTTTATCCTACGTTGAAATACATTAACAAATATATTTCACATCTTCAATTAATACTATACGTTGTTAAGAGGTAAAACAGAATATTTATGACAACGAGTTAACATAAAGTGTGGTGAAAGAGTATTTAAATTAAGCAATACATAAAAATGTTGACGATTAAATTCGACTACATCGTAGCTATATTACTTACAATACGTTATTCTTAATGGCTGAACATGTTCTTAGATTCCCTAAATTTATTGGAGTACAAGACAAATTTATGACTTCAGAAAGTAATAAAATAAATAATTTTAAGTTGTTTTTATTTATAGCGTAGCTAATGCGTACGCATATGTGTAGTTGTAAATACTATTACTGAGGGTAGCTTTTAAGTGTTTTATAAAACAACAATAAATCATATATATTGTTATTTTTTGCAACGTCATCTTCTGGTGGTATATCTTAGGTCTCTCCTAGTAACTACACTGCATCAGTAACTACAAAAAAATTTAAGTTCTTTCAATTTTGCATACAGCGTCTTTTAACTAACAAACTTGTCACTTCCTGCGTTGTGCTTCTAATAAGATACACTTAGTCTTTGATTATAAAATGTGTAGCCGCTAGATGTCCGGCGGAGTAGAACGTCGTTTCCCGCAGGGCGAAAAGTGGGCTAAGTGAATGGCCCCTTATATGATGAAAACGCGTGACTGTATGTATGTATTAAAATTTCACCATAAAGTCACTCAGGGTACGAAAATTTATTATAGATCTTGAGAATTGTTCTGCAACAGCTTGTAAAAAGCTCATTTCTAGAAACTGGCCTCTCCCAAACTCGGAGGATTACCGTGATCGCCATGTTTGGCAGGTGGATTGCTGATCACAGTGCCAGACACACCTCGCATATCAGACGCTACTTCCCGTCTCAAGCCTGGCAAATTAAGTGTGGCACAATTGAGATTGTTATTCATCGGATGACAAGCGATTTTTCTGGCATTTCCCTTAGTCGATTTTTAGGACACCCTTGGTATGAAATGGGGGAAGATTTGAAATCGAAAAACAGTATTAACAAAAGAATAATAATATACAAAAAACTACGAAAAACTTTATTCTTTAATATTTTGCCGTATTTAATATTAACATCAATTTATTAACTTATTCCTAAATGTTGAACTAATATAATTATACTTTAGCTACATTTAGTTTCTTTAAAGAATAAAGTGATGAGACGAGCAAATCGCACTGCAGTGGTACCTACTTAGACGGATTCCTGCTTAGGAAACCTATAACCTGTTAGATTCTTAGTAGAAAGTTTTCTCTTGGATTTAGACAAAAATGTTAACTATAAACAAAACGGTACTCAAGCAGTAGTGTGGATTCCTGCTGCATTTCTGTATTACTTGTTTAGTTACACGGCACATTGTCTAATGGTGGCACATACAATAACTGCGCGAGATTTTTCCTAGCATAGCGTCCGCGTTGCTGCGGCGCGCCGTGCCCCGGCCGTCCCCACAGAGTCGACCAAGTAGCGTGGTGTCGTATTACGCTCTCAGCTGAAGCTCGCCGGCTTTCCTGACAAGACATTTTTTAAAGTTCTTATTTCTTATTTGCTAATTATTTCCTATTTTTGAACACCGCTATTTAAGCCAACCTTGTTAATGAAGACTCCCGAAACAAGAAATGTGTACAATACTATCAGTGTTTTATTTTTTGCACGCTATAAAATATTTATACCCTACTATTAATGTACGATTGCAACATTGTAATAAAAAAATATCTCATGGAAATATAAAAACAGGCACATTTTAGAGGCAACATCTTTCCACTTGCTACGATCCTGACTTGACACATCTTCTTGACTTCATCTACTTTCATGAGTGGCAACTTTGTACCGGCAAACGCAATGTAGGACGACACTCCACTAGATAGAACGACAGCCTGCACGATTTTGCGGAAAGTCAATGGATGCAGGATTTAGGACCGTGTTTTATTGCAATCTATAGGTGGCTCAGGGGCTAGGCGCTTTCGATTTCGCTCAAATCGCTTTAAATTTCATAGTACGCGAGTGACCTGGGTTCGATTCCCGATGCCGGCAGCACTAAAATTGTTAATTACAATTTGAAGTGCTGATTTACCACGTGCTCGGCGATGAAGGAAAACATCGTGAGAAAACCTGCATGTCTGAGAAATAAAAAAAATATTTCGAAGACATGTGCAGTCCGCCAACCCGCATTGGAGCAGCGTGGCGGTTTCTTCCTAGCTCCAAAACCCTCTCAGAAATGAGAGGAGGCCTGTGCTCAGCAGTGGGACATTTATAGGCTGAAACTTTACTTTACTTTACTATAGGGACCACTTACAGCATATCTTGTGTCAACAGCTTGTGATGGGCTGAAGTGAGAAGTTTATATTGACTCAACAACAAATTAAAAAAGAATATGAAATATTACTGAACTTAACCTTAAATCTAACATTTACAATAGAAAAAACAATTAATTACGCTACTTTGAATCTAAAAAACAATTATTGCTTAGGAATTCCAAAATTAAATAACCGAATAATAATAATAATATTAGCTAAGAGGCTCCAAATAACAAAATCGAAAGTAAATAATACAGCTATTTCTTTAAAACTAACCTGTTTTTGCTCATATTTTACTCGCACTTGATGTTTTAACTGTCTCAGATAATCTACATCGAGCATTTCGCGCCATCTAAAAAAAATTATAAATTTAGTATGAATTCACCTTTCTACTTTTTTTTTTTTTTTTTTTTTTAGGACTGATGGTCACCCGAAGGCTTTTACAGCTTTCGCTGGATTGAAATATTCGGTGGCATAGCGCTGAGGGCGCTTAGCCGAAACCTTTATTTATGGATGACTGGCGCAAGGGCCCCCCGAGAGGGGACCTCGGCTTGGACCGTCATCCTGTTCGCGAGAGTAACAGACTCGAGGGTGCCCAAGGGGGCCGGTCTCGGCTCGGTCAGTTACTGCAATCGGGAGGGCAATATTACTACTACTATAATTATTAATACCATGATTATTATTAGATAAGTTTACCACCAATTCGGAATGCGTTTCCGCTGGAGAAGAAATGGCGCAAGAAACTCCAGCGACGCTTCTGTTTATGACACTACTGCTAGGGGAAAACCGGCCTGAGATGCGGCGGTATCGCGAATAACTTTGTCTGATACGCCCACGCCGACGACGGGGGCGGTATGATGGTGATAATGGGTGTTTGTGTAGTGTTGAGTAGAGCGCTTGGGCAATAGTGGTCGCGTCGTCAGGGTCCTCGAGGACGTGCCTCGGTCTCCTTTTTCCGCGGGTCGAGTTTTGGTGTATCGCGAGGGGGTTGTAAGTGGCGGCACTGACAACCAGTGGGTTGGGGTGCGTGGCGGCAGAGTCGAAGTATCGGCGAGAGGCCAACTTTAGATATTGGGCTATGGTAGGAAGCCCTAAATCGATATGAAGGTTAGCATTACGCACGAACCACGGTGCTCCCGTGGCTTTACGCATGAATCGATTTTGTATTACCTGAAGTCGGTGAATTTGACGCGGGGAGGCATGCGCAAATACGGGGCTTGCGTATGTCATAATTGGCCGAATACAGGCTTTGTAAAGTGTAATTTTATTACGTAGGGACATTTTGCTATTTTTATTTAGTAACGGATGTAATCGACCGAGGACGAACGCCGCTCGGTTCCTTACTCGGTTAATATGTGGACCGAAGCTGAGTCTCGAGTCTAATAGGACGCCTAGGTATTTGACTGTCTTTTCCCAGGGGATTGGACGATCGAATAACTCTATGGTGGGGAGATGCTGCGTTATGCGCCGCGAGAAGTACATGGCTGCACTTTTGATTGGGTTGACCTCGATCCTCCATTTCCGAAACCAGTTCCCGAGGGTTCGGGCTGCGGATTGGAGACGTTTAGCGATAGTGTCTGGATTACGTCCAGACACATATAGGCAGGTATCATCTGCGAAGAGGGCGAGTTCGACGCCGCTGGTGTGCGGTATGTCGTTCGTGAAAAGGGTGTAGAGCACGGGACCTAGGACTGAGCCTTGTGGTACGCCGGCTAGGATGGGATGTGATTCGGATCGCACCCCCTCGACGCGGTAGCGGAAGGTTCGACTGCGTAAGAAATCTCGTATGATGAGTACGAGGCGATCCGGCACACCGAGTCCATATAACTTGTATATGAGCCCGTTGTGCCAGACCTTGTCGAACGCTTTCGCCACGTCGAAGAAGAGCGCTCCGGTATGAAGCCCGCGTATGAAGCGGGATTGAATGTGCTCCGTTATGCGGTGCACCTGCTGGGTACATGAGTGTTTGGCACGGAATCCAAACTGCTCGTGGATGGGGGTCCCTCGAGACTGCATGAAGTCTCTTAAGCGGGCGAGAAGTAGGCGTTCGTATATCTTGCCTAAGGCCTTGAGGAGGCTTATAGGCCGATATGCGGTGGGATCGGACGGGTGTTTAGAGGGCTTTAGAATCCCTACGACCTCTTCTTCTTTCCAGGTGTTCGGAAAGATTGTGTTGGCCAGAGCTGCGTTGTAGATTAATACCAATAGCTGAATGATGGTAGTAGGCAGGAGCTTAACTACTTTGTTAGTGATACCATCGGGACCGGGAGATTTCCTCGGACGGAGGTTTTTAATAATAGACTCTACTTCGGTGCTGTTAACCGGCGGTATGGAGTCGCGGAGCGGTTGAGAAGCCCTCCGATCGACCTCGCTGTCGACTAACGCGACGTGGGCGGAGTCGACCGGTAAGGTGCTTGGGGAGCATTGAGATTTTAGGCTGTCAGCTAGACATTCTGCCTTTTCTTCGTCTAGGAAGGCAGGCGGTTGGTTGGGTCGTACTAAAGGGGGCATTGAACGGGATGTGCCTCCTTTTAGTGATTTTGGAAGTCGCCAGAAGGCGAGGTGAGACGGTTCGATGTTAATGAGACTGTTATCCCACCGATCGTTACTGAGCTCCTGCATACGTATTCGGACCTCACGTTGCAGGGTGCGTAGTGTTGTTCTATTGCTGACGGTAGGATATAAGTCGTGAACGCGAGTGGCTGCGTTCTTGCGCCTCATTAGGTCTCTAATGTCGTTAGGCAGGATCCAGCGGTGGTCGTCCGCCACTGGGACCTGTCTCGAGGAATCCTCGGCGACAGTTTGGATGTGCCTAGTGAGTGCATGAGCCGCAAGGTTCGTGTCACTGACTGAATTGATGGTGGATGGAATCGCATCAAGGTGCGGAGAAGTTTGCTTAAGTTTTTCGGCTAGCTTTTGCCAGTCGACTACTGTTTTTTTGGGTGGTGAGGCTTGGACGGAAGGTCCTAGCCGAAGTAGAACGGGGCGGTGATCAGATGTTAGTTCGTGGATCACCTCTATATCGCGGATGGCGAGATTTATGTTGCTAAGGATGGCTATGTCAAGCACATCCGGCGTCTGTCCCAGTGTATGCGGGAAGTGGGTCGGTATTGTAGGCGCCAGGACGTCGAAGTCGAGGAGGTCGACTAGCGAGTCTAGGGCCACCCCACGCGGGTTGGTTGTTATTGAGTTCCACCGGGTGTGCTTGCTATTAAAGTCACCGGCAAGGATAGTTGAGCTCCCGAGGGAGAGAAGTGCTTCGAAGTCGCTGCGTGTGATTTTGGCGTCATTTCTACATGGTAAGTAGACAGACGCGATAGTAATGGGAGTAGACAGACGCGATAGTAATGGGAGACGCGATAGTAATGGGAGACGCGATAGTAATGGGAGACGCGATAGTGATGGGCGACACCTTTCTACTAACAAATAATTTAGTATACGGGCACACATCAGCGGTACATTGTCGTGTGGGTGAATCCTGGCGCAATAGAAAGCTTTATCATGTTTATAAGCTTGCAACGGTTTACTTTTTAAACTACTGATCATACTTCAGTTATTATTTCTGCTATGTTATCATGCACAGTATAGTCACACTGCAGATCAGGAAAATACTGGCTGTAGCACAAAAGTGAGCCTGTGTGATAGGGATAGCGTCACGCTCTAAATTAATCCTAGCGTGAGATACATAGAACAATCTTCGCGTTTGTGCAATGTTTAGCAAAGGTCGCGGTGAGAGTAAAATTTCGTGCAGCGTTTTCGTGCAACGTTTCTGTTATTCTTAATAAATATTTATCGATTAATTAATAATGGTTAGATACTGAGCAGTTCTTTTACATTTGTAATATTTTTGTTAATTCATGTTTATTTATTTTTATTTTAATCAAATTTGTAATATTATAAATTTGATTAATTTATATATATTATATATATATAAATTAGTTTCACTTCTGTCACGTGTACTGAGTTGCACGCGCTCCTTTATTAGCATCATCACACTTATAGTAAAGTGATTATAAAACTACGAAAGTTATCGTATGGCTTTTCTGTATTGTTTTCGTTCTGCTAGTATACTAAACGCAATTAAACAAAATCAAATGTTTAAAAAAATCTTTATGTATGTATACAATCTATACATGCATATAGATTTGATTGTGTTTATGTCCTTCACATATATACAATGCAATTTTTACTGTTTAATACAAATTATAGACAAATATACAATTATATCTAATTAATTTAAATATTTTTTGTGGAATGCCTATATGTGTAGCTAATCATAATAATAAATATATCGATTGTTTATCGAATGATAGATTGACTGTTTTAGAAAATAATCCCAAACAATCTGTCTTAAACCGGGGATTATCTAAACTAAAGGACAAGTGTTTTACGCAATTTTACTTTCATGCTAATTATTAAACATACTCGTTGTTCGTTGCTATACCTAAAATCGCCAAAGGGCTAATAAACATACATCTCCACGTAACACAGGCCACACAACGAAAGCTGTCAATGACGTAATGCAACTTCACTCAGAACGATGACCGTCATTGGATATTCTAGAATTCAGGGCTTGTTCTTCTTACGTACACAAAAAAATTGTGAACGTGCGCATGTGTATGTGCAGCCCACGTACATAGTACAATTGTTCGAATAATGTAAATAACGAATCATTGTTGACGTCCAACCACGATAACAAGAGAGTGATTTATTTAAAAGTCAAACCAATATTAAACTGACTGATATTCCCGATACATCATACAAACGTTTCTTTTGACTTAGTATAATGGGTTCATTTAGTGTGTTATAGTTTTTTTAAACAGAACGACAGCAAACTCGTACAGTGTATGAATATCGAAGACTTTTAATATAACAAATGCTAATAAATGTGTCAAATTTAACTTCTCTATTACATGTATGGTTTCCATAAGAAAGTAACAACCTATTACTGTTCAAGAAGTTCTTTAGACCCGGACAATGGTTGCCTTAGGTAAAGGGGTATCTAATAACAATATGTACTTAATTATATAAATTTATACGTACATTATGTTTGTTTTACAACTTAAAAACCTTTTAACAAAAAAAAACCTCTAGTTCTTTGTTTACATAATAAATACTACAATAAAGGTGATTAATGTTCTTTTTGAAATATTAAAGTGAATATGCGTAACCTTTATTGACGTGCACGAGATTAAGATCTTAACGAAGACGCTCGAGGAAAAATCCGTTTACACAAGCCTGTGGAACCTATTAGGAGTTAAGTGATAAATGCACATTTACATTATGACCCCCGAACCTTTGCGTGTTTTGAATTTTTGAATTCTTAAGTAGAAAGTCGCAACTTTTATTTGTTGCGAAAATTACAAATTTTATAGTCCAATAACACATACCATGCCAATAATTTATACGTCTATACGTTTCGTTTATACATAAAAACCGATATTGTAATTATTATTACATTTTAAAGTTGTAATCTACAAAAATATATTAAGTAAATAAGTTTTAATAATTAAAGCATTTTATTAATCAAATATAGGCAAATAATTATGTAATGTATTTAAAATAAAAAAGTTTTACAGCCTTTTAAGCATGCTAAGAAAGGTCAACTGCCACGACCTCGTGATTAAATACGATTATTCATTTACGCGTTACGCGTATACGGAATAAAGCGCAATGTGATGCAAGAGAAGTTTTTCGCAATCCTAGCAAGATTTAAGTTGCTTATAGCTCCGCGACAAAGGATAATCGTCTTTTGTGACTTTGTCAATCTATTGTGTACAAATCGATTTAATACGCACTGACAAGACTGCTCTGGAGGTCGTGTGACGTCACTAGATGGTAGAGTTCGGGCGCCTCTACGCCTGCGTCGAGCTAAAAGTGGTACAAGCTCTATGCCTCCTGTCAATCTGAGTATTGTGTCTTCCGGGGTTAGTTTCGTATCTATTATACCATTTACATACGCATTGTTCATTTCTTCATCCATTACGATATTTGACATACGTTTTCCATTAAGCAACCGTTTCACTTTACTCTTTCTAGGAGCCGTTTTTGATTTATCATTATTACCATTGGAGTGACTAGATTCTCTTAATGTGTGATCACCTTCATCCTTGCTTTTGCTTATATTCCCCCCATTATCACTTAAATTTATCTTTGTCGTAATATCTGGTAGTTTTTCAATACTAGAAGACTTAATGTTTTTTTTATCAGACAATCCTTGGTTTTTTAAATCATCATCTTTCTTTACTTCAGGCAAAGTCAGCGAAGATCTTTTATGGCGTTTATGTTCCTCTTTTAGTTTGTCAAAAATTTCATTATTGGTCCATCCCTGAAATCAGAGAAGTCTTAAAATTTTAACTTAGATTAGAAATAAACACCAAAGAAAGTACTAAAAATATTAGGAGTACCATAGACTTAGAGAAATTTAGTCCTATATTTCGAGGATTTCTCCAAATTGTACCTCCAGGTCCAGGTTTTCCCCAAGGGCCGTTCATAGTATGCTAAAATAAATAAAAAATATAAATCTGGAATATCACTATAATAATGTTATGGAAGATAAATTACCATTTTACGCTCATACTCCAAATTGCGCCTCATTTCATCTGTAATAGCTTTCTTTCTCTTATCGACCATTTCATCTGAAAATTTTAGACATTTAATGAAAGATAAATATTTTATGATTTTATAACATTACAATTTATAAAATGTGTTGTCCTATAACCAATCACCGTCATTAATACAAATATTGACCACGGCGACCCATAAATGAGGTATCACTTAGAAGATTACTTTCAAAATACGTTTTTGGTTGCCTTAATGAATAAAATAAAATTTAACAAGAGCACTGAAAATATTCGATGTTCCAAATTAGTATGTTCTTGATTACTTGATTCGGCATCTCATGTGTTAATAATCCGTTGTGAATATCTGTGCAACATTGCAAGTAAGCATCATTTATTTAGCTGTTACTACAGTGCAGTTCAGTAGTACAATAAAAATAAGTAAGATAATAAATTGGAATATTAAAGTGAATTTTTTTTGAAGAATAAATTAATTAATAATAAAAAAACTCCAGTAAATTAAAAAAGTCGGTTAATGCGGATTTTACTTGTGATGGTGATGTCGTGTAACTTGTACACTGTTGCACTATTTTAGTGCAAGACACACTCATGGACCGATACTTGTACATACATTAAAACTCCATAACAATTTTTGCATTACGTTACACAATAATCCTTGTGTTGGGTATTTGAATAAGGAGTCGCAGTAAGCGAAACATAAAATTATTTCATTCCACTCGAAAGAAGTGAAGTACTTTGGCGCCAACTCGAAAAGTGGCGGTTGTGTCTTTATTGAATTTTGTAATTTCTATGTAATTTTTTTTTTATAGGAGAGGGGGCAAACGAGCAAGTGGCTCACCTGATGGTAAGTGATCACCACCGCCCATGAACAACCGCAACACCAGAGGAATCGCGGGTGCGTTGCCGGCCTTTGAGGAAGGAATAGGCTCTTTTCTTAAAGGTCCCTAAGTCGTATCGGTCCGGAAAAATCGCCGGCGGCAGCCGATTCCATAAAGTGGTAGTACGTGGCAGAAAATTCCGCGAAAAACGCACTGTGGTGGAATGCCAACCATCCAGGTGGTGACGACGGAATTTTAACTTTTGATGTTTAATATTCATAGCTTATATTCTATAGTGCTCGTGAAACTGTAGTGATTGGGTAATTCAATAGAAGGTCAAAATTGTGCTCTTCTTTTTTTTCAGCAGTCCAGAAACTTTTGTAAAAGTCCAGTATCACTTTACTGACGATCGAAGCGATATCTTTGTTATAATTAAAATATTTCTCGACATTGGCAAAAATGGCTCAATTCGGTATCTAATTGCCAGGATCAAAAAAAGAAGAAGAAGAACCCAAAATATTTGTAATATTTTATGATTTTTAAAGAACATGCACATGTGGTGTCAGCTAAAGAGAATCTACCACCCCATCTCATCCCGTGGGCGGCGTAAAAGTCGACAGAGGGAAATTTGAAACCAGAAGATGGGCAGCAGCATCTTCCCCGAACATCTGAATAAGTAAACTGCAATTGTCAACCCGCCTGCCAAGCATGGCAAATATGGCAAAATCCCCCCAAAATTACAGCTACAAACTTTTGTGACAATATATGGGGGAGGTCTATGATCAACAGTGAACAGATGATTAACATTATTCCGTACAAAAATCTTTTACATGACTTTAGCTCTAATATGTTGGTAAATAACGTAAGCTAGCATAAGAATAAGAATACAGCCTAACAGCTTAGCATTCTTATCCTAGTATTATATGAAAACCCGTGAAGTATTAAAGAATGGCATATCGATAAATTGTACTCTGAAATATCAGTTATTTAATCTACATTTTTTTATGGTTTATTATTCTAACAGTGCTGCTATCTAGACTGTGCGTACGCTGCGCCCGAATCTATGGATATATAATCTACATAAGTTATAAAGAGAAACTTATGTATTGTGTTGGTATTGGATGAATAAAGCGAGTGTATATTTATTGTTTTGGAGGTCTGAGCAAGAGAACCTAAAATTTCCTTATATATTTTCTGCTGATCAGTAGTCTGTTTGTATCGTATGTCATTTTCGACGGAACGACGTAATTGCTCAGCAAAGAGCAACTGAGGATCTTCTCGCAGACGTAATGGTATGCGCCCATATCGTTTTCTTGGCGACGACCAGTGTTGCCATCCCTCATATGTTGAGATGCCCTGAAAAAATAGTCTACATATTTATGTTCACTATAAGACCTAGATACGTTTGTTTCAACAAAAACAGAATATTAATTGCATTTCTTGTAGTATCAGCATGTAAATGCAATTCCTGTGGTAAATTAATAACATAAAAAGTACCAACTTTTGTTCAATTAAATTTTATAAACATCCAGAACTTTTTCATGTATTTTACTGAGTAAAACGTATCAATAGTAACAGTTTATACATACGCCTTGTGTTCCTGTTCTTATTACATCACACTCGGTGTGTAAAGTACGAGTTAGCTATAATTATTATTAATAATAAACAGGTACATACCAGCTATCCACGATCCGTGGTAGCTCAGGGGCCTGGTGCTCGCCTTTAATTTCATAGTAAGCGAGTAACCTGGGTTCGATCCCCGGTGCCAGCACCTCTAAAATTGTTCTACAATTTTAAGTGCTGATTTACCACGTGCTTAGCGGTGAAGGAAAACATCGTGAGGAAACCTGCATGTCCGAGGAATAGAAATATTTCGAAGACATGTGAAGTCCGCCAACCCGCATTGGAGCAGCGTGGCGGATTCTTCCTAGCTCCTAAAACCCTCTCAGAAATGAGAGGAGGCCTGTGCTCAGCAGTGGGACATTTATAGGCTGAAACTTTTACTTTTAGGTACATACCTGCACCCACACCTACATAGGTGTGAGTGCCTTACCGGAATTTTAATTTAAACGACCAATAAAACAGAGACAGTAAAATTAATAACAAAAAAGTAAAATTTCTTGATATTTAACGTCTTTCATATAAACATTTCAATTTAGTATGATAAAAGGCGAATGTAACCAATAGTATATCAGCATATTTTATTTTTTGCTCTCAAAGAACGTCACACCACAAAAGGTCTTAAAACAAGAGGAAAATATTTTAAATCGTATCAAATTACACCTTACACAACGCCATTCGATTTATTTTAATTGACTAAAGGTCGCGCCATTTAAACTCTTAATGTCGCAATAACTGACAGTTACCATGTAATAAATTCTTTCTCGCCCTACACATGAACAAGGAAAACATTTCATCACCCTACGCCTGGAATGCATTATTGGCACACTTTTTTATCAACCTAATTACGTTATTAATTGATATCCTACTTTAAAGACACGTAGTGATTTTTTACACTTACACTTTAAAGTCCCTTATACAGATTTACTGAAAATGTTACATAGTGTATATGTTGACTGTTAATAATTTTTTTAAAAAAACGTTGACGATACAGCTTTCGAATACAGTTCAAAAATAATTCGACGAATCGAATAGGAATTAAAAAAAAATAATTTTAAAACGACACTTTTCACTAGGATTTCTCCTGTATGGTGTGTACTTTTCACTGACTAAAAATTCACATACACAACACACACAACGAAAATCAACAATTAGTGTTTTGCACGAACGGCTTGATTCGAACACAGGGCATGCGGCGTAGAAGTCAAGTACCCTGACCCAGACCTAGGCCACGAGGTGGTCAAAATATTTTTTTTTCATGTGTTTTGCTAGACATCTCGAGATTTGTTTTTCTTTGTTCCAAAAAGTTGTAACGATATCTACGTCGCCACATGAGAAGCTCAAGAAATATTCCATACGTCCATAATCGAGATGCGAACTACTCGTATATATACAACATCTAAAATATATTACTAGTTGGAGGAGAAATCCTACTCTTTTCCTTTGCAATATTACCACGCCAAAAGGTTTCCAATATCCAATAGCGTTACTATACCATAGGGGCCAATGGTAAATTTATCGGAATGTGCCCTTCCTCAATTAATCTAATCAAGTAAAGAAGCTCACCCAACGTCGTAGTTTCTTTTTAACCGACTTCTAAAAATGAGGTCATAAAACGGGTTTGTTTGTTGTATATTTTCGCCAATTGTGAACCGATTTCAATGATTCTTTTCTTCTCTTCTTTTGTTGAATTGTATGAGACAAACCTCGAGCGTACAAATTTGATCAAGGTCTGATGATGATTTTTTTAACATATTTTACAAAAAAATTAAATTAAGTTTCTTTCTTTAATCTGATGTTTGAATACAAATCTGGATATTATCACACTAGAGAATACGACTCACGATTTTTATCGCAAATATATGACTAATTGCGGGGATATCGAACACAGTTATGCGGCGATGTTAGGTACATATCTTTAGAAACGCTTTTCAAATAGTGGAAGTAAAATTTCTGTGGTTTCTGTGTTTTATATAATGCAGGCACCACAACATTATATACAATTTATTTTATGTTAGACATAGCCTACTACTTTCATGTTGAAGATGTGTTTTACGCTTTCAAAATCCAAACTTTAATTCGTAAAGTAAAATACAGAAATTATCTAATTTGTAAAGCGTACGGTGCTGTCCACATCAAAAAGAAACATATGTGTACGAGTATTCCGCTCGTTAGTATAAATAATACAATTTGTGGCCTAAATTGTAGGCCTATTTGTGCAGTATATACGAGTCTAAATTATAGGTTATATATATAGTATATAGGAAAAGTGCCACGTGTGTTGCGTGTCATTTAGAATAAATATATCTTATAAGAATCTCTCTTAGATGATAAATTATAAAAAAATTGCGAGACAAAACACATAGTTACAAACGTAGTCACACCTCATTCCTTTTGGTTTAGGCAGAGACCACTTTTTGCCCCCTCAGGCAAGTAAACGTGACGAACCACGTCGGCGTTATTTTGGCGCGAGATATAATTTTATTATTATGGCTACCCATTGCGTTCCAACATGTCCATGGGAAAGATGTTGTCCACCAAAGAGAACACTGCATGCTTCGTTGAGGCTAGCCTTAATCTGTGGTCGCCCGGTCCCTGAGATCGGCCCGCTAACGATTAAGCTCGACCGTAGACACGCAGCCATCGGCACGGCAACCACTAGCTTGACAGAGAGGAACAGATAGGATTTGGCAGGAAATAGACTAGGGGTAGGTAATGCAGTAGTCACGTAAGTCTCCTGGCCCCGTGGCCTCCACGTGGCGGACTCGGGGGGGTTCGTTGCGCGCACAAAGGGGGCCGTGCTGGAAGGCGCGTCGTGTGTTCCGGCGCGCCTTGCTGTGAAGGAGAGTGGGGAGGAGCTGTCCTCTCCAGAGAAGCGCCGGTGGGGTCGCGGATGTGTGCGTGAGCGTTCTCGTGGCCCTGCCAACATGCGGCGAAGGCGGACACCATGGGGTTTTAGTCGGTGCAAGTCCGACATAACCCGTCCTTCCCCCCGTGAAGTAAAAGGTAAGTAAAAAGTATCCAAAAAAAAAGGTAATGCAGTAGTCGGGAACTATACTTACCAACATTTTAATTACAATGAATGAGCTATTCTGCCGTAAAGCAGTAGTGCGCAAACATTACTGTATTTCGCTTTTAAGGGCACTGTGAGGTAGTGTAATCACTGGGTAGATGAGACTTAAGAAAGGCGCAGAGTGTTGTCACACAGAAATGCGCCTCGTCACTTAATACAATAAAAAAGTATAAATCAAGCAGGAGATTTTACTAAAAATATTTATTTTATTGGATAATTTCATGAAACGAGCAGAGCGTTCACCTAATGGTAATTGCGACGTCTATCCATAACAAACGCTGTGTCACACAGAACATTTCTATATGGCACCACACTGCGCCCGTCACCCAGAGACATCAGTTCTTAACTCTGATATGCTCAGTGACTACACTAGCTCTCAGTGCCCTTCAGACCGAGACACATGTTTGCACGCTACTGCTTCACGGCAGAATAACTGGGTTGGTACCTAGACGGAATCCTGCATAGTAATCCTACCCCCAATACATAAGGAACTTTCTTCCAAACACAGCAGTATGAACCGAAAAGATAGAGATTTGCACCTTTAACTCGTCGTCAGGGTATATACCACGTGCACGTAGGTCGGTAAAGCGGAAGCAGGGCTGATTAGGTGCGCCGCCGCCCGCTCGACCCCACGGTTCGTATGACGCCAGTTCTGCGCGAGCCTAGACGAATATTTAAGTATTATTATGTTGTATACGTGTTTTATTTCTATTGCCTATGTGTGTACATAGTTAATCCTTTCATACTGGTGTTAAGCTTTCTTGCAACATCATCATGATCATCATCATTTCAGCCTATCACTAATCCACTGCTAGGCCTACCCTATAGATTTCGACAAAAGTTTGCAGCTCTCATATTGGGAGGATTTTACCATAGTTGCCACGCTTGGCAGGCGGGTTGACAACCGCAGTTTATTTATTTATTATGATGTTCCAGGAAGATGATGCTGCCCATCTTCTGGTTTTAATTTTCCCACAGTCGACTTTTACGACACACACGGGATTAGATGAGGTGGTAGATTCTCTGAAGCCGCTGCCACACGGAAGTATACTTACAATATTTGTACCATAGTACCATGCAAACATGCTCAACTTCTTGCCTTATATCGATGATTTATTAGTTAATAATGCTTTTATGTTGTAGAGAGTGACGGGACGAGCAAAACGTTCACGTTGTATTATTCAAATGTTGTGTCACCCAGGACATATCTATGTGCAACCACACTGCGCTCGTCACCCTGAGACAACAGTTCTTAAGTCTAATATGCCCAGTAATTACACTATGTATCAGTGTTATTCGGTCCAAAATACAGTAATGTTTGCACACTACAGAATAACTGACACTGCGGTGGCAGCTACTCAGATAGATTTCTTCATAAGAATCCTAGCACCAGTAAAAACAGTTTGCAAAAACAAACTGGCGCTGATTTTTCTCATTTTGTTGTATGACGGATAGTCTAAATCAATGTAATTAGACAAGCATTCCAATGTGGTACCTATTCCGGCAAAGCCACACAGTAAAAAATGTTTACGTAATCAAAATATCCCGATGATGTCATATAATGCAACGAAGCTTGTACTTTTAATGAAAATCTCATTGCAGATTGAATCCCAAATGGTGCTTCCGTATGTCTACGTGCTGCGCTTACAAATTACTTTATTGTTAGCTTAAATTTAGTTACAGTGCATGTAACTTATAAAAAAAAGATTATCTTTTTATAAGTATCTTGAATACTTGGTACGTATACTGTCTATTACATTACGTCACTTCTTACATGTTTTAATTATTTAATTATAAGTCGTAATTCATATTTAGATCATATGCGAAAAGAAAAAAACGGTTTGAATAAATTGTATTAACTGAAATTAATAATGATTTGGTACGTTTACGCGAATATCAAATCACATCAAATCGTTTAACACAGTTTTTGTAATAAAAATCTTGTATTATTTCGTTCGACGATTGAATCGAATACGCTCAAAAATTTAATGGATACGAGTACGTTTGTCAAGTACCTTTTTCTGTTCGATCTTCTCTATGAAACGCTGCTCCCGTCGCTCGCGTGCATGCCGCTCGCCCTCGACGCGCGTGCGCTCGGCTCGCCGTCGCTCTCGCGCTCGGCGTCTTGCCGAACCAGACGTAGGTACGCTTAGCCTTCTACCAATCCCATACACTAAATTAACTCATTAATTTTTGAAAATGCGGAGACTTAATTACAGAAAACGCAACAGTCCTTTTTTAATAAAAAGAATACAATCCATGATATTAACATCACGAATATTCCTGTTAACCAGTGCTTAGATCCTCAGGGGTGACCTACAGCATTGTTTTTCAATGAATTATTACTTGCAACTACTTGAAAAATCTTTCTATTTTACGAATTAACAATTATATCAATCTCGCAATTATGTTAAATAAAAAATGCACTATATAATTATTTTTTAAAGTTTTTTTATATAGTTTTACATACTTTTTAGCAGTTTACGTTACATTTATGTACTAATTAATATCGTCACTACGAAATTGTACGGTATTTACGGAATTCTCACTAAAGTACTCGTAGCTTACACGTTTTAAATTAATTGCATACCTATATTTCAAAACAACCAGACAACAACTATACGTCTTTCTTATACCTAGCGCGGAATTGGGAGTTTTCACTACAATGACCGGCATTTTTATTAAAAAAAAATGTATATTACATAACAAGTACATACATTATTAGCCGTGGTAGCTCGGGGGCTAGGCACTCTCTTTACATTTAATGGTCCGCGAGTGACCTCAGTTCGACACCCGCTGCCGGCACCTCTAAAATTGTTCTATAATTTTAAGTGCTAGTGAGAAAACATGCATGTCTAAGGTATACAAACATTTCGTGAACATATCAAGTCCGTCAACCTGCACTCGAGCAGCGTGGCGGACTCTTTCCGGCTCCTGACCTCTCTCAAAAGATTAGGAGGCCTGTAGTCAAACGTGGACGCAGGATGATACTTTACTTTACTTTTTACATAAATTACAATGGTTTTTAATTATGGCATTCTGATTTATAATATATACTTGTTTTTAAACATAAAGTATAGGTAAAATAGACCTATTAATGATCAGCTTTTTTATTTAAGCGCGTGACTTACTTAGACCAGTTATGCTTTCGTAATTATATGTTACTACACAACATTATACTAAATTCTCGAAAACATTACAAGACTGTTACAAATATGTCGTATGTCACTGCCAGCGAGTCAGTGCCATACATAAAATAAGATAGTGAACAGAAAAAACGTAACCGCTCCCCCTACATAGTTACAATAAATGATTTCATGTACGTAGAGTACAGAGCAATGAGCTCCTTTTCTATTAAATAATATTATCAAAAAAAGGAAAACAGAGTCAGCAATTAGAAACAGAGAACTATAGAGGAATTCTTTGTGAACAGAACGAACAACCTGGTAGAAATTGCAACGGGTCGGTTTCCGCAACTCCACGTCTAGCGCGTATTTTGCGTGTAGAACCTGGTAGAAATACAATAATGTTGGGCATTTAATATGACGTAAACAGGAAGGTAGCTCAGGGGCCTGGTGCTTGCCTTTAATTTCATAGAAAGCGAGTAATCTGGGTTCGATCCCCGGTGCCAGCACCTCTAAAATTGTTCTACAATTTTAAGTGCTGATTTACCACGTGCTTAGCGGTGAAGGAATACTTCGTGAGGAAACCTGCATGTCTGAGAAATAAAAAAAATTTCGAGGACATGTGCAATCCGCCAACCCGCTTTGGAGCAGCGTGACGGATTCTTCCTAGCTCCAAAACCCTCTCAGAAATGAGAGGAGGCCTGTGCTCAGCAGTGGGACATTTAAAGGTTGAAACTTTAGTTTACTTTTTACTTTTAAACAGGAACAAAATTTCAACTCTCTAAGAATTTGGATCTGGTAATAGAAGAAAATCGTTTTGAGCCTAAAGCCAGTTTTAGACTTCTTGATAGTGAATATTCTAAAAAACTCATTTCAGGGCTCAAGATTTACCTGGATATCAAAATAATCTTTTTAGGTCTAGTTGATTTTGCCATTAGTCAGCGAATGATATTTAGCTTCTGTATATGCATAGATATACATTTCTGTAGTATCTGATAAGATGATCTAAGTATGTATTTTATTTAAAATCGGCAAGCTCCGTACTTGAAATGCATCTTTCTGTCGTCATAAACTTAAATATATATTAAGGATTTGCTACGTAACTTACATAATTTCAGCCTATCTTAGTCCATTGTAAAACAAAGGCCTCCCCCAAAGGTTTCCACAAAACATGGTACTGAACCGCCTGCATTCATGGACTTCCTGCAAAGTCGTGCAGGTCGTCACTCCAAACCCTTTGTTAGCCAATGGTTATCGGTTCTAAGAGCTATATGGCCGGTCCATTGCCACTTCAGCTTGCTGATCCTTAGGGATATGTCAGTTACTCTAGTTCTGCTGCGGATAACATCATTACTGATTTTATCTCGCTGAGAAACTTCGAGCATAGCCCTTTCCATAGCCCGCTGAGCGACTTTGAGCTTCCTCGTGAGGCCTGCAGTGAAGGACCTCGTCTCGGTACAGTGATGACATACGTAACTATGAGTAAATGTAAATTTAGCTAAATGATGGAAGGGTTTTAAGGCACAGAAGTAATTTTAGAGGACAAGAAGATATTTCAAACTTGGTTCCTCGACTCGATACTGCGACTCTATTCTGATGACACAAGGTTAAAAACCACGATTTGCATTACATAATTATGTACGGCTGACGTGTGTCCCAGGCAGAGACATCACAAACAAAACGTACTACGCCACACCTCATGCAGACAAACCTGACTCATTTCACTTCCCCGTGTTGTGATCTAATCTGCTGCGAGAAAGCGGAGGGTAACGTAACTTGCAAATAAGGTGAACGCGCCTAAAGAAATTTAGGCATTTATTCTACAAACAATAATAATTTAAATAAAATATTGATGAACTGAATCTCAATTAAATCTTAAATCTTTAATAATCATAATCAACTTGACTAAAGTTAAATTTTAAGTAAGATTACTTAAAATTTAACTTTAGTCATAGATCATAAGTTGGAAACAAAACATATATTCAAAAGTTCGCAGTTTAGTGGTTTTTTACCTAAAATTTATAGGGCTTCACAAACCGATGACGACCACGAAATAATCTCCTATTTAATATTCTAAGTTGCCAACTATGCAGCATATCTCTTACAGCTTTATACTGGTAAGACCAACACACCGCAAACACAAGCTAGACAATACGATGTGGTTCGAGGAAGTTTCATTGGCAGAATCAGAGACAAGAAACAGTCATATCCTGCCACGAAAACAAATAATTTGTATGCTGTACAAACATTATGATTGGGATGCGAACCTAGATCCGACGATGAAGACTGATGAATTACGAGATTTTCATTTCACAAACGGATCTGGCAACACAATAGTCCAAAAAGAACTATCATTACCTCAGCAGTAGCGACTCTTCTTCGATTCTTCGTCACTGATTTTTCGTTATATGAAATAAGGCCTTAATTTATTTAGTAGGTAGACTACTTCTATAGTTTTCCAATTCTTGTAAATGAAATTTTCTTTTTTACATAAATAATGTGAATTATAAAAACCGTTATATATTAGCATTTACAATATATCAACACATTAGAACTATAACGACATTCAGAACAAAAATCACGCTTAAAATAATACGAATTAAAACTCATTCCAAAATCATCACCAATTTTTGAAAACTTTCCAATATCCTCAAACGTCGACGATCCTTTTAAATAATATTCTTATTTTGTAAAGAAAAATTATTCCGTTATACATTAGCATTTATAGTATACTTAAACTATAATTTAATAGGAATCTTAAACATGTTTAGGTTAATAATATGTAAAAGAAACCAGCCTAAGATTACCCACCTTCGTAATCGCTGTGTGTTCAAAGCAAACATTTAAGCTTCAATTTCACTTAACATAACAAACTACGTGTTCATCACTAGTATGAAAAGTACTCGTAATTTTTTTTCGAGTTCGAAAGATTATTCCACTATTACACAACAAATGATTAATTAAGTTTTAAGTAAAATACTTGGAAAACCATAATCTACCTATAAAAATATATATAATATAAAATCATATACGTATAGAAAACAGAAGTTGGTAAACATTTTTGTTTCATGACAGAGTGAGCTTTCGCCAATAACTGCGAAGTTCTGATTCAGAAACGACCTCCATCGTAAAGGCAAGCACGCTACAGTCCTCGTTTCCATATTAAATATAATGCGATCATACGATAAATCGTTTTTATTCGTATTTCACGTCAAACTTTTAGAGATGAGTAATAATAAAAAATTGTAATATACGCGAAGCACAAAATTTATTGCAGTCAACATCGTATTTGTATATCGATAGGCATTATAAAAATCGCACAATCGTAGAAATGAACAATGCCTTATTATTGCGTAGAGAAATTTCTCTTTCACATACAACCATGTAAAACAAGCGAAATCACAGAATATGCTGATGTCTTTTCTCAAATTTGACAAGTAAATCTATACAGGTTGACATTTCTTTAAACTATAGAGTTTTAAGTTTGTAATACACAAAGAAATGAAAAAACAGAAGGAAGTATGCATTCAAATACACCAAGCGGTGATCAATGATGAAAGATGAAAGATGTTACTGCTAAGTATAATATTTATTCTCACAATAAGTAATAACTACTTTCTCTGCGGAACCTAATACAAAAATTTGATATACGTTGCTTTTAACTTGTGGTTATTTGAATAACTACTACGCCATGTTCCATGCCATATAATAATATTAGATACAAAATTATAAAATATATATCAACAGTCGTACACGATTGTAAGAGAAATTATTGTTGAAAATTCAAAACTCAACACAGATAAAAATCAGTGTTCGTTGAACGGATGCCTGAAGTCCACTGAATAAATCACTTAAGAAACACTACCTTGCAATTCACGCTTCGGAATACAAACACACATCACTACCTATTTACCAGACTACAGTAAAATAAGGTCGCTATGTAGGTCATTGTATCGATCGACAATGTAAATAAAAAAACGGAAGTCGTTCAGTAAAAACTTATTTTAAGGAAAATAACCGATATAATGCTTACCATAACGGTCTCTTAAAAATATTAATTATGTTTGCTGTTAACTTTACACCAGGCTCCCATGGCTGATTTATAAGAAAAATGGCACAAAAAACATTCCTATAAGTCTTATCGTAAATATTTAATTTAAAATCCCATCCACCGTTCTAGCGTGATTGAATATTTATAATATTAGAAGGAATAAGGTCTTAAAAGCATATAGTTTTAATTTTGTTAAAATAGTATAGAACCTTATTTTATATCATTTTATTTTATTACCATTTCATAGATTACATTTAAATGCACTTAATTTACTCATCTACACCATTGCACGAATTTGTAGACTTTAAATACTCAGAACCGATTGTAGTTATAACAAAGATTAAATGTTACTGACTTAACAATAAATTTAATACTTTAGACGTGATGCGTTCAAAAACAAACAGACTGACCGACAAACAGACAGAAAATTCTAAAAATTATAGAAATGAATTTTCTTGCTTATTTTTAACCCCTCAATTATTTATTTCGCAAAATTTAAAATTTGCAGACGTGTATTATGTAAAATATTCAAATTACAAAACTACTGTGACTATTGATTCAAAAGGATTTGTCACACTACTAACTTATGGCGATATCACGTTCCGGTCCAGTTATGTAACTCCAAATTTATGCGATAGGTAATCTTAAGGTACGCAATATTTTTTGCATGCTAACAAAAATGTAATGCAGAGTTAATATTGTCTCTGTTTATTACTATCGATTTAGGCCACGAAACACTAACGATTTAATAAATAGTGAATATATCATTGTACCGTACAAAACGTACTAGGCCAATGATCCTCAATAGAACACATGCCTATCTACGCTACTTATTTTATACTCGTACCTTAATTCCATTTCACATATATTTTGAATTCAAAGTTCAAAATTGTTATGATTGTGACGACCTATTAATAGCCAAAAAAAAATTAAATAATAAAATATAGTTCTCCGAATTATTAAATGTAAATTGATACAGATTATGACAAAAAATAATTTAAAATATTTAGAAAAACTGTTTGTAAAACGACAAGGCAAATGACAATGCCAGATAATGCCCCACAATGTACATAAAATGTAATTTTTAATAATGAAGTTTTTCTGAAGAAGTAGCGGTTAAAAATTATTAAAAACAAAGTATAATATTAAAAAGGAAATCAATGACTTTTTTTTGCTTTTGCAAACTAATATCACCTGCGTCACTTTGTATGACATACATGATACATATTAAGTTCTCTTATTGGATTTCAGAGGCCTATGTTCAGCAGTGGACTAGTGATAAGCTGAAATGAAGATGACGAATAAGGGGCTGAATAAAGTCGAGGCACATTGGCCTAGACACTATTTTACTTATGTTTTAATTGACAGAGAACCTGGCAGTAGCCAACAAAACTGTTCGGCTACATGTTTAGCGCCTGATAATTTATACACTGCAATGTTAATTAACTACAAGAGATGCTATTTTAATACATAAGGTAAAAGTGTTTATTGTAGTTCTATTTACAAAGAACCTGCAAATTCTAAAGCCTTTAAATTATATATTTATTTATTAGTAATATATCAGCTATAAAACACACCATACAACTTTTGTGTACACGAGCATTTGAGTGGGGCAAAGTTCTATAGAGCTTCATTGTCCTTTACCACAACGATTTCAATATAAACTGATTTTAATGAATAAAAATAATAATACTTCCTTTATGAATATACTAATCAGAATGTGTCCATGTATTAAATAAATAGTATTTTATTAATAACTGTAAATTTTTTAAAAAATTAAAAAAACTGGGGATTTGTGATCACAGAACACTAGACGCCTCACAACTTGACACCACAGCCGTCATTGCCAGAATATTTTCCATCTGGCATTTTTCAAGATCTACAGCAGCCATAAGATTTACTAAATTTTTCGCTTAGTCGACTTTTACGACCGGTAAAAGATGAGACAAGATGTTCGATGTTATCACACTGCCAAACGGCTAGTTGTTTAAAAAAAATGCCTGTTGGGTTGCTGGCTGGTTCTTCCCGGGACCGAAGCATTTTTTTACGGGCCAGTGTAGTTCTAAGTTGAATAAAAGCAGTTGTATTCTATTACATTATTACTAAATATAACTAACAGTCTTAATGTTATTGTTATAATAATTTCCAACAGGATAAAACATCTCCGCCAACCCGCACTAGAACACACTAGAACAGTGTACCAGATTTTTTGTGGCTTCAAAAAAACCCTCGAAATAAGAGGGGAGCTGTGTTCAGTAGTGTGTATTTTTCAGTAGAAAGATTCTAGGAAACGATTAATGTGTATTTAACGTGGTCACAAATACTTTATCTCAATTAATATTTATGACTAATTACCATATCCCGTGCTCTTTAAAAATATACTTTGTTTAATGTTTTCTTTTATTTACGCGAATATTACACATTTAAATAAAACTACTTTTTTTACGGATTTTATCGCGTCGCGTACGCGATAAAATCCGTAAAAAAGTAGTTTTATTTAAATATACTTTGTTGCTATCGCTTACCGATCATTTTAGTAAATTGTTTCTTTTGCGTGCCCTAGTTATAAAAAGTGTCTAAAATTTTCACGTCATTTTTGAGTTAGCATTCGGTTGGTCCTGCCGGTGCCGGGCGCGGGCCGATCGATTGCCGCAAGTACGATGCTTTGTTTTCTACATATTACGTAGGTACTTTCATAGCCAATATACAATATACTCTTTTTCGGAGCTACGTGGACATGAATAATACTCGTGACGGTAACGGTGTAGAGTTTAGTAAAGTAAGCACATACTGAAAATGTATCCCATTACAATACTGAACGAGTAAATTGTAAGAATAGAACGTATCATAGGCTATGATACGTTCTATGAACGTTAGTAAACTACTCATTGACCTATATCATATTTCCTAGCAGAAGACCCTGAAAATCTACTGATATTTTAAATAATAAAAGCAGACTCCTTAGTATTGTTATCAGCATATATGGTTAGCAAGGTAGCCCATGTTACCGCATATTTTTTCAATACTTCCAGTGTGGTGTTCAGACCACACAAGCTTTTATTTGATTACTTATAATAAGATGCCGTTTTTGGCTAGATAATTTATTGCTACTAATTTATTGATTATTAATGATAAATGATAATGATATTGATTTTGATATTAATTGAATTTGATAATAATTTATTGATATTGATATTAATGATAAATGATAATGATATTGATATGAATACACGAGGCCGCGGTTGGTCGTGAACTGTCTATAAAATATAGTAAAATTGTACGCGGCGCTTAGGACTGCTGACCCGTACACTTACACCTAAATGCACACTTTTTGATGCTCAATTGTTTAATTTGTGGTAAAATTTACCTACAGCTATATCTCTATTTATATTGTTTATCATATGATCATCCTCATCCTCAATGCAGTTTAAATTTAATGTTCTGAATTTAGGTCCTGATAAAAATAATGGCAAATAAAGACTAATCCATTCAAATGGGCGATGATAATTTTACTCAGAGCTTTAATGTAACGACTTATTTTACAATTAGTACATTTTTTGTATGCCCGAGTATATTTTATCGATAGTACTTACATACTTATATATCGGTGACATTAAGTTTTGTAATGTTGACGGGGCGTTTATAAGACCAAACAGCGTGCAGCTAGACGCTCGTCTTCATATTTCATATTGACATTAAATAGAAATAATTTATGATTATGTTGTTCAAGTTACGGTAGTCGATAATGACTGACCATTTGCGTAGTCCTGCGGCAGTAGACCTTTTTGAAGAATACCCAAAGCGGGGATGAAGAACACATTACAGGTTTAATAATTATTTTATCAAGCATTTTACTGATTCGAATACGCAGCACGCTTCTTGCTTAAGTGTTCAAAAAGATTAAGGTTTATGTCTAGATTGCTATAGAGAAGGCTGTAACAATTTCGTGTTGGATGCCAGCGCAACGGAGCGCCAGTGGATGTTAAATTATCGTTAGGAAAATGATACGGAGAAGGTGTTATATGGCATTTGTTTCTTTGCCGTTTAAGAGATTTTTTTTACAGGAGAAAGTGGCGAGACGGACAAAACGTTTACCCGATGGTAAGTGCACCGTCCGTACAACGTCCATAACAAATGCAGAATCAATCAAAAAATCATTCAGAACCACCACCACACTGCGCCCGTCCCCCTGAGACATCAGTTCTTAAGTCTCATATGTCCAGTTGTTTAAGCTTCAGAAGATGTAAATGAAACTCGAGAATCGTTCTTGTAGTCAGTGTAATGTTTATAAGCAGATAGACAAATTTTCTTAAATGGTACAACACATTCGCGTTACGTGGTAAAAATTGAAGTAGTAATGTTGGCGGTAAAAAAAATATAGCTGCGCCTGGCGATTTGCGTACAGCAAATTAAATGAAGCAACATTTGATGCGCGTAAACATCCTCCCCTCCGTTGAAAGACTTTCAGCCCTTCAGTTCCTCATCAGTTGGCAAAGGGCAGAGGCGAACCAAAGGGCGTCACACACAACCTCTAAGAGTATTGACGTCGGCGACGCGTGATATTCCATCTGGTCCAGGGAAGAGTCTTGAAATGCGTCCAAGTCGCCAGCAAAGAGGTGGGACGTTTTCTTCTTGTAGAAGCACCATGTCACCAATCTTAATAGTTTAATATAATTACACTAGCTCTCAGTGCTCTTCCGAAAACAGCAATGCTTGCACACTACTGCTTTACGGCAGAATAACTGGACTTGCGGTGGTACCTACCTAGACGGATTCCTACATGCCATGACAACCACCAGCAAATGTTATACTCGATTTATTCTCTTAAATGCTCCAGTCTAGCTGAAGATAATTTTGTGTTCTTGAAAATGGGATGTAAACAGCAATATATTTTTTATATTACAAAATATATGTCTAGATTGCCGTGGAGAAAGATGTGTAACCACTTCGTGTTGGGGAGCGCTAATGGATGTTAAATTATCGTTGATTATCGAAAAATGATACAGAGAAGGAAGTCTTTTATAGCATTTGTTTCTCTCTGAATTATTCGCGTAAAAGCTCAAGTCCAGTTTAAGACAATTTTGTTTTATTGAAAATGGTATGTATTCAAAACTGTGAAGTTCACGTTTCACGCAAGTTTCAATACCAATTGTGTTACTGTGATAAATTAATCACACGCGGCGAAGATTTAAACGCTTCCGTTTTAATTGATCTGAACGATGAGCCCCATAAACGACGCACAACCTAGATCAAAAACGACTAATTAAATTCTATAATAGAAGGTGGTCTATGTCAAAGTACAGCAGAAAGTGCAGCAGGGATGATAAAACATTTTTTGGTTCATTTGCGATAAATTGGCGGAAAAAAAAACCTAGAAAAGTGAATAGTACCGTATAAAGTGAACGGACGTCACCGACAACGACGTGTTGAAGTGTGCGCTGTGTTAATTAACGATCACAAAATAAAGATATTTCGAATTGCGTTATGATTTTTGATGGGAAATGAATCTATTTGAAATGATCCAGGAGTTGCAGTCAAACAATATCCTAGCCGCAAAATAACCTTAAGAGCGCGAACAACTTATTACACGTGACTATAACAAAAATAAATAAACATGAATTAACAGAAATATGACTGACTGTAAAATTTCTCAATAAACAATTTTTTGACTTGTACGAAAATGGCGGTGCTGAGGTTCGCCACCCGCCACGTACCGTTTCCCGCGAGGGCGAAAAGTGGGCTACGGATGTGGCCTCTGCCTACCCCTTATATGGGAAAAAGGCGTGACTGAATGTATGTAGGTATGTTTATAACATAGGTTTCTCATTTTCTATTTTCATTCACTACTTTTGGCGTCAGAAACGTTTCATTTTGAAACATTACATATAGAAAAGTTGCACTCAAATTCGACTTTGAAATTTTACTCTCATCGCAACCTGGCTACTGGCAATAGTTGGTTGGTCATGCCGATATTGTACAGTTTCTGTCGTACGTCTGTATACTTTTTAAAGATTTTTTACCACATACGACCACTTTGTGAAATAATCTGCCGCCGATACAACTTAGGAATCTTCAAGAAAATAATCCACTCCTTTTTCGAAGGCTGGCAACGCACCCTGCATTGGCGTTACGAATAATTATGGGCGGCGGCGATCAGTCACCATCCGGTAATCTGCTTGCTCATTTCATCATCACAAGAGGCTAGACTAGACTAGACTTCCAAAAGTCGTGAATTTGACAAGTTTTCGAATGGTAAATAATATTGTGATGTAAGTGATTAGGAATTCCATAGATTTTATCGATGCCCGTCCACGATATTTTTACATTAGAGATGTTTTTTTAGTTTTTCATACAAAAATTATCTATTTATGTATAGACCACATTACTAATAATAAAAAAAATTCTCTTCTTATTAAGTTTATCTCTGCATTGTCTTATGGTTAACTGGGAGAGAATGCCTTAAGGCCTTAAGTCCGCCATATGTACCAATAGTGCATATAATAGTGCAAATAATGAATACATTATTGTCATATTACTTACTACATGACGCTTTTAAATTGTTTAAATTGAAACTAACAATTTATATGAATCCGTAATAGTAATACAAATTCGTGAAACAGCAAATAAGGTTATTATTAAAAAGTATGGTACCATTACTTGAATAGGTTTAACTTATAATTAATAGAAAGAACTATTTGTGTAAGTATTTAAAAAAAACACATTATCACAATCGTGTGACTGTATCTCGAACAAATTAGAAAAGAACACATACGCCTAACGTCAACAAAGTAACAGCACTACGGATACAACCCTAATAAATGACAAATTATATAGTGTAATTGTTTGTTGTCTCTAATAAATGAAAAAAAAAATTGAATTATTTCAATATTATTTCTTTACCAAAGAAAAGTTCTTGGGAGAATAAGAAATGTTGTATATAAAATAAATGTTTGAAATATCAAATAATTTCGTACCGAGTAATTTATTTTTATACTATGTCTTCTTGTTTTATAAACAATTATTTAATATTGTTGAACATTTTATAGGTCACTGATATTTCAAGTTTAGAATAACAACGCAAAGAAATGAAATAAAACAATTATATGTAACTAATATTTATAAAATTATTCATGATTTAGCATTTTACAAAATAATAATATTTACAAACAGTACAAGCTACATACATGACTACATACGTATATAAATAAAATTCATTGACTCCCATTATTCAACATTTAATATACATGAAACATTCAACGCTATCTCAAGTTAGTTACAAAATCCGACACAATGGCCAGAGCCTTTTAAGGGAAAATTCTTAAATAAAAAAAACCACACGACAAAAAAACATAAGCCAACACCGTAAGTACATATTTGTAATCAACACAACACAATACGATGAGTTTGTTAAAATAATCAAACTATAACTAAAGCCTCTATTTTTTAGAATCTGAAATTGTTCGTAACGTAAATTGTATTGTGTGATAGGGACCCGATTCTTGTTGAACAACATTTCACAATGCGGGAATTAAAAAAAAATACATAGGTTAAGTCACCGCTGTCTCTAACGTTGTGGTCATTATGTCGGCTTGTGCAGTTATTTTTGTAATGACTAAAATTTTCTTTTGTTAAATATCAACAACTCCAATGAAGAGTTTAAATACTAAGCACAATGTGCATTTATTTAATTTCAAACATAGTAAATGTCTTCATTACGAAAATAAAACTTTCAGCCACTCTTGAACATAATATAATTGCATTATTTACAAATTTATTAACTAAACGCTACATAAATGGTTATATTTTTATTTCCTAAAGGCTTCGACAATTTCGCCTAGAATATTCATTGTGCACGTTCGAATTAAACTAAGAATTTAATACTATTAAAAGAGCAATACAAACAGGATCCAGGGGGAGGAGTCAAGGTACAAAAAACTAAAACCTCTTCAGTCCTAAAAAAATTCCATGACATAGAAGGCGTACTATAAATGGACATTAGGACATTCTAAACCATGTTTGTGATCGATTTATAATCTACTTTTATGCTATGAATTTATCTTTAACTATATAACTGTATAAATCTCTGATCCCTCCCAAACTTCAATCCTGGATCACCTGAATACATAATACACGTACAGTGTGTAATGTGTACACTAAAGAAACTGAGGTAATTGGTTTTGAAGATAAATCAAGGGTAACTTATCCAATGACTTTCAGTATTTACACAGCATACGATACGGACCGAAAGAGAACGGGACTATTAAGATCGACAATTTTAAGTGCGATGTTTAACGGGCTGATGCTGTTTAATTTATCGATACAGGTACATCTCTAAAACTATACCTACGCAGAAAGATTGCACAATACAAATAAGGTTGAATGAACATACATACATTGCAACAACTCTCTATATACATTCGAAGTAAAATAGAAATAGGGCAGCTTATCGCTCGCATTACAATGGCGAAGTGATAAAACAAGTTGAGCAGTTATTGTAAATTTATGTACAGCGTATTTGGTAACGAGGAGTCACATACACGCTTAATCTAAAGCGATAGTAATGAAATTGTCGTAGATAGTTTACGGTGTTAAAATACCTTCAAACGAAAACTTAACGTAAATCAGGTCACACAAGTGAAAGACATGAAAAGCGAATAAAAACAAACAATGATATACTATATTTCATAACGTTTATATATATTTATTTTATTATATCAATCAAATACGTCTACATATATTCATGTGTGTAAATAGATTATAATTCCTTATAATCAGGGCACCTTTAACTTGACGTAAAATATCTACGATAACATAATATCGTCATGTAAATGTCTCACGCACAATACTAAATAAAATTCGCACAAATCACGAAAGTCTTCGATCACTAGTGACTGAACTCGAACACACACACAAAAGTAATTAAAAATGTATATCTATACGTCAACTACAAAAAAAGGTATCCAAAATTCACATCTGTTGTATGCGTCTTTAAATCTACATAAAGAGCATGCGATTAGTATTTCGTAACACTCTTAGGAGTGGATATAAGGGGACGTGGATCTTATATAAACCAAAGAGTATTAGGAAAGATTGGAGAGTTGACACATTCTGACCTCTGAATGTTGACTGTTGATAAAATATCGAAATATCGTCATTTATATTTTTATAAAGAGGTTTTTAATTTGCGGGTTTTTTGTAAATCATTTAATCTATGTTATCGTAAGTCATTTCAAATATTTTATTTATATCTATATTACTGTAAATTATTTATACAGTTTTGTTTTCTTTCCACTCGTTTATTGTTTCAAAACGATATGAGACCAGAGACAATTATGCTATTGTTGGGAGAAGCACATGTTGATTCAGATCAATTCAATGAATTTAACAAGTTAAAAATATTGAAATGCAAAATGTTCGACAGTTTTCTTAACTCTTAATGTAGAATACATTAAGAGTTTAGAAAACAGTCAGATTTATTAGAAGGGTGTTTAATTTTTTAAATAGATATACTTGATTATAAAACTGTTTAAGTGATTTTTGGATTGACTTATTTTTTTTAAATAAATATATCGAATATTATGATACATTTAAAAATATCGATATACCGATATCAACAGCCCTACTCTATCATGACTGGCGTCGGACGGGTTCCCGCCGACAAGCGATCGGCTTCGTCCGAGTTTACTGAAAATCGGCCGAGGTGTTCCGAACTTTGGATGCCTTTCTATACGTTCGTTGGTTTACCTAGGCTATTTGATCCTGTTGAGGACGAGGTCGGTGGTGACTACGAGGCCCTTTTGGTATGGCGAGTCGGCGAGCTCCGCTGCGAGGCGAGCCGCCTCCACGCCGTGCTTCCGAGCGAGGAACCGCGTCTGCTCCAGCCCGCGCGACTTGTGCACCAGCTCGAACGCCTTCTCCACGTCGCCCTCCTCTTGGAATCGCCTCATGATCATAGGATTCAACTCTGGATACTATAAAAGTAACATAGTTAATACAGCTAGTGTCCGACAGAGTAGAATACCACATCACTTCCACCGAGGTGTCGTATGAGGCGACTAAGGTATTTTACCGTGTGTGGAGAGATGGAGAGAAGAGAATCTACCATCCCGTCTCTTCCCGTGGGTGTCGTAAAAGTGGACACAGGGGAAAACGAAAACCAGGATATGGACAGCAGGATCTTCCTGGAACATCTCAATAAATAAACGTGCCAACTATGGCAACATCCCCCAAAATGAGAGCTACAAACGTTTGTGGCAATATATGGGGGAGGCCTATGTTCAGTAGTGGAATAGTGATATGCTGAAATGATTAACGTATTGTACGGACAGCATTTATTCGTGCAGAATAACACCATAATATGCAATGCTGTCAATATACTGCTCATGGGAAAGCAATGGGGAGTAGGAATTTTTTAGACTCGTCCAAAAACGTCGGCGACGTCGATTGCCACCTGTCACGCATTGTTTTCCGCGAGGGCGGAAAATGGGCTACGTGTGTGGTCTCTGCCTTCCCATTATATGGGCAAAAGGCGTGACTGTAAGTATGTATATACATTACGCCTCTTTCTCATTGGGGTAATCAGAAACCACTTCGTTCTACTTGGCTACGATTCTAACACACATTTTTCGCTTCTTCTACTTTCACTTGTTGCCCTTCAGTTGCGGGTACTTTTGACGTGGTCTTCCCTTCAAAAGACTTTTAATCTGATCGTGATACGTTCACCGACGTCACTTACACGGCTATTAATCACAACACGACGTTATATGCTACGTATATAAGACATCGTTTTTGGTTATTAGTAATACAATTCACTAAATTTACAATTACAAATGTTACTTTTCAAATTGTCGGTACAAATTGTTGTAAATGTACATAACAACAAGATGTGTACAAACTTTTGGTGTACTTTGTAAAAAGATAATTTGTATTTTTTGTACTTACATAACACAATAGTTAGGGCACGGCTTAATTAAAATCAAAATATACAAATATTATGCACCCCCTTTTCTCAGTCAGAAGATTAGTCTAACTGAAATGCCTCGAAAATTTTATGGGTTCCACCTTCTTGAAAATGTGAATTCGGCGACCGACAGCTTCGTCTAAAGTGCGAGGTGTCGCCATTGCCAAACCGACTGCCAATCGACTAAATGACAACCGCGTGGACTAGTAGTTGAGTACCTGACTTCAATTGGGTCCTAGGTTCGAACCCTGCCGGGACGAACATTTGTGCAAAGATGCACATTCATAAAGTCACGCTTATTTCCCTATATAAGGGGTAGGCAGAGGGCACTCATGTAGCTCACTTTTCGCCCTCGCGGGATTCGACGCGGGTGGCGAATCACGTCGCCACCATTTTGGTACGAGTCAAAGAATTCATACTTCCCATTGCGTTCAAAAAAGCAAAAACACAGATTGTGTTATGCATGTGTTTATTTTTTTTTATAGAATAGGAGGCATACGAGCAGGTGGCTCACGTCACGATGGTAAGTGATCACCGCCGCCCATGAACACCTGCAATGTTTATGACTGTAAAACGCTTGTTACAGAGGAAATCCCACTTTGTGAGATTGTTTTTTTTAAAGAAAAAAGTGTAGAAAAATCGTGGTGATTACGGCAAAACAAGGCTTTCTTGGAAGAGGCTTTTGTCCAGCAGTGGCATATAAACATTTTGATGACGACAGTGACCAGTGAAAATTAGATAAATACCTTCTCGCAAGCGAAAAGCACCGGCGCTGTGGCGAGTCCGAGACGCAGGTCGGCAGCGGTAGGCTTGCCCATGGCTTGTGCAGATGACACGAAATCCAGCAGATCGTCCACCAGCTGGAAGGACAAGCCCAAGTTGCGACCGTATTGAAAGCCAGCTCACATGTCGCCTCGTCCGCGCCGCTTAACAGCGCCACCTGCAAATAAACAATTATTTTGCTACAACGCCATCTATGAGACCATATTAAAATTAGCAACCGTAAATCTCACTACTATAATAAAGCTGTGGAGTTCGTATGTTTAAATGCGCTAATTTCAGAAAATACTAGAAAAATACTTCTTCGTCGTTAGGAAGCCCTACGATGAGAACGGAACATTACCTAGGAAGGCCAAACCGTGAATTCTCAGGTGCTTGCTACCATGCCGAACGGCGCAATCATTTGGTCGGCTTATTTCACGCGGATGAATTTGCCGACAGTGGTCCGGCAGAGTACCGAGGTGTCGTAAGTGACAACTAACGTATTGTACGGACAGCCATTATTCGTGCAGAATGACACCATAATATGCAATGCTGTCACTATGCTGCTCATGGTAACGCAATGAAGAGTAAGAATTTTTAACTCGAGCCAAAATGGCAGCAATGTGCTTCGCCACCCGTCACGTCTCGTTTCCCACGAGGGCGAAAAGTGGGCCATGCGAATGGCGTAACCGTATGTATTCATGAAATCGCGCGACACCGTTAGTCCATAGTAAAAAAGAAAAGTAACAGTCTATAAATGTGCCATCGCTGAGGCACTGACCTTTTCATATAAACTTCATAACAGTCTTAGTAATTGTCGATGAGGATTTATCGTCAGGTTCTTACCGTCGACCAATGGAATTCTTTATCTACGTTTCTCAAATTGACAAAATAATGTAGACTTCTTAATATTTTCAGATTTAGATGAAGACCTGGCTGAGTTCGACAACGGCAATTTCTTCGCCATGAGCCATGAGCTTGTCTACAACATTTGTAAAGTAAGACGGAAAGCACAAATTGAAGCTTCTAAAAATTGAACAGTATTGAATAATTACCGCTTTAACAGAATTGGCGATGAGCGACGCTGTCTTTCTGTAAGTCTTCGTGAGGTAGTGCGCGAATCTCTCATTCTCGGTCTCCTTGCTGCCAAGCTGCATGAACTCGCCCTGCACAAGATCTGTCACTACCTGTAAACATTATATTTCGAAGTGTAGTGTAATGAAATGTTAAAAGACATTCTTGTTGTCTGACGTAAGAAATTCAGTTTCAGTTTGTCAATTGTCATTTTTTTTCAATCTGTTACCGTTTCTTTATAAGTTTGCTCTCCTCAGGTATCCTCTTTTTAAGTAATTTTTTCAATGTTCTTTTATTATTGACATGATACATAAAAATATATATTACAACATGATGAATTAGTATTTAGAAACAGCCCGGCAGCGATCTCCTCTTTTATTATATTATAATAACTGTTTATATATTCTGTGTTAAATAAATTTATTGAAACTATGAGCAGGAAGAACTTGTGCTGAGATTTTGTTGCAAAACCGTAGACTGGGACCTCGCGAATCGCTTAAAATATGAGTCTCCTTAATTAGTTCTTGTAGCGACTACGAGAACTATTCAAAGATACATACATTTTAAAAACTTGTCAATAAGTCATTATTAGATAAAGCGTATTAAAAAATAGATCATTATATAGAGTACGAAAATGTGTGGAAATAACTCATTCTCTGCACTTGCGAACCCCCTGGCTACTAAATTTATAATGTAATATATTTTTTTTGTAATTTATAAATGACACTATGTAATATGGCATTAAAAAAAACCCCCAGTTTCTTGCCGGTTCTTCTTAAGGTCATTTTTGAACCGGTGTTGATTTTGACGTTCATAAGAGCTTAACACTTAGATTTACGGGCATTGACGGATAGGACGGGACGGATATATTACGAATAGGCAGACAACATCTAGATTTAATAAAGTATAGGTATTCCAGATAAAACTACTAAGTGTATAATATCATTAAAAACCAATATATAATCGCTAAAGAATAATTTTCGTTGGTTCAGAATTTAAAGGACAAAATTGAAAACCTGACAAATGGACGGGTTTCGTAAATCTAGTGTTGAACAAGCCTTGAATAAAGAAATTTTGACTTTGACTTTGATCCATTAATGCGTTACAAACTCTTCTGAAACGACGGCATTACAAGCTTGTTGATAGTCACCCAAAAAACTAATTTCAAGAGTAATCGTTGTGTGCGCCATCTCTGCACCCAGAACATTTCTGTATGTCACCACACTGCCCCCTCTCCCTGGGACATCAGTTCTTATATCTCATATGCCTAATGATGACTGATAGCTAATTGGTGCAGTTCAGACCGAAACACAGTACTGTTAGTACACAACTAGCCCTGCGGTGACCTTGACCGATTTTAAAAATCATAGGAATCCGTCTAGGCATGGCCGTTGACTTCACAGATCGTCAAAATATTTGTAATTTCTAGACAGGTTAGTGTTTTGACGATACCTTCCTTTACCGTCGGACACCTCATCAATCAGCACTTAAAAGTGCAACAATCGAACCCTGTTACAACGTCCGAAAATGTTTTATAGCTAGGCCACGTCTACAACATTAGATCTGCAATATAAAATATATATAAACTCTAAATGTAGTTGATTTGCCAGTCTTCAATAAAATTGTAAAAAAATCAAAGAATGGGTTGGTAACAGCCATATATCAATAACAAAATACTTTTATTTGTTATATAACAAAATGTGGTCATATCTAAAAATATACCTAATAGTTATTTAAATTAAAAGCCTAAGAAGCCTAAAGTCGTTTGTACGAGTATTAATAATTCCATTCCATTCCATTACCTTGAGTAATAACTCGCCCCATGATTTTTATCCGGTTTCGCAAAGAATGACTTCGCCTTCTTTAGAACCAAGCCATGGATAAAAGAATTTAAATTAATGTCATTATAAAGAAAAACGTATTTACATAATTTAAACCATTTTAATATTTATTTAACGCTTATTTGATAATTTATATGCCTCCCGAACATGTTAATAAATATTTAACAAATTTAACGGTCGTTAAATATTTTTCTTTTCCATGATATTTGTAAACCAACGCTAGTATTTAACTTATTAAATATAGACAAGAAACTGGAAGACCAAAAGAGTTCAATAACAAAATTAAACTTATAATAAAAGGTCTACATAAAAATAATGTTTTATGTATAAAAATAATGTAAAGTAACAGCCTAAAAACCGCTGGGCACAGCTAGTGTCAACATAAAAGATATAAAAACCAATTTAGTTATTTTTTAATATATTACTAAACAATAATAATATTGCAAGAAATACAAATATTCAATTACCAATATTAAATCGAACGTACTAATATAAAACGAGTAATAAACTCGACGTAGGTATTGTATATAGATTCAACGATACTCTTCGAATTCCACCACTAGCATCAAGAACTGTAAAACATAATCTATTTAAACATACAGCAAGTTTAGCTATAATTAACCACGAAACAAACTTCGAAAATTTAGTTATTTTCATAAACTAGATGCCTCAATTAGCATTAAAACGTTTACACATACATACGGTTCGTTGATGAAATCGTTTTGTTTCTCGTTGGATTACATTTAATCACGTGCTAAAAAAAATAACAACGCTAGCAGTAAAACGCACGGGATGCTGAAATTATCGGCGGTTAAGACATTTAACATCATTGCTTTGATGAATTAACCTCATTGCACTTGGAATACATTTACATTTTTTTTTATTTATTTGTAATAATAACATCAACAAGTGATCTTACCTGACTGAGAACGAGTGTGACCTCGTCGCTGCGCAAGCGAGCTATCATCATCGACGCCACGGCGAGGATGAAGTCGCCGGCCATCGCAACCTGGAAACATGCAATATTTGTTATTAGATACCATTGAAAACTACCGCCCGCTAAATGGAGCGATGCACGGTCTTGCAAGTCAGTGGATGCAGGTGACTCGATCGAGCTTTGTGGCAACTTTTGGTGACAATGATGATGAAGCTGAACAAAAATTATAATGCACATAGGAAAACAACAGCAAAAACATTACTTTTAAAGTTTTAGTATGTCAAAACCTAACATGCTTAAAGAGATGAGGTTTTATGTATTTAATTTTTGATATGTTTATATCATCATCATTTCAGTATTTGCCACCAAAGTTTCTAGCTCTCAATTTGGGGGGATTTTGCCATAGTTGTCACGCTTGGCAGGCGAGTTGTTCCAGTGCAGATGTTCCAGGAAGACGCTGCTGCCCATCTCCTGGTTTTATTATCCCTCTGTCCACTTTTACGACACCCACGGGATGATATAGGGCGGTAGATCCTCTTAAGCCGCCACCATACAGCTGTAGCTGTTTATATAAAATAGTAATATTTTAATTTTGTTATGCCGTAAATCCGTTCACGAGAAAATTGCCTGCCACTTACACAAACAACAAATAAAACAAAGAAGTTATGTCCGAACATACATAAAATGCATATTTATACAGACGAGTTGAGAACCTCCTCCTTTTTTTAAGTCGGTTCTCAAGTCTCATATGCCCAGTAATTACACTAGCTATCAGTGCCCGTCAGAGCGAAACACAATAATGTTTGCAGACTACCGCTTGACGGCAGAATAACTCACACTGCGATGGTATATCTTCCTAAGTTAGTAATCCTTCCACTAGTAAATCGCGCCCAAGCGATCATATTGAACACCTCTGCAAGTAAGTTAATACATTCTACTATGTTCAATTACTAACGCTTTATACTTAAAAACCTATTAACTGTACTAAGACCGTGATTAAAATCAGTTCAATGACGACTGCTTGTGGTTTGGTCGGCCTAGAACGCAAAACATAAATATTATGTAATATTGGACTAACGTATACTTAAGTAGTACTAGTTTTGTATGTCCTTAGGATATTTACCATTTTATATAAGGCGACGAACGAACACAAAACTAAAACCGGATAGAAAACGTTATCTATTTACTATCCACATCCTAGTAAAGTTCCCTTTTAAGTAAAACACCGGCCACAATGTTTCACTACGCCCCGGATTGAATGGCAGAGAATGTCAACAAGCATTAAGTCCGCCCCTTGTATCCTAGTAAGGTAAAAGATAAATAAATAAAAAGCAGAGATGTTTGCCACTGTGACGTGGAACACATCAAGCTGCTATTATCAGCTGGTATTCTGTGAGAGCGTGCTTCTTCTCTGTGTCATAACTATTGTTTATGGAATAAATTGACAAGCCGAGGTAGCTCAGGGGCCGGGCGCTTACCTTAAATTTATAGTACGCGAGTGTCCTGATTTCAATCCCCGTTCTGCAATTTTTAGTGTTGATTTACCGCGACCTCAGCGGTGAAGCAAAATATCGTAAGGAAATGAAATATTTCGTGGACATCAGAAGTACCCGCATTGGAGCAGCGGAGCGTATTCTTCTCGGCTTTAAAAGCCTCTTGGAAATAAGAGGACGTCTGTGCTCAGCAGTGAGACAGTTATAGGATACTACTTTAAGTGACGAGACGAGCAAATCGACCTGATGGAAAGTACAGTCTGCCCATTATAAATGTTGTATAACAAAGATCACATCTGTGTGGCACCGTATTACGCTCGTCACCTTAAAAATCACTTTTTAAGTCTCATATGCTAAGTAATTACACTAGTCAACAGTGTACAAACATAGTAATATTTGCATACTACTGCTTTACGGAAGAATAACTGACACTGCGGTGGTACCGAACTAGACGAATTCTAGTTCGGTATATATCCTAGCACCAGAATACAATACAGTCAGTATCTGCAGTGCGACTATATCACTAATTGATATGATTTAGGTATGAAATTGGAAAATGTTATTTAGTTTTAAATTAATAATATTAATTAATACACAATAAAAGTATGCACATTCAAATAACTATATACTACATACCAGAGTTCACAGTCATAAGTCTTACAAATTAATATACTCGTAACAAATATACATGCCTTGTGAAAAAAAAATGTCGATGTAACGCGTTACTTCTCTTAGCGTCTGGACAGTTTACTCCCGGGAGTAATTCTTCCTATATGGCGACAACTTCCTAGTACTTTCGAAAGCTATCAACTGCGTAGAGGATATAGTTCGACAAGTGTAAGTGTAAACACAGGCATTCCACTTGCCTAAAGCTAGGGCCCGATCTAACGATAATGCGAAAAGATTGGAGGTAAGCTAAGAGACCGTAACAAAGAAACGGGGACAATTAACTTATCCGGAACAGAAAATCAACAATTTGTGATTTTGCACATATGTTAGCTCCGACTGGACCGCAGTCCAGTAGGTTTGAAAACCCAGGATCGGAGGCATAGAAGTCATGCACTGACCACAAAGCCACGCGGTCCCAACTTAAATATAAGGATACTTATATTGTGTGGGCCATGGTCTTTCAATACGCTCTAATACCCCCTGAAAGGGGACCTGTATCATGCACTGAACCGTAAAAGGTTATTTAGTGATTTGTTTTACATAGGGTTTCACTTCTTTTTCTACAAGATTTAAATTCATATTTATTTAACCATTAAGCAAAGTCCTCAAAAACTGACTACCAAAATTTGTTCAACCTTTAATTTGCGTTTATCTGCACTTTTACGACCTTCGAAGTCTATAATTTCTATAATACGCAAAATGAAACATTATGTATCGATACTCGTTTCTTGACAAGTAGGTACTATAAATAATTGTTATGTGTATCGGTGGCGTTCATTTCTCCGGCTGCCATCAAGAATGTGTAGAAAGTTGTGATGCGGCGGCATACTAATGCAGAGTGTGCGCGTTTCGCCAGTGCTTCGGTAGCCCGATCGATGGAACGCGCTAGATAGGGCCGCCAGCTGGACGAAAAACGGTCGGACAGTCCGAAAATATTATATAATTGGAAACTTTTAGGTATACCCAATTGTTTAACATATTTACATAACTACAAAATAAATTAACTATTTTGCTTTGCATTCTTAAACATTTTACATGCCTTCTGAACAAAATCACAGTGATGAATGTGTACGATTTACGTGTAGTGTATGTAAGTTGTTGTTAAACACAATATGAAGTAGATGCAATTTAAGATTATTATAGTTTTAATGAATTAGATGATCATGATTTCAGAGGATGCGGAAATTTATTATCGACACAAAATATCTTAAACTTTCACATTACGCTCTCCGCTAAACGAATTGAAAAAAAACTGTTAATATCGCTTCAGATGTTGATTTTTAACGTAAATTCTGCTATAAAATGTTAATATCAATGCGCAAACGACGTCAATCTCCAACTTCACCAATTCCGAAGTGTCCGGGTAATTTCTCCCATGCACCTGGCAACCGTCTGAGACACGGTGCTCATTAATAAGCACTGGACACTGGTTAGCCTACATCCAGTGACCGGCTTATGCGCACCTACTTACGGCGGACGAGCGGGAACTGCACGCATTAAATCAAATTCGCTATCGAACGTTTAACCCACTTACCGACTCTAGACGAAATCAATTGTTCGACCTTGAGGCTACCTCTGAAGGCTACACTGTATAGATATACTAATAGTAATGCGAACGGGTCATCGCGGTAATGGAATACACAATTCCTTTGTTGAAAATCCAGTAACGAGATCAAATGATTCTGAAATCCAATTAACGGATACGGTCTCACAATGCTGCGACTGTTGTAATATTATTTACGCTTTTTCAACCGAACAATACGGATGGTGAAGAAATTTTTGAATAATTTGCTATTCAAAATTCTAATTCATGAATGCACTACACACTATGAGATTTATTTTAATCAAAATTGTGTTATTATGCGAAATTAATTATTATAAAACTTGTGCATCTTGGTTACAGTTGATTAAAAAATGTGAATTTTAGAAAGAAACCTTTTAATATTAAAAAAAAATGTATTCTTTTGTATTCTAAATAACTCTTCTTAAACTCTCACATGATACACATAATTTTAAATATACATGCATACATACATACATACATACATACTGTCACGTCTTTCTCCATATAAGGAGTAGGCAGAGGTCACTCACGTAGCCCACTTTTCGCCCTCGCGGAAAACGAGACGTGACAGGTGGCTGAATACGTCGCCATTTAAATATAATTAAATAAATTGAGTTAATAAAGCTAATTTGCCATACTCTCTGATTCGGATATGAATATTTTAAAGTGTTGACTAGAGCAAAATATGTGGGTTAATAGATTATGTATAACTATGCCAAATTTCAAGTTTCTACGGCACATGTTTTCTAAGAAAATCTACTAGACTTCTAACTAGAATTGGAAAATTTTTATAAAATTAATATAATATCTCCGTGTGGTAGCGATTTAAGAGAATCTTCCTAACTTCTCATCCTGTGGGTGTCTTAAAAGTCGACAGAGGGAAAATTAAAACCAGAAGGTGGGCAGCAGCATCTTCCAGGAACATCTGAATAAATAAACTGCGGTTGCCAACTCATCTACCAAACGTGGCAACTATGGCAAAATCCCCCCTAAATGAGAGCTACAAACTTTTGTGACAATCTATGGGGGAGGCCTATGTTCAGTATAGGCTTTAACGACGAATATCTTTTTGATTGGTTTGATAATTTCATACAATACAAAAATTTAGAAGAAACACGAACAGAAAAAATACTATAAATATTGACCACTTGTCTAATTATTTCTTGTATGCATTACGTTCTCAATTATTAATTAGTAAACGAGCAAGTTATCAATTATTAAAAAATAAAAACAAGGAAAACGTTCACAATTCTTAATAAATAAACTGTACTTGAGCTCGTGTTAATCAGAACGATGAGTTTCCTTTGCACGGGTAAGTGAAATTAGGAACGTAAAAAGTTAACATTGGCAACACACGCAGTTGTTGCTGTTCAGAACACCGTTTTGTTCTTATGTATCGTTTTTGTAACAAACGTATACGGTAAACAAAAACAACTAGTAAACTTAAGCAGGGTATGTTTATTCTTAAAAACAAAATTATCCCAGGATACAATAGAACTTATAGAAGATAATAACCAAGTATCCTCACACAATATAAACATGAAATATACTTTCATGAGCATCCATCCATCGTTCATTACAAATTTTTGCAAATGTTAGCTTAAAGTTTCAGTGATTTACAAATAAATGTTTTCCGACTGCAATCAATACTAATATTACAAATGCGAAAGTAACTCTCTCTCTGTCCCTCTGCTGTTTGTTACCTTATACGGCTCAGCTGTTCAACCGACCTTGACGAAAATCTGCACAATATTCGGCTTGCATCCTGGAGACGGACATAGGATATTTTTGATTCCGGGAAATCTAAGAGTTAGTTGAAATAAACCTAAATCCACGCGGACGTAGACGCGGGCTTCAGCTAGTACATGAATATATTCTCTTTAAGACAACAGTACACAAAGACATACTAATGATGATAATAATGAAAACTCATATTAAAAAAAAGTGAAAGCATAATTTCGCGGATCGTAATTTTCTTGAAATACATCAAACAAGAGTAGGAGGGCGTGTATCCGGGTCCAACGTGACGTCACAGTAAACTATCATGTCTAATTAAACATTAGCATAACATAACCGAAAGTTTGTGTTCTTAACAACGCATGAGCTAACTAACACAATATAAAGTATTTAAATCAACATTATAAAGTATTTAAGACTTCATTATAATAATGTATTACAATTCCAACACCATTTTCATGCGTGACATTTTGCAGAAATATCGATTAGTAAATAAATTACAAATTTATTTCAATATTTGGATATTTAAGAAAAGGGCACGTTTATATGTATTTTTGGAACTAAGATTTCAGCAGATTTTTAATGATTGGTCTTTAATATATTACTAAAATAAAATAAACTTTATTATTTAATCACAGCTATATATAATAAAATATGAATATATATTAAAATATGAAATTATATTGTTTTTAGCTGAATATAATAACGCTACATTTTTCATATTGGCTATATATATATATAACAGCAATTTACAACTGGCTCATCGCGATATATCCGGAACTACGGGGGGAGGGGGGGGGGGGTTATTAACACTCCCTGCGTTATTTATTTTAGGAGTTATATACATAAACCACACAATTATTTGGGTCTAACAACCCTGTACGTAAACAACTACTAATTAATTGATAAATGTTAATTAAATAAGCATTGCATGTAAACGCTGCATTCAAATTCGAACTCCAAATTTTACTCCTATCGCGCCCAAAGAAATTTCACTTCAAAAATCGAACAAAATTTTCCTTAGAATTTTCGCTGATTGCGTATTTGGTTCATTCCTTTTTTATAATATATTCGATGTCAGTAGAGGTTAAGATATAAGTAAGATAACGAACGGTCATCGACTGCAGGGGCAGGATTTCAAGATGAGGTTAATCTTGTGCTGTTAATTGAAACAAATTGCTCGCATTTGCACACTCAACTATACGTACTCTACCGTAGTCAACCATACGGCCTAAAAAAGCCGCCGTTACGCGCGTGCAACCGTCGAACCGAGCGTGATGTGCCATCAACCACGTAAATCAGTCAAAACGCATTAAATCCGCCCTTTGTAATCGTTATTTTTTAAATGAGCAAACGAATAAATATATGAATAAGTAAATGATAAGTTTAAAAATGTAGTACTCTCTTTTGTATACAATTTCACTACAAGTTTTAATATAAATTATCACGAAATACTTAAAGAAATTTGCCTCAATCATCATGATCATCCCATCACAGGTACACACTGGCCCGACTGAACATAGGCTTCCCATATATATTGCCACATAGCACTGTAATAAGCCACCATCCATCGATTTCCAAAAACCGTGCAGGCCGTCGCTTATTCCAGTGCCGGGTCGCCCCATAATGTCTTCGCCTTTACGAGGTTGCCACTCGAGAATCTTTCTTCCCGGTTATCGGTTGCAAGAGCTATATGGCCGGCCCAAGCGAAGAAATGGGGCGGATAATGCTGATCAAAGTTCCGTATACAACAGCGTCATAAACCCCCAACCTACCTTAACGGAGACCGCTTTATGATACTCGTACAACGAGAATTGTTCAGAGTCAATTCACATCGGTATAGCATTCAACGACATTGCACAAGCAACATTTCCTATCCGTTTTTCACGTATTAATTTATAGTTTCACGATTGCTTTTTTTGTTAGCACCAAAGATATTTTTGTAACATAATAACTGTTTTATTTTAAAGCATACTCTCTTTTGATCGCGGCTACCCCTGCGCGTAATAAGTAGTTTTAAAGCTTTATTGTGTTGCTATTAACCTAATATAAATTTCTTGCCGAAGTATCAAGCTATCCTACATGACAACATTGAATTCAGTGATTTTGAAAAAGATCAATTACTTTACAATAAATAACGTATTACGTAACTGTCGTATTGTATCAGTCGAATATAATAGTCTTAACGATGGATCCTGGGTTCAATAAAAACTAGCCAGCCCGAAATAAAAGCGAAATAATATATTGAAACGAAAACATTCATCGAACTTCAAAACGAAAATAATACCTTAGTAATAAGTTAAACAAGTAGAAAATTTCAGTATCATTGAACTGTTAACTACACGGTAATCGTTAATAATCATGTGCAATTAAATATACATAAAATTTTACTAGTAAACATAACGATGCCGATTCTACCGGTTGTTAATGGAACGCGAATATAAGAGGCTAAATATACGCGCCAATATTTACATAATGCATGGATTCCTTTATGGTTTTGCATACTGTAATACAACTTCTATAAAAACAAAATTTAAATAACAAACGAAAGTGAACTAACCATTTAAAGATTTTTCCGGATATCATATAGTATCCTAAAGAGGCAGATGTACAAATAATGTCGATACATACACTAAAAATTTAAGTGTTGGTTTTGTGATTATCAATTTATTGTATTTTTAATTAATTTTCATGTCATGTATGACTTTAAAAAAATACTTATATGTATGTCTGTCCGACCGCATTTAACTTCTAAACGACTAAGGCTATTTTCACAACATTCGCATAGTTATTGGATAGTAACTCTAAAACAAATTTAATGTTGAAAAAATAAAATTAAATGTTTTATAGTAGTAATATGGATTTACATGCATCGATATTTCACACGAACAAAGTCTCGGGCACTGTTTCGTTGTAACATCTCAAAACCAAATGAATGTATGTTAAACGCTACGCTTAATTTTATACATTGACTGCTACTTCACAGATATTTAGTAGTTTGTCAGTACATCAAATTCATTAAAAGTAATAAAGATATATAGGTAAAGTTACTGGCACAGACTTCGTCTAATAATTGTGAGGATTTTAGAGTCGGCAAAAGTCCGCCACGCTACATCAGTGCAAGTTGGCAGACTTTAAACACAGTCGACATATTTTTTGAAGTGAAAACTTCTTTAGAATCGTAGTGATTTAAAACTCAATGAAACGAAAATGTGACACTAAAAATGTACAACATATACTCGTACATCTGTAGGATTTAGCCTGCGAGAGAATGAGACAGGATACAGTATAGAGTCTTCCCTACTACATTTATATTTTAGAATTCTAATCTGTATAATATGCAATGTAATATATGTAGAATAAAATGTAAAACAATTTTTAAACTTGGTAACAACATTATAATTTATAAAAACCCTACAATTATCCTACTCTTGATACTCAACCAGAGTATTTAGGTTTAAAATTGGTTTAAAGTTAACAATTTGCTTTTAAATGGCAATAAAATTAAATGTATAAAATTCACTACATCAAATGTTAAGCGATAGGATGTAAATGAAATCGTTAAAAAAGTTACTACGCGGTAAAAAAGAGTTGAGCGTTGTGGATACCCCTGTCTTTCTTGAAATAACTCTAGACGCGAAACTTCAATAGGGGCCTCATATATAAACTAGCAAGTAGACTTAGCTCTACAGCTTATGCTGTACAAATAATTAGAAACTTTACTAATGTTTAAACTGCTAGATTAGTTTATTTTAGTTATATTTACAGCATAATGTCTTATAGTATTTTGCTATGGGGAAATGCGACCGACGTAGAGATGATTTTTGTTGCAGAAGAGGGCCATAAGATCTATTCATAATCTTGGCTCTAGAGTGTCTCTTAGAGATAAATTTAAAGAAATTAATATATTAACCTTGGCCTCTCAATAACTATATGAAAAAGTTATGGATGTACACAATAAAAAAGTAATGCATATAATATAAATACCAGGAACAAGCACAAATAAATAATACCAGCTACTTGACTTCGCAGAGTCAGTAACTCTTTCATGGGGTAATGTACACGTTTTTACAACAAAATACCATGTATTACTGTATTTTATTGTATATTATTTTTAAAATGACTGAATAAAATCCGGCTGGGTTTCTTACTGGTCCTTCACAGGACAGAGGCATTTCTTTGCAAACCAGTGTAGCTTAAAAATACGTTCAATGAGTATTATGAAAATTATCTATATTGAATAAAAAATATTCTATTTTATTCTGCATTCGTAACATTCTCTCCAACTTAAGTTTACTGAAAGTTTCACTTCTACCGCATATGAACTGCACACATGTTTTTTTACTTCTCAGACTTGCAGATTTCCTCACAATGTTTCGATTAACGAAATATATGTAAATATATGTAAATCAGAACTTTGAATTAAAATTAAGAATTTTCAACACCGGGGATCGAGCACGGTTGCTCACATAGTAGTAGTGTAATTTAAGAGCTTCTATGCCTCACGATATAAATAAATAAGAGTAAAAGCAGTAAAAGTTTTTACCGACTTTCAATCTTACGGGATTTAGGTATTCTATAGCACAACTTTTTGTAGGATACTGACTCATACTTGGTTGGAAAAGTACAAATTATTACCGCAATACAAATTGTGCAACTGTCAGTTTTACTTCAGAATATACACGAAAACATTGTACTATACTATATATATTACTATACAGAAACATTGTGCTATATAAAAAAAGTATATTCATGGCAAACACAAGAAAGGTAAGATTTGCTAATACAATGCAACAGGACGTGTTGCGAAGTTTCATCATTCAATTTATTTATTAAGGACTAAAAGTTGTTGTCGCAATTACTTTGTCAACCTTTATGTGCTCCTGCCTGTCAAACTTGAAAACGTGATGTACTGGGTCACTTTGGTGTAAGTCTAATTCAAATTAAGATGACAAAATTACCTAAAGACGATTTGTAAATCGGTCGTCACCAACCTTTGAAAGAAATCTGCCTATGTACGAGTACAACACTACTGGACAAAGGACTTCAAATTCAAATCAAGTTGGAAGCATCGACAAATACAATACCAGGCGTCTCGCACCATAAAATAATGCTAACTTTCGTTACCGACCCGAGAATTTTACTTCGGAAATATGGAGATGACCATTCCGATAACTTTAGAATGCTATTAGATTTTAAGCATTTTCCTTAGTCGACATTTAGACGCCCCTAGACGACGAGACACTTTCCAAACTACTTAAATACATATCGCTGTTTGACTCAGACCGCCTCTCACTGTGTCATATCACTTTAACAGCACAATGTTCTGTTTACACAACTTCCGCAGCGATTCAAAAAGTTTTGCATCTAAATACGTACATTACCGTAAAGCTGTTAGAATACGATAATCTGAAAAGCTTCGCTAAAATGAGAACATCGAAACTTGTTTAAGCAAATTAATTCAAAATTTCGGCGTATCATCAAACGCCTCTTATTTTCACGTCTGCGATACCATGACACATGATAAGAGTGAAAGGCTTCCACAAGAACGCGTCGAAAGTGCCTAACTCAAGCCACATGAATAATTTACCAGAAAAATCTCTACGATTTCACGCAAACTTAATTCCGAATGCGTCGTGGTTTCTATTCTGTAATTCATTTACCCCCATACGCTATAAATCTATTTTACTTACGTGGTACGCCCGATGGTCAATCGATATGGCATTAATAGGACTAACAAAGTACTAAAAATCGGTCAGCGCAAAGTCTATGTTACATATCTTTTAAGATTGTATTAATTCAGTGTCCAAGCCAAGGTCAGGTTAAAAACACAAAACTTTTTAAAAGAAACAAAGTCTTGTGTGTAATAATGAATGAAACTGCTATTTTAGTCTTGATGATAGAATTATTTTTGCGGATATCATATCCGTGAGATGGAACTGCTAGATAGTTACAACATCCCGAAGCGGATCTTGTACAGAGTAAATGCAGTTAAGAATGTGTGCGAGTGTTGAAGCGTAAGTGCCATTTCGCAATTTAGCCTTGACAATGGTGGTAGGTAGATGGCGGCGACGGACGGAAGGTGAATGTGGTGGGATGTGTGTCACGCGGTCGACCTTGACTCCTCGCTCATCCCCCTCCTAAGCAGTCCACTACTGATGTACCAAATGCTTGAATGCCTTAACGAATCGTAACACGTCGTGTATGATTATTATATTAATATATACACGTTTACAGTATACGCAAAAACTAATAAAGCGATGAATATTCACTATTTGTAAGAAATTATTTATAAAATGTGTGTATAAGTATGTAGTAAATATATTGCTTAAAAATGTACTGTACATTTTAAACAACTTTTAAACAACAATTTAAACAATATATTGAAGTGTATCTGATACACTTGGATATAAATAGGTACCGTGACAGATTTAACATTCGACGACCTTCGAATCTTAGTTGAGACTTTAATGCGAAGTCTAGGATTTATTTTAACAGTTAACAATAAATATAAATCGATATTATGACGATCAAGATATTTCGAATTATAGTTGATCGCGTATTTCGTATCCAGCGAGTGGCCGGACCAGCGCGGTTGCGAAACATGCAAGCATGTTGGCGATTAGTGGCCAACGAGTGGGCCATCGTTTCAACACACCTGGCTCGATATAGAGACGTGTGCCGGTAAAAATCTGGTTTTGCCGAAATAACGAGAAGCCATGTAAATTTTCACGTAAAATCAAGTGCATCGCGACAGTGAAAACGCGAGTACCTAGAGGAATTTTATTTGGAATTTAATTTAACACAACATAGCTTCAAAAGGACGCAATCAGTTGTTGCGGCCCAAATACCTATGCGGTACCAAAGCCAGTTCTGTCTTTAAAAAAACGTACACCTTTTAAGTTTGAATTACGTCGATTCGTGCAACAGCTCTTATGAATACGTACCGCGCCTGTTTATAAATTACTTACTACTTGTTGTAGAGTAAACTTGCACCTAATCTGTGCCTAAACCTAAGACGAAACGCTATAAAATAACAATATTTCTCAACCTTAAACTAGAAATGAAGAGGGACGGGAAAGTGACCTTGACATGTAGATGTAAACTAAAAATGCCACAAGAACATAGTGAAACGAAAAGATTGCGACAGACTGCGACTAGATTTTATAATCGAGTCCAATGTCAAATACAAGCTCTATTAATATAATAATTTGTTAAATGAATTCTCTACACGTGTTCCAGAGATTCTAAAAGGAATGAAATTCTATTAACATAACTTGAAGCTAAAGTAAATGTACAGTTAAATAATGATGTAAATGGAGAATAGTTCTAAATGGTACCTGACTCCACCTGCGCGATTTTTTTGTTTACGCATTTAAGGTTCTGTCACCAGTCATTAAATCATTTAAACAAATCATTCCAGAATCATTCCATCATTCCATCATTCCATTTAAACAAACCAGTCATTTAAACAAAACCTCATAGTTTTCAACAGGACGCGCAAGATTCATCTCGTAATCAGACGAGACTACTGCAATCATCAATCTGCTCTGCGAGTGTGGTGATTGCAATTTCTATTGGAAGAGGCCTATGACCAGCAATGGACTCTCATCTGGAGTCTCACGATGTTAAAATATCAATGAATTCATTTATATTATAAAAACATAACTATATTTAAAAATCTTTGTAACCACTAGCAGCGGTCGTCAGTCATTTGACCCAGTCTCCAGCGCGACAACGCGCCCCGCAAAGTACTGTTATGGCAACCAGTTTTAGTTTACACTGCTTATTAAACTCAGCCAGGTGGGTCAAACGAGGAAAGTGTTGAACGAATTTTGCTTTCAACGACACGATGTCTTTTACGCACAATGTCAATAGAAAGTAATAGTAACCTTTGACGTTACTTAAGTGAATTTTGAGATTACACTTTGTTTACATTTGATACACATGTGACGGAGTTAAGTAATAAGCTTTTTTTTTAATTTTGTATGATTAAAATTATTGAGTGCTCTAATTGTAATACTTCATGCATCAAGCTCGCAATCAGGCGTTCTACGTTAGTTGTTGCAAGGCTTATTTTTTTTAATCGAAGAAAAGGACATACAATGCAACGGCTGCCCATAACAAATACTGTGTCACCCAGACAAAAAAAGAAATGCCCAGTAATTGTTAATACACTGGCTATCAGTGCCTTCAAACCGAAACACAGTACTACTGCTTGACGGCAGAATAACTGGCACTGCGAAGGGGGAGTCACGGATAGGGATCGTACCACCTGTACCATATTCTCTCTTCGACAATAGAAGTCAATGTCTAAGGGCTACTTACTATTACGTTTTTTTCTTAATAGGTGAAAGTGACAAGACAAGCAAAACGTTCACTTGATGCTGAGTGCAACGTCTGCCCATAAGCGCCCGCCCTGAGTCTTACATGTCTTCTTAAGTCTCACATGCCCAGTAATTACACTTGCTCTCAGAAACGAAAACGAAAACGAAACGAACGAAAAACAAACCCTAAAGGACGAAACACGGAAATGTTAGACACTACTGCTTCACGGCAGAAAAACTGGTCCTGCGCTGGTACCTACCTAAGCGGATTCCTGCATAGGAATCCTACCACCAGGTAATAATTAGTGCCCGATTGTCACTTTAATTTACACTATATTAAATTACCGACGGATCAACAGATTTCCCAACTAAAAGTAACTTTTAAAAACAACTAGCTTATTAAGCGTCCCGTCAACGACAACCTAAAAGAATTTGGTAATTTTGCACTTCACGCGCATTTAAAACTCATAGTAAAGCTTTAATTTTTAGCTCATAAACATCAAAAGTGTCCCATACCGTCCGCAACGGTATCCCACAGCTATAAATGTGGAGATAAATTAATATACTAAAGTAAAAATTAGGAACAAAGTTAATATATTCAACATCTGATTTAAAATTTTAATGTTTGGAGAAACTTCCAAATAGACGTTCATTGACATATATGGTAATTTTTTTTAACTATTTTAATAAATATTGATTGGTCAAAAAGAGTTATTTCATTAGTGAAATAAAATATCATGATTATGTTAGAAAAACTTTCTGGCTTAATGAAAGCACACTTCATAAAGTATCCCAGACATTCAGTCATAATCAAATAAGAACAGTCTGAGTATGTGTATATCAAGAATGGTTTTGTCGTTAAATATCGCATGCCTAATATAAAAGACATCAACGCATCGGCTAAACGCGTCTTTCTATAAGAATAAAAATATATCACAAACAATCATAAATTAATTACTAAGAATATGTTTTAGAAGGTCGTTAGTTACATAAAACTATTGTTAAAATTGCAATGAAATATTGGTAACCAATGTTTAAATTAGCTTTTAATAATAAACCGATTGTTTCAATTATTAAAAATAACTCTGTCTGATTAACCGAACAGACTTACTACTAAATCTGTAATTGATACAGATCACAATAATTATTCTAGGACCAACTTTGTATTTCATCACAGTGTAACAAAGTTCTGGATTTATATGAATTCGAAAGTTCCCACAGAGCGGCAGGCACATTATTATACCAAATATCACGAAACAAAAATTGACACAGTACATACATACAGATCTGATAACTTACATTAAGAATATTTCTTATTCGTTTTCCTGTAAAACTTCCCAGGTATTGTTTAATTAATTTTAAGCTTTCACTTTCCTTACCCGCATTCAAAATTCAATTTAAGTTTATACATATAAATCATCAATAAACGAGTATATGCTAATATTAAAAAGAGAGAGTGTGATTTTTTATGTGGAGGGTAATCTCAGAAACTAATATTGATTCTAAATATTATTTCAATTTTAAAAAGCCATAATATTTCAAATGGACTTATGAAAACACAGAAAACTTTAATCTAACCAAGTATAAGCAGTTCGCTAGAGTAATACACAACAATTACTTTGTGAATCCATTATAACAGCTCCATTATCTTTTTTGTACAGTTGTACTAAAATAGTTTGGTAAACTCCCTAAAACCAAGTACATTTCTTTAAATTTGAATACAAAGCATAATATAATCATAAATTATTAAGCAATGAAAAAAAAATAGATAAGAGTAAATATTGCATAAATAATAGAAATAAAATTGCATACAAAATGCACATCAGAACTCTTATGAATGACATTTAAAAAAGTGATTTTTGGGACCTTACAAAACTTAATGACGCTTGCGTCAGTAGACTAAAATGCGAATTCCATAATACAGATTTCCCCAAATCGTACTCGGGTCGACATTAAACAATACCGCGAAATTACATATGAATTAACGCCGAATAAGATGTGAAAACTTGGAAATGACCGAAATTGGTAGTGATGACTGTAATCTTTCGCCGATCCTGTTATATACTGAAGTACATTGGTATTTTACATAATGATGTATCCTAAAGAAACTAATAAGAGAGCTATGATGTTTTAAATGAGTCGAAACAAATTTGAGTTTATACTGTTCAAAGACACACGCCCCGGGAATGAAATCCAACTCATATCTCATTTTGATATTGATAAAAATGAAATGTTTTGAAAGAATGAACGTTATATTTACTAAAACCTGCTGGTGTTTCGCATGAATAAACGCGGTCATATATTGCTTCTTTAAGCTATGAAAAAAACCTTTAAGTTATAAATGGTCCCCTTATCGCGTATTTTTATTAGTGTTTAAGAAATTTTCATCGCAATAGATACTTATAATAGGAATCGATATAATACATAGCCAAAGGCACTCCCACTCCCCCTCCCTTTCGACTAGCGTGTGGTGAAAGCCACTACAACGACGACCGTCCTTTACAGCAGGTCCGCCGGCGCGCTTTACAAACTATCATTAATCACAAGCTTTTTATTTATTTATAATATTGAACAATACACTATATAGTATACTAAAGGTCAACTTAGAAAGAGATTTTTTTAAGTAACATTAAATATTTTTAGTAGTCATAACTTTTGACATGGGATACATTCATTTACTGTATTTCCTTCTTTTGTGTTTTTTTTTTCAAATAAAACTGTAGTAATGATTTCTGATATTAACGACAAAGCAACACATATTTACGGATTTCATCGCGTCTTATTTTATTCAAGACGTTTATTCAAGGATATATATTTTAGGAGTAATATTGAAACCGAAATATCTGAGCTACGACAGACAAATTAATTTTAAGATGATATGTTAGTCACCAAAGTATTCGGAATGCGGGCGTGGACATCCGTCAAGCTACAAAAGGACAGGTCGGTCAACAAAACTACGGAATTACGTCACAGCGCCTTGGTAAAGTTTAACTAAGCCCCGCAAAATAATAGTCATGTGAACACAACAGATATGTATCATAAAGATATAATATTCCAGACGCGTACTATTCAATTAAAACTCGGTATTCCGCGGCATAGCAGTCCGATGAACAATAAGTTCGCGACATATTCTGAACAATGGTCGCAGATACGATAGGAATCGGCAATACGATACTGACGTTGTCGGCACATCCTTGACAACCGTGCCTATTGTAACATTCTTTTATTTAAATCAAGCTAAAAGTAAAGGACAGTTCGTTGACCACATCTTCTTTGCCGACCTTCTATTATGTAATAAAATACTTAAATTTATTGACGCAAAAAAAATATGAGCGATTAATTTTTATCACGTAATTTCGTAGCGACAACCTTCAAATAAATTCACATCTATGCATAGAAACACTCCTAAAAACGGTTAAAATCAAACAGACACGCCCTGATATCCTAACGTTTACACGCCCGTCAAATACGTATGTATGTACGTGTGTATGGCGGGTTTAAATAGACAGCGTTTAAAAATCAACATCTGAACGTTTGTATGACATAAGTCAAATACAGATTATAAGAATTTAAGCTGGTGTGGGCATTGTCAGACAACATCAGCATGTATGTGCGATTTTAGTATTCACGTTTAATCACACAATAGATAAGAAAAATTATTCAATAATAAAGTGACAGTGGCAAATACTGAATATTTGGAAGCGATTGTATTACTAACTATTAGCTAAATATATATTTTGAATATTTTTCTCATCTAAGCGGGTTAGCTAGTTGCTAAGATGCTACTGCATTTTTTATCGTGTACAAATAATTTTTGCAGCAGCGAATATAATTCTTTTTATTAAACTCTAAATTAACAATTTGTGAAATGCCTCACAGATGAGCACACAGGCCTTATCTTATTTTATGGAGGGGTTTGAAGCCGAAAATAGTTCGCCAGCTGCTTTAATGCGGATTGGAAGTTCTTATTTCTTCAGTCATGCAAGGTTTTTCTTTGACTATTATGAATGACAATTAATGGCTCGTAAATGCGTATTAAATCATCAATGTTGCAAATCTGCAGAGACCAACAGGAAGAAACGTGAATCGCAGCATAAAACAGTAACTGATTCAAAAATCGCTTCATGTCCTAAATCACAACAGAGAACGATGTAATACGCATTCATACTGAGAGTTTTTTTCGTGAAGGACGCCCGGCAACGCGGGTAGCGTACAAGTTGTGTTAATAAGACTAGCAAGATTCCACTGCCATAGGTTCGAATTTAATAGAGCCTCGGTGCCGCTACAAATGCTGGTGCCGTTTTATTTCATTCTGTTTCTATTCAAATCAGGCCCCAATGTAAGAATACCAAAGAACCATCAACAGACGCTTTTCAGATGACGAAATTCTGATTAACTTGACCAACAATAATATATTGAACTAAAAATAATTTATAATAATGCCTCTATATTTACAATAGATAAGGACCAAATAATTTAGTAAAGGGTGAGATACGCTCTATATTTTAAAAGAAATCAATACCTGTGTCGACGGCCGCCTGTATTAAATAATAGTGACCCCGATCGCATATTGTGTCAGCCTTACGAAAACCGCCTTGGCAAACGTAATGGACGGAATAGTTTTAACAAATATATTTACTTAAAGAGGGAATTATTACACAACGATCGTGTCTTTAACGTAATTCCACATGCACGTCTTCTATTTACATGACAGTTGTAGCCCCGCATTAAGGTATTGAATACTGCATTGTTGGAACGAAATAAGTTCACTTTACATCTTTAGTGTTGCCTGTAATAAGGCGAATAATAGAAAACTAGCGGCACGCTATGACGTTCATGACGTACTAAAGTTCATGAAGTTTTGTAAAATTTACAACTAAATTTGAACGAACGATTGCTGTATTTTATTGTCAATAATGACGTGAAATGCAACGTAAAATTATAATTTTGAACCGATCTTTTAAGAAACAGAAGACTGGGAAAAGATAGTAAATAGAACTGTTCAATGAATAAGGGATGATTATAACAGACTTGAGATGAATTATATATTAGACCATGAACTTTTCATTTACGTAGGTGATAGCAGCGAAGACATTGAATACAGTATGGATGAACCCGATTAAATATATTTAGTAAACATTTTTATCTCAGCAAAATGTGTATACTAGCATAATAGCTACTACTTACAACTCACGAAGACTTATCGGTGCGACTCACACTTGACAATTTTTTTTGATAATAATTTCAAATGTGTCACATCACTATTGTAAGAAGTCGAAACGGCCATCACAGCGTGCCGCTGGCATAGTAACATTAGCCATAACAGGTCCTACTACTGGACACCGGCTTCCTCTACTTTTGAGAGTTTATCGAGCTCTGTCTACAACGCAGCTCTACGACGGGTCGGCGGACTAATATGTTATTGTCAGCAAAAACAATACATACATACATACATAAGATCACGACTGTATCCCATAAGGGGTAGTCAGAGACTGGGCACTCACTACAAAAACAGATGACTGCCACAATCCACGTTTCACCAAAACAATATAATGCACTTGGTGTGATAGGTGGTGAGCCCATCGCCGCCATGCGCTGTTGGGTGCACAGTGCAGTTTAATTCCTTACTCGCCTTTTATGAGATCCATTGGATGAGATGGAGTAGTAGTATTCTTTTAACGAACCGCCACCACACGGCTACAAAAACGGCAAAAACAATAAGCCACGCAAAACTACTTTATATACACATACACAACATACAACAAGTAACGATCCTTTAAAAGCAATATATAAATTAAGGTCTTTAATTCATTACTTATGTACTATAAGATATGATATTATATACCAATACTAAAAATAAGCGATATATGTATCTATAATCGGTGAAATCGTAAGTCGGCGTTAGGGCTGTATATTACGAAGCACACAAGGAAATATAAATTGAGGTAGTATCAAAAAAGCTGTTAAAGTGTGAGGTCGAAATAACTTTCACCGGGGTCGCTCAGCTTTCGGCCATCGCCTCGAAGGCATCCCAGGCCTCACCACTACACTCACACGTCGCCGCTTACAAACTCACTATGGGTGGTACAACAAAAGTAATCAAACATCTTTCACGCCATTTCAATCTTTATTTTCAAACTTTTTACGAGCTACTTTGGCCGTAAAGATTTTATTACCTTGAAACATTAATACATCTATACTATGCGATAAGATAGCTCCGTCTCGTTTCTTCGAACGTACGAGAGAAAGGTAGGGTATCTTTCATTGTTAGGAATGAACGATGCGGACTACTTCTCACAAATTGTATTATACTTTTTAGAAGTGGAGCAAGAACCTGTTCCTGACTCACTGACCTAAATATTCTTGGTTCATTTTTAAATTCAAGTTCAAGTGGATTGGTTTAATTTATTGTTATTAATATTCCATCAACATTTTTGTATCATTATTGATTTTCCATAGGAGCCGTTTAGACGTGCATAAAAAGTATCGATGTTTACCAAAGTGAACAATTCTGTTTACGGTGGGGAAACAATACCGATTTTGTAATTATAGAAATCAAATATATAAATATTTACGCAACAAATGGGTAAATAACGTATGTGAACAAAGGCTTAACTCAAAATCAACATTGCTAAAGAGCATGCAACTTCTAAGCGGGAACGCAAACCTACACTATAACATGGCTTCCATTTAACCATTACAGTAGCGTTTACGTTTGGAGAGTATTCTATGATTACGAAAAATTCCATTGACAAAATTTGTGTTTTGTTACAACAGCCGGCGTGAGTCCGAACGATGACTATCAACGCTGGACGTCTCAACCACTTGATCTTAACCTAGATAAAGAAAGTCCGCGTTATAATGTAGCGTGGACAACGTAAGTGTAATATTTGCGATAAGGTCACGCACGTAGTAGTCTTCGTTCTAATAATGTAGGTTATAAAAAATATAGGGAAAAGAAGGAACGAAAGAACATATTTTGTTTCGTATTCACAAAAGTTTACTTAAGTAACTGTGGAAATATACATTATTAATTAATTGGCATATTACATTATTAACTCTAGTACCTAACTTACCGATAGGTGTCCAGCAGAATAGAATAGCACCTTTCCTACCGAGGTCGCAAGAGGCGACGAAGGTATTTACGGACATGCTTAATTCGTGCAGAATAATACCATATGCAATGCTGTCACTATACTGCTCGGGGGAACGCATTGGGCAGTAAAATTTTTTGGCTTGTACAGGGCGACGACGTGGTGCGCTACCCGTCACGTCTCGTTTCTCGCGGGGGGGGGGGGGGGGGAGGGCAACGGGTGTAGTCTCTGCCTACCCCTTATTTGGGAAAAGTAATTGTTTGTATGTATGTATATTTTACGCTAATTAGCTGAGGTTTGACTGACTGTCTGGTAGAGAATGCAACAAGATATTAAGTCCACCCGTTATAACTATTCAAAACCTTGTACAAATCAGTACATATAACTGCTTTCCTAATTTTCCGATCAAGGACAAAATAAATTTTCTTCGAAGTAATCATATAAATTCAATGCACAAAAATTTATCGGTAGCGACAACCAAAAATAAAATAGTATAACTACGAGTATTTCGTTAAATACGGAAGTTATTAGAAATATAAGTTGATGCCAACAATGCAAATTTAGAATTTTATGCAATAGGATGACGATCGAGGCACGACATCTCGGAGCCTATAAGCCGCATAAATAATCCCTGGATGGCGTCAATATATATTTATACTCACCTATGTTTCTAGTTTATTGCTTTGTTTTTTATAAAACATTCCATGACATCTTGCATCACACAATTCTTAAAGAAAAGCTATCCAAAAAATACTATCGTGTTTCTTTAATGAAATAAAAATACATTTTGCTTTCAATGAAAAACAAATTTCATCGTTTATTTTAACTCTATTATATAACGCCGTCAAAAGTATTTCAATTATTATTATTAATATTTTCAATTACTAGAAGAATCGTTTCGATTCGCAATCGAAAATATTTCACGCAAGTATCGAGTTATAAATTGAACTTATTCCAATGCCTCTCTGACTCCGTAAAACTATATAAAAACATCTGTAAGTTAACAACAAAATAGGAACGCAAGACGCTCGACATCGGTCGCAGTCGACATTACAATAGATTTCAACCGCGCTTAAGTTTTTATTAGGTATCACATGAAATATTCAACTCATGACTTGATTTTTCGATGTATACCGAAGACATTACTGTAGCCGGGTCTACATATAATTCAAGAAGTAGTATTAAATTTGCATATCACTGAGAATGGTTTATTATTAGTGTATTTTCCAAGAATTAATTTATTAGGTACAGTGTAGATTTTTAAGATGACGATTAAAGTTCTTCCCTTTCTATCTGAAACTGATGGCTCTAACTACGACACTATTCTTAGAATTTAAAAGAGTTTAACACGATGTCAAGCTCACTTAAAACATTCAAACTAAGCTATACTAAAAATAGCTATATATAAAATAGGCAAAAAAATACTCAAAACTATCTAATGAAGTTTAAGATCTTTATTAACTCTACAGAATGTAATTAAATTGTCGAGAAAAATCAATTTTAGAATTTTAGATATAAAATTCTGAAATTGATGAACGCACGAAAGTGATTATATATACATATAAAACAAAAAAATGTTATGTACTCGTATATACTGTTTATTTATTAACTCGCAATTGTTACTTCCGTAGTACTAAGTTGTAATGGCATTCAGAATGCATAGGAATTATGTCTCATTCGCTAATATTAACACTGCTATAAGGTGAAGCTATTACGCAATCAGTCGATATGACATGTTGATTACCTTCTTATGGTTCCAGAGCACGTTGACGGAGGGTTTCCCGCGACGGAAATCGCTCTGGTCGATAACGTCATCGTGGATTAGCGACGCCGAGTGGATCATCTCGCTGATCATCGCCACTTGTCGCTGTGATGGCAGCAATGCACTGTAGGACAAACAACATTACCAATAATTAAATATAAATACATACATTTAATTTCTTACGTGCTATACGGTTTCTTAATATTACTAATGTTATACACTCAGCGTCACAAAAATCGCACCTCACTGAGTTTGCGCGAAAAATGGCTGTAATGGCTAGAAACGAATTATATCTATATAAATATTGGTATGTTTGAAATGGGTATTTGAATAGCTTTACATTATTAATAAAAAATCATGAAATCATTAAAACATTTATCATTATAGAGCGTCAAAAATAAACACTGTCAAAAGCTCGTTAGTAAGGACGCTAGTTACACCACCTAAAAGGGTATAAAAGGGTCGATCTGGATGAAATATGGGCCAGTCGTAATTTAGACTTTGCAGTGAACACACGTGAACAAGTAACCCAAGTAAGAACAAGTAAAGATGGACACCAGCTCTGAAGAAGCCGCTCAAGTGATTGCCCTATTGCAGTCGGGGATGCGGCAGTGTGACGTTGCTCGACAGTTGAACCTGTCCCGTTTTTCAGTTCGACGGGTGTTCCAACGTTTTCAGCAGACTGGTGGTTATGTTAGAAAACCGGGATCTGGAAGAAAACGGTGAACATCAGAAAGAGATGACCGTTTCATCGTTACGACATCTTTACGAAACCGTTTTACAAATGCTGTTGAGTTGCAACAACAGCTTCGATCAACTCGGAGAACATCTGTGAGTGTTTCTACGATAAGAAGAAGGTTACCCGAAAAGAGTTTAACAGCCCATAGACCTGCTAAAGGTCCAAAACTTACTGCACAGCATCGCAGAGATCGCCTAGAGTTTGCTCGCAATCATTGCGAGTGGACTCTAGAACAGTGGCGGACCGTACTCTTCTCTGATGAGACGAGGGTCTGTCTCTTCTGCAATGACAGACGTAGAAGGGTCTACAGAAGACAGGGGGAGAGGTTCACACAACCCTGCTTCGAAGAATCCGTCGAATACGGGGGTGGCTCGTGAATGTTTTGGGGCGACATTTCCGTCGACGGGAAAACGGAACTTGTGTGCGTTTCCCGGACTCGGGGTGGCCGTGGGCAAGGGTCATTAAATGCTGGTCGGTACATTACTGAAATCCTGGAGGAACATGTGGTCCCGTATGCTGGTTATGTCGGTGATGGATTCATGTTAATGCATGATAATGCTCGTTGCCACACCGCGGCTATTGTACGGGATTATTTACAGGAGGTCGATATCCCTGTGTGTGCATTGGCCAGCACAAAGTCCAGACCTTAACCCAATAGAACATCTCTGGGATGACCTAAAACGGCGCGTGCGAGCTCGAGATCCAGCTCCAGCCACTCTCCAAGAGCTCCAAGATGCGGTACTTGAAGAGTGGGAACAAATACCCCAAGAGGCTGTTGCGATGCTTGTAAGGTCCATGAAAGATCGCATGGAAGCCGTTATCAAGGCAAGGGGGGTAACACTAGGTTTTAAGAACTTTTTTTGTATTTATTAAGTTTTTTTTTAAATTATTAATTTGCAAATTTGTACATACCCTGTCTTTTTCTTTAATTTCTCTTTCGTCTCGTTATAAAAGTAAAATTCAATTAAAATTCCTGAAAGCTAATGAAATTACCTTTCGAATGATACCCTCAAACCACAACATTGCCATTGGCCTGTTGTGTTAAAATAGTATTTAAATTATTTTTTTCGGATGTGCGATTTTTTTGACGCAGAGTGTGTGTTTGAACGTTTGTTACTCAGTCACTCTCAAACGCATAAACGGATTCTAATTAAATTTGGCATAGTAATTTGTCGTGTAAAATTATATAATAATGTGATATACAAACGATAGATATTTCAATAATTAAAAAAAAAATTATTAAACTTTAATTTAGCCCAGCGTGATAGGCGGATTACAGCTACTATATATACTCGGTATTTATATACGAGTATATATATAATTTATTGGACTTAATGCCTTAGGCCTTTTGACTTCCCACAAAGTAAAAGTAAAGTAACAGCCTATAAATGTCCCACTGCTCAGCACAGGCCTCCTCTCATTTTTGAGAGGGCTCTGGAGCTGGGAATTGTCCGCCACGCTGCTCCAATGCGAGTTCACGGATTTCACATGTCCTCGCAATATTTTTACCTCTCAAACGTGCAGGTGTCCTGACGATGTTTCCATTCACCGCTGAGCACGTTTTAAATCAGCACTTAAAATTGTAGAACAATTGTAGAGGTACTGGCGTCGGGGACCGAACACAGGTCACTCGCGTAGTACGAGTATGAAATTTAAGGCGAACGCACAGTCTCTGAACTACCACGGCTCTTATACAATAATAATAAAATAGTATTTACAATATTGCACAATGCTGTTACATAAATAATATAAAAGTTAATGACATGAAAACAATAACATTTTTGTCAAGTTTAACTAAATTGTGCAGTAAAAATAATCCTGTCCAACTTTAAATCGTCAGGTCAAATGCATAATCAAATGATTGACCTTTTATACGATTTAAACGAAGCGTGTTATATAAAAATCTATCACTTATCAATAAAATAAAATATCACTTTATATAGATATTCAAATATTAAACATCGGCCCGACAACGAGTGACTTAATCAGGCGGGGAAATACAGATGTATGGAGGCCCTGAAGCCTCATCACGGTTAATGTCCGCACAACTATTTTTATTTATTCCTCGTAGCAACCAATAAATTCTACGTTTGAACTGCTACCTTTATTATTAAAAGTTAAAATAATGTTCGAAATTTGAGTCATGTTATTACCAAGTTATGATTATAGAAAAAAAATATATGTTATTATAAATTGATGTTATTTTATGACGAATATATAATTTCCTGTACTATACTGATGCAGTACGAGTTTCCAGAATACATCATATGGAACTCGGACTTTGAATTATAGTGCAGTAAAATATTATTACCTTAATAACCTATACGGATTCTAAATAAATGCTGAAAAAGTCGCGGGCATCAGCTAGTATATCCCATAATTACATCCATGTCATGAGATAATCGCAATTAGCGACAAATTTTCTACATTGAAAAAACTTTTTTTTATTTCAGCAAATGCGAAGAAACGAGCTATGTAGCATACGCTCCATTTGACATTAAATGGGAACTGTGATTTATAGACATATATATCTTCATCGGGTCGACCCACTTACAGGGGTAACAACATTTTGTAATATATATGTAAGTATTACTTTTCTTTGTTTACTACCATTATGATAGCTTATCTAAGTAATTATTTAAGTCTACTACTACGAGTATCATTGGTCTCTAATAAAAAAAAACCATCAAAAAATTGTTTATGGTATATCAATGTGTTGTATGCAATATCTAATTTATCAGTATTAATGAATCGCCAAATTATACGTTTTCTACCTAGTTGAATTATTAAACAATATAAGAATCTACCGTGTGGTAGCGGTTTGAGAGAATCTACCACCCCATCTCATCCCGTGGGAGTCGTAAAAGTCGATAGAGGGAAAATTAAGCAAGAAGATGGGCAGCATCATCTTCCAGGAACATCTCAATAAATAAACTGCGGTTGCCAACCCGCCTGCCAAGCGTGGCAACTATGGCAAGATCCCCCCAAAATGGGAGCTACAAACTTTTGTGGCTATCTATGGGGGAGGCCTATGTTCAGCAGTGGACTAGTGATAGGCTACTACGACTACGACTACGACGACGACGACAACGACGATAAGAATAATGTATGAAATTAGGCAATGCCATATCCCTTATATGGGAAAAGGGCGTGACTGTATGTATGTATTCCAAGAAAGCCATAATCGATATTATCCGAAACACGCATAAGACAGTTTAAACGTCACGAAGTTTTATTTTTGAAATTACATATGTGTTTTACATACATACATACATAGAGTCACACTATTATCACATTGGGTAGAAGCAAAGACCACCATCTTTCCACTTTCTACGATCTTAACATACTTTTGCGTTGCTTCTTCTATTTTCATAAGCGTCTTCATACAAGCTCGTCGGTTGCGGGTATTTTGACGCGCTCCTACCTTAATATAACGTCTATCTGAATTGTGTTTTACGCCTCAGCGAATAGAAAAAAATACAATATGCTTTAAATTACAAGAGCTTGTAATTATAAATAGGTCATTTCATTTAAAATTAGAATACTAAATATAAACTAACATCTTGTTAACGTTTCACATTTTACACGACCCTAATAGTCTTAACTTCACACGTCCAGTCGTGCTAATTATGAGACATCACCTACACGTAAATTATTATCAAACTAAACATGTCCTCGAAACTTTGAAATATGAATTGTGAATCGCCTAATATTATATACTGGTATAACATCGTATTTACAAAAGCGAAAATACTTAAGATATTATCTAACAGTGTTGAGTGACAATTGAATAAGCTACGAGTATTACGCAGAATTCAGTAAATTTCTTATATCACATTTCTATTATAGGTAGAGAGAAAAAAGTTCTGTACATTAATTTAATTGTGTTTGACAAAGAGCGTGCCTATCATGATAATACGAAAACATATTTACATGTATTTTAAGAAGCAGCTAAATAATACGAATAGACATTACTGATGGTACGATTCCCATGCAATAATACATCTACGTAGGTACTAGCACAGCGCCAGTTATTCTGCTGTGAAACAGTAGTGCGCAAACATTACTGTATTTCGGTCTGAGGGTCCCTGAGAGCTAGTGTAATTACTGCGCATATGCGACTTAAGAACTGATTGCTCACGGAGACGGGCACAGTGTGGTACCACACACTGGGTGACACAGCATTTGTTGTGCAGACGTTGTACCTACCACCGGGTTAACGTTTCGAACGTCTCGTCACTTCCGATATTTTTTTTTATGAAGAACATAATTTTCGTAATATTTCATTTTGAGTCCATTATTTAAACATATATTCTTCTTTTTAATAATTTTGCTTTGCCTAAACTTGAAATGAGAAGAATGCTCTTATGTTGTATAATACTTTACACAATAATTTTTAATGTAATCAGCCCGCTAGTCCAGTCCACATACCTTATCGCTCGCACTCCTTTCGTAACTCTTGTAAACGTTTTTTATTTGTTTCCAAAAATTGTCAAACGCATGCAAGTGGGCGTATTCAGAATTACGATTAATACGAATTCAGTAATTTTACCGATGTTGTATTTTTTGCATCCTCACTGAGTGGTTTAGGAAAATATTTATACGAATATTACGTTAACGTTCTTTTATATTGGTTACGGTCTGTCATTTATTTTTTATACTGTATTTAATATTTATTAAGTTATTTTTGAATTACGGAGCTGGTAACATCGTAAGTATTGGAATAATTTATGTTTTACTTAAGTTCCTAAATATAGTGAATAATAGATAATGATAATGAAGATAATAATTACGGAACTTTTATTTGAACTTATTTAGAACCTAAATTTCAGATGCTTTTTTTCCCCGAGAAACTAATCGATAATTAAGTTCGTATTATTTTTAATAATATATATTAAAAGAAAAAATATGGATTCGTTTGAAATTTTAAAAGATTTAAAGTATATTGATCGCCAATCCTATTATCAAGTGTGGCGATTACGCCAAATCCTCCCGAAATGGGAGAGACCTATGACTAGGTGTAGACTTATTACAATCCAATAAAGAAAAAGTAGAGTTTATAAACAATGTTCGATGTCATATAATTAACAACAAATCGTACATCTTCACACTAGCATACTCCTTGGTAGCAGAACAACAGTGTTTTTATAGCAGAAATATTATGTTAGAATTACATGTCCGACAAGCTATGCTACCACTTTGCAGTGGACTTTAGTATTCATGTCGTCAGAATCTGTTGAAGATTTACAATGGAGGAAAGACTCGGTTAGTCCCACGGTAACTAAGTCTATGTCTATGTGTGCAAATTTGATGTCAATAACTTCAGTCATTTTTACGTTAGTTATGTCGAATATAAGCAATAAATATCTATTAATGCTATATTAATGAAAAAGATGCTCATTTATGTAGGATTATCAAAATATAGTTTAATATAAGTTTTTATATAATCAAATTTTAAAGTAATATTATCGAACGTTGATGTATTAAAGTAGGTCATTTGTCATAGATGATCTTTGCAAGATATCTGTTACTGTCTAAAGTTTTGAGGTGAATAGATGTAGCATGTAAACAAACTTGTAATTAACTTTTTTAAATAAGTTTAAAAAATATAAGAAGCTTACTACGAGAACAAGTTCGCGTTAGTTTTTTATTCATTCGTTCCACATTTATATCTTGCACTTTTCAGTTTAAACATTCGCAACAGGTTTAGATCGGTCCGAGTTAAATAAACATATCATGCGTAAAAATGCTTTGTTTTTCTTATCCTCTTTGTATATCTCCTGGGAATAAACCAGAAATTACGTGCCTCAAGTATTTCAAGGAAAACAAATGCTTAATTATATTTTTTGTAATTTTTTTCGAGGCGATGTCTATGGAGTAATATTTTTATATAAATATCATAGCGTAAAATTTTTACATACTAAGACGATATAATTTACATCATGCCAGACAGTTTGAAAAAAGTGCGAATTTGAATGTTACCTTACTTCAATCCGTAGCTTTTATTCATTTTCATAAAACTTATTGGCAAACAATTTATTTTTTATATGATCATTCATAGAAGGAAAATGTGATTGGAAATATTTTTTTTCCTAGTTAAATACACAATTACATTCAGGCTTTGTTTCAAATCAAGGTTTACGAGTGGTCAATAAGGCGTGAGACTCCACAGTCAAAACAGAACGTATCGTTCAAGGCCTTAATATAAGACATTGAACTACGACACTTCGATGTGATGAGCGATTGCAAACCAAAAGCACAGACTTGAAATTGTGCAATGAGTTCATTGAATGTTGTGTTGCGAGCGACCTTGCTTTTTAGAGTTGCTGCTAAAGTGATTCCGTCAGTTTTATTTTAAGTTCGTATTTAGCGAATCGCTTCTACATTACGAGAGTATTCCATTTAGGGATAAGCTTTCAGGGAGATAAAGATAATGCTTTTGGCAGAAATTGTGTTGTATTAATTCCGTAACGTAAAAATGTAGTTAATGATTTCATCATCATCATCAACCTGCGTACCCACTGCTGTACATAGGCTTTTCTCAAAAGCGTCTTTCACATTAATCTTCAGAATCATTACAAACAGTGGTATATTCTGCGACAGATTTGACAAATTGATTTCCACTTCAGTTTGTCAACACGGAAGTTCTACAGCTGATATCATCATAAAGAATCTTACTTACTATTAAGGTTCCAAGCACATAGCTCTTTCCATTTATAATTAAGTCTTATAACTATAATAAAATAATTATATGACACCGAAGTAATGTACCAAAATAATGAAACACAGTGTAGGTATATTTGAAACATTAAGAAAATCTTAGAACAATATATGTAAATAAGAATTTAAAAAGCCGGGCCGATTCCAATGTGTTGGAAAATACAAAACAAAAATATTAGAATATGTTTTTTTTTTTTGCATAAAGTGATGAAACGAGCAAAATGTTCACCTGATGGTAAGTGCAACGTCTGCCCATAGCAAATGCTGTGCCACCCAAAAAATTTCTGTGTTACACTACACTGTGCCCATCACTCTGAGACATAGGTTCTTAAGTCTCATATGCCCAGTGATTACGCTAGCTCTCAGTGCCCTTCAACCCGAAACAGTAATGTTTGCACACTACTGCTTCTCGGCAAAATAACTGGCCTTGGGGTGGTACCTACCTAGACTGACTCCTGCATAGGAATCCTCCCACCAGAAAACTTATTAATATTTCTTTTACTTAGTAATATATCTTTAACAATTACCTAGAAATTTAGATAACGCTCGTTAATACAAGTTTTACACATTAGTACATTCCAAAAACCTGTTAATATAAAAACATTAAATAGTATTTAATGTTTTTATATTAACAATCTATTTTAAAAATATCAAAATCAAATATTTAAAAATTATGACTATAATAATAATTTTCCCCGAACAACCTCAAGACTCAGATCTTTTGATAACCAACGTGACCTCTCCTCAAGAAATGTTTAAATGTCGTAAGGGTTCATTTATGTTTTCCGACTGCGCTTCTCTGCGATCTATTTATGTATATTAAAAACACTGGTCAATAAAAACAGACTAATATTTTTTTATATATTTATTCAAACGAATTTTCACGAAGATATGATCTGGCTTGAACATTTTATTTACCTACAAAACATATAATACGTTACGTTCTTGGAAATCGTCACAGCAGTCTTCGAGAAAGTGATTTCAAATATCATTTATAAACAACCGTTTCAGTTCACAGGCATCGATATACAAAAAACCTAGATACATAGTCAGCGACTCAAACATATTCTCAAAAATAAATGCACAATGCGCTTATTATTTAATTCAAATTTTATTGCATCAAATTAGCAACAAATTTAAAAACGTCGTAGAACGATAGTTGATTTCTTGTCAAAACCAACTTAAGGCTTAAGATTAAACTTGCGTTTTAGTTTATCAATGTTGACCGGGGTAGCTTTGATTTAAGACAAAGAGTTGCAAAGCTTAATCTCAAATCGATAATTTGTATTGTAGTATAAATATTAAAAGATTTACAATACAACAACAAGTACTACGAACGCTAAAATCCAACTTCTACAAAATATTATACTTCATCCATTGGTATACAAAAAGCCCTATATCAATCGCTACATCTGAATGTTCGTGGAAGATTTGAACCCTAGAATCTCTGCTTAAATTTGAATATAACGCAAATCCAAATTGCCATCAAACTAAGTTCTTTATTTTGAAACCCGATAGCGCAATTGGTTATTGGCAGTTGGCAAAAAAGAATCCTGCTTTTAAAACTGTGCTTTTGATTCGAATAATACTAGTAGCAAACAATAGTATGATGAATATAAATTGTAATATTTACACTTGTCTTTGTAACAAAAATAATTTATAACCGACCGGTTTATCCGTGGTATGAAAGTACTACTACAAATACATTACACATATATATGACTTTAAAAATATTAACATTTTGTTAAAAACTTACCTATTTTCACCATAGACGTGGTAGTTGACAGCCCTCGCCATGAGTATGGCGACCATCGGCCTCAAAGCTTTGCCCTGTCCGTCGAAGTAGTATGTGGCTATGGTGTTCAATTCCGCTTGATTAGTGTTCCGTTCCAGCTCCTGTCAATCAGACGGACTAAAGTCGAGTTGGCATCTAACTGATTACATATTTTACAATGATTCACGATTGGACACTACGATTGGTTTCATTGGTCTGTGTGTGTAACACACACAAGATGTTGTTGGCTATGCCATATTGCTTTTTTTTAACTTACTCCACTTCACGGTACCATGGGTGCATTTACAAACATAAATTTCACACACGCAAACATCTGGAACCACTACCTATAGGTTATACAAATATTTGATACGTGTTGGAATCGAACTCGCAACTCGTAGTACTGATGGTAGGATTCCTATGAAGAAATCCGTCTACGTAGGTACCACCTCAGGGCCAGTTATTCTGCAAACATAACTGCGTTTCTTTCTGAACGGCACTTAGAGCTAGTGTAATCACTGGGCATATGAGACCTAAGAACTGATGTCTCGGGGTGTCGGGCGCAGTGTGGTAACAAAATCTGTCGTGGGCAGACGTTGCACTTACCATCAGTACCATCTCGTTACTTAATTGGTTCTTTTTTTAATAAAAAATTCCGAATAAGCTGAAATTAATTTAAATTAACGACATCACTTTTTGAACTTTCGACAGCTTTACACGACAGCCTTCACTATTATAAATTTCCAAACAGTTTCTCACACTGAGTAGTGATGAACGCTTAAACCCTACGGTAATAAGGTTGCTATTTGAAATTTTAATTGGTCGTATTACATGTATAGTTTTGACATTACATATCACACTTCAAATTTTTTGTAACACAGAATTAAAAGCTAATAGGTAATTATTGTAATTAAAAAAAAATCTCTCAACAGTAAAACACATACGTATTAATCTGCGTATTGAATTAAGATATAGATACAAAAATAATCTCTACACAGATATTTCAGAAGAAAATATTATGAAAATATAATGAACAGTCTGTTAATATCAATTAGTCATTTACTATTTGATATTAACGGAAGTTATTTAACGGTATTAATTGTTTTGGTAAAGGGTACTGCTACTTGTAAAGGGCGGTAGCATTATACGACACAGCGTATATGCAGCTATGAAGAAGAGTCAATAAGAAATGGAGACCGATGAAGGATTAATTAGTTTGAGATGAAATACAAATATACTTTATAAGATTACCGATCGATGTTTTAATCTATCTCTGATATGTTATTTTAAAATAAACATGACAATTTTAATTCTAAGCGCCCTTTCTATTTCATTTTTGCATTGATATTTATTATTTTCAACAGATAGAACATTAAGTGATTAGTTAAAACGCGTCTCATAGGAACCACTTTTTACCGAATTCGGCCTCGCGAATTCCGTAACACCCAAATTAGAAATTGTAGTGCACTAAATGATTTACCTTCAGACCATTAAAAATTTGGTAACGATCACTAGCTACAGACAGACTCAAGTTTGACGCAAGAGCCACCATAACAATGTGAACGGCGGTTCAATATTATAAAAATAAATATCACCTGAAAACGATGTAATTTTATTGTTTGCAAACGTTTGCCGAAAGAATAGCTAGACTGAGATTCGCTCGTATAAATTGCAAAATTTGTGCAAATAGTTAATGTTTTCAAAAACAGTTCCCTTCCAATTACAAATGAAGGCGCTTGGAGGCAGACTGATGCTGATGCAATTTTTAAACACTACTTTACGACAATTTCGTTGGAAAAATTACACAACATTATCTGTGCTATAATTGTTAAATTGACAATGCGTGATGACTAAATGTAGCTCAGCTACAGCTAACATTAGACAATCAAAACGCATTTATTCAGATGTTGAACAGATATGAGATTGAGTAGGAAGAATAAAAATATAATTTTCGTCCCGATAAAGAAACGAAATTTTGTCAAAAGTAATATTTTATCATTTCATCATCGTCGTGAGCATAAGCCTGCTCATATTTTAACACAACATACAAAATTGGAAAGGTCGCCACTCCATCTAGTGAGAGCGGGTAGAGGGGCCGTTCTACGCATCGTTGGCACGTAGCTTCCACTCAAGTATTTTTGTGTCCCTAACGGTTATCGGGTAAGATTTCTGAACACTATGTCGCGGGGTCATGTCATGTCAAATGATTATTTATTTGAACTTAACAGATTTCGTTCGTTACATTGTTTTTAACGAAGTATTTAGTGTACACAGCCCCCCTGTAGTAAAATCCTGGATATTACATTATCCTGGATAGCACATTTCTGTATCAACAGTAGTGTGCAAACATACTGTGTTTCGATCTGAAGAGTATTAAGAGCTAGTGTAATTACCCTGCATATGAGACTTAAGACCTGATATCTAAGGAGGACGGGCGGAGTGTGGTGCGCCCCGTACAGGTGTTCTGGGTGACACAGCATTTGTTATGCCCATAACAAATGCTGACGGTTCAGGTTGACGGTTTTGCACGTCTCGTCGCACGTAGTACAGATGAAAAAGTGAAGATGGCCACTGCAGAACATACCGTATTTTTCGGACTATAAGACGCACTTCAAATTTGCAAGATAATTTTAAAAAAAATATATTTTTATGTTAATTTCGGATCAAAATTTTTATTTATTGTTAACATAACTCATAGACAAACAGTGTACATAAATCGATGATTACCCGCTAGTCTTGAGATAACTTGCGTCATACTTACCCTAAGTGGCGTACCATGGCGTACATTTTTAATGTTAAAAATATTTTTAATGTTATCTTCGGACCATAAGACGCACCCAAAATTTGAGTCCATTTTTCTTTGTATAAAGGCACATCTTATACTTCGAAAAATACTATAAGCTCCCTCCAACAGGGGATTAAGTTTCATCAAAAACATTTGGCAGGCGGATTTTCAGTCATAATTTTCCTGTGGATGGCATTACTTTTATACTTTTTAACTTTTAGATAGTTTAGTATTATGAATATTTCAGCTCGGTCGGTTTATATTCATTAGATTAATTATAACATCAGGGATTCCTACAGATATATGGAAGTACAACAACAGCCGTTCAGTCAAATTACGTTGCAATATTCCGTTAATCACCTGTCCCACGGAGGGTCGTATTAACAATTCAAATTTTGCATTGCGTAATAACGAACTGGTGAGTATAAAACCGAAATATAAAGATTAATGCTTATGAATTAGGCTAATATAGTCATTGACACCATCATTATAGAAATGTTATATGCAATTTGACTAATATAAGTAGCCTTAGTAAAAGAAGCCTAATTATGAAATTGTCAAATTCAACTTTTAAATTATTGTATGCTTCCTATGCAGGTAGCCATCTAAGTAGGCACAGTGTAGTTATTTCTTCATTATCATCTATATATCATCATATTGTCTAATTACAGGACATATATGGCCCAGGATGACGATCGCATTGCGTTGAGCGTAATTGCAATTGCATTTTAAGAAGTGTCAGCGTAACTTTTGTGGGCAGACAGTGCGCTTACAATCAAGTGACCGATTTACTCGTCTCGTCACTTGCTTCTACGAAATTAAAACAAAATCAAAACTAACAAACATCGAAGTACATCGACATTGGTTATCAATGCCATTATCACCACTATTAGTCATTCAAGCACATTCAGTACTTTAAATATTGACGACCTCTTCATAGATTAGTTTATGATACATGGTGGGCGGTCGGCAATCAAGATTAGTTGTTTCGGCCTATCACAAGTCTACTGCTGAACATAGGCCTCCCCCATAGATAGCCACAAGTTTGTAGCTCTCATTTTGGAGGGATTTTGCCATAGTTGCCACGCTTGGCAGGCGGGTAGGCAACCGCGGTTTATTTATTCAGATATTCCAGAAAGATGCTGCTGCCCATCTTATTGTTTTCATTTCCCTCTGTCGACATTTACGACACCCACAGGATGAGATGGGATGGTAGATTATCTTACAATTTATGTATGTAAAACGCGCCACGATACATGGACAATGCTAACGTGAGATATCGGTTTTTTTTTAAGATATAAGGAAGAATAAAGAAGAAAAACAAAAAACGCACATACAACCTTCGTATGTTTTCACAGCTCACACGGCGTACTGAGCAATGTCGTTTAATAGAAAGGTGAAAATTTTATCCCTGAAAACTGTATACTCCGGGATATATACTACAAGCATTTTTCTTGCTATACACGCAAATGGAAAAAGAATGATTACAGAATAAGGATGTATTTATACCAGTTAAGCACCCGACAAAGTATCATTGCAAAATCCGAGGTCGCTGCCGAACGATAGGCTGCTCATCGAGTTGCACAATAATGTCTACATGCCGATAATATTAACAGTTGGAATAAATATAGGACGTTTAACTGTCGATCACTGATTATGTCCCTAAAAATTAGGCAATGTTTAGTTACACGCAGAAGTGAAACTACGCTAGTAATTCTTCACAAATTTATTAATAACAGTAATCACCAAAATGTATTTGATATCTAATAAAAATTATCAATTAACAAACATAACTACTACTGGTGGTAAGATTCCTGTGCAGGAATCCGTCTCTTTATATACCCCCGCAGGGCCAGTTATTCCTTCATGAAGCAGTAAGTGTGCAAATTGTAGTTTCGGTCTGAAAAACACTGAAAGCTAGTGTACTTGCTGGGCATGTGAGACTTGAAGAACTGAAACACAGAAATGTTCTGGGAGATACAGCACAATACAAATAGTAGTGGATCACAGGACGCCTTTTTATATTAACGCAAAATTATAATTACAAACACGAAATTTAAAAAAAATCTGTACAGGAGGTTTTTACTAAGTCTTGAGAACCGGAAATTCAATCACCGGCAAAGATGTATATATATATATATATATATATATATATATATATATATTTATTTATTTATTTTTTCATTAATGATTCTCTTCCAGTCAGCCCAGGGTATGGAGAAATAATTGTGTCAATCACCATCAAGTTGCCTATGCGCTCGCTGCCCTTCCTCACACAATCAAAATGTTTGGATTTGCCCCTGGTGCGATCGACGTACAGTGACAGGTGGCAGCGCCTTTACACGTCAGGTCCGTTTCTCAAAAAATGAGAATATGCCTACAAAAAATGTGTAAATTTTTGTTAGGACATAATACTCAATGTCACATTTCAACAGTGTTAACGTAACACGCAACTTGTTTATTAGCGGCCCGCGGTGGGACAGCGTCACATTTGTTTGAAAATTAGAGTAGAAGGTTATGAAGTGCTTTGTAATGCTTGATTAAATAATGGAAATGTTCATTTGTCACACGTTGATTTTATTTAAATATAGAATCGCAAAACGACTCGTAAGCTTTTTCCAAAGCAATGTTTAAATATCGTCAAGGCAAGGGTGAATAGACATCCCCTGGGCTACGTGTTCAACATCATGAGCCCGTCCAGTACACCGCTTAATATCAAGAGCCATTGTTACACATACATTATTACGTTTCGCCACTGAGAGCTAGTGTAATTACTGGACATTACACTTAGAACTGATGTTTCAAGGTGACGAGCGCAGTGTGCATACAGAAATGTTCTGAGGGAGGGACACAGCTTTTTTTATGGATAGACGTTTTGCTTGCCCCGCCACTTTTTCAAATAAATGTATATATATATATGTATATATACTTAATTTCCTCAATTTTTCTCTCACAAACGTTATTTGAATACCTGTCAAATAATTTCGATGGGGGTATTCAATGTTTTAATATAAATTTTACATTGAAGATTACTTTTATTTATAAACAGTCA